>OX016540.1:118500564-120917397 GCA_943590905.1 Sphaerophoria taeniata
CACCTCTGCATGATAGCAGTCGTGTGTTTTTTATCATGTTTGGTATAGGAGTATTCTAATTACATTTCAAATCCGCATGACAGTCAGAGAGTATGTTCGTTCACTTTTCCTCATGAAAACCAAACTTGTCAGATTATATAAAACCACCTTTTTTCTGATTCGTGTGCAAATGCATGTTTTCCATCTAGCCCCCCTGCTTGTTCCTCTCACTTTTCAATTTGTCTATGACAGGCAGAAAAAAAAGAGCGACAAAAATCCATCCATTCGCTTACAATCAACATATTTGCATTTTTGCTTTTTTCTCCTAATACAATATTGGGAATAGCACTTCGAAATGGTAAACAAAGAATTCACGTTTCCACCTCAGTGATTTGTCTTTGAGACATTAGGATGACATTTAATAGGGAGAAAATCCAAAATTTACTTTTCTTTCCTTTTTGCTTCGGTCATGATTTATTAAAATTTGTCGTTTTTTTTTTGCATTTACAGGAATGGGATCAAGTATCGGCTTATAGTAGCAGATCCATACCAAGACCGAGGATTTATCCAATGGATAATCAGGATGATTTAAGGAGTCACTTTTCTGGCATGCCAGGAAAAGTCAGTAAGGCGAGGTGAGTTTAACGAGTTTTGTCTATTGTGTGGTTGAAGGATGAGGAACGAAATGGAATAATGGGATTTGTTTTAAAATTAAATCCGAGTCTAAGAAGAGATTATTATCATTTTGGTTGTTCGTGTGTTTTTGTATTTTTTTATGTTGATTTATATAACACACATACAAACATACAAACAGACATATGTCAGAAGACTTTTGACGTTTGTTGGTTGTCAAGACATTTGGGCCAGTGTTTCAAACTCATTCAAAAGAAACTGTCAAAATTAAGGAGGTTCGAAATTTGACAATTCATCACTTCATACATTATTTTAACGCTTTTTACATAATGAAAACAACAACCATGACTTATTATAAAATACAGATCCATTGCCGATGGCCAATCGCAGCACAGCTTTTCTAACCATTCACATCGCGGATATCTAGGCACAGCATTCCCAACGAATTTAGTTAATTCAAGGCCGGAATTGCGGCAATCGCGTCAATCATTGGCAGCTGCATCTGAACGTATGTCGCGTGCTTCATATGCTGGCTCAATTCATGGTCCAACAAGCATTGCGTCTAGTTCAAGACGGTCACGGCCGCGATCTAGATCACGAGATCATTTAAATGGACCACATATTCATAGTCATCGACCAGGAAGCCGGTAAGTGGGTTATAAAAAGACTTCGATGGATGGATTTCATCAAAAAGATATACCTTACGTTTTATTGTTGCCTCGCACTGCCTATACTCCTTCACTTCACTTCTACTAACTTCCACAAGAATTCGGTTCCTACTGCGGAGAGAGAGAATAACAACAATACTTCACAGACTAACATGCTTTTAACTTTTGTTTCTGTTCTATTAATTATCTGCGCTATTATGTTCTATTTTTAGTTTTTCTTTTGCTTCGTGGTTTTCGGTTTGGGTGATAATTTCCTTTTTTAACATTTTTGAGACACTTTCGATTCTGTAAAACTTTTTTATTTTTAATCACTTCTGTTGGGTGTGTAAGAATCAGTTAATCTCTAAATTTAAGATGTTGAAGAAGGCAGCGTTCAGCTCAGCCAAAAGAGTGGTGAAGTGTCAATTTAATGACAAAATTTCATGACATACAACTATAACTACTTTTGGTTATTTGTAAAGTGTATTGAACGTTGCCTAAAATTAGTGTCCGACCGAAGCCGAAGCTTCGGCCGAATTCTGCCAAAAAAAAAAAAACAACATTCGGTCAAACCTTCGTCTCCGGTATATAGTAGGCCGAAGCCGAAGAATTTGTTTCTTAATATCGAACATCGTTGTCCATTTTTGAATTCTTTAAATTGCCTGACACATTTTGCCACATCGTTTATACTTTTTTTATTCGAAATAAGAATTCTTCGCTTTATTAAACCTTCGGCTTCGGCTTCGGCTTCAGCTTCGGCGGAAAATCGACCTTCGGTCGGACACTACCTAAATTATACTTTTATTTTTCTGAAGAAGACGGCTTTAATTTTGAAAACCAAACTTTTGTAGATACTCGACTGCTGGATCGACGCACACACTCAACAACTATTGTGACACATCCGATAATTGGACCGAAAATGACATGGAAATCTATATGGCAAGAAATCCGACAACACGCAATGGATTAGTGCCATTATGAGGGCGGGTTTTTCTGTCCTGATATTTCGATGTTGTATTAAATTTGGATGAGATTTTCTGACGGTACGTTTCTCGGCCACGATTACACGTCCGGCCATACAAAGATTATAACCAGCAGCAGCAACAGCAAAACCAACACCAGCAACAAAATCAAAACGAACCTCAACGATGGAGACAACGACAACAAGAAAGGTTTCATCGACGACGCTTTCACTATCATCACCACCATCATCATCATCATCATGCTCTAAATCAACATCATTCCCATTCACCGTTGCCTGCTCGTTGTGCATCACCGCCAGATGTCGTACCACGTCCTGCTTCGTTTACTATAAGTACAAGTTCTAGTACTAGTAGTACAGTCATTTCAACACCTCCGCGTGTTGTCGTCAGTGGCGCCACCGCTGCTGCAGGTAGTCTTTTAAGTGAGATTGTGGTCGAGAATTATTTCGATGAATACAGGAGACAGGAAATCCGCCATTCACGTGCGATACAATTAAAAAGGTTTGACTCTTTAACGAATGAGTCACACTATAGTAGTAGTACTAGTAGTAGAAGTAGTAAAAATAATAATAGTTCTAGTTCTAGTTTTAATAATAATAATAATGAAAACTTTTTGCATTCCGGTACTAATCTTAATATAAACAATAATAACAACAATAATTTTAATGTCACTTATGATAGTTTAAGAAATGTCAATACAAACTTCGAAACCGTTAACGAAAATGGTAAATCAGATTTGAACGAATTCAACGATGACAGTTATATTTAATGTGTTAATTTTTTGTTTAATCATGAATGTGTTTTTAAGGGTGGTGAAGCACTTAATGAATATTATTTTAACAAAAATATAGGCGGTTTGTTTTTAATAGTATCGAAGGTGAAAGGAATTGATAATTGACACAAAACGTCAAAAAGTTGACAGTTGTCTAAGCGGGCGCCAAAGAATATGCAATTATATTTGATTACATTCGATAAATCAAGCGAGTAGTTACATTTCCGTTGTATAGATGAGACATAATGTAAAGAATTCAGAATGTTTGGTAAATGATTAATGTTTTTTAAGGTTTCGAAAATGTGTATACGAAAATTTAATAAAATGCACCCCACCCTTAGACAACAAAACAAAAAAATGTTAAGCACATGAAATTATGTTGCAGGAAGCTAGAAAATTATGTAAACAAAAAATAAGCTTCAAAAATTATGTATTATAAAATTTAAGAACATATCTTAGACCTTAAAAAAAATTATAAATAAACAAAAATAACAAAAATATATATTATGTAATTGTAGGTGCTAAAATAGTGAACAATAAAATAGGCGATTGTTATCACAACATTTTAAAGAACACACAAAACAATTAAGTCAAATTATATAAACAAAAATAGATTTTAAAACAATGTAAGCTTACTCGTTACACTTATTACATTGGTTTTAATTTTTGTACCGGTTCTTAATTTAGTTTTTTTTCTTTTATTGATTTCCCCTTCATTTGTTTGTATAAAAATAAAATTAATTTTGTAATCAAACTTTTTGTTTTTAATTTTTTTTATTTAAGTTCATTAAATGCCTTAATTTGCTTCTGTTTCTCCGTTTTGTTTTACCGAACAAAAAATAAAAATGAGAATAAAACCCTGCGAAGAAAGAAAAGAGCATCCACAGTTTCTCAGCTTAAAGATCTAGAAGAGTCTCGGGCCAAGAAAAACAGCCGACGTTTCTTTCAAAAAGGCGATTCTATGTCCTGCAAAAACTAGCAAGGAAAAGACCAACGAATTTCAAGTCGAAACCCACCATCTTTTCATCGACTTCAAAACTGCTTATGATAGCATCCACCGCCAAGAGCTTATGATGGCGATGTCTGAATTCGGGATCCCAAACAAATTGATCCAGCTGTGCCGCATGACGCTAAGCAATACGCAGCGCAGGGTGCAAAAGGGTAACAGCTCAGCCGAGTTGTTTGAAACATGCGCAGGGTCTAGACAAGGAGATGCGCTGTCATGTGATTTTTTTCAAAATAGTCCGGGAGCAGATAGTGCGCAAGACAGGTGTGAGCAAGGAAAACACTATCTTCAACAAATCCACCCAGCTCCTAGGCTATACGGACGACATTGACATCATCGGTCGATCCAAGAGAGCTGTGCTTGAGGCCTTCGCTGCGATTGAAGAACAGGCGAAACTCGTTGGTCTTGAAGTGAATGATGACATGCTATCAACAAACAAAGCAACATCTGTCCACCGCCTAAGACAAAACGTCACTGTTGGTAGCAGCCTACCTTGGAACAAACATCAATCCCACAAGCGACACCTTAGTGGAGATCCGACGAAGCAAATTGCTGTTGCTTCGTTTTGGCAAAACAACTAGGTTCAAAACTCTTCACTCGAAAGACAAAGTGTCGGCTATACAAAACTTTGATTTTACCAGTCCTACTCTACGGCGCCGAGTGTTGGACGATAAGTAAAAAACGGGAATTGATACTGGGCAGTTTCGAAAGAAAAATTCTTCGACGGATTTTCGGTCCCGTATGCGAAGATATGGCGAAAGGTTCAAGCGCGATCTGTACGAGCTGTACCAAGGGGTGGATGTAGACCAGAAAGCCAAGAAAAGACGACTACATTGGCTCGGCCACATCGAGCGAATGGATGACAATGCTCCAGCCAAGAAAGTCTTCTCATCGCAGCGCCCAGGCCCAGGATCGAGACGACAAGGAAAACCGAACGTACGGTACAAGGACTAAGTGCCTGCGGATGCCAGAGCGCTTGGTTTCGGCGACTGGAGAGTGCACGCGAGGGACCGTTCCCGATGGAAGGCTGCATTATCTCTGGTTGAGATCCTTCATGGATTGTGAGCCGGTTAGGTAAGTAAGTAAGTAAGTAAATGCCTTGTTTTAACAACCATCACCAGTACAGAGCAACTGTGTTTTCACACAAATTTCCATTTGAAGAAGGACACAATATCTTCTTCTTGTCAAACGAACAAAATTGTTCTTGATGTTTGTGTGTGCAAATTTACTCAACGTTGAAGAACAAACATAAATATATGAAAGAAGTTCAAAGGAATTCCCATTAGTTCCACTATTTTTCGGCAAACAAAAATGCGAGCAAAACTTTTCACTTCGCTGAATGCTTAAAGCAATGGCACACAACGGTAATAGGTACTAAAAATAAAAGAGACAAAGTTCACACATGCTGGCTTTATACCCTGAAAGCTGAACGGGCTGCGGAAATGCTAAATACAAATAACGACCAAAAGAGCAATTGAAATAAATGTTAATAAGGATGCAACTGGAGAGATATTATGCTCGGAACATCGTTTGTCGTTTGCAGTTTTTGTGTCTCTTACTTTTTAACTTTTTGTCGAAATCATTAATTTTGTTTATTTTTGACTTTTACACACTTAAGCAAAAAATGTTTGTATTTGTAAATAAAGAGAACAAAATCTAGAATTAAGAAGAATCGATGGGACATGTGTAGAAAAAAATAATGTCCCCTAATCGCATTCAAAGAAAATGAACACAGTTGAGAGTTAACGTTAACATTAAAGAAAAAACTTAGGTTAAGGAGAAAACAACACTTATTCTAAAATAATTGTAGATATTTAAGGAAATCAGCTTGAATCACATCTAGTAAACAAAATTACATACGCTACTGTTAATGGGAACAATTAAGCATAAATTCAAAATGCTTACAATTAAAATGCTTTGTAAATAGAGAAACGATAATAAATGAGTAAAAATAAATCTAGACACTTTATATAATTGCAAAACTGCCTTAGCACGAAACTTAGAAAATATAAAATATAAAATTACTAAAAGCAACATACCTAGAAATAATGGAAAATATACGAAAAAACACTATTGTTTGTTGGGTTTCTGTTTTAGCTACTTATTGAGGTTTATATTGTTTGCTAAAATGTTATTTGTATACCGTGCACTAACGCATATTCATAGTAATGTAGGACTTAGCAAATTCATGGATGTAATTAAATAAAAAAATATATTTTTAATAAAAATTATTTTTGTGGTTATTTTGCCTAGAGATGTTTGGAGGATTCTGATTTTGAAGTAAGTACTTTTTTTATAATTTGCACCCAGGCAAGGGATTTCTTATACCCCTTTTACGCCAGAGACACAGTGAGTGCATAAGGAAAAAAGGAAGAGGTTGGAAAAGAGGTGTCGGAGTACATTGGTCTTCAATTCTTGAACATTGTAATGATTGGGAAAGGCAGAGTGTGGAAGAGAGTTCCACATTCGCGTAGTACGGCTAAAGAATGATTCTCTATACTTGAGAGTACGTCCGAAGTTGGGCTCGAGGGTAAACTGATGGGCATTGCTAGAAGCGCGAGTATTACGGGCGAGGAATGCAACTGGCTATTTCTCTAGAGCACTTACCGTAAAAGTAACGATGGAACAGAGAGACACGAAACGTTACGACGCACAGTGGGTCGCCCCATAGCAATAAATAAAAAATTATGTAATAACGGTACTTTTGAGTGATTGGTAAGTCATCACAAATATATACAGGTTCTAACTGCATCAAAATTTTTGGCGTTGACCAAAGAGTTCAAAAGTTATAGAGCTGCAAACATTGTTAAGTTTTACTTTTTTCTGGTGCTGAAAAGTCAGGAGATTTTAATTGCATTTTGTATTACTACCTAAATTTTGTGTGCGGTAAAAAATTAATTGAACTATGGATAATAAGACTCATCAAGGTTTTTAAATTAATATTTAATAACAAATACATGTTTTCGTATTGTATTTTTTTTTATTCGTGATTTTTCAAGTGTGGGTAAAATAAAAAAAAGGAAATATTTTTTGACTCTATCCCGGCGGTCACACGAGCAAGTTCTGGCTAGCAAGTTGGCATACAATCAAATGTTTTACTCACACATTCAAACTTTTAGTACTTGCTTTAGTACTGGCTGGTCAACTGGCTAGCAAAAGTAAAAAAGTAAATCGGCAAGTAATTTGACAGGTTTTGCCAACTATATCAAAATGAACAATATTAAATTAGAAAATTAGTTGAAACGAGGATTTTTATTTCTATTTTTGCTGGCGACATCTTGGAAATTCAAAATTGAATGTTAAAAGCAGGTAAGCATGTAAAAAATATGTGAACTTGCTGGCAAGTTGACTAGCAAGTTTTTTGCCACCTACGTCACACCAAGTACACCGATAAAGATTTGACAAATAATATATGTACGCTACTTGCTGACCAGAACTTGCTCGTGTGGCCGCAGGGTAAGCAAGATTTTCTTTTTTAGCCCTCTGGGGTTTTTATTGTTTCAAACTCAGTAAAGTGTCCTCTAAATGAATCAAGAAAAAAATCTTGCCACAATATTGCTCCAAGTACTTAAAATCACGTTTTTTAGGTTTAACCCCTTGTGTCAAAAATGGCCAAAATTTCGAAACGTGGCTTGATCGTGCGAGAACAAGTAAAATTGATAACGTGTATTTAAAAATTCAACGACTTGACTTAGGAGAGCCGACAGGAGTGGTGGCGGCCCAAATAAAGGAAAAAAATCAAAACAAACTTCAAAACTTTTCATTTGATAACTTTTTTTTCACAGCTATATTATTTTGTGAAAAGCTGTGAAAAATAAAAATAAAAACAGAAAACGAAAGTAGCGAAGTGATGTTATAAGGGTTTCGTTTACACTCTGTGTACGGAACCCTAAAAAGGGACTTAGAATTGACAGAATTTATCATTTAGTACTTTTTAGTACAAACATTTACAGCAATTTTTTCATAACGAGTTAGAGAGTCGCATAAAGCGAGTTTATGAAAAGAAAAAATTAAAAGTCTCTGTGAAAACTAAAATGATAAATTTTTTATCATTTCACATTTTCACAGATGGGGAATTGGACCCCCTGATCCGCAGTTGTCACATTTCCGATCAAATAGTGCACATGTATCAAATTATGATCAAGATTTATGCCAATATTTATTATTGAATGATGCAGACCTTAGTTTTTCCGTAGAATTTAACCCGGACGACTTAAATTATACTTCCGAAATCGACACCGAAAAAAAAGTGTTGTGTCTTTATTTTGTTATTTTCTTTATTGTTTGTTTATTCAAATAATAATGTTTATGTATTACTGATATTGTTAAATGTATTTTTCATAAACTAAAATTAAGTAAAATATGAGAAAAAAATAATAATAAAAAGAAAATCCTAAAAAAAAAGTTCGCTGCTCAACTCTTTTAACTAAATTTTATTGAATTTCCTTGCTAAAACTTTTCTATTTATCTGATTTTCATGTTTAATTCATAGATTTAGGTGTAAAAAGACGTCTTAATGCAATTTCGTCAGGTTTCTATCACTTAAAAACAAGATATGAGAAATGCCAATTTTCCCATACATTCGTCCCACTGTGCGACGCGACGCACGGTGGTCTAAGGAGGTGAATGAGTTGGTAATGTCTCTGTCACCAATCATTCTTAGGTTAATTTTTTGTAAACCGTCCAAGAGGCTTAACTATGTATTTGGGAATTGTACTCAAGCTTTGGACGGATATAAGTCTTGTCTTCTTCTTGCATCGATCGTCTTAATAAACCTAGACTTCTTGTGGCATTTTTAGTGATATGGCATATGTGTTCATTCTACAAGAGATGGATGGATACAAATTGTATTGAACGGTTCGAAAGAAAGTTTCTAATCCAAGGAAGGAGGGATTCATGGATACCGAAGGCACGCATTTTCGATAATAGAGCAAGATGCCAGTCTTTATCAAATGCCTTTGAAATATCAAGTGCAACTATCTTACTTTCTCCAAAACGATGTAAAGACTTATTCCACTGCTGTTCGGTGAGATTATCCATCAGATCACCAGTGGATCTGTTGCTGTTGCTGCGAAAGCCGTACTGCCGGTTACTAAGAAGGTTTCGGTCTTCGAGATATTTCTTGAGCTGATAGTTTATCACCGTTTCCATTACTTTAGAAAGAAGGGACGTAAGTGCAATCGGTCGATAATTAGAGGGAGAAGAAGATTCACCTTTTTTGGAGTTGGCTGGACAAATGCTGTTTTCCAACTGCTCGGAACGAGCCCAGAAGAATAGGATAGATGGAAAAACTTACGCAAGGGTTTTGCCAGCGTGGGAAAACAACTTTTCAGAATAATTAATAATAGCGGGGATACCATCCGGACCAGCGGATTTATGTATGTTGTGATCCTTTAGGACTCTCGCCACAGCACGAGTGTGAAAGAAGATTTGTTCCATAGAATCATTGACGCGCTCTAGAATTAGAGGACTCACACTCACACTGGGGGACACTCTCTGGCAGCGAAGAGTTGGAGGCGAACTGCTTACTTAAAACGATTTGGTTTCTCTGGCCTATAACATTTTCGCAACAATAATTTCACTCGATTTCTGACTTGAGAAAAATTCCTGCGCTTTCAAATACCCAGATATCTCAATTTTTCCAGGTAGCCCATATCATATGATGCACGAAAACAAAGGTCTATTCGCCCTCTATCAGTCGCTGAAAACTAAAACTTACTGCGAGGTCTGTTTACTGAGTTATGACCATAAAAACATTTTTTTTTTCGTCCTTAGCTTGTTGTCATCCCATAGAAGGAATATCTCCGGATGCAAATACCTTGGCAACCTCAGGGCTCGGAATTGAAAGGTTTGGTCGATTTCTATTCAGCGAAATTGATTTTTTTAGAGAATTCCTTGAACAACACGCTCCCATTTAAATTTTGTATCTACTACTTAAAATGGAGGAGGAATCCTAAACCAAAGAAACAAAATGGTATCAAAAAAGGCATAAGCCAGATAATGGCAAAAATGTTAATTATTCGCTAACATAACTTCAAATTGATCAATAATCTTTCAATAGCTAACATTTTCCTGCAATTTCAAATTGATATTTGTTTTAAGAAGTAGGAATTGAACTCACCCCGGAATTTGCAAACAATTATCCAGTCGATATCGCAATTCCATTGTAAAATTAGCCCACAGTTGCGCCATGCCGCCTTTCCCTCCGAAGTGAGCATTACACGTGGCCAACAAACAGCTCAATCGTACAACCAAGGAATCATTTCCCGCCGATTTTATCCGGAATGGATCAATCTAAAAGAAAACTATTCCATTTTAGAAAGACGAAAACAGACAGATCATAAGATATACCTACTAACCTTGTTTTTGTTGGCTTTCTTCGAATATGGAAATAGAGTTTCCGGCTGCATGTCTGGAAAAATGTAGCTTATCATTTCGGCCAGCTCGCTGTCTTTAATCGGTCCGGCTAGTTTCTTTTGGGGAGACCATTTGCGGAAGGGCGAAGATGTGACATCGAACTTCGACCTGGTGAGCTGATCAAGGGGATTTGGCTCGTCGCCACCGCCGCCAGTAGAACTACCGTAGCTCCGTCCGACATAACTCTCTACTGTCTGACTGCTCTTCTGGAGGTCCAAATAATCGTCAAGGGCGCTCGACAAGTAACCTCTTGCTCTAGTCTTAGCTCGAAGTGACCACGTGTGAGCCTTGGATGCTACAAAATCGGAGTAGTTAGCTGTGTCGACAGCCACGTTTTCGGCTATGTCCGGCCAGCTGCAGTGAACCAACAATTCGGTCTTGGAATCACTAAAGTACCCGTATGGCAACGAAATGAAGAACGTCCCCTCCATAATACTTTCCTCGGCTAAGGGCTCGATTTCCAATGTCGGATTAACAAAGAAGGGAACCTTCATTCGACTGGTATATTTGGTGATGTTGCCTAGGGTGTAGGTCTGTCGGACCGATACTGTAGCCGGACGATTCATCCCACTCAACTTTTCTTTGAAAATTGTCAACAAACCCGACAGATATTTGCAAGACGGAGGGGCAGTCTCCAGAGCTACCACGTCAAAATTGATTCGAACAGACTGACCCACCCAGACTCCGAGGAAGAAATTCCACGACGGATTGAATACGGGAATGAATATTGGTACCGCCGAATTTGTTTCAGCTGCAACCACACTCGCCGAGCTCAAGAAGAAACTACAATCATTCGAGTTTGATATGTAGCCGTGCGATTGTTCCACTAAAATGAATCTCCGTAGACCATACCACTTGGCCAAGAGGTGGGTGTCATTATTCTCCGTTGGACAGAAAGTATTTTCCAAACTAGTCAAGTCAGAAAACAATTGGGGTTCATCGAGGGCCGATGGCTCCTCTGCACCATCGTCTGGAATTTCAGCTTGATAATAGCTGACCGTGAATTCTTTCTTACCCAATTTAAGTGTCTCGGTTTTGATGTTCCAACTGGTGTTGAAAAGTTGGTTGGGTTTAAGTGGTGGTCCTTTGTCTGGAATGGATAGATTCCAATCCTGGATAATTTCTCCAAGTTGGGCGTTGAAGGACTCCCAATCAGATTTGGTACTGAAATCTTCACGGTAGAAACCGTTTTCGTCGATCTCTTCAGCCATTTTCCAGAATTTTTAATCACAAGGGGTAAAAGATTTTTTAATTCAACTTTAATATTTTTAATTTGCGTTCACTATCCCAATTGCAACGTAAATAAAAAAATTGAGTTGTCAACAAAAACAAAGACAGCACCAGCTGTCAAATAGATACAGATGTTTTTCCTATAATTTTTGATTGGCAGCGAACGCATTCAGAGAATTATAGGGAGAAATGTGTTCAATGCACAAGCCATTTTGAAGAGGCGATTTTTTTGTAATAAATTAGAGTTTACACAGATCGATTTTATCGTTCCAATAATAGAACACAAAATGTGTAATAAGAATGCATTGCAAAGACTGTTCGTCTCCATCTATTTAATATTTATATCGGCTGGGCAAATTGCTCAAATTCCATTAATTTTTATATGTATTCTTAAAGAAAGAGTAAATTCCAGTGTACAAAATATAAAAGCTAATTTCATATTCATTTTTGAAGATCTACTAATTCAAACCAATGTAAATCGAACAGCTTGTTTTGTTTTTACACTTTGGAGCACTTGAAAATAAATTATCAAACAAACCTACAATCTACCACACGAACACATCCGTTTGTGTTTTGCGCTGCGCGGCAGCCATTTTTGTTGAAAACCCACACTTGACAGCTCCAATGTCAAAAATAGTTTTTGTAGAAAATAGATTTTGGAGTTTATTTTCCCAACCAGAAAAATTCTCAAAAAAGTTTTGAACAAAAATATATATTTTTCTAAAACCAAATAATGAAATAGATCGATACAGCCGAAGAAAGAATATAATCCAATCCAAAAATTTTGTGTAAGTATTCAATAAATTGCGTTGCTTCGCAGTCGGGTGTTAGATTTTCGCGCCCAACCCCCCGGGAGACGAGTAAGACGACCGATGGTCGTCGCTGTGTGTGCTGCGTGCCGTCACCGTCGTCGTCGTCCGCCATCCGTCAACCCTCCTTCGTCTTATTATGCCAAAAAAAGCCAAAATTCAAGTCTAAAAATGGACGCGTGCGTTGCCTGTGCAGTCGTCGCTGCCGTTTTCCCAGCTTATCCTTGATCTTTTATACGTTTTCAACAATTTCAGGTGGTGACGAAGGCACAATGATCAAATCCTCCCAAGAGCAGGGCTTTCGTTTGCGACCCAACGAAACAACAATTGCTGCTGTGGACACCCTTAAAACGTCCTTTCTCCCAAACCTCAGCATAGACGCCCACTTCTGTCCGATGTGCGGCCAGAGCTTCCCGCGACAAAATATCCTCACCGAGCATATGCATGCTTGTCATCCATCGGAGATGCTTTTCGCCGCCAGTAGCCTCAATCGCATTGAGTATCCGTGCCTCAGCTGTGATGAAAAATTTACTTCCGGAACCGAGCTCGACGAGCACAATCGCGTCGCCCATCAGGCCTTTCGCTTCACTCGGTGCATTTCCTGTGGCCTCTATGGCATCACAACAATCGACGGCGACTACAAGTGTGTCCATTGTGGCAATACATGTGGTGTTAGCCCGGCGACAGCTATGGCAGCAGTTGGCCAGCCAGTCTATCTGGACCAGCCAACTATGCAGCAGAGCTATCCCCCACCGACGATGGTTGGTGAAGACGAAGAGGACGGCGACATCGACATCATGCCGAAAGTGCCACCCCTAACGATACGACTATCCAAAATCAAAGAAGAAACAGTCGATGTCAAAGACGAATGTGTATCGTCGGTGATTCAAGAGAATCCCTCGCCCTACAATCTTCCGCCGCATCGCATACTAGAAGACAACCAAAATGATGTTAAGCCACCGGCGCCTATAGCTGCACTCAACTCAACCACGACAACAACAACTGTCAACGCCAACAACAAAATCCGGCACAAGTGTCCCGAGTGCCCGCGTACGTTCAAGACCCAAGGCACCTTGGCCATGCATCGGAAGATCCATAGTGGAGAAGCAGAGTGAGTTAGGACGAATCTCATAATTGTCTTCCAATCAGCCGTTCTAATTTGACTTTTTTTCTTTTCGCCTTGTTTGGTTCTTTTTCTTTTTTTTTTTTTCTTTGAAATGTTTTCTAGTTACACGCCAAAAGAACGTCCCTACTCGTGTTCGTATTGCGGCAAGTGTTTCACACAATCGAACACGCTCAAACAGCACACTAGAATACATACAGGTGAGAAACCATTTAGATGTGGATATTGTGGCAGGGCGTTCACTGTAAAGGACTACCTGAACAAACATATCACAACTCACACGGGTGAGGATTTTAATCAAAAAAATCAAACAAAATCAATATCTTCTCTCTCAAAAAAACAAAAACATCTTTTCAAATCCAAAAAACAAATTTCCACACCATTTTTCTGATTATTTTTGGTTTACGAAATGAAAATATTAATTTATGACAAAACTCAAATTTCGGGGTTAGGCAGGCCGAAGTGTGTCATTCACTTTGAGCTGGGGGAGGGAGGGCAATGGATGATGATGACTCGTTTTTTTTGACTAAAGAAAATAATAACCTTCTATCCTAGGTCAGCCGAAGTTTTGTTGGAGTTCAGTTTTTGTGTCACGAAGGTGATGGCCTTCTCCGCAGTGACCTTGAGTTGCTTTTCGTTTTTATTGATCGACGATAATAACATAATGAACTCCCAAGGAGTTAGATTTGCACTTCTGACAAATGTCCAACCATTAAGTGTAAAGAGAGGGCTGATTATTTAAATGGGACAGCTCCACTTTCCCAGTCCCGCGAACACTTGAGTGAGAGTAAACTGAAATTCACGCTCTTAGGCTGGAAACACACCAAATCAGACGACGTCTTTCGACAAAAAATCGTGGACACAAGTCCATTGCTCTTACGAGGCAACACACACCGAAAAAGACACGCCACGATAAAAAGTCTTGTTCGCTCGTCTGTTGCAGTAAATACATGGGGTTGTATAGGAGCAAAACACACCAAAGAAGACGAGATGTCCGGGACAAAATGTCAACGCCTAAAATTATACACCGTCTTATGAAGTAACGCACACCGAAGTGAAGAAGACAAACAAACAGAAATCGACAAAAAAACGTGTCAGTTGTATAGAAGCACACACCGAAGCGGACATTGTCTTTGTCGTCCTCAGTGTGGGCTAGAATCCGACACGATTTTTTGGCTTAAGACAAAAAGACGTCTTGTCTGATTTGGTGTGTTTTTAGCCTAAGCAAGAACCCTAGTCAATATGACAACTTTTGCATAGCATTGGTTCGTTAGTGACCAATGCACAAAAAGTAAAATTAAATCGTCAATTTAATCACTGAGCTGATTAGTCTTGTTATCGAACAATTTGATATTTTATTTTGTTTTTCTACATTCCCTGAAGTCATTCATCAAGATTATATTCATTTGTCTCATCGCTTTAACTTTGGAACACTGTTTTGTTTTTGTTTACTCATGAATCGATGCGGATCAAATTTGTAGTCATCATTGTCACTTCTAACATCAGCCATAGTCAAGACAAAAAACAATTCTATTTAATTCGAATTCTTACAGGAGAGAAGCCTTTTCGATGTGTCTACTGCAACAAGGCATTCAGCGTCAAAGATTACCTCACCAAACATATTCGCACCCACACGGGGGAGAAGCCATACGCCTGCCCTTACTGCGACAAGCGCTTCACCCAACGGAGTGCCCTAACCGTTCACACGACCAAACTGCATCCTATATAATACCACCACATTATATAGACTACTTAAACTCCTTCAAAAGATCATGTTCTAATCTTAAATTGTGTTTATTTTTTTAATTCAATTATAAATTAAATTTAAAACAAACAAACAAAATATTTACCTACCTCCGATACACTGTCCAGTTGCTTGAGAGGAGAGGGGCATATACCCAGTAGACCGCAGACCACACATTCTAACACTATGAAACACCCATGACATCTAGTGGGAGATATTTGTACAGTTAATCGGATAAAGAAATGGACTTGGAGTAGATGAATGACGATGTGTGGTTAGATCTATTACTACTTGTGTTGTTGTAAGAACTTTTTACTTTTTTTTTTAAATTATTAACTTTTTTCTTGTTTTAATCTTTAAAAAAAAAATTGTATTATTTCTTATCATTTTTTTTTTTTACTAAAAGTAAAACCATTTTGTGAACAAAGTCATAATTTTATATATTTAATGATAAATTTCTAGAAAAAAACAAAAAACAATATCTAGCACAATATTATTAAACTTATAACTTTTAAGTTGTAAAACAATCAAATTTTAACAAAATAAGCAAACTAATGAGATTTTGTGAAAGCAATACTTAATAAACAAATTGAAAAAAAAAATAAAAATATTTAAAGAAATAAAAGAGGTATAAAAATTATAATCTTTCAAGAGATTAACACATGTGTTTTATTTGGACATCGGTTTGTTTCAGTTTCGGAATATGTTCTTGTTCGGAAAAAAACATCTAGCCGAGCCGAGATACCTCGGAGTCATATTCGACAAAAAACTTAACTGGGGTCCGAATATCCAAGAAAGATATAAGAAAGCCATGATCGCACTCTACTCATGCAACATTATTCTGGGTAGAAATTGGGGACCAAACCCTAAAATAGTCATGTTGATGTACACTGCCATTGTCAGACCGATTCTAACCTATGGCAGTTTGGCTTGGTGGAAAGCTCTGGAGAAATCCACGAATCTAAAAACCCTTACCAAAGTACAAAGAATGGCCTGCGTCAGTACTAGTGGTGTGATGAGGACTACCCCTATTGCGGGCTTAGAAACGATCCTCAATCTCCCCCCCATAGATCTATTCGTCCAAGAATCAGCAGCAAACAGCGCCCTTAGGCTCAGTCATACCAACATCTGGAAAACTAGCCAGATAGGCCACACAGCTAATCTTACGAAATAGTTAGATAACAATATCTGCACAGATTATTTGACCCCTTACCTAGATTTCAACAAATCTTTTAGTACTAGCTTCCCCAATAGAGATAGACTAGATTGGGAAAATAGTGTGCCCTACACTAATGACTCAACAATCACCATCTACACCGATGGTTCTAAAATGAATACTGGAGTAGGTGCAGGTTTCTACTCGGAAAGCCTCAACCTTGCCAATTCATTCAGGCTCCCCGACCATAGCAGCGTCTTCCAAGAAGAGATCTTGGCAGTGAAAAACGATGTGATAGCTACGATGCTAAATATATATCCATGATGGCGATATCACACGCGGACATCACTTTTTTCATCGATAGCCAAGCAGCAATAAAAGCTCTCTGGCACCCAAATCAAGTCAAAGCACAGATAATAAATTTATACAGATGTCTCACCCTCAGGCAAGGAAAAAAGCTTCAAAAAGCTCCTCGTCTGTTAAGGCGTTGTCTGTTAAGAGCAAAATATGTTTCACTTTTTTCTGCAGGGATGAGACATCTGTATAAATTTATTATCTTTGGTCAAAGCTTGTTTCTTGCTGTCGTGAAGAGCTGAAGGTTCTTGGTACACAGCATAACGTAAGACTCTGCTGGGTTCCTGGCCACAGTGATGTGCCAGGTAAGGAAAAAGCGGATGAACTTGCAAGGAAAGGCTCTACACTGGACCCCTCTCTTATAGACCATCATATAGGAATCCCGTTATATGAACTGAAATATAATGTCAGTCATCCTGCAAAAATCCAACAACAGATGAAATCTCCTAGAAACCTGTGTTAACACCAGGAAGCTATGGCCTAGATACGATAAGAAAAGATCCGACTGGATTTTAACTCTTAATAAACCCTCCCTAAGATCCCTTATTGGCATTATTACAGGACACAACTTACTTGGCTACCATAAGAAGAAGATGGGGCTTGAAGCATGAAGACTCTGCTCATTTTCTCTGCCACTGTCCCTCAGTCTGTCTTACTAGGAAGAAAACTCTAAGCAACTTCTTCTTCAATGAACTAGAGGAACTATATCAGAACTGCCAGGCAAAAGCTTACTAAACTTTGTCAAGACCTCTAAATGGCTAAACGAACCACATGTTTCATAGGTTATTTATTTTTCAGGAAGGTACCACAATGGATCTACATTGATCTAAGTGTGATGGTAACAACACAAACTATCAGCCCGCTTAACCTAACATCTAGCCGAAATTTTGGACACAAACAAATCCTTCCAAAACCCAACAAATCTACATAAAAGAAAAGGTCAGCTCGATTTCTATTCATCTATTCATTTGCAAAAAATATGAAGAATTCTTCCTCTTCTTCAGTCCCAACGCTCGTTGGCAATGACACTCCAGTTGTTAGGTCTCTCGCGAAAGCTAACTTTTTTGCTAGGCAGTTCGCCGCCAACTCTTCCCTGCCAGAGTGTCGTGACTCCTCCAGTTCTTGAGCGCGTCAATGATTCCATGGGACAAATCTTCTTCCGCACTTGTGCTGTGGTGATAGTCCTAAAAGATCTCAACCTACATAAATCCACTGCTCCGAATGGTATCCCCGCTATTCTTCGGAAGAGGTGTTCTTCCACGCTGGCAAAACCCTTGCGTAAGCTTTTTCCATCTATCCTATTCTTCTGGACTCGTTCCGAGCAGTTGGAAGACAGCATTTGTCCAGCCAATTCCAAAAAAAATGCGAATCTTCTTCTCCTTCCAATTATCGTCCGATTGCACTCACGTCCCCTCTTTCTAAGATCATGGAAACGCTGATAAACTATCAGCTCAAGAAATTTCTCGAAGACCGAAAGCTTCTTAATGACCGGCAGTACGGCTGTCGCAGCAACAGGTCCACTGGTGATCTGATGGTTTATCTCACCGAACAGTGGAACAAATCCTTACATCGTTTTGGAGAAAGTAAGATTGTTGCACTTGATATTTGAAAGGCATTTGATAAAGTCTGTCATCTTGCTCTTTTATCGAAAATGCGTGCTTTCGGTATCGACGAATCCCTCCTTCGTTGGATTAGAAACTTTCTTTTGAACCGTTCAATACAATTTGTATTGGACGGATTCAAGTCGGAAACCCACAATATAAATGCTGGTGTGACCCAGGGCTCTGTTTTTTCTCCGACACTCTTTCTCATTTTCATAAATGATCTCTTGTCTGTAACTTCTAATCCAATAAACTGTTTCGCTGACGATAGTACCCTTAGCTTTTCTTATTCGTTTATAGCCTCACATCCACTGATCTCTATTATAACTGGATAGTGGATAGGAGCCTTTGTATATGGATTAACCAGGTAATATCAAGAATGGTTTTCTGCTTGGTTTGACAGTTTTTTGACAGTTTTTTACATTAGTTTGTAATGTGTGTTCTCTGCTTGCTTTGACAGAAAACCATTCTTGATAGTACTAGGTAAATCCATATACAAAGATAGGAGCAAAAAGTTTGACTCCCATAGAAGACTGTTATAAGTGTAAAGGTACCATCCAGGTATAACAGTTATACCAAAATATAACACTTCCCCAACACTGATATCTATAATAGAGATAGAGATAATATAGATCAGAGATATAGACAAAGGAGATCAGTCACTTTTTTTGTTGAACATCACTTCACTCTGTCTCACTTTTTCGGTTTATATAGAAAGAGATGCACAAGTGTAAGAGTACCATGTCAAAATCAATAGGAGTCAAGAAAAGTGTTATAATTTGTATGGAATCCACTATCCAGTGTATTATAGAGATCAGTGCTCACATCCCTCCTCTTCGGATGTGGAAATGCAACGGCAAAATATGATAAGCTCTTTAAATTGTGACTTATAGCGTTTTTTTTGGTAATCCGGAATTGTACACAGAACTGTACGATTCCGGACACCAAACGAACAGGCAAACACATTTGTTTGGTTCTAAGGGTTGAATGGTTGTGTATTTGTGAAACCCATTGAATAAGAAGTACAGGAAGCGGTGTTAGCTACATGTACAGTGTACGTGAGTGAGGCAACAAAAATTTCTGATGACGTCAATTTGGGAAGTTGTAATGTCAATTTTTGGATTTTGTAGTGTCAAACTTTGACTGTGTTGCCATTTTGCCGAGCTGTGATTGGTCAAATGTTGTTTTGTAGTTTCATCTGTCAAAAAAACTAAAACTCGAGTTCAGGGGCGCATTTATTTTTGTTGGTGATCGTTAGGCGCTACACAATTTCTTGTGCTTTTTAACACTTGATCAAGTTGTTCACAGAATGCGCTTTCTAAAACGACCCGAAAAAGGACAGTAAATATGATGAATTAAGTATGAAAAATGAAGAAAATGTAACGAAAAATAAGAAAGAAAAATAATAAAAATCGTGCATGTACACCTGAACGTTAAAACACCATTTAGTCCAAAAAAAGGATTGAAATTGAAAAATAAAATTGATGCACAATTGATATAATCTTGATTCAATCATATTTCGTTTGGCGCCCCTGAGATTAACCATTCAACTGCAGACCAGCCCTGTTGTAATGCGTTTGTGTTTGTGAAACTCACACTACTTAGAAAAATGCTTCACTTCTTTTTCATAAGACCCCTTCCTGTACTTCTTATTCAATGGTGAAACCTCATATGCAGAATTGCAGATGACATGACATTGTTTTTATTTTCTTTATTTGTAAACATGGCAGCGAGTACGTATGTGCGAGTGTGTGCATGTATGCGTGATTCTGTTTTTGATTCTGACTTCAAATTCGGAATCGTTTTTCTGTTCTATTCAGAACAAGAACTGTCATCTTGTGCCAAGTGAACGAGTACAGAACTGTTCGGAACAGTTCCGGACGACCAAAAAAAACGCTATTAAACAGCATTGTACAATGGGGAATAAACAACCGTGTAGATTTTAATGCTTCGAAAACCAAATGCTGTCTTGTATCGTTTAAGCGAGATATACCTCTCCTGCCACTGGCCATGAGTGGCACTTGCATAAAGAGACCGAACATCTCGAGATTTTCGGTATGTGCATCACTGACCACCTCTTGTGGAATGAACATTGAACACATATGCGATATATCGCCAAAAATGCCGCAAGTTGCTTAGGTTTCTTAAGACGGTGCAAGAGATTCTTTTCCTCGTCTGATCTGGCTACTATCTGTAAGACCTATATCCGTCCAAAGCTTGAGTGCAACTCTCATCTCTAAGCTGGTGCTCCAGCTACATATTTAAGCCTCTCTAAGAATGATCGGTGATATAGACATCACTGGGTCATTCCATTCTTTAGATCACCGTCGTAACGTTTCATGTCTCTCTCTGTTCTATCGTTAGCGTTACTTCTACATGCTCTACAGAAATAGCCAGTTTCATTCCTCCCCTCAAACAATTCGCCCGTAATACTCGCGCTTCTTGGAATGCCCATCAGTTTACATTCGAGCCCAACTTCGGACTTACTCTCAAGTGTAGAGAATCATTCTTTAGGCGTACTACGCGAATGTGGAACTCTCTTCCACACTCTGTATTTCTGTTATCCTAATCATTGCAATGTTCAAAAATTCAAGACTAATGTACATCGACACGGCGACACCTCATTTTCAACCTCTTTCTTCCTACCTAATGCACTCACTGTGTCTCTGGCATAATAAGGGTACAAAAAATCAATTGAGTGGGTGCAAGTTATAAAAAAGAAAATATTTTCCCGCAATTTCAAAACAAACACAATTTTTCGATTTTTGCCTTCAGAAAATTTCGATTGATTCATTTTTTTTTTCCAAAATTCATTTTTTATTTCATTTTACTTATAGCTACTTATATACTAGACCAAAGAATTCAAAACTAGCTTATGATCTAAATTCTTATATTTAACTTACTGGCCCCAACCGGGCGCTCTAAGTAATTCATGGTTTCTTACAGTTAATGCCTTTCGGCTCATGAACTTTGTGTTTTCTTTACTTTATTTTTGTTTATGTTAGAAAATTTAAGAAAAACCCATATCAATTTCATTTTTTTCTTACGAGCTACTTAAAATTAGGTCCTTAAACATAAAACTTAAAATTAACTAAAACTACCTATTCTACCTAACAACTGCTTTTCGATTGATTCATCTCATAAGGCGCGTTCACTTCAACTTGGACATATCAGAGAAATGGCAGAGGCTCAAACCAAAAAGAAACCAAAGCTTTACCTACAACAATTTCTGGTATAGGTTGATATCTGACAAAACAGCCATTGAAATTGTTGGAGTTACAGGACTTTCTTGCAGTGTATTCTTGAATTCAATTCTTATTTTGTGTTGTTTCGTTTCTCCTCTAATATAGTTTATAAGGAATTCCTGTAAGTGCAAAAGCCATCAAGATCGACATTGTTTTTTAATACAGGTTAGAGTAGGAATGAAATATACGATGTGTTCAATTTTCTGTATTTCTATTTGCTTTTTATGTGTACGTGTGTGTGTCCTGCCTGGCGTGTCTGGCTTTTATTAGCTGCGTTTTATTATCACAATGATCCAGATCAGATCATTGATTTATATGTGAAACAACAAAAAATCGAAATCCTACTTTTTACTTGGATCAATTTTTGTGATCCAAATATTAGTTCTTCTTCCGCACACAAGTTGAAATGTTGGCGTTAATTTTCAATAAAAACTGTGCTGCCACTTTGACACATTTATTATCCGGGAATGAGATATTTTTTAATTACATAGCAAAAGCTTTTTCCCATTAAAAAACAACAGAATAATCGTTCAACAAAATTATCGTAGGGCAACTCCGATGTAATTGACAGAATGAATATTGCAAACTGCTGCCAAACGTGACGTAATAAGATCCGGATCAGATCATGGTGATAATAAAAAGCGGCTATTATATCCTTATCCTTATGTTGTATGTTCTTCTTTATTCTTTTTGATATATTTGAAGTGGCTGGTCGAGGCGCGTTTTTTGAATAAAATAAAATAAATATTTAAAAAGGAATTGAAGTGTTTTCTTTTATTGAATAAAAGAAGGTGAAATATTAATAGAAATTCATAAACACAGGTGATTTTTGTGCCTTACATTCGTTTTCGTATTGTAATGTGTATACACTTTATTTATCTCATACACTCTGTATCTCCTTCTATTGTAATGTCTAATGTGTATACTTTATTATCTCTTACGCTCTGTATCTCTTTCTATATTGTAAATGTAATGTGTATACAATTTTCTTACTCTCTTTACTAACTCTGTATCTCTTTTTTTATTTATTTAATGTACATACTACTCTTACTCTCTTTACTTACTCCTTATCTCTATAATTCTAATATCGTTTAATTGTAGTAGTAAACACTTGTGAGGGGCAATACCTAGTGATTAAGAGAAACTATTTGTTTAGCATTAAGAACGTTAGCCCCTACGAAAAGTAATCCCAATATTCTCTTCTCGAACATTCAAGCTTCTCCAAGAACCAATATAGTAGTTTCTAGAACCAAGTATTTTTGTTATATAAATAGCCCGTTTGGCGGCGAAGCGATAGTTGATTGTGAACTGAGATAAAGTAAAGATACTGTTGTGTTTGCAAAGTTATAATTGAAAGTGTTGAATAAATAAGTTTGTGAGTGGTTTGAATAAAGTGAATTTGTGTTTTATTTAAAAAGTGAATAAGTTTTAATTGTCGGACCAAGCCGAATATTACATTGGTGTCAGAATAAGGAATTAAAACTTATTGAGAATAAAACAGTGAACAGTCATTAAACTATTTTGTGTGAAATAGTGAAGTTAAAAATTAAAAAAAAAAAAAATATGAGTAAAGTTTTGAAAGACTTAACTGTCCCTGAGCTAAAAGCCGAACTAAGCAAACGTGGCTTAAGTGGGGCAGGATATAAAAACGAACTCGTAAAACGGCTACAGGAATATCTGGAAGAACAAAATGAATACAAAGATACGTTTGCTTTCGAAGTGGAAGCAAAATCGGAAGAGGTAAATGCAAATGCCGACTTATCTAACATGATGTCACTTCTTCTAGCCAAATTCGAGAAGAATGTTCTGGAGCAACTACAAACACAAAAGAATGATGTTGTGGAACAACTAGAAGCTCAAAGAAATTAACAGAAGCAGGAGCAAGAGCATGTTCTCAAACAACTAGAAGTTCAAAGGAATGATGTTCTAGAGCGTTTTGATGAACAGAAAAATCTTCTAGAAGGCAGGTTTGCGGACTTCGAAGAGAAAATCAATACTCTCGACGAGCGCGTCGAAAAACAAAATGCACGTATCGAGAAAATTGAAGAACAAATTGAAATCATCACAAGGGAACTGGAAAAAGTGCGAAAGTTGAAACCAAGAGAACCTTCTGGTGAGTGCTCAAGAAAGAGAGAAGTGCAACCTCCAAGTTTTGATGGTCAGGTTCCGTGGTCGGTCTATAAGAAACAATTTGAAGCAGTAGCGTTAACAAACAGCTGGACCGATGGCGACAAATGCAAAGCTCTCACGCTCGCTCTAAGAGGATCTGCTGCTGAACTGCTACAAACCATTCCAGCAGAAAAGAGTGGTGACTTCAGTGTTCTTGTAAGCGCAATTGAACGGCGGTTTGGAGACAGCCACATGACAGAAGTCTTCCGAGTACAGCTAAATAATAGAACACAGAAAAGGGGTGAAACTCTGCAACAGCTTCAATCAGATATTGAACGCTTGGTTCACCTGGCATATCCAACAGCTGGCAATGAGATAAGAGATCAACTTGCTGTTGAAGCCTTTGTGAGAGCTGTGGCCGACATTAATCTCCAGAGGGCTATTCGAATTGCCGGAAAGCGAACACTCCCAGAAGCATTGGCATTCGCTCTGACAATGGAAGCTGCAGAAAAAGCTTCACAAAGTATCCATCGGGTAAGAGAGGTGGAAGTCCAAGAATGTTCCTGTCAGAAGGCTACCGTGGAAAGGAGGCAGCAAGGCGGACGAGCACGATGCTGGAATTGCAATGAGAATGGGCATCTTCAACGACAGTGCAGATTACCACGAAGGAATACCACTTGCCAACACTGTGAAGACATAAGCAATTCCAACGGCCAAGGAAAGCCCAACAACAGCGTTACTTCTCAAGTTGTTTCCCAGCTGGAAAACAAACACGGATTCCAACATCGGAGGAGGATACTTGACTCAAAGGCGGATGTACTATCTTGGAGACTGAATAAACAAGACTCAAAGCGTTGCAGACGGCAAGAAGAAAAAGAAATGGTTACTGCCGATCCCATTTATGGATGGAGCAACGACGAGTTGAGGAAGGCTCAACAAGAGGACCCAGACATCGAACCAATCCTCGCATGGAAGGAACACCAGGAAAAACCAGAATGGGCTGATATCTCCGACAGAAGTCCGACTCTGAAGGCCTATTGGGCGCAGTGGGACTCGTTGTATGTCCAAGAGGGTGTCCTTCGACGTAAGTGGGAATCAGCAGATGGAAAGTCCTATGTAATGCAGCTAGACTTACCGAGGTCAAAGATTATGGACGTTCTGCGAGAGATGCATGATGGAGTTTCGGGAGGCCATCTAGGAGTAAACAAGACGTTAGAAAAGATTCGACAACGATTCTATTGGCTTCATGCAAGGGAAGATGTCGAGAAGTGGTGCCGAAAATGTGATACCTGTGCTGCCACCAAAGGCCCGAACAAAAAGAATCACAGCCAAATGCAGCAGTATAATGTCGGATCACCCTTTGAAAGGATTGCAGTAGACGTGGCGGGTCCATTTCCGGAAACAAATAATGGAAATCGTTATATTCTGGTCGTCATGGATTACTTCAGCAAGTGGCCTGAAGCATACGCCATTCCGAATCAAGAAGCCAAAACAGTCGCAGACCAAATTGTGTTCAACTGGGTGAGCAGATTCGGTGTTCCACACTGAACCAAAAACAGCAGTCATTTTGATAATTTTTTACATTCAACTGACAATTTTGTTGTCAATTTACAACCAATGACCGCAGTAGTAAATATGACAATTTAAAATTTTCAAATTCATGATTCGAAACCGGGATTGTCACATTGATAATTTGCGTTGGCAAATCGAAAACCATGGTTGTCATATTGAAATCTATGGCAATCGTATTTAACACTGCAGTAGTCATTTTGAAAACCCAAATTATCAAATTGAAAACCGAGGAAGGCTTATTGAAAACTATTTCTTTTAAATTGAAGACCACGATAGACAACTTGACAACCGTAGTAGTCATATTGATAACCACAGTGAACCAATTTTAAACCACGGTAGTTAATATGAAAACTACGGTTGTCAAGTTGAAAGCAGTAGTTGGTAGATTGAAAATCATTCTTGTTAATTTGAAAACCACGATTTTCAAATTGACAACCGCAGCAGTCATATTGAAAAATCAAGTTTACTAATTAAATACCACGGTAGTTAATATGAAAACTACGTTTGTCAGATTGAAAACAGTGGTTGGTAGATTGAAAATTTAAAAATTTGTTTTATTTTCATTATTACAATCATTATGATACACTATAAAATTTCGATTTTCAATAAGATTACCGCTTTCGTATCCAGGACACCCCTTTTTCTGAAATATGAGTTGCAAGAATTGTTTAAAATATAAGGCAGATCTAGTTTCTTGGAATATGTTTAATTATTTATTATTACAACTAAGTCAACGTACAAATACAATATAAATTCATATAATTCTTATGAAAATACTTACATTATAATTCTTAATAAAATATGGTGTTGGATTTGAACTTGGTTTTGGCAAATGTTTGGTTTTTGTAGTTGGAATTGATGTTGGAATTGGTGCTGGTGATGGTGCTGGTGTCGGTTATGGTGTTGGTGCTGGTGTTCGTCTTGAACTTGGTTTTGTGATTGCGTTGGTATTGTGGTTGATACTGAAATTGGTGCTATTATTGATGGTTTTATTGGTGTTGGTACTGGTGTTGGTGCTGTTGTTGGTGCTGGTGTTGGTGTTGCTTGGTGTTTGTGTTGATGTTGAGGTTGGTACTGGTGTTGATGTTGGTGTTCAGCTTGGTTTTTGTGTTGGAGTTGGTGTTGGTGCTGGTGTTGGTTGGTGGTTTTCCTTTGGTGGTACTTCATTGGAATAAGAAAATTGTGCACACTTTTAAGTACTCGCATCTATAATAATTTTAAAAGAAACAATTAGAATTACTTTTGTTAAGAATCGAAAAGTAGTTTACCTTTTTCAAAATCCGCTTCTTTTGTGTTTTTGAGTGTCCAATACGTACTTATCTGCAATTGCCCGTAGCTTAGTTGGTAAGTGCGTTGGCTGCTAAGCAGAACGACGTGGGTTCGAGTCCTACTCGTTTCCATAGTTTTTATTTCATCTTTCACGGAAAGAACTAACAAAACTTTCAAGAGTATCAATCAGTCATGAAAAAAGTGCTTCTCAAACTTACCTGTTTGGAATCGGCGTTAAATTGTAGGTCTCCTTAATTCTTCACACGCACCCAGAGAATTGTTGATGAGAGTAAGCCACTTAGGTCTTGGCTCTGCAAGAGCTGTCGCGCCACTCGCTATTTATTTATTTAATTTAATTTTTGTTTCTCTCTTGATTTATTTGTATATTTTCTACTTTTTTACACTTCACTTGCGAACGTCTGATTGACTTGATGCACAACTACTAAATGAGGATGACACTACTTGTTGAATTCAAGATAAACTCGATTTTCTTATTGAAAACAATAATTGTCAATTTGATGACCATAGTTTTCAATATGACAACCTTAGTGGTCGATCATCGTACTGACAACAGCAATTGTAAATATGACTTTTAAAAACGGTTAAAGCATCACATTGACTACTGCGGTTTCAACTTGACAATTATGGTTTTCAATACAATAATTTTGATAACGGCATGAGCAATTTATCGTTTGTTTTTGTTTGTTCTAGCTCAATTCAAGATAAAATCGATTTTCGTACTAAAAACAATAATTGTCAATTTGATGACCATATTTTTCAACATGACAACCTGATGTGGTCAATCATCGTATTGACAAACGCAATTGTAAATATGATTAATTTGATTAAAGATTTGAATTTTTCAAAACTCGGCTTGGAAGGCTTTGCAAGTACATAATAAAAAAAACTATTTTTTGATTTCTTGCAAGGCTTTCTAAGGCCCTCCGCACACGAAGCAACTGATTTGCAACTGTTTTGCGACTAGAATCGCAAATCAGTTGCTCAAGCAACTTTGTATATGAAGCTCTATAGGAGAGCTCCCACGCTCGACTGAAATGAAACCGGTTTGCAACCGGTTTGCAATCGGTTTCCAACTAGTCGCACGCAACTGATTTTGTAGGTCGAATTTGAGTTGCTTAAGCAACTTTTTATGTTTTTGTTATTAAAATTATATTATTATATATAAAAACAGATGTGTTTGTTTGTTTCTATGTCTGGTATGGACTTCTAAACGGCACATCAGATATTTATGGATTTTGCATGTTGTATTTTTGGAATTTTTTTGGCATTGGAAAAACCATATTGAAGAGTCGGAAAACTGGAAATATGAAATATGATATGATACATAGACGTGAATTTGGTTTCTTGCATGTTCTTTTTGTTAAAGAATCGCTTATCGAATAGAAAAAAAGAAAGTTCTTGATGGAAAACTCATTAGAGTTGTAGGTGCTTTGGTTTTCAAATGAAATGTTGTTGATATAAGATCGCGAATTTTAGGTGCATTCGTTTTCAAATAGAAAAATAGAAAATTGTTGGTGGAAAACTCGGAAAATTAAAAAAAAGAGTGAATCATTTGATGGTTGGGTTGATAACATTTAGGATTTTGATTACGTAAAGGTAAACGATATTGGTAAGATACGTGGTGTTTAATCATTCAAGGAGTTTATCTGAAGAAGTTTAATTGGGATGAAAAGAGCTTGGTGTGTTTGTATGTCTGGTATAGAGACCATGCCATAAAGTCTGCATTTCAAATTTTTCTGTATGTATGGATGGGTCCAATGTTCTCTTCGTACAAGTTTTCTTTGTCTTCAGTACTGGTAATAATCAATTAAATCGTCTTCATCAGTACAACTGTTTGACATGTTGAATAGTTCCTTATAAAAATTGTGAACAAAAAATTCAAAAATCAAAATTCGGTCGTACTCGTGTGCGGAGAGAAGTCACAAATCGATCGCAAACTAGTTATAAAACAGTTGCTTGAGCAACTGATTTGCGACTCTAATTGCAAAACAGTAGCTTCGTGTGCGGAGGGCCTAAGTCAAGTTTTGAAAAATTAAATTATAAACAAAAACTCGTATTTATGCATTAAAATTATGGTCATTATCATAATCATAAACAACAATTGGTCGAAAAATCTTATTTATTAATGTTAGTTTAAATTTTCTCAAAAACGGCCACTACCATTTTCTTAAAACTTTCTTGTAATTTTTTTTGGAACACTGATGTTTTTAGTGTAAACAAATTATTTATGTATTGCTCCAAAACGGTTCCTCTCATAGAACCGTTTTTCAACGTCCCATAGGAAGTTATTGTAATGGGGCTGATTTTGTGAATATCCAGTTATTGCATATCTCAATGTTTCGAGGTCACTAGAATCCGAATCAACCCTTTTTATCATGATGTCTGTATGTGTGTACGTACGCGAACCACAGCCTTATTAAAGCTGATAAGGTTTTGAGCAATATCGGTTTAGCGGTTTTTTAATGGAGGTCAAAAAACTAGGACACAGACATCATGATAAAAAGGGTTGATTTGGATTCAAGTGACTTCACAAAATCGGTCAATTTTTTGTTTTTGTTTTGTAAATATGGACTTATTTCCTCCAAGAAAGATGCGGCTTTATTTCCATAAATTATTATAATTTCGTCTTGAAAATAAAGCTCCATTTAAGATCACGTCATATTTCGATAACTAAAAAAAAACTCCATCATCATATCGACATCATGGGTTTCAATACGAAAACTTTGTCGACCAAAAGTCTTCGCTAAGGAACTTATTTGTTTTTTTTTTTTACTTCTATTTATTTTGATTTATATTCTAACAATCGAAATTATCAATATACCAACTCTAGTTTTCAATTTGATTCCGGTAAAATTCAGTCATCATATTAACAACTGCAACTGTCAATTTGATGATTATATTTTCAATGCACTTGTTGCATTAAGGTAGTAATCATATTGATAATCATTGTTATACGAATGATGATTGTAGTTCTTAATTAACTGACGGACAACCTAAGGTTTTCATATTGACAACCATAATCTTCTAATTGATCATCTCAGGTGTTAAAACGACAACTTTGATTTTCAAACTAGCAACAAGATATTGAAAATTTCAAATTGTCCCATTTACTATCAAATTGTTAGATTTTGAGACGACTTTTGAAAATTTACATCACATTGAAACTTTTTTTGATCAATATGACAATTTTCGGTTAACAACCAGTAATTGTCAATATGACAACGGTTATTTTTTTCAGTGCATTAGAACTGCATTCCGACCAGGGAAGGAATTTTGAATCAAACATATTCCAGGAAGTTTGTGGGCTTCTTCACATCAAGAAGACAAGAACACCACTCCACCCACAATCTGATGGCATGGTCGAACGGTTCAACCGAACCCTTAAGAAACATCTTTGCAAAGTTGTGGACGACAAACTAGCGAGATTGGGATCGACTGTTTTTAATGGCGTATCGAAGTGCAAGACATAGCTCAACTGGCCATACACCGTCTGAGATTTTGATGGGAAGGAACATCAGACTGCCGAGCGAAATAAAATTTTGATGTCCCACGTCGGAACCGCAAGCGGAGGATGTCTACATGGATGACCTCAGAGAAAGACTCCTTCAGATCCACGACGATACCAGGTTAAAAATAAAGATGTACAGTGACCGAATGAAGACACGCTACGATATACGAGCGACAACAACAGAGTTCCAAGCAGGAGATCGAGTGTGGCTTTACAATCCCCATCGACAAAAAGGGTTGTCACCGAAACTTCAACGGGACTGGGAAGGTCCATATACAGTGATTAGCAAAATCAACGACGTCGTATACCGGATACAAAAAGGAGTCAGAGGTAAACTTAAAGTCGTACATCGCGACCGACTACATCGCTACACTGGTGATGAGAATGACGGATTTGTTCGGGACGATCAATCCTAAGGAGCGGGCAATGTAATGTGTATAAACTTTATTTATCTCATACACTCTGTATCTCCTTCTATTGTAATGTCTAATGTGTATACTTTATTATCTCTTACGCTCTGTATCTCTTTCTATATTGTAATGTGTATACACTTTTCTTACTCTCTTTACTTACTCTGTATCTCTTTTTTTTATTTATTTAATGTACATACTACTCTTACTCTCTTTACTTACTTCTATCGCTATAACTCTAATATCGTTTAATTGTAGTAGTAAACACTTGTGAGGGGCAATACCTAGTGATTAAGAGAAACTATTTGTTTAGCATCAAGAACGTTAGCCCCTACAAAAAGTAATCCCAATATTCTCTTCTCGAACATTCAAGCTTCTCCAAGAACCAATATAGTAGTTTCTAGAACCAAGTATTTTTGTTATATAAATAGCCCGTTTGGCGGCGAAGCGATAGTTGATTGTGAACTGAGATAAAGTAAAGATACTGTTGTGTTTGCAAAGTTATAATTGAAAGTGTTGAATAAATAAGTTTGTGAGTGGTTTGAATAAAGTGAATTTGTGTTTTATTTAAAAAGTGAATAAGTTTTAAATGTCGGACCAAGCCGAATATTACAGTATTAACAAACGCTTGCAGTTGCCTGTGGCTAAGTGGTTAGGTGCGTTGACTTCTAAGCAGAACGTCGTGGGTTCGAGTCCTACTCGTGCCCATAAAGGTTTTATTTGATCTTTCATGGGTACTGCCTCTTACGAAGAACTGACAAAACTTCCAAGAGTATCATTCTGTTATGAAAAAGTGCTTCTCAACTTTGCCGTTCGGAATCGGCGTTAAATTGTAGGTCCCCTCAATTCTTCACACACGCACTCAGAGAATTGTTGATGAGAGTAAGTTACCTACTTAAACATCGATAACAACTTAGAGGTGCTTCCACCAATGTATTTTTTCCGTCAATTCCTTTATTTGGCTGGAGTTAGGTATAGCTATTTCACGGGTGCCAAGCCGATCATCAGACTTTTTTATTAGTGGTGCTTGTCTAGTTATTTTTCATTTTAATCGAAAAACTTTTAAGTTCACATCATGGGATTTGAACCTAGACCAGCTAGTGGGGAAGCCAAAGCCAATGCACTACGCATTGCGCTAACAACTCCACTGATTTTTGGTTTCCCATTGCAGACTTTTTATTGTTTATCAATTGCTATGAATAGACATGCATTTTTACAATCTCCTCAAAGCATGCTATCTTATTCCGCTTTAATTTTTTCTAATTTCCTATCTTTGTCACAGCAGTTCGTTGTATACACAAAGGGTTAGATTATTGAAAGTTGTGACACTAGTCAGTTTATTTGTTATAATTTGTGTTTGTGTTATTTTAACACTGCAGTTGTTCAAATACATAAATGGAATTGACGGACGCAGCCTAACTGCAGTGTTAAAAAAACACAAAAACAAATTGTAAGTTACTTAGGCCTCGTCTCTTGAAGAACTGTTGCGCCACTCTATTTATTAATTTATATTCGCTGTAAAAACCATAAAAAACACAACATACCATATTTACATGTCAAATGTTTATTGTTCCACATTACAGTAGTATTTTTTTTATCTTACTTTGTATTCAACAACATTTTGTTTTTGTTATATATTTTCCAATTATTATATTTTATTAATTTATTTTTATTTTTTATAATAATATATAATTTTTTACATACGATTATCACAATTTTAAAATATTTTTCACTTTTTTTTCTTGTTTTCAAACTGTGACACTTTATTTATTTAATATAATTCATATATATAATACTCATATAATAGTGTATATAATATAATATTATACCCATATAAGATATTTTTAAAAATACTTTACAAATGTTTTATGTTTTCACTAATTTATTTATTAATTATAATATGGATGTGCGTAAATGCATCAACTTCAATCGTCTAGTTCTCGACATTTTTCTTGTGGGCTACTCTTCTTCATTTTTACTAAACTTTGTTATTGTTATAATTTTTATAATTTCGATCCTTTTCGGACTCGATTTAGTGCTTGTCTGGTGATTCGAGAAACTTCCTAACTATTATATAACTAAACTATGCTCGTGCGGTATTCTTTCTGGTTAAGGCTTTTTTTTAATATTATTTCAATACATAGTTTGTCTATTTCATTATTATTATTTTTTTTATTTAACGTTGAATTGCTTTTGGAGAAAAATTAAGTCGTATTTATTTACATTCATTTTGATTGCAGAAAGAAATGTTCGATATTGTAGATGCTGGGTAGCCCAGGAGCCAGGAGACATAAAAACTGGTCAATCACTGACATTTTCAAAATAGAAAAATTACATAACTGACATTGCATATTAATGCACAAAGTATAGACACAAACAGCGCCGGAGGCTGTATAGGAAGACAAATAAAAATTCAATTTGCCTAATTTTTCATAATTATTGTTAATTAATTAATTATTGTTACTCTTGCAAGCGTTTTAAAATGTAAAACTAAAGGGTGTCTCAGTTCAGTAGGAGTGCACAATTTAAAATAAAAACAAGTATTTTATAACATAACAGAGTTGTGATATTTCTATTGTATTGTAAATATGGAATAAATACCACTCTTCGAATGGTTGACATACATATTAGGTGCACTTTCTCCGCTTAACGAAGATTCTCTCAACAAATCCAACCATACCAAGTTGTCTCAAGAACTCAGATGGTTTTTCATAAATTATAACGCGTTGTTCTTTCGAAAAGCGCTCCATTTTTAATAATCGGAATAAGCAGAGGTGACAGGTGACAGCTGTCAAATTTCAGAGTTGCCACATGCATGAAAAAAAATACTCCAATTTTAAAAAGTCGCTCTTACTGAGACACCCTTTAATACATCAGACAAATTGTATGCAGACTTCGGTGTGTAGTGCAGGTTAGGTTTGTTTTTATTTCCGATTTTTGTTCCGTCAGAATGATGGAATTTCGATGAAGTTGTAAACAAGTTGTGAGAAGGGACTTTTAACTTATTTTTTGATTGGTTTTATTTGATTCTATTGCTCAAATTTGATTTGATAGTTATTTTCGAATTTAAACAAAAAATAAGAAAATTTCGTAAATAAGGCAAAACATTTTATGGAATGCTATTATTTAATTTAAACTTAATTCCTCACATTTCATCTTATATTTAAAAAGAAAAATAGATTGTATTGGTTTTATTTTGAGCTGATGTTTCGAATTCGAAATTGGTTTACAAAACTATCTCAATTGGGAGCACACATTTCCAAAATCAGTCAAATTAAACTAAGTGCTTAAAAAATAAACGTGAAGGGCAGTTTGCTGTATATATTTTTGTTTAATATACGGAAGCAAAGGTCTTGATGGTTATCCCTTTCTTTCACATAACAAATATTCTTAAGATTTCTCTCAACCCAGCTTAAGACTACATTTTCTAAGATTTATGGAGTTTTTTACACACTTTTTTTGTCAATTTACATAAACATAAACATACAATTTCAATAGGTATTCATTAATGTTTTGTTTGCTTAGCAATCAATTTATTTATAAGATTTGTTTGTTTTCATTTTCTCTCTAAATAGCGTTGATTATGATAAATTTTATATGTTAGAAGTTATAGTAATGTTTTTACGTTCATTTGTTAAATACACATGCATAAGATGTTAAATAACATTTAAATGAAATTATGTTATTTTGTTATGTTTTTTTATTCACTTAAAGTTTAAAATATTAGTTAAGGATTATAATATAATTTTTGAGAGTTATTTTGTTTAGTTTACAAAATCAAGAAAAAGCCATTTGGCCTTTTTGAAAAACTTATTCTGAACTATAGGTGGAACTTAGAAGATTTTTTCTTCTCCTAATGAATCAATTCGCAACTTTACAGAGGAGTACCAGTGTCAATTAATTCTCATTTCGAATGTGAGACCATAGAGTGTGAGACCATTGAGTGTGAGATCATAGACTGTGATAATCCAGAAACTTCGGCATAGGTGTCTGTGGGCCCTTCGGCACTGCAAACTGAATCTTCAGGTGTTCGAGACGCTTCGGCTTCGGTTATCTCGACATCTTGGTGTTGTTTGTTGCTGCGATGTTTTGCACTCAGTGCCTGAAATGAAATCAATTTCCAAATATTTCTTTAACATCTTAGAAGATTGCATTCAATGCCATAACGATGATTGTGCATTTAAAAAAAAGTGCCAAACTGACTCAAGCGTTGAAGCGACTAACAAATTGCTTTAAAAAATTCTTTGCTGAAGCTGAAAAGCATCATTTAAAGCATGCATATAAATTATTATTGAAAAACAAAATACTTAAAAGTGCAAGCGAATTATAATAAAATTACTACTCAATTCCTTGTACTTCGTCTTGGATTCTGATTGAAGTATTCAAATTTTCCAGCGCAATATAGTGAGGATCCAAAACAGACATGGGCTTTAAGTGTTTTTAGGCATATTGTTTTTCGTTGAAGTCCTTCTTAATTGCATTAAAGAAGTTTGTTGACGCTTGCAGGTGAAACAAACAATCATAACATTAAGTGGCGACCAATGTGGATTCCTAAAGAGTGCTCATTACTGAAGTGATGAAAAAACTAGTTAAGAATTAAAGTGTAGTAAAAAGTTTATGTTGAATTCGCGCCCAATTTGTAAATTAAGGGTCTTTTTCTTCACTTTTTGCTTCATGCCATACACGAATAGGTACCTACATTTGGGACGCATTGCTAGGTAATAATACTCGTACAACAACATTAAGCACAAAATAGACTGTTAGTGCACTCCATTTTTTTGTTGTTCTGCATTTGGGGCTATTTCAAAACTGGGTTAGAAATGATCACACTCAGAAATAAATCAACACACATGTAAAATCCAATAAGTGTGGCGATTTTAAGGTTTTTTACTTATTTCAAAACAAAATATACAAAATTCAAAAAATATCCACAAGACAAAATATTATTAAGCACTGCAGCCAGAAAAAAAACCTAGTGATACTATACTCATCAGCTTTAATACTCTTACCTTATCCTTACTTCCTTTTTTCTAATAGTGTTGCAATAAACATTAAAATTATTTTTAATTTAACAATGTAACCCAAACAATGTTTAATATTTTCTTTATACAAAAAATTAATAAACGTCAAGCGTTAGCGGCGTATATGGTTCTCTTTGCAATAAAAATTAATAATTCTTACTCTTAAAAATAGAGCTTAACTCAACTTTAAACAATAATAATAAAATAAATCAATTTTAAGACTAAAATTTTACATAACAACGAAGCCGAAATATGATTATGATTTAACTAAACTTTAACCTTAAACTTTAACCTCAAAATTCGTATATAAAGGAACGAAATAGAATTGAAACTTGATCACGAAATTTGTGAAAAATGGAACTCTTACCTGTAATGAGAATCGTCGGTGTCCAGCTTTTCGTCCACCACGTCTCTTGCTTATATGCGGATTGTCCTGCCTTAAGGTTTTATTTTTTAAAATTTCAAGTTGTGTATACAGTCTGTGTGCAACAAAAGTAAGAATTAAATTTCATCAAGATTTCAATGGAAAATCTGTCTGCAACCTTTTAAGTTCAGCTCGGATATCTTCGGGGCTCATTTCGGATATAGTTAGCTCTCCGATGTCTGGATCGCCCAAACACAGACCGGCATAACCACCGCCCAGGTGATGTCCAGTATCATGGGAACCCTTGAAAGCATCCACAGGTAAGCGTAATGATAGATCATGGGCAAGGGAACGTACCTGCAAGCTATGAAGATGCAACCAACACCGCAAACCACACAGACAAAAAGGTAAACGAAAAACAATAATTCAGGACCGGGGGGTTGGGGAGGTGATGGAATGTAAATCAAAGTAAGAAAATGATAACCATACAGGTCTAAAGGTAACAGAAGGGTGAGGGTGAAAATGAAAACAAAGCATAAAAAATACTAAAATAAATGGAGAGTTGAGTGTATTGAATGGGAGTTGTGGTTTTCTTGATGCCGGATGAATTTAATTTTGTTTTTCTCCTTCTCTAATTAGTTGAAAACTTTTTAAATTTCATTTCGGTTCGTTCCTTCTTCAGCCAGTTTTTTTTTTTTTTTTGCAAGTCAGAGAACCACAACCCTCTTTGGATCTGCTTATTTTTTTGTGCTTTGGTGGGTTGGGTGGGGGTGAATTTTGTTTTTCAGCTGTGTAAATGAAAATGTCTAAATGTGTTTGGTGATGGTTTTTGAAGAAGGTATCTATTCTATCTATTTTATTATATTGATTGGTGTGACGACAGTAGATGTTTCGTGCATGGGTGGAGTGGAGGTGTTTTGTGTTTTCTTTTGTTTTGTTTTTCTTTTTTTTGGCGTGTGTTTTATTTCAAACAAGGAAAATGTAATCAAAAAATAATTAATTTGAAGAGGATATAAGTAAAGTATAAACGAAGGAGAAATGTGGTGAAGAAATTCCTAACATTTATCTTTAAGAACTTTTCTAGGTTTAAGAAATGTATAGCTATAGGTAGAGTAATAACATCAGTTTGAAATGAAGTTGTACTGCTACGCCATACACATTTATAGAATAGAGGTAAAGGTAAGTAATAGAAGTATGAAATTAGGAAACAGATTTTTGTATTTTCCTATGTACAAAGCAGTAGATGATGACAAATAAAGGATAACCATAAAACCAACGAAGCAACTCAATTCACATGCATAAGCCGCAAGCAAAGGTAAGGCACTGACAAACGTGTTATATTAAAATCAAGAGTGTAAAAATATAACGGAATTTTGCAAAATTAGACCAGTGTGAGTATCAAATCTAACATTGTTGGTTGGATAAGTCTACAGACCATATATTCACATCAGCACGCTACCCTTAGTTACAATTTTGGAGTTGATTTCCTGTTGTTACCCATTTACCCTACTGTGTGGTGATTTTAACTGTAATCTCTTGGATAAACGTTAAGAGTTCTGTTAACCAACTCACACCTACTCACTTTACTTAAGAGTCTAGCTCTCTATTAGACCTTTATCTTGCTAGCGATGTTGATAGGGTAACGCTTTACCCACAGCTTTTGGCACCTAGTTTTTCCAAACACGACCTAAATTTTGTAAGCTTGGATACAGCTTGTCGGGTTGATCAACAAAGTTTCCAATATCGAGATTATACAAATTTAAACACAGCCGAACTGGTACGCGATGTTAATTGCATAGATTGGAACTCTACATATACCCAGTGCAAAATGAAATGAACAAATCGGTTTTCTACGGCATAACGTTAATCAACTTTTTGATACTCACGTTCCTTTAAAAACCCGTCTCATTAAGCATAAGTCCTCACCTTGGCTGAATGCTCTAAAGTCGAAACAATATGCCGCTTACAGTCAATGGAGTCGGTTCAAATTGGAGTATTTCGACAAATCTTATTGCAGACTTCACAATCTAGTCATCGAATTGATCAGAACAGCAAATAGACTTTACTACGAAAAAAAAGTTTGTCCACTTGTTTCTGGAAAAAATGTATGGAAATGCCTGCGAGAATTGGGTATTGGGAAGCAATCTACGAAGTTTGCTGATAACATCGATTGCGATGCCCTGAACAAAAAGTTCACCTTGACTCCTCAATCATCTGACATTGCTACACTTTCTAGTTTCCCTATTGATGAAGTTTCAACAGTATTGTCAACTGTTCGCTGAGCTTCATTAGAATACTAGAAGAAGACATAGTTGAGGCAATGTTATCTATTAAATCGAATGCTACTGGCCGTGACCTAATGGAACCCAAGTTATTTAAGTTATTGCTTCCATATAAAACTGCACTTCTTAGCATATATATTTAAAGGTAAAGGAATGGAAGAAGGCTTAAATTATTCCCGTTCCTAAAAAGCGAACATAGATTGTTATGGTGTTCCGGTCCATTGCTATCCTACCGTTTCTCTCAAAGGTGTTTGAAAAAACTATCATGAAATCCGCGCTACTTTTTGCTACAGAACCACGATGGACAGTGATCATATTACACTTTTAAAGCTTTTGGACTTTTCAAAGGTCTTTGACACTGTTAACCATTCGATTTTATGTAAGAAACCGCGTAATTTCTGTGGTTTTTTTATAGAATCCATTAAGTTGATTCTCTCATACCTTATTGGAAGGCAACAACGCGTGGTAGGCAATGGTGAATCATCAACATTTCTCAATGTTTTGAATGGAGTGCCACAGGGATCTATTCTTGGTCCAATTCTCTTTTCAAAAGTTGTTAAAAACTGTATGACTCATCTCTACGCTGATGATGTACGTCTTCTGGTAAGTCAACCATTTAAGGAAAAGAATTATGCCGTTGCATTTATAAATAAGGACCTTTTATCCAATTCTCGTTGGTCTAAGAGCAATCATCTGTGCTTAAACCCTGTCAAATAAACAGCCCTCCCCATCCATCGCAAAAACTTTGATTTTTAAGCCTTAAGTCCATTAAATCTTGAAAACGAATCAATCGAATATGTAAGCCGTGCTAGAAACCTGGGAATGGTTTGTAATCGTTTTCCCACTTGGGATGACCAATTAAATAAAGTAATTGGCGTAGTGTACGTAAGCCGCCGCCGTATACTCGAAGTCTTTCAAAGTTTCATCCATCCATCCATCAAATACCAGACTCCTTCTTGCAAAAACGCTTATACTACCAATTATGTTATATGAATGTGAAATTTCTTGCAACTTGGACTCAGCTACTAACCGCAAATTAAATGTCGCATATAACAACATTGCCCGTTCTGTCTTAAATCTACGTCACTATGATCACGTTTCCTCTTATGGTGTTCTATATGAAATCATTCAAATCAAACAACCTGATTTTTTACACGGTAAGCTGAACTTCCTTCATTCAACAAGGTCTTTTGCTCTTATTCTATCTAGGTCAAATTTTCTCGTTACTGAGCGTCAATTCTTCGTCCACGTAATTCGCCTCCCCATAAGTATGAGAAGTGTAAGAAGCACAAGAAAATTAAAATTTTTACTTTTCAACTATTTGGCAATTAATTGATAATTTGACATCCATTCATTCATTTCCTTTTTGTTATCTGTTTTCTTTCATCTATCTTCTTAATTCTATTTCTTTTTCTTATAAAATTGTATATAGATTTAATGATAAATTAATTAAAATCTTAAATTTAACTTAAGGCTTCAAAAATTTATAAGACCTTTGTCTTACTTTGTAAGCGATATTGAAATAAATAAATAAATAAAAAAACCAAACAGGTTCTAGATGTAACACAATTTACGAGGCAACTACATGTCGTTGACATACAGGACTTGGCAACCATATCTAGAGGTAGTTTCCTTTGGTACTTGGATGGTTTAAAGCTATGGAATTGTTTTTGTTTACTTGTGAAATGTGAATGAATTAAATATATGAACATCAAAAACATTTAAAGGTACAAACTAGTGACTATTCTATTATGTGTTATATACAATGATACATGCAAATTATTAAGACACAAATATCTAAGAGATGAGGCAAGCATTTTCTGATTTAAAACAAAAATATAGGAGGGATTCAAAATACCAAAAAAATAAAAATTAAATTTTAAAATAAGAAAAATGATTTTAAGGCAGTCATTAGAATACAAAACAAAAAAAAAATATTTTACTCAAATGTTTACTTGCAGCAACTTCATAGCTCGTCAAATTCTCATTTTGTTGTTTTTATACAAGATACTTAATTAAATAATATAATATTGTCAATAGAAATATTAAATAAAAATTGATGGTTTGCTACAAAAATCGTTTCCATTTCAAAAGAGTTTAATTTATTTATATTTTTTTCGATCTATTAAGTCATCAATTTAGTCATTTTGACAGTAATTATTGCATCAACAATGACTAAACCGATAAAACCGAAAAAAAAGTTTTCCTTTTCAATTCTAAACTAGTTCTCATCCTCGAAAGGACCTTCGATAAACAACAAAAAATGCAAAATACCAAAATCAAAACTAATTAGTACATTTTCTTACCTGTTTATGCTGATACCATATTTTTGGCACAAATACCAGTCCTAAAGTGATTGTATTGGTTAGCTGGGACCGCAAAAACAGCGCTAACAGTATTGCTCCAGGACTCAATTCGGGCAGATAAATTACCCTGGCTATGTAAAAAGTTGACGATACTGTAAACTCTAACAACAAAGATGCAACAAGAAACTGTCGTTCCTGAAATTTACAATTCACAACAATAAAGTGTAAAAAAAAAAATAATTCAAGCATTTCCTTACTCTGAACTGTGTATTTGCATTTCGGCTAGCCACAGCCAAGTGTAGTCCAAAACATAAAATTAAAATTTCACTAATTTGTGTCACATATTCCCATTTGAGGGGATGACACGTATTTGTGCGCACCTCTCGCAATCCATCAAGTTGTGCAGTTTCGATTAAGTCTAATGATGAGGCCGTGAAGGCGGCCATATAACAAGTCACCGCAAATACCATTGTTCCAAGGTATTTCAATAAATCAACATCGCGCAAAACCCACCGATGGGCTTTCCGAGTCCGAAAATCAACCAAATGTCTGTAGAGCTTTAGTATGATGGCACCGTAGCATGTGATGAAACCCAATTCACGAAGCCAAGGCTCGAGAAGACATCGTTCCGTTGATGCTTGAAAGAAGTGCAGAGCAACCTGAAAGAGAAACCAAAATTAAAAATCCAGAAAGATTTTTAAATGAGCTACAGAGAGATGTATATAAGGACTCTACATACTGCAATTTTAATCAATTATAAACCCCAATTACGGCAGCCGAAACGGCTTCAAATTCAATTTCTTTTAATGGCAACGCCATGAATCTTTAAGTTGCTCCGGTTAACATAACTGCATTTTTATGGTTCGCAAAGCAACTCCTAAAGCCTTTTCATCGTATAAATGAATGCATCTTAAATGTTTACGCTTTCAGTCTATCCATCATAAAAATCACTTTTAGTACCCCATCAACCCCGTACTTAGAGCAAGGCTTCCTATATCACCTTCACATAAGTGTGTGCTTCTATCAAAGATTGGTGTTTTGTTGTTGTATTAAATAACAAGAAAAAGGAACAATTGATTAACCCTCTCTGTCATAAATGAAACCTACCGATGCATAGAGCAGAATGATTCCGAGGAGTATAGTTTCCAACACCGTCCACATTCCTGACGCAATAGCCTGGAAGTAATAAAAGAAACCAAACGAGATGTTTAATAATGCCAATCCCACATACACACGCACATGTTCTCTATATACCTACCTTGCATTTCCTGTGCTGAAAAACTGCAACCGCCAACACGAAGCAACATAATATACAGGAGCCCAACATTGATCCAACAGTAATGCGCAACAGATTCTCCATCGATATTGTCTCTTGGGGCTCCCCGAATAAGCAAACACCCTTTTGGTCACATGCGGTACAGCCACCAGGACAGGGGGTGCACGAGAAATTGTCATAGTCTGAATTTTCAACCTTATCCGCTGGAAAACCTTGCAGTGTTGAGTTGGGTAGATAGTAGGAGTCCTTGCAGATGCATGTGTAGCCGTCACGTGTTGTCGATGGCTTCGTTTCAGTCATCAAACAGAAGGTTGTGTTGCGGTCACAGCTGCGATGGGGCGGTTAATGGTTTTGGTTATTCAAAAAAAGTTAATATTTAAGATGGAGAAGGCACACTCACCCGTGTCGTCGGCCGAAAATCTCCTCCAAAGCATCATTACAGAGGTCCACATCGGCGGCAATAAAAGCAGCTGCCACAATCCTGTGGAATTGATTGAAGCGTTAGTGTTAGCGTTCGATGGTTGGGGTTAGCCAAGTTCAAATGTTACTACAGTCGAGGAGTAGACATCGTGTAGAATGTACATTCATGCAAATGACATTCAATATGCAAATGGGTAAGTTGCAGATTGAATCTCGGTGAGATTTGAGGGGTAAGCATTACCAAGCAATAACGAAATATTTGATCAACCCATCATATCTGTCTGATATGTGGTGGACTGTTGCAGTAATGTGCAGTTGTGTTTTGGGCAAACCAACGAGTTTAATTATATCGTTCCTGGCTGACGTATGCATGTGAACATCAGGTAAATGGGTTTGTCGCTTCAGAGGATACGTTTTGAGTAAGTGCTTGTATTTATCAAAGGAATTATGCAGAATAAATGTAAATTTGGGAGCAGTTAATTGAAATTTTCTCGATTGAATGATTTCATTTGAATTTCGTATGTGGATGTGGTCAAAAGATTTTCTAGTGCTGTACTCTTCTTTCAACCATTCCAGTTCAGTTTGTTCTCGATTTTAGAAAATCTTTGAGAAGAGATGTGATCACAGCTTTAGTATATCATTTTCAGTTCTGGAACTGTTCTTACACTTTCAGGAATTGTGTGTGGAATGAAAAATGACTTCAAAAACATGTAATTACAAAATATTGACTTTTCTTCAGTTGTCAATTATGACGAAGGGTATTTTTACTCCTTATTCTCCTTAAATTAAACAAATTACTTTATTTAAAACTCACTTGATTCTAGACTCCGTGAATGATAATCTAAATGGCCATAGCCATCGCCCCTTCAGTAAATTACAATCTCGGAACGGTGCACTCCATTCTTGGGCCCCATCTGTGCTATTCCATGCCATTCCCAATTCCCGCCAGTAGTTACCCAAAAATGATTTATTGTGAACCTCTTGCAGTGGTATCTGATGGAAAATAAAATCAAATTTATTACTCTGACCTAAATAACAACAAGCACCAACAACAACCAAAAAAAAACAACGAAATTTAACACTTACCGTAACATTATCGCGAAATTTCACCACAACAGTATGAAGGCTAGGCGCAGCTATGGCAAATGCCAACAGATTTTCATCCTGCTGGAGGGCATCAGTTGCCAAGTTGTTAGCACGTCGTCGTACCTCATCCCTTAATTGTTCGCTAAGGCTTTGTTCCTGACCTGCTGGGAATTTCACCGATAAGAATTCACTAAACTCACGGGCAGCATCTTCAACGATGTCAGTGACGTCATAAAACTTAAAAACGATAAAAATTTTGGATTACTTTTTTCTAAGCTTACAAATGTCTAACATTGAAAGATTCAAAAGTGCAACTGTCATTTAAAATTCTTTAACATCCTGCTTCAGTGCTGTCCTTTTTTCAAGGACAAAATATTGTATCGGTCCCTCAAAAAAACTCATTAAAGCCACAACGTGCGACTCGGTTGTGGATTTATTTGAAATCGGGTCTTCTCGTGTCAAATTAAATAAGAATGATGTGACAACCAACAAAATATTAACCAAAAATGCCAACTAAATTATAACACACTAAAACTGTTCGTGTACCCAGAAAATGTTGTTTATATTGTTGTACGCCACCTAGCGAGCCTCCAATTAGTAAGAAAATGGCTTTCTAAATGTTGGTTTGTGGAATTTTGCTTGCGATAAAGAGAAGCTTTACTCGTCCATGGGAAAAAATTGTTATGCATTGCAGTCACGCAATCCATAGTTAGGAAGGTCTGTTATCATTCCATCAGGAGATTTTCCTCTGAAAAAAAGGGAAGGAATAAGGCGCATTTCTATAGGAATTTCTATATTCCTCGACGTGGTTGAAGGATTATTAACTTGATGACGTCATTCCACTACTAAATGCCGCATTAAGTCTCGTGTGGTCTTTTAAATCACTTTGCCAACGATTTTCCCTTTTGTTGTTCCTTTTTTTGTTTTTATTTGACTTCACTTAAATAGCGATACCAAACGTTCATACGAACGTTATGTGGAAAATATTAAGTACATGTGAGCTGTGAGATGATAAGGCGCACAAAAATGATGGGTGGATGGATAAATCGATGTTAGGAGAGCATAGAAGTACGCGCTTTACCTTACCTTCGTGGCATAGACTTGGAACAGGACATCCTCTTATGTGGCTGAAAAAGTGAGGTTGTGATGGTAATTTATTGTCGTGTTTACTTAAAAATAGCACAGCATAGTGAAAAAATAGAACAGCTAAAAGTAGTCATCATCATCTTCATTGTCGACGTCGTCGTCGGTCGTTATGATGTGATCATAGACGTGGGTTGCTGTGTTGGACTTGATTAATCGCAAAGTCAAATAAATGCAGAAAAATGCTAAAATAAATACCAAGGATAGCGCTCGACAATAGATTTTAACTGAAGATTATATTTCTTGTCGTGTCATGTGTCAGGACGATAATGTTAAGTACTGTAAATTAATTTACTGCAACACGGCTCTGTGTAAGCCGATTGAAATTTAAACTCTGTCAAAAATAGACCACTTCGGCTCGCCGTAATGACCTTGAAGAAGTTGAGCTCGTTGTTCCTCACCATAGCTAAGCTTACAATCTCAAAAAGTCAACATTCCATGAAGTTAACTTAACGCATGCCAAGTTCCATCATTAAAGATAAATTCCTTGACATTTTTCCGCAAGAAAAATTACATTTTCTCAACAATCACTCAATATATTGAAGCTAACGTTATTTGGCCCCCAAAAACCACCACTTACGTGTTTCCCGCCTTCAAATTCAATTACTAATTACATTCACGAAGATAATTAAGTTGTTCTATTAAAACCAAAAGACTATATGTATATGTCATATTACGAAACCATCATCTCATCATCGCACCCTCCTCTAAACACCGAAACGAGCTCTCACAGCTTCGAGAACAACACAAGGAACTTGAAGCACACCCCACAGGACACACATTACGATTACCAAAATCCACAAAATTAACAAGTTAATTATAATTATTTTTTGTCGGGCTCCGGGTGCAGATTCCATAGTCATCCTACTCACTTACTTTCCACTTGGATAGATGAATAAATAATTAAGTTTAATGGGAATAGACCAAGTCGGTGATTGTAAGTTGTAGTGGAATTGCGAGTAGTACAAAGGACTTGAAAGTCGAACAAATTTCAAGAAATAAGAAAAAGGTGTTTTGCTTGAGTGGAGGGGATGGGGAAGACATTATACCAAACTCATTTGTTATTGAAATTAATTTCACATGACCGAGAAGATATCCCGTCCCTTAGAGAGTTGATAAAGGGATATGCCCTTTATTTTGTTTCAATAGAAATACTCTCGTATTCTTGGAATTCAATTTCAAACTTTTCTGGGAATGTCTGCACATGTTGGCTTCGAGTTCACTCGAACATCGAAATATTTGGCCAGAGTTTGGTGTTTATTTTGTATTTTCTCTATTTAACTCTTTGCTTGTTGCCTGTTTTTCAATGAGTTGAATATTTAAGGTTATACTTTGTTCACAATTAAACAATTTGAAGTTGCAATTTTGCTTACTCGCTTCTTGAAATATTATGTAAATTCAAAACAATGTGCATTCATACAATAAAACACAAGAGTTACTTTCTGCATAACAGGACTTGGATTTTGTAATGAAACTATGCTGAAATGAATTTCTATCATATACTTGCATCTATTTTGGCAATATGTGTCTGCATGACTTAACCAAGAACTTTGTACTACGAGAGTGCACAAGCGTTTGATTCAGCAGGTTATAAGGAACTTCAGCCTTTAAGACCATAGGCAATAGTTGCCAATAGTTAGTTTTTGTTAATTATACACTTCTAATACTTTTTGTATGGTTTCTGTCAACAACCGTAAGCAACATTTGCAAAAGCTAAGTGTTTTCAGAAAACTTTGATAAAAATTGCCAGCAAATTGGAATCGTGAGGATATTTTGATCTTTAAGAAACAGTATTATCAATATCTTGGTCCCTTGGCTGCAAAAATAAAAATGCTTATTCAACTAATAAAACAATTTAAAAACTTGAACGTTATGAGAGAGATAGGCAGAGCCTCGGAAAATGAGCCCCCTCTTATGGTAACCAGACCCGGAACGACAAAGGACTACGCATTGAAAGTTTGTAGCTGGAATGTAAGAACACTCTACGCTCCAGGTGCAACTCAAAAAATTGAATCTGTCCTCACGCTGTATAAGGCAGACATTACTGCGATCCAGGTTACACGATGGATAGGATCAGGGACAATAAGAAGACAAAATTGTGGCATTTATTACAGCTGTCATCAAGAATGCAGATATTTGGATGCGGATTCGTCGTGGGAAATCCGATTTCAAGCCAATAAGTGATCGCCTGGCTGTGTTCCGCATCAAGGCCACACTATAAATGCTTATGATAACATCCACCGCCAAGAGCTTATGACGGCGATGTCAGAATTCGGGATCCCAAACAAACTGATCCAGCTGTACCGCATGACGCTAAACAATACGCAGTGCAGTGTGCAAAGAGGTAACAGCTTATCCGAGTTGTTTCAAATATGGCGCCAGGGTTTAGACAAGGAGATGCGCTGTCATGTGATATATTCAACATAGTCCTGGAGCAGATAGCACGCAAGACAGGTGTGAGCACAGAAAACACTATCTTCAACAAATCCAACCAGCTTCTAGGTTATGCGGACTACATAGATATCATCGGTATGTCCAAGAGAGCTGTGCTTGAGGCCTTTACAGCGATTGAAGAACAGGCGAAACTCGTTGGTCTTGAAGTGAATGAGGACAAAACAAATTACATGCTATCAACAAATAAAGCAACATCTGTCCACCGCCTAGGACAAAACGTCACTGTTGGTAGCAGTAGCAGCAACTTCGAGGTAGTTAAGGAGTTTACCTACCTTGGGACAAACATCTATCCCACAAACGACACTTTAGTGGAGATCCAAAGAAGAATTACCCTAGTGAACCGCTGCTGCTTCGGTTTGGCAAAACAACTGGGTTCAAAACTCCTCACTCGAAAGACAAAGTGTCTTCTATACAAAACTTTGATTTGTCCTAATCTACGGCACCGAGTGTTGGACGATAAGTAAAAAAGGGGAATTGATACTGTGCACTTTCGAAAGAAAAATTCTTCGACGGATTTTCGGTCCCGTATGCGGCGATGGCGAATGAAGAAGAAGGTTCAACCGCCAACTGTACGAGCTGTACCAAGATGTGGATGTAGTCCAGAAAACCAAGAAAAGGCGACTACATTGGCTCGGCCACATCGAGCGAATGGACGACAACGCTCCAGCCAAGAAAGTCTTCTCATCGCAGCCCAAGGTTTGAGACGACAAGGAAAACCGAACCTACGGTACAAAGACCAAGTGACTTCGGATGCCAGAGAGCTTGGTTTCAGCGACTGGAGAGTGCATGCGAGGAACCTTTCCCAATGGAAGGCTGCAGTATCTCAGGCTGAGATCCTTCATAGATTGTGAGCCGGTTAAGTAAGTAAGTATTCACCTAATAATATTTATTTGGGATAGTCAATTATTGTTGGCGAAAGATTTAAATAGTAAGCAGATAATCACTGTTAAAACTATTCAAAACATTATTTCAAGAACTTGTAAAAAATGCATATGACATTCAAACAAAAGCTCATTTATTATCCCCTGCATAAATAACTCATAGTAAAAGTTTTTGCTCTTATCTGTTAATTTGTTTCCAAACTCCTGGCTAATTTCTGTTGATGTGTTTGAATAAAACATTTAACAAAGGTGAGGATATTTACAAAACAACCAAAACTCAGTAGATAGAAAAAAGAGCTTGGAGAACACCCTCCTCCTTTGTTGATGAAAATATCGGATCTAATAAATATTTAGCTTTCCAACCATAACATTTCTAGGAATCAAAGCGAACAAACATGCTCATATGAAGCCTTAATTAATTCTCTTAAAAAATGAATACAAGACTTTGATATAACCCCAGCCAATAATGGATTGAAAAAAAGTCCCAACCACAACAAAAAGGGACATTTGAAAATTAAAATAGTTTTTCCACTTCCATCTTCAAAATGAATACAAATCCTTGTTCCCTCATTCAAACTTAGATACTGACATCCCTTCATAACCAATTCCAAGAATTCCATTCAAGTTCCTTTCTGACAGCACAAAATATCTACAAAACCACACAATTGCACTTCTTAAACTTTCTATATTACGAGTAAAACTCACTGGATCGGGCGGAATCTCCTCCAGAATTTTGGGCTCACATTTGACTGGCGCTGACGTCGTCGTCGTCATCGTCGTGTTGGAAGTGGCGGAGCTTGCCGTTGCACTGGCAGCTGCCAAGGATGACGATGTTGGTGCTGTGTCATCAGTTTCCGGAATGTCCCTTTGTCGATGGCGATGATGGGATGGTGGCGACTGGTCCTGCTCGAATTGCTGTTGCTGGCGGTAGTACTCAAAAAATACACCATTGTTTATGTCTAACTCTAGTGGAGGTTCTGTTGTTGTTGTTTTTGCTGGTTTTAATGCTTTTAATTTGGCTGCTGTAGTCGTTGTTGTCAGGTCAGTGAGAAGAAGGAATATAACAAGAAACGTCAAAGCTATCGAAGTTGTATTTGCAAAAGGGATGCATAGCAGTGGCGTTGGTGGTGGTTGTTTCGTTCCTCTTGGACGTGCATCGTGGATGGGAATTGGACTTGGGCGTTTTTGGTGGCAAATGCTATGTTGGGGGCCCGTCGTCGTCGTCGTCGTCCTCGCCGTCGTAGTCTTGTCTATATTGCAGCATAGTTGAAAGGATTGCAATTCCTTTAGTTGTGAGGTGGGTGGTTGTTGTTGTTGCTGGTGGTGATTGCTTTTTCGACGACAATATGGTCGATAGTTACCCGTACTTTGGTGGTGGTGATCGGTTATGGTGGTGGAACAACTTTCGTCCATATCACCGGTTGTGCCCAGTCTTCTGCTTCGGCTGGAGATTTATCATTAAAGTTTCAGGAAACATCTGAAAGTTGAAAAGACAGAAAATCTTAGTTGTTGTTGATGTCAGTTTTGCAAAAATAGGATGAAAATCAAAACAAAAAAGGTCCCAATACATATAGACAGATACCTATCTCATGCTTTGTTTCAGCTGTTTACTTGTGAACTCAGAAGTCAGAACCAACTGTAACTACTGTACTGTTTCTAACATTTTAATTGCAACCAAATCCAACAGACCAAACAGGACTCATTCAACAATCGAAACCCTGTCAGCACAAGCAAAAAATACCATCCAGTTAAATGTGGTGTAGAATTCGAATTAATTAAACTTCAACATCATAACGATTCAGTGGTCGTAAATGCTATCTGGTATGAAGGTAACGAAAGAAATCAAAATTGCTTGGTATTCTCGAAATCGATACCTTCTGCAGTCTGGACATAGCCCTGGTAAGGATTTCTTTTTTCAATTAAATTATTTTGTACGCCTGCTGTCTACCATCTCTCATGTTTCCAGTTCGATGTCTCGCACTTAAAATAATGTGCACAACTATGCCATACAGAACGATCAATAATTTCTCATTACAAAAATACTTCATAGACGATGCAATGTGATTTTAAATTAATATCAATGGCATTGGCATCCTAACGATATCCTCGATGTGCCATTCACATTTCAATCGTAGGAGATTATACTTCGCTCTCCCTGATCGAAGACGTTCGGAGGAGAGTGGCAGGATACCAAAGAGGATATTATAGATATGCAATGTCACGTCATGGACTTAGAATTGGAATTTGAATTTTCTTCTTCTATTATTTTTCTTTCTCTGTTGATTTTGCATTGTTTCTCAAGCAGTGTGACCAGTTTCCTTGAAACCTGGTTTTTCACTCTTAGTTTTGTAACAGAAATGAGCAGAATAAACGGATGGCAACACCAAAAACAAACACTGTTTATTTTCTCACAAAAGTAATTACTTATTGGAACAAGCTCAAAAAACATTGATTTGGGACGAATAACAAAGATATAACGAAAGTAATTTGAGTACCTCTCCAAGGATCAGCTCTTTGTTTTATCCTTGAGTAAACAATATATGACCACACATACAAGGCGTTCGTACACGTAATATTATTCTCCTTCTTAGCAACATTGTTGGGCAAACATTGTAATATGGTTTCAAATTCATCAGATGACATCTTGTGTGGTGGTTGATTAAGTGCTTTTATGGGAAACTCTTAAGAATTAAGTGAATTCATTTTGAATAAAATTGAGTGTATGGATAGTTTATTATAGCATGGGACAAGCGTGAGTTTAATCTTTTGATGACAGAGCATAAAAATAGAGTGATGAAGAAATATTTTCAATAAGGGATCAAGTGCCTATGCAAACATGTTCGACTTGAAACTATAAGAATGTCCTCAATGATTAGCAGGAATTAGTTTGGATAAGTTTTCTAAGGAAAACTTTATTTAAGAGTTTCAGATTCTGAGCAAGTAATGAACTGAAAATGAATAATGAAGTCTTGTTTTAAGAAATGGCGTGAACCATACTCATATTGTGAAAAGGTTTTTGTTTTCTTAATTACTTTATCGTGACCCTTTTTAATTTAGGAAACGAATTTCAACAATGTCCCTTCGTTTCAAGGCGTGTTTTAGCAAAAGTCGGGAAAATGGTAAGTATACGCCACAGTGAACCTATGGAAGTGATTCGATTTTTTTACGCCCCTATTCTTCACAAGTGTAAGCCTTTTATGCAAATTTGACCATGGCACTTATTCTCTTCTCTACATACAACAATTAATGGCTGCATGTCCAAGGCTTATCAACGCAAAGCTCTTTACAAACAACGCATTATGAAACACCAACACAAACTTCTCTCCAAGGAAAACAAAGAGCAATTTCATGTTTTTTTTCCAAATAAACAGCTTAAAAACAACAATCCGAAACTAAAAGTTGCACGAAAAACCAAAACATGGAACAAAGCACAAGAAAATAAAACAACCTACAACTTGTTTCTCAAACCAACACCAGCAGCACGACGACCGCGACGGACGCATATTCAGCTGACGCAACGAAGGAGCAATAAAACATCCATTATCTTCATATACTCGCATGTACTATGCAGTCTCTGTATAGTTGACTTGCCGAAAAAAACGCGATCGATAACACTCTTGTATGTAGGAGCTTAGAGCTGCGGATTAAGACGAGTCCAGCACACAATGCTAGTCAGAGACACTGCCACAGCAGTGATTCAGTGGGTACACAAATAAATTTCCCCACTTTTGTTGTGGATTAGCTCTAGCTTCCCATTATTATTATTCCACCATTCATTACATTTATGCGTTAAACAATTATTTGCTTTTAAGCAAGGACAATGTTCCTTTTGTTGTGATTTGTAGAAGTACGTTGGCGTGCGTGTGGGTGCGGATGTTCAAGACAGAACCCCACCAGACCAACAACAAGGACAAAGTCTTATCGGCAACTGGTAAATATTTTAAATGGAAATTCCTTCAACTTCTCCACAGAACTTCGCAGCGTTATATGACGGATGGGTTATCCTGCCTCTAACTCTCTCATTCTTAAGAATGAATTAAATTAGATGTTTCACAATCGAGTTCAAAGTTTGGAGTTCCCTTTATTCATGTCATTTGCATGTTTCGGACATCCACAGACATCAACTTCAGCTGTATGAAAAAAGTTCTCGGATTTACCACATAATTTTGATTATATCCTGACACGTGGAAGAAACTCAAAAGTCGTTTAAAAAAAGTTAGTAAAGTAGGTCACGTGCAAGTTTTAAAATTATTTTTAACGGAAAAAGTTACAAATCTTTTTCTCTAAAGGGTTACACAAGGGATGGGTGCTCGGTTCGTTATTTTTTTGTAATTTTTTCAAGTGCCAGAGTTATGAAGATGTGTATCCTTTTTGTTTTGAAATATTTGTTAGTAAGAGTTCCAAAACTTTAAGTGTCAAATAAGAAATGATGAAGAATTCAATAGTCATCGTTGCAAGAAATCCTTGTGACTCTTCAAAGTTATCTCGTTTGGGCTTCAGAAAAGTTTGTTGGAAATTCAGAGAGCTTCTTCTGACCTGTTTTTTACTCGTTTATTATATTTTCACATTGGCTTTTCAATAGGGTTAAGAACCGGAACCCAAACTAAATACGGAAAATGTTCTAGAAAAATTGTTTTTCATGTCAAAACCGCGAGTTTTTTAAGAGGAATTTCAAATTACCTTAAAAGACGAGACTTGGCAGATCATTTTCATGTTTCGTTTGTCGGTTGACAAGTTCTAGAGCAATTCAATTCAAAAATCTGCTTATTTTTTTTAGAAAATGTAAACGCAAATAAACTGGCAACACAATGTTTACCGCAATTTTTGTGATTCTTCTTTTGTGTTGTGTCATGAAAATAAAAACCATTTGCTGTGTAAATCCATTTGAAAACATCAAATCAACAAACTGGACTAGGAAGCAGCAGTAGGAAGCTTTTTACTTGACGGGTGATGACATCCATCTGTCATAGACATAGTCTACACCACATTCGCACCACAACATCAAACCATCTTTCTGCACAAAGCCTTGATTAGTAATCCTCCAATTTTCGTGTTTCTCTTACATTTTTCCCTCTCGATAACTGAGAACCGAAGGATACAATAGATACAAAGATACACACTAGAAAGTATCTTACAAAAACGCCATTCATACAAAGTATACAAACAACAAAAATGATAAAAAAAGAAGCAACTTTTCATGGTCCGCATAAATCCCCTATAACAAGAGATTTTAATTAAAAAATAATGGAAATTATGAAGTACATCAATGTGGCCCTCCGTTTCGCTTTTATCTTGACTCGTCCTTGGAGCTTTTTGGGCTAACTAAGAGCATAGGCAACGACCCCAACCTCGCCAACCTCCCTACAGAGACCTTTCCTCCTGCTATCAGGCTTGTAAAAGTGTCAAAATTTATATGCTTCGTCACTTATTCAATGAAGGAGGATGGTTGTGATGTGGCGATGGACGGACACACAAAATTAGGCCAAGCAACACATAAAAGTGCACAAGTGGGCGTAATTAATGTCTTGCTTTATTAGAGTAATTATTTTTAAGTGAGGGCAACAGTCTTTTATAGAGAAATTACATAATGTTAAGTGCAGTGAGGTTTAACTGATGGTGCAGAGATGTTGGAATTGATTTTAAGAGTTGTATGTTTTTCTTCTGCATAAGTTTTTGCGTTCATTCTGTGTTTTTGGAACAAACCTCTTTTTGTTTGTTGAAAAGAAATCACTTTGAAACAAACCGTTTTCGATCTATATTACAACTGATTTTCTTGGTCATAAAAAAAACCAGCATCAAAGTTGATTGTTATTCGTTGTGCTAAAATCCTCACTACTATGTCGCTAACACAAAGCAACAAGAACCGCGCCAAACTCGTCCCTCCCACATTTTGGGACTAAAAAACGCGACAAATTCCTTTTTTGTCTATTCCAAACAAATCCGAACATTATTTGAATAATCCCCTAATACCCATATATTACCCCAATTTGCATTTTTAACGATATTTATAGTCTCACAAAACAACGAACACAAAGTGGTACAACTACTTTTTTAAGACCTACGTGATAGCTGCAGCGACATACAATTTACATCGCTACGCCATAAAATTCAATTCTCATTTACCACAGTCCAAAAAATGAGAACGCCTTCCGTCGCCACCGCGCCACCTCCCAACCCAGACCAGACCCAATTGTACAATCGTCATTTTTTCTCCTACTGTTCTATTTTTGTATAAAAACCATCTCATTACAGAAACAATGTCCTTGTTCCTTCCCATCACCACTGCTATTGTTTTGTCTGCCGAAAGGAAATAAAATTTAATTTGCTCCATGGCGATGGCAGTTGCAGAAACCAGCAGGAACGGAACACTAACATCGAAATTACTTTAACGTTTAACCTCGCTTTTGGTTTGTGTAAATTTGTCAGCGATGACAATAACCTTTCAATTAGGATAATTCTTATACAAAGACACGATGAGAGCCATTCACTGGAATCTTTGGCAAGTGGTCTGAATGTAAATGAGAATAGTCTAGTTTTGTAACAATCCGAGTGGTGGCTGAAGCAAAGGTGAACAAATTTTTAATTCGATGATTTAAAGGATTTGGCTCATGGGTACAACCTGGTGAGAAGTTCATTTCAAATGCCAAGGAAGTTTCTGACAGTTTTTTTTGAACATTCTTTTTCACTTTTCTGGTGTTGGCGCCACACATTTGTTTTCAGAAAATCGTACAAAAACGATGTGTTCACTCCCCCGATACCAGAGTGTGCCATTGAGTAAGATGTATGATTTAAGAGATACCCACTGCTGTTTGTGCATTTATCATGGAGGTAGAGCGGGGCACGCAGAGATGTCCTTGTCGTTTTACTATTCCTTTCCATAAGCTCAGAAACAGAAATAGAAAGAGGTTATCCCCATTTTATTGCATCCGTTTTTCAAAGCCGAAGTCCTGCGATGATGGTCGTTTAGACGATTTTATGTGCTTGTTGTCATCTTGGTGGTAGCTGCTGGTGTGGCAAGAGCAATTGCCCTGTCTGATATTTCTCATGACGCGCTGTTGGCACTGGCTTTTGTGTAAAGCTAGCGCAAAAATTCGAATTCTTCTGTCATCAACATAGCATGCAATTTATTTTCTTGTGAATATATCCTTGCCAGTTTTTTGGTCTGCTTCCAGTCGGGCCATATCTTAAGGGTATTTACTGTGGAATTTTTCGTCAGCCTTATTTAAATGTTCGAAGCTGATTTTTATTTTTATTTTTTGTTCGGGTAGAAATTTTGCTGTCATATTATTGTGGGAAAAAGCCGTATTCCTTCATTTAAAATCACTGCTGGAATTTTATTTATGCACACTCATTCGATGATGTGGTGTTTGCATCGTAGGCCTCTCTGGTCATGTGCTAAATTCAACACATGCAGTGAGCAAAAACGTTACCTATATCCTTCATAAATAAAGGAACGGGAACACACACCCCCATCAGCACAAGGACACCATACGGACAAAATGAACGCATCGCTGGGCCCCCGCCTACGAGCATATAAAGCTCTGAGGACATATAAATTAATAAATCTTTAACTGAATACTGTCCTGCTGCCAGCAGCGTACCGGATGCGAATATAAAACATGCCGAGAAATAGGGTTATTGGCTTACGGCCGTTGGTCGATGAAAAATATGAACACATTTTGAGCAAAAATATTCGTTTGTGTCATAAAAATTAATAATTCAGACTTGCACATAAATTAATAATGGAGTTGTGATTGCATTTGGGATTTGCTATTTGAAAAGCAATCGGCAATTAATTAAACTTGATTTCAAAAGTTTTGCGTGAATTCTTAAAAGCGTTGTTTTTCAAAGCACCAATTTCCTTTTTGAGTTCGGTTAAATTCAAATTCAAGCCTCTAACACAGAAATACATTAGCACAGGTACCTCTTAAAGTGCTTATGGTATTAAAACTGTTTGGCTGGATGTAGTTAAGTCAGTGTGTATGCAGGTATCAACGAATCCCTTTCTACCTGCGTCACACTGGTATTGTTCCTTAAAACACGAACTGCTATAAGAAATTGTTGAACGACATAGAAGCCATTATTTAACGCTTAACATCGTTAATATTTCCGGCAAACCAAGAACCCGTGTCATCTAAAATACAAGGAAAACACCCATAGAGCTATAGAGAAACAACTACCCCAAGCAACTAAAGCAAATTTACATAAGGCTTAAGGTATGTCTACACATAAACATGCTGTGAATAATCCCTATGAAGAGTCATTGAACACATTCAGGGCGACACACACGTATAGATAGATAGCTGCCTAATATATCTCCTGATGTATCCGATTCTATTTGCAAAAAGAATTAACAACCCACAAAGCTTCAGTTATAAACGAGGTGCTCGTCCTGGTCGACTTAAAATTTTGTACAATGGGTGCATACAAAGTTGAAAGATCTCCCAAATGCATATTGCACATAAACAAGGTGAAAAGGATACATGATGAGTTAATTTTCAAAATTGCATGCTCCATCTAAAAATTGTTCATTCTGTGCTTAACGCCCGTCCCCCTTTGGGCAATGCAGAGAGTAAATCTTTTGTGTTTTTGCTAACACGACACACTGATAAATAGACAATGAAGAAGAATGTGCATTATTTAGGGCTCCCATCCTAGAAACTAGTCCTGATATTACCTAAGCTAGTTAAAATCTGGATAGAGTAAGACAAAGACATATTACCATTTTGTTTAAAATACGCACATGAATATTTGAGGCCAGTTTGTAAGTGTCAGTTCAATGCAAGTGTTGACAATGAATATTAAGGTGTGGTGATAAAAGGAGAGTCCTGGGAAAACAGGACAAAAAAGACTGTTTTTGAACGTTTAATAAATTTTGCATGAGCTTAATTAAAATAGTTTTCAGTCGATTAACAGATTTGACTCACTAGATCGTGAATCATGAATGAAATATTTGTTCGAAATACATCTGAGTAAAAGCTTTTTCGAACCTCCAGTTGGCAATTATAAAAAAAGTAATTTATTAGAGTATGGGAAACTGATGCTGTCAATCTGAATTATTCAATGTCCTTTGCTGTCTTTTAATGTATTTATGTACGCCTTCAAAGAATTTCTTATTTCGTTCGTGTGAATCAAATTCCAAGAGGAAAAAAATCAACAATGAAACTTAATCGATGCTCACCTCCCTACTCCCGCTCACTTCGTTCACTTTTTCCACTGTACTGTGAGAAACACAAAGCATCAACCCTTTACCGCATCTCTCATCCAATTCACTCAGCAGGATACTTGACAATTGGACTAAGAAGAGTAGAAAATGGGTTACAAGGGCAAAACGGTTAAGGCTCAACAAGCTTAGATGCTTGTGTTTTCTTGCCTTTCTTAACAAGTATCATAAACTTTTGCGATGCTGTATTTTTTCTTATTCTTTCTTTCACACTGTTTTCACTTTTATTGTTTTTTTACTTTGGGACGCTTTACATACATTCAAACGAGAGAAGATCGCTTCAGGGTTTCTTACTTACATTTTTCCCTCTTCAACTGTTTTTGACTTAAATTTTAAATCCCTGACTCTGCCACTCTACACAATTTTATCCCATGAATATGGCATTTTAATGGCTATGCATTACCTACTTTTCTTAACCCTTTTTTGTTCGTATAGCTACGTGAACCCCATGGTTCAAATTTATACAGGTTGAAGGTGAGTCCATCGCCCAAATATTTAATTTGAATGTGGGAGTAGACATTAAGGCTTGTACAATGTTGCTCCCAGGAAAAGTATTATTTTGTGATGAATAAATTGCTGCATAGTAAAAATAAAATAAAAAGTTAAAAAAAAGTGACGAAAACTCATTTGGCATTTTAAGGTGTTGAAAGGTGAATGATGTCAAAAACGTTAAGAAAGAGTAACATTTTGTTGAGAAAAGTATGCAACTTTCAGGAGGGATGAAGTTGACAAGCATTGTGTTTGTAGTTTTTGCAATTTGACAAATTAAATGTGCTTCAAAGTTTGCCTACAATGACATTCAATATTTATTAGTTGAATGATTAAATAAAAAAGATTCTACGTCGTTCTGTGTACACATGCATACATGTACTGTACATTATATAGTTGGTTATTGTCAACCAATTCATGGAAACAATTTCGCCATCCTTAAGGCCGATGCTGAGTCAACTTTCAGGGAAGTGCAATCATGTGGATTGGCGCATTTCAGCCAGCAGAGTAGCTTATATTTTGACAGTATACAATTTCGACCCAGTCAGCATGAAACGTCTGGTTCTCGTTCCTGTTGCTCACAACAATAAATACGTACGGAAAATCGTTTATGTACATAAGTATCGTTTTATATACACACGGAATGACAAAAAACACAACGCAGAGAGCATCAGTTTGTTTTTGTATGTACAAATGTATAACTGGCGAACTGGAAAAAGTCTACAAAGCAACTGATTTCAATCGATTCGAAAACCCTTTTCGCTTCGGTTTCCGTCGAAGAGATTCAATATACTCATAAGAATATTGGAATGTCCTTTACGGGAACCGACCCTGCCTATATGTGTTTCTCTCTTCTTTTTTTTATGGCTTAGCTAACTTTTTCTGCAATTCATGAGAAAGATGAGAAAAAATCGATTACATTCCGCAGGAGTAGGAGAAGGCAAGAAAATCTCCAATTCAATTAAATTTGCTTTTTTTCTTACCATTCTTCAGCAAAAAAGAAGGGATACTTATGTCAGTTTTTATTCACTTTATTGAATGTTGGCGGTGCATTTATGTTTGTATGATAAAGGTTATCATTAGGATAATACATTTATTCAATCACAAGACATCGAAATATTAATAATAATTATTAGAATGTTAACTTTTGTTTCCTTTCTAAAAAAAAGTACGTATACGCCGTAGTGAACAATTTTGTTCGTTATTGATTTTTAGATGTTTCCATTTACAACTAAGGATTCAATTGATGTTGTAGGTGAACATTTTAAAAATTGCATGGCAGAAAGCGTACAGATCACAAGTTCTAAACGATGTGAAACATAATGAGGATTCAATGGATAGTGCATGAAAGGACCGCAGTTCACAAGGTCTAAGCGATTCGAAACATAATGTGTATTAAGATATCCACTCCCTTCGCAGTAATAATAAAGCAATAATGCGGCAACATTTTGCAATATCCCTAAATTAAGAGCAATCATTTTCCCTGGCAAATTTTCATTTCCTCTTCGAAAATCCTTACATGCATATGATTTGAATTTCAAATTGAAAAAAGCAAATAAAAACGCTATAAAATAACAAAAACAACAACACTTCTTGTCAGACCAAAGTTGAAGTATTGAAATCACGTTTCACAACATGTATGTTCTTTTGAGACAATTTCCAAATTTATATTACATTTGAATGAAAATTATTCAAGCAGGTTCTTACCTTTCACTTCACACAGGAAGTTTTGAGAGGAAAGAAAAAGTGAAATTGCCACTTGAAAAAATATTAGACTTTCCTACCTACGATTTACGAGTAGGTAGGCCTCTTTGGAACATCTTTTTATGCCCCGAGTGCAGCACGTTGGATTTTATGTGTTTATTTATCTTTTTTCTACAGTAAGTATTGATTTGTGAAGGATACACTTTTGAAGTGTTTTATGTTCTTGTAAGTGTAAATATAATCGAATTGGGCAATTTATTTTTTGGGAGACACATTAAACAAAAACGAGCTTTGTACCATCAGGGAATAAGAACAGATTAAGCGTGGGGTGCCTGCCTGTGAAAGCTTCTGACAAGTTTAATAAAAATCCAGCTTAATTTTGACCGAAAAACGCACATTTAATAGAACAGGAACTCTTTAATGGGTTATTCTAAATCGATTTCAAATGGCGTTTCCGCTCAATTTGAATGTCAGCTTTATCAGATGCTATGGAAACATAACAAGTGTAAACTTCTTCTGAAACTGCAGATTCCCAAAAATATTTCCACCTAAACTCTAAGTTCCAATTCTTGTTAACAAAAAAATTCATTTCCTTGAACATAAAAACTCAAATACCTTTTTATTTTTATTTGGAAAATTATTGCACTAAATCGATTTAAGATAAAATCTTTTCAAATTGATATTTCAACTTTATTTTGGTGTTGATAGTAATTGCTTTTATTTTTGGACGAATTTGAACTCCAAAATAAGAGTTGAGGTTTGTTTGGCGTTAAAATCTCCAAAGACGATCTTAACGTCGAAGCTAGGGCATTGCTCGTATGTCTTGTCGAGGAGCTCGTAGAACATGTCTTTGATGTCGTCATCTTTCTCTTTTGTGGGGGCGTGAGCGCATATTATGAGGCGCTCGTTGACAGCTCTGAAGCTTAGGATATTAAAACACCATACATGTTTTATTTTATTTCATTCGTTGAAAATAGTTTTGGATGTTTTTTGAGGTTTAAAAATAAGAGGAAAGTGAGGTTAATTGAACATTTGACATCAATTTCAAACCATTATTTAATTCACAACTAATTTCACCCCAAACGAATCAATAAGTATTGAAACACATCCTTAAACCTCCTAGATTCGAATTTAATATAAACCATGAAATTCTAATACATTCCTATTCCGACACAAAATCCCGAAAACATCAATGAATATTTAATTTGAATAATACAATTTCGCAGACATTCAACTTCTACTTCTCTCGCTCTATCATTGCTTAACCCCAAACGAAAACCCCAATGCGATGTCTTTTCCATATCATCATTTTCCAATATAAGCAACCCAACATATCAAAACATAAGAAAGGTTTTGTGAAGTTTTGTAAATTCAAACCACAAATCATCACCCCTTTGTGTTGTGTCATGACGTGCCCGTGCCATGCCAGAGCCTAGCGTGTGCTATGATGAGAAACTTGAAGGCTTTTGTGGGGTTTGAGGATTACGCATTTAAGCCGCAAAATACAAAGTAAAAGTCAAAATATTTTTGGGAGCAAACCAACCAGAAACAAGAACAAGAAACGAAATGGAGTTGGCGAGAGAAGTAAGCACGAGTAAGACAAGTAACAGAAGGTATCGTCAACGTTAGGCATATAGCATGTCTTTTCCTTCATTCCCCCCTAGATCGTTGACCTAATATTCGAAAATGTGCTGCCATTTATCGAGTTTGCTATTGCTATTTTCGCAAACCACCTCCAAATCAAAAATTGTGAGCTGATATTCGCAGCAAAATAAAATACATTATTATTTTTTCATATATGACAGAAAAAAGAAGATCTGTCACTTACGAAGGAAGACCCTCGAGGCAGATGGCATCTAGCACAAATTGCAGGGGAGGTGACTAGCTAAATACAATACTCGTCGAACGAAAAGTGGAGTCATCGATTCATGTGAATGTTTTGCTGCGATACACTTTTCGACATGTACCGGCCTCATATTTGAAAGCAGAGAGTGGTGGGTGACCGAGGGGTGCTAACAGAATAACCCCAATTCGTATCCTCAAATGTTTAACATTTGCAAATCTACAGGAAATGGAATCGATTTTACATGTGACAAACAGTAGAATGTTGTGTACAATTTGTTTTGCTTTCGTGTTTATTTTTTTTATTTGTATTTTTATACGAACATTTGGGAGCATTGCTTCAAGCACATTTCACAGGATATTCATTCTGTGTAGCCCATCCAGTTTTCCGTGGTTTTTGCCTTGTGGATTATTATTTTTCAGATTTGGTTAAATCGATGGGAGGGTAGGATAGGAGTGAGTTTTTTGGTTTTTGGTGTTTTGGTTTAAGGGCGTCATAAAATCAATTTTTTTTTCGAATTGAGCTTGCTACCTAGGCTTGTGTGTGAAATATAATGACTTGGAGCAGGCGGTATATACCAGTCGGATTGTTTTGCTGTATGTATGGATTAACAGTGGAATATTCTGAATTTTTATTTTTATTTACAACTGTTCGTTATTAAGTATGTATCTTGATCCCTTGGAAAAGGAAGAAATCATTGGAATCGATCATGTGATTGCTCAAAAATTAGTTTGTATTGTTAGGCTTGTGATATCCTTGAAGAATGGTCGGAATTTTTTAGACTAGCTTCGCTTATTGTTTTTGAGAAAACACCCCGGTTGGGTTAGGTTAGGTTAAAGTGGCTGCAGATACAGGATCCACACACTTAGGTAAAAGGAAAAGGCCCATTGTGATACCACATGAATCTAGAGAATTACTCCTCTTCTTCTTCGTCCTTACAGCTCCTGCAGAAGTCATTTAAGGCTACACCAAGTCGAATTGCTTGTCTGCCTATGAGACAGTGTCCCGTGAGGACATCTATTAAGGAGCTAATATGAAATCATCGGCTCTACAATTTCCTGTGATGTCTCTGTGAACCGGCACCCAACAGAGGTGAATATTAAATTGCTGCGCCATCTCCATAAGAGATGGTCGACAATCGAAAGCCGTTTGAGAGTTGGTTGAGATACCGTGGAGAGATTCAATAGCAGCCAGTTGATATCACGTTTTCTCTTAGCCAGGATAGAACCTCTTTGATCGCCAAAATTTCCGCTTGGAAGACGCTAAAATGATTCGAGAGGCGGAATGAGAGGCTTAGATTAAACTTTTCTGAGTACACACCACTATCAACACCATCATTTGTCCTGGATCCTTCTGTATAAAGATGAATGCTCCTGTCTTCCAGGAATTTTTTGTCTTCCCATTCGTCTCTGGGTGGAATGGAGACCTAGAAGTTTTTTCCAAATTGGGGTTTTGGAATGGTATAGAACCGATGAAGTTCAAGATGATGGAATGTCAAACATTATTATTGGTCCATTGAGAGGAGGCGTTGAGTCACTTGTTTGCTGAAGATGTCGAATGGTGTCAAATGGAGAAGAGTGTCTAACGCCGCTGAAAGTGTGGTTCTCAATGCCCCACTTATGCAAAGAAATGCGTTGGACTTTGCTGAGTTTTTCGCAGTAATTGCGAGACGAAGATATTTATTGGATTCATTGGTAAGAATTAGTGGTACACCTTTTATTGAAGGAGGTACAATTTATGGAATTTTGTATTTCCGTGTAGAAAGGACGAGGTCTGTTTTTTTAGGATTAATATTAAGTACACAGTGATCAGCCAATCTATTGAGCATATTAAGTGCGTTGTGGTGGAGGTCTCTCAGGGTAATAGAATGTTTTCCTGTGACTGCGATAGCAACATCATCGACATACGCAATCAATCTGTGGCCTTCCTTCTCGAGGGATATTCAGTTCATTAACCACTATGTTCCACAGGAGAGGGAACAGAACACCACCTCTTGTGGAGTGCCTCTGCTGACAGACCTTTTCGTACAAAATAGAATCACTAGTAATGATTAAAAATGATTAGAAAACACGAAGCCAAAATTGAAATATTTATTTCCGAGAGTTTTGTTGCATCTCAAAACATGCATTTCAGACTGCGTATGAACCAATATGGTGGATAGAATCTCCATTCATGCATTCAGCCTTCTTCAAGCCAAAAACACACTTTCGTAGGAAATATTTTGTTATGTTTTATTACATTTTATAGCCCTTATCTTGTATCTCAACATCTGAACTATGTTTACGTTGTTAAGTCAAGTTTATTGAATTTTCAAAATATTATTGATGTCCTTGATACAATTTAAATTCAACTTGAAATAACATCGTCATATTTGTCATTCTTTTTCAAAAATCAACAGGACATAAAAATCACAACTTTTATTTAAATCTGCTCGTTTTTTTTATATCCTTTCAACTGACTCACTCACAAAATCAAATACACAATTTGCGAAAAGCAAAAAATCAAAATAAAAATAAACACTAGTACAAACAAACCACACAAATTCTATCACTGTATGAGTAACTCCAGTGTCTTTTTCTATGGATATTCAGATTTATCAATTCCACGTTCCACCCACAAAAAATCTCATGTCGAAGTTTGAGTGTTTTTTATATTTTTTTGTTTTCCTGTTTTCCTCTTTTTTGAGGACATAACTACACGGAGAAAATGGCAAAATTTTTGAGCGAAATCAAACAGCACGAGCACGAGCACGAGGCGCTGATTTTTCTCTCTGTCGTTGTGTTGAAGAAGAAGCAGCTGCAGCACCGAGAAGTTGTAATGGAGCCGCTCATTAACAACTCGCCGAGCTGGCTCGTTAGAAATTGAGAGAGGGCATATTTTATTTCATTTGCTTTTGCCAGCTGCGTGTTAAGTAAGAACTAAAAGGTGTGCTAAAAATAAACCAGGACATCGAGAGCGGGGGCGTATTGTGTACAATAATTTGAAGGTGGTAAAGGTCGCTATTATGCTTTAGTGCGATTTTTTAGGGTAAATTAATGGACTTTACACAATCGTTCTACTTTAGAGAAGATGCTGGACTTTGTGTGCCAATATCAAAGGCTATTAGAAGATGATTTTTATGTTCTTGAAATAATTGCAATTTGGTTCGAAGATTTTGTGAGTTTTTTTTCAGAAAAGGAAACTAAGTCGCGCCGCACCCAAGGTCTCATAACGTCTGGTCTTTTGTGAAACCGATACCTCGTCTATGATTGCCTTAACAGAGTTAAACAAAAAAAAACAATGGAACACGAATTAACAATTAAATCTAATGGAAATGAGCTCGCACTGACCTATATTTTCGGATGACACAAATTTAATCCTTGAACAATGCGTGAGAAACTGTAAATCCTCTAAATTTATATCCAACTCGTTTTTATAAAATTTCTGATGAACATCATCATGGATGCTGCTATACTCCTGCCACTGTTACTGCTCGGTTGCTAATGATAGATCCTTATTGCTTGGGTGTGTTTGCAATAGGATTTTTCGTCTATCTATTCGTTTTAAAAAATGATTTCCTTTCGAAGATCAAATCCACTAACGTCCACTTAACACATTCACTTTCTTTGAACACTTTCAGGTTTTTTTTGCACAATTAAAGTTTAATCGCACCGGTAAAAAAATATTTATTTTTCCTGTTGGACCATAGACAGAAAAGAAGAAAAAAAAATTGAATCTTGCTAAAAAAGAAGTTCAATTGGCCGCGATCCGTACCGAACGCTTTTGTATCCTTAGCTCAACTGACTCAGCTGGTGTTGTCTGAGAGAGAGAATTCCTAAATAGGGTAGGTGGCTAAAAAAAAACACGTCCTGTCTCCTGTCAAGGTATAATTTGGAATCATGGAGAGCTGTTAAATTGTGTTTTTAAGGTGTATTTGTTGCCAAAGTCGTACACATGAATGAATATCTCAGGGAGCAAGAAATTCCGATAGATACACACCACTTTATGATAAAAAAGGACTCGTCATGAATATTTTGTGTTTACTTGGTTTTTTGTTTCAAAAGAAAAGTTGATTTCCGAAGAAGACACAAGATAGTGCACAAATATTCAGTTCACTTATAATGTTGTAAGATTTTGAGCAAAGCACGAATTGTTGTGGAGTTTCGGAGGAGTTATAATTCGGCGAATATTTGATGTCCTCTTGCACAGCACATGTTTGTCATGCGTGGTTATGCCACTCATATTCCTTTTTCCAGGGATGTTCGATAGTGTTGCTAGTGAGGAGATTTCTTTGAATATTTCTTTCATAGTCACTGTGGCGTATGTGGGCTATTTTCATTAGTTTTCTACTTAACACATAGAATTATGTGGAATCTCAAGTTAGTTTCAATTTTATTGATAAAATCAAAAATACTAGAAAGGGTGTCAGCACCAGAGAGTCAATATATAAGCGGTGTAGGCTGTTCAAAGGTTCCCAAGAATGTGTGTGACCCTTGCATACAATATATTTGTCAAGTATTAACTCGGTTTGAAAGCGAACTTCAGATTCTTATCATTTCTCTATTCACCAAATTCCATCAGTTAAAAAACTATTCCAAGTGTTAGAAACACAGTCTTGCCCACAAATATTAACCCTCCTAAAAAATAGCTACTTACTCGTAAGCCCTCATTTCGATTTACAATTTTGTAACGGTTGTCGAGGAAAGTGGTGAGAAATATCAATTTGAAATTGCGGGAAAATGTTTGCGAGTAATAAACATTTTTGGCAATATCTCGGCTATTAGGCATTCAAAAAGCTTGAAACGCATTTCGATCAATAGAGTTTGACCAGACCTTTCTCTTGATGTATTATTCGATGGGTTTTGGTGTCTTCCTCTCCTTCTACGTCCCTCGGGAATAGTTTCGAAGAGTTTACGGGCCGGAGCGTTGGTGTCCATCCGCTCTAAATACCAAGCCATCTAAGTCTTTGACTCTTCTGGCTAGGTCCATGTCGTTGTACAACCCGTCAAATTCGTTGTTGTATCTTCTTCGCCATTCCCCTGCAATACACACGGGGCCAAAGATGACCCGAAAAACTTTCCTCTCGAAACAGCCTAAGGCACATTCATCCGATTTTGTCAAGGTCCATGCTTCTGCACCATATAGCAGGACTGGGATGATGAGGGTGTTATACAGTTTAACCTTAGTTGCCCGAGAGAAGGCTTTTCCACACAATTGAAACAGCGATTAGCAAAATTATTCTTCGTCTGATCTCGGCGCTGGTGTTATTGCTCGTGTTAATAGCGGAGCCTAGGTAGACAAACTCCTCTACTACCTCGAAGTTGTATGCATCTATTGTGACGTTGGGTGTCCTTTCTCGAAGACAGCATATTCTTCGTTTTTCCCTCATTTACCGCAAACCCCATTTTTGCCGCTTTTGTCTCAATTCTCACAAAGGCGCCATTGACATCACGCTGTTTTCTTTCCATTATATCAATTTTATCGGAGTACGCGAGAAGTTGAACAGACTTTTGGAAGATATTGCCTCTGGTGGTGACGGTTGAGTTTTGCACTATTTTCTCAAGAACGATGTTTAAAAAATCGCATCACAGTGCATCGCCTTGCCTGAATCCTTTTTTGACATCGAAAGATTCCGTAAGCTCGTTGCCAACCTTGATGGCGTAGCGTGAGTTCTCCATCGTCATTTTGTACACGCGAACGAGCTTGGCAGGGATGCCAAAACTAGACATAGCTTTATAGAGTTCGTCTCTGTAGATGCTGTCATACGCGGCCTTAAAATCTATGAAAAGGTGGTAGGCATCGATTTGGAGCTCATAAGTTTTTTCCAGGATCTGCCACAAAGTGAAAATTTGGTCGATGGTTGACATTCCTGGTCTGAAACCACATTGATAAGGAGCAATCAGATTGTTGACGAAAGGCTTCAGACGTTCACATATTACGGTAGAGAGGATCTTGTAGGCGATATTTAGTAGGCTGATTCCTCAGTAGTTGGCGCAGTTTAGAGGATCTTCCTTTTTCAGGATCAGGAAAACAATGATAAGCTTCCATTGATCGGGTATGCATTCTTCCAACCATATCTTACAGATGATTTGGTGCATGCTTCTATCTAGATCGTCGCCTGCTGCTTTGAACAGCTCGGCAGCCAGCGGCTTCGTTGGATTTCAGCCGTGATATTGCCGTTTTCACTTCTTCTAGGTCGGGTTCACGGAATTGTTGGCTATCATCGTGTCCGATGAAAGGCTCCTGCCTGAAGCCAAAGTCAATTCCGAGCCCTCGTTGTCGAAATATTTGCATCCAAAGATATCGGTTTGAAGAAGAATGCCTTTTACTTGAAGACAATCGACCCTCAGTAAAAATATGAAGAAAACACATCAATTGAATGCTTTTGAGTTTCTTTTATAATTAATAATTTTATGTAATCGGAACATTATTTTTATCATTTTCTACATTTCCCTTATCCTCATTAACACAAGCAAAGAAAAATCAAGAAACGTTTAACATTAAAGAAAATTATTCATGTGAGCAGGATTATCACGTAAGAACAGACGGGTAAGCAAACATACAAAACGGAACAAACTCAGTTTACATTTGTACGAAATACCCTTACAAAATTGTTTTACACAACATTCAGCTACACATTGAAGTAAAAAAATAACAAGTTATTTATTTATGTAGATAAATTGTCTAGGAGATATTATTTGGATATTACAACTATGGTATTAGAATAATGGGACGTTGGGGTACATAATCATCATCACATTATGGATATACTTCCTTTCATCCAACCCGTTGTTTTTAGTATTCAAAACGTCGGATGGTTGCGTATAAATAAAACGTCATGTTCCTTGTCGATCCACTTGATAAGTTTGTCAACATATTTTATGACCAAACCCTTGTCGACCATCGGCTCAAAGACTGCATACAACTCATATGCGGCCGTAACCCAAGCCAAAACCACTTCCTTCTCTTTGACCTCATAAATCAATTTAAGCGGTCGACTGTTGTTGTGGATGCGATGGTGAAGATCACAGTAGATAGCTTCCAAACGCTCGAATTCAGCCAGTGTTGTATAGGGAGGATTTATTTCGGAGCACAGTAATTGGTTCGATGAGGACTTTGGTTTGTACAAGAAATGCCTTAGCTCGGGGATACCAACAGCTGCTAGACTGAGTTTGTTGTCTTTTTGGGGGATGTTGTTGATTTGTTCGCTGATAGCTTCAAGGCAATGTGTTCGACGGAGTTTTTCTGTGATTTTTTTCTTTGCATCGGACAGAGTGAAGAAGACATCTCTGTCGACGGAGAGTAGAAGTAAGCATGCTTGACAATCTGCTGATAGGTACGAAACATGTGCATGCAGATAACCGTTCATGTCGAATTTTGGAAAACATATAGGCATCCAGTTTTCGACGGTTTTAAGGCTTTCCGAACATTCGATTAAATTGAAAATCAACCTAAAAAAAAGCAAGCATTTTGAACAAGGTCTTTGTAATAGTTTTTTGCTTTGCAAACCTCAAATCCGCTGGATGTATTGAATACTTTTTCATCCGTACCATGGCTATTAGTTTATTGTTGGCTATTAGTACAGCAAATACTAGATTCTTTATCTTTGAACAATTGCTTTGAATGGCGCTTGTGATGTTCGATCGGACAGTCGTCGACAATGGCATAACACGTATTGAATTTGTCAAAAATGTAAATACGTTATTTGTAACTGTGAACAAGGAGCAACAACAAAACTTAGTTCGAATTATAAAATCAAAGCTATGAAAGAATCAACTTACTCTTTTTATTGCTACTATCATTAGCCAGTAAATGGAAGATCAACCTCTCGCTTCCGGCCAACAATCGTCGCAAATCGAAATTCTTCCGTTTTTCGAAAATCTTTGTCATATGCGAGTAAGTGAGTGTGGACAAAATTTGATTGTAGACATCACTAGAACAACACAGTCAAATCAAAACGTTTTTATGAAAAAATACAAAACTTACGATAGTTGCAACTGCAGTTGCTGAACACTCATATTGCTTCTGGAGGCAGCCACAAGGATGAGCGAGTTGCGAACCAAAAACACGAACTTAATGCCATCCGCGTGTATTGACGTAATAGCATCCTGTCCATGTTGTACAAAACTCACTAGTGCCTGAATTACACCAAACAGGGTGGCCAATTTGTCTTCGGTGCCATGCAAGGAATATATCGGTTTCCCCGCTTCGCTCAGAATGAAAATATGTTTCTTCTGTGCAAGCCAGTCTTCGTCACAAAGATAGTCTATATCCTCGTCGACTAAGGAAATCGATGAAGTTGCCATACTCAAATTATCTTGAGATCCACCAGCAGCAGCACTACTACTGGCACCATCGTGTTCCTTACTTTTCTCACTCGAAAACGAATCTGACTTGTTTATGGTGCCATTTGGTTTGAGTGTTTGATCGTCGTTGGATGAAGTAAGCTCGGCTTGGATGTCTTGAATAATACTGTACTTGTTGTCCTCTTGATCTTGAAAGTATTCAGCCCCTTCTGCGTCCGCAAATTCATCAATAGTTGTGTTGGAGGTGGATTCTTCATCAAGGTCCATGTTGTAGTTTGTTTTTTCTTGTGAGAGACAATTTGATACGGGCGTGGGAACAACTACTTCATAATGAAATTAAGCAGATTAAATAAACAAATTTCGCTTTTGTTATTTGATTATTTTTAATTTTTTCGCTAGCGAGAAATGATGATGCAAATAAAAAAGAATTTGTTTGCTTCTGAACAAATTTCTTTCAATGCAATTTTGGAATGTCAAAATATGACAGCAACAGTCTGTCCTACAAGAAAGTAATTACATTACTCTTTGGGCGCGTTCACTTTGACTTGGATAGGCTATCCGGATAGCTTTTTGTTTTTGTTTTCCATGTAAAAAAAAAATAGCAGAGGCTCAAACCAAACAAACCCAAAGCTATCCAACAATTTCTGATATAGGTGGCTATCTGACAGAACAGCCATTGAAATTTGTAAACAGCTGATTTTTTTACACGTGTTTTCACAGCTATCCAAGTTTACAGCCCTATTCTGGCGCTGAGAGGGTCTCAAGTCTCAAATTTTTAAGACTAATTTTTTGAGAGGTTTTTTGTTAGGTGATCTCAAATTCGTATTCTGCAAATTCGGTCTTAAGAAACCTCTCAAAAAAATTCACCACAGGAAGGTAATTTTTTTTTGTTTTGGCAGGACTGTTTCTAATTAAAATGAAAAAGAATTCAAAACAGCAACAGATAAGTGGGAAATACAGTTTTAAAACAAAATAAAGAAAACTATGGAATCGATCGGTAAGAAATTAAATAAAACGTTCAATAATTTGTATTTCTATTAATATTTTTATAAATTGTATTAGGCACTCAAAAAAGTAAACGCACAACAAGGGAGCAACTCAGTTATTTCATCGAGTTTGCGAAGAAAAATCCAAAACTCCTTGCGAATAAAAACGATCCAACGAGTCCTCATCGGGTAATGGATCTTTGGAGTCAACTGGCGGATAATAAAACAAACAAATAAAAGATAAAATATGATACTCGTACATACTCGAATGACAAATGGCAAAGAAGATGGTTGTTCGTCGTGCTGCTCTAGGTCATGAATAAAGTCCCAGCACAAAGTTTTGGGCAGCCGAAAAAATTTTGTGAATGTTTCCTCTTGAAGAGAAAATGGATCATTAATTTCTCTCAATTGTTTGAGCATTCTCCTCCGCTCCAATTTTAAAAATTAGTTAATTAAAAAATAAAAACACTTTATTCACTTTCTATAAAATAATAAAATTCTTACTTTTCATTCTCTTCCAAGAGATGTATTAAAATGAACATGTCCATATTTTGCCTTCTTCTTTGTATAAAAAAAAACAAACGCAGTTGTGATGTGCCAAAGAGCAGATCTCAATTTTAAAGATTTTGAGATGCTAACAAGTTGAGAGGTTTTCGCCAGAATACCAAAAAAGTCTCAAAATAAAATTCACCCCGAGTTGAGAGGTCTTTATTTTTTGAGAGGTCGCCAGAATAGGGCTGTTAGCTAACGAACTCGTTCATGAAAAACGAGTTGGATAGGCTATCTAAGATAGGCTATCCAAACCCAAATTGAACGCGCCCTTTGTAATACAGTCGTAAGGTAGTAGACTTCAATTATTTACACGAAACGGGATTTTCTTCAAAGATTGACCACACAGTTCGTAAAATTTCAGTTTTTTTTTAACCACACAATGTAAAAATAACAAGAAAACTTCTTGAATAAGCTTTTTATCCTATCTATAAACTAATAAGAATTTCGTCATTAAAATTGTTTTTCTAATAACATACTAGGACTTGCATCGTATGGAGAAGGCGTCCCAGTATGAAATATATTTGACATAAGGGGAAACCGCTGTATTGTTTAACATTTAACTTTTGTTTTGCATCAGGGAGAATGCAAAAAAATATCATAATTCTTGCTTAATTTTCTAAAATAGAACGATTTGATAAAACTGATAAAAAGTAGTAATGTCCAAGACTATGTACTACCAAAATAACCAATATGCTCGAGTTATGAACCTCAAATATAAATCAAAGTACAAAAAGATCAAGAGAATAATCAAGAATTATGTTTTCGTAAGTTCATGTGTTTTTTGTTCAGAAAACTTTGACTAAACATGTTATTTATAAAAAAAGGAAAATGCAGCACTTTGCGATCAAATCGCCCAAATTCAAGAAGACATCGTCATAAGCAAAGAAGAACGTCGATTTCTACTCAAACGCCTCATCAAACACGAGAGCGATATCGAACTAACCCTTAAGCAAGAAACCAACAATTCTATCAATGGCGATGCCACCACACCAGTAGTCCCCCGCGTACCAGGAAAACGTGGACCCAAAAAACGTATCAAAGTAGAAGACGACTCGTCGACATCAACCCCAAAGACTAAGAACTCAAACGGAAAATCAACTGGTCCCAAGAAGTCGACAGTCATCCAAAAAGTACCCTACGATGCTCAGGGTAAACCAATCTTTCCCATCAATTTAGGCGGCTTTGTCTTGCATGCCCTGGGCGAAATTATGGTAGACAACGCAAACTTCCACACAGAAAACTGGATATATCCCGTTGGTTACTTGGCGACCCGAGTATTCTCGCACCCTAAGGAACCTGAACGAAAGTGTGTCTTCACTTGTAAGATACTCAATAACTCAGGTGTACCACAATTCCAAATAATACCCGACGCTGAGTTCGATCACGTTTTCTTTGGAGAATCGGCTAACATCTGCCATATGGGTTTGCTGGACACCATTGTTCGAGTTTCCGACCTGGCAAATCTACCCTTGCGCGCCCAGGGAGAGCGCTTCTTCGGATTGGGAAATCCCACGGTCATGTCGTTGCTGCAAGCTCAACCGAACTTTAAGAAGCTGCAGAATTTCAAGGGATTCATTGTTGATGGCGGCTATGCAATCGAAGACAAAGATCCAACTCTCAGCTATGATGCTCTCCAGACGATGATAACGATGTCTGCTTATCATACGGTTCCCGAAGTCAAAGAAGAACCACCAGACGAGCTACTCGAATAGAAATAATGTTTAAAATCTTTGTTCTCAATTTATTTGAAGTAAAAAAACACCTTGACTTTAACACTAAGAAAGAAAAATCACTCCTGAAACTTAAAGTACGTTGTTGTTCATTTTTGTTGTCATTTTGCGACGTCGAAGCGGGCTGCTTAGCTGTGACATGAATTTATTCGTAATATTTACACACAAAAATAAGAAAGGATATGACGCTAAGCATCAGTCAAAGCGAAGCCGGGATTAATGAGTTGAAGGACGAGCAGAAGCGTAGTAAGTCTTCAACCGTCAGCAATGGTATACAGACGCACCATCTGAAACTAGCTACCGCAGTCGCCTGCTGTTAACAGAAGCAGCATAGGGTTGACGATTGGTGCTAGATGCTCCACCGGCTGCGGACGTTCTTCGTTCCGGGGTTGTACTGGTGCTTGGGGTGGTATAACGCAAATTGTGTGGCGGTGAGGCAGTGATTGGTTTTCTCACGCGAACAGACCGGTTGAAAAGCAAGTTGGAAACTGCAACAACTGGTGAGAAAAGACGCAACGGCATGTCGCTGAAATAGGAAAGATAATTTTAAACCAAATTTCAAATCAAGACTCCTAGATCCAACCTTGCTCCGACGACTGGTAGAGCTTCATTCGCACTCAATATAAACAACGGGAAAAATATCGAAAAGATGCAACTGCTACTCAAAAATAAAATAAAACATTAGTCAGTAAGTTGTTCATTGTTCCTTCTTCCCAAGCACCTTACCTCACAATTACAGAGTTCGACAAGTTCGTCAAAACTGTCAGCGGCACACCGAAACCTAAAAAGTATGGCCAATTGCATTCGATATAGCTCAATCGTTTGTGCAGCTCCCAACCCATGTTAAACCATTTATACTCAAAAGAGTAGAGCGAATACAGCAGACACAAATGAACAAAGCACAAAACGCGTCCCACATAATTGAACGGCAACAAATTCACCAGCATACTTTGAACCAGAAACAAAGCTTGTACCAGTAAGCTGAATAGAAAATCCGCAATCAATTTACTGATATTCGGTATCATTTGGGGCCTTCCTTTGCGAAATTTGTAGGCCGCATTGGCAATGTCCTGGAACCATAGACTGCTGACGACTTTGCTCAGAAGAAAAATCGGCAGAACCCACATCATACCGAAGAGAATCGACAATAGTGATTGCAGCCATCCCCACACATAATGCAGTTCGTCGGATTGACTGCCATAGAACCATGTGAGTATTAGTTTTAGACCTGGTAGCACGAGGTTCTCAAAGAGAATAATACTGAGCCACGTGAAGCCACCATTGAGTGCACAGCACTTGAAAACTTTCATTGCTATTTTTAACTCGCTTCAAATCGAAAAAAATAAAGGAAATGTTACATTGTTAATCGGATAGTTTGAGGTAGTGATTGATAAGATAAGGTCTTATTACCCTTTTTTAATATTATTGGCACCGGCTGGTGCCTTGGATCCTATTCTACGTTCATCAGCCGTTGATGACAGTCTTTCGGGATTCATAACAAAGTCGTTCATTGTTGACTTGTCGATATTCTTTAGATCGTTCAGTCGATTGATCTGGCTGTCTATGTAGAAGACAAAGGCAATGCCTTTGATGCTATCAAAGATCCCACTAAATACTCCATATGAAGTATTCTAAGGAAAAACAAATCATTTATTTTTGTTTTTCTTGTTATTCTCAAATTGCATCTTATTCCTGCGCGATAAGCAATGCATTCGTATCTCTTTGTTTACCTTAATTGTATCCATTTGGGTGGTTGGGGAGTCCTCTTCTTGGTTTTTTATAAAAAATATATTTAAAAAATCAAATCGCTAATCAGACTTTAGACAAGTCCACTCGATATAGTCATCTATAGTGGATTTTTAGTAGTCCACATTTGGAACTGTAATTATTATTCTATAAATTGTGATATGGAAAATAAAAACTAATAAAAAATATGCGTTATAATTTTGGTTTAATGTCTGCACAAGTGAAAAGTGGAAAATATACTTGATGCTTGGTGCATTTTTCAACGCATGACAGGACAGGTGGAATTGACAGTTAAATGTCAGCTGCTTTTTGATGACAAAACATTTTTTATATAGGGATAGTATGGAATTGAACGAAATTCGGTAAACAGGGTGATCATTGATTGAAGCTTCTAATAAATTATTTTTGCGAATGATCTTGTGTATGTTCTTTTACACGGGAATCGTGTTTTATGAGGAATTTTATACTCAGCTTAGTAAAATTTTACACGAAAGACAACAACAAACGAATACTTAGTAAAAATAAGTTAATAATTGAACTCAGTGAGTTGCTAAGGATAAGATTTAGGCAATTCGACACTTGAGTTTTTCGTTATGCTATTTTTTATAGATCTTGGCTAGTATTATCAAATTCAAAAATCTTTTGGAGTAAATATAGTGCGGCGCCATCTTGAGACATGTTTTTACATGAGTTTCTATGGTGAAAAACTGTTTTCTTCTAGGTCTCAAGATGGTGCTTCTATTTTATTGGGATTCCAATTACTGAGCTCGCAATAAAACACAGCTTATAATGTACTATTTTGTTGTTCCTATTTTCCAATATTTAAAGAGTGCAGCAAACAAAATTTTCAGACTTATGAGGTGCTTTGCTACTGTTTTTTTATTTTATTTTTTCTAAATTTGGTGCACAGTAAATGTGTTGAATATTCCAAAAAAAAAAGAAGGCATTTAGCTGCTTTTTAAACTTTTATTATATGTTTCAAAGAGATAACTCACGATGAAAATAAATAGTATCACCCTATTCTCCGACTACGATTTATTTACATGTTGTCATTTTACTTCCATTCGTTCCGTATTTTTTCCAGCAACATTTTGGATTTCCTTTGTTGCAGATGCAGACGAAACAGAAAAACCTTCAAGAAAAGGCAAAAACTAGTTTCATAGGTCTCTTCAAAGAGAAGGGACATCAAAGATATTTTATTTTGCTAAATAATTGGAGGCGTTATATTTTATAATCTTGAAATATAGATATTTAATTAGTATTTTTATTTTACTCTACTGACGTACTACACTGGTAAATACATTGTTTGCTAAATCTAACTCAAATTAACTTCCATAAGTTGCGCAAAATTAGATACCCATAATAATTATAATTACTTTTCCTTTATTCTTTGTGTCTTGTTTGTTGTTGTTTTACATTGGTTTTGTTCATCGATTTTCTCCGTGATGTCAACAAAAGTTAATTGGAGATTTTCCATTTTTCGCCTGTTATTAAAGTAATTATTCAAGTCAATTCACATTTAGCCAGAAAGTTCTAACTTTAAAACAAAAATTATAATATTTTTAGTCAAAACATAAACAATAGAAGAGATAAGACTTTCATTTTGGTAGCCAATAAGTATTCTGCGTAGTTCCAATGTACTTTTGCTTGTTCATCGAAAATCACAGTATTTTGTGCCCAAAAAACATGAACAGCTCGAACTCGACACTAAACTAAACTTTGCTGTGAATTCGAATCTATTGACACAATTTAATTATCATTATTCATTGTTCTCAAATCTCAATTCCTAATATGTACTTGTACATAAGTTATATTCAATAGCCACTTAATCAATTGTTTTCATTTTCAGATTGACGCTGGAACTTTTAACATTTACGAACCAAATGCACTTCGCATTTCATAATTGATAATCGACATTCTAATTTTTCATCAAAACAATAGTATACTCTTCCCTGCGCCCTAATCTTCTCTCCGTAGTCTAGTAACGGGTCTTCAATTCCTCAAATTGATAAGCGCAGGCTCTTCTATCAGCTGTAGCTGGCAAAATTTTGATTAAGTCTTTTTAAACAAAGCAAAATGCCGCGGAATAACGACCGAGTTCCCATCGTTGAAAACGATGAATTATCACAAGAGGCTCAAGCAGTGAGTCCTTCGGGGCAGCGTGATAATGAGTTGAGTCCTGAACCAACTGGGTGTGGAGCAACGATGTGCTGTAATCCATCAAGTGGATGTCACCGGTTTATTGCATTGATATTTATGTGTCTCCTGGGCTTCGGTAAGTTTGTAGTATTAATTGGAGGTCATTTGAATTAATGTATTGATAAACCATATGGAAATTTACAAGTGATGATTATTTTTTTTTTGTTTCTTCCTCCACACAATATGAGCCATGAGCATTAATACCTTATCATGCGTCTTTCTATAATTTCCTTTAGAAGCTGGCTGCACTCTGAACACGAGAACATTGAATTGTGTCTAGAGTCTGCGACGGCGTCAATCTTTCTCTTCTGTAGATAATTATTGCCTTTTGTCCAGTTTTTATTTATATTTTTTTGCCTCGAACGAAAACGATAAGGGATAAGTAGAACGTATGATTGCATTATGTTCATGCGGGCAATTTGAGTCATTCAAGTTGGCTATCATGTTAAATGCACATAAATGGGACTTCCCTATCCTTGAAAATGTCTTACTCTCGCTGATTACATTGCTCTGTGTATGCACCCTTATCCCATGTTATTTTTGACCTTTACATCAATTTCGACAACTCAAATCGATGTTACAGAGACGTTTTTACACAACATTTTCCAAAAAATGTGTTCAGCACGAACATTCTGTTGATACAAATTTAAACAAAACATTTTTGTTGACTGAATCATCAAGTATAAACAAAGCTTTGGAAAGTCAGGTTCGACTTTTGTTTACACTTGGATAAACATCTTCATGAGCTGCCCAATATTTAGCTATAACTGTGAAGCTATGGCCTATCGTATTTCAATAGCTTAACCTATTTAACTTTACAATGACAAGGCAACGAACAATAGATTAACTTTATATACATTAATATTTGCTTTATCCAAGAGGTAGGCTATATTGCAATTTTATAGAATGACTCATGTCCAATAGAAAGTCAATGAACACCAAACTATACTGAAAAAAAAGAAAACAAATGTGAGAAATCAACACGTTGCACGTTTTACTTTACAGTATGCGAAATTTTAAGCTTTACGCAATTGTACAGATAAATTCAAAGTCATCAAAACAGAAGAAACTGAAGCCTCTAGGCTACGAAAAATTCTTTCAACAAATTCAGTGATGCCTAGCTGTCTGAAAAGGGCCGATGGCTCCTGGACAACCTCAAGTGAAGAATCTCTTAACTTGCTACTAGATACTCACTTTCCCGGTAGCTCTCATATCCACAAGGGATAAACTGCGATGGGCTAGCAACAGCTTCGAACCGTACAAATCGGCAGGTCCAGACGGCATTATTCCAGCTGAACTCCAAGAAGCCTCAGATATAATCACACCAATCCTTGAGGTAATGTTCAATAGCTGCCTGCATCTGGTCCATATTCCCTCAGTATGGAGAGAAGTGAAAGTTGTTTTCATACCCAAGGCGGGAATACTCGCAAGTTAATCCTAAAGATCTCAGACCCATAAATCTATCTTATCTTCCTTCTTAGAAAGATTGGTAGACAATTAGACATACACCTCAGAGCAAACATTGACACAAGACTCATGTCTATGTCCCAACATGCCTACTGTAAGGGAAAATCGGTTGAAACGGCGCTACACATTTTAGTATGCACTATCGAATACTCCCTCCATCATAAAGAGTATACTATGGTTGCATTCCTTGATATAGAAGGCGCTTTTAACAACGTGGACACATCTGCAATCACATCTGCACTGTCATCTCTGAATGTGGAGAGTAAATTCATTCAATGCTGACTAGCAGAATAATTAACTTAGAACTAGGCGGCTGTTCCGCTAGAAGATCTGTCAGCAGAGGTACGCCGCAAGGCGGTGTTCTCTCCCCTCTTCTCTGGAATCTGGTAGTTAACGAAATTCTTACCTTTCTGGATAGGGAGGGTTTCAGAGTGATAGCCCATGCTGATGACGTTGCTATAGCTGTTTCAGGGAAGCATCTTAATACCTTAAAAGAACTCTTACAAAACGCTCTAAATAAGCTGTCACTTTGGGCGAATCGGTGTGGTTTAAGCGTTAACCCACACAAAACCGATTTGGTCCTATTCACTAGGAAATATAAAATTCCGCACATCGACCCTCCTTCTATAAACGGTATCCTATTAAAGTTTTCAGTGGAAACTAAATATCTGGGTCTACGGTAGCTCTTTTCACCTGCAAGAAAGCCATTGGCAGCAAATGGGGTCTGCAACCCAGAATCACTCTCGGGCTATACACATGGTGTGTCAGTATGGTGGACTGCCTTGGACGTAAAAATGAACTGCGATAAGCTTAGTAAAGTGCAACGCTCAGCATGCCTAAGTATAAGCGGATCACTTCGTACGACCCCATCTGCGGCACTAGACACCCTACTCTATCTGACACCTCTCGATATAATCAGCAAAAAAATAGCTGCTAGTTTTGCTATTCGCCTGAATGCCTTTTCACAGTGGACTTTCAATAACATTGGCCACTCTGTTATTCTTAATTATCTAGAATCAATTCCAAAGGGAGTAGTACGAAATCCCCAAAAGACAAAATCACCATGGGGACAAAATCTCCAAAAAAAAAAAATCCAACTTGCCAATATCTCCACGACAAAATCCCCACGGAAAAAATCCCCAAAGAAAAAATACTTTTTGCCAAAATCTCCTTGAAATCTCCAAAACTCCAATATTCAGGTACGTCTACTTACACCGTTCCTCTCACGACATGTTTTGTTTTATATTATTATTATTATAATTTATTTACATATAATTGAAATTATAAATAAATATACATAGAAAAAAAAGAGCCTAGCTGCTAAGGCTTTCAGCTCTGTGTTTTGTTTTATATTCATTCTATATTTGTTTAAACATTAAACAAAGTTCTTTTGAATTGATTTTTTTATTTATTTTGAATGAAATGAATTACATTTAAAATGAATTAAACATTTATTTCTTAAACAACCTTAACTGAATACAATAATATCTCCAAAACAAATATGTTCAAGTAGTGAATCATGCGATTAAATCGCGCGATTTAATCGCATGATTCACTACTTGAACATATTTGTTTTGGATATTTTGGCATGGAGATTTTGTCCATGGGGATTCTCTCTTTGGAGATTTCGCTGCTGGAGATTTCAGTTTGGGGATTTTGGGTTTGGGGATTTTCGTTTGGGGATTTTGGCTTGGGGAAAACGTCACCAACCCAATTCCAAAGCACATAGACAACACCATTCCCCAACTACAGTTCGATAGAAACATCCAAACTTCTATACCTCCAGACCCTTCTGGGAAAATAAAACATTCCTGGAAGACGAGGCAATCCACTTCTATACAGATGGATCGAAAACTAGTGATGGGGTTGGTGGAGGTGTGTACTCCGAACGACTAAAACTAAGTCTCTCATTCAGCCTTCCAAATCATTGTAGCCTGTTTCAGTCAGAACTTTTGGCGATTAAGGAGGCCTTGTCCTGGCTCAGAGAAAACGACGTATCCACATCTGATATCCGGATTTTCTCAGACAGCTATAAAATCCCTGGACTCTGTCTCTACAAACTCAATTACGGTCCAAAACTGTCGATCGTCTCTAATGGAAATGGCACAACAGTTTAAAATTCACCTTCAACGGGTGCCGGGCCATAGAGACATTCCAGGAAACTGCAAAGCCGGTGAACTTGCCAAATATGGTACAACATTACCCATTCAACCACAAATGGCTAATGTTGGTATACCAATTGCAACATGTAAACGTTTGCTATAACAAGATGCAGTGCTTAGAGAACCAACTTCAGGTGGAATAACATAACCACCTGTCAGGCGACGAAAAACATTTGGCCTAGACTACACTTAAAGTGATCTCGGTGCCTAATATATCTCTAAGCAGATTGCATATAAGCTCGTTAATTGGTGTCATAACCGGACACTGTCTGATAGGAAGACACTTTGCGTGACTGGGCGTATTTTCAAACGATTTCTGCAGGAGCTGCATGCATGAGGAGGAGGATGAGGCAGTTCTTCACCTTCTCTGCACCTGTCCTGCTCTATCTCATAAATTTTGGATTCACTTAGGAGAATTCTTTTATCACAATCTAAGCGATCTCAAACACGTTAATATAATAAGTCTTTTACGTGTCGAAAGGAACTCTAATTGGGTTCATTGAGCTTTCAGAGCCTTTAGATTCATGTGGTATCACAATGGGCCATCAATTGGCCTATGTTTTTTTTTACAACCATGACAGAAACTTTAACCTAACCTTAACCTAATGCCGTGTAAGCCATAAGAAATGACACAGATTAAATATATGATCAAGTTCACATTAACAATATTCTTTAAAATTTCTTTCAGGATCATATTTTTGCTACGACGGTCCGGGAGCGCTTCAAGATGTCTTCATCAGAGAACTCAATCTCACATCCACCGAATTCAACTTTTTATACTCAATTTACTCATGGCCAAATGTTGTTCTCTGCTTTGTCGGTGGATTTCTAATCGATCGTTTATTTGGCATCCGTTTGGGTACAATTATCTACCTTTTTGTACTTGTTATTGGCCAATTGGTATTCTCGTATGGCGCCCTCTTGGACACCTATTGGTTGATGGTGATGGGCCGTTTTGTCTTCGGCATCGGTGCAGAATCGCTGGCAGTGGCACAAAACAACTATGCTGTGCTCTGGTTCAAGGGAAAAGAACTAAATATGGTCTTTGGTCTTCAGTTGTCCTTTGCCCGAGTTGGCAGTGCTGTTAATTTCCTTGTTATGGATCCATTGTACAAACATGTAGAACAATTCTATCACGGTTCAACAGCAGTTGGTGTTGTTTTACTTCTTGCCGGTATAACATGCATAATTTCATTCTTCTGCGCTTTGGTATTAGGTTTGTTTTTAAGCTTGAACTTTGTTCCTCAGAAAGTTAACTTCCCTCTCTCTCTTCCGTGTGCCAGGTGCAATGGATAAACGATCGGAAAGGGTTCTTGGACGGAATACTAATCCCACTGGCGAAGTTGTCAAGTTATCCGATGTCTTCACGTTCAAGTTTTCATTCTGGTTGGTTTCTATTATTTGTGTAGCCTACTACGTGGCTATCTTTCCATTCATTGCAATGGGCAAGTAAGTACTTTTGATCGATTTTTCAATTAACTTGTAATTTACCAATTTTATTTGTTTATAGAAAATTCTTCCAGGACAAGTACAATCTTACACCCCAAGAAGCCAACACCGCCATTTCATTGGTCTATTGGGTGGCAGCAGTGGCAAGTCCATTTTTCGGATTTATAATTGACATTACTGGGCGCAACGTCTTCTGGGTGTTCCTGTCAACAGTTTTCGCCATATACTCGCACGCATTTATGGCCTTCACCAACATTAATCCATTTTACAGCATGTTATTGCTTGGATTTTCGTATTCAATGTTGGCGGCAAGCTTGTGGCCTCTTATTGCTCTCATCGTTCCTGAATATCAACTTGGAACAGCTTATGGATTGTAAGTTATCTGTGAATGTGAAATGTACAAATTTGATTTAACTTAAATTGAGAGTTGAAGACTGATCCGAACGAACCAAAGTTAAAGCACGAGGTTTGACAAAACAAAAAATGAGTAAACATTCATTTATACAAGTTTTATCTAGTGCATGATTGTATTATATTTGGTAATTGATGTGAATTTGTATTCATGGACCTTCTAACATCAATGGAATGGAAGCAGAGGGTTTCAAGCTGATTACCTATGCCGAAGTCAATCTGTATCTGGGAAACACCCTCAAGTTCTCTCGGAACTCTTTCAAAATGCCTTAAACAGGCTTACAAATCGGGCAAAGCATTGTGGCTTGGACGTCAATCCACTAGTATACTCTACGAGAAAGTACAAGATTCCTCAAATCAGCCCACCCACGATTAAAGGAATACCCTTAAGCTTTTCCGACCAAGCCAAATATTTAGGCCTCATTTTAGACATAAAACTACATTGGAAGGCAAATATTAATGAAAGAGTAAAGAAGGCTAGTGTAGCACTCCTTAGTTGTAAAAAGGCTATAGGCTCAAAATGGGGTTTCTCCCCAAAAATAACTCACTGGCTGTACTTCATCAGACAATCAGACCAGTACTCATTTATGGAGTTGTCGTATGGTGGACCGCACTGGTCAGCAGGCATGTGCATCACGGGAGCACTTCGCTCAACACCAACAGCAGCTTTGAAGGTGCTTCAAAACCTAACACCTCTTGCCATCTTTTCCAAAATGGTGGCAGCCAACTCATTCGTGAGGCTTAGAGCCACCTCTCAATGGATCAGTAACAATACTGGTCATACTACTATACTAGACAATTTTAGATCTATCCCAGATCGCTTAGACCACCCCAAAAATTGTATTCGAAAATAATTTCAATGTTTCCATTCCTTCAAGATCCTTTTGGGAAGAAGGAGGACCTCTGGAAGAAAACACGATACACTTCTATACAAACGGTTCAAAGACCGACTTCGGCGTTGGAAGGGGTATCTGCTCCAAACAACTGAATCTCAGTCTATCATATAGACTCCCCAATCAATGTAGTGTGTTCCAGGCAAAAGTAATGGCGATAAAAGAGGCGCTATCCTGGCTCAAAGAAAACATTATATCTTGCAGGGAAATACGTATTTCTCGGACAGCCAAGCCACTCAAATCATGCGTCTGTCTCCACACACTCTCTTCTAGTCTACGACTGTCGATCATCTCTGAATGAGATGACAGTACAGTTTAACATTCACCTTATTTGGGAGCCGGGCAGCAGAGACATTCCGGGAAATTGTGAGCTCGCCAAAACCGGAACACTTCTGCCCACTTTTAGACAAAGACACAACATAGGAACACCACTTGCTACATGCAAATATCTTCTCAAACAATATTCTATGGCCAAGCATAGACCTGAAGAGGTCAAAAGGCTTGATTTCCTTGAGCAAACAAAGTATAAGCTCCACAATTGGAGTCATAACAGGACATTGCCATATGAAATAGGGAGACATGCTATAAGGCTAGGGGTCTACACAAATGACTTCTGTAGAAGCTGTTTGGACGAGAAGGAAGAGGAAACAGTACAAGTCCTCTGGCACTCTCCAATAGAAGGAATAACTACCTCGGTAATCCCTTCTTCCATAATACAAGTGAACTGCCAACGATCGACACAAGATGTCTCTCTAATTTTATTAAAAGTACAAAATGGTTTGTTTAAGTTCATTACTCTCCCATGAGTAACTTCTTTAGTGGTATCCCAATGGACCCAATGATCTGAGTCAATAACATCTAGACAGCCACTCTAACCTAACCTAACCTATGACTTTTATATTTTTGATATTTGATGTGAATTAGTATTCGTTGTTAAAACTTTGTACAATAAGGATTTCTAACGAATAATCAATGGGCAAGTCTATCAGTTGTTGATTGTAATACAGCTGTCTATGTCATTTGATTTGATTTTTGTGATGTGTGGCTATTTCCAAATGCACGTTTTAAAACTTAAATAGATTTTTTATTTTTTGTAATTTTATCGAAAAACTCAATTTACAGCCCGATTCTCCCGATCATCACTGATACCTCACAAGTCATAAGAAGCAGGTCATAACTAGAAAATTATTTGAGATTTGACATTTAGATTTTTGAGTAATGAAAAAAATGGAAGTTGAAATGATTACGGCGCATATTATTGACGAAGTTTCCTCCGTAAATGAAAAGCAAAAATTTTACAACAGCACATCACTTGAAACAAACTAATAAAATTGATAAGATTGCAGCGAAGACGGCTTTTTGTAACAATTACATTATATACATACTTCCTTCCATTTTGCGACTGACCTGGTGGGCCCATTCATGGCATTCAACGCTTCTCCGAGCTGACCCTATAATTTGCTTACCCTTTCCGGATCGGTTGGGTTATTTTTCTTGGCCATGAGCTGCGGGTGGTCGGTCATGAATGCCACGAAGTATTCTAGTTGCTCCACCGAAGTCCTCTTACCATCGCGATTTTCTTCTGAAAATATATTAATTTATTTATTAATAACTTCATATAAACATTTCTATAAAATTTATCACACCTGTTTTAGACATATTGTAGAACTGAGTTGTTGATTGGCAAATTTGAAATCTTTTAAATTTTTTCAATGAGAAGCTGATGACATTTCCACCTTGGCTGTGGTGAGTTTCGTTGTGACATTTCTTGTGAGGATTATGGGAGAATCCGACAAATGTTATTGCATCACAATAATCTTCACAAGAAATAGTAGGGCTTATGACTTGTGATTCCTCACAAGGGGGAGAATCAGGCTGTTAAAATATCTGTATGCGTCTTGTTTAATACAAAACTTAATTTGTTAAGAAATGCTTAACATTTGTTCATTAGATTTTAAAACAATACTCTTGTGAAGTTACATGTTTATTCATTTTATGTACATAAATTCAAAATCTATGTGTGAATTTTTATTTCTTAAAATTTTATTTATTACCAAAATATGGTTGCTTTAATCAATGTTTAATTTTAATGTGTGGTTTCGCTAAATAAACCTCCTTTTTTTATATAAAATCCATTTAGCTGCCAATCTGTTCAAAACCTTGGTCTAGCTGTTGTTTTGATTGTGTCTGGCATGATTGTAGACATGAATAACGGACAGTTCCTTTGGGTGCAAGTATTTTTCATTGGATGTCTGACAGGTAAGTTAGAGCTCATTCAATCCTTAATTTTCTGCAAAATCTAATTGTTTTGTTCTGTGTATAGTTTCTTTAATAGCCACATGCGCTGTTTGGGGATATGATAGAAAAGTTCGAGGCAATCTCAACATGACACCACGAGAAAGAATCGCATACAATAGGTTAAATTAGGTTTTCACTAACCGTAAGTCTTTGTCTGTTCATAAAATCTATTTTTTTAGTAAAATTGCTCATGAGGATAAACGTGCGCGAAATGATGACGATGAATATTTTAGTGACCAGGAACCGCTCCTGGATGATTGAAATGAAACATAAGTGTGTTTTTTTGTTTTAATTTTTCTATTCACCTCTATGTTATAAAAATAACCTAATATACATACAAATATCTACACACACACAAAATAAGTAAAAATATATTTAGAACAAATTTTGAAATATTGAGCAAGAAAATTAACAAATTATCGTCCGTTGAAAAAAAGAAAAAAATCCAATCATATCATTAAAAGTTATTATTAAACATAAAAATGTACGTCGTAGTTAGAATTTAAGTTTAAACAAAATTTGTAAAGTGTAATTATTATTTTTTGTGGCTTGACACTCCTTCACTTTAGTTGACTCTCATTACTTCTATTTTTATAATTATTTTTCTGTACACATTTATACTTTCTGACTTACAAAACTTTATTACTTTACAACAAACATATTTACCTTTTTAATTTCTTGTATACATGTTTTAAAAACAAACAAAATATATTTTATATAATTTTTACAAATAAAAAAAAACGATTTTCTTTATTGAATTATGATCAATCAATTTAAATTAACATAAACAAATATGAATACAATTTATGTATGATGAAACTGTTAGTAAATTTATGGAATGATGCAGTATACTGTTGATTGTTATGGAATAAGGCTCAAATGTTTTTGAAAAATTAAATTAAAATATAATTATGGTACAAACGGGGTTTTTCATTCTCTTTTGAAGGAAGTATTCGTCAATTTTGAGTGACCGATAGAGGTCGTCCGGAATTTTGTTTGTGTTTTGCTCATTCGTCTGAGCAGGATGACAATAGAAAACTCACGCTGCTCCATTAAAGTCGGTAACGACCTCACCGACGCCTTCGATGTCAAAAAAGGCTTTAGACAAGGAGATGCACTGTCATGCGACGCTGATGACATTGATATTATTGGGAGAACGCAGCATGATATCAACAGTGCTTTTGCTAGTCTACATACAGAGGCTAAAGAAATGGGTTTAGCGGTCAATGAGTTCAAAACAAAGTATATGCTGTCATCAAGAAATGACACCCAACACCGACGATTTGGACAAAACGTCACTAGTTATAGTTAGTTATAGTTTATAGAACTTTATTTTAACAAATTGTTACATAAGATTAACAGAACATTTTATATTTATCTAAGTTTAATATGGTTTGGCATACAGCCGTCTACCAGATTGACGAATTCGTTAATACTATATAAAAACAGGAAAGCTTAAAAATCTCCTCCAATAATACGCTGTCTGTAATTAAGTGCAGTAGTTATAAACTTGTACAGAAGTTCCCAGCCAGTGTTACCATTCAGAATAGCCAAGACTCCATTCATATCCAACGAGTTCACTCCGAAGTACCTTACACGAAATTCATTTAAAATTGGACATCTTCCTATGAAATGATACACATCCTCTCTTTCTTTGAGATTGCATAGGTCACACAGAATTGGCAAGTCCTCTCGATGTGGAATGTAATTCAAGTTGAGAATTTCACCTCTTATTTTAAAAATAAACTGGATCATTTTAAGGGAATAACGGTTTTTGAAGTATGTATTTTCATTGAGGTCATAATTGAGCTGACTGTAGATGGTTCTATGCTGTGAAGATTGCGCATCTGATCTAAATTTATGATTAGCGAAGTGGTTTACCCCGTTGAGTACCGAATTAAAAAAAGTTTTTAACTCCTCCGGGCTTGTGTTACTTGTGATGGTTACACTTTCCCCTAAATCGTTTCCAAGGTCTTCCCAGCTTACGGCAAGGTGTCCTTTTTTGGCTAGAATGTTTTTTAAAACTATTTTGGGTAACCTCTCATCTCCCATTTCTAATACTCTTAATATATAATTAAAGTGCAGCTTGAGTGTGTCCAAAAACAGAGGTGAAACCTTGGTTTCTAGGTGCAGCATGTACGTTGGTGTATTCGTAGGCAGGCGGAAAATTCGTTTCAAAAAGTATCTCAAAAACTTTTCTACCTCTTCAAATCGGCGATATCCCCAAACTTGAGCTGCATATAGCAATATTGTGGATGCAGTTGCACGGAAGAGCTGGATTTTTGCGCTATGCTCAATGAATTTATTGTTAAAGCATCGTCCCCATACTGAAGACACAGCTCTTTTAGCTTCGGCTAGTTTGTATTTAAAGTGGTTGTTCATGGAGAGATTTGGTGTGATGATTACTCCAAGATATTTATACTCTCGAACTATAGAAACATTTTCTCCTTTGAATCTCCATTTTTCGCTGCGCGCATATTTTCCACCTCCTTCTCTGAAAATCATCATTTTAGACTTATCTAGATTCACAGTGAGGTTCCAAAGTTCACAATAACTTTCAAGTCTATTCATCATGAGTTGCATACCATCGACGGAATCTGCCAAGAATACGATGTCATCTGCAAAAAGTAATCCAGGTATTCTTAAACTCCCAAACTGGATTCCCCCACCAACTGAGTCTATGATATCGTTTAAGAAAATGATGAATAAAAGCGTACTTAAGACACATCCCTGCTTAACTCCCATTTCCGATGCAAAATCGCCTGAAACAGTGTCGCCATCCCAAACATAAGCCACATTCTTCTCGTACATTGCTTTTAATAGCGTGACAATTTTACTAGAAACTCCGATTCTATAGAGCTTATAAAATAGTGCTTCACGCGAAATGGAGTCAAATGCTGCTCGAAAGTCCACAAAAAAAGCGTATAGCTTTTTTCTCTGCTTTCTGTAACTTTCTGCAATGTTTGTCAATGTGAATATTTGATCCAAAGTCGAGTAATTTTTCCTGAACCCTGCTTGATATTCGTTTAATTGCCCTCTGACTTCTATCCAGGTTGTAAGCCTTTTGAAAATGAGGGCGCTTAAGAGCTTTGCTGAAGAATTCAGGAACGATATTCCTCTATAGTTCTCTGGGTTCTCATAACTTCCTTTTTTATGCAATGGAAAAATGATTGCTCTTTTAAAATTATCAGGGATTTCACCTGTTTCGAAGATTCTGTTGTACTCATTCGTTAATGCGATTAAAAATTCGGTTGTGCTGTATTTGTAAAACTCAACAGGTATTCTGTCTTCTCCTGGAGCCTTTCCAGCTTTAGCTTTTTCAATAACGTTTTTCACCTCGAGGTATGTAAATGGTGCATCTAAGAGATCATCAACAAAAAACGGTGCGGCGTAGATAATCGAGGGTGAAAATTTGGGAGTATTAAGCAATCTTTCGAAATAATCACGAAGGTCGGAGTAAAGTTGTTGAAATCCGATTTGTTCTCCCATTTACTGTTTTAACAGCCTTCCAGAAATCAGCTGAGCAGTTTGCAGAGTTTAAGGTGACGATTGTTTCTTGCTCATAACGTTTTCTCTTGTTGTAGCATAACAGCTTATATTCCTTGTTAGCTTCAGCATACATAGCTTTGAAGTAAGGTGCGCTAAACTCTCTTACAAGTCTTAAACAAGCGAATGACTTTTTTCTAGCTTTAAGGCACTCAGCATCAAACCATTTTTGCTTAAACAGGTCCTTTCTTCTTGTCTTTTTGTTAACAGGAACAGCTTCTTTTATGATTTGGTTGAGCTCTTCTATGCAAAGTGGTTTGTTTTCTGTCAGTCGTTTAGTTATTTGTGTATTAAGATTTTGTTGGTACTCATCAGTGGCGTAGATAGGGGGGGGATCAGGGGGATATATCCCCCCCCATTGGGATTCATAATTGTTCAACATAACTAAGTCATGCCAAATAAGTTAAAGAAACGCACTCTGAATGTTAGTACCTACTTCCTACGTGAATCAAGTCTTATTACGATTCCTAGAGGCATTGTAAATTGTACATTCTATACCTACAGTCTACGGGGAAAACACAAAGTCAACTTCATCTGAAAGAAATTATTACTTCGGCTAATCACCTAATATAGTTGCCCGTAGCTTAGTTGGTAAGTGCATTGACTGCTAAGCAGAACGTGTCGTTGGTTCGAGTACTCAGGCCAAGTTTTTCTTTCATCTTTCACGGGCACTGTATCTTGCGAAGACCTGACAAATATTCCAAGAGTATCAATCTGTCATGAAAAAGTGCTTCTCAACTCTGCCGTTCGGAATCGGCATTAAATTGTAGGTCCTCTCAATTCTTCACACGCACTCAGAGAATTGTTGATGAGAGTAAGCCACTTAGGCATTGGCTCTTCAAGAGCTGTCGCGCCACTCTATTTATTTAATCACCTAATATTTTGAATTTCTTTCTTGTATCGATCTTTAAAAAGTTTATTTTTAACGTCTCTCACCAATTGATAATAAAAGATAAACGTGCAAGAAAAAGAGCTTAACTCCAGCTTTCCACAAAAGCCCACACCGACACAAAAATTGAAAGTTATTTAAATTTCTTCTCACCGTGTGTCACATTGTTAATTTGGTGTAAGAAATCGCCCCAAACACGCAACACACTCATCCATACGAACACAAATGTTCGCATAACTGTGGTGAAGTTAACGCGAATCCTAACGGTAACCAGAAATCAAAATGCGCTATTACCCATTACATAAAGCATGCCTTACACAAGCGGCAGATTGACAATCATTCATCGTAATTTTGCGAGTTATTTGTACGAATTATTTGAAGTGGCTTTTTTTTAAATTAATTTTTTATATATATAATATTACGAAAATTTCCTAAAATTAAAGTATTCAAGAATATGTAAATTAACATTTTATTCGTGAATTTCGATTTTAAATATTGATCCGATTTCGAGGTATAGAATTTTGAAAAAAAGTTTATAAATGTTTTAAAAAAATACAAACAAATTTGTAAAATTTGTTTGAAAATAAAATATTATTTGGGCAATTTAAACGTACTTTCAGAAAAAAAGGAGCTGATCAGGGTTTTGTTTTTCCAAAAAATCTAATAAGAAAAAAAACGATTTTATGAGAGGTTTTGGAGGATGTTTAAAAAAAAATCGAAAAATTGAAACTTTTAGTTTTTGGCCAAAACAAATTGTATGGTGGCTTCCCTAAATTCTGATCTTAAAAAAAAAAAATAAAAAAAGCACCAACGCGAATTTGCTCAAACCTTTAATTTTCAAGTTTTAAATCAATCGGACCAGTGGTTAAGGCTGCAGGTGCGTTTACAGAAAGACAGACAAACACTCAAAACTTTTCATATATTCTATACTAGCACTCTAGCAGTTGCCCGCGAATTCGTCCGTCTCTCCCTCGTGCTCCGGCCAGAGGTGCGTCTTGACTTGTGCATCATGCGCGGGAATTCGGTTGCGAAGTTATTTTAAAATTGTATATTAGTCGACTCTCCCTAAGTCAAAATTCTTCTTAACTCGAAGCCTTCAAATAAGTATTTTTTTCCCCGTTTTAGTAAGACTTTTCACTGAAGCTCTGCTCTTATTATTCGCACCGTAACTCTGTATAGCTTAAAGCCTTCCTCGATAAATGGATTATTCAACACAAAAAGAATTTTTCAATTTGATTTAGCAGTTCCTGAGATAAGCGCGTTCACACAAACAAAAAAATTAATGCTTTCTTGCCGTTTTTTCACAGTTTCCACTGATTCTTCGCTCCTATTGGTCGTAGCTTAATGCTATGTAGCCTTAAACCTTCCTAAATTAATGGACTATCCAACTCAATAACAATTCGAACCAGTAGTTTCTGAGATAAGCGTGTTCAAACAAACAAACAAACAAACTCTTCAGCTTTATATATTAGTATAGATGTCGGAAGTAAAAATGAGCGAACTAGATCTATCCCCCCCCATAGCGAAAAGCTATCTACGCCACTGGTACTCATATTGAAAGTTACTATTCCAATACAACTTTGGTAATAGCTTTAAATTTCTAACATTATCAGAAAGTATTGGTCCCAAAATAGTACTCGAAATTTCTAGAGGCATGTGATCAGAATAAGTTTGTGCTGCTACCCTAAAACAACTCAGAGCATCAATCCAAAATCCAGACACGAAGCAATAGTCTATAACAGAGCACGCAGTCCCTCGGATAAACGTATACTCTCCATAAGCGTCACCTTCGCTGCTTCCATTTAATACTTTTGCATCAAGAGCATCGGATAATTCAAGAATTCGGGCACCTTTCGCATCACATAATTCATCTCTCGACTTTCGGGATTGTTTAATTCTTGAAGAAATGTGACCACTCACAAAATTATTTTGAGACAATCCAATTCTTGCATTGAAATCTCCAACAAGCATTATATCCATGGAGCCCAAATTCAAAATCGTGTTACAAAGTTGATCGTAGTCTGCATTCCAGTTGTTGCAGTTCAAGTAAACAGGAACTAAAAAGGCATATGATTCCTTAACTTTAACTTTTAAAAAATCTAAATCTTCAACTCGACCAAAGCTTAAAGCATCTCCAAGACACTTCCGGTAACCAAGTAGTTTTCCTCCACTTCCTCTTCCAAACAAGCTTGATTTAATTGCTGGTATCCATATAAGTTCATATTCTTTAAATAATCCTACAAATTTCTCAATTTCATTTTCTAGTACATGTGTTTCAAAAAGAACAAATATTTCAAAACTTTTTACATATTTAAAAAAATTCATATCTAAAAATTTATTCTTTAGTCCTGAGACGTTATATGCTAATATACTTAAATCTAAAGATATTGGTGAATTCTGGTAGACGGGTAAACTTCACAATTCTCGCCCATGCAAATGATTATTAACCTCAACTCCCAGCGCTGAACTTGTTTGCGGATTAATATTTTGTACAGCGGTTTGCAAAAGCAAATCGCTGTTTACTTCGCTTCTTACTTTTGACATATTGTTGGCATTTACGGAATTTACGTTACTTCCGGTTCTTTGCAATTCATTGATAAAATTTTGTAGAGAAGAAAATAATGCGGAATCACCTCCAAAAATTCCATGGAGCACCTTTAAAGGGTCTTTCAGGCCGCATTTTAAGCCAACTGCCAAATCCCATGTAAAGCTGTGATTTTCAATGTTTAGTTTGTCGTCTTTGAGCTGTATTTTCATTTGGGGAAATTTTGATCGCAGAAACTTGGATGTTCGCAGCAAGAAGCTTTTCTTTCGTCTGGTGTTGTAGGGTAAGTCCTTATGTATATAGCATTGCGTGCCTTTCAACTTTCGGGTATTACGGATAATTTTCGAAGCAGCGTTTCGCGATTTCAATTTAACCACGATCATAGCAGTACGTGCATTGGCGTGGGAGATCAATTTTGCATGCTCAATTTCTGAGGCCCCATCTGCCTCATCCAGTAGGCCAGCACAGATTGACTTAGCCTTTTCCGTCATGTCAGAGTTAGCTGCAGCAGGCAGGTGAACGACAACATTGGACTCCAACGATTTTGACATCAGTTTATCGATTTGGTCCTCTAGGACGACATTTCTCTTTTCCAGTTGCACAAATTTATTAGATATTTCATCGTATTTGTTTTTTAGGATTGTCAGCTCGGTATAGAGAACTTTAATGTCTTCTTTTGAAGCGAGATCACTGACGAGTTTTTTATTGTTGTCTTCGAGAATTTGTTTGAAGATATCGATGGTCAGTAGTGCAGATGGTTCAATCGAGGTTTTCGAAGCCATTTCAATTAAATACCGGCGCTTATCTTCCCTAGAATGGTCAGGTGAAATTTCCAACAAACCTCTCTTGTGCATTTATTGATTGAGGTTAGAATCGACGATGGCGCTAAAAAAGATTTTGTCTATCTTATCTGCTAAGACTTACGATGATTCTTTTATTGCGCTGATAAATTAGCTTAGTTTTAATTAATATAAACTGGTTTTTATTAGTTGTTAAACACTTTCCGGTTATTTTTGGGACTTTTTGGTAGGAGCTCTTTATAAATTGCGTATGATCACTTTGACAGAACAAACGTCAATCCCAAAACGTCACTATAGACGCATATAATTTCAAGGTAGTAAAGGACTTTGTCTACCTTGACTCTGCTATCAACACGGACAATGACATCAGCGCCGAGATCAGGAGGAGAATAACTCTTGCTAATCGCTGTTTCTTCGGGCTAAGAAAGCAATTGAGTAGTAAAGCCCTCTCCCGAACAACTAAGGTGACGCTCTATAAGACTCCCATCATCCCCGTCCTGCTATATGGTGCAGAAGCATGGATCCTGTCAAAAACGGATGAGAGCACCCTAGGCCGGTTCGAAAAAAAAGTTCTAAGGAAAATCTATGGTCCTTTGTGCATAAACAGTGAATGGAGGAGAAGATTTAACCACGAACTGTACGGGCTGTCAGCGACACGTGGAGAGGATGGACACCAATACCCTGTAAAGTCTTCGAATCCACCCCAGAGGGAAGACGCAGTAGAGGACGACCAAATCTCAGATGACGAGCGCAGGTTGCAGATGACCTCAACCAACTCGGCGTGCGTAACTGGAGACAGCTAGCTAGGGACCGAGCTAGCTGGAGAGGGCTGTTGGTTGAGGCCCAAGTCAACCCCGGGTTGTAGCACCACCTTAAGTAAGTAAGTAAGTATCAAGGGAAAATTGAGAGTTCTAAACATTTATGCCAATACCTCGGCTACGAGACCCTCAAGAAACTTGAAACCCATTTCGATGAATAGAGTTCGACCAGACCTTTCTTTCGATGGATTTTGGAAGATTTTTGGAGTTTACTCCTTTAGAATCGATTCATATATAGACCCCGGTATGAAAAAATTATGGATAGGAAAATCAAACATTAAAAAAAGCGTTATAAAAATTGACTACCAACGCTTTTTTTAACTCTTAATAACTTTTAACCTACTGGATCGATTTAGATGAAATTTGGTAGTAAGATAGACTAGAACCTGCGGAGGGCATACGGTATTTTTTAACGCAATAAAAGGGGTTGAAAAGGTCACAAAAGGTTGAAATCTTAGGTCAAAGTTTGTATGGAGGTCGATTAGGTTAGAAGTTTAAAACTTATATGTATGGCTTTTGACTAAACATAAATAAGTAAGGCATTCAAAGTTTAAAAAAAATTAACCGAGGGGGGGGGGGGGTGAAAATAGGGGGTAAAAGTTTTAGTGCCATTTCGAATCTATTTTATTGAACAGAGATTTCAACGTAGAATGGTGAAATCTTCACACATGATACAGAATTTCATGCTCTTCAATTTATTATACTTTAAGAGCAAGAAAGACAAAGAGAGCCAATGAGAGACGAAAACAGCGACAACGAATTTAAGAAGCAAAGACGACAACGACACTAATAAACCGAACGCTGTGGAGAGTGGATGTGCTTGCTTTAAAGGAAAATTATAATATTGAATTGGAATTATTTTAAATAAAAGATATTTTGTTATTTTGAGTTTGAACAACAGTGTTTCAATTTTACATTCGCTTTAGATTCAAAAGTGGGATCGGCGCACCAAAATAGTCCAGTCATTATAGTAAGTTCACCTCGGAATTCGAGATACCCAGCTGTAAGTCTGTAAATACTTGCATATTGACACCCTAAATGTTGTCTCAAAACCTACATATGGTAGGGTGTAAGCAACTATATAATTTCAAGGTCAAAGGTCACAAAAATCGGTTTTTTGCGTTTTTTTTGGAAATATCTCATTTCCTATGGGTTTTTTGCTATTTGTATATATTAACAATATTGTAGAATACAAAATTCTCTACAAATTGTGTTCACAAATTTTTTTTTATACGGTGAACCGTTTTCGAGATAGAGGGTGGAGAGCGCGCGGTCACAGCATCACTTCAGGTCAACCGGTGCCTCCGTTCGAAAACGCGCCATATATAGTACCTGGCCATGTAATTGCAGAATTATTAATGAAAATATAGGAATTATATTTGAATTTTAACCTAATTAATATTTATAGCTTCTTACATGATGAAAAAAAAATAAATAAATTATGAATTTATCTTTTTATTAAAAAAATATCACAGAATACATTATTGAAAGTAAAGAAACTGACAAATTTGGATGAACTAGCTGCAGCATTTGAGGAAGAAAATTGTTCGGCCCAGAGATTATTAGAGGGTGGAACTCAAACCTTATTGGCAGTCTATAATGCTCCGAAATTTGTGAAAAGTCTCGATCATCTTCGTCATATTATGCATTACGTCAAGTCTACAAAACTTAATAAAACTGTGCAGCTTTCAAGTATTCCACCAACAAGTGCAGCTGCTCATCAACATTTTAACCGTGTGTATTATCAAGTTCAAACTTGGTTAGGACATGATATGGAACCCCAGGTATGGGGTTGGGCAATGCGAAACGATTTTCTGGAGCCTATCATGACAATTTTATCACCTGCTCCAGAAGATTTGCTAAATACAATATTCTGCAACTGCAAGAGTGGTTGTGGTTCGCGATGCGGATGCAGGAAAGCGGGCTTGCAATGCTCTTTAGCTTGTGGCCAATGTAATGGGCAAGCTTGTCTCAATGCTCTACCATATCAGAGCGACATTAACGAAGATGGAACCTTTGACCCCGAAATCATGGAAGAACTTGAGACAAATGCCGTTGAAGACGATAATGAAGACCAGTTTGAAATTTACCAGCAGCAGGAAGACGACGATGAAGAGGAAGAAGATGATTAAAATTATAAATTGTAGTTTTTGTACCCTTTATTCCATTTCTTTACTTTCAATAATGTATTCTGTGATATTTTTTAATAAAAAGATTAATTCATAATTTTTTTTTTTTTTTGTTCATCATGTAAGAAGCTATAAATATTAATTAGGTTAAAATTAAAATATAATTCCTATATTCTCATTAACAATTCTGCAATTACATGAGCAGGTACTATATATGGCGCGTTTTCGACCGGAGGCACCGGAGTGATGCTGTGACCGCGCAATCTCCGCCCTCTATCTCGAAAACGGTTCACCGTATAAAAAAATTTGTGAACACAATTTGTAGAGAATTTTGTATTCTACAATATTGTTAATATATACAAATAGCAAAAAACCCATAGGAAATAAGATATTTCCAAAAAAAGCGCAAAAAACCGTTTTTGTGACCTTTGACCTTGAAATTATATAGTTGCTTACACCCTACCATATGTAGGTTTTGAGACAACATTTAGGGTGTCAATATGTAAGTATTTACAGACTTACAGCTGGGTATCTCGAATTCCGAGATTCTTACATAATTTAAGCTTAAATGACTGGATTAAAAAAGGAAAGTAGACAAAAAAAAAAAAAAAAAAAAAAAAAAAAAAAAAAAAAAAAAAAAAAAAAAAAAAAAAAAAAAAAAAAAAAAAAAAAAAAAAAAAAAAAAAAAAAAAAAAAAAAGAGAGAATCGCAGTATTAAAGAACAATTTTCTTTATAGCAATATTATTGCTCCACAATTGAAATGAAAGTAGAAAGAAGATAAATTTTGTTGAATAGGTAAAAGTGTAAATGCAAGGTGAAATTTGTAGAATTTATCAGCATGAAGTTAATACATATATAGTGAACCTAACGGTCGGGCACTTTCGGTTACGAAAGGATGCCTTAAGCACTATTCACATGAGCACGAACAACGACCAACGAATGAACGAAAATTCGTCGATTTTGACATTTCTTTCACATGAGAGTTTTTAATTCGTCGCGAATGAACAACCAAAACACAAGGCAGGAATGATTTTTGAGGTTATACACGCGCGAACATTTTGTTCGTTGGGAGTGTGGATGATGTGGAACGCGAATAGAGTTTGGCAGTTCGTATCAACTAGATTTCTTTTCGCGACGAATAAATTTGTTTTCTCAAATTTATTCACATTTGAGATTAAAAAGTAGATTAATGCATCATAAATCAAACATAAACTATACTTCTATCGTTTTGTTGAGAATTAGTAAAGAAATACGGCTCCAAACGTATATAAAACCACTTTTCTTCATTCATTCGTCGTTCGTTGGTCGTGCTCATGTGAATAGTGCTTTATGTACTTCGTCGTTCATTATTGTCACAAGCATCGCGCGCAGTGAATGTGAAAGGCAAATAGTGTTTGGGCACTTTCGGTCCACGAAAGGTGCCTATGCCTATATATATATTTCGTTGCTTTACATTCGTATGCAAGTGAGAAAGTGAGATGAACACAGGAAAGAAAAAAAGAAGAACATACATTTTATGTTTTGGTTGTTGTTCTACATTCGTATGCAAGTGAGCAAATGAAATGAACAGAAGAGAGTAGAAAATACATTTTGCGTTATAAAAGTAGAGAATAGTGTTGGGCACTTTCGGTCCACGAAAAATGCCTATATGTATTATTTTCCTGCTTTACATTCGTATGCAAGTGAGCAAATGAAATGAACAGAAGAGAATAGAAAATAAATTTTGCGTTACAAAAGTAGAGAATAGTGTTTGGGCACTTTCGGTCCACGAAAAATGTCTATATATTATTTTCCTGATTTACATTGGTATGCAAGTGAGAGGATGAAACTAACAACAAAAAGAACATGCATTCTCGGGATACGAAAGGGTATCCATGTTCTGTTGCTCTGTCTGTTTCTCTCAAGACGCAATAAAAATGGTTTATTTGGTTCTAGTGAAATAATGAAACACTTGATTTGTTAGATTTGTACGTCAGTAGAATTTAACTGTATTATCCTCATATATGTATATTCGTGAATAGTCATGTGTTAACAATGCATTAAACTGATTTCAGGTAAAGATATGGAACACATGACAGTGAAGCAACTCAAGATTGAGTTGAGAAACAGGAATCTTTCCTGTCAGGGAAACAAGAAGACGCTTCACGAGAGACTCGCTGCCTTCGATAAGGAACCAGCGGACACTATAACGCACCCTTCAACACGGTCAGATCCGGAGACGAACTCGCAGACAATACACCAAGTGCGAGAAGTGAATCCGCGTGTGGAATCACCGATGACATCAACCACGACCAATATGGATGATGAAAGGCTTCGAGACCGAGAATGGGACATCGTTCAAAGGGAAAAACGACTCATCGAATTAGAACGCAACATGATGCGAAAAGAGCATGAGTTGGAGGAGAAGATAAGGCGTCTAGAAAACAGGCAAGCATCTTGTAATAGTATTCCCCAACCCCGGATGATGAACTGCAGCATAAGGGAGATAGCCGACGTATTGCCAACATTTTCACCAGGTGCTATTTCTTCAGTGACAGCAGATGGCTGGCTGAATCGCGTTGAGGCACTAAAGAACATTTACGGATGGGACGAAAAGGCACTACTTATGGCCGCCGCATCTAAGATGAACGGGCCCGCCCGGTTTTGGTGGGACAGCTTGCAGGAGACAACAGCAACATGGGAACAACTATCGCTAGGACTGAGAACAAATTTTCCCTGTGAGAAGAACGAGGTTCAAATTCACCAACAACTGATGAAAAAAATAAGGAAACCGGGTGAGTCCATGGAAAATTACTGTTTTGAAATGAACATGATAGGGAAACGAATTCAACTATCAGACAAGACAATCATACACTACATACTCACGGGACTGAACGACTCTCAGATGAGCGCTTACTTAGCAGCAGGGAGTTTTCGAAACGTGACCGAATTAATTGAAAAGTTGAAATGGCTTGATGATATCAGAGGAAATTTACGTTTCGAAACAAAAAGCATTTTAAAACCATCAAATACCCCAAAGATTATATCATCAGAATCAACAAACTGGCTGCAACAAAAAACCATGCAAAATAAAACACGAAACGCAATAACTTGTTACAATTGCAACCAAATTGGCCACTATGCGAAACAATGCACGCAAAATAGAAAGAGAAACTGGACCAACGCCAACGAACGGGAAAATAAAACCCGGCCTTTTAATAAAGAAAATCAAAATCCTGATAGAAGATATCGGATTAATGTAATACCTGACAAAGTAACAACCGATTGCTATAACAAAACAGAACAGTAACAATTAACAACATTAAATATATTGCTTTGTTAGATTCGGGTAGTGAGCGCACCATCATTACCGAGACAGTAGCAACAAACATTGGCACTAAAATAACAAGTTGCAACGCAGTTCTTTATGGCTTTGGAGGTGGAAAGTACAAAGCTATAGGAGAGCTCACGTGTTCGATTGAAATTGATAATTCAACTTTTACGGTATGTGCTATGGTTGTTGGGAACGAATGCCTTGTCGAGCCAGTGCTTATAGGCAAAGATATCCTGAATAGTTCGGCGTGTGAACTTCTGAAACTCGGTCGTAATTTAATAATAAGAAAGACTTATACTAAAAAGATAAGATACACGCAACAACGATAATAGAAAGTGAGATACAAGTTAGTCAACATTGTGACGGGAAAATATTGGTTGATCTGTTGAACAAATACAGATCATGTTTTGCCATGAATCAAAGAGAATTGGGTCGCACTCACTTGGCAGAAATGGAGATCAAACTAACCAAATCAGAACCGATAGTTCATCAGCCATATAAGATACCATACGCAAAACGACAAATATTAACCACTATGATAAATGAACTCATCGAAAATGGTATAGTGAAAGAATCCCAATCAGAGTACGCATCTCCCGTTGTGTTAGTGAAAAAGAAAAACGGTGAGGACCGGATGTATGTCGATTTTAGAAGACTGAACAACATAACACAGAAGGTCAAGTTTCCAATTCCATCAATGGAAGAGCAAATAAATGGTTTGGTTGGATTCAAGTATTACACCGTTCTAGACTTAGCATCTGGGTATTATCAAATCCCTATAAAAAAAGAATGCACTCGTTTAACAGCATTCATAACACCAGACGGATTATTTGAATTCGTAACGATGCCTTTTGGACTAGTGAATGCACCCGCCACATTCCAAAAATTGATGAATATTGTTACACAGAAAATGAAGCCAGACAATATTGTCTGTTATATGGACGACATTGTCTTACCAGCCAGAACAATTGAAGAAGGACTGGTAAAGTTAGAAAAGTTCTTACTTATTCTGAAAGATGCGAATTTAACTTTGAATTTAAAGAAATGTCATTTCTTCCAAAAAGAAATTCAATTTTTGGGACATGTCGTGCGAGAGGGGACCATACAACCAGGAAATACGAAGACGGATGCGGTAGCAAAATTTGATAGACCGAAAAATGAGCATGAAGTTCGACAATTTATCGGGCTGACAAGTTTTTTTTCGAAAATTCGTGAAAGACTATTCTTTGATAGCATCTCCTTTAACAAATCTCACCAAAAAAGACACCCCATTCGTTTGGGATGATGAAGAGGAACGAGCTTTTGAAACGCTGAAAAATGCCTTGACAAGTAAACCTGTGCTGACACTTTACGATCCGAACGCAGAACATGAATTGCACACTGATGCTAGCTGTAAAGGCATAGCTGGAGTTCTTCTGCAAAGGACAGACAAAGCCCTTCAACCAGTAGCGTATTTCAGTCGGAAAACATCAAAAGAAGAGTCGTCATACCATAGCTATGAGCTTGAGGCGTTGGCAGTCGTGGAATCAGCAGAAAGATTCAAACAATATCTCTTGGGTAAACAATTCATCGTGGTTACAGATTGTGAAGCATTAAAAACAACCACACAGAAGAAAGAGCTTGTTGCTAGGATCGCACGTTGGTGGCTGCGGATGCAAGAGTTCAATTTCGAAGTCATACATCGTTCTGGAAAAAGGATGGGTCATGTTGACTCTCTTTCACGACATCCTCATGAGGAACCTAAAGATCCCAAAGTCGTCGAGATGTCTGTCCTCAAAGTGATGGTTGATGAAAACGATTGGCTTTATTCGTTACAACTGCAAGACGACGAAGTAAAGGATATTTGTACAATCCTCCAAAATATTCCGAAGAATGCCGACGAAAAACAAATACATCATGATTACGTTATTCAGGAGGGACGTCTCTATCGCTTGGTCGACGGCGAGCTAAGATTTTACGTACCAAAAGGGGTACGCAACAGAGTTCTGAGAAATAGTCACGATCTAGTTGGCCATTTTTCAGAAAACAAAACGTTAAGTCATCTCAAGGCAAGATATTGGTTTCCAAGGATGGGGCAATTTGTGAGAAAACATCTGAAAGCCTGCGTAGAATGCGCATTCAACAAGCGTGAACCACAGCCGAGAGGAGAATTACATACAATTGAAAAGGTGCAAATTCCTTTTGACACAGTCCACGTCGATCATCTTGGACCTTTCGTTAAATCTACTAAAGGTAACACTTATTTGTTAGTACTTATTGACTCTTTTACCAAGTTTGCAGTGCTCAAGGCAGTTTCAAACACACAAGCAAAACCAGCAACGAATTTCTTGACAGATGTATTCTTCACATATGGTACTCCGAGACGACTAATTTCCGACAGAGGGACGGCGTTCACTGCGAAGATATTCGAAGACTTCATGAAAAATCATGCTATTACTCACATCCTCAATGCAACGAAAACTCCTCGTGCTAATGGACAGGTTGAGAGGTGTAGCGGATCGACTCTCACACGAAGTACAATCTTAAACCACGTAGTGTGAACAGAGTCTATTCGGAATTCCATCTTCCATGCCAAAAAAAATAAGTTCTGGCAGCACTTCGTTTCTTTAACGAGGCCACGTCACCTTCGTTAAATTAATTTTAAACGACGCCGTTTTTTTTTTGACGAAGATAGGAAGATCGTGACGAGACATGATTTTTTCTGTCTTTTCATTCTGGATCGTTCTGCAAGTAACATCTCACTTCCCAAAATTTAATTTTTAACTTGAGACACTATAAAAGTAACAAAAAAGTATAATAGTAAGTGGCTTTCTATTTTTCCTTCGGCATTTTGGGCCATAACCGACACCATCCTAAAATAAAAAGAACGATATTTGGTGCAGTAAGTGTGTCTGAATTTCGGCAGCAGCAAGGAGCTCAAAAAAATTGCGTGCCACCGTGCGGCCGAACCCAAACCCCAACTCCATTTCGGCAGCAGCAAGGCACACGACATTCGAGTCGAAATCGAAGCACGGTCGACGACATCGGCACCGCACATCAGCCGATCTTTTTTTTCCCCTTCTGCCCACGAACGATCGGATTTGCCACACTTATAGTTCTCCAAGCATCATAATATATTCTCGGCCATTGTCCTCATCATCATCGTTGGCTCGCTGGTCGGAGTCGAATTCGTGAGGAGGTCCTAAAAGAAAGCAAAGTATTTGGTGCAGTGAGTGTGTCCGGAGTTCGACAGCAGCGAGGTGCTCAAAAATTGCTTGCCGTCGTGCGGCCGAACACCATTTCGGCAGCAGCAAGGCACTCGACACCCGAGTCGAAATCAAAGCACGACCGACGACGACGACATCGGCACCGCACAACTGCCGTTTGTCTTCCCTGTCACCTACAAACGATTGGATTTAGTTCTCCAAACATCCTCTATTCTCGGCCATTGTCCACGTCATCATCGTTCGCTCGCTGGTCCCTATGTACTTGTGCTACATACATAAACCTCGCCAAATTCGAAAGGAACCGGGACGAGACTGAGAGAACAAGTCGCAAATCATCACCAGAACAAACAAATCGAAGTTGCAGTAAGCCGAAAGCCTGTTTACCGCTTGGTGAAATCTGCCCGCCTGTGTGCAAGTCGGACTTCATTTTGCCTCACCATCGAATCGAGAAGAGCTCAAAAAAAAAACCGAAGAATCGAGACCAACCACCTACTACCCACCGGAAATGACCTTATATTTGTTGTTTGTTTTTAACCTTAGATTAAATTATTGCATTACATATTGCGTTATCTAGTGACAATTCAAGTGTAAAGATTTCTTTTAAATTATCTTAATTACCTGACCTACATAAAAAAAAAAATAACTCCAGTCCATACTTACCTACCTACAGTGAAAATTATCAGCGATAAACCTAACCTAAATTTTAACCCCACTCATTAGAAACAGTGCTTCAGCAGCCGGTTCTTCGTGCGCACGGATGATGGTTCCTGAAAATGAAAACTGTAAGTAATATTCTTTTGTCAACTATATTTTATGCTGATGATTTCCCCTGCTTTACAAGTAATAAAATTTAAATTCATTGACTTACCTTTGATGTGCCTTTTTATATGAAATTTTGAATATTAGACTTACCCTTTGAACATAAGATATAAGAAATTGATTTACCTTTGATATGTAATGTAAAACTCGGACTTATTTTGCATATAAAATTCGATTCTAAGACCCTAAAATCTTAAATTGGATTTACTTTTTGATATAAAATTTAAAACTTAATTTACTTTTTGATATAAATTTTGAATACTAGACTTACCTTGGATGTGCAAATTGTTTCTCAGACTTACTTTTATTCTAAAATTAAATACCTTGACTTACCTTTGATGTACCTGGATTAACCTTGAATCTTAAATTTAAACCTAGACTTACTTATATTGATTTACTTTTGTTAGGAAATTTCATACTTAGACTTACTATGGATTTGTAATTTGATTCTCTTACTGATAACATAAAATTTAAAATTGGAATTACTATTTTGATATAAAAGTTAACACTTGATTTACCTTTTGATATGAAATCTAAAACCTGACTTACCTTGGATATTCGATTTAATTCTCAGACTTACTTTAATACCCAGGCTTAACTTTGATATAAAATTTGAAACTCGGACATACTTTTGATGTAAAATTTAAAACCTTGATGTACCTTTGCTATTAAAATTTAAACTTGATTTACCTTTTGATGAACTTTTGAAACTTAAACTTACTTACCTTTGATAATTATAAGAACTTAGACTTACTTTTGATTATACGTAAAATAAAAACTATGTTGAATTCCTTTTTGAAAAGAAACAGTTTCGAGTCATTTTTTGTTTTCCGGAGTGTAGCTTAAACCATCATGTGGTAAGCAAGGTCGATTGAGGTGATGTAGGGATTGGCAACGTTCGGAGAAAAGGTTAAATAGACATTTTGGGGTCGTCGACAAAATTCCGGCTTTCGACGACCATGGAAACCTGAATTTTAGTCAGTGGTTGGGTGGGTAATGCCCTGGGTCAACAACAACCGACCCAGTCTATGTCTTCTTGTGTTGTGTTCCCCTTTTTTCCTTCCTATTTTTCAAACGGCTCAGCTGTTTACTTCCCTACTAGATACGCTTTTGGCTTTCCGAAGCCACACATTTTTTTTTGAAAACTAACAACTGCTTCAGAGCAGTGAATTGCCTTCTTTCACCCCTTTTCCAGTTCCCGACTCGGCATGATTTTTTTTTGTTGTTTTGTGGATAGTTTGGACAGCGGAAAAGAACCCCCCCCCCTCGACTGAGAACTAGCTGCACAATTGCCAGCATGCCGAACTAATCCTCCGCTCGGTGAAGAAAAGAAAAGAAGATTGCTCAAACAATTTTTCATTTTCTTTTTCCCTTCCACCTAACCAAGTCCAAAGTCAAAGTGCCGTCTTTGCAGGCGGCTGTCGACCCACGTTACATAACAGAGGTACAACCGAACCATCCTGCATGCCCTCCTGACAACTGTTGAAGAAGAAAATAAATGGGACCAAAAGGTTAGAATGGTTCAATGGGGCATACAGTCAATCACAAAAGTAAGTACACAATATGCATCAAACTACTTTCTTTTGCAATAGCTCTATGATTGCAATCATGTTGGCCTTTAAGCATATTTGATCTGTTGTCCAACATGTATTCAGTTTGGTAACATGCAAAAAAGGACCGTTATGTAAGCTTAACTCGTTGCTTTAGAGATAGCTTACAAAATTACACTAATTTTTAATGACAATAGTAAGTACACAGTTAGAACATTCTATTGTAACACTTGGACAAATACGCACAATTTTGAAAAAAGGTGTGTTTTTTTTTAATTTTTGCATTTCCATAATCTGTTTTAATTGTTTTTTATGCAAAATTACCACTTTAATAGGAAAAAAGTTGATATGGCTCCTAGAGGTAACCAACTTTCACAAGATTTGAAGGATTTAATAATCAAGCATCACCGAGAAAACAAAAGCATAAGAGAAATTGCAAAAATAGTTGATAAAAGCCCATTCACCATTCATAAAATAATAAAAAAAGTATTAACTCACAGGAAACACTAAAAATGGTGCCGTGAACGAAGGCCATATGAACTAACGCCATAATGGCCTTAGGTCTCAATTGAATGTGAAGAAATGTTGATAAGAAACTGTTCTGAAAATGTAATGATGCAGTTTTGTAGTATTTTTTATTCTTTACAAAAATGTTTGTAGAATTAACTACATTGATTCACTCAAAAATACGAAAGAACGTTTTAAACAAAGCTGTTGAGATTCATATTGCCTACCATTAGTATTTAAGTAATATATTTTATCAAACTATTATGAACTAGCTGACCCTACAGACTTCGTACTGCCTCAATCGATAATCGATAACCCTCTTCCTCTATCGTTTGCATTGTTTTTTTGTTAATTCGTATGTATGGATCCGTCTTTAAACAAATAAGCGATATCAAAAAACAGACCGAAATGGTAAGTATACGCCCCGTTGCCTGCGGTGCACGGATTTGTAAAACGCGAATCATTTCGGTTTCACTTCGCTCCTCATGTTGCTGTTGTGTAAACATTTCGAGTTCTTCGACCCTAATTGTTGCGTATAAAACACATTGACCATGATATTGAATGAAAAAAAGGATTTTTTATGATTGCTCTGAGAGTTACCGTTATGGAGCAATACAGCAAAATAATTTTTTTACATTAAAAATATCAGTGTTTCAAAAAATAAATTACCAAAATCACGAATTCTCTATTTTCCCATTGTTTAAAATCCATTCAAAATGTGACTTGGGATTTTCTTGCTCTTCTGGAGTTTTCCATTTTACCACTCATTTTACCAAAACTAATGCATTTCATATGAAAGAGTGTTTTTGAGATTTTTGTTTTGCCAATTTTTTTTCTTTTGCATTTCAAATTTTCCATTTTTCCAATTTTTTGTTTTCTTGCTTTCCAGTTCCCCACCACAAATTTTCCAGTTTCCCTTTGTAAACCAATGAGTTTTCCGAGTTCCTTTCGAAAACCCATTTTGAAATTTTCCAGTTTTCCATTTGAAATTTTCCAGTTTTCCATTTGAAAACCAATGCATCTTCAATTACATGCAATTTTCCCTTTGAAAACAAATGAGTTTTCCGAGTTTCATTCGAAAACCCATTTTGAAATTTTCCAGTTTTCCATTTGAAATTTTCCAGTTTTCCATTTGAAATTTTCCAGTTATCCATTTGAAAATCAATGCATCCACAATTTCATGAAATTTTCCATTTGAAAACCAATGAGTTTTTCGAGTTTTTCATCAAAAACTTTCGATTTTTCCATTCGAAAACCCATCTTGAGCCAAAAAATTCCAAGCAAAAAATATCTAATTTTCGACCTTTGTTTGGTTTTTCCAGTTTTCCCACTCTTCCATGAGGTTTTTCCATTTTTTTTCACAGAAATCATCACTGAATGTAACAGTATGAACCATGAAAATTTCACAAATATCTGTTGGGCCATTTCGGAGTCTATAAGAGACATACAAAAAAACAAACAAACAAACACACTTCCATTTTTATATATATAGAGATAGATGTATGAGTATATGAATTCAATCCTTTGCGATATATATGTATATATTTTAGGCCGCGTTAATGAATTTCTAACCACTATTGTCATATTTTAGCCTGCTCCACATCTGGTCTAATTTTAACACAATTTTATTTAATTTTAATTGAACTCGCACACGGCCTTAAGATAATCATTCTTATTGAGTGAACTCCAGTCGCGCGTCGGAGCTGACACGTACAATTTTTTTTTTCTGTCCAAAAATTTGGCAAGGGGGTACTCATGATATTTTTCGAAAATCTTGAGGAAATTGATTTTGGTAAATTCAACATATTCAATTCCGAGCCCTGGTTGCCGAGATATTTGCATCAAAACATATTTCTTCCTATGAGACTACAAGAAGTGAGGTTGGTGATTAGAAGTTGTGGGAATCTACATAGATATTCCTTCCCAAGCCAGACAAATTTTGTTTGTCTACTCCACGTCTGAAACAAATGCGGAATTCACCTATGACAAATTCAACGGTTAACTGGCAGCACTGCAACCACAAGTGTTCGTTCATACATTACGTTTGCATGAAAATGAACAACTCTAATTTATTCGAAATTCGAACTCTTTTGTGTGCTTGTCAAATGTGTAAAATGTCAACAAAAATTCTTCACTTGCATATTGCATTTAACAGACGGTTTTAATTCTTTTTCTTTTAAGGTGTTTGTTCTTGAAAAAATAAATTACATTGAAGTCATACAAATTCAAACAAAGGTTTAAGTTTTGAAATATCTTGGAGCAGTGTTCCTGATATGCCCTAAAATACTAATCCATTCCACTTCAATTTGTGCCTGTACATTTCATTTGTTGATTTGTTGCATTTTCAAAGAAATCAACTCGCCAAAATGCCGACAGAATTTTCAATGGACGACGTGAATGACTATTTTACCAAACTAAACCCAATTGCAACAAAAATATCCTACGATATAAACGAAACCAAATCCGCATACGAACACATTTGGGCAAAACTGAGTACCAACGAACATAATGAGATTATCAATGAGACATTGATGAAGCCCGAGATTTCCCTGAGGTATTTCGATAACTTTTCCATAACAACAACTGCATCTTCTTTGTCGCTCTCATCCATGGTCACACCGAGCCAAAACGAAGAGCCAACTAAACGTCCTGCTAGTCAACCCAGTCATCATCTTCATAATTTGGACACTCGTCGTTTCTACGAATTTGATGGTCGAAATTTATCAACATATTCTGACCAGAAGGTCGGCCTTAAACTTGTTCACGATGAAGCTCTTGGCACGTTCCGTGATGGGCATTCAATGCCATTCAGCTACAAGACCAAATCGCAAATAAATCTTAAACTGTTCGTCGATGAGGGCGGTGATTCGCTGATGCGGTCTTCTCAGATTAAAAACGCTGCAAAATCAGAGGTTCTAAATAAGCCATTGCCAAGCAAATTGGATGAGGACAAGCCAAGGCCACCACCGATCGATAATGAAGTTCTTCAAATATCCGCCGAGGCGTTGAAAAAACTCCAAACAGAGCTCACAACTAATCTACTGAACCGCAATAAAAACGACTCTGCCATCGAGAATACTTCCAACATTGCTCAGGGGCTTAAATCATTCGACAATGTAGACGCAAAGTATCAGCGTTTCTATGATGAATCAAAGGACGTTGGAGTCGGCAATCAAGCTATCCCAAATCATACGGAATTGAATCTCCGCAAATTGATTTCAAAGAATGGAAAATCGATTGCAAATAAGTTCCAACACTCTAAATACGGATATAACGATGCCACAGACGATGATGACGAATTGGAGAGAGTTAATCTAATGATGAATTGTTGCAGTCTTTCTGCTGGCGGGATGACCACTTCGTCGTCATCCGCACCGTCTGAAGACGACGAAAAGACACTGTGTGAGGATTTGAAAGGCTTACTCGAGAACGACGGACTGCGAAAGGGATTTGATTTTCTCAATAACTGGTAAATCCGGTTAGGATGATCAGATGGAATTATATCACTTTCGAATAGTATTAGATCGTAGAAATAATATCAATTTTGTTTAAATTTTAGATTTTATACTTGCACGCGTAGGTTAGCAGGAGGTAAACCTCAAAACCCAATATTAGTCATTTTATATACTGTAATACTTTTATACAAAACGAAATATTATTTTTAAACTAACCATGACATTTGCTATTAGTTTAAACCTATACCTTGAATATTCGAATCCATACGCTATGAGTTTTCTCTAACGTTTGGCAGTGCAATAGTTTGCGAGAAAATGTATTCCCTTAATAAATGACCAAAGAAAGAATGAATATTTTAATTTTTGGTAATAAAAATATTGTTTTTTTGTTTCTTAACTTTCCATGGACATACGAAAATGAGCAAAAACTACCAGTCACTGAAAACCAAAAGTATCTGCGAGGTCTGGTTACCGAGTTATGATTTTTTTGTTTCTTTGTCTTTAGGACATTGTTACCCCATAGAAAGATTCTTCTGATGCAAATATCTCCGGAACCAGGGGCCTGATTATGGGATTCGCGGCGGTTCGTTTTGCTAGGGAGTTGACATTTTTTTCAATTTCGCCGTCTTCGATTTGAATTCGACCAATTACTTACTTAAGGTGGCGCTACAGTCCGTTGTGGACTTGGGCCTCAATCAACAGTCTCCGCCAGTCAGCTCGGTCCCTAGCTAGCTGTCTCCAGTTTTGCACTCCAAGTTGATTGAGGTCCTCTTCCACTTGTGTGCGCCACCTGAGTCGCGGTCTTCCTCTCCTTCTGCGTCCCTCGGGAATAGTGCCGAAGACTTTCCGGGCCGGAGCATTGGTGTCCATGCGCTCTAAATGACCGAGCCATCTGAGTCTCTGGACCTTGACCCTTCTGGCTAAGTTCACGTCGTTGTACAACCCGTAAAGTTCGCTGTTGTATCTCCTTCTCCATTCCCCAGCAATGCACACGGGGCCAAAGATGACCCGAAGAATTTTCCTCTCGAAACAGCCTAAGGCACATTCATCCGATTTTGTTAGGGTCCATGCTTCTGCACCATACAGCAGGACAGGGATGATGAGGGTGTTGTACAGTTTAATCTTAGTTGCTCGAGAGAGGGCTTTTCCACTCATTTGCCTTCTTAGCCCAAAGAAAGCGATTAGCAAGAGTAATTCTTCGTCTTATCTCAGCGCTGGTGTTATTGTCCGTGTTGATAGCGGAGCCTAGGTAGACAAACTCCTTAACTACCTCGAAGTTGTATGCGTCTATTGTGACGTTCTGTCCGAGCCGTCGATGTTGGGTGTCCTTACTCGAAGACAGCATGTACTTCGTTTTTCCCTCATTTACCGCTAAACCCATTTTTGCCGCTTCTGTCTCAATCCTCACAAAGGCGCCATTGACATCACGCTGTGTTCTTCCCATTATATCAATATCGTCGGCGTACGCGAGAAGTTGAACAGATTTATAGAAGATAGTGCCTCTGGTGTTGACGGTGGAGTTTTGGACTATCTTCTCAAGAACGATGTTAAAGAAATCGCACGACAGTGCATCGCCTTGTCTGAATCCTTTTTTGACGTCGAATGATTCCGTAAGCTCATTGCCAACCTTGATAGAGCAGCGTGAGTTCTCCATCGTCATTTTGCACAAGCGAACGAGCTTGGCAGGGATGCCAAAGCTAGACATAGCTTTATACAGTTCGTCTCTGTAGATGCTGTCATACGCGGCCTTAAAATCAATGAAGAGGTGGTGGGTATCGATTTGCATTTCATAGGTTTTTTCCAGGATCTGCCGCAACGTGAAAATTTTTTTTTTTTTTTGTATTTGTATTTGTATTTATTTATTTTAATTGAAATTACAATGATACTACAAGATAAAATCTTAAGATTAAGTATCAAAAAACAAAGTTAACAAAGAGAATAAATTAACAATAAATAAAATAATTTTAACACAATAAGCAGTGATATAAATAATAATATAATTTTAACAGAAAAGGTTTATTAAAAATAATTTTTACACAAGATTTATAACATTTTTTTTTTTTTTTCAAAATCATTTATTAATTACAAATTTTTAAATTTTTGAAACAAATTATAAGTTTGAAGTTAAGTGTGAAAATAACTTTTTCTGAAAAAGGGATGAAGGAACTATTCTCTGTAGTTCGGATGGAAGATTATTCCATAGTCTAATTGCTGACACAAAAAATGAACGCTCTCCAACCGAATGCAAAAAATGTGGTGAATTAAGTCTCAAACCTCTAGGGGATTGTGAAAACTGAAGTTGTTCGCTCAAGTACTCAGGACACCTATTATGAATAATCTTATGCAGTTTTAAAACGTTTCTGAAATCATAGTATTTCTCCAGACTCATACCAAACAAAGAATTGCCATATTGCCTTACACTTGTGTACCTAGGTTTGTTATAAATAAAACGCAGGCAATCATTAAATGCAACATTCATTTTTTGTTTACAAACGCAATCTAGGTTGGGGTAAACAGAACAATTATAAGTAAAGAATGGCAAAACTAAACTTTGAATAAGGCGTTTTTTTAAGTCTATAGACAGAAGACCACAAGAGCATCTAAGACTACGAAGACCTCCATAGATTTTCCTTATGGAATCAGAGATGGCATCACAACAACTCAAAGAGCTGTTCAAGCTAAACCCTAAGTACTTCACTCTATTAACATAGGAAATAATTTCATTGTTGAGTATAACAGGTGGAAAGTCGACAGGATTAATTAGATTTCGGGAGCATAGCATTGAAACTGTTTTGGATGGATTAAGTTTTAGTTTATTTAAATCAGCCCACAACTGAATTCTTCGTAAATCCTCATTCATTCTTATGACAAGATCCTCCATTAAACCGACTCTGCGGGAGATATAGAGAAGTACATCATCAGCATACATATGTACTCTGCAATCAATGACTTGGTCAGGAAGGTCATTAATAAATATGGAGAACAGAAGAGGTCCCAACACCGAGCCCTGAGGTACACCAGAGTTCACACAGTATGCTTCAGACAATCCCATCCGCGTTTCAACCATCTGAGAACGATTCATGAGGTATTCACTAACCAAACTAAGAGCATTATTTGAAAAATTGAATTTATTTTTTAGTTTCACCAAAAGAATTGAATGGTCTATGCTATCAAATGCCTTGGAAAAATCAAGGAGTGTCAACAGACTGATAGAACTAGAATCTAAAGCAACACGGATGTCAGAAGTTACTTTAATAACAGCTGTTTCACAGCTATGTTTAGTTCTGAACCCTGACTGCCATTTAGATATTTTGCTATTCACAATCAGGTAAGATTGAATTTGATTGGCTATAATTTTTTCAAAAACCTTAGCCATAAATGGCAGCAAACTTATGGGTCTAAAGTCTGATGGACTTGAAGGACTAACTTTTTTAGGAACAGGCACTATCTTAGCCGACTTCCAGCTTTCTGGAAATTGACAACTCATAATGCAATGATTAAAAATGTGAAGCATATATTGTTGTACAATCGGAAGAACTAGTTTGAAGAATTTTGGGGAAATACCGTCACATCCAATAGCATTCGATTTAACAGAACGAACAGCAAACTGCACCTCAGTTAAATCAATACAATCAAAACGAAAACAATCAGAAACATCACGTTCACTAAAGGGAGTGTCAATATCATTTGGTTCAGAAGAAAGTGGTGAAAAAACAGAGCTCATAACTTCTGGACTAAAGGGACACACTTGAGATTTTTTCTCAACAGCCACCCCCACTTCTTTTAAATTCTTCCAAAGCTCTTTAGAGCTAAGTGATGGGTCAAGTTTTTGAAGTAGGTAAGACCGTTTAGAGGAGCGTATTAGATCAGTCACCCTGTTCCGAGCAAAAGTGTATTGTCTTTTATTAAATACAGTAGGATTTCTTTTATATCTTCGGAAAAAACGTTCTCTCTCTTGTATACATTTCTTAATTTGATGGGTATACCAAGGACAGGGTCTAGGTTTTATAACTTTTGAAACCATTGGAACAAAATTATCATATAGACTAAGTACAAATGAATTGAATAAATGAAGCTTATCATTAACATCAATAAGGCTATAAATTATGTTCCATTGTAAATTTGCACCCTCTCTTTCAAGTCCAAGAAAATCAAGATTTCGATAAGATCTATACGTAATAGTCATTGCATTTCTAAAAGTATGTATGTTAAACTGAAATGAACAAAAGATGAAATCATGAATAAATTCCGAAGTAGGACGAACCTGATGAAATCCCAGTACCTTAGACTTCGAGCTTGTCAAAAACATATCAATCAAAGAAGGATTATCGCTTGATTGAAAACAAGTGGGAAGTTCAGTGTTAACAACAGACAAGCTCATCCTATCACAAAAATAATGAAAAAGTTCAACAACCCTGTTATTAACTAAGATGTTGACATTAAAGTCACCACCAATTAGTATATTGTTATACTTCTGACTTTGTATTAGTAACGTATCTTCAAGCTCCTTCAAGTTCTCCTCCCTAAACTTATTTGGCGGACAGTAAACAACAATTAACAAACACTTTTCATCCTCATTTTTGATTTCTACACACAAGAACTCTATGTTACATAAAGATGACGAGTAAATACTCTTAGCTACAATATTCTCTTTCAAAAACATACATACTCCACCTCCAATTCGATCAGCTCGATCATGTCTAAGTATTTTAAAACCAGGTAAACTGATGAGTTGTGAAGAAATACTATTATTAAGCCAAGATTCCGATACCATTATGACGTCTAGTTTAGATGTACTTAGCGTTTGGAAAAGCACAGAATACTTTGAGCGAAAACTACCTGCATTCAGATGTAAAACATTTAAGCCATTGTGTGCACCACACAGTACATTGAGGGTACCCCTAACAATGTCAGGATCCACAACCATTCGATATTATTCAGAAAAAAATACTTTCACAGCTATAATTGATGAACAAATTAATAAAAATGAGAGTAAATTCAATTAAAATCATATAATTAAGCCCAGAACATAAAAAGAATTCAAAGATTTGCATGACATAAATCAAAAATTAACTTCATTAAATGACATACACAAAATTCAGAGATGATAACTATAGTTAAATACATTATTCATTGAAGAAATAGAATCAAAAGGAAAAACAAAATTTCAACAAACATTTAACTACATATAGGTACTTAGCAAAAAACAAAATTAAACTTTATCTACAGAGCAATGTCTTCTTCAGCAACGCAATCTGCAACAACAGCAACACCAGCAACAACAGAAAGCATAGGTTTTCCAGCAGAGGAGCCACCTTCAGAGGCATTGATATACGCAGGAACAGTAGTCGAGAGCGACGAGTTAATATCAGCTGTACTGTACTTATGTTCCAGCATATGCAAGTCAACTATGCAGATAGGTCTCATTTCAGCTGACTCTTTAATGAAAACTCTTCCATTTCTAGTGAACACAGAATGAATATGGTTCGTATTTCGTCTTAATTCATTAGCTCTCTTGAACAAAGTATGCTCCTTTCTAGTAAGACTTTCATAAACTCTTACAAATTTACTAGAATCAAAACCAAGGTCACTCAAAGCAACAGATTTCGTTTTGCTTTTATAATACTCCGCTGCTTTTTTGAGCAGAGCCACTTTGGTTTGTATACACGGCAACTTCACAATAATAGCACTGCTGGAGGAGTTTCGTGCAGGTTTCGAGCGATTAATACAAATCGGCGTCAATGGAGGGAGGTCAATCACTTCACAAAACTTCTTGAAGATGACAGCAATGTTCTCATCAGAAGTGATTGGTATACCATGAAGCACCACATCTGATGCAACATTTCTTCTAGCAAGGGCATCAATTTGGTGTTGTAGTTCAGAAGCGGCCAGGGCATTATCAGAACTGTGGACAAGCACAGCTGATAGATCTTTTTGAAGCGTGTCCAATCGGGAACAGTTGGATTCGATGTTTTCAGAATTGGTTTGGCATACCGTGTTACATGAAAAAATTGAGTGATTGATAGATTGGTATCTCTTGTTAAGATCTCGTTCAAGGTTTTTGAGTTTAGCATCAAAATCATTCTCAATTTGGGTAATGCGCACAGTAAAACTATTTTGCAGATCATTAATTTTATTTGTTAATTGTGAAACTGTTGATGTTATATTATTTGACAGTTCTTGAAAACGAGTCTCGATCATAGTCCACAGCTTATCATATGAAACTGGTTTTGCAGGGGAACCTGTTGTCAGTGAACTTAAACGTGGGCTTGAAGAGATAGAGTTTTTTTTGTCAGATCTCAACTTTCTCTGTCCCTCATTAGCACTAGCACTTGCGGGATTCATTTTGATATAGTTTTTTGTTGAATTTTATTTAAGGCTTATTACTTTGTAAATTAAAATCCACTATTATTCACGATTTCAAGGATTAAACAAATTAATATATAACAATTTTTATAGATTAATTCAAGATCTATTAGCGTAGTCTATTTTCAGAAGTTTTTAATTTATTATTTACGAAGAACTAAGAATCTTTTATAGAGCTCAATAAAAGTATGCTACTCACTCTCACTCATATTTTTGTTAGGTGATGGTAGACTTTCCTGGCCTGAAGCCACATTGATAAGGACCAATCAGATTGTTGACGAAAGGCTTCAGACGTTCACATAATACGGCAGAGAGGATCTTGTAGGCGATGTTAAGCAGACTGATTCCTCTGTAGTTGGCGCAGTTTAGAGGATCTCCCTTTTTCAGGATCGGGCAAACAATGCTAAGGTTCCATTCATCGGGCATGCATTCCTCCGACCATATCTTACAGATGATTTGGTGCATGCTCCTATCTAGCTCGTCGCCTGCGGCTTTGAACAGCTCGGCAGCTAGACCATCTGCTCCAGCGGCTTTGTTGGATTTCAGCCGTGATATTGCTGTTTTCACTTCTTCTAGGTCGGGTTCACGGAATTGTTGGCTGTCATCGCGTATGATAAAAGGCTCCTGTCTGACGGCGGGATTTTGTTCGTCGTCGCCGTTATACAGTCTACAGAAGTGGTCTTTCCAAATCCCCAGCACTGACTGCGGCTCTACTATGATGTTCCCTTGATGATCTCTGCAGGCTTCGGTTCTTGCTCGATGACCTTGAGCCAGGTGTTTTACCTTCCGATAAAACCTCCGAACTTCATTCCTGCTGTTAGCTCTCTCAACATCTTCGATCTGACGCTTCTCATGCTCTCTCTTTTTTTCCTGAGAAGCCGGCGTTCTTCTCTCCTCTTTTGCTCGTAGAGCACACGAGCAGCTCTTGTCTTTCTTTGCAGCGCCGCTTTGTATGCCTCCTGCTTGGCTGCATGGGCCTGCCTGCATTCTTCGTCAAACCAGGGGTTTCGTTTTGGTGGCTGTGTGAAACCCAGCACATTAGAGGCGGCATCTCTAACTGCATTCTGGCAATGTTGCCACTGGTCTTCGATACTTGATGTTGGCGGCATAGGACTCCTTAAGAGGTTACTTGTCACTCGATCAGAGAAGGATCTGGCGATCTCTTGCGATTGTAGCCGTCCGACGTCGAATTTTCTTGCAGCATTTCTTTGTTTTGGCCGTTGTCGGGATATTCGTAGCACTGCCTTGGCTACGACGAGGTAGTGGTCCGAATCGATGTTGGCTCCTCGGAAAGTTCGAACATCTTGAATGCTGGAAAAGTGCCTCCCGTCGATCGCAATGTGATCAATCTGGTTGACGGTTGATTGATCAGGAGATCTCCATGTACCTTTATGGATGTTGAGATGTGGGTACCAGGTGCTTGCTACCACAACGTTTCGCCCCGCAGCAAAATCGATCAGCCTGAATCCGTTGTCGGAAGTGGTGTCGTGCAGGCTGTGCTTTCCGACTGTTCTTCCAAAGATGCCTTTTTTCCCAGCTTTGCGTTAAAATCGCCGAGGACAATTTTCATGTCATAGCTAGGACATTGCTCATGTTTTGTCGAGGAGCTCGTAGAATTCGTCTTTGGTGTCGTCCTTTTTCTCTTCTGTGGGGGCATGCGCGCATATTAAGCTAATGTTGCCGAAATTAGCCTTGATTCGGATCGTCGTGATGCGTTCGCTTACGCATTTGAAGCTCAAGACTTTTTGCCTGAGTCTGCTTCCCACGACGAATCCGCATCCAAAGAGTCGCTGCTCCCGGTAGCAATCCCCATAGTAGATGTCGCAGTTTTCCATCTTCTTTTCGCCCGGTCCATCCAATCGCATTTCCTGGATAGCGGTAATATCTGCTTTGTAGCAGTTGAGGGTCTCCGCTAGTTGTTCGGCAGCACGCAGTCCATTAAGGGACCTAACATTCCACGTGCATATCCGAAATTCGTTGTCCTTTATACGTTTGCTTGGGTCGTCATCAGTGTATCCGTCCGTTTCCGAGGCCTGTTGTCGCTTCGCAACTAACTTTTTTCTACATAGTCGGGAAGTCACCCCGACGTACAACCCCCAACCTGGAGTACCAGGTACTTGATGTGACTCCAAGTACAAAAGCCGGAAAACCGCTCCTTTTACGACCTGAGCTTCAAATATGTCGAAGTAGCCCGTAAAGGTGTTCACCAAGTAGTTCGACCTAACTGGAACTGAGGACGCCACCGTTCATTCCAAAAAGAAATTCATCCGCTGCCGTCCCTCGTGGGAAGTGCCTTGGTGGGAACACTCCTTCGTTGTGGGGTAATTAGTAGTAACAGCCTACTCCGCTTCGACCTGTCGACCATGGGAGGCCCTGCTGCGAAAACAAGTTTTGCGATCGCATAGCTCTAAGCATCGCAGTAGTAGTTACCGTAAGCCGCTCCGCCACGTCAAGGCTTACCCCATGGAGGAATTCGACCAATTACGAAGGCGAATTTGAAATGTCAATGGCTACGTTCAATCATGTATCGGATAGGCTATCTGAGATACCCGTATCTGGGATATCTTTTTGGACGAGACAGATACCTGTATCCAGATAGCTGTCAAAATGTCTATAAAAAAAAAACAACAAATCAAACGCTTGAGAACAGGGAATTGTTTATGGCTGTGAATTCGTCGGCAAACATCTTCCGAGTCATCTAAATTATAAAAAATATTCTTAAAAATAACATCCAAAGTCATTTTGTTTATATTTCTTTCAATTCTCTTCTAAATTGAAAGCTGATAAAATAGCGCGCCAAACAATACAAGACAAAAAATCATGTGTTGATCAGCTGATCACTCGGATACCCGAGGTATACCAAAAATTCTCAGATACCTTTGGATTTCTTTTTGACAGAAAATGGTTCATGTATTTGCTATTTTTTACTATGGATTACAATAACAAAAAGCTATCCGATACCTTTTGGTTATGTGATTGAACCATTGAATAAGAAGTACAGGAAGGGGTCTTATGAAAAAGAAGTGAAGCATTTTTCTAAGTAGTGTGAGTTTCACAAACACAAACGCATTACAACAGGGCTGGTCTGCAGTTGAATGGTTAATCTCAGGGGCGACAAGCGAAATATGATTGAATCAAGATTATATCGATTGTGCATCAATTTTATTTTTCAATTTCAATTCTTTTTTTTTAGACTACGTGGTGTTTTTACGTTCAGGTGTACATGCACGATTTGTATTTTTTTTTATTTTTACATTTACATTTACATTTTCTTCATTTTTCATCATATTTATTGTCCTTTTTCGGGTCGTTTTAGAAAGCGCATTCTATGAAGTATGAACAACTTGATCATGTGTTAAAAAGCACAAGAAATTGTGTAGCGCCTAACGATCACCAACAAAAATAAATGCGCCCCTGAACTCGAGTTTTTGTTTTTTTGACAGATGAAACTACAAAACAACATTTGACCAATCACAGCTCAGCAAAATGACAGCACATGCCCAGTTTGACAGATGGTGTCCCAGTATTTTGACAGATGATGTCCCAGTATTTTACATCATCAGAAATTTTTGTTGCTTCACTCACGTACACTGTACGTGTAGCTTACACCGCTTCCTGTACTTCTTATTCAATGGATTGAACGTAGCCAATGTTTACTGGCGAGTTGAAGTCCGACAGCTTTTTTTTTGGCGGATTCACAGGCGAAAGAGTGTTTATTCAAATCACTGGAATATTGCAAAACCAAAAGCACTGATCAGTGCCAAAAGTGTCAAATCGCTGGAATATTGGAAGAAATATTTTCGCTCCGCCGTGAATTCGTTAACAAGGAAATACGAAGCGAGGCGAATTTGAAAGGTCGAATTGAAAACGATCCGCCGCGAATCCAATAATCAGACCCCAGAGCTCGGAATTGAATCTGGCTTGCAGGAATACGCTCAGGATAGTGAAATATGTTGAATTTAGCAAAATCGATTTCCTCAAGATTATCAAAAAATATCATGGGCCAAAATTTTGGAAAGGAAAAAAAAATCTTCCAAATCGCACCGAATGAAACATCAAAAGAAAAGTCTGTGTCGAATTCAATTCATCGAAATAGGTTTCAACTTTTTTCAGGGCCTAGTAGTCGTGATATTAGCTGCGTTCCTTTGGGAACATTTATCTACTGCTTAGTACTTCTGGCTGCTTTGAACTACTTTTCCCCTGTGGTCGAAGTAGTTACGATACTAGTCTACGCCAGATGGCGTCAGTAAAAAGAAATAGAAATTGTTGTTGTCTGATTTGAAATAAATCACAACTGACATTAAAAAACAAAAAAACTGCAATGACGTATAATTTTGGAGGTTATATTTTACTTTTTGAAAAATTAACGCGTTCCATTCAACGTCTACTGCGAAGTACTAAAAAGTAGTTTAAAAGTCCCAAAGGAACGCACCTATTGGCAAACATTTTCCCGCAATTTCAAATTGATATTTCTCACATCGCCATCTGCCAGACAATATGGGAGCTAATGACCGATATGTGTAAACATTTTCATAAGCTTTCATTTGACACCTCGATTTCCATCGTAGGCCTTCACGTTGGCTACAAAAATGCATTTTGTGAAATTTTCAGCATTTCGATTTTTCGCTACCGATCGCAGCGCCAACTTTTGGGAAATAGCGAAACTAACTCATTTTTGCAACAGACACAATTTTGGTCATTCCGCTATCGCCCAATAGATGGCACTGCGATCGAAGGCGAAAAATCAAAATGTTGAATTTTTACAAAAATGCATTTTTTCAGAGAACGGAATGACCTGCGAAGGTCATCGAGGTATCATGTGAAAGCTTATAAAAATAGCTACACATTTTGGTCATTATCATTAGTTTCACCATCGTTCTTCAAATAAAGAATATCTGCTAATACAAATATCTCGGCAACCGTTTGGATTTTACAAACACATACAGCCCTAATCTGCTTTTCTACTATCCATTCGAATCGAATCTGCACTCACCTCGTGAACCATAGAGAATATATAATATATATATTATTATATAATATATATATTCTCTATGTCGTGAACGACGCACAGTGTGAAATTTCGCTCATCTAGCGGAATAAAATTAATAGCGCTTACAAATTAAATTTTTTTTTAGTGATTCTTTCGCAAGATTCAACAAATATTTTCAGAGAATGATATTTAACTAGAACTATTTATTAAAACAGCCAAATTTATAATTTGCACAGATCGGAATGTACAGTTTTTTTTGCCTAGATTAGACCCATACCAAAGAGAGAATTAAGGTTGTAATTTTTTTTCTTCTTTTAAATTTTATGTATCAGATTCATAACAAATATGTACAAAAATAAGTTAAACTCCAATTTTTGTACATATCGACACACGTTTTTCACTTAAAGACCACTAAACTCACGTGTTTTTTGCATTTGGCAGACCTCTACTAAAAATTAAATTTTTCTCCCCAAACAGTTTTTTGTTTAGTTTTCATAATGAATATGTATTAAAAGATAACTGAATTACAAAGATTTGTATAGTTACCAAATTTTGGAACAAACGGCCCTGTGAAAGTGCATATTTTGTGCACATACAAAGGTCCATTTTGTAGGCACAGATAAAAAATTCTGACCAAAAATCCTGCTGTTTCTTTTTTGTTTAGATTTGTAAAAAATAATAACATAAAAAAACATAATAATAGACAACACTTAATAACATTTTTAACAAAAATTTACTCCGAATTCCTCAAGCAGCTTAGATTTCGAATTGAAATTCTAATACTAGGGACTTTGCGGCTGATTTTTTGATTATTCCCGTGTATCTCCATTTTGGCTTAACCGATTTCGTTAAAATTTTGCACAATTATACTAAACATTATCCTCAGTGATTATTCATTCCAAGATATTATTTAAAATATATTCTTCAGTAACAAAAAAATCGGAAAAGAGATCCATTTTTGTAGTACCTTTTGGGTTTATAACACTTTTTTCTAGATTTCTCAAAAACGGCTCAACCAACTTTTTGGAAATTTCGTCAGCACGTTAATATGCAATTAATAATGTTGCATACCAAAAAAATTGATAAGTGTTTTAATTTCCCTGATTATTTTACAAGGAGTGGATTCTGTAGCTCTGCTCCCATTTTTGTTTTATAGTTCCCGCAAGTCTACGAACAAACATCTCCAATTCTCGGCAGGGACCTTCAATTCGATTTGATGCAGCAATGCACTCGTAAACTTTTCTAAATTTCTCGATTTTTAGAGCTTGGTGCCAAAATTCAAAAACGGTTATCCTATACAATTTTCTGCAATTGGAAAATATTTGTATGGGGGCTGCAATAGGTTGCAAGAAATTATCTTTGATTTTTGTTGAGAAAAGCTTCTGAATAAATATGTGTAAAATTTATCTCGGGTACACGAAGGTAAATGTAAAAAATTGCTAAAAAAGTTGAAAAAAAATGATTTTTTTTACTGTCTTAAAAAAAATTAATTTTTAAAATATAAAAATAAAATATAAATTCATAAAACTCACTCCTAACTGTTCTGTAAGCTTCAAAATGTAAAAATAAAAAGTCACTTTGTTAATCGGACCACGCAATTAGAAACTGCGAAACTGAGCCTATCGGCTATGTGATGACTTTAATTTTTTGTTTAGCATAATTTCTCACTTTGACAACTTACTATACAAAACCAAAAACCGCTATAAAAATCTCTCACCAACAAAAATAATTTCATTGTTATATTGAGAACTGGTTAAAATTGGTATTACACTTGATAACTCAACTTTATTTTTTCATTAAGTTCCGCGAGATAGTGAAAATTTTACACTGTGCGACGACGGTAACGTCGATAGCACGTCGCGGTATTCTGTTATTCATGCGCACCCGTTCATTCTATACAATTCAAATCCATTTTCAGGGGCAGTACAACGAATAGAGACCTATTTATGGCAATAATTTGCTCAACGAAATTAAATACCAACATTACCAAAAGTAATACTAAAAGCCTACCCGAGTGCCTTAAAGGTTTTTGGAATAATGTTAAGGATAGCGTAAACTTCCAGGGTCGCCATTGAAAGATGTGACTGTGTGGAAAATTTGTTAGTGATTTTTACTATGTTAACAAATTGGTTTGGATAATGTAGTGCACCCGATGGATAGCAGACATTCTGCAAAGGCAGTGTTCGAGGGAATCGAATGGGTGAATTGAATCTACGATTCACGTGGATACATACTAGAATAGCGCTGATAGCTACAGCACATCGAAGAGAATGAAGGTAACAAATTGTTATTTAGGTGTATCAAAAATTAATTCGTTTTATTTATATTTATTATCATGCTTAAACAATTTTAAAAACTACCTTTCGAGTGTATACATTCTATTTCTTTGTCAAAGGCACTCATCTGGACATTTATAGCCTTTCAAGATTATTTTCCAACGTTATTTGATTAATTTCATTTAAGATTTATAATAATTATTGAATACACAAGAAAAAAATAAATTAAACAAAATGGAAAGTATTTTCTTATTTTTTGTTCTTATATACAATATAAGAGTTTTATATAAAATAATATATATTTTTTTTTGTTAAGAAGTTTTATTTATTTAAAAATTGTAAGCTTGTTTAGTTTACCTTTTTTTTGTTGTTTAATTTCTTTAGAAGACTAGATAATTTTCGATATATGCATGCTTTGCTTTGTTTTAAATTTTCAAATAAATTAAATAAATTATATAAGGACAACAAATTAAAACAAAATTAAATAATTAGTGTTAAAAAATAATAATAATAATATGCAGTTAAAAATTTCATTTTAAGGGCAGTTAATATAATGTTTAATCAGTTTTTTAACAATTCAGATTTTGTTTTCTAGAAATTCGTGTTTAATTCTGAGACCGTCCATTGTTCATAGAAGATGGAGTAACAAGAAACAAGATTTTGTGTTGCACCATCACACAAATCCCAATATTAAACACTTTCGACTGATATCGTTTTCCATTGAACGTCCAGAAGCATTCGGAAGAGTCCAGAAGTCTTTTGAAACCATTCCATTGGACTGACTTTGTCAGACGCAATGTTTCTGAGAAGATTATGAAAACAGAAACGTCCGAACATCATAACCCGTTTCATTGGAGGGAGAAGAAGAAACGTCAAAGAAAGACCAATGAAAAACGACATGAGTTAGAATAGGGATAATTTAAGCTAAATAAATTTCAAAAACAAAATGAAGGTGCCAGTGAACGTGAAAGCACTTCTTAATACCAACAAATTGCGAGTTGGTCGTTTATAATACAGTTCCTGGGACATCAGACGATAACTTAACATTATTAAAAAGGAGAAGGACAAGAACTTAACGTCTAACCAAAAGCCAAAATAAAAAACGAAAATCTCTTAAGACCAAACTTAAGCGGCCAATTGCGATAACCGTCGTCGGAGTGCAATTTTCTCTGATTTCCTCCGAATTGGAGACATTTCGCTTTTTGGAGAACTACCTCGAAGGAAAATGTCTCCGATTCGAAGGAAATTCCGCTCCGACGGTTACCTCGATTGGCCCGAAAATCTTGAACTAAAAATCAAGTTACAAAAACATTGGTTAGTAAAAAGTGTGTGTGTGATAAGAACTTATTTCTAAATCTTCCACGTGTTGTGGACAACTTTTACCAGACAAAACTATTCTAGGGTGTGTTTTTGTGGTAAAGTGCAGTGCAGTAGCAAGCAAGCCCAAGGATTTCTATACACGCTTTAAAGAGAATTCAAATTATTTCAAGAAGAGTGCTTAATACTTTATCACATAAACACATCCTTAATTGCACTTAAAGAACATTTCGCAAAAATATTAAAAAAAAGAAGATCTATTAAATGATTGTAGTCTACGTCAAATAACCAAAAACAATAATATTAAAGTTAATACAAAAATAATATCTTGATTCACTCGTTATCATGGGGGTTGTCAGTATCATTCGTTTCATCAGCAGCTGCTATGTTTCGTTTGCTGGCCGACTTAGCCAATTGCAAATATTTCTCACCATCGAATCGATCTGTTTCATCGTTGATGTTCTGCGAATAAATAATGTCGTCGTTTGATTTATTTTTTTCATTAAGATTAAACGGAATTGTGCACTTGTTTTATTATGTTTGTGATTCGTGTATTCAATAACATGATAATAACATGAAAAATGCGAAAGCTTACCTGGAAATGTGAGTAATAATCTATTAAAAGCACGACGAGCATCTTAATTTATGTCTTACCATGATTCCATGATGAATGAAGAACAAGCAGTTAGAATGGATGCGAGAAAATGATTGAGAATTCATGGAACGTTTACAATGATGCAATGGCGACGATTAGAGAGAGGGAGTTGATGCTGGGGATAGTAGGGTGCAAAATAACAAACCATGCTTCAATCAAGCCACAATTTTTGATATCATATTTAAAAGGATGATTTTGTATGAAGTTGAAGGTGTAGCCAAATGAAAATAGCAATTGAAAGGAATTACAATCCTAGCACATCGGGAATTATCCTCTATTCCTGCCAAATACTGAATATGCCAGCCCCATCGTGGTATCCGTTCGGAGAAACTTACGATCGTAGAAAAATTCCGATCATAACATTTATTTTGTTCATGGTATCCGTTTCGTAAATGAAATATTGACGTGTAATAACGCATGTCGTTCCGCAAATGTTCCGACACAATTTAGCTGTCAAGGCGTATAAAACAAAATAATCGCTATGTATCGCATAGCGTTAGTTGAATTTTTGCGCCGCATGAAATCGTGATGCGTTACTCTGAGTTTGACATTTCAACGAGGTAAGTACGATGTAACAATCGGAACCCTTAGGACGATACCAAATTCGTATATTTCGTACAAATCGGATAGAATTTTGTTACGATCGGATACGACGATAGGGCGGATGAACTGTTAGAGCAGTGGTATGGATGAATGATGAATAGAAATGTTGGGTAAATGGCGTCGCAGCTGAGGTACCAAAAGTTAGAAAGTCATGCGGTTAATAAACATACTTGAGTTTTATTTTAAATGAATCAATTTCATAGCTTTATTTTTCTTTGACAAAAATAATATAATTATATATTTATGGGGCGTGTTTAAATCTTTTGTATTCATAAGGATAAACAACAAACAAAAAATCAAGTAAAATAAACAAAAAGAAAAAAAAATACAAACAGTTAATTCATAAAAATCAGAAATTAGTACAACCCCAAGAGTATAAAAACAGATTAAGACGATTGTTAAAATTAAGTTATATAATTTGTTTTTTTCGTACCGTTAAATGGTATCTTTAACTTTGTTTCTCTTTCGTATATATTCATAATTATAATAAATACAAAAATATATTATTTACTTATGTATCGAGTGTTTTTTTGTTTCTTTATCTGTTTAACAGATTTTAACACATTTGATTTGCAATTGTAACTTTTTGTTTTTCATCTGTTTCACAGCCAAACACAGATTCTTCTTTTTTTTTTGTTAATTTTGATTTATTTAATTGTTTTTTTGCTTTTTTGGTAGCTAAGCTAATACTGAATTTTCAAAATACGTAAAGGTGTTTTTATATTTAATGAAATTTGTTTGAAATTAAAAGCTTTCAAGTGGCTCGTGTTCGACGACAAATCATCTTGTTTGTTCTTCAACCGAATTGTGGTTGAACGGAGTACCGTCTATGAATTAAATAATAATAATGTTTGCAAAGCGAACAGATGTATGAACATTTTTTTAAAGAAAGGTGTCGACCCAAAGAATCCGTCACAGTCCGTTAGCGTTGACGTTTTCAACTGACAGCACAATAGAATATACATGTTCTTATGGAACTCGTCCCATAAGCAACGCATGTGACAGATACGACGGATAGAGTTGGTTATCTTTCTACTTTTTGCGTCCGTTGATCCGTTGACAAATAAATTTGACGAACAGTCAACTCAATACGATTTCACAGCAACAAGGAAAAGCAATAAATGATCAAAACTTTGTGCAAAAGTATCATTTTGACACAATTTTAATGTTTAAATTGAATATTTTTGTTCGGATTTGAAGTTTTGTGAATAAGTTTTACACCAAGCGAATGAAACTGTCAAAGTATACAGCGTATTCTATGGGACGGTTCCCTCCGGCAAATACGTTGGCAACAACGTATACGTCGACGCTGCCGGATTGACGGATTCTATGGGTCGGCCCCTTTAAAAGCAAAATTGGATCAGAAGCGATTAGCAATTACTTTAAATTACTGAATAAATGGAAGTCAACTTAAAATAAAAGGAAATTTGTTCGAAAGTACTAAGTAAAAAGTACGAAATGATTATAAGCGATTCTTAAACGAGTTAAGAGCATAAGGGGGAACCTTAATCTCAGTCTGCATTCAACAAATAACAACCGACGTTCAAGAATCAGTAAAACGAAAAACGAAAAAATTAATCTCTTTCAAGGAGTAAAGTTAGTCAAACAAGAATCATTCAAACACATAAAGTTAGTCGCAAGTGGAATTCGAACGAAAGTCCATTGAAAACTTTGGCCGGACATCATCGACCCATTCTACATCGGGGCCGCCGCCACCACCACCAACAACAACACCAGCACCACTGCCTGCAGTGGTTGTTTTCTGATTTGTTTCGTCTTTGGAATTATTATCATTGTTATTACAGCTATTAGTCACACTGTTACTGTTGTTGTTATAATTATTGTTATTATTAAACTCATAATATGATGAGCTTTCATCAATGCTATAAGTGCTGCGACTAAAGAAGCCTTTGCGTTTGATATTCGGTGGCAATGTGCATATGATATCATCATAATTCCTATCACTAGATGCGGTGGTAGTAGTGGTAGAAGAAGGAGTATCTGAATTGGCATGCTTTACCTTGTTCCTTATGATCTTTGGAAAGCGCTCGCAAATTTTCTGCCAATCATTCGGCAATGACCATGAATGTGGACTCTTTGAATAGAACAGGAGATGTTCGTATTCGTGGACAATACGCACTGGAATTTTGTTTGTTTGTTAAATCGTTAATGAAATTCAGTTTATATGCTATTTACCAGTGTCCGAGTTTGATTCATCGCTCTTGATGCGATTAGTTTCTGGCACTGAATCTTTACGTGAGAAATGGCTTCTTCTGGAACGGGCTAAACCATTACTAAGTGATGAAGCTGACAAAATATAGAAACATATCAACATTTGTAAGCAAAATTTTTTGCACTCAACAATTTACCATCGACAAAGACATCATCATCGCCTTCGGTCATTGTATTCGAAATCTGCCCAGCCATATAGTTAAGGCCAATTCCACTGTCCGCCAATGGCGGAGCCATTTGCAGAGGATTTCCAATGCCAAATTGCGGCGGACCCATTGGAGTGTTTGGCGTGGAAATTGGACTGACCAATGAGCCATCGAATGCTGCACCCGCTTCCACTGATGCCAGAAATTCATTGCTACTAAAATAGTCATCAAGAACCAATTTAGCTACCTGTAAAGCATACAATCAGTTAAGTTGCATTTAACAACGAAAAATTGCATCAAAAACTCACTCGAACTAAATCACAGCAATCTCCAGTTATTTTGATTAAATGCTGACCCACATTGACTGTGTACTTGTATTCGCCAAGCGAAGCATCATTTGTTGAGAACGAATGAAGCAATGCTTGCTGATTGTTGCGCATCATTTTGTTTGACGGTGTAGATGCCATTAAATTTGCACTGCTAGCCGAGCCTGTAAGAAAATTACCGGCCGACGTTGAATTTAGACTCAATCGATTGGGTATGTTGTGAGAAACGCTGCCACTGCCAGTTCTCGGTTGGGCCTCATCCGATGCGGATGAAGCAAGAGAACTACATGAGCCTCCAGCACCACCACCGCCACCGCCACTGCTATGTCCGCCACCCATTGAGGGATCTAAACGAACAGGTGATGCATTTCTACGAATTGTATCTTCGATTAGTTGCTTAGCATAGCTGAAATCATATGAGATGTTAAATGTCTATCAGCCTAGAGGTAATATATTGAATACTTACTTTATCTTTTCTTCGCTTGGTCCAGTTATCTGCACCAATCTCTCTTTGGCTCCGGGGTTTACTACATTGTTACAAAAACAGAACAAAAGAAATAGGATCAGAATGACTTCATGAACTTGTAAAATGAACGTTTGAAGTACAGTTACGTGCGCACATATAAATAATGATATAAAAGCATCCGAATATTAACAACCAATGTACCTCTTTGATTTGTTAATATTCACATTGAAATAAAATCATTTTTGATGGATGTTAGGATATGAAAGTGCGTGCTGATGGTAAACTCCTTTCGGTGGTGAAATTAAATTCATGCTCTTTTTAAGGCAACACAACATGCTGAGTGACTGATTGTTTATTGATGCACAAGAAATAACTCGGATTTAGAATTTGAACACAAAAATTAAAACACAAAACGATGGTAACAGAAAAAAAAATGCGAAATATCCTAATTCCAAACAGGCAATTTTAATGTTTAGCTTCCATAATCAAAAATATCGATAATGAAATCAGTGTTTCTTCATGAAATAAAAATATAAATAGAGTGGCGCGGCAGCTCTTGAAGTGAAAAAATAAATAGAGTGGCGCGACAGCTCTTGAAGAGCCAAGGCCTAGGTGGCTTACTCTCATCAACAATTCTCGGAGTGCGTGGGAAGAATTGAGGAGACGTACAATTAAACGCCTATTCCGAACGGCAAAGTTTAGAAGCACTTTTTTCATGACAGATGATACTTTTGGAAGTTTTGTCAGTTATTCGCAAGAGGCAGTACCCGTGAAAGATGAAATAAAAACTCTAGGGGCACGAACAGGATTCGAACCCATGCGTTCTGTGTAGCAGCTGCTCGGCTGCTCTTCATGAAATAGCGATCGAATTGGATAAATTTGACAAGCAACATTATTCAACTTCCTGATTATTGCTTTTTGTTGCCATCTTTTTGATGGTAAATTTTGTAAACCCTTCGTTTGAGGACAAACTATGAACTCAGTAGACACTTGGAACGCTTCAGTTAGATTCCAAAAAATTATTTAAATATGTTACACGTGAGATCTCTTTTATTTACAGAAAAAACAATCTTTTGTTTGATTTTCTGAGCTTTTTGAAGGACACACTGTTTTGTTATTGACTCAGTATTATGCTTTATGCTTAAAAAAAAGAAAGAAACATAAAATGATGAACAATGAGTTGCAAAATAAGAAACAAATGGAAACCAAAAATGCTCATACACGCCATGACACTATGAATGTTTTCTTTTTGTATTAATAATGTTGTGTTAGCGACTAATTTTGTAAGTGTTTGTTTTTACCTCTTTGGAAAGATATTATCGTTTCACTTAACTCCTCAATCATATGGACTCGCCTTCCCTTAATGCCCATAACTTAATACGCGCAAAAAAAGATCATTTACGAAATCATAATTTTTTTTAAGGGATCGTTTGCAGAAAAACAAAATTTAAATAAAGTCAAAAGAATGAGAACAACTCACCTTTGCCAGAATCAGCATTGCGGATGACAACTTCATCTTTGCAATAAGTTTTGCCGGGAATTTTCGTTGGCTTGGGAAACTTGCCAGAGTTGCGGATGATTTCGCCCGGACCAAGGAGCTGTGTCTGTTGTAGTCGAGCTGTATTTACTCCACCCATTGTGGGGGAGGTGCTTAAATACTCTGATGATTGATCAACAACTACTGTGTGATTATTTGCACTTTCAGGCTAAAATACAAATTTATATTCTTAAGTACTGCGATAAGAAAATAATAAAATCTTACTTCAACATTTGTTGCTTTACTTTTGTAATAGGAATTGAAGCCATTGTCTTGCCAGCCTTTGGCTCGCAATTCAATCAGTTCAAGAAGATTCAGTCTGGTCATAATGTTCAGCCTCTCGTCTTGTGAGGCATTGCGGAACACTACAAATGCTCTGTCGAGCGTATCCTTGGAAACATTTTCCAATTGCGGTCCATGAATCCGCAAATTCTGCACCAGAGACACCATTGGCTCCGGATTGTTAATGCCCGAAGCCAAATTCAAGGCAACATTTTCAATTAATTGAATTAGTTCTTCGATGAGCATGTAATTGTTTTTTAGACTTGGTCTCGATTGAGACTTGAGCGGACGTGGTGCCTCTAGGTTTTTTACTGTTCGTCCAACGTGAGCCATGTTTTTGTTATAGTTGTTTCTGTGTTCGTCAATTGGATTATTGTTTTTTTTATAAATTTTCGAAATAAAATCAGCTGTAAAGATGTTCCAAAAATGGTTTTGCAAATTGGTTTTGTTGGTTTTTATTTTTCTTTTGATTTTCTTTTGGTTGAAAATAAAAAAAAAAAATTAATTGAAGCGAAGATCTCTTCGAATTAAAGACAAATCACTTTCGTTCGCACCTCCCCCTGTAAGATAAACAATTAACAGTTATTGAATATTTATTTCTTTTAAATGTTTAAAGATGAATTTTAATGAAATCTCTTTACACGATATCGTTGTTTCAGTTCGAAAGGTAAAACACAAAAAAGAAAATTCTGCCTGGTTGAAATAATCGAATGCAACAGAAGCCATATAGTCAAACTGGTAAATAGAACAACTACGTTCGACGTTTGAAAATCAATATCATTGCAAGGGTGTTATCAGCCCCATTGAATATGCACAGTTCTACTTTTGCTACTCATGAGCAGCTTGAAAGATGTTAAAAAAAAATCAAATACAGCACCCACACCCAGAAAAGAAGTTTTTTTTCTTTGAAAAATTATTATTTGCATAATGATTAGAAGATAAAATGTTGATAATGGGATGGTACTAGACAAAGCAATTTGTATATTTTTGATAGTCAGTTTAAGTGGATCTTAGAGATAACAGTTGACATGTATTTTGGCGACAGATTCAAATGAATGTATGTTTATTGGTTTAGGGAGTAATTAAGTGAAAGAGGTTGATGCGTACGCATAATAAGGACAAACAATAGAATAGTTGGCTTTGCTGATTTCGTTGTTATTTGTTTATTCATGATCATGTTTATCTCATCTTCTTCTTTAAGTTTGTTTAAAAATGATTTGAAATCTGAGATGAAGCAGTGCTCTATAAGATAATATCGAACAGCAAAACCAAGAACCAAGAAAAAGAAGAACGTGACAAAAACAATTCGAAAATGGGTTTAGCGGTCAATGAGGGCAAAACAAAGTATATGCTGTCATCAAGAAAGGACACCCAACACCGACGTCTTGGACAAAACGTCACGATAGACGGATATAATGTCAAGGTAAGGTAGTTATGGACTTTGTACACCTTGGCTCCGCTATCAACACGGACAATGACATCAGCGCCGAGATCCGGAGGAGAATAACTCTTGCTAATCGTTGACCAAGTTAATGCCGTCAACAAGAAAGGACAACCAACATCGACTTCTTGGAGCAAACGTCAACATAGACAGATTTAACTTCGAGGTAGTTAAGTACTTTTTCTACCTAGGATCGCCTATCAACTCAGACAACAACACCAGCGCTGAAATCAAACGAAGAATCACTCTTGCCAATCGCTGCTTCTTTGGACTTAGAAAGCAATTGAGTAGTAAAGTCTTCTCCCGAGCAACTAAAGTGACACTCTACAAAACCCTGATCATCCCGGTCGGGTTCTCATGTATGGTGCAGAGACATGGACTATGGAATACAACATCCGATGAAAACGCCTTGGGCTACTTTGAGAGAAAAATTCTTCGAGTGATTTTTGGTTCTGTCTGCATAAATGGAGAATGGAGACGAAGATTCAACCAAGAACTATACGGGCTGTGCAGCGTCTCTGACCTAGCTAAAAGAAAGAAGTTCCAAGGACTCAGATGGCTTGGTCACGTGGAGAGGATGGACACCAATACTCCGGCAGTCTTCGAATCAACCCCACAGGGACGACGAATTAGAGACTCAGGTGGCGGGCGCAATTTAAAGATGATCTCAACCAACTCGGCGCGCGTAACTGGAAACAGCTAGCTAGGGACCGAGCTGGCTGGAGAAGTTTGTTGGTTGTTTCCACCCCGGACTATACCGCCACAAGTGCGATTAGCCGCTTGTTTTTAATATCGAACATGAAAATGATAAACGAGTTAAAGAAGGAACAAACACAGTGACTGCACAAAAATGATTGCCCATCTCCTGAATTTGTGAACTATTTTTCTTTTTCTTTTTTGCTCACAAAAAAATAAAATAAAAATTGAAACTGCCATCGCTACTACAACGGTATTTCAATCGACGTTGCACATTTCGTTTTCAAACTTAGGCCTAATAGGTAAGTCATCATAATAATGATTTCTATACGCTTGAGTTAATCGGTGGCCGTCGAAGCCTCTTCGTGATTTTCATTACTTGCGGATTGCGATAAGAGAACAGTCAACACAGAATACTAATTGTTTCAGATCCAAATAAGACAATCGACCTTTTAGGAACAGACTAATATTTTTTGAAAACAACCACAAAAGAAATAAAATTTATTTCGTTTTAATCCACTTGAAAGATACAAATGTTAAGATTGTGTTAGAACTTGAGATAAGATGAAATGCTAGTATGTATAGGATCTCTCCCGATAGGGATATAAAATAATAAGTAAAAAAAAAAAAAAACATATGCACCATGGATTGCAATCTGCTAAAGGTTGGAATACGCAATAAAGCTGAGTGAAAATTCGTCTTTTCCTTAAACATTATGATGTCAACAAGAAAACTACAAATGATCTTGGAATGCATAAACATTAAAAATAAATTAATACAAACATGGAACAAAAAAATATAACCCAGCTCTGTACAAGTCAAATCAGAACGAAAATCCAATTCCAAAAAGAAAGAAAAAAAAACTTGATAGGCCTTCGCGGACCAACACCAAGTAGTGGTGCTTCCACTTCTACCTACCGCCACCCACTTATTTGTAGGTTTGTCTCTTTCGCAACAATTTGAATCATATGACAAGAATAGAAACAAAACATCAACTGATTCACTCAAGAGGCAGTAAGCAAATAGAAAAATTCTATTGAAAATGAAATGCAACTTCGTCACAATATAAAAACGGATTTTTCGTTATTCTCAGATTGAAATTGGATGTTAATTCATTTGATTTATGATCTTTAACTATTTATTTAATAATTTATTCACTTTTAAGAAGGTAAAATGCATTTTAAATAAGTTTCTTACCTTAAATTTTCACAGTCCGACAGCTAGAAAACTTTATACTTTTCGTATGGATGGAACATCCAATCAAAGCAGGGATGGCATATTCGCAAGGCAGGGTGATTCGTTTCAGCTAAATGTCATTCTTTTTGATTTAATGCATCGTTCGCACTACTTGACATTTAAGCCTGAAGCTTTTTTTTGTAATTATATTTTTGCTTTTTTTCAATAATTCAATAATAAAAGTATTTTTGATACTTTAAAACAAAATGGCGCAAAATTATAGTCCGCTAATGAACAACTTTAGAGTGATACTAGCTTAAACTGACGTTTCAGTTTTGACTCAAACGTCATTTTAAGCTAGTATCACACTAAATTCTCTTAAAATTGTTCATTAGCGGACTATAATTTTAAAGGCTTCTTCACCATTATAACAGCTACTTCATCGGGTTAACCAACGTTTACAATAGCAGAAAACGAAAAAACGTTTGTTTTGATGAAATTGTTCAAGAGGCGTTAATTGAATGTGGTTCAAAGTTAACCGTCGTCGATAACTCATAATTTTCCTCGACAACCGACTACATATTTACTTCTTCGACATCACAGGAGTAGGAGTTATTTCTTCCTTTTTCTCTTTTAATATATTCAAGAATTTTAAATCTCATGTTATCGTAATAAATCTTGTTCAAAATTATTTTTTAAATATTTATTTATTAAATCAACGTTTAATGAATTTTATTTGACTTTACGTTTTCTTGTCTTGTGAAACTGGCTCGCCCAACAACTCCTTCCTTTTCTGTTTACCACGAAGAATAGCCGCCTTAAACAAATTGCAATACAACTCAACCGCAGCCGGCGAATCATCATTCCCCGGTACTGGATAAGTAATTAAACTAGGATTGCAGTTGGAGTCAACAATGCCAATTGTTGGTATAGCCATTTTTGCTGAATCTCTTACAGCAACATGTTGATGCAACACATTGTTTTGTGTATTAAGGAAAATGCAAAGATCAGGCAACCTAGTAACAGCTCCAAATTGAACATTGGCATTGGTAAAAATACCTCCACGCCAGAAACGGGTGTGCGAAAACTCTCCAGCTTCCATTGCTTTCTTCTCAACCATATGGGCATTTAAAGCATTTCGATTGAGAAATAAAATGATTCCATCTCGGAAGGCAATGTGTGCTGTAATGTTGAGGGCATCACGCAAGTGTTGGGCGGTCTTGTCCAAGTCGAATATAATGTGTCCCAGTCGACTACCGTACACGTAAGGAAGCATTCGCTCGTCTAATGAACCTTCCTTGTGTCCATAGTGTACTCGGGCGTTGAATAAATCACGAATTGTGAATAAATTGTGCACTTCAAAGTAGTCAGGACTTTGTAAAGCACGTTTTTCTACATCAAAGATAAATCGTTGACTATTTATACCATATAGGAATTATGTAAAACCTACCGAACTCAGAAATGTCCTCAGGTTCGTTTTTAGTGACTTCTTGAACCATCGTTTGTTGCCATCGACACAAGGCGTTTAATGGCCTTACGGTACATAATTTTGTCACTATAGGGAAATATCATTGCATTTTAATTAACAACTTTTCATTATAATCAAATATTTTACCTTGTTTTATTGAATTAAGCATCTTTTTTGAGAACTATAACCATTTAACCAAAAACCAAACCCTTTACTTCACACACATCACAAATTCTTGACAGTTTAATTTCTGGCACTTCAAAAAGCAGCTGATGTTGAGATGTTGAGAACAGGGATGTTAGCTGTTTACTTAAAGAGAAGTGTCCACTGTGAACAAAAACTTCCCAGTATTTATTTTTAAAGCCTTAGGCCGTGTGCAGAGTATAAGGTAAGGAGATGGGAAACAAAGTTGTCAAAATGACATTTGCCTACAAGCTAAAATTTACGATTGCTAAGATGTGTGCGTTTTTTCACTAAGGCCGTGTGCGAATTCAGTTAAAAATGGGTTAAAACTTGACGTTTGGTTAAATTTTGACACTTCGCATTATTTGACTAGCTGCTGAGCAGGTTAAAATATGACAGTAGTGGTTAAAAATTCATCCATTTTAGTTTTGTTTTTGTGTTATTTAACACTGCAGTTAGGCTGCGTCCGTTATTTCCATTTTTGTTGTTTGAACAACGATAGCAACTTAGAGGTGCTTCCACCAATGGCTTTTTCCGTCAATTTCTTTGTTTGGCTGGAGTTATAGCTATTTCACGGGTGCCAAGCCGATCATCAGACTCCTTTGTTAGTGGTGCTGCCTAGTTATTTTTTCATATTAATCGAAAAACTTTTTCACTTTGGGATTTGAACCTAGGACCTGCTAGTTGTGAAGCCAATGCACTACGCATTGCGCTAACAACTCCACTGATTTTTGGTTTCCCATTGTAGACTTTTATTGTTTATCAATTGCAATGAACATAGGCGCATTTTTACAAGCTCCTCAAAGTAATGCTATCTTGTTCCGCTTTCATTTTTTCCTGATTTCCTATCTTTGTGTCACAACAATTCGTTGTGTACACCAAGGGTCAGATTATTGAAAGTTTTGACACTAGTCGGTTTATTTGTTATAGTTTTGTTTTTGTGTTATTTAACACTGCAGTTAGGCTGCGTCCGTTATTTCCATTTTTGTTGTTTGAACAACGATAGCAACTTAGAGGTGCTTCCACCAATGGCTTTTTCCGTCAATTTCTTTGTTTGGCTGGAGTTATAGCTATTTCACGGGTGCCAAGCCGATCATCAGACTCCTTTGTTAGTGGTGCTGCCTAGTTATTTTTTCATATTAATCGAAAAACTTTTTATAGTTTTGTTTTTGTGTTATTTAACACTGCAGTTAGGCTGCGTCCGTTATTTCCATTTTTGTTGTTTTGAACAACGATAGCAACTTAGAGGTGCTTCCACCAATGGCTTTTTCCGTCAATTTCTTTGTTTGGCTGGAGTTATAGCTATTTCACGGGTGCCAAGCCGATCATCAGACTCCTTTGTTAGTGGTGCTGCCTAGTTATTTTTCATATTAATCGAAAAACTTTTTAGTTCACTTTGGGATTTGAACCTAGGACCTGCTAGTTGTGAAGCCAATGCACTACGCATTGCGCTAACAACTCCACTGATTTTTGGTTTCCCATTGTAGACTTTTATTGTTTATCAATTGCAATGAACATAGGCGCATTTTTACAAGCTCCTCAAAGTAATGCTATCTTGTTCCGCTTTCATTTTTTCCTGATTTCCTATCTTTGTGTCACAACAATTCGTTGTGTACACCAAGGGTCAGATTATTGAAAGTTTTGACACTAGTCAGTTTATTTGTTATAGTTTTGTTTTTGTGTTATTTAACACTGCAGTTAGGCTGCGTCCGTTATTTCCATTTTTGTTGTTTTGAACAACGATAGCAACTTAGAGGTGCTTCCACCAATGGCTTTTTCCGTCAATTTCTTTGTTTGGCTGGAGTTATAGCTATTTCACGGGTGCCAAGCCGATCATCAGACTCCTTGTTGTGTGGCACGTGATGAGGCCGCCCTTAATAGGACGGATCTGGTCTGGACCAGACTTGGACCGGGTTAAGTGAAGGGGAAAAAAATGAAAAATTGTTTGAGCAATCTTTTTTTTTATTTTCTTCACCGAGCGGATGATTATTTTCGGCATGCTGGCAATTGTGCAGCTAGTTCTCAGTCGAGGGGGGGGGGGTTCTTTTCCGCTGTCCAAACTATCCACAAAACAACAAAAAAAAATCATGCCGAGTCGGGAACTGGGAAAGGGGTGAAAGATGGCAAATCACTGCTATAATGCAGTAGTGAGTTCTCAAAAGGAATAAAAAAAATCATGGGCTTCGAAAAGCCAAACGCGTATCTAGTATGGAAGGAAACAGCGGTGCTGTTCGAAAAAGGAAAGGAAAGGGGGACACAACACAAGAAGACATAGACTGGGTCGGTTGTTGTTGACCCAGGGCATTACCCACCCAACCACTGATTATAATTCAGGGCTCCATGGTCGTCGATTGCCGTAATTTTGTCGACGACCCCAAAATGTCTATTTAACCTTTTCTCCGAACGTTGCCAATCCCTACATCACCTCAATCGGCCTTGCTTACCACATGATGGTCTGCTCTAAACTCCGAAAAACAAAAAATGACTCGAATTTGTTTTCTTTCAAAAGGGGATTCAACATAGTTTTTATTATTTGTAATTCAAAGGTAAGTCTAAGTTCTTATAATTATCCAGGGTAAGTTTAAGTTCATATATATTCATCAAAAGAAATTCTAAGTTTATAAAATTATCAAGGGTAAGTCAAAGGTACATCAAGGTAAGTCTAAGATTCAAAATTTATATAAAAAAAGGGTACATCAAGGTTTTAAATTTTACATCAAAAGTATGTCCGAGTTTCAAATTTCATATCAAAGTTAAATCTGGGTATAAAAGTAAGTCTAGGTTTAAATTTAAGATTCACGGTTAAACAAGGTAGGTACATCAAAGGTAAGTCAATGAATTTAATTTAAGAACAAAAGTAAAAAAGAGAAACAATTTGCACATCCAAGGTAAGTCAAGTTCTCAAATTTTATATCCATATGTTAAAGCAAGTTTAAAGATTTTAATCAAAATAGTAAATCAAGTTTTAAATTTTATATCCAATGGCAAATCAATGTTTAAATTTTAGGTTATTGGTAAGTCTTAGAATCGATTTTTTTTTGTTTATCCATAGTAAGTCTATTATTCAAAATTTCATATAAAAAGGTACATCAAAGGTAAGTCAAGGGGTTTAATTTTAGAATAAAAGTAAGTCTGAGGAACAATTAACAATTTGTAAATCCAAGGTAAGTCTAGTATTCAAAATTTATAAAAAAAAGTAAGTCAAAAGAACATCAATGGTAAGTCAAGTTTTCAAAATTTATATAAAAAAGGGTAAGTCAAAGGTAAGTCTGAGATTCAAAATTTATATAAAAATGGTAAAGCAAGTTTAAATTTTATAGCCAAAATAGTATATCAAGTTTTAAATTTGTATCGCATAATAGTGACTCAAATTTTAAATTTTATATCTAATGGCAAATCAATGTTTAAATTTTAAGTTATTGTTAAGTCTCAGATTCAAAATTTATATAAAATAAGGTAAGTCAAAGGAACATCAATGGTAAGTCAAGTTTTCATAATTCTTATAAAAAAAAAGGTAAGTCAAAGGAACATCAAAGGTAAGTCAAGTTTTCAAAATTTATATAAAAAAAGGGTAAGTCAAAGGTAAGTCTGAGATTCAAAATTTATATAAAAATGGTAAAGCAAGTTTAAATTTTATAGCCAAAATAGTATATCAAGTTTTAAATTTGTATCGCATAATAGTGACTCAAATTTTAAATTTTATATCTAATGGCAAATCAATGTTTAAATTTTAAGTTATTGTTAAGTCTCAGATTCAAAATTTATATAAAATAAGGTAAGTCAAAGGAACATCAATGGTAAGTCAAGTTTTCATAATTCTTATAAAAAAAGGTAAGTCAAAGGAACATCAAAGGTAAGTCAAGTTTTTAAATTTTAATAATTGTAAAGCAGGGGAAATCATCAGCACAAAATTAAAATAACAAACGAATATTACTTACGGTTTGCATTTTCAGGAACCATCCGTGCGCACGAAGATCCGGCTGTTGATGCACTGATTCTAAGGGTAGGTTAAGTTAGGTTAAGTTTATGGCTGATAATTTTCACTGTAAGTAAGGGCTGGGGTTATTTCTTTTTCGAAGGTCAGGTAATTAAAATAGTTAAACAGAATCTTTACACTTGAATTTTCACTAGATAACAATAATTTAATATATGGTAAAATAAACAACAAATATAAAGTCAATTCCGGTGGGTAGTAGGTGGTTGGTCTCGATATTTCGGTAGGTTATTCTTCGGGCAAGGGCTGCCACTTTGGCCGGGGCGACGGAGTTCAATCAATTTTTATGCGCCTTGTCTTGTCGGAGTTCGGCCTTACGGCTCCAATTAATGGCCTTCGTCGATAAGCAGTCGCTGTTCGGCCACGCAACTCAATGCAAATTTTAAGCGCCTTGCTGCTGAGATTTGGCGACACGGCCACACGGCTCACAGCGATTTTCTGAGCGTTTTGCTGCTGAGATAGGGCGACACGGCTCAAAGCAATTTTTAAGCACCTTGCTGTTGTCGTGGTGCAGTCGGTGATGCGATCGTTGTGCAGTCGGGATGCCGTCGATGCTCGACCACACGGTGGCAAGCAGTTCTCTGTGCCTCCAGCAGTGGAAAACGTGTAGGAGTTCGGCCACGATCGAGTAGGCATTCGACCACGCTGCGGCAAGCAATTCTCGAGCACCTTGCTTTTGTCGTGATGCAATCGGTGTGTCTTCAGTAGTGGAAAACGAGTAGGCTGAGATTCGCAACACGGCCACGAGCCAAGCAGTTCTCTGTGCCTCCAGGAGTGGATACGTAGGCTGAATTCTCGAGCACCTTGCTGGTGTCGTGATGCTATCGAAATTCGTGCACACACACTGCTCCAAAAACTTTTCTTATTTGGATCTCGGTTTGGAGTCGGTTGTGACCGAAAAATCGCAAGAAAAAAAGAAGGCCACTTACTTTTATAGTCTTTACTGTACTTTTAATGATAGCGATAGGTACTCAATTTAAAAAAAAAAATTAATTTTAAGGAGGAGATGGTTTCTGTCGAACGATCCAGACAAAAAAAGAAAGATTTGATCGTGTCTAGCCACGATTTCCTCTTTTCGTTAAAAAAAACGGCTTCGTTTTATATGAATTTAACGAAGGTGACGTGGCCTCGTTGAATAAATTAAGTGCTGCCAGGACTTACTTTTTTGGCATAGGTGATGGAATTCCTAATGGACTCTGTTCACACTACGTGGTTTGAGATTGTACTTATGGTGAGAGTCGATCCGCTACATCCTTTGTTAGTGGTGCTGCCTAGTTATTTTTCATATTAATCGAAAAACTTTTTCACTTTGGGATTTGAACCTAGGACCTGCTAGTTGTGAAGCCAATGCACTACGCATTGCGCTAACAACTCCACTGATTTTTGGTTTCCCATTGTAGACTTTTATTGTTTATCAATTGCAATGAACATAGGCGCATTTTTACAAGCTCCTCATCCATTTTTATTTTTTAACCACAATTCATCCAATTCGCACACGGCCAAAGATTAATTATGTAACAAGATGGGAAACTGACTTACGTTGCACTCCCTAAATCCCGCAATTTTCATTTTCTTTCATTTTATTTGCTTTCCTTGTACATGAATAATACAAAAACAAAGAGATGAGGTGAGATTCTTATATTTTTACAGTTCTCTTTTGTTTGTTTTCGCATTTTCAAATTTAACTTAGATTACTAGATTGAATTTTCAAATTGTCAAACACGTTTTTCTTAAACTCACCACGAAAATACTAGAAGGATGCGTTCCGAAGCTTTAGGCTGAAAACTTACTTGTGCCTAACATTAAGATATGTTTGAAGGCAGAATCACACTCAAATATTTAAATATTGAATTTATTAAATATCAGGCAATCCTCATGTTCAATTTGATTCTTGTTTTCGATAAATAGGAAAAAAGGCAAACAATGTTTGCTGTTCTTGTTTTAACCTCAACAAAAACTAAAATATTCGTAATTTTTTATTGCATTGCATAAACAAATTCTTGTCTCACAACTCAAAAAGTGAAAAAACGGCCTTAGGCCGTGTGCGAATTGGATGAATTTTTAACCACACTGACAGCCGTATTCATAATGATTTCTTAAGCAGGCTCTTAAAGGTTAATTAGTTAAGCAGGCTTCAATATTTAAGCGACCTTTAAGCAGCTGTACTAAAAATTCTTATTCATAAGTGATTTGCGACCTTTACTTAACTAAGAAAAGGGCAAAACAGATGTGCAGAATTGCTGCGCAGCAAAATCAAAAATACACAGGCTCTTATGGGAGCAAATTCTGCATGCAGAACAGCGCTGCTATTTCTAAATTTTCTGCCTAGTTTCATTGCAGCCATAATTGAAAAACAAAAATCTTCAAATAATTGCTATCTGGCAATTCTAATATGGACACATAATTGACAGTGTTTGAAGAAAAAATTGTCAGTTTGGAAAATTAAAAACCAAAATAAATAACAAATAAATTAGTTTTCATCATTTTGTTTGTTGAAAGTCAAATTTCAAGAGGATTGTCTTGTGTGTTGAAGCACTCAATCAAAATCTAAGCGAGAAAGATGGAAAAATATCAGAACTCGAAGAACATACATCTACAAAATAGGTCCGTTCTTTTACTTTTTGGGCAGTTTGTGCAAAAACTGTCAAAAATTGAGGAGTGGGGATGAAATTTTGTGATTTGCCCAAAAAGTAAACGAACGCTTTACAGGCAAAATCTGCCCAATGCACAAAATTATGTCAAACGTCAAAAAAATTCAATGTACTTCTTATGGTTTGACAGAATTTACACATTTGCCACAAGAAATTTTTGTAGCTAAATTCGGCAGGAAGGGGAAATATTTTTCTCCTTCAAAAATGACAGATTTTAGTTTTTGTGGCAGTAAACGAACGCAAAAGTGGGAGTTTTGGGCAGTTTTGGGCAGCTTTGGGCAGTTTTGTGAGGTAAACGAACGGACCTATTATATTCTCCGAGCGTTCGGAAAGACAAAAGCTGCTAGCTGCTAGAAACAATGGAAAGCGATAAAATTGCATCAAAAAGCAATCGGATGAGCTGGAGTTGAGGTTTGTTTAGTTGATCTTGATGAATGACAAAGCAGACCTTATGAACAAACTTGGTTCGGAGCAGTATGCGAAACATGAAATTCGCAACAATCTTACAAGTAATTACGGAACAAGAAAAATTAAGTCTACTGATGGCAAATAAAATCTTAAAGACGATAAGATGATTCATCTCAGGATCTCACGCACAACATAAGAACAATGACTTGGCGAGGAAGATTCTAGTGGAGCACTTGGGTATTGGTCTGCCGCGTAACTTGCAAATTAGTGAAAGTAACAGTGTGATGTAGAATATACATATATGTATGCTTTTTATTCAATAAAAGAATAATTTACATATAACGTGACTAGGCCTTCTGCTTTGTTTTTCATTTTGGTATCGAAATTTAAGAGGATTTGGTTGTTATTAGGTTCCTTTAGAATAACTTTAAAAGATTCCAGTGAAATATCTGTGCTTTCTAAGACAACCAAAACAATATAATTTTGACGCTGTCGTTTTTGTCTTGACAAAACTTGGCAGAAGTTTCTGCACGTGTGTTTTGCTTGAAGCGCTGCATGCAGCGCTGCGTGCAGAAATTCTGCACATCTGTTTTGAGCATAACGTCCCTGTTAAAAATTTAATAGAAACTGTAAATCTATTACTGAATGCTATTACGTTTTAGTTGTCAAACTGAAATTAATAAAAACAAAAAAAATCATCCCGCATCCCGGTGGTTTGGCTTAAAAAAATAAAATAAAAATTGGTGAAAGATTTCGAAGTTTTTGATTTTCCGGGGAGTTGGAGTTCGTTAAGATTTGTGGATCGCAAGAATTTGCTTATCAACGCTTCCGTTCCGATGATATGAAAATCAGGATATTCAACTATTACTCACTGGAGAAGGTGCATTGCCGTGCATCAAACTCAGCCTTTGGTTGTGACCACTGACCAGTATTGGTGAGTATTGCTGATGGAATTCTGCTAATTCTTGAATTGAATTTGAATTGTTTTTGTTTGTCTAGATCAGAGACAAAAGGAGATCGGAAACTGGCTTACGTTTCACTCCCCAGATCCCGCAATTTTCATTATCTTTCATTTTATTTTCTTCCTTGTTCATGAAAAATACAAAAACAAAGAGATGAGGTGTGATTTTTATATTTTTACAGTTCTCTTTTGTTTGTTTTCGCAATTTCAAATTTAGCGTAGATTGCTAGATTGAATTTTCAAATTGGCAAACACGTTTTTCTTAAACTCACCACGAAAATACTAGAATCCATGATTGGGGATGAGTTCCGAAACTTTTGGCCGAAAACCTACTCGTGCCTTACATTGGCCCTGTTCCCATGTGAAGAACGATTGTGTTAGATTTTTTGTAGATTTTGCTTACTCCTTAATTTTTTTTTTAGTTTCTTTAAGATGACGCAGAAACAGAAAAAAAAGAAAAGAAGAAAAGAAAAATGAATTAAAGCCGTTGATATAAACAGTTTACTTGTGTTCGACAAACAAATATTTTGGATATGCGGGCCGAAGAGAAGAACACAAGGAAAAGCCTCAAATTTCTACACTCAATATTTTTAATTTTTTCCTTCCCCTTACGTTTTCTGCAAGCAACCCCGTTTGCCATCACTAATCAAAAAAAAAATTCGATTTCCTTCACGTGTGAATAAGGGTATAAGACCATTAAGATTTGTTTGAAGCAAAAACACACACAAATAGTTAAACTAACTCTTTAAATTTTATATCAGGTAGAGGTCAAATAACACGTTTATACCTTTATAAGACTGCCGATTTCATAGAACATGGATTAAGTATAAATTGAAGCCCGATTTGCTTGCATTTCGTTACTGATAAAGCCAGGTATTTATATAAAAAAATAAGATTTCAAACAAAAGCTTTTCACATGTTCAGCATTCTTAATTAGACTGAATATTTGTTTTTATTTTCTTTTTTATTCATTTTTGATGTCGGAAATCCTACTGCTTGATACATTTGATGCCATTTCCTGCTTTTATGCAATTTTACTTGTTTGCTATCTTTTATCTTTTTGAACATATCCCTCTTCTGCTCACTTTTACTCACCTTTCGTACGTTAAAACTACAAATTTTCAAATTTTCCGGGTAATTTACTCCCCATGTGGGGTGTCACACTTTGCTGAAATTGTATTGGTAAAAACACGCATACTCTTGCAGTAAATGTTGACCGCAGCTTGTAGGCATTGTCATTTTGACAGCTCAGTTTCCCATCTCCCTTTTAAACTAATCTGTGGTCTAGATGACATGTTTGCCTGTGCGGTTTTCGGGGAACACACACACTATGTGATGCAGATTGTATTCAATCCAAAAGACAAAAACACATTCGCTTTGGTGTCATTGGATCGCACAGTCAAGGCACAGTTTCTACCCTAAATTGCCTATTGTGTTGACCGTATCCGAGGACTTAACCGTGAGGATCTGGCATTCGGGAACCTACCGCCATTGGGATTGCCTGCATGCGAGGAACCAACAATGTTGCCCTAGGCTATGACAAAGGTTCGACCATTATCAGAGTTGGACGGGAGAAACCAGCCATGTCGATGAAAAAAAAAAACAAAATGAGTGCTTATTGTACACTCAAACAGAAAAGTAAAAACATCTTCGCTTGTTTAAGTATTATTTTATTAAAACAACGTTGAAAATAAAATAACAAAATAAAATGAAATATCTTATTTATTCATTGATTTTGATACCCTTCTCAGTGGTAGCCTTAACACAATACATTTCTCCACCATAGTGGATATTTTCATTGCTGGAACATGGGCCCAGCCAGATCTAAAAATTTCATCTGGATTTAATCAGCCTTTAAACGCAAAAATTTGCGTTTAACTTAGGCGGCCTTTAGTCAACCTTGCTTAAATCAGAAAATTGGTTATGAATAAGGATTGTCTGCTTAAGTACTAATTAGAGCTCGCTTAAATTTAAGCGGCCTTTAAGTTTTGGTTATGAATACGGCTGTCATATTTTAACTTGCTCTGCAGCTAGTCAAATTTTATTCAATGCGAAATGTCAAAATTTAACCAAACGTCGTTTTAACCCAATTTTTAACTGAATTCGCACACGGCCTTAGGCCTTGTGTGAATTGCGTTAAAATGTGTCTTAAGAATTGACGTTTGGTTAAATATTGACACTTCGTGTTGAACAAAATGTGTTGAGATTACACTAGCTGCGGAGCAGGCTAAAATATGAAAACGTTCTTGAACTGACGACACAAGATCCTCAACATATATTTTAAATCCATTACACTAAACTACCGTCAATTCAAGATAAAGCTTAATTTCAATGCAATAACTTATATTTATATTTATTTGACTTAATCAAAATCACAAAATTATGGATATATGAATATATTATTCATAACATCATACAAAATTAGCCAGCCAAATTAAGAAAATTGAAATGTGATACCCCAAGAACTTTCTTAGTCCGTTCCATGAGTAGAGCTTAAAGATAAATTTCCCCCTATTCCTTTGCCCATAGTTTTGCCATCTCTGGATTTCTCATTGACAACATAAATCAAACTTTTTTTTCCTTTTGTCTTCTTACCAATTCTCTACATAGCTTCTGTTGTTTCTACCCATTAATGTACAAAAAAAGCCTCTGCTGATCTCAACTTATTTTTCGTACAAAAGTTATTAAATATTTACAAAATGAGTTATACTTGCGTTATCTAATCGTAATCTTGCATTTGACAAATTTCTGAATTAATTTTAACCTTTTCGTGGATAACAAATGACAAAGAACTCTTTTTCTGATGTGTCTTCAGTCTTCATTCGATATAAATGATAAATCGGTCACGCATTCACTTCGGATTGTGGGAGGAGGAACGTTTGATTTTCAGTTTCGTTGCTGTCTATTCAAAATAAACTAAAAGAATTAAAAATCATTTTAATTTAATCAAAATTCAGCAGTTAGTTCCGGTGTGGTGCCAATTGAAGAAAATGACAATTTTTTGGCCATGAATTTCAATCCGAACCACGAAAAATAATTTATCCAAAAATTTGGTTAATTAATTTTTGTTTAAATTATGAACATTTTGGTGTTCGCTTGAAAAAAAAAGTACATATCGAAAGTCTTTGCAAAATTTTAATGAACTGATAAATAAGGAGAAAAGATAAATAGGAAGAAAACAAACCATAAAAAATGCATTGGACGGTGAGATTGGAAGGAGGACCACGACGGGTGAACCATGCAGCTGTTAGTGTCGGCGAATTCATTTATTCATTTGGTGGCTATTGCACGGGCGGAGACTACAAAATCTACGAATCAATTGACGTTCACATTCTCAATACGAATACCTTACGATGGTCCCTTGTGCCAACGAAAAAAGACGAAAACGAATTTCCTATGAAGTATCCAGAAGTGCCGTTTCAAAGGTAGGTTCAGTCGCTTTTGAATCTTGAATTTATTATTAGGTTAAGTTCAAAACCTGCTTGCTGCTAATAAGCATGTTTTGTCAACTCATGACCCCCGAAACTTCAAGGTCAAATTAGGATTTCGAGCTGTTATGGAAGTTTATTTTATTGCCCAATCGATAAACTTGTCTGATCTTGTTCTTAAGAATCTAAAAACAGCTGAAGCACATTTTAAAAATAAGTTGAAGCAGTCATAATTTTCAGATCGACTCATAAACAATATAATTTCACCTGAAGGGGTCTGATTAATGATAACATCATTTATCAAGGTTTGTTGTCAACACTTTTGTTAATTTCAATAGCAAATTGTTTCCTCGTGTGATAAATAAAAAAACAATTACAAAGTATCGTATCGCTATCATTCGCTCGAAAATAATTCTCCGTGGTGGGGACCAGTTTTGTTACAATTTAACAACACTGAGTCAGCCAGTGGTTTGCTTCATTCTATTGCTACCCGGCACATGACAAAGTAAATTGCGAATAACAAAACGCACAATGTAAGTTAATTGCAACAAAGTTAAGTCAGAGACTTTGTATTAGAGCGGTGAAAACCTTCGAAAGGGGAACGACCAACGAGCTAGCTCACATAATGCCAAACAAAACTACCATTCCCGCCGCTGCCGCTATCTCCACAAATCGTAGCAAGAAGCAAACATGCACTTATCACTTAATTAAGCGGCTTTGTGTATGCATTCGGTTCGGCAAAATCGTTGAACTGCAAGAAAATACAATTTACTCACAATGTTGCTTGTTATTTTTGTTTTGTTTTTCCTTTCCGCTCTTTCATGTAGATTTCATAATGAATGAGTACATGCAATTCGTGCAGTCGCGGAGGTAGATTACTTACAACGAAACATCTCACCTAGTTATATCCGCTTTGTAAGTGCATTTTGCTTTGTAAAAACTCCGAGTAGTTACTTGATTGTTATCAAAAATAAACAAAATGAAATGTTATAATGGGCCCCTTTAGCGGCCGGGAGTATAATAAGATAAACGATGATGGGTCATGCTTGGGTAACGATGCCTTAAGGTGCATTGAAGGCTGTAATAGCCAATCATCATTGTGAAGCCTTATAATCTGCATAGCAGCTATCAATTACTGTCGATTAAAGTCTTGCAAGTGGTATTATCATGTAGCATTACTTCTTTGGCTCTGAAACGGCTAATGGTTAGTTCAAAACGAATTATGATCTCCTGAAACTTTTAAGTAGGACCACCTGCTTCATATTGGAGATTGCTGATTTAAATATCCACTTTACCTTCACAGATATGGCCACACAGCTGTAGCGTACAATGACAAAATTTACCTCTGGGGTGGACGCAACGACGAAAATCTATGCAGCATATTGTATTGTTTCGATCCGAAAAACTTCACCTGGTCACGACCAAAAGTAACAGGATCGATTCCAGGTACACGTGATGGCCACTCGGCATGTGTCTACGGCAACTACATGTACATTTTCGGAGGCTTCGAAGACGACATCAATGAATTTTCATGCGATGTTCATAGTTTGAACTTCGAGACAATGGAATGGAAGTATATTCAGACATTCGGCATACCACCGTCATTTCGTGATTTTCATTCAACTGCTGCTATAAACGATAGAATGTATATATTCGGTGGTAGAGGCGATAAGCATAGTCCATATCATAGTCGAGAGGAAGTCTACTGCCCAGAGATAGTCTATTTGGACTTGAAGACTAAAATATGGCATCGACCATCAACAACGGGCAAAGTTCCAGTTGGTAGACGAAGTCATTCAATGTGTGAGTTTCTTTTTCATCCATTCACTGTTCCTCGTTACTCATGTTATCCTGTTTGTTCTCAAGTTATCTACAATGGACTGATATATGTGTTTGGAGGTTATAATGCGCTTTTAGATCAACACTTTAATGACTTGTATACATTCGATACGAAAACAAATCTATGGAACTTGGTTAAAGCAGGAGGCATATGCCCATCGGCTCGTCGACGACAAGTTTGTCTAGTCAAAGGAAACCGTATGTTTTTATTTGGCGGAACAAGGTAAGCTATATCTATTGAAGCCTTTCTTGTAATAATAAACTCTTTTAGTCCTTACAAATTCTCACCGGAACTACCACCGCTCATAGACAACAACGATACACATGTTTTGGATTTCGAACCGAGTCTGAAGACGTTAGCATTAATAAAGGTTCTCGAGAACCATATCGACACATCATGGCTGCCAAAAGAACTGAGGTAGATCCTTGTTTTCCTGAAATATCATCTTAATCATTTTTCTTTTAACACTCTTAGGTGGGAGATACGTTCCATGACATTACCAAACTCTATTAGTCGATCTATCAACCAAGCTGGTTAGCTAAGTTTGACTTTTAAATAACAAGTCGGTCAGTAGCATTGAATTAGGGTGGAGTTTGCTCGGACAATATAATCACCTGAACCCGATATGTAATCTTACCAGAAGTGATAATTTGATTATTCAAAACACGATTTATCTCCTAACAAACATCTAGTTGCAACCAATTTTAGTCTTTTATTTTTTCTTTGAGTTTGAAATTGCAACAAATCTTAAGTCATTTAATTTGCACTTGTGAAATAGCCAGGGCCCTGATTATGGGATTCGCGGCGGATCGTTTTCAATTCGACCTTTCAAATTCGACTGGCTTCGAATTTCCTTATTAACGAATACGCGGCGGAGCGAAAATATTTCTTCAAATATTCCCGTGATTTCATGTCGTTTTCCATTGGTTCTTTTTTTGACATTTCTTCTTCTACCTCCAATGGAACGGGTTATGTTGCATGTGTCATTCTTGGGACGATTCTGTTTTCAAAACAGAAGAGTTCTGTTCTTCTCAGAAGCATTCCGTCTGTCAAAGTCAGTTCAATGGAATTGACTTCTGGACTCTTCCGAATGCTTCTGGACGACCAATGGAAAACGACATCACACTTTTGTTGGTTTGACTATTTCTTCCAATATTCCACTGATTTGAATAAACACTTTCGCCTGTGAATCCGCCAAAAAAAGGCTATCGGATTTCAACTCGTCAGTAAATATTATGATGACATTTCAAATTCGCCTTCGAATTCGTTAATTGGTCGAATTCAAATTGATGAAGGCGAGATCGAATGTCAAACTCGCAAGCAAAACGATCCGCCGCGAATCCCATAATCAAGCCCCGGTACAGAAATTGTGGAATGTTGAACGCTCTGTCAAAAAGAATTCAAATATTCCGTAACAAATCAAAAGAAAGTACATTTTTATCTTGTTTCAAAACGAGTTCACCACCGACGAAAGCGGAAAATTGTTGCTTGTTTATGTATAATTCCGCACTTATACAATAGGAAACCTATTCAACAACAAATAACAGAAACTACTACTGACCTAATTACAAATTGCAAGAAAAAGGCACAAAAAACCATTTATCATTGTCAAACCATAAGCAAGGCTCCAATTCTGCCCAATAAAATGTAAACCTACACTCGCCACATACGTAAACTTGTATACCTATTGTTCAATTCAATAACGTACGCACTCAATCTTAAAACCTTAAATACAGTAAGCTTACTCTGTATTTCGAATAGCTCACCTCAATTGATAAAAATCAAGTTATACTTTAGTAATCGGAATACAGAGTCAAGCCATTTAAGTTTGATTCTTATTTATTATTATTATTATTCATAAAAGCCAATAATGAAAGATATATATGTATACATTATAGCCCATAAACTAATAGATCTATTTTAAAAGAAAGCAAACAATAATGACCCCTGGTCCGACTGAATTCACACACAATCCTCTAGACACGGCCCACACAAAAATTAGAAAGTTTTCGGGTTATCATTGTTAACACATCAATATAAAGAAATTCTGTGTTCTTCAGTTGTTAGATTAAAGTTAATAAAACATATTCTTTTGAATTTGTATAAATTTGCAATATAACGTTATTTTATTTTGACAATTTTGTGTTAACAAGAAATTGAATTCAATTGCAAACAATTGAAGAAAAAGAAAGAAACTTATTTATGAATTAAAAGTATTGTTAGACGTATTAATGAAAACTGCTATTCTCTTTGTTTTGTAACTGAAATAAAACTTTTTGTTTGTCGTGATCTTTAAACGTGTGTTTTAATAGTTTTAACCTTTTCATAGGCCTGTAACGACATTCAATAGTTGAACGTGCTACAATAACTCTTTCTTGAACGCGCCCAACAGCGGACCCTCTTTCTCAAAGTGACAGCTGCACATTTACATCAGTTTTATAGCGTTTTTTTTTTTGGTAATCCGGAATTGTACACAGAACTGTCCGATTCCGGATTCCAAACGAACAGGCAAACACATTTTTTTGCTTCTAAGGGTTGAATGGTTGCGTATTTGTGAAACCTCATAATGTGAATTGCAGATGACATGACATTGTTTTTATTTTCTTTATTTGTAAACATGGCAGCGAGTACGTATTTGCGAGTGTGTGCATGTATGCGTGATTCTGTTTTTGATTCTGACTTCAAATTCGGAATCATTTTTCTGTTCTATTCAGAACAAGAACTGTCATCTTGTGCCAAGTGAACGAGTACAGAACTGTTCGGAACAGTTCCGGACGACCAAAAAAAACGCTATTAATTTCCTGAGGAAGATTGGAATCTTCCCCCCTTTCTTTTCTGATCTCTGACTTCGACCGACAGCAGCAGCAGTGGTGTGAATAAATAATTAATATTGTAAATTGTAAATTGGCTTTGATTAAGTGAATATTCATAAATAAATAGATTTGCAAATTTATAAAGTTTAATTTATTTGGGACTTTACAGGCCAAAATAGTTCATCTTGAATTTGGGTAAGAGATATAACAACCTGTAAAAGTTTCTATGTCAAAGACTACTTACTTATGTAAGGTGGCGCTACAGTACGGGATGGACTTGGGCGTCAACCAACAGCCAGCTCGGTCCCTAGCTAGCTGTCTCCAGTTTCGCCCGCCGAGTTGGTTGATGTCATCTTGAATTTGCGCCCGCCACCTGAGCCTTGGTCTTCCTCTACTGCGTCGTCCCTCTGGGGTGGATTCGAAGACTTAACGGACGAAAGCATGGGTGTCTTTGGACCTTCACTCTTTTAGCTAGGTCAGTGTCGCTGTACAGCCCATACAGTTCACCGTTTATGCAGACAGGACCATAGATCTTCAGTAGAACTTTTCTCACGAACTGGCCTAGGGTGCTCTCATCCGTTTTTGACGGGATCCATGTTTCTGGACCATTTAGCAGGACGGGGATGATGAGGGTCTGATAGAGCGTCACCTTTGTTGTTAGGGAGAGGGCTTTGCTACTCAATTGTTTCTTAGGCCGAAGAAACAGCGATTAGCAAGAGTTATTCTCCTTCTGATCTCGGCGTTGATGTCATTATCCGTGTTGATAGCGGAGCCAAGGTAGACAAAGCCCTTTACTACCTCGAAATTATATGCGTCTATCGTCGGTGGTGGGTGCCCTTTCTTGATGACGGCATATTCTCTCATTGGCCGCTAAACCCATTTTTTCAGCTTCTGTCTGTATACCCGCAAAGGCACTGTTGACATCACGCTGGGTTCTCCCAATTATATCGATTTCATCACGTACGCGAGTATTTGCACAGACTTCTGGAAGATATTTCCCTAATGTGGACGCGGGAGTTCTACACTTTTCGTTCGATTATGATGCTAAAGAAGTCGCATGACAGTGCATCACCTTGTCTAAAGCCTTTTATGACATCGAAGGCGTCGGTGAGGTCGTTACAGAGCAGCGTGAGTTCTCCATTGTCATCCCTCTCAGACGAATGAGTTTTGTAGAAATGCCAAAACTGGACATAGCTTTATACAATTCTTCTCTATAGATGCTGTCTTACACGGCCTTAAAATCTATAAAAAGATGGCAGTTGTTGTCGATTTGGAATTCTTGAGCTTCCTTCCAGGATCTTCCGTAATGTGAATATTTGATCGAAGGTGGACTTTCCTGGTCTAAAGCCACACTGATATGGATAACAACAACAATAAACTACAAACAATGTCAAAGACTGCTTCTTAAAAAAACACTCAACCTTTGGTTAATATTTTTTTTTAGGTTTTATTATAATTGCATAAAAATAAATGTCTTCCATACTATACAATAATGCCTAGATGCAAATTAAAAAGTCCATTCTCAATTCGTATTACAATAACTTCTTTTTTTTTTGCTTTGATTTAGTAAAAATTAATTCAGAAATAAAGAAATTTGTGAGGCTCAACTCTTACTAAAACAGGAGGCTCTCAAATAAATACCAAAGATTTACGAACAATGTCTCTAAGAAACGAGGTGACATCAAGACTAAGACCGTTGTAAATACTAGACCGAAAGCAATGCCTAGAAAGAGAGCGAGCGCGATCCATGTCAGCCGCCTCGACGTCTCCAACTATAATTGCTTGCGGCCCTCGTTGAATATTTTGCGAGCCTCATTCCAATCAACTGTAACTTCAATTGTCTGCCAATTGGGTGAGTGAACATCCGGAGAAAGCCAATTGAAATCAGCGATGTCTGTGTAATTGTTGATTGTTTGATCCAGACAAGCTTTAATGAAGTCACACTCAATCTCAGGATAGTTGTAATTGTAAGATCCGATAGCGATTTTGGTGCAGTCTTCAATGATGGCGCGGCATGTCACATGCAAGAAAAGTCGACATCCGGTAGAGGAATGCAATCTCAACTGTTGACAAGCGGCGGCAAAGTGTGAATTCTTGCAGTGTTCGGCGAATAGAGATCTGGAAATTGGACCACATAACAATGTGCAGTTGTCCATGCCCGAAATTTGCACAGAACCAGCATGGCCCTGAATTTCGACAAAGCAATTGATTAGATTGGAAATCGTGATATCTTGTCCATTGACTTGATCGGCGCTCAGCAAAATATATTCATTTGTTTTGTTGGCCAATGTCCAGGTAAATACTGACGACGAATTACTGATCTTTTCGCTATGATCCACCTTATCAGCTGCGGCAGTTACTTTTGGATTGACGACGACTTTGGGAGCGACTTTCTTGCTGTTGAAACCGAACTTTTTCTTCGGCATTAACTTCTGACGAACCTCATCGGCATGAGCAGTGATTTCAGTGAGAACGTTCTGACTGGCTTTGATTTTATAATCGGGCAAGAAGATTGTCGAATTCGAGAGATACCGCTGAAGCTCCTGGATCTCAACTGTTATAGCCGACAGCACTCGCAGCAACTCGGCTCCTTCGGGTTTCGAAACGCTTACATTATCGATGTTCGCTCTGATTTCTTTTGAGCGATCGCCAAATGTTTGTGAGAAGTAGTCAATGCCTTCGAGATCTAGGTTTTCCTTATTGCGTAGCTCAAGTTGAACATCGATATAGTTCTGCCTCTCTTTGTTGCGTTTATTTATGCGCTCCAGAACGGTGTCCTTCTTTGCATTTACATCTAGGCTATTGTCGACTTCCATTTTTAATTGTCTTTCTTAGGAACAGCCAGGTAGACGGGTTTTTCTTCGGTAGCGGCTTTGAGTTTCCTCAGAAACAGAATCTTTTTCTTTTCCTCTTCGGTGAGACTTGTGACGGGTGTTGATTTTCGGATTTCTTGAAGTTTCGTCTCGGATGGTTCAGTCACTTTAAGGAGAGCGTAGCCAATACCGCCTAGCGATAGCAACCATATTAAAGATTTAACATACGGATTAGAAGCCATGAAGTTAGCTTGTATTTTGTTTTAATTTTTTTTTTATAGAATGGAGATAAAGGATTTGGAAAGTGGTTGTTTATATTTTTGTTTGGATTAATCAAAGATTGGAATAAAAATTTTGTATTTACTTCGAAGTTAATCAATTTTTTTCGCCTCCGTACGCCAGTAGTTTGAATCAATTGAACGGATGTTGCTATTTCCAAGGGTTTCTCCGAGTTTGTAGTAGTAGTCAAGAATTGACGGAAAATTTGTGTTCATGTACTGACGAAAATCTGGATAAGAAAAAACAAAACCAAAGTTGAATTTTTAATTTGATCGTTCAATGAATTATGTAATAAATGTAAAGACTTTGACGCATTCAACTAAATTGTCCCAATGCAGCGACTCCCTATTGATCCTTTTGTTAATTATGTCTGATAAACTTCGTCGCTTTTAATTCGGCTTCCATCGATTTATCAACAAGCTTAAAGGAATGATTTAGATACAATCTTCTGCTGATTTTTTTACAATAAAAACTACACTTAAAAAGAATATTTCACCCTGCAGCTAGAGATAATTTTTTTTTAATTTTACTTTTTTTCGGACTTGCCCTTCTTTGTTCAATCTTTTAACAACGACTAGGGATGGGCTGCGTTTCTTGAACAATTTTTATCTAAAGAAGTTGGACACAAGACAACTTTGAATAAACTAAATAACACTGTTATATTCCTAACAAATCGGCACCTATAGTTTTTCTGGAAAAATTCGATGAATATTAAAATTAAATTTCACCAGCAGCAAGCAGCAACCAACCAAGGACTACACTACAGAAACAGAAGAAAAACCAACCTACGGAAAAGCAACCATTCACCATGGCAAATTTGGTATGTCATAGAACTGTCAAGAAATTTTCCCTTCAGCGCGACAAGTATTTTCTCAACCATCTGTTTTCTTTTTATCTTCTCGTGCTTTCTTAAGCCGTTTTGCAAAAAAAATATTTGAAGTTATATAAAGTAGGATTTGACTGAAATCTCTTTCGAAAACTAATTTATTGCTAAATGCATGATTGATGATGAAAAACTGTACATTCTAACCTCGGTCGGTGTTCATGCGATGATAAACACCGTAGGTAACAGCAAAACCCACAGCTTCAATGACAAATAAAACTTTAGCTCCGCCTTTGACGAATTTCCAGAATCCTGTTTTTTGGGTTTTTGGCAACATAGTATTTTTATCACCAATATTCTACAATTTCTTTACTGTTTAAACCATCATCGCGGGTGGAAAAGCAAATCAAACACACTCACTTGAATAAAAGAAAGGTGGACAAAAATTTCCTTCACTGCTGCTGCTTGATGACGGATCGTTTATTTTTTTTTGTGATGATGAAATTACTCATCTGACTCATTCACAATGCGGATATTGGCTGTGTTATGGGATTTTTTTTTTATTGGGGAAATTTATATTTGAATGACAGCATTCAGGCTTGGTTCTTTGTTTTAAGTAGTTTTTTTTTTAAGGCCGTGTGCGAATTCAGTTAAAAATGGGTTAAAAATTGACGTTTGGTTAAATTTTGACACTTCGCATTATTTGACTAGCTGCTGAGCAGGTTAAAAAATGACAGTAGTGGTTAAAAATTCATCCATTTTTATTTTTTAACCACAATTCATCCAATTCGCACACGGCCTAATTCTGAAAAATTATATAAAAATTAAATCCAGTTCGCGTGAAACCTAATAACAATAACTCACAAACGGCTAGACGGATTTGGCTAATTTTTGTTTTATTTTGTTCGTGTTAGTCTGTAGATGAAACTTAGGGAAACAATTTTTAAATTACTAGCGGACCCGGTACGCTTCGCTGCACAGGCATTGTTCTGTAAATGGATAATATGTGAAATTTGGAAAAACTGTGTGGGAAAACTGGAAAAACCAAACAAAGGTCGGGAATAAGGGGTGGAATCGGCTAAGGTGATTTGTGATAAATGATAATCACATATCACAAATTATGTCTGTGTAAGGTGATTATCACATGTGACAGTCACATTTTTGTGATTTTTTTCTGTGACTGGCTTTTAGTAGTCACTTTCATACAAAATTTGTTTCAATGTTTTCTTGTTAACAAGAAAAAATGAATATTTTTGTGCCCATATGAATATTTGTTTTTTGTATTTTATTGAAAAGTTTTTATTGCAAATAAGCAATGCATTCTTATATCATAAACAATATTTTGGTGTCGGATGGTAAACCAATACGTAATATGACTACCTTCGCAGTAGAATCTACTAACATTTGATGCAAAGCGATTTAATCATTTTTATGGACAGTTGCAGTTCCTGCTGCAACGCTAGCCATATAACGTGTTGGTTAACCATCCGACCTTATACGAGCAAAATATTGTTGATCAAAAACGTATTGCTTATTGCAATTCTGAAAGCGAAAACATATCACTGGAATCCATTGTCCTTAAGGAACCTACCAAAAACCAAATTGTTATTAATTTTGGTACCGAAAGAAAAAAAAAAACAAGACCTTTCAACTTTATAAAATAATATTCTCTTTATTTAATAAAAAGCATTGGTATATTCTCCACCACAATGTGTATATACCTATGCATTTAATCGCTAGTTTCGATACGTCAACAGACACCCACGTTCGAAATGTTCTCCTTCAGAGCGCCCCAATCGCAGAGGTCGGTTGGAGTTTTATTCCACATTTCGTATTGCAAGATTCCTTTGCATTCAAAGCGATCGACACCTATTTTATCTGGAGCTGAATACTCGACAATTTCTGTGCACAGATTACTGCATTTGATTGTTCCGATATTTTGTTGATTAGATTTGGCAAACCAGAGAGCTTGAGCTTTGATTGTTTGAGGAGGAAGGTAATTGGTATACAGATCAACGAATTCCATGTTCAAGTTGTAGCATAGCTTTTGGATGCGGGATGTTTTTATCAAAGATGGACTTCTTCTTGGCGGCCATTCAGCTTGAAAACGTAAATTTTTTCCGCCTTTATCTTAAAATACTAAAGGACATTTTGATAATTTTCTAATAATGTTTAAATTTGTGGATTAATTACCTTTTAAGAATGAATTAATCAAGTTCTGCTAAACAGATGTGCAGAATTTGGCTTTAAATTAGAATTCTTCACGTTTGTATTAATTTTCCAAACTGACAAGTTGAAATAAAAACAAACTGTCAACAATTTACAAACGTCAGTTTGGCCAAGTGATTCCAAAAGTAATAATTTTTTTTGTGATAACTTTACGCAGACGGAAAATTTCATTTCATCACATGTGACTATCACAAATGTGATGATCATTTTTGAATTTAGCCGATTCCACCCAAGATTTTTTTGCTTGGAAAATTTTTTGTTTCAAAATGGGTTTTCAAATGAAAAAAAAAACTCGAAAAACTCATTAGGTTTCAAAATTAAAATTGCATATTATTATTGCAGGTGCATTGGTTTTCAAATGAAAAACTGGAAAATTTCAAAAATGGGTTATCGAATGGAAAACAGAAAGTTCTTGTAAAAAACTCGGAAAACTGTTATTGGAGTTGCTCTGAAGGGCGGCGAGACGAAGTTCGCGGGGTCAGCTAGTATAATATACATTTTCGTGTTGGCTTCTCTTCGATGGAAAGTTGTATAGTTGAGGGATCAACGAATAAGTATATTAATGAATGTGAAGCCATCTAATTTTTAAAGCTAAATCAAAAACACGTTTTAGCTTCGGCTTTGCCTGACGTTCACGAGTTCAGCCATATGAATTCAGTGCATGCTATCACAATGAAGCTTCGACCTCACGTTTCGTACGTAACGTGAATACAAACGGAAGCTCTAGTTCAAATATGCTGAACTTTTGCTTTGTTTGACAGCTCAACAGCTATAAAAAAAAGTGCACCAACAAAATTCATTTTATGAAGGAGGGAGAACTGTCATTCAAAGCAAACTCGAAACGGGTGCATCGTAACACAGACGAAGAACGAAGTCGAAGCAATTTCCGTCATCGTAGTACTAGAAGTGAAAATGCAATGAAAGAAAAGTAACAGAAAAGCAATGAAAATTTAGCTAGGCATTTATTATCCTAATCAACAGGTTAACTAAACTTCCAAAAGTGCTAGGACTAAGGAAAAGAAAAATTGATAACGTAGCTTCTGTATGATTATTATCAATTTCAACATAATACAGCCAACATTCATAGTATGTACTATAGAAGTGAATAAATCTTTGTTATCTTAGAATTATTCTTTCGTTGATCTACGGTTCAATGTCTACGGTCTACCCTCGGTTGTGCAGCTGGGCCTTAAAAGTGGGAATTCGTAATTCGTAAATCGTAATTCGTCTAATATACTGCTCATATTTACAAATATTTTCCTGTTTTATGGAATACCTACTATTTTTTATCAGGAGAAAAAAAAACTAGTTACTAAAAGCCAACAAAAAAGAAATTTCTTTTCGGAGGCGTACGTACGTCACATTAACACCAGACAAAAAACAATAGTCAACCTCCAATTCTCGACTGACAATTTAAAGCGCCAGCAAACAAAACTGATTTACAACACACCTTCCGTAGTCGCACTGCGATCACTAGATAAGATTTTAATGAATGAAAACTTATATCATCCATAGTAAAAATGATTCATTCTCCAGCAGTGCACATCGATTCATACCATTATTATGTCCAAATTGATGATGATACAGCTCAATATTCCAGGAAAACAAAATTTTACCTACACGATTTAATTCACTGACAGAAAGCTCCCAATACATTTTCATTATGTACCTACCTAAGAGCAAAAACGTTTTTTTCATACGGAGAATTTTAAAAATTTTCTCAGAACAATGACGCAATAACTAACATGTGTGCCACTGAAAACGATAACCACCGACCATTTGGGAATCTCCCCAAGACTGTGCTTACAGCCACGACAGAAAAGAATCGAAAGCGACGATGAAAACAAGTTTATTTTCAATGAAACCGTCATGAATCATCACTCTATTAACTCTGTTAATACGTCACCATATCAAACAAATTGATCGTTCAATGAAACGACCTCTATGGGGAGCGGAATAAGAGCTTGAGAGTTGAAACAATTCCTATCCTACACTCACTGTTTTAAGAATTTCATTCATAAAAACGAATATCGCATGAGACTTTTGAGCGAGAGAATGAGCGAAAGCTTCTCTGTTTCCACTTTTTTATGAATGAAATGACTGGCAAAGTGGCAATATCAAATCATTGTTCAATGATCGTAGGAAAGCTTTGATCTCTCTGCGATTTTTCTCTCAATGAATGAAATGAGACCTCAGCGGCTTACTCATTTGTAACCAATTATTATTTTCAAATTGTCAACTCGCGAAGAAGGACGCGATTTTTATCAAGGACACCGGTTAAATTTTTGTTACGAATTTATCAGTAATCGGTTTTCATACTGATCGTTTTGATATAACAATAAAATTGTTGTATTTATTTTGAATGACTGAGTTATAACTGTCAATTGTGATTGGTCTAGTGTCAAGTGAAGACAGTGAACTTTCTCTGCAATTCCGGACGCTTTTGCAGACTAGTATTGAAGTGAATCATTGAAATTATGTTTTCATAAACAAATTCTTCGAAATATGAATTTTGAAAATAATTTTATATTTTGATGATATCAGTGAGCTTTATGTTCCTACAGTTGAAATATTTTTGAATCCAACCACATCTATCGCATTTAACCACTGAGATTTTAGCGGCCGTTGTCGTGTGGTGTCGTAGTCGTGGTCGTCGCCAGCGAGCTTTCCAGGAATTTTTAAATTTTTGGCGCCGCTGAATGAATCACATGAAGGAAAATAAATTCAAAGTTTAAATACAATGGAATTATCAATAATTTTGAGTTGTGTGTGTGCCCTTGATAACTTTTGTTAAAATTATTTATATCATGCAAGAAAATGACCCGCTGGGGTTTTATGAGAGGACGTTTGGGAAAAGTAACGAAACCCACGTGGAAGAGGCGGAAACGTTAAGTCGGACTAGTGGTAGTGAACGTTTAGATTTAAGTCCGTGTGAGAGTGGTATAAGTGAAAAAGACAAAAAGGCATCCGAAGCTCAAGACGAAGATGATGATGAAGAAGAGCAAGGTGATCCTGTTCTTCCCCGCGATCCGAGAGTTTGGGATGCCACACACATCCGCAGTTGGGTCAAGTGGATGACTAGAAAATTTAACATCGATCCGAAGCCGGATCTCTCTCGATTTCCAACAAATGGCCAAGAGTTGTGCGACCTGTCAAAAGCTGACTTTTGGGTTTGTGCTGGCTCAAAGGATGGAGGAATAATAGTTGCCAAATATATTGCCCATATGCTGTACTCGGTGTCAGGGAGGGAAACTAGTCCGATGCTGAATGATAATGAACCAAGTGAGTAATAAAATAAATTTATAACAGTTAGGTCTACGAGCTTAATATCCCCACTATGAGGCTTTCGCTAAGATGTCTTAAAACTTCGAATTAGATGAGTAACTTCCGGTTGGCATAATTGAGTATGTAGGTATTGTTTCAACATAATCCTGTTTGGAATAGACAAAAATCGGAGAAGACGACTTTCGGTTTGGTTGATCAAAAATGACTATCATGCAATTCTTGGAAACATAACGCCGTCTAATTTGTTTGTACGAGAAAGTAAAAAGAAGTTATGATAAATTCTTTGATTATTCGAGTTTAAACTTTTTCCCGAGTAGATGATTAATCTCGAGTCCAAAGGTGCCTTGCCTAATGTTTGGTCTGTTTTATGTGCAAAGTGTGCAATTGTTTTTGACAGGTTATGTTATAGGTTATGGTGTTTTTAATTGGCAATCTGGAAGTTGAAAAAAGCATTCTGAATGCGTTAAATTGGGCAAAAGTGACAATTCTGATTCTGAAAAGAAGAGAATTCCTTCTGATTTTAAAACCAGAATGCTTCTTTTCAGATTCCAGATTGCCAATTATTAAAAACGAAATTAGAGTGGCTGTCTAGATGTTAGACCTCAAGGGTCCATTGTTATACCACTAAAGAATTAACTCATGGAGTCATGGCAGAGTAATGAACTTAAACAAACCAATTTGTACTTTTAATGAAATTAGAGAGACATCTTGTGTCGATCGTTGCCAGTTCACTGGTATTATCGAAGAAAGGACTACCGAGATAGTTATTCCTTCTATTGGAGAGTGCCGGACATGTACATACGAGGTGTTGGACTATTTCCTGGTCCAAGCAGTTTCTACAGAAGTCATTTGTGTAGACCCCCAGCCTCATAGCATGTCTCTGGATGATGCAGTGTCCTGTTATGACTACAATTGTAGAGCTTATAGGTACCTTTGACCGCTTTAGGTCTATGCTTGGCCATATTTGTTTGGTTGCTAGGCAGGTGGTGTCCTGTGACCATATAGCATTTGTTAATTCTAGAGCATATTGTTTGTGTCTTTGTCTAACAGTGGGCAGAAGTGTTCCGGTTTTGTTAAAATACTAAGGACTTTTTTTGTTTCTTTATTTTTAGTTAAAAATGTTCTAACATTAACAATCAAGTGCCTAATCAAGATAAATTTTACAGTGATTTGCAATATTTGTTTGTGCTGGCACTCGAGCTTACCTATAGCATATTTTTGTTTCATTTTTATCTGTTATTTCATAAGTTCACGTAATTTTATTTTTTTCCAAAGCAGTTAGATTCGGATTTCTTAATACATGCTATAACATATTCATTTGTATTTAATATTATTTTTGGGGATTATCTTTAGACTTAATTAAATCTTTTTCTCCACTGAAAGAGATCGATAAGCAAACAGTCAAATGAAGTCATCAATACACATCCTACCTATGAATCGAATAAGACTTTATCGGCAAAGCAATCCGAAGTAAACAACTTTTCCCAAAGTACCTCCAATAGGAAGACAGATAACTCTTTAAGCATCTTTCAACCTTTTCGTATATTTATCAATTTCGAAAACAACAGCAACAAAAATCAATGACAGCCAGGAAGGAAGGCATAAACTTAATCTTGAAATACCTACCTTCGTTTTTCCAAATCAAATCACGTCAGTGAAAAAACAAACACCTTTTCTGCTGCATCTTATCCACAAAAACAATCTCTTTCTATAATTTAACCCGATTTTATTGACCAATCTAACGGTGTTAAGTATGGCGAAAAAGGGGTGGATAAATGTTTTCTCATAAAAGGATTCAATTGAAATTGCAATGTGTGTTAAATAAATGGTCATGGGAATTTCACGCTCTCTCATGTCTCATCAAGGGTGAAATCAAAGAAAAAGAAATCCTTTCGGTCAGTGTGAAGCCATTCTTTTCCTGTCCCAAAGATTTATGCGGTATCTGATAAGAGTGGCAACGGTAATTGCACACTTGAATTGAAAGATACAATATTTCATCATATCTTTCAACACATTAACTCCACCTCTGCTCCTGTTTCTTGATAGGGTCCTTAATTTAATTTAAGCCGCCCGCTCTTGACTCGACTTTTCCTTTTACCGTCGCGATAATTATTCATAACAATCACCACGCAAAAAAGAACAACCCATCATATTAAAATATCATAATAGTGTTGTTGTGGTGGCGGAGGTGAAAGCTCGACTGTCACCGTTTAAGGGCATTAAAAGGCAGAAGGCACACGAGGAGTTAATAAACAGTTCAAGTAAAGTTAATAAACGACATAAATATGATAATTTTTCACAGAGTGTGGTATCTAATAATAAAATCACAATAATCCTCTGCCGAAAAATATGCAACCCCACCACTGAAAAGGCATCCCAGCAGGTGGTTAGCCAACTCCAGTCAAACAATGGGATCGCTTTCCGTTTCCTTGGCTGTCTGAATATAGCATCCTTCCTTCCTGTACTAGCATCAAACTGAGTTCGACAGTGATGTTATAGAATAAGAGAACTTTTAGTCTACTTTTTTACACTAATTTCTCCTTCTGTTCGGTAATAGATATAGAACTCTGGTTTTGACAGTCTGAATGAAGTCAGATCATGAATCTTTTAAGGGTCGTACAGATATAACATCCCTGTGTTGGGATGATTTTCATCGTCGGTTACTGTTGCTGCCGTCACCATTGACGAGGGTGTCATTTAATTGATTTGTTTTTTATTCAAACAGGGATCATTGGTTAGATTTGCGTTAATCGCCAAGTAAGACATATGTTCCACGTCCACCCATCAGGTGATGTTATTTTTCTGTAATGCCTCCCCTCTTGCCCTTTGACATCGCTTTTGTCATCATGATGACGATGTTATTGCAAATGGTATAAGGGTTTGGTCGAAGTGGGTGGCAAAATGGGGGTTTCTTTTAAGAAGAATCTACGCTTGATCGAAGTGTGTGCTTTTTTATTTGGCTCAGTTTCTTCATCAAGTTGCTAGCGTTTGGACGCGTTTAGAAATTTAGTCGCATTGTTTTGAGAATTCACATGTTTTTTTTTTATCCGACTTTAAGTGTAGAATAGAAAACAACAAAAGGTGTTAAAGTGCGCTGTGGTTAAACAAAAAAATAAAAATAAATAAATACTGTTAAAAATTGAGATGAGTGTGAGTGTTGACGTGGGCGTAATGTGGCGCCTTTCAGAGGATTTTAATCGTCGTTTCGGTGTTCGTATGCAACCGCACCATCATCACCACCATCATTACCATCATCCATCTGCGGCGGCTGCCGCCGCTGTGAGACCAATGCTTTACAATGGTTTGTCTCTAGAAAAAATTCCTGACAATTTTTGAAATATTCGTAGAAGAATTGATATTTATTACCTCTGTATACGATGACTTGCCGTTGGGAGTTCGAGGACGCTGTCTTCTTGGCGCATACAAATTTTAAAAACAAAATTAGTCATTTCTGAATTTTATTTTTGCTTTGAATTCTAAGAATTTCGAATAAACATGCATACATCTGGGATAAAGTGATCATGAGTTAACGAATATAATTTTTACTCAAAATTTTTTTTTGCTATTGTAAAGAGATTATTATGATTCACTCAAAAATCCATTCCATATTGTTTTGTGATTCACTTTTCCTTTGGAGTTAAACAATATAGATACGAGTTATGTACGCCCTTAATACTTTTGATTTTAAGAAGAAAAGAACTGGACTAGCCAAAAATCTAGATTTCTTCTAAACGTTTTCCAGGTTTTGTAGGATTTTCGAAACAAAACAAAACCAAAGACACTATTTTTCCGGTTAGGGACGAATATAACCAAAATCATTTTTCTCGTTGAAATAGCAATTTTTGCATACCTAGCTCTAACCTCTTGCATCTTTTATAAGAATTTGTTGATAATAAATGAAGCAAACATGATTCTACAAAAATTGAAGTCTCGGAAGTAAACCCTTGAAACTCAATCATGTTGATACTAAGATTGTAGAACAAATTTTATATTAACTTTATCTTTGGATCAGCAAAGAAGAAAATTTCGACCTGTGTTATTTCCGTTTCTTTAAGTACCTCTGCTATTTCCTTTACTATTTTTATGTTAAGATAACGTTGGCTTACACTTCAGAGTTTAGACCAACTGGCGATGGTAGATATATTTTGCAAGTACCTACCAATCAGATTTTTCTCTTATCTAATAATTTGTATTTGGTTTGCAAGTAAAATTTATTATGATAATTGACACGCGATAACAATTGTATTATAAACAATGACAGTTAAATCCTTAAAGTAATTAAATAGTTAACATAATTTACAAATCATTAAATTATAAGGCTTCCGAACAATCTTTGAGTATCAAAGATAAGTGCTATTGAATTTAAATTAAATAGAATTATAAAAAAAAATCGTAAAAATTGTTTCAATTACTTTTTGTATCAATTTTTTTTTCATGATTACTTTTTGGCATATTTTGAGATATGGTTTATCGATAAAATAATTTTATGTTTGGTGAAAAATAATGTTGCGATTTGGGATAAGGAAAATTTTTAAATTTCACGCTGTACATAATCAAAGTTCATGAATTTTAAATATTTGCATTTAATATTTTAATGCGCCAACAAAAACCTTATATGTCTCTGGAGACCAAAATCTGTAACATGTTTAATGTATTATTAAAGCTCCTAGAGGTCATAGCTTGGTTTTGTTTTGGGTATTGACAAATTCTGATCAAAATGATGGCATATGAAACATGGAATAACAGCGTATTTAATACAAAATTCACGCTTTTAAAATAAATTGAAAGAATTTCAAGAAAAGTCAAGTCAGATCTTTAACTGGTTACTATGCTTCCTCGATAGTGGCGTAGACTCCATCGCAGATATGATTAATAAAATGATTAGTAAGTAAGTAAGTAAGAAATTCATTTATTCATAATTTTTCTATTACAATAGTTAAAAGTAAGAATGAATTAAGAAGCTTTGGCTTAGCCGTCAGCTCGGTTGGCAAAATATTTTATTATTACTTTCTAATAAAATGATTATTTTGAGAATGAAAATTTTTATGCTGAATAGGGTTAAAAGCATCAAACCCAACTGAGGAAAACCGGAACAAGTTTGAACAAGCCAGGAAGGCCTGCAATGCCTCTATTCGTCGGACAATAGAATAGAATAGAAAGAATTTTTGGTCGTTTGTAAAACATATGAAGAATTCTTCTTCTCCCTCGGTCCCAACGCTCGTTGACAATGACATTCAAGTTGTTAGCTCTCTCGCGAAAGCTAGCCTTTTTGCTAGGCAGTTCGCCTCCAACTCTTCGCTGCCAGAGAGTATCATGACTCCCCCAGTTCTTGAGCGCGTCAATGATTCTATGGGACAAATCTTCTTCGGCACTCGTGCTGTGGCGAAAGTCCTTAAGAATCTCAACATAAATTCGCTGGCCCGGATGGTATCCCCTCTATTATTCTGAAGAGGTGTTCTTCCACGCTGGCTATACCCTTGCGTAAGCTTTTCCATCTATCTATACATCATTTGTGCAGCCAATTCCAAAAAAGGAGAATCTTCCCTTCTTTCTAAGGTCATGGAAACGCTGATAAACTATCAGCTCAAAAAAATATCTCCAAGACCGAAAGCTTCTTAATGACCGGCAATACGGCTTTCGCAGTAACAGGTCCACTGGTGATATGATGGTTTATCTCACCGAACAGTGGAGCAAGTCATTACATCGTTTTGAAGAAAGTAAGATTGTTGCCCTTGATATTTCAAAGGCATTTGATAAAGTTTGGCATCTTGCTCTTCTATCGAAAATGCGTGCTTTCGGTATCGATGGCTCCCTTCTTCGTTGGATTAGAAACTTTCTTTCGAAGCGTTCAATATAAGTTGTATTGGACGGTTTCAAGTCAATATAAAAGCTGGTGTGCCCCAGGGCTCCGTTTTGTCTCCGACCCTCTTTTTCATTTTCATAAATGATCTCTTGTCTGATGTTACTTCTAATCCAATTAATTGTTTCGGTGACGATATTACCCTTAGCTTTTCTTACTCGTTTCCAGACTCACATCCCTCTTCTTCGGATGTGGAACTGCAACGGCAAAATATGATAAGGTCATTAAACTCTGACTTAAACAGCATGGTACAGGGGAACAAAAAACCGTGACTCCATGCTATCTTGAATCGTTAAGGCGAGATATACCTATACCTACCCCTTGCCACTGCCCATGAGTGGCACTTGCATCAATGAGATCGAACGTCTCGAGATTCTCGGTATGTGCATCACTGACCACCTCTTGTGGAACGAGCACATTTATGCTATGTGTCGCCAGAAATTCCACCAGATGTTTGGGTTTCTTAAGACGGTGCAAGAAATTTTTCTCCCCGTCTGATCTGGCTCTAATCTATAAAGACTTGTATTCGTTGAAAGCTTGAGTATAATTCCCATCTCTAGGCTGGTGCTCCAGCTACATACTTAAGTCTCTTGGATGGTATACAAAAAAAGCTGTAAGAATGATTGGTGATAGAGACATCACTGATTCATTCACTTCATTGGAACACCGTCGCAGTCGTCACGTTTCATGTCTCTCTCTGTTCTATCGTTACTTCTACGGTAATTGAAATAGCCAGTTGCATTCCTCCGTTGCCTCCAGGTATGCCCATCAGTTTACCCTCGAGCCCAACTTCGGACGTACTCTTAAGTATAGAGAATCGTTCTTTAGCCTTACTACGCGAGTGTGGAACTCTATTCCACACTCTGTCTTTCCCAATCATTGCAATGATTAAAAATTCAAGACCAATCTACACTCACTTTGTCTATGGCATAATAAGGGTGCGCAAATCTAATATATAAAATTCTTCTGTCACAGTTTCAGTGGTCATACTCCTCCGAAACGGCTTGACCGATTTTGATGAAATTTTATATGTGTATTCGGTAGGTATGAGAATAGGTTCATATCTATTTTTTATACCGCTTATTGTTAAGGATGGCTCATCCACACATTTCGTTTTGCCATACACGGCGATAAATGATTGAAATTGCCGCATGGACCATGAATCGTGTTAGTTGTAACCGACCCCTATGTTTTGATAGCATTTTATATTTTCCAACCCTATGCAAACCCGTTGAGGACTCACTACTTTTGTGACCAGGGTACCGGGTAGCGGGCAAGCGGTGTAGTCGGTAGCAATTGCTGGTGTAGCGGGTAGCGTTTAGATGTATTGGGTAACGGATAATGTTGTAGCGGGTTACAGGGTAACTGGGTATAACGGGGTAGCGGGTAGACGGTAGTGGAAAAGCGGGTAGAGGGTAGCGGGTGGTATGGTAGCGGGCTACAAAAGTCTAGGTCTTTTTTGTATCGATTGAGGCAGTACGAAGTCTGTCGGGTCAGCTAGTTATATATAAAAAAATAACAATATAATAATAAAACATTATTGTACAGTCGCTCAAAACGCATTGATTTTGACAGTTTTTTAACATAATTTAGATATCAAGTTTCAAGTCCAAAAACTTTACTGTAATCGACAGGAAATGACATATGTATCATGACATTTCAAACAATTAAAGTCGCATTACGACAAAAATAGTCTAGGACTTGTTCATCCAAAATCACGTTATATGGAGTTAAACATACTCAATTTTTATTCATTTCTACTAACCGTACCTAACTGAGCTGTAGACTCGGGAACTATTTAAATTTTTTACATGCAATCCTCTCCACCATTTTTATGCGAGAATCAAGACCTTAGCACAAAGTCACAAAATAATTAATTAGCTTAAAAAAAGTCCTCTACCTTATGATTTAAAACGTTTTCAATTGGCAATCTGGAAGCTAAAAAAAGTATTCTGTTTCTGTTTTTAAAACCAGAAAAAAATTCGCTCCATTTCCCTTTTCAATTTCGCTTTTCCAGCTTCCAGATTGCCAATTAAAAACGTCATTACAGTTTTTAAAAACGCGCGTTAAGAAGTTTTCGTTTTCGATCCAAAAAGTTGCAAACCAAAAATAAATCAAGTAATGTTTGTTCTTTTCAAAAACAAAGTGTTTTTATTAAGTATACCTAGGCTTTTTCTTATTGCTTGTTTATTTTTTGGCATACAAAAACGTGAAGATAGAAAGAAATGAAGTTTTGTGTCTGTGCAAATTCGTCAACAAAATCAAAGCTTAATTAAACTTATGTTTGTCGAGAACTTTCGTTAAAATATGCGTATACATATACTTTATGTTGTATGTTGTTTATTTAAAAGAGAAAATGTAAAAAACAAAGTTTAGTAATTTTATTTTTTCAAAGTCCTTTCTTAAATCAATGCTTATTTTTTTCTTATATTTTGTGACTAACAAAAGACAAAATTAATAGTTCAACAAATAAAATGCATTAAATAAAAAAAAACTTTCATACAAAATAAATTCGATGATTCGATCCACCATTTTGGATGTCTTTAGCTTTCACAAGGACAGGTTTTCTCCATCAACCGAAACAAAACAAAAATTCTTCGTAATTCCTCAATCTCATCGCACAACCTCAAACATTTTTTTTAATATTTATTTTCTTTCTGTGCTTTATTTTCAGATCCATATCAACTGCTGAATGCCGCTTCACACCGATTGGTAGCACAAGGTTCGGGGCAGATCCAATTGTGGCAGTTCCTGCTGGAGCTACTAGCCGATTCGTCGAATGCCAATTGTATAACATGGGAGGGCACAAACGGCGAGTTTAAGCTCATCGACCCTGATGAAGTTGCAAAGCGCTGGGGAGAGCGCAAGGCTAAACCAAACATGAACTACGATAAGCTCAGCAGAGCTTTACGGTAAGTTAAAGACATTGATAGTGTCGAACTTTTCTCTCAGCTCTCATGCAATATTTTAAGTATTTTGTTAAGAAATTGTATTTCAAAGTTTGAATGCAATTTTATATTATTTGGTAAAGTAGCACAGGCAGTAAATGTGTTCGATTTGAGAGACTGTTGCGATTGCGATAAAAAAAATTTCCATGAACTTGAAATGTTCATAACTAACGTCATCATCAAAGTCCGCGACACAGATAGTGGGGTACATCGTTTACATGACAAGACAGTTTTTTTTTTGCATTCAGTATCCAAAACATGAACGTGTTGTAGAAAAAGACAATAAAATAGAAGTCCGAAGAGGATTGCGTTGCCGCTGAAGAGATGAAGTATAGTGCGGTCAGACTGCGTGACTCATTAGATTGTGATTTCATATATTAACCGGCTCTTTCGTGGGGTTTTTGTGCAAGCGAACAGCAAACAGGATCTTAAACTTCTACAAATAAACAAAGACATAGGCTTGTGGTTTAAATTCCTTGATATTTTTTTTCTGCATTGAAATGATTTCTAAGAATTGTCTTGGAAGTGACTCCGGACAGTTGAAAACTAATGTGCGTGTTATCCGACGGGTGTTGGTAAAATTGAACGCATAAATACTCGTAACTAAAAATGTCTATGATGACGAAGAAACAAAAGTTTATTCAATTGATTAAAATATAAAATTGGCAGAAAAAGTGTTAATCTCTTGAATTTTATGGTAAAAAAATAAAACTATCAGAACGAACATTCTGAATGAAGTCAAATCTGTGATATTTTAATTAAAGTTGACGTCAATGGTTAACGCATTTAATCTATAGGTTTAAATTTTAAACTGTACAGTAAAACCTAGTACGAATGAGAAAAGATTGAGTAGATACTAGAATAAGAAGATAAATTGATTTCTATTTTTTTTAAATTAACAACCATTTTTATTTCTAGGTATTACTATGACAAAAACTTCATGACAAAAGTTCACGGCAAGCGATACGCATACAAATTCGACTTCCATGGTCTAATGGCAGCGTGTCAGGCTCAAGCCCAAGGATGTGATTCCGCAGCTGCATATAGTTCCTACAAACTACATCATCACCATCCCGGCCTTCAACCAGACCATTCACCTTCATCGTCATCGAGCCTTGGTTATCCCTGACCAACAGCTACGGCAATGACATCACCAATTACCGCCGCCGCTATTGCCAGCACAGCAACGCATTCCCCTAGTAATGTCACAACCTCAAGTACAAATCTTTTTCCATCATCAACGAACACTTCCGCACCGATGTTTCCATCCGGTCCATACTGGCCATATTCACCAACCAGCTTCGAACCTCGCCCACCACCAAACGGATTTAACTAAATGACAATTTGTTAAATTAACTTTTACCTCATCTATAAACAACAACAATCCTTTGAATATTGTTCCTTAATAACGTAACCTAGTCGTTTCACAAATCATCAAAAGGTGTGCGAATGGTCATTTTGACTTCCGGAATATAATAAACTCCACCGAGAAGACCACCCGTGGTTGGGACAGTCCTTATGTCTAGAGTGAACCCTTGTCCTTGCACTCATATAGAAATAATTTAATTAGATGCTATTAACCTTCTTCTGATGTGTGATACAAAAATTTGTCCAAAAAGGATTACGTAATAACCTATGATGTTGTATAGAAGAGCAGCATAGAGCCAGATACCGTTCGGTGAACGTTTATGTTAATTTATACTAATTTCAGTAATTGTTGTACAATCTTTATCTTAATAACCCTCTTTTATCCTTCGATTGAAATTAGGTGATAAGTTAGTTATAATGTTTTAAATTAAATTATTAAAATTATAAATTGGATTCTAAGGAAATATAGATTAAAATTGTTCAAACAAATTGTGGTTTTCTTTTCTGGAAATAAGTCTTGCTGTAAAAGAATTAAAGGACAAGGGAAACCTTAAGGCCTTTATGTCTGTAACACAAACACGCTACAGCTTTGGCTTTGGCTTCGCCTGACATTAAAAGCTGAATCACAAACACGCTTCAGCTTCAACTTCGCCTGACGTTTACGACTTCAGCCATAGGAATTTAATGCATGCTATCACAATTAAGCTTCGACTTCACGTTTCGTACGTAATGTAACGTAATATGACTCCAAACGGAATCTCTAGTTCAACATTTGCTTGATCTGACAGCTGCAGAAAAAAAGGTCAACAGATGACGGAGGGGGAGAAATGTCATTCAAAGCAAAATCGAAGCGGGACGCATCGTAAAACAGACGATGATGAAGCGTGATTGTGTTTCAGCCATTAAACCTTTAAAGTGGAAAAGCGTTATTTAATATAATGGAAAGCTTGTATTATAAATGTTGTTGTAAGATATCGTCTAGTGATTATATTTTAAGCAACTTTATTCGATTTGATCATAACCCTTTAAAATACAAAAGAACAAACAGTTAAGTCTATACGGAGTAGGTTATGGCTAGAATGATAAACACGATGCAGTACAAGAAAAACATTATGCGATCTATTGCTGTGGCCAAAACGATCCAATCAAATTGAATTGATCTGATTGCCGATGCAATCATGATCTGCTGATCCTCGAAGTTTGAAGCAATTTCGGAACCTTGTTCGGTTAATTCCTTTTGAGCATTGCTCTGGGAGTCAATGTCCGGACTTAGATGTGACAAAAACAAACAATAACTCAATGGTCCATTGAGAAGGTTTCTCAGGAAAGAAGGTACACGTTGGCGATGTTTAGCACTCGACAAGTAAATTACAATTACAGATATAATTGTTGATACACTTACAAGCAGCAAGCTACTGCTATAGAACAGCACTGAAATGAAAAAAAAAACTATTGATAAACACTGGTTTGGACAACCCGTATTAGAAACAAACTTACCAACTAAGGGAGTGTTCTGCGCCAGCACTGGTAACAATTGTGCAAAGTACATGAGAAACGCTGAAATAATCACAATGACGATGCCATTCAGTAGCAGTTTTTCACCCATTTGAGGTGGTAGCCAGAAACTAGACAGCACCAGCAAAACAATACACGATGCTGGAGTAAAAATCAATGCTTTGTACATGGCAGCCCGGCGAACCAGTTCGAAGTCAAATTTCACAAAGTTATAAAACTGCTCGTTTGTTTCGAAACTCGTCGACACCTTGCGGATTTCCCATTCGTTGTTTTCCACCATTGTCGAAATTTCAGTTTCAGCATCTTTGCCACCGTAGATTTCTAGCTTGATGTCGGCCGTTGTCCACGAACCAATTTTCAAGTTGCATTGTTGTGTGTCGAATGGCCAGAGTTGAAGATTAAGACTGCAGAATGCCGTAAAAACTGCTGGTGGAACCCATAAGACACTGCCAGTTTGAGTGACAATTAGTTGGCTACCACCGAGGTGATCATCACGATCAGTGGCACTGTTGAAAAGCGCAATATCGGGTCGCCAAACGTCATCGGCCGCTACGTGCATACTTCTAATGTTACCATATTCTGAGGATGACCATTTGAATTTATCGTCTTGCCATTGCTATAAGCATAGTTTAAATTTATTTCTTATTTGATTGTAATAGACAATTTATACCATCCGTATCCATCCATAAACAGTGATTTTTCCCTTGAGTTCGTCAATGTCAATATGACGTACTGTGAGACCAATTTTGACATCAGTTGGCTTGCCATTCATCAATGGTTGCGCAAATTTGTTGTAGTTCACAAAAAGATCCCGTTTTAGGTTGTCATTGAAGGTTGCATTCCACATTGTGTTGGTTTTGTTATGGGTTTCTATTTATAGATATACAAGAAAAGATTTGATGAAAATGAACGAAAGTTATTTAGAAACAAGGGAACATCATAGTAGAATCACAGTCAATGCTGGGGATTTGAAAAGACCACTTCTGTAGACTGTATAACGGTGACGACGAACACATTAGACGCATACAACTTCGGGATAGTAGAGGAGTTTGTCTACCTATAGGCAACACGGGCAATAACACCAACACCGAGATCAGATAAAGAATAACTCTTGCTAATCGCTGTTTCTTTAGGCTAAGAAAGCAATTGAGTGGAAAAGCCCTCTGTCGAGCAACTAAGGTAAAACTGTGTAACACCCTCATCATCCCAGTCCTGCTATATGGTGCAGAAGCATGGACCTTGACAAAATCGGATGAATGTGCCTTAGGCTGTTTCCAGAGGAAAGTTCTTCGGGTCATCTTGGTCCCGTGTGCAGTGATTGGGAATGGAGAAGAAGATACAACAGCGACATGGACCTACACCAATGCTCCGACCTGGAAAGCCTTCGACACTATTCCTGAGGGACGTAGAAGGAGAGGAAGACTCACTCAGGTGGCGCACACAAGTGGAAGAGGACTTCAATCAACTTGGAGTGCAAAACTGGAGACAGCTAGCTAGGTTGATTGAGGCCCAAGTCCACAACGGACTGAAGCGCCACCTTAAGTAAGTTTGTAAGTAGAACGATAGTTAAAGAATGTCTTGAGATTTGAACAGTTGTCAATCCATCTATTATAGGTCCTTTCAATTTTCCGCCGTAGCCTATTTCAAATGATACACCAAAACAAAGTTTTGTTTGCTTAGCTTACTTTCATTCAGTAGAAAGAATATCTTCTGATGCAAATATCTCGGCAACCAGGGTTCGGAACTAAGTTTGGCTTTCAGTGGTAGGCTCAGAACAATGAGAACTATGAAATATGTTGAATTTAGCGAAATCGATTTCTTCATGATGTTCGAAAAATATCATGGGCTAAACCCTTGCCATAATTTTGGATAGAAAAAAAATTCTATGCATCGAAAAAGGTTTCAAGTTTTTAGAAAGTCTGATATCCGAGATATTGGCGAATGTTAAATACTCGCAAAAATTTTCGATATTTTTCACAATTTTACTCGGCAACAGTTATACAGTTGTACATAAATATAACGACTTACAATTATTATTCTATCAGCCTTTGAAATCGAGTACTTTTTCAGCACTCGGGTATAAAGTTATAATCGAAAAATAATCAGCCTTATTGTTAGTTTCGCCCGGAAAATAATTCCCCGGAATATTTTTGTTCGCCCGGAATTTTAAAAGCTATTGTGAGTTTGCAGTTGCCCGTAGCTTAGGGGTTAGGTGCGTTGGCTGCTAATGCTAAGCAGAACGTCGTGGGTTCGAGTCCTACTCGTGCCCATAAAGTTTTTATTTCATCTTTCACGGGCACTGCCTCTTGCGAAGACCTGACAAAACTTCCAATAGTATCAATCTGTCTTGAAAAAGTGCTTCTCAACTTTGCCGTTCGGAATTGGCGTTAAATTATAGGTTCCCTCAATTCTTCACACGCACTCAGAGAATTGTTGATGAGAGTAAGCCACTAAGGCCTTGGCTCTTCAAGAGCTGTCGCGCCACTCTATTTATTTTATTTTCATTGCGAGTTTCACCCGAATAGAATTTCACTTCGAGTAGGACTGACAGTTCGAATAAAACAAACAGTGACAGAATGCTTGCAGAAAAACACATTTTCCAGGGAATGAAAATATTACCTTTCAAATTATTAAACATTTTTATGATTTTTCTTTACTTACAATCCAAATGAATAGTTCATTCAAGAAATATTCTTTTTCAACCCAAAACTTACATTTTACGCTTGAACTGAGTGCTGGCTATTAGAGAAATCTTTCGAACTTGAACTTTTTTTCGCCCGAAACTCACAATAGGCGAAACGGAAAAACGATTTTTTTTAGGTGGAATGCTGTTCACGTGAAACTGGCAATAGGTGTGAATATCTGTCGATTTCTGCCCATAGAGTGGTGATCCCAATACCGTTAAAATAAAATCAAGCATAATCTGTGTAATATGCACACAGTGTTAAGCAGTAGCAGACTGAAAGCAGTTCAAGGTCAATTATTCAAAACGTCCTTAGCAGATGAAGTCGTTCATTTTTCCAGTTATTTCTTTTGAATTTCTTTTCTAAATATGTGATTATGTACTTCGTAAGTTGTTGGTGTTTTATTTATCTTTCACATGGAAATCACAACGAAAATTATGTGTGTATGTGTATGTATGCACGCTTCTTATCAAAATTTAAATTTTCAAGCAATTCTCATATTATTAAAACTAATTGCTGTTATCTGAAAATGCAGGAATTATGTTCGCACCACAAGTACATTTTGCAAGTTGGGAGAGATTTCTTTTTTTTTTCGTTTATTTCCATTAATATATTTTTTTGCATAACTAAATTTGTTCCATTGGATAAATCGAACTTTTGAAATTGCAGTGGTTATGGTTAATTGGTAGAAATCCTAGGTTTATAAATTATGCGCACCTTTTAACGGTTCTTCAGTTGAAGAATCGGCGAAAACGACGATGCCATTAAATAAAATTTGAACAAGGAATAAACCGGATGTCAATATTGCAACAAGGTGCATTGTTTCTTGTTATCCGTCCGAGTACAAGATATAAATTGAAACACAATAATTTTAATGAAATATTTAAAAAAAAACGTCTTTGAAGAAAGAAAGAGATAAGCTTAGCTCTCTCTGAGTCTTAAATAAAAAGATGAATTTCAACGAGCTATATTACGCGCCAGCCAACGGTTGAAGTAATACTAAAAACGAAATCAACAATATTTTTATTTTCAGAATCTTCTATACTTCAATTTTTAAGGGTAGCCTGCATAGATGTTTGTATCGTGTCGTGGTTATATCGTAATCAGAGTCTTAAGAATAATTCAATTTTTGTATTGTTATATGAATGTCAGTGGTCCGGTCATGAAATAATAATAACGTTGTATATAGCAACTTTGGAAACCGCCTGAGAGTCGAGCCACAGAAAGAACACGGGGTGAATCTGAATGTGGCAGATTAGAATTGCTGCTGGCTTGCTCAATCTTTTGCAGATTGATTAAGATTGTGCCATAGGACTCAAATGATTATGCACCATTATTCAATTTAAAATATTTTGTCACCTAGATTAAGCTTTCATGATGGTACTTTAGACAATGCGACTGATGTTTAGGAACGCTGCTGATTTCGTCAATCAAAGTGAATGTCTAGAGTAAGGAAGCTAAAAATAGAGACTCCTCAAAGGGAGAATCAGAATTATGTACATTGAGACGGTTTTAGTTCCGATGTGGGTGCCGTCTTTTAGTTCGTCTTTGAACGTGGATAAGATAGTTCGTTTTTCTGTCGAGATAATAAAATGGCGAATACGCTCAGGTTTTTGGTTTTCTGTTTTGTGCTCTTAGTTTTGATTGTTTCTAAAAATCGTGTCAGTTGTAAGTTCAATTAAGTTTGTATTTTAGTCATTTTCACTTTTTTCTTGATATTAGCTTCTGAAACGGAGGACAAGCTGTTAACAAAACTTTTCATTCACTATGACAAGACTGTTCGCCCGGCTAACCCTGGCCAAACAATTGTGGTAAAAATCGCCTTCCAATTGAAACAAATTGAATTTGATGACGCCAAAGGTTTATTTACTGCTGCGGCACATTTTGTGGCAGTAAGTTTGCTCTAGAAGTAGTAATATTACCGTTAAATTTTGAATTTACATAATTTAGAAATGGGAAGATCCAAAGTTAAAATGGCAACCGTCCGAATATGGCAACATTTCACTGGTTCATCTAAAGAAACACGAAATATGGCTACCTGATGTCTCACTTTATAACAGTGTCGGAAATAAGGCGCTTGATATTACGGACTCCGGTATCATGGTGCTGGAAAGTACTGGTCTTATTGTTTGGGTGATGGATATTCGTATGCAAACCCTTTGTGATTTGGACATGTTCCATTGGCCATATGACACCCATAAATGTGTTATCAAACTGGGATCATGGACTTATGATGGACTTCTTATTGATTTGTATCCGTCGAAGAAACTCAAGCCGGTCAGTGAATTCATAGAAAATCCTGAATTTGTTGTGACTAATTTTACAACTCATCGAGAGGCAACATTCTACGTATGCTGCTCTGAGCCGTATATAACTTTGGAATACTATATTGAGTTCACGAGACGTTTTTCGGCTTTTGCGTCGGTTTTCCTTACGCCTGCGTTGTGTGTGGCAATAATGACTTTGGCGGCATTTTGGATACCACCACATCGTGGTGAAAAAATACTACTTAATGGCTTCACACTCATAATAATACTCATGTACCAGCTTTATTTCATTGCTAATCATTCTACTTTTTCACAGAGGCTACCATTAATTGGTAAGATTGAACATTCAAAATTATAACCCCTGAATTGTGAACTAAAACGAGTTGATTTCAGCAATTTTCTACAGCCTTAGCTTTGTGCTAGTGACACTTTCGATGATTATATCGGTTCTCGTATTGGCAGCATCGAGATCCTTATGTAAAGGACGTCTTCCCTCGAAATTGAGTAAAATTTTGAAAAGCAGAGTCGGTTTGATGTTTGGACCCTTAGATGATTCCAAGAAACCAGATCAAACTGAGTTGAACCATCAATTTGAGGGCGAAAAAATGCATGAAACTTTTTCATTAATAAGTACAAGTAATTCATACGATGAATGGACTGCACTTGGGATTGTCCTTGATCGAGTGGCATTCTTTGTGTATAGCGGTATATATGCCATTATTGGATTAGTATGGTATTTGTAAATAGAGTAAAATCCTAACCGTTGTAATTGACAAGTAGTACATTCTTGTGTGAGATTTACACACCAATATTCAAAAGTCTTGTTTTTAATTATTTAAAAAAAGTGTAAAATCATAAAAATAAATGAATTTTAAAATCATAAGATGCGAAGTAACCCTTAGTAGTATTACAAAATTCTTAACCTGAACACTGACGTTTATGAAAGCTTGTACTACTGTCAAGCTGACAGTATCAGCTGTTGGCTGCCAAAATATGCAAAGGATTTCACATGAAAATAAAAATCTACATAATTTCTTTTGCGTCGATAGTAGTTTAAAAAAATGCAATATCAAAAGGAAGCACCGTTTTCTGTAGAGGTTCCCAAAGTTGATCCTAAAAATCCTCATGGCTTGGGTAAGAAATTACATACTGGCAGTGTATAATTACTTCTTATAATACTGAAATCTATAGGCGATCCCAATGACAAATCCCTTCGAAAGGTCGAAATAGAAGTTCTCATCCCGAAAATAATGCGCGACCGAGCAAAGGAAGAGCATTGCCTAAAAGAGGTCAAAGAATTTGAAAGATGCTGTAAGGACAATAGCTTGTTGATGGTCATAAACTGTAGAAAACAAAATGCTTCCCTTAAGAGCTGCCTCGCTAACTGGTACGGCAACGAGACCTTCAAGAACGAATGCAAAGAAATCTATTTGAAAGAACGTTCAGAATACCGTGCAACTGGCATTCCAAAGAAACATAGAACTGCCAGGTTGCCGTCTAGCTAAGTTCATTCTTTTATTTTGACTGCACAAAAGCGCTGTAGTTGAATCGTTTAATTATATTTTCTGAAACAGTAAATTTGTCCAGATTGTGCAAAATATTGTCAATCTGTTTTGGTCGATTGATTTCGAGGAAAAGCACATCTTTGTCTGAGGTTTCAGAAATCCGTTGAATACCTTTGATGTCCTTTGGTTGGTGTTGTTCGTCTTTGAGGTCAACAATGACTATGAAACTAGCGTGGAAGAACCTTAATCCCTTCTTGTATATCACTGCAAATATTGGTTTAGATCTTACTTCAATTGCGACGTTAATTTTATGTTTCACTCACAGAAATTAGCTCCAAACTTTGTTCCACTTCTGACAATCCAGTTTTTTGCTCTCAAATACAGGTAGGCAACAAGATTCTCTACAAAATTAGGCTTGACTTTAGAGAACTTGTCTATTAGCTGATCGGGATTTAGAGGTATCCCCTGAAGATCATTTATTTGAAGAACTTTGAGAAAGTGGGCAAGAAAAAAAGCCTCTTCTAGGTCCAATAGAAGACTTTCACTCAATCCCTCATGGATGTCTGCGTTGGATGGATTTTGTTTTATGAACTCCGGACAGCTTCGGGACTTGGACCCTTTTCCAAAGCAGCCAGCATCATATAGTTTACGGATATGCTCCAGCTGGTGTATTTCCACCGAAAAACCAGTGAACAATCCTAAAACTTTCTCCCCAGAGGTGTTAGGTAGAATGTCACCAGGAGTTTTGAATTGGGATATTCGTTTGCGTTTGAAATTCGGTGAGAATCGTGTTAGATTAGAAATTGATTTTGTTTTATGGCTTTGCATTTTATCATTTTGAGAAATTTAAATCAAAACAAAGAAAGAGAATCATCTGCAAATTAATGGCTGTCAAGTTGTTGAACCCAAAAGTTTTGTGAAAGCTTCTTTGAGTTGTAATTCGTTCACAGTTGCAGTTAATTAATAATCAAAACCTTATGGCATATAAAAGTCATCCACATACTAAAACGAATGTATTTTCACAGGCTTCCAGCAAGGATTTCGATATTTGGAATACATTTCTGTTATTCGTTTATTCCTGCTGTATTGAAGATTCATAGCCTTTTTGAATACAACATACAATTGAAAACTACTAAAATTTAAGCTTTTTTCTCCAACCCTGAACGTACCAATTCTCCGAGCGAATTCAACTTGACAGTAATTTTCGAACTTCGAAAATTCTGTGGCACAAATTTTTCTTGAGCGAAAAAGTCACAAGACCTGTCAGCTGAACTCTAAATCGCAAAAAGAAAAAAAATTCCTCCCATTTTTGCCATCGAAATCGAAAATATAAAATCCAACAATAAAATCAATTTAATTTCAATATTCCCCCAATTCGTTTCCACAAAATTGTATCATCACTTATAAGATGGCTGACGTCGCAGGACTAATAAATCTCCCCGATGAGAACATCGGTAAGAAAAAATTTTCATCACACACACACAAAATCAATTGCGAAAGAGAAAAAAAAAATATCAAATCCCTTTGTGGGGCTCCGCTTACAGACATGATTGCTGCTACCAGCGTGCTCCAACAACAAGCAACCGACATCCGTCAGCAAAATATCAACTGGCAATCGTACATGCAATCGCAGATGATCTCCCAGGAGGACTACCAATGCATAAGCGCTCTTGATACTGCCAAGGTCGCCTATCTGCAGCAAAATTCCAGCCAGGCAGTGAAGACCTTTCTTAATCTCTTGTCCCATGTTTCCAAGGACTCTACCATCCAGTATATCCTCGTCATGATTGACGATATCCTGCAGGAGGATCGTTCTCGTGTCGAGTACTTCCACGACTATTCTCTCAAGAAGAAGGAGTGCATCTGGGGACCATTCTTGAACTTGCTAAATCGTCAAGATGGCTTTATTGTCAACATGTCGTCGAGAATTCTCGCCAAATTGGCTTGCTGGGGCAAGGAATTGATGCCCAAGTCTGACCTGAACTTCTACTTGCAGTTCTTGAAGGATCAGCTGACCATCCACGTGAGTACACTCTTTTGACAAAAACTGAATCTTTACCATCTGCATTTTGATCACATTGTTGTACATTACAAAATGTATATTTCCTTATGTATAAAAACAACTTTCCTCCTCTCCTTTTAATTATTTTAGTTTTTAGTTCTTCAAGAAAATGTTATGTAAATTTCTTGCATGAAAACTAATAATTTATTGAAATGATTCTTTGTAGTTTTGTGAGTTTTTTTTAGTTTCTTCACACAGAAAACAGAAAGTGGCAATAAGAGATCTGCCACTTGGTCATGAGGTTGTAATTTGAAGTTGTTATGTTTTCTTGTCACATGGTTTTGAGTTTATATGTTTTTTTCACATTTCACACATTTGTTCACGTTAATTTTCTTAAGTTCTTTGTCATATTTGCATGTTCCACTCTCGCTTGTGGGCAGGAAATTCAAATTTAAGTAGACGCCGCCATTTGATTGCCATCAATTGAAAATGATTCAAATTGCGTGTAGTAAGGTACGGTAATTGATTGGGACAAAAGCTATACAAGTAGAAGACTTAGAAGATCTTTGATGGTGGAATTTTTCTTGCTTTCATTTCACAAATTGAAGGCAAACACAAATCTGCGAATTTAGAACTTACTTACTTACTTAAGGTGGCGCTACAGTCCGTTGTGGATTTGGGCCTCAATCAACAGTCTCCGCCAGCCAGCTCGGTCTATAGCTAGCTGTCTCCAGTTTTGCACTCCGAGTTGACTGAGGACCTCTTCCATTTGTGTGCTCCACCTGAGTCTCGGTCTTCCTTCACTTCTACGTCCTCGGAAATAGGACGATAGATTCCGTAAGCTAGTTGCCAACCTTGATGGCGCAGCGTGAGTTCTCCATCGTCATTTTGCACAAGCGAACGACAGAGACATAGCTTTATACAGTTCGTCTCGGTAGATGGTATCATACGCGGCAATGGTGGTGGTTATCGATTTGGAGTTCATAGGTTTTTTCCAGGATCTGCCGCAAAGTGAAAATTTGGTCTGAAGCCACATTGACCAATCAGATTGTTGACGAAAGGCTTCAGACGTTCACATATAAGGGCAAAGAGGATCTTGTAGGCGATGCATGTTATGTAGGCTGATTCCTCTGAAGATGGCGAAGTTTAGAGCATCTCCCTCCATGTGTATCGGGAAAACAATGCTGAGGTTCCATTCATCGGGCATGCATTCTTCCGACCATATCTTACAGATGAATTATTGCATGCTCCTATCTAGATCGTCGCCTGCTGTTGAGTCTGCTTCCCACGACGCATCCGCATCCAAAGAGCCGCTGTTGTTGCTCTCGGTAACAATTACCATAGTAGATGTCGCAGTTATTTCATCCTTCTTTTGCCCGGTCCATCCCATCGCATTTCCTGGATAGCGGTAATGTCTGCTTTGTAGCAGTTGAGGGTCTCCGCTAATTGTTTGGCAGCACGCGGTCTATTAAGGGACCTTACATTCCACATGCATATCCGAAATTCGTTGTCCTTAAAACATTTGCTTGGGTTGTCATCAATGTATCCGTCCGTTTCCGTTACTTCGCAACTAAATGTACAACCCCTAGCCTGGAGTACCAGGCACTTGATGTGACTTCAAGTGCAAGAGCGGGAAAAATCGTTCCCTTTACGGCCTGGGCTTCAAATAAGTCGAAGTAGCTCGTAAAGGTGTTTACCAAGTAGTTGGGCCTAACTGGAACTGAAGACGCCGCCGTTGATTCCAAAAAAAAGAAATTCATTCACTGCCGTCGCTCGTTGGGAGTGCCTTGCTGGGAACACTCCTTCGTTGGGGGTATTTAGTAGCAACAGCCTACTCCGCTTCGACCTGTCGTCCATGGGAGGCCCACCTGCGAAAAAAAGTTTCGCGATTGCATAGCTCTAAGCTTCATAGTAATAGTCACCGTAAGCCGCTCCGCCACGTCAAGGCTTACCCGTTGGAGGGCGAATTTAGAACATAAACTTGAAAATTTTGTATGGGTCCAAATGGATTACTCGCTTCAAACTGCAGTTCCTAATCTCTTCCAGATACAGGAGTGGTGAATGTAGCCTTATATTTAAGTGGAAGAAGGTGCTGGAACTTAACCTCATATGTTTATTTGCGCCTTTGATAACCTTTCGTGACTTGTCGAAAAAATCTGAAATTCAGTAGAATGTATATATTCATCGCCTACGCAATTGTTTTTCTTCCTCGCAACTGGTGAAACATGCAAATGATGTCGTCGACTATAATTTCTTTTCTCGCAAATCACTCTTGTTTGTTTATTTATTTTTGTGTATGTATATTTTTTGAGAGCCGTTTTAGTTGATTTCCATTGAACAAAAAACAATCATACTGTATTTCTTTCCTCTATTTGAATTTTTCACTCTGATCACAATAAATCATAAATTTAAAAATAACGAGGAAAGGCACAACCATACACACACACATACATACCACCCACATACACTCGAAAACACAAATAAATAAAAAACCATCCAACCATTGCAAGCAGAATACTGTGTGTGCGCTTTGTATGTTGATTCTCTAGCTGACAAGGATCTCTCTCTTGTGCATCCTGTTTGCCTTTTGTTGTTGAAAATAAAAAAATAAAAAAAAACAGCAAGTGTAAATAACAAAAAAATGCAAAACAAAATTGTTTAAAATCAAAACGAAAACCCAAAAACTTATCGCTCGCCAGGCTAAATCCTACATTAACGACATGGCCCAGCTGGCCAAGCGTTGCCAAACCGTTGTCACCCACCAGCACGGACATAGTGGCCATCACAAAGAACATCATGGCGGAAACCATCATTACAGTCCGTTTAGCAGCCAACATTCATCCAATGAAGCTCAATCGCACGAGTCTTATCGCGCTGTGCCTGGTGAATTGGCATCCAACACCACCGCGTCAACAACTGGCTCTGGCTCTGGAAATTCTTGGGGTGCTATTCCGGTAGAGTGTCTGTGTGGTTTAAGTTAACTTTAAAAAAATTCGAACATTTTTGCTAAAAGAAAAAGAACTCTCATTTGATATTTCATCTCTCTCTCTCGTCTGCTTTATGAACGGAAGAAAATCTTGTCAGGGAACAAAACATAACATAACTCTGAGCTGTGTGTCTAGAAACGTGCGTTGCCGAGAGGCGTGAACCGTCGTCGCAATAACTAACCAACTAACCAGACCCTCCCTTAAACACACAAACAACAACAACAACAACCTACCTTGTAAAAATTTACACCAAATATGAACCCATAAGACACATATTATCCAAAGGTGTTGGTATAAGTTTTATTCTTTTTAAATAAATTCACATCCAAAAATGTAACTTTTTTTGTTTAAAGAAAAAAAAATCAAGTAATAATTGCAATTCCCTTAATTTTGCTATCGGTGTCGTTTAGTAAATCTATTGTTCAAGTATTGTAATGTTAAGTGTTACTAAAACCACTAACTCGACTTATTTCAAGTTGTTCGTTACTCAAGCTTTGCTATAATGATCTCTTTCTCCATTTTTTTGTTTCCTGATGTGTTCGTTTGGCGTTTGGACGGTCTAGAACAACGAGTACATTCAATCGGTTGGACGTTGCTTGCAAATGATGCTGCGCATCGATGAGTATCGATTTGCTTTTGTCTCTGTGGATGGCATCAGTACATTGATTAGTATCCTATCGTCAAGGGTTAATTTCCAGGTAGGTTTAGTCTGATTCAATAGAAAAGTGTTTGTGTTGAAGTCAATGCTTTTAGGTTCAATACCAACTGGTATTCTGTTTGTGGGTGCTAACTTTCAACCCATTGTTGGCCGGGAAGATGAACAAGTTCAGCGTTATTCCCATCCTAGCTGACATCCTAAACGATTGTGCTAAAGAAAAGGTAACTTCCATACAAATTTGATGTCGAACTGGGTTTTAAAATTCCGTTTGGCAGGTTACTCGCATAATTCTCGCAGTTTTCCGCAACTTGATCGAAAAGCCCGAGGAGGCCCAAGTCGCTAAGGAACACTGCATTGCAATGGTCCAGTGCAAGGTTCTGAAACAGTTGTCAATTTTGGAACAACGTCGCATCGACGATGAGGATATAACTGCTGATGTCGAATTCCTCACTGAGAAGCTTCAGAATTCTGTACAGGACTTGAGCTCGTTCGATGAGTATGCTACCGAGTTGAAGAGTGCCCGTTTGGAATGGTCTCCAGTACACAAGTCAGCCAAATTTTGGCGTGAGAATGCCCAACGTCTAAATGAGAAAAACTATGAACTATTGAGAATTTTGGTGCACTTGCTGGAGACATCCAAGGATCCCGTGATTCTCTCGGTTGCCTGCTTTGATATTGGCGAGTATGTGCGTCACTACCCAAGGGGCAAACAGTAAGTCTTGCTACAACAATCATGTTTGTCTATTTAATATTGTTGTTTGTTTGCTTAAGTATCCTTGAGCAACTGGGTGGAAAGCAAATCGTTATGCAACTCCTCGGCCATGATGATCCCAATGTTCGTTATGAGGCCCTTCTCGCTGTCCAAAAATTGATGGTCCACAACTGGTGAGTTTTTGTTCCTTTCTCCGTTTCCATTAATCCTCCATCATTCATCCATCCCATCCCAGAAAATCAAGAAATCTCAAGACTTTTTTTCTAAATCAATTTATGAAATTTTCTTTACCAAAAAAAGGGAGTACCTCGGCAAGCAGCTAGAAAAGGAAAACGAGAAGACACAGCCCACTGGAGGTTCTGCAATCAGTGGAAAGGCCTAAGCCGCCCATAGTCCCTTAAGATTGCTTTTAAAAACACCATAAATCTGTTTAAAATAAATACTTCTACCTATGATGCCAAAACATCTCTCATTAAAAATTATAACCATTCCAAATTCGAATTCTTCACAAGGATTTCAGCAAAACAGTTTTGATAAATCAACACGAATGGAGGCATCCTTGAATCGCATTGGTCTTGCAAGTTGCATCATCGAATTGCGACTAATAGTATTTTGTTTGTTCTTTTTTGTTCGTGTTAACCCCCAGCGTGTATATAAGAAGTAAGAAAAGTATTGTTTTATTTTTGTTGTTTTTATTGTTGTAAAGAATACAATCAATCTATGAATATTAAATGTAAAAAACGTGAGAAATCTTATATAACTTCTAATCGATGAAATCTGCGTTAATGAGAATAAATACATGTTTAATCTTTGAAAGAACTGGCTTTTATTTTATTTTCAGGATGATTAAAGGAAAAAGAATTATTTTGTTGCGGCTTTGAGATATGCAATGAGATCTGCACGGTCTTCGGGTTTTTTCAAGCCTGCAAATATCATTTTTGTTCCCGGAATGAATTTCTTGGGATTCTCCAAGTAAACGAAAAGGGTTTCCTCATTCCATACAACTCCTTTGTTCTTATTATATTCCGAGTATGCAAAACCAGGTGCTTGTCCAGTCTTTCGGCCAAAGAATCCATGAAGGTTGGGTCCGACTTTGTGCTTTCCTCCGGCTTCCAATGTATGACATTGTGCACAGCGTTGGATGAAGATCTTCTTGCCATTTTCAGCATTTCCTGATGGCATAGACATGATGAGGATTATTTAAAATTTAACCAATTTTTGAAAAGTAAAAAAAAAATGAAAATTCAAAATGTCACCAAGTGCACAATGAGATTTTTTTTTTTTTTTGAAAAGTAAAAGGTGGATTTTCCTTTGTTTATTTCCAAACCTCACATATTTATTTCTGAGAGAATTTTACCGACTACTTTTGTGAACAAATTTTAGAAGTTTTTTGGTATATTTTGTTTAAAGCAGTTCAACACCTGGCGTCATGCATCAGAAGACAAGATCATGAAGAATCGTCCGATTACCGGAAGGACTGGGAATACAGAGGAATCAACAAGAACATCGTTACAAAGTTACTGGAGGCCTTGAGGAGGAGTGGAGGAAGTAGAAATCTACAAAAACAAAACCAAAATTCCGTTATTGAATTTGAATTTTCAACTTTTACCTAGCGGTGATTCTAAGAAACAAAGGCCGTGTCCGAATTCAGTTAAAAATGGGTTAAAATTTGACGTTTGGTTAAATTTTGACACTTCGCATTATTTGACTAGCTGCTGAGCAGGTTAAAATATGACAGTAGTGGTTAAAAATGCATCCATTTTTATTTTTTAACCACAATTCATCCAATTCGGACACGGCCTAAGGCCGTGTGCGAATTGGATGAATCTTGGTTAAAAATGGATGAATTTTTAACCACTACCATCATATTTTAAGCTGCTCCGCAGCTAGTCAAATTTTAACACATGTTATTCAATGCGAAATGTCATAATTTAACCAAACGTCAAGTTTGAACCACTTTTTAACTCAATAGAGTAACGGCGGGAAACGTCAAACGAGATGACGTCTTGTCGTCGTGGAGGGCACACAACTTCAATTGGGTCGAAATTGATGAAACAAGGAACATAAAACATACCTTTTCCTGTAAAATTAATGAAAATTTATAATTTATTTAAGTTGAAAGTTTACTATTTTATCTTCTTTGTTTGTTGTTTGTGTTAAAATGTACAAAAAATTGCCTCCTTAGTGCTGTGTTTTTGGTTTTTGGTGTCCAACTTCCTTCTTTTTGCATCCAATCCCTTGCGTATACTTAAATCTTCATTTCCTGAATAAAAAATCTTTTTTAGATGCATTAATTATTGAAATATTTAGAAAAATAACAAAAAAAAAATTCAAATTGTATGAAATCCCGCCATTGTTTGCCCTCCACGACCTAATATTTGACAGTTGAAATTGATCGAAATTTATGCGCTGTCAAAAGGGAAAAAGCCCTATTCGCACACGGCCCAACTTATATTTTCAAGCTCGATGATGACACCACCTGGAAATAGTTTTGAGAAGCTCAACTGCTTATGTGGTTATTAAAAATTTTGATTGTAATTTTGGTGTTAAATTTGTATTACAAATTTTGTCGAGTATAATTTATTATTTTGTTGTTTTAAACTTTTATGAACGTCAATACTCGCTGATCACTGCCATTTCATCAATTGTATTTTGCTGGATTCATTCTCTTTTTCTTCTTCTACCAACAGACAGGTCGCGCTCTAATCGCCTTTTCTGTTTGACAGATACTTTCATTTTGAAAATACATTTTTAACTGGCGGCTTTTATTTGCAACGGAAAAATATAATTTTGCCTTTGTTCGCTTTTAAATAAAAATATTAAATAGGCCTTTAAAAATAACTGAGAATATGAATAAGATGAAGAAAAAGCCTCCAACAAGGGACCAACTGCCCGCTTTATTAAGCAACGTTCCCGAGCAATACCAAGAACGAGTTTTGGACATATCCAAAAAAATGATGTCGCACCCAGCCTACGGACGCCCGTAAGTACATTATGACAATTTATCCTGATACGATTTTCCAATCCTTCCATCTGGGATTTAGATACGACTGGTCCACAGAGGATTTTGAACTCGGAGCACCTCTGGGTCGAGGAAAATTCGGTCGTGTGTACATAGCGCGAGAGCGTCACAGCCACTACATGGTGGCTATGAAAATCCTGTTCAAATCTGAACTCCAGCAAGGCGGAGTGCAGCGTCAAGTCTTGCGAGAAATTGAAATTCAATCGCGATTGAAGTAAGTTGTCCGAAAAACTAAGCAAAATATCTTTGATTAATTCCTATTTGATTAGACATCCTCATATCCTGCGTCTACTTACTTGGTTCCATGACGAGACAAAGATCTATCTAGCTCTCGAACTCGCTTCAGAAGGTGAGCTCTACAAACATCTTCGCAATGCTCCTTACCACCGTTTCGATGAGCTCCGCTCGGCCAAGTACACATACCAAGTGGCCGATGCTCTTCACTATTGCCACATGAACAACGTAATTCACAGAGATCTGAAGCCAGAGAATATTCTTCTCACTTCTGATGATAACGTTAAGCTTGCCGACTTTGGATGGTCGGCACACACGATGTCCAATAAGTAATTTTGCATTTCTTTTTTGAGTGCAAGCATTAATTAAACTGTTTGTCCTTTAAGACGTCGAACAATGTGCGGAACTCTTGACTACCTTCCGCCAGAAATGGTCGATGGTACAAGCTATGATGACTCTGTGGATCAATGGTGTCTGGGAATCCTGTGCTACGAGTTCTTGGTCGGAAATCCTCCATTCGAATCTAGCAACACGGATATGACTTATGAGAAAATTCGTCGTCTGGAAATAAATTATCCGAAACACATGAGCTCCGGAGCTAAAGATCTTATATCAAGGGTAACATTAATTGTTATATCAGTGGTTCTATGTTTTATATAAATTTTTCATTGCAGCTTCTAAAAAAAAATTCAGCTCGTATAACACTGGTTCAAGTGATGACGCACCCTTGGGTCAAGGAAAACATGCAGAAGCGAAACGCCCAGCTTGGTGCTAACGCAAATTAATCTTGTCTGGCTTCCAGCGTTAGCATTTAAACTATAATGTTTTTTGTATGTCAAACTTTTTGTTTACTCTTAGCATATTTATCCAAAATGTTGTACCGTCGCTTATTCCATTAATAAAATATTTATGTTAATTTCAACATTATACTGAATTATGATCTGCACGTTTGCAGATGCTGCAACGGTAAACAAGAGCAGCAAGAGAAGAGTACCGAACAAAAAGGAGAAATTAGTAAAAAGACCCTGCGAAGGAAGAAAAGAGCATCCGCAGTTTCTTAGCTCAAAGATCTAGAATAGTCTCGGCTCTCGGGCCAAGAACAACACCCGACATTTCTTTAAAAGGTCGAAGCAATTAGCTTCTGGTTTCAGAACCGGGATACAGGCTCTTTGAAACAGTGAAGGAAACCTAGTCACCGAAGCACAGGGAATTGTAGATGTTTTCAATGAGCACTTCTAATAGCTGCTGAATGTGCATAATGTCGAGCGGGCTAATTACGAAATAGAAGCAAGACCAGTCAATAAAGACCCAGTCCCAGCCCCCAGCACAGAAGAGGTAGAAAGAGCCATCCAAAAGCTAAAAAAATAAAAAGTCCGCCGGGTCGAATGGCATACCTGTGGTACTCTGTAAATATTGAGGAGGTGTTTTGATGAATCGCATGCACCAGGTCATCCACAAAGTGTGGGAGGAAGAATGCATGCCCACTGACTGGTCGATAAGCTCCATATGCCCCATCAGGCGATCCTATGTCATGCAAAAATGACAGAGGCATATCCCTGCTTAATGTTGCATACAAATTCTTATCCAACGTACTGTGTGAGTATCTTAAACCGTTCTGCAACACAATAATCGGCACGTACCAGTGTGGTTTTAGGCCAGGCAGAACAACGATAGACCACTGAGGCAAATCCTGATAAAGACCAACGAATTTCAAGTCGAAATCCGCTATCTATTCATCGACTTCAAAGCTGCTTATGATAGCATCCACCGTCAGTGATGGCGATGTCTGAATTACGGATCCTGAACAAATTGATCCAGCTGTGCCGCATGACGCTAAACAATACGCAGTTCAGTGTGCAAATGGGTAACAGCTCATCCGAGTTGTTTCAAACACGCGCAGGGTTTAGACAAGGAGGTGAGCTGTCATGTGATTTCTTCAACATAGTCCTGGAGAAAATAGTGGCAAGGCAGGGGTGAGCACGGAAAACACTATCTTCAACAAAAACCACCCAGCTCCTAGGCTATTAGGACGACATAGACATCATGGGTCGATCCAAAAGAACTGTGCTTGCGGCCTTCACAGCGATTAAAGAACAGGAGAAACTCGTTGGTCTTAAAGTGAATGAGGAGAAAAAATGTACACGCTATCAACAAACAAAGCAACATCTGTCCACCGCCTTGGACAAAAGGTCACTGTTGGTAGCAGCAATTTCGAGGTAGTTAAGGAGTTCACCTACCTTGGAAAAAATATCAATCCCACAAACGACACCTTAGTGCAAGCTGCTGCTTCTCCTCACTTGAAAGACAAAGTGTCTGCTATACAAAACATTGATTTTACCAGTCCTACTCTACGGCGCCGAGTGTTGGCTCATAAGTAAAAAAGGGGAATTGATACTGGGCACGACGGATTTTCGGTACCGTATGCGACGATAGCAAATGGAGAAGAGAGTTTAACCGGGAACTGTACGAGCTGTACCATGGGGATGTAGTCAAGAAAGTCGACTACAATAGCTCGGCCAAATCGAGCGAATGGAAGACAACGCTCCAGCCAAAGAAAGTCTTCTCATCGCAGCCCCCAGGTTCGAGACGACAAGGAAGACCGAAGCTACGGTACATGTACCAAGTGACTACGGATGCCAGAGCGCTTCGTTTCGGCGACTTGAGAGTGCATGCGAGGGACCGTTCCTTACAGGATTGCGAGCCGGTTAAGTAAGAAAGTGACAGATCAAGGAAGCTCTATTTGTGTTGTTTGCTTATCTACTGGCCCGACGATGACATTTTTTGACAGATAAGAAGGTGGCCAAGATTGACATTCAGGAAAATTAAAAGTAAACACATTTGATCGTTTTTGTCAAGAGTTTTGATTTATTGACTCGTTCGAAAATTCAATTATAGTCCACCTCACAATCGACTCAACTCTCTCTTGAAATAATACAAGTTCTTCTTTTAACTTATCAATAAAACTTGAATATTCATTTTTTTGTTTGTATGGTTTTATCATTTTTACATGTGTTTATGTTGTTTTATTGAAAATAAAATGTTTAAATAAATTATTATAATAAATATTATAGACTACAATAGCACAGTAGACCACCATAGGCTATAATTCGAAATTATTGTTTTTTTTTTTCTCTCAAATTGGGATTTAAACTTTAGGTTTTAATTTAAACATTACAATTTACCTAAGAATTTCATATTTTTTAACTTTATTTTGTTTGTTTTTGACAATAACGACGATGGGGTGTTAAGTTTCAAGGCAAAGTTAAAGGATTCCCACTAAGAATCGGCTATTGTAGATTGTTGTCTACGTTCTTCATCCGTGGGACTCCTTTTTTTTGGCCTTAATATACATTTTTATACTTATGTACTGGCGGTGTTATTTGCAGTTTTTTTTTAGAACTTTGAATATTAACTTAAAATTTACTTAGTAGAGGCCTTAAGGTAAGCAATGAGATCTGCACGTTCATTGGCTTTCTTCAAACCAGCAAAGATCATTTTTGTGCCGGGGATGTATTTCTTAGGGTTTTCCAAGTATTCGAAGAGGGTCTCCTCGCTCCAGGTAATGCCCTTTGATTTGTTGGCATCTGTGTAGGCGAATCCGGGTGCTTGACCAGTCTTGCGTCCGAACACACCGTGTAGATTGGGTCCAACCTTGTGCTTGCCGCCAGCTTCAACGGTATGGCATTGTGCGCAACGTTGCACGAAGATTTTCTTACCCTTTTCAACATCACCTGCTGGAACGCCCATTTTAGATTACGGTTTTGTTTGTTTAGGTTCTGAAACAATACAGGAAAAACCAATTTACTATTGAGTTCACTCGATAAGATAAGTAGCTTCATTGAATTTGGATAATTTCAAGCATTTTCCTACAACCTTATGATAAATTTGAGTTCAAAGGTTTCATTCATTGAGTGATTGAGTAACAGTTATGTAAATTCACCTCTAGTCAGAAATTATCAGTTTTAACTTGTAGTTGATAAGTAGATATTCGCACTTTAATGCCATGATAGAAAGAAAAAACGATTAAGCCTGTCTTTTTTTTCCCCCGTTGAAGCTTTTTTTTTCAACCTTGTTGCGAAAATGAATGAAGGTAAAACCATTTTACTTCACAAGCACATGTCAAGCGATAGCAAATGTTTGTCTACACTACAACCCGATACGCACCGTATTGCTCGTTGAGAGCCTGATTGATGATAACGGATAGTTTAGCGCACACCCGGAAACAATAGTGAGAACACTCAAGGTTGTTTCGTGAGCCTCCTTATCAAAACATTAGATTTCATAGTAACAAAGCACTCAGCTTGGTTCAGTTATTAATTTCTAGAGCTTATCTAATCCTCCAAAATTTTTGCCAAATTTCTTGAACGATAAAATTTCAACTGACCAAGGGCCATTGGCCCGACCAGTCACTACCCTACACGTGACAGAATTTTAATTTATTCATTCGTATTGAAGACAACGTCAGCTTCTAGAGTTCAAGAGAAACAATTTCTGAATTGAGTCACCCGAGTGTTTAATAATTGTAACCAAGCAACGAAGCGGTTGCTGGTGCTGCCTTGCCGATTGCGTCAGCATTTTAAACACAAGACCTGGCGACGTCACAGAACTTTTCTCTCGCCACAAAAAAGCTTCGATGTGTCTGGCTTTTGTCACGAGATCGTACAAAGTTCTTTCTAGCTTATATAAAGGGAAAGAGGATTTTCCATGTTTCGAGACCAAAAATTAAAACTTGGCTTGGCTTCCAGTTGAGCGGCAAACATTGTATTTCACAACAAGAGGTAATGCAATTATGCATCGAGCCATCTTCCGGGTTTAATCCATAAAAAAAACTCACTGTACCTCACCGATCGATCAATGGATGCAAGAATGAAAAGAAAATCGATTTTCCAACCTTGACTGAGCAAAAAAGAAGCAGAAGAGAAAGAAAATCTGTGTTACTAGTGCAAGGGCCGTTAACTGGCCGGAAGCCAATGCGCAGTTGTCCTCCTCCTCAGCACTTTTCTCTCAAAACTCACATTTCGCACATGTCCAATGAACACTCAATCACACTTCACACCGTGTAACTGACTATGTACATAATTCTCTTTTCTCTCTAATTGTTACGTAAGTCGACTTTGAAATAATCGAATATTTTAAGATTTCAGGGTTAAGCGATGTGCTAAATAATTTGTTTTTTGTTGGAAAAATTGAATTTTCAAATTAAAAGTTTTGCATAAAAAACGGCTCATTAACTACAACACGTGGTTGTTCTTCGAACCAACCTGTTCCCCTCTTGCACCCTCTAAGCTTTTCACTCATTTTTGCCAACGAGCCCTGCTCGTCGCCAACCCTCTCACGCAAGCAATTTGCACTTGCCATTAGACGACACTCACAATTTGATAAACTTGCGAATAAAAAAAATCCAGGAAGGTGAATTTTTTATTAAAAATGATTGTTTGAGTCACAATTCAGTGGAAAAGCTGATAAGTTTTGTGTATTGAGAATGACACTCAAGGACAGTTGTATACTTTTTTTTTTATATAACAACTACTAACAATGAACACCCAATTCACAAGTGAAAAGTGGAATATGAATGAATTATGTAATTTTTACTTGCTCGGATTCAAAAATTCACAAATTGTAACGTTCGAAAAATCACTTCCTGTCGAATTTATTACTTTGTTTAACGATTTAAATCGATATTGGAGTTTACAAGTCAACAAAAAGAAATTTAGAGGAAATGCAAAAAATTACACAAGTCGATGAAAGTATTTGAATAAAGAAAAGATTCTACACAAAGGTCAATTTGGTACTTACATTGAACACAAAAGATACAACTCAACTGTGGCGAGACAAATTGAGAAACTGTTGTGGAGTGCAAAATTAATCTGCGAAAGTCAAAGCAACGGGCATTTGCGGCGAATTGGCTGTGAATTTTGAGCGGCTGCGCTTGGAGAAATGTCAAATGATACGCCATCTTGCGCAAAGTAGAAAAGTTGAGTGGGATATAATGTGTAGGACGGTGGGGGCCTTTTGAAGCACATTTTAATTTTTAATATCGTTGAAGAAATCTTGAACTTTCATTTGACATTTACATTTTTTCATATTTGTAGAACAATAAATCTTTTCAGAAACTGATATTCATTTAACGGTTTATTAATTAACTAAGGGGCCAGTTATAGCGATCATTGGTTTTTATCAGGAAATATTGGAACAGGAGGAATCTGAAACTTATTCCTGATGAGCGTTTATAGCAATCATTGAAGATCTCTATCAGGAATTTTTTTCCTGCCGTAATTCTATCATTGGAACTGTGAGAAGTTGAAACACAGATCATTGGAATTGTACAAAATTGAAACGCAACATTGGAACGATTTGTTTCATTTTTTGACAAAAATCCATCAGATGTTCAGGAAAACGAATTTGAGTACGGAAAATAGAAAAATACATTTTTAACGAAAAATAAGTTTGCGAACTAATATTTTTTTCTCAAAAAAAAAATCTTTAAGTATTTTCTGGTCGATTGGTATATAAATTGCATTAGTAATCATAAGAAAACTTTGTTAAATATCCATTCAAACATTTTTCCTGATGGATTTCAATGATCGCTTTAACTGGCCCCTAAGGCGTGCTCTATGGCTAGTATTCCAAAAATTATTTTTCAATTTTACAGAAATGTGATCTTACGACACTTGAGTCGTTTTTGAGCTAGAATGAGAATCAAACAATGAGTGATGATTGTTGTCTGTTGTCTGTTTAAATCCATTTCTGGTGATTATGACAGTTTCCATTTAGAATATTAGGCCAGTTCCACCTAACAACATCTCACTGAGATCTCAATGTGACTTTGACTGAGGCAAAATCATTTGGTGGAACATAATTCTCAGTTCTCATTGAGATAAAATAATTACCTTACAAATTGTTGTTGTACATATATGTCAGTCACGTCAAAATAGCTGAGTGAGAAATCGAATCCAAAATATTTTCATTTCAGAGATTAGATCTCAGAAAAAATCTCAATTCTCAGCTGAGATTTTTCGTTCCACTTAAAAAATCTCTGAGATCTCTGAGATCTCAGTGAGATGTTGTTAGGTGGAACATGGCCTATTGAGTTACCGCTATTGACCTGTTTCGTAGGTCAAAGAAATGTCACTAGAGTTGCAGTTGCAATATGAATCTGCAACAAATATAGAGGCAAGGATTCAGGTCTAATCGGGAACAATTTGCAATAATAGGAGTATAAACATTTTCCCACAACTAATAAAAACAAGACTGCTTTCTTAATAGATTTTGTGCAATTTTGCTTCCATCGATATTCCTTGCCACAACATAACGGTAATATGGACACTTTCCATTTGTCTGCTTTAATTCATTCTCTGTCTTTATTATTTTACCCTACCCACTCCGTTTATTTTCGATGATTATACATTTGCCTCAAAATATCAATCTAGAAGTTCTTGTAAAAGTTGGACGAAATTTATTGCCTGACTTGCAAGTTGCAAGGAGTGTTTGCTTTTAGAACGGAAAAAAGCACAAACGAAAATTAAATTGAAAATAAAACAACAGAGTGCATTTCAGAGGCAAGTTCCCAAAATAGACAAAGCGCCAAACAGTTTTGTGGGAATGGCCTAAAAATGTGTTTAATGTTCGATTCGTGCCATGGATTTTTCGTGCATTTGGAATGTATGGCACATTATAGAGTTTTAATTGACTTGCATTTTTGAAAAATCAGTTCATTTTATAATTGGTATCACTATAAATAAATAAATTAAAGAACTAGACCAAATGGAAATAAAAATAGAAAGGTAGAGTTGATTTGAAGAAACAATGGTAAGTTAGTGGCTAGTGGCTAGTGGTAAGTTGCTTCTCAGACCCTTGAGTACCTAAAGCACGAATACAATAGTTTTTGGATCACGTTGCGGTTGTGTTCTTTTATTTATTTGAAGATAAATTCTACAAGCCTTAAATTGTTAAGGTGCCTCAACGATTGCCATTCAACAGCAATCGAAACGTTCGATCACGGATCACGCATTTTATTGTGACATTTTCGAAAACACCAAAAACCAAATGCTCAATGGAGCATGTCTCCTCGCCTCATCCAACAAAATCAACAAATTTCTCCATTTAATGGTAATTATCCGGAAATAGAATAATACTGACGAAATGCAACAAACCCGCTGCTCCACGTCTCAACAAAAGATTCATTTCGTCGGATATAAATTTCGACTGCCACTCTGCCATCAATTCCAATGGCTTCTCTGGATCACTGAGACTGAGACTCTCTATTATGATTCCGATGATAGATGGAGGTGTGACACGCTAATGCCTCCGCAGTCTACACGCTCCATACTTAAATAAATGGGTTAATTTATTTTCGAGCTTTTGAAGAAGTCTCATTAAGTTCCCATTTCCGAGACGCAGATTCCTTAAAATAAAAATTAAAGAGACCATAGAACTGTCATTATGTTTGTTCTTATTTTTTTTTTCCGTCGCTTCAGTAATTTATTTATGATGCTTGTAGAAATAGGCCAAGCAGAGGGTTGTCTGACCGCAACGAACTCGCACAAGTTTCAAGTTACGTTTGCTCTATTCTTTAAAAGCTTTGAGGCTGAATGACCTTGATTTTTTTGTTTTTGACGAAAGGGAAAGAGTCCTTTTGATCAGAGTCTTAGATTTGAAGCATAATTATGTTGACCCATGACCTCACATTCCAGTTAAGAACAACAAATGTGACCTTGTGTGACAATAATGACGTAGTTTGTTTATTTCACAAAACTAAATTGTAACTTTCTTGACTTCTTGTGATGATTCCGGGAGTTTCAGTTTTTTTTTTGTTTTTAATTAATTTAAGTTCGTCACGCACATCAAGCTCCGATTTGTATGAAGATTGAATGCGACGCAAAAGAAGTGGGACTCTTTGATGTACAAGCATACATGTTCCATATGAAAGAAGTTGACTTGAATTTGAATTATACATCACCTAATCAGATGGTACAAAAACGAATGGTAATAGAAGGCATGGAAGGGAAATAAGAAACAAGTGCACGTAAAAAAGTGTTACAGTGGGAACAAATTAATGGTTTCATTAAAATTACATTGCTACATCAGTGGGTTACGTTTACGTTAACAAGAGCTCGTCACCTAACAGTTTTTATTTGATTTTTAAAGTACAGATGTAGGAAAATGCAAGAGAGACGACGTTTCTTTGTTTCTAATTAACAGTGCCAGGTAGAAACCTTTCATGCGTCGATATTTGAATTAAACTTGTCAATACCCACTAGCAAGGGTTTTCCTTTAGCACCAAAGTGCATATTAAATGAGAGCGGGCAAGTCCACAGGAAAAAATATGATTCAATCTAATTTTATCAACGAACCCACAATAATAAATACTCCTCCCATCACAAGCTTACAAACTGCGTCGTTGTCGTACCCCAACAAACATAAACAACAACGCAAAAAAAAAACATTCCCAAAAATACGCAATTACAGTGCGTGTTTGATCCCCATTTTTCAGTCACAATAATATACCATTCCCATACGCTGACTTTATCCATATTAACAAAAAGAGATTTAATATCACACCGCCAAATAAAGTTCTCATTAGACGGGCTTACTTTTTCTTCATATACATTCACTTGGGTTTTCTCGCGTTCCAACATTCTGGAGCAATCACATGGCCTTTCCTAACCCTGTCCCAACAAATCAGTGAGAAGAAAAAAATGCTCGTTCTCATGGCAAAACTTTGTATCCACTTTGCATTCATAACGCAGGAAAAAAAAACCTAACCCAGTTGCCGTTGTCGTAGAACGATAAGAACCCTTTCAGTTGTGCACAAACAACTTAAAGTGATAAAACCTACATTTTGTAATATTTAGAACCCCAATTCAAGGTCCTTTTATGATATCGCATAATATTGGTGGTTGTTGCTGCGTGGCCTCTAAAGGCTTCCTCTCTAAGTTGTTTCATAATTCAAAGGTCGAGGTTGAAGTTTTTTTTTCGATAAAAGTTACTCTTCAGAATGAATCCCAAGTTATAAGGTACTGACTAGCAACTTAGAAGATTATTAGACACATAACGGTACGGTAGCAGGTCGCAGGTGTTAAGTATAACAATCAACAGGGATCATAAAATATAACAAGGTGCTCTTACATAATGATAGCTTGCTACTGCTACTTTTGATATTGTAAAGTAAATAAAAATGTTATGAGCAAAGTAACTTCTTCCTGTGAATGCTGCAGGATACGACAAAAGTAAAAATAAACAAAATCGTCGCTTGGATAAATGTTTGTCGTATGTTACATTTGGCTACTTTTGGGAAAACGACATCAAAGTTCAGAATTTTTTTTCTCAAAAACCCTACGTCAGATATTCTTGAAAATTGTATGACTTATGTAAAAAAAAGTTTTTAGTTCAATAACGTTAAAATAAAATCGAAATAGTTGTTAAGGAACAATTTAGAGCCAATTTTGCTCAGAATGCTCTTGTCGTATGTGACTATTTCACCAAGTCTGCTAGTTTCCCAAAAACATACGACAACATTTTTAAACATGCGACAAAAATTTATCAAATGTTTGAATGGAATAGTCTTGTACATACGACAAAACGACATTAATGAAGTTGAAAAATGACGCTTTAGCAGGTCTTTTTATGACATTTTTTCCATTATAAGGAAGACCCTGCTCACGAAGACTCTTTCTTAAATTTTGTTTCCATAAGGATGGGTTCCTCTTTCTTTTTCTGCAAGTTGTTTGTGTTACACTGCATAGAATAAATAAATAGAGTGGCGCGACAGCTCTTGAAGAACCAAGGCCTATGTGGCTTACTCTCATCAACAATTCTCTAAGTGCGTGTGAAGAATTGAGGGGACCTACAATTTAACGCCGATTCCGAACGGCAAAGTTGAGAAGCACTTTTTCGTGACAGATTGATACTCTTGGAAGATTTGTCAGGTCTTCGCAAGAGGCAGTACCCGTGAAAGATGAAATAATACACTGCATGCTATTCAAATTAAATTGCTACCTTTGATTTGATACTAACGAAAATTCAGAAACTTACATGAACTGCTATAAACGGATGGCAGATTTCGAATTTGGATTTCATTCGAATCTGGAGTTGGCAAAATCAATTCATTTGCATGCTCATACAATTTTTTTAAGGAATTCGTTTTGTCTGCTGTTGAAGGTTGGTACGACGGATCATTGTCTTCATCGTCAGTTGAAAAGTCCTCACCTAATATTTCGCCACTCATGCCAAAAAATTAAGAAACCAATTAAAAGTTATTAAAACATAAATTTATTGCATGCAATATCATAGTCTTTACGCACAAATTTCTTCCGACAAACTCGGAGCAGAAAACTCGGGCGTCCGACTCCTTTGACATCATGATTGCAACTGAGACCAAAAATAACACACGACTGTGTTAATTGTTATGGGACATACGACAAACGCACACGTAGACTTCAGTAAATTATTGTCGTATGTGTTCAAAGAAAAGGCACATACGACCAGCGCTGCCACCCTTCGAACAATTGAGTGCAGTATATTCGACAAGAAAGCGCAGTAGATTGAAATAAATCGCAGTAGATTTTAAAATATGCAATAGTTGTGTTTTTTTGCAAATGCTCAGCGCGATAGAATGAACTTGGGCAAAAAAACGACCAATGCATGCTTTGGCAGCACACGTACTTTCGACTGTCAATTTTCAAACAGCTGATTTTATTGTATGAATTTTTTGGTGTTTTATTGAATTAGATGAAGCATTTTGAAAACTCACAGGCAAATATTTAAGCCGGATATACACAGTTCAAATGCTTGTCATGCACGAGCAAGTGTATTAGTGAACAAGTCACACGTATAGATCGGGTGTATGCTTGAAGCAAAATCAAAATCTTTTGATTTTCCTTCAATCAGGCGTACTGCATTGTACTGTTGCGAGGCAAGAGGAGGGGAGCCTTGGGAAAAATTTGACAAGTCAGATTTGGGAGAGGAAGGAAACTAGGAATGGGATATTAGGGTCGGAAAAGGAAAGAATGCTAAGTTTCGGGGATGCGGCCTGCTTGCGATGCACGGCGTCAGCTCGTCGGACGGGGGGGGGGGGATCTTCCCCCGAAACTTAACCTCACCTGCAAACAAATACACATATCAGGCCTGAACACATAGGAAAAAAAAGGACTAGAAACTGACGGACGGACTATCTTCACGTCAGAGGCACTGCTGGTGTTAGTGCAGTGAGGCCATTACCCACCCTACCATAGGAATCTTCGGCCATTTTTAGATTCCCCCAAGATGGTAGATGGTCGGCTTCAACTTACCACACCCTCATCTGTCAAAAATCTTCGGGCCCTTTGTGCACCCCTTGGGAGGAAAACTTCCTATTCCATGTTGCTGATTGAAGACTATGATTGATGTGTATAATCCAAATTTACTAATACACTTGCTCGTGCTTGACAAGCATTTGAACTGTGTATATCCCGCTTAAAGTTGTACAGAAAATATACTCTTCTTCAAAATTCTAAAAAAGCAGTAGATTGGTTTTGCTGCGCAGTATATTTTCGTTTGGGTCAAAACGCAGTAGATCTACTGCTATAGGAGTAAAGTGGCAGCGCTGCATACGACAATCATTTTCCGAATCGACGAAAAACCGGTTTTGTATGGGAAAAATTGTCGTATGTTTAAGATTTGTCGTATGTGTAGCTTTTTCTTACACATACGACAAAAAAATGACTCAAATCGTTAGTGACCTTGGAGATACGACAAAAAGAACACTGAATATCTCGGGAACTAAGCCAAATATTAAAAAACGGATTTTACAGAATTGTAGGCAAAAAATCTATTACCAAAACTGCATTTAAACCTCAAAACCTCAATTTTTCACATACGACAAACATTTATCCAAGCGACGCAATGTAGACCATCATCAGGGTAGATCTGGGATATGGGAATAATTTGGGCAAAACTGTTGTTTACCTTATCCGCCGGGTCGGGGTTTCGTCAACAAAAAATGGTCTAAGCTAACAAACAATAATTAAAAAAGTGTTTGATAAATTAGTAATATTAATGTTTAAGGAATTTGGAAACTCAAATAGAATTCTAAAATTCATCGTTAAGAAACTCCATTGGTAGAAAGACAATTCTTAAAACACAAATTTAAGCTTGAACTAGAGTTTTTTCATTCACAACATAAAAGCTTACTTCTCTTTAATTAACATTCTGCTACTTGATTTGTGTGCTACACAGTTGGAGCATGTTCTCAACACATGAAAGCTCACTTTGCTTTACCTTTCTGTGACCAGTGTTCCCATTTGTTCGTTTAAAAGTACAAGCCAAAGCATATAAATGTGTGAACAATCTCTCTTGCAATGCAAAAAATACTGCATTGCAGTATGAAAATATATGAAAAGTTCTTCATCTTCCTCGGTCCCTATACGCTCGTTGACAATGACACTTCAGTTGTTAGCTCTCTCGCGAAAGCTAACCTTTTTGCTAGGCAGTTCGCCTCCAACTATTCGCTGCCAGAAAATGTCATGACATATGGGACAAATCTTCTTCCACACTCATGCTGTGGCGAGAGTCCTAAAAGATCTCAAAATACAACATACATGGTCGGGATGGTATCCCCGCTATTATTCTGATTGGTGATTATACCACCACCGTTGAGTCATTTACATCTCTTAAATGTCGGCGTTATGTCTCATGCCGCCGCGCCTCCAACAATGCCCATCACCCTTGAGCCCAACTTCGGATGTACTGTCATGTATAGAGAATCGTTCTTTAGCCGTACTACGCGAATGTGGAACTCTCTTCCACACTCTGTCTTCCCAAGTCATTGCAATAATTCAAAACCAATGTTGACCAACACCTCCTTTTACATCTTCTATCCTCTCCCTAATACTCGCACTGTGCTCTTGGCATATAAAGGGTAATGAAAAAAGCCCTTGAATGAAAAAAGCGTCCATAAGATCGTCCAAAGATGAATTGGTGAAAATTTTAAAAAGACAAAAAAAACATTGGCAACACCAATCTCATCTACACAAAATCTAATACTTAGCTTCTCCTCAGCCAACAGAGCGACACTTTTCACTTGATAACAAAAATGTACCTCGAATGAAGTTGATCCAACGAAACTCACTTTATTCCGTCAGCTGACTCGTAACAGTGCGGTTGTTCTCAAAAAATTGCCTCTCCCTACTCGATTCAAAAGAAGAAGGTGAAAAAAAATCATTCCCTTATACAAAAGAAGCAAAAAAGTGCTCCTAAAAAAAGGAAAAGTGTTTGTTAGAGAGCTTTTCTCAAATCGAGAAGCTGCCGGAAAAAAGATACAAACGCGTGTGAAAATTTTCATATAACGACAAAACAAATATCCTGTGACCTCTAGATAACCGCTTGCACATAGATTTCCCATCAAATTTCAAAACTGCTTTTTTTTTGTAGGTAAGATTTTTATATCTTCTCTATTTCTATTGTTTTCGAAATCCCAACACACTGCAGATACTCGTAGATCTGAAAGAGCAGCAAAATCATCATAGGCCACTTGAATGTGATATCAAGGATTCCAAGACAGCTCTCTAATGTTTGTGTCTATCTATCCTTCTGTGTATTATTTGACTTTGGGGGTCGGGTGGCGCAAAGGATGCTTTACTTTGCTCAGTTCAGCAGCTTCTCTTGGTGTAAATGCGATTTGGCGACTTACGTAACATGACATAGTGTCCTGGATTACATTCGAAAGTGTACCAGAAGGATATTGGTGATGGTCGCTCTGGTATAATTGCATCCCATTGAGTGTAATTGGATTTTAAAGCGCGTGTGTTTGCAATTAATATCCAGGCAGGGCCACTGACACAGGCACTTATTTTCATAAAGTGCTGCACAGAACTCAAGGAAATTTGTTTTAAAAATTCTGAATGCAGGTACATAATGTGCAGTTGTCATAGGAATTCCTTATCAGCAAAAACGTCCTGAAAAGTATTCAGTTCCTAAACCAAACATTGGGCACAAAATTCATCTTATTTGAAGCCAAACAACAGTTGTATCATTTTGAATGAATTCTCATGGACTTTGAGGATTTTCCCTTAAGTGTATGTGTGTGTGTGCCTGTGAGTGGGACAAGGATTTCGTTTTGGAATCTACATGAAAAAGTTATGTCAGATCAAGTTAATGAATAAAATATTCCTTGAAACGTAAAATGTATTTGCTCTTGCTTTTTAGTGCTTTTCGAAGTTTTGCGAAGTGGTGAATGTGAATAATTGTGGAATTAAAATTTGAAAATTAAATTCTAAAGCTATTTGAATTTGACGAAAAGTTGGGGCGAGGAGCCTTCAATTGATGCATGCAAATTTGTTTCCCTTACGTTCTTCCATCCCAAAGTGATTTTATGAGAGAAGAGATCTTTTGTTTGATTTTCTTTTTTGTTTGTTTTTGTTTCGGGTTGCAAACTTTCATGCCGTTTAAGGTTTCAATTCAGCCTTGATGGGCGCTGCATATATAGAGAGCTGAAAAATATTTGTGCGTTGAAGTTTTGTCGTTACATAAGACGTCTTATTTATGATGACGAAGTTACGATTTCAGGATTAGGGATTCGCAATGGATACCAAAGGCGCTATATTCTCTTGCAGATAAAAGATGTAGGTGGAACAAAATTACATAAAAATGGGTCTTTTAATGTCAAGACTTTGAATTAAAAAACAAATTAAAATCAAGAGTGTATAGCAGTTATTATACCCAAGTAATTTCACCGTACAAATTACAAACAACATTAATTATTAAATGCTCTCCCCGAACGTCAGCTTAGCATAAAAAACAACATTAAAAGACATAAGCTTAATTATGAATAGTTATTATTATTTTCAGCTTCATTATACGCTGTTGTAATTATGTTAATACGATTTGAAGTCATTTTTAATCGAACGTCATTGCCTCCAATCAAATGAAACACTCTTTTTCAAGAAGTACAACGGCGTATGAGTGCTATTTTGAGAAATTATTATTTTTGTGTGAAGATTCAATGTAACCATATTAGATGTTCAGATTTAGTGGTCGAAGGTTGATTTGACAGGAAATAAAGGTAAGATTCTATTTCCTGAAGGTATGTTGAGTAGGGGTTGATGTTTCGTTTTTAATCTGAGAGATGCTTTAATATTTGATGAGGTACACTTTTATCTACTTCAATTTTCTTTTTGGGATTTATTTTTGACAGAAGAAGAAACATTTTCTAAGAATTTTAACTATGATTGATTACGAGGTCTCAAAAAAACAGATACCACTATTGATTTAAAAATCAATTCTTGTTTAAATCAAAACAACAGAATATCTAACCAACCTGTCATTTCTTATCAACCCCAAACGTCGTTTTTGAAGTTTCCTTTTTCAACCGTCTTATGCTTTGTTCTGTTCCGTTTCACTTTCTGAAAAAGATCGCACAAAAACTCATTAAAATCTTTAATATATGTGTGGCCATCTTACACTTAGACATCAAAGCTTAAAAATAGATTTAAAAAAGACCTATAGCAGGAATGTGTATATCACAACCAACCTAATATGGTTTCACTTTCATATTCGAATTTCCATTACAATCTAAAGACACTTAGGCATGATTTTTGGTTGCATGCATTCATATGTCGAAACTTCAATAAAGATCTGGCAGAGGCGTTGCATCAATTACCAAATTTTTTTTCTGACACTTTGTTCAAATCAAATATTCATTATAGAAATTACGATAAAACAATTTCTCAGAACCACAAAATGGAACCGCAATTATCAGCCTACACTCTAGAATAAAGACATAGATATAAAACGCCCTCTGGTTTCATGAACTGCATTCAATTTGAATGTGCGAGGCAACAGGTGTTGACATTTATTCATATCAACATCAACGATATGACACCACATAGATAGCTTAAACTTTTTATAAATGACATCTATCGCCAAAGCATTTTGGGTGGCACTGGCTTGACGTATCTTTTATTTATTTTGACAATTTTCGAAAATTCAAATGAAAATCCCACTCATCATAAGTCTTTTATGCTAAGATCAATAAATTCTTCAAAATAAAAATAGAAACTGACAAGATTGTTCGGAGAAGAATAAAAAAAGTCAAGAAGTACAGAAACTATGGAAGGCCAGTACAAAAAAAAAACTGTTACGGCAGCTGTCAACCCGTTTAAATGCATTAGTATAGCGAAACTAGGGCAAGTGCACATATGCCTTTCATATATTATACTCTCTCGTCATATGTCAGTAATAATTCCTCCCTTTTACTTCAATGAATCTATCGATTTTTATTCTTGCTGCCTGCCTTACTGATAAGGTTATAATAAAAGCAATTACAGATAGTTCAAAGTAGAGTGGCCCATTTATAAGTGTGTTCTGATGGCTGATAGTGCTCTGCCAATGTTATTATTTTTGTTTTTGTTGTTGACATTTACATCGAAATGTGTTATTTGGCTTAATTGACATGGTAATTAAAAATGTTGGATGGAAGACGTTGATAGTGTGGTAGGCGTTGCAATGCATATCAAATTTTCAAGACAGCATAGACATAAGGATGTGATAAAAAGTGGTTACGTCACTCCGAGTAAAGGTGTTGATACTTTGGACTTTGAATGACACAATGGGTGGCCAATATGGGATTTAACTAAGTGACATACCCACCCGTGCTTCGTTCCGAAATAAGATTTTGAAACATGTGTAAAAATTCTATCGTAATTACATTCCGGTGCCATTAGATGCCATATTGTCTATAGTATTTCAAAGCTTTTGATTAAGTTTAAAGTGTCTGAGATGACCCGAATCCAAGACAATGCTATTTCGAATTTCACACAAGACTACTATAAAACCATGGGACTTCTGTTTGTGAAATCTTAATTAACATTTTACCCTAATTTACCAATGCAGACAGTTTTGTATGTAGCTCAAATGTGTGATCATCATCATTTAACGGTATTATTTCTCTCGCAATAAGCAAATCCAAATAAATTTTCTTTAGAAAATACGTCTGTAAACGTGCCACGGTTTCAGGTGATAAATTCCGACATCGCCACCATCACCGGAAATGCAAAACAAAACACACAGATTACCTGCGATGTTTGTGTTGTTTGTATAAATTTCGGGTCCGTTACCGATGTAGGGTATGTGCATACAAATACAATACCGTAGTAAGATGAGAATCTTGTCGTTTATTAGCTTCATAAACACAATACCACCTCCACCTTCTGAGGTCCGCCTAGTTGAAAGATGAACCAGCATTGGAGTTTAGAGAGTGCAAGAAACCAGAGAAGATAGTGAAAACAATCCGTGTTTCGTTGATTTTACAATGTTTTTCTTGGTTATGTAGACGCAGAGTCAGCAATATAATGGTGTCTTCCATTCAAATATATCCATGAAGACGACGATGAAGACACAACGACGACGATGATGATGATAGACGCCATAAATCTACAACAAACAACAATGAATTCCATGGCTTGTGTTCCGTGTAGGTGGCTTTGGATTTCGATATAGGGCAAATCTATATTTGCATATTCCTCCTCTTTCCACTTTGACGTCGACGCAGTACAAGATCATACCAAGAAATGACAAAACAATCATCATATTAAATTCTGGGTATCGATATCGCTGCTGGCTCCTGACATTTTCCATTGACTCGAAATTACATCTTCATGACGTGGGTGCTTGCCGTCAGAAGGAGATGACACCAAATTCCTTATCGCACTTTCTTGACATTTGTGTTTACTTTTGAACAAAAAACTTCGGCAGATGTTTTATTTTGTTCAAATTATGACAACCAAAAGTATCTGACATAAGCCCCTACGCAGAGATTACATTTTACTTAACGGCTTAATACGTTTGTTACACAACATACATTAGCGCTTAATTGAAAGCTATTACGGCATCGCATAGTATCAGATAGGCTTTGTAGATAGAAAATCCCTGAATACTGGCACTCCGCTCGATATAAGGTTAACAACTATAGTCGAAGCCGATCAAGACGAACTTGTTTCTGATGGGCAGACATGTGATGCTGGTGACGTTATACGTTCAAATCGACAACGACAAGCTCGATGGTAATTAACTGGACCATGTGTTGTCGTTTTCCTTCCCATAGTCCCACACATACAAAAAAAAAAAAAAAACAAGTCAGATAAATGTTGTCGTTGAACGCACTCTTCTAAAATATTAGAGCGTGATAAAATCTAAAGTGCATTCGATCATTAAATCGATTGTTCTTTAGTGTTCTGGGCTCACGCAAGCCGCACCAATGATCTTGTCCATGCTGCGTGCTTGAAGCTTGAAGGCGTTACTATTATTGGTTTCGGATTTGAAATTATGTGTCATGGTTATTTGGCTGTTAAATCATTCTGTCATTTATTTCGATCGTCAAAATGAGAAAAAAGTCATTAAGAACTGTCAAAACTGAAAATTTGACAACAAATTTTATTGGGAGACAGCTCCTGATCTCGACAGCGAGTCGCAGAAAAATCTCATGCAAGTTGCGTGTTAATTAATTTAAAATGCCGCTCGTGCCGAATGATCATAATTTTGTCTGTAACTTGACAGTTGTTCGTTTTGGGGTTTGTTGTCGAGGTAAACACAAAAAACAAAACACACTTTTGAATGACCATGTTGCTCATATTACACGCGGACGGAAATGAACTAATTTCTATGAGCATACAATCAGTGAGATGGAGGGGGTTTGGCCTTCTGTCAGTTTGTCACATGCTGGTCGCTTACTAGAAAGCATTTCAATTTATGAGCACGTTCGTCGTCGTCGCCGTTGCATTGTCGGTCGTAGTCGTAGGTCGTCTGCCATTAGTATACGAACGTATGGCAAGATTGTTTGAGCTTTTAAGTGTCACTCTCACGCTGAGAGATGATGAGGAAAACCACAGCTTATATGTAGAAGTGCGATGTGGCTTTTAAAATTAGTGGTTTCATAAATTTTAAGATGCACTCGCATGTCGCATGACACTGACACAGTTTTTTTTTGTTTATGATGTTTGCGACAAGTCGTTTTAGAGAGGGATGATTTGCCTCACGTGCCAAGTTCGTGGCACGATTCGATTAATATGCGAATGACTTTAAATTGGTAGTTTATCAGTTTTATCTGTAGATCTGTTTTCTGTCACAGATAGCGTTTTGACATCTTTCATGCATTGCAAGAAAATTGTTATGACATAAAGCATAAAAAAGCTGCAGTGGAAGGTACTACTAAGGTACTTACTTACTTAAGGTGGCGCTACAGTCCGTTGTGACGGCAGAGAGGATCTTGTAGGCGATATTAAGTAGGCTGATTCCTCTGTAGTTGGCACAGTTTAGAGAGGATCTCCCTTTTTCAGGATCGGGCAAACAATGCTGAGGTTCCATTCATCGGGCACGCATTCTTCCGACCATATCTTACAGATGATTTGGTGCATGCTCCTATTTAGATCTTCGCCTGCTGCTCGAGCGGCTTTGTTGGATTTCAGCCGTAATATGTATTGCCGTTTTCACTTCTTCTAGGTCGGATTCATGGAATTGTTGGCTTTCATCGTGTCCGATATTCATCGTGTCCGATGAAAGGCTCCTGTCTGACGGCGGGATTTTATTCGTCGTCGGCGTTATACAGTTTACAGCAGTGGTCTCTCCAAATTCCCAGTATTGACTACGATTCTACTATGACGTTCTCTTGTTTATCTCTGCAGGCATCGGTTCTTGCTCGATGACCTTGAGCTAGCTGTTTTACCTTCCGATAAAACCTCCGAACTTCATTCCTGCTGTTGGCTCTCTCAACATCGTCGATCTGACGCTTTCTCCTGAGAAGCCAGCGTTTCTCTCTCCTCTTTTGGTCGTAGAGCTCACGACCAGCTCTTGTCCTTCTATGTAGCGCCGCATTGTATGCCTCCTGCTTGGCTGCATGGACCTGCCTGCATTCTTCGTCAAACCAGGGGTTTCGTTTTGGTGGCTGTGTGAAGCCTAGCACATTAGAGGCGGCATCTCTAACTGCCTTCTGGCAATGTTGCCACTGGTCTTCGATACTCTTGATGTTGGCAACATAGGACTTCTTAAGAGATTAAAAAAAAAAACCATAAGAAATTATAGATATTAAACTGTCAGGTTTTATCGGGAACTTATTCTATTTCACAACTAAACAATTTTTGTCTCAAAATTTAAGAACACTTTCCCTCAAAAAACAAAAACAATACATCCACAACACTCCGACACTAAGCTTCTTAAGCACATGCATTTAACTTCCCGAAGATACACCCATTAAACTATCTAACTAAGTGCCACAGATTTGTCTCTATCCCAGATTAACATCTGCCAAAGCATAATCTGAAACATCATCATCCCATTTTCAAGGTGTCCTTGAGCCCCCCATAAGCTCTTACATTCTTTACAAATGAACTCTTAAGTACCCCTACCCAACTACTCTTGTAATCTTGGTTTTAAGTAGAAGGTTGTAACAAATGCTCTCTTTTTAATGACACATTTCTTGCTTGTTTTGCATACCTTCCAAAGATATACAAACGTAAAAATAAACAACAACAACAACAAGAAAAACATATTTTTTCCATTACACCATAACCAACCGAAAAGGTCTGCCATTAAATATTTATGCTCTCCAAAATTTACAAATAATTCATTTATGTCATTCAGAAAAAAAACAAAACTGTCTATAGTCTTTAAGCTTCAATGAAAATATCTAATTAGGTCAAGATTTTTAGGGCACCAACCAACCAGCCGTAGATAATTTATTTATTTATTTTTCGTTTTCTGTTTCTCGTTTTCGTTTGATGTTTGATAGGAAAATAATTGTGAAACAGTTTGAAGATATCGTTTGAGCTTTCAATTGCTTAAATGCCCGCATATTCCATAGATACAAAGATACATAGATGCAGCAGCAGATAAATGCTGTCTAAATTGATTTGTCTTCGTCATTCATTCATTTTTTCAATATTCAAGAAAGCTTTTGGTTTATTTACATATTTTGTTTGTGTTTTCAGATTTTCAACAAAAACAACAACACCAACAACATGGGTTCACCAGCCGTCAAATCCCACAAACGCATACAAAAAACTACATCGTCGACGTCGGCTTCACGCGTTTGCATGACGACGTCCGTGGCTGATGAATGCTTGGTGGAATCTAAGCTGTTCAGTTGGATGCGGCTGTTCCGGTTTGTGTCTCTGCTTTGCCGACAAGAATAATAATGGCAGCGGCGCTACTGGTCTTCCGCTTTAATCCAATACACCAATCAACACCAATTACAGTACCGGTTTGGTTTATCAGCCAAAACGGTGATGGCGAAGTGAGAGCGCAATTATTTTAATTATTGTTTAGTAGTAGAGTCACAAGCCGAGACTAAAAATAACCATCCACTTCCTATTATTGTTGTTTTTTGTTTGTTTAATGTTTAATACTTATGTTCCGTTTCCTATTCTATTTTTTTTTTGATTTCAAACAGGAAATTTCAAACTGTCAAATTATGATGTTATGAAGCAAAATAATCAATTTAGCTATACCCAAATAAAGTTTTATCAAGTTTGGAGTAGAAAAATCATCAAACTAATGCCAATTAAAATTTAAAAAAAATATAGATCTACTCTTCTACTAACTGTTATTATCCTTATCGATACCAACTATACATTATCATTTTAAAAACAAAGATATAAATTATATTGTAACAAGAAACTATGCATTTGTTATTAGATTGTAATTTTTAGAAATTTAAAATATTAGATTTTAAGCGACAACTACAAAACATGATGCAATAAATACCGTTCATTGTTCAAAAGCATATTTTGAGATCGTCATATTTCGTTAAGGTGTTTGAAGTAGGAGTTACAAGTTTTAAAAATTTCCAGGTGCTCTTCTTTGTACGTGAGTGCCCTACAACCCTTCTGGAGCAGGTGGATCAATAAAAAAAACATTAAACTTTCATCAACAACACAGCATCTACATGAGAAACAGGAACATATCTCAAGCAGCGTGCATTGATCCATTATGACGGCCCTTCGGAAAAGAATCTCCCTCCTATCAAATTACCACCCCTTCAAATTTTATGAGCAACAAAATATCAGAACATGTTTTTTAAAAAATGAAAATTGTTACGCTTTTTGGGCACAACAAAAGGGTTGTGGACAAAACAATTTACCAAAAATCATCGTATCGAGATCTAGATCTGTCAGACCTCTTCTTTTTTGTATGCCAAAACTCTTTGAACATCTCACATTCGTCGCTCTCATTAGCGTGCCATCCTTATGACATGAATTCATGTGCAGAAAAAAATCTCCAAAGTTTGCATATAAAAATGAAATAAATTCAAAATAAGGGGTTAATGCAAATTTGATTGCTAAAAACGTTAAAGCAAACTGGTTTTTTATTTGTTTTCTTTTCTTTTAATGACGAACACACAGAATGCGAATTGCGCTTTCAAGTGTCATTATGATTTAGCGCTTGATTCGCGGGTGCGTTTAGATTTGAAAATTATTTGAAATTCTCACTTACGTTGAATTTTTTGGATTATTCGAACCCTCATACTTGATTTAAGAATGTTTTTTGAAGGAGTTTTACATACATGCATCAAGAGGCGAATGTGCCGAGTGGCGAGTTTGCCACCCTCATTTTCAAAAATGCACTCAACTGACTTTGACATGTTGATTGACTAAATACATGTCCTGCTATCGAAATCATAACATCAATTGCACTCACTCTGTGAACGAATTTTTCCGGTAACTCTTCTGGTAACACAAAAATGGTCTTGCTCTTAACTTTTAAAATTTTACATAAAATGACATCTCGTTCAGACTAAAAAAAACTTTTTATTTCAAGAGCCACTTATGAAGGTAAACATACAAAAGAGAATAAGAAACCCGCATACCACTATTAGTTCACACAAGACTCTCGAAAGGCAATACAATCCTTGTACGAAAGGATTCCACATTCATTCGTAAATATGAACATAATTAAAGTAAAGTTCTGTCTCAAGTAATTCGAGTATTGAAAACACCAGCATTTACCTTCAAAATTATTGCCTACAATTTGAAATTTGTTTTTGCAATTATTTTTAGAATTTCATTCACTTGAATCCTTTTCAAAGGAGCACATCTTTCGGTCTTTTTTTAGACATTTTTTTGCCATGATGATGAGATGACACTGACACCGAGCCTAAGAGTGCTGCCTACACTCATTATGAGGATGTGTACCTACAATTTAATTGAATTTCAGACGTCACGATTCAGAAAGGATTTCTTTTGAATTAGAATCATTTAAAAAAGGTATCACATCTCTTGCTTACTCTTGAAAAAAAAAATACTTAATTGAGTTATAATGATTTTGTTTGCTCTATCTGTGTACATTCATATGTGTTCCTATATCTATATTTAATTTCAAAAGAAAATTAATGAAACATTCATTTGAATCAAATTGCCAATTTCGAGGAACCCGAGTCCTTGAAAGTCAACACAAGTCTTCGTTAGCTATTGTTTGTATTGTAAACAAAACAACAAAAAGGAAATATTCAAGCAAAAAAGAAATCTCACTTTTATAAGAATTGACAATATTTCATACTTTCATACGGAGGTCATTGTCAAATAAGGATATGCCCTCTCTCCTTTGTCTCTTCAGACAGTGACAAAATCAATAACCGAACAACAAGAACATACATTTTCCACAGGACATAGATAAGTCTCAGATAATGACAGATATTATGGTTTCGGACAACTATATTGCGAGTGACTTTCTATTTGGCTCACTATAATCAAAAAAGGCATTCTGTTGAGAAACCCTAAATCCCAGACGAGAAGAATGGTCAGTTAGGTTATTAGTCGTCAAACGACAACCCTACACTCCCGATTCCTGAATACGAGAATGATACAATCAAAAAGTCACGCATACAGTGGCGGATTAAAGGTTGAGGGCGCCTAGGCAAGCATCTCACTGGCGCCCCTATATGGAAATATCTCATACTATAGTTTGACCGCAATCGTTGCACCGCGCCTAAAGAAAAGGCGTTGAAATAGGGGCCAAGGAAAAAGAGACTTAGTTAACATGAGATCTATTAGTATTGTCCGAAAGATCTTACGAATTCGGTTAATTAATGATCTACCGCAACGTAAATTTGTAAACCAAGTTAACTCGAGTTGGTTCTTATGCAAAACTTGGTTCTCAAATCGGATTGCCCCGAAAATCAATCTAGAAAGAACTTAAAAAGCAGAAAAATTAGGTTTTAATCGAAATCTTTGCCATCCGCTGATGAACTTCGACCATTAGGTTATTTGCCCCTACAATAAATAAAATCACTACCTCTTCAAAAACGCACACAAAATTAGAAGAAAGCTAAGTCGATATCCGAGTTGGCAAACCGAGTTGACTCTGTACTGTAAGAGTTTAATTGCGCAGGACCGATTTTTATGTTAATAAAAGATGCAAGTGCAATTCGAGTTCACAAGTTTGTTACTTTAACAACCACGTATGAACTCGCATTATTTGCCACTTGTATAAGAATTACTGCGCCCGTGCGCCCCTTTGATGCCGCGCCCCTAGGCAAGTGCCTAGTTTGCCTTTAGGATAATATGCCACTGCACGCATAAATGCTATATTCAGAGGGATGTGAATGTGACCCGAGTCAAGTACCTTCTTCATAGTGTGGCAATCAGAGTCACCTCAGTCCACTTCTGACTGATGGAGTAATTAGTGAAGCATTACAAACAAATTGGAGTCAAGTTTTCTGCTTTTGACATACGGAAGAGACTATTTACACATATCCTAACCAAAACAGATGCCTTAAGTAATCAGGATCTGATGCGGTCCTTTGATTGGATGCGACAGAGCTTGAGAGGATTTTGGTTGTGGTTGATGGTCCTCCGAAATGACCAAAATCATAAAACCCGCAAATTGCAATAAGTAGTTTACTTTATTGATCGATTTCGAAGTACACAAAGTTACAAATTAGAAAATATCCTTTAATCAAGGTATAAAACATGAGACATCTTATAATGTGTCCTGAGCAAATTTAATATTTCCGAAAGTAGTTCAAATTGAAGACCCCAGACAGAGAGGTTTCTTTGACCTTAAATCACTTTTCCATTTATATTGTGAGGTACTTTCTACTAGCTCCCTTCGGTGTAGGAATGATGCGCCGCCTTTGAGGTTTCCTTTCCTGTAGGTTTAGGGTCGTGCGTTGAGAACGTGGGTAACTAACGGCTAAGTTTACTGGTGCAGGATTAATATGGATGGCAGGGCGCCTTACCACTGGTGAGGGAAGTCTATGCCCATTTAGTAGAAAATCACTTAGTCGCAGACGAATCCGGTAAATCGCGGACGAATCCGGTAAATCACGGATGAATCCGGTAAATCACGGACGAATACAGTATAAATGACAAGACCCCTTACCAATGGTGCTGGGAAGTCTATATGTCTGGTTAGTTCGGGTTTATACTTACCACTCTGGAAGCACACGCTGGCTGTCTGCTAATTTGGGGGTCTATTTATACCCCGAATGGGAGCCACATGATGTGACTCATATTTTGCAAAGAATAAAAATAGGTGTAAGGCGGGAATTCGTAATGAGTCATTACAATATCAACTGCCGTTGACATTTCTAGAAGCTTCGTTTTCGAGATACAACAGTGGAAAAAAGTCATTTTACATTCTCTAAAACAAGTAACACATTTTTTTTATTAATATCTTATTTTTCTTTGTAGTTCACATAAACATTTTAATTTCTCCAAACAATATTACAGTGTTTTTTTTTAATTTTAAATAACTGCAGATATAGTAGATTGAGTTTTGTATTTATGACATAAATAATTATGACCGATGCTGTTGGAAATTAGAAGTCATCATTATAGCTCTATCTCCCTCAGTTCTATAGATTGAGTCCCGTGAAACTGTAACATTATTGCTCCTTATTTGGCTTGAAAAGTTTATTCTATATAGATGCCTTAAGAAAGGTTTAGTTAAACTTTTTTTATGATTAATATAATTTTAAACCCCAAATTGATGTTCAATACGGGAGCTGAAATAAAAGTATTATTGCCTTGCTAAACACATTAATTTGCTGCAAATACCCGTGAAAAATACGCCGGTAGCGAACACCGTTGATCATCAATCCGTGAGCATTGAACTCTTTCGATTAAGTCGAACATGTCCTTTGTTGCGGCACCACGCATGTGCTCTGGTGTTCCGGTGGCCTGCAAACTACAGCACAAAACAATTTGAGATATGAAATGTAAGAAAATGTTATTTGAAATTCATATAAAGAATTCTCATCAGTTCAAAAAATGACTGCTAACATATTTTTTGTCTCTTAAAAAATTTGCTTTTCCTGCATGATTGAAAGTAAATTAAAAAAGTTTTCATCGTGCTGTCAGCAAGGCGGGTTGAAATGCTGATTTATTAAACTAACTTCCGTGGGAATTGAAAAATCTTACAAATTCTCTGGGCAATGCCTTTTTTTCAGTCAAGATGACATATGGCGTCAAAAAAGTAATTTCGATGTTTGGGGGTATTCATTCTATTTGAAACAGTACGTTTGACCCATTTAGCAACTTCCTAAGATATACTAGTTGAGTATTCGAAGGAGGGAAACGCGAACATGCCAACGTAATCTCATTAATTATCTATTTGAGAGTCATTACCGTATAATTTGACATTGAATATTACTCCGAGTAAAAGCAAACTCAATTCCCTAGTACTCTGCACAGAGCCACTAATAGTTTTGTTTTACCATATCCCTCCTCCTAATGGCCAATTAAATGCAATTGAACTCTATGGACGTGAACTTACCTATTTGATAATAATGACAGGTAAAGCCTGCACAATTATTTGACATAATTCGTGGGAAGCTCGTTCAGTTAAAAATACATATACAGATGTACTCAATACCGTTGAGGTTGTCAATACTTTAGGAAATTTGGGGGGGTACGATAGGCTTTTGCTTCTAAGGTGATTTTACATTTCAAATGGAGTTTGGGGAAAATTTTACGTATCAATTCTGGAACTGACACTTCCATTTCTTTGAAATGTATTTGGATTAAGTTGGCCTGTGGGATGTTCCAACCTATCCACGCATAAATTGCTTCTACTTTATTCTATTCTAACTAGCCCCCTGTCGATTTTTAGTCCCAAGAACATCAACGATTCCGACATTTTATTTCATTCCCATTAAAGTTGTCAATTTAAATAAATGCAGCATTTTCCTTGCCATCTATAAATACAATCGCCCCCATGACATTTACAAACAAATTTCAAAAACGGTCAGTTATTTTGTAAATTTAATCAAAATCAATCAATTTACCGAAATCGAAAATAAAAACCAATATCCTCCCGCACTGACTTACTCGACTGTAAAAAAAAAGGAACTGAATCGAATAGAAAAATAACGTTTATTAGATTGTTGAAATATTTTTAGTTTCCTGAAAATGCGTTCACCGCTCACCCCCACGCCTCATCCATATTCTCATCCATATCCTCCTGTTCCTATCCATACAAAAACACGTTAGTATACTAACCTACCTTGCCATAAAAATCCTTTTACTTTTGCAATCGAATAAGCATAAGGTCAAAGTTTCATTATGCGAAGCTAAAGGCTTTTCCTTTCCTTTTCTTTCTTATCCTTCTCTGCTTTAAAGCAAAACTGAAGCAATTATGTGCATGGGTTAGGGTTGTAAAGAGCCAAAGGTGGGTGGGAATGGATAGAGTGCGTGTGTGGGGTAATGGAAATGTCTTTCCATTGTTAATGGTAGATTGATTTCTTTTCATTCTTTAAGGAATTTTTATGGCAATAATGGCGGATGAGAGTCATAAAGAATATTCCTTTTGGTTTTTAAACAATAGAACTTTTCAATATCGATGAAGTTGATGTCAAATTTGCTATTCAAAATGACTTAAATTACAGTATGGGATTTGTTTAGTTACAGTGAAAACCGACAGGACTAGAGAAAATTGAACACAAGTCCGACATCTCAACAAAAAGACGATAAAGAATTGGTATTGCTTTCAAAACAACCAGTTGCTGTGTAGTTGAATTAACTTATCTGATAAATTTAAGCTTTTAATCCTTAAAACGAAATCCCCCTTGATTGTATTGAAGCGATTGCAAAATAGAAAAGCTTTTATCCCTAATCTATCTTGAGAGGTATTAAGTAGGGGTATCTACTTTAAAGCAAAACAAATTGCTTTTTAAACCAACAAATGAGCCACATAATTCGTTTGACTTGAAAGTTAAACATTAAAATAAGAAGGAACCCCTCCTGTTCCACATTTTCCATCAAATACACACACACCCACACCATTTGAGGACGCACGAGGTAATTTCAGGTAAACTAATTAAATTAAATACCGCAACATTCGCTAGTCGCACACACATACCCAACTGAAGGCGGGAGCTGCTGCGGTGGCGGCGATGATGATCCTTGACTACTTTGCTGCCATTGTTCAGCCTCGATGGCATTGGTGGTGGGGTTGGATTGCTGCTCAATCGGATGCAAAGGTGACAATGACGATGACGGCGACGATGTCGGGGATTTATTACCAGCATTATCCTTGTCGCTGCCAGCAATGGTGGTGCTAGTGGAGTACACTTTATCGCTCTGGATAATTTGCTCCCCCTTTTTATTTTGTGACATTTTCACAGGCTATTAACTTTTTTCATTATATTCGGTAAATTAGATTTTTTCTGAAATTTTCTTTTCGTGTTTTTGTTTCGCTTGTGCTCTTGCTAATGAAAGTTTAACACAATTTGGCTCCTTTCGAACGAAATTTACTTCTTTAAAACGTATTGACGAAATAGGGTGAGTTTGTTTTATGTGCGGAACCTCTCAAAGCAAACAGGCAATTTGTTCTTCGACGGCCGGCGGAGGCGTCCTTGGTGGCGTAGGTTAGTAACAAGATTGAGTGAATCTGCGAATAGAAAACAACAAAATCTGGAGTTTATTTTCCATTTAATATTTCGACATTCAAAACTCTGATGATGAAAATGAAGAATGTGACCGTGTTGTTATTTTTATTTATTAAATAAATTGCCAAGTGGGTATCTCAATTACACTCAAAAGAATTTTTTGCACCGGCAGAGGCAGTCTTCTTCATACCCTCAAACAGGTTAAGTTGACTGACTCTTCCGAAATGCCATATATTTTATTTTCCGACCACTTAAGCTTAAATTTCAAAATTATTGTTATATGCAAACAGTAAGCAACGCCAAAAATCATCCAAACCCAAAGGCGAAATGCTAACAAAAAATAAAACTCATCAGCAGGAGCAGCCAGCGACCGACACTAAACCTATAATTTGGACTCGGTAATGGCTTGGCAAAATAATTCAACAGAAGCCTTAACTCTCACGAAACGTCATTACATTTTATAAACGCCCCTAATGATCATCCATCACTTTTTGTGTGTGCACCAGACGGACGGACAGACAAACTTTTGAGTTGCCTTCATACAAATAAACGAAAACACGAAATCTCCTTGAATTCCTTCAATCCGTAAAGCCAAAGTGGTGTGGTTTTGTGGATGCACAACGACGATGACGATGTCGACCGAAGAGACGTACTGCAGCATGATTGAGAGGACCCAAAGAGCAGAAAAGTATAATGACCAAAAGGCAAAAAAAAAAAAAAAAAACTTAAATAAAAGTCGAAAACTGAAAAAGTGAAAATGCAGATTCTGTGGAGGAACCCAGAACGACGCGACGTAGACCGTAGAAGCAACAATGTTAAGTGCAATGTGCAAGGAAGCACATGAAGAGAGATGCTATCGGAGACGATGAGAGCCAGAGATTCATGACAAGGCAAAGTGGTAGTAAAGTAATTCTGCCAATCGATGACTTAATCTCCAATATCCAGCTTTGCATAATCCCCATCTGCAGAAGTTTATTGATGTTGCTGTTTTAAGTACCAGTACCGAGCAGTGGAACAAAAAGGCTGGAAAGTTTTTGTCTTTTTTATTGTTAAATAACAATTACAACGTTGTTTTTAATGATGGTTAAGTTTTTTTCTATTGTTTCCGAGAGGTTGAGATTTAAAAAGGTAATTTCTTGTAATAAGGTTGTAAGGCTATAAATATTGACTTAAGAAGTGCTTGTAATGGGCTAATCAAGGATTTGGAGAGAATAGATGAGAGTTCGAATGTTCGAAGGGTAGACACAGTGTCACAGTGCATTCAAGAGGACCCAAGCTACTACAACATATTCGCAGCCTAGGCCTAACTAGTGGTTTGGCCGGCTCTTCGTTTTAGAGTTAAACTAAAGACCTGGCCCTCCAGGTTGGGATCGTGCGTCGGGGTGACTGCCCGGCTACATAAGGAAAATATAGTTCCGAAACACCTTCGGATACGGAGTAAATTAATGATGACGACCCACGCAAACGATTTGAGGACAACGAATTTCGGTCTTTCACTTGGAATATTAGGTCCCTTAACAGACCACGTGCAGCCGAACAACTAGCAGAAGCTCTTGACTGGTACACGCTGTTCCATCATGGTCGGCAGAAAACCTAACGGACGCATTTGATGTCAAAAAAGGTTTTTGGTGCCAGTTATAGCTATCAGAAAAATCCATCAGAAAAAATTGGAACAGTGAAAACTTGACACATTTTTCTGATGAGTGTTTATAGCAACCAAGAATTTTGTGTCAGAAATCTAGCTGCACGCTTTATTTTATGACATCAGAATTTTTTTTTTCATCAGAAAAAATGTTTCTGATGTAATCGGAACAGAAAAAAATTGAAACACATCAGAAAAACGAAATGGAATATTTTTGAAGTTTTTACAATCAGCTGTTCAGAAAAATGAAATCTCATCAGAAAAAAATTTAAATTCAATTTTCTAATTAAATTCGGTCATAAATGTTTTGATTCTTTTTGAAAAAAATATTTCAAATAAATGTTCGTCGAATTGCATAAATATTTCGCTCAAATAAAGTTCTAGAGCAGTCAAATTTGGTCCGTTTCTGATCCGTTTTTCTGATAGCTATAACCGGCCCCTTAGACAAGGCTATGTGCTGTCATGCGATTTCTTCAACATCATTCTTGAAAAGATGGTGCAAAACACCAACGTCAACAAAGGCACAATCTTTCAAAAGTCCGTGCAGTTACTTGGATACGCGACGACATTGACATAATTGGAAGAACACAGCGTGATGTCAGTGGGTTCGTGAGAATTGAGACGGAGGCCAGGAAGATGGGTCTAGCGGTTAACAAGGGCCAAATTAATGCAGTCAGCAAGAAAGGACAACCAACATCGACGTCTTGGAGCCAACGTCAGTATAGATTTAACTTCGAGGTAGTTAAGGACTTCGTCTACCTACGGTCCGCTATAAAGTCAGGCAACAATATCAGCGCTGAAATCGAACGAAGATGCAAGAGTGATCCAATCTCTGCATCTTTAAAGTAGTAAAGTCCTCTCCCGAGCAACTAAAGTGACACTCTACAAAACCCTCATCATCCTGGTCCTAATGTATGGTGAAGAGACATGGACCATGACAACATCCGATGAAAACGCTTTAGGCTGCTTTGAGAGAAAAATTCTTCGAGTGATTTAGTCCTGTCTGCAGAAATGGAGAATGGACTTGAAGATTCAATCAAGAACTGTACGAGCTGTTCAGTGGCACTGACCTAGCCAGAAAAGTTAAGGTCCAACGACTTAGTTGCCTGGGTCACGTATAGAGCGAATGAAAAACAAAGCTTCTGCTTCTGCCCGTAATACCTTCGAATCCAACCCGGAAGGACGTCACAGAAGAAGAAGACCGCGGCTCAGGTGGAGCAAACTCGAAAGTCTCGAAACTCTGACTTTTCGCCATATACCTATATATAAGCACCTCATTCTTAAACGGCCTTATTTCTTTGCAACTCGTACACTCGAACAAATTTTGGCTTCCCGTTGAAATTCGGCTTAGAGAGTAGTATCTATATTTCAGAAAAAGATCACGATTACCTTTTTTAAATACACAGCATGCAAAAATACATAATCCTTAAATGTTTGCTAAAAAGTAAAATTCGCTTGACTTGTAAGGATACAAGGACAACAGTTCTGCTTTTGATTTTGATGCTTCTGCTGGATTTTGAAATATTATTAGCAGAGGGGATGCTGGTTTCTGACTAGAGATGATTTTTAAAATGCCTTGCCTTTGGTTTTACCACTGAATTGCATATAACGAGGACCTTATTTGCCGGATACAAAACATTTATGAAAATTAAGAAAATGTCGGTAGATTAATTTACTTCTCAACGCACGCCAAAAACTGGCAACCCAAAACCCTCATAACCTCTTATTTTGGTCTGAAACACTAAAGTTGCGATGAAATTGGCTTAAATATATTTTACTTCTTATGATTTGATTCAAACATTTATCAGGAACAAAAATTCACAACGCAATATGAGCAAAATCTTTGGATGAAAAACAATAAAGATTTCCTTTCAGACACCGAAATGTTTTGATAAAACTGCACTGCGCAAGATTGGAAAAATATTCATTGACAGACATTTAGGTATTTAGTTTTTCTTTATTTTCACTAGAAAAAGTGCAAAAATCTATTGTTTTCAACTCACCAGAAAACCAAAATAAAACACTTTTAAGTTTTTGTTTAGTTTTGATCTTTTGTAGAGCCCCAAGCTGAACCACAAGACACGCAATTTATGCAAATATTTTATTATTGATAAAACATTTCACCCACAATGAAAAAAAAGCTTTGTTATGATTCTGTTAAACGGGAGAACAATACACAACAAACGAAAAGGACCTTTACCACTGTTGGAGCATTGATTTGCTCGAAAGTCCCTTGGCCACAGCCAAAGAGTTTCTATTTTGTTCCACATGGGACACATAAAATCACTCAACACATTGATGCGCGAAAAACCAAAAAATTATTTTGTTGGAGCACATTGAGCACAACACTTTCATTAGCTCAAGAGAATGAAGAGAATAGAGTTTGTACAAGGGGTAGGATATGTATCCTTTAGAATTTAATGTCCTGTGATGCTGGGAGCTGGGACACTGTATATTGTGACCGCAAGTAAACACAGGAAATATAAGGCGAAAAATGTTAAGAAATTTATTTTTAAGCATAGGTAACTATACTTTAGTAAGGCATGTCTAGGAAGTTGGACTTTAATTTCGAGTTTTGCAGGAATTTCAATTATTTCATGCGCACTTTAAGGAAACGAGGATTCCATTCATGGAAGAGGAACTTATGAACAAATTATCGCAACATCGCCTTTGTTTCGTCAGAGCACAGAGCCACTGGAATGCCTTGACATACCTACACAAAGGCACACTAATTATGAAAGATTATTTAATTTCCAAACAAAATCAATTTCCTCTAAGAACTTGCTGCTGATCAAAGTTATATCATCAACACTGAAACTAAATTCAGCAAAATGACAAACTTTTTCCTCACCTCATGGATAACGTATCTGATAATGAGAGATTGCCAAAAACAAAAAATGTATCTCAAAACTTCGTTAATCCGTCTATTCCAACTAATGCACATGAAACCAATTAAAACTTATGCAAAGTGGGCTTATTTCATACAACGGAAACTGTTTGCTTCTTCGGTCTTATTCTAAGCCATGTTCGTCTTTTGAGAGTAGATAAACTTTTTGTCTCGGAGATTTTGGATTGTTGGCCTGATGGATGAAAGTTTTCATAGTTCATCCAAAGAAGTATAGAATGTGTCTTTTGTTATCTTTTGCTGTTTCACAAAGGCTCAAACCATTCTCAATCTCAAGTTCTTGGAATCCGAAATCCCTCAAAGGAAACTTGAACTCACACATGTTTTTCCGTAATTTGCTTTCTTTTGGTGTGGGAGTGTCGGTGTGAGTTTGTTCTGTCCTAGGTAACAGAGCTCGGAGCAAATAAGACCTGTCATTCCCAGGGGGCTATCAACTTTTCTTCTCAATCGATCTGTGATGCCTTTTAGCGTTTCTTTAAATGGATTTCTGTTTATCCTTGCGAATCCAGAATGATTCAAAGAACAGTCAGCCACATCAGACTTCAACTTCAAGACGCTTTAGGATACGTTCGTTGGTTTTGTGCGTTTTCCTATACCTACATTTTTTGACAATTCTACCCACGTGGGTTGAACTTTCCACGAATTTCATCAACAAAGGTACACTTCAAGTTCGCATGTTCAAATCTATTGGAATGTAATTAACAGGAACAGTTGATGTAAGTATGTTGAATGTAGGAGAGTTATTTAGAAGAAATAAGAAACCATTTAAAATTAAGGACTTCTTTACAATATGCGATCTCCATGAAACCGTACATTATATGATTCTTGCAAAGCTGATGGAGATAGGAAGAATTTCTTTGTGAACGAGGAAATGTTTTATTGGAGAGGAAACCTTTCACTTTCCAATTATTTTCATATTTTCAATTTCGTTCTTTAAAAGAGAGAACATTCAAGAAAATGATTCCATTCTTGGATACAATTTTTTAATCAAAGAGAATTTTCCATGAACTTTTCCGTTCAATTTAATTGTTTCCTCTCGAAAGCAGTTCAGGTACTGCATGTATCGGCCAGAGGAAGGAGAGAATCTATTGTTATTGTCAAAAAAGGAAAAAGAACTCAACGGTAAAAAGTGTTCCCGAGTCTATGTGATGTGCTTTTTAGTTTCCTGCTGAGGTTTTGCTCGCCGCTAGTCGGTCTAACCAAGGTCTTCTTGAAGAAACACGAAACATTAATCTTAGGTCTTCTGACCTCTTTGACAAACTTTATTAAGAACTAGCAGACCCTGCAGACTTCGTACTGCCTCAATCGATAATCGATAACCCTCTTCCTCCATCGTTTGCGTTGTTTTTTTGTTAATTCGTATGTATGGATCCGTCTTTAAACAAATAAGCGATATCAAAAAAACAAAACAAAATGGTAAGTATACGCCCCGTTGCCTGCGGTGCACGGATTTGTAAAACGCGAATCATTTCGGTTTCACTTCGCTCTTCATGTTGCTGTTGTGTAAACATTTCGAGTTCTTCGACCCTAATTGTTGCGTATAAAACACATTGACCATGATATTGAATGAACAAAGGATTTTTTATGATTGCTCTGAGAGTTACCGTTATGGAGCAATACAGCAAAATAATTTTTTTACATTAAAAATATCAGTGTTACAAAATAAAAAATTACCAAAATCACGAATTCTCTATTTTCCCATTGTTTAAAATCCATTCAAAATTTGACTTGGGATTTTCTTGCTCTTCTGGAGTTTTCCATTTTACCACAACTAATGCATTTCATATGAAAGAGTGTTTTTGAGATTTTTGTTTAGCCATTTTTTTTTGCATTTCAAATTTTCCATTTTTCAAATTTTTTGTTTACTTTTTCTTGCTTTCCAGTTCCCCATCACAAATTTTCCAGTTTCCCTTTGTAAACCAATGAGTTTTCCGAGTTCCTTTCCCATTTTGAAATTTTCCAGTTTTTCATTTGAAATTTTCCAGTTTTCCATTTGAAAACCAATGCATCTTCAATAACATGCAATTTTCCCTTTGAAAACCAATGAGTTTTCCGAGTCTCATTCGAAAACCCATTTGAAATTTTCCAGTTTTCCATTTGAAATTTTCCAGTTTTCCATTTGAAAATCAATGCATCCACAATTTCATGCAATTTTCCATTTGAAAACCAATGAGTTTCCCGAGTTTTTCATCAAGAACTTTCTATTTTTCCATTCGAAAACCCATTTTGAACCAAAAAATTCCAAGCAAAAAATATCTAATTTCCGACCTTTGTTTGGTTTTTCCAGTTTTTCCACTCTTCCATGAGGTTTTTCCAATTTTTTTTTTCTTCACAGAAATCATCACTGAATGTAACAGTATGAACCATGAAAATTTCACAAATATCTGTTGGGCCATTTCGGAGTCTATAAGAGACATACAAATAAACAAACAAACAAACACGCTTCCATTTTTATATATATAGAGATACAAGGTGTATCCTACACTATTAAAACTTGATATAAATAAATAAGTCTTATTATTATTGTTGCGGTCTGGTCTGAGCTATCTCTATAGGACGGCCCCGGACGGGCCGTTGGTTGGTTGCTATCCCGGTATGTTGTTACAGATCCTTGGAAGAAATCAGTATGATGCGGTGATCGTGGGTTATACTCAATGTGGCTGTGGGCTGGCAGGTACAATGCCCCTGGTTGCACAGATGGGCAGGTATAATCAGAGTATATCTAATCCCTTCTCGGTATTAGATATACTATGGGTATAATGCCCCTGGTGGCACAGATCGGCAGGTATGATGCCCCTGGTGGCACGAGGCACGGATCGGCAGGTATAATGCTCCTGGTGGCAGGAATCGGCAGGCATGATGCTCCTGGTGGCACTTGAACTTAAATATCGAAACCCCTCACCGCTGGTGGTGGGAAGTTCCAATTATGAAATAGTCGCTCCCTTTGTGTCTAAATGTTTGACCAATATTACTAGCTGATACGAAAGTATCATTCGGTAGCAGTAGAAGAGGCGATTTTAGCGATCCGTACTAGTCTACTTATAATATTTTCCGAAAGGAGTGAGTGTGAATTAAAAAACGAAGTTCAATTCTGTATGAAAAAGTATTTTATATGAAAAAGACATGTGACTTTGTTACAGTCTCTGTGGAATGATCCATCTCGACAGAAATACAGCATTCAAAACAGCTTGAGCTGTGTGTACCTACTACTTATTTTTTTCTACTACAAAATGCGATTACAAAAACTTGACAAACAATTTATTGACAAAATATGAAATTCACAGAATTTGAACCGCGATTTCCAATATACCATCCAGAAGTAAAGGATACGTGTTACGTTCACTGAACCACGGGTAATAAATATTTCTGGGCTTACTCTAATTTGTTCGACGAAAAACATTTGCTCATTTGAAAAACATACCATCGTGTTTGATATCTGTTTTACAATCTCAAATTGCAATTAAATTCATCGAAACATAGACTAATCATTTACCCATTCCCATTGACATGTGATTTGAAAGCTCCCATCTCTAGCTCGTTGCGGGTGTTCCTCGTCGCCGTTGGTTGCCTTCGTGGGTGGCTGTTCTGGAAATTGGCGATGTCAAAGGAAAATCTCTGGAGTCCCACGTCGAATGGAATTCAATTGAATTTTGAGAGCTATGTGTGAATCCAATTCAATGAATTGCATTCATAAAGATGAGACTACAGTCCGCAATGGAGAATGGGCGATGGAGAGGCTGTGAGATATGTAGACTTAGGAGGATGATAGATAAATATCAAGTGGATATATTTAATGAATTTAGCATTGAAACACCGCATGAGCAGCCAGCTATCGATTGAAATTCATATTGATTCAGATTCAGTGTCATTGAACCCCTGTCGATTAATCCAAAGTGGACTTCAATGAATTGAAATTTATTTGAAGTTTGAAATTTATTAATTAGGATATTTGTGGAATGGAAGCACATAAATTGGTTGCTAATTCATCATTTCAATAAGTTTGATGTCGATTGACTTCAGCCATTAGTTTGGTTAGGGACGAAAAATGAGTTTTACTATCGATAGGGATCAGATACCAATTTTTCAGTAATATCATTTCATGGCTTAAGAGGTTACATAAATGAGGAATAAATATTTTTACCTTATTTAAATTTTCACCAGAAGCAAATTATGTCAATATATCGCGACTTTTTGCTGTAGAGCTTCCATAATAGCTATAGTGATGGTTTGAACTGATGTTTAATTTGTTTCCTGTTTTAACTAAGATTTGAGTCACTCTTCCGTCTTCCCCCGATTAAATCATTCATCATGCTTCGATAAACAAAAAGGAAAGCCAAATGTTAATCTTTCTAAATAATCAAACGAATATTTCACGATTCATCAATCACGATTCAACTCGAAAAAGAAACAACAATATTTAATCTATTGCCTAAGGGATGAATGTGTTTTTATTGAACAAAATCGACAAGCCCCTCGGAAGCTGCTGGTTGATTGAGATGTCTGATATAATAAAATCCTCACATTTCATGTGGTGTTACATTGTCTTGAGTGAGATTTAATTACAGATTACATGATTAATTTTTTTTTTGCCGCAAGAAAATTGAAGGCTGCCTTGATTGCAAAAAAAAGCAACGAAATTCAATTAACAATTTCTAAAATCATACATCAACCCAACTAACTAGAGCTACATAAAGAAAGTGCCGGAATTGACAAATTTTACAACACCATTTAAGGATGTTGTATAAACATTTTAATTGCCTTCCCAACCAAACCAAAACCAACTAACGGTTCTAACAGCCAACAAATTTAATCAAGGGATAATTTATTTTCCAAAAAGCCTTTTGGCAAAACCGCACTCTGCGATGTTATATTCTCGTAAAATACAGAAAATTTGTGGGAGTCTTCGGTTGTGTAGTATAGGTATTCTGGAAGTTGTGGGGAGCGTGTTTGTTTTGAGAATGTTGTTCTGGGTTTTTTTCCCCGGGTTTATTGAATTTAATCCAATTCAGAAGTTTAGATGAATTTGAAGGAAATAATATTCGTATTAGGAGCAGCATAATTGTTGTTTATTTTCCATGACTTTATGCTTGTGTTTTCGCTTGTGTAATAACTTCCGGAAATTGACGGGGAACAATAATTCAATATTAATTTTTTTCGACGGGCGTTCCTTATTCCTTGCTTAGCTTTAATTAATTAATTTGTATTTTAGTTTTGGCTTACAAAATCAATTTTAAAGAAAAAGACATACAAAATTTTTATTTAAAATTTCAAATTCAATGCAACGCTAACCAAAGAAAATAATAAATAAAATGATGATTCCATCAAACAGTCGAACGAATCACCAAATGTCAGTTTGTGCTATTCCCTCCGGAATCTTTCTTCGTTATTTTTTTAATGGAAATGATTGATTTTGCTTCGATGCAGAGGAGTTCGAGTTGTTACAGTTGAATGCTTACACAAGCTTGTTTATTCGCGCAACATGCAACTAGAGAAACATTTCGAAATATCATAATATTTGCGTTGTGTGTAGAATAATTTAATTTTGGGTTATACGAAATATTAAATTTCTTTACACATAAATCCATCAAACAAGCAATATGTGGTATTCGTCTGGTCTCAGCATAGAAGCAGCGTTACCACTTTACTCCTTTCGAAGTAGATCTACTACTACTACTACACCATCCCCAATTTCTTGAAATCTACTTCACTCAGAAAAAAATTACTTCGATGGATGTATTTTTGTTTGTATGTACGACCCAACAGTATTCAAGGATTTCAAATAGCCAGATCTCTCAATATTCCAAGGTCAACTTAATCGGCCTAGGTACTATTCACAACACCATCACCCATTTTGAGACCCAGCATTCATTATTGGATAATATTCGACCGAATAGGCCACGTCCAGCACGCTGTGAATAAAATATAGTGGCCGTAGCTGAGAGCGTACACGAAGACCGTGGTGTGGAGAGTCGAGTCGGTGCCGTTCGCGTTAACTTGTACTGACATATGAAACGACTTGGCGCATTTTACGTGCAACAACTGAAGCCGCTCGACGTTCCCAAGCGACATCGCTTCACTTTATTGGCTCTTCAAAAGTTCCAAGAAGATCCGACGTTTTCGAGGCAAATTTTGTTCAGCCATTTCTGGCTTACTGGGTATGTAAACAAACAATATTGCCGCATTTGGGACGAAGAGTAACCTGAAAAGATTCAAGAACTGCCACTTCATCCAGAAAAAAACAACGGTTTGGTGTGGTTTTGGCCGTATTTCTTTAAAAATGATGCCGGTGCGAACGTAACCGTCAATGGCGACCGTTATCATGCCATGATAACCGATTATTTGAGCAAGACGGCGCTAATTCCCACACATAAATTCAATCAATTATTGAGAGAACACTTCGGTGAGAACATAATTTCACGTTTTGGGCTAGTCGATTGGCCACCAAGATCGTGTGATAACACCATTAGACTTTTTCTTGTGAGGACATGTAAAATCTTAACTCTTAAATGTATTCAGCCAATCCCGCTTCTATTCAGGCCTTGGAGGAAAACATCACGCGTGTCATTCACCAGTTACCAGTCGATATGCTCGAATGAGTCATCAAAAATTGGACTCAACGGATGGACGATGTAGCAACGGCCAACATTTGATAGACATATTCTTCAAAGAATAAATGCCAAAGAATGTTGTTTCAAATGATAATAAACATTCCTCATTAAATTTGAATTTTCTGTGTTTTCTCTTTAATTTATAAGAATGCTCATGTACATCTTATGTTTCCATGATTTTTTGATATTTTCAATTCTGTTGAAGTAAATACTTTGAAAACTAAAGGTTCACTTAAATAAAGCAGTAAAATGTTCACGGGTTAAATTTTAAAGCTTAAGCGAAGATAGTAGTCCATAAAATAATTAAAAGCAAACCTGTGAAAATTAAAATATTAGGAACTACGGAGCATGAATTGAAACAGTCAGCTGAAATAATATACCACCAAGGCCCACAACCCATTTCGAGCCAGAAAAAACGAAACGTGTTCTGATTTTGTAGTGGACGTGGTAAAAGATTAAAATTTCCTACTTCCAACAGAAAAATATACAGGGTGTCCCAAAATTCAACGATAAGCTGGAACCAGGGGGTGGCCCTATTCATGACTGCATGGAAAAAAAATATAAAAAAAATCAAACGCCATTTTGTTTCAAATTACAACAAAAAATGTAAATTCTCAAAATAAAAAAATATCTCTTGACATTTTTTGCTACTGTGACCACAAATTTTCATTAATTTTTGATTTTGTATTTTTATCAGAATCTTAAAACATAGAGCATCCTTTCCTAGTTTCCAAAAATTCCAAATTTTTAGCGGTTTTTCCACGACAATTAATCAAAAAAGTTTTTTTCCATAAAATTTTAATTTTTTTTTTAGTTTCAGTCCACTTTCAGTCATCGTGGTTATAAAAAAATGTATGGACACTACCATGGCGTCTTTTTTAAAAAATTGGCGCAGGTTATCAAGATTCTAAAATGGTATAACACTTTGGCTAAACTTCCCAGAAAAAGAAGTAATGCATACTTTTTCATAACAACAACCGATTTTCAAACAAAAAATTTGTTCAGAGAAATCACTTCACTTTATGGAAAAAATTGGTTTTCTGATGCGCTTTCTTCAAAATTTAGTACGATCTGTTTCCACTGTTTTTTTTATTCCATTAATGTGTTAATTTCACGTGTGATCTTGAAATTGTGTACTAGTTTTTGAAAAATCCTTGAACTTTCATCATTTTTATCATGCCATTGCCGTATGCCCCCTTGGATACGTAAACATGCACATAGTGTACGGAGAATGCCGGTGCAATGCTAATTCTGCTACTCGAATATACTGAGAAAGGTTCAAAAATGCTGGAAGATATCCAGATTATCGGGTTTTTATAAATGTGCATCAAGAGTTTTTGGAAGGGCGTTTAGATAGAAGAAGTGCTAGAAGACCAAGAGCAGATGGTATTGATAATTCACGGAAACTGAAAACAATTCAACAACATCGTATATTGATACAGGTGGCAAAAAATTCGAACATTTACTGTAAAAAATAAATAAAATATGTTTGTACTCCTAAATGGCACTTATACATCTTTTCTTATTTAGATTTTTTGTATTTTAATTAAATGAACATTATGACGATTTAAAACAAACAAACAGAAAATATTTGGGCACAAATAAAACGTGCTTTATTCTGAAGACTCATAGGGAAGTGATTTATTTGAATAGAAAAAGTTTTTGAAAATCGGTTGTTGTTATTGTAATGTGTATACACTTTATTTATCTCATACGCTCTGTATCTCCTTCTATTGTAATGTCTAATACTAATGTGTATACTTTATTATCTCTTACTCTCTGTATCTCTTTCTATATTTAATGTACACACTTTTCTTACTCTAATATAATAATAATATAAATAATAATTAATTAAGATTAAGAGAAACTTTTTGTTTAGCATTAAGAACGTTAGCCCCTACAAAAATCGCAGTATTTTCTCTCGAACTTTCAGCTTCCCCAAGAACTAATAGGAACCAATAGTAGTTTCTAGAACCCATCATTTTTGATATAAATAGCCGTTTGGTGGCGAGGCGAAATAGTTGATTGTGACCAGCGATAAGTAAAGTACACTGTGTTTGAAAAGTTATAATTGAAAGTGTTGAATAAATAAGTTTGTGAGTGATTTGAATAAAGTGAATTTGTGTTTTATTTAAAAAGTGAATAAGTTTTAATTGTCGGACCAAGCCGAATATTACATTGGTGTCAGAATAAGGGATTAAAACTTATTGAGAATAAAACAGTGAACAGTGATTAAACTATTTTGTGTGAAATACTGAAGTTAAAAAAAAAAAATGATAAGTAAAGTTTTGAAAGACTTAACTGTCGCTGAGCTAAAGGCCGAATTAAGCAAACGTGGCTTAAGTGCGGCAGGATATAAAATCGAACTCGTAAAACGGCTACAGGAATATCTGGAAGAACAAAATGAAGACCCAGATGCGTTTGCTTTCGAAGTGGAAGCAAAATCGGAAGAGGTAAATGCAACTGCCGACTTATCTACCATGATGACACTTCTTCTAGCCAAATTTGAAGAGAATCAAAAGAAGCAAGAAACTCAAAACAAGAATGTTCTGGAGCAACTAGAAACTCAAAGAAACGAGCAGAAGACCGAGCAAGAGAATGTCCTCAAACAACTGGAAGGAAATGTCCTCAAGCAACTAGAAACTCAAAAGAATGATGTTCTGGAACAACTACAAGCTCAAAGGGATGACGTTCGAGATCGGTTTGATGAACAGAAAAATCTGCTAGAAGGCAGGTTTGCGGACTTCGAAGACAAAATCAATACTCTCGATGAGCGTGTCGAAAAACAAAATTCAACGACTAATGCACGTTTCAAGAAAATAGACGACCAGATCGAAACCATTACAAGCGAACTAGAAAAAGTGCGAAAGATGAAAGCTCGAGAACCTTCTGGTGAGTGCTCAAGAAAGAGAGAAGTGAATCCCCCAATCTTTGATGGTCAGATACCGTGGTCAATCTACAAGAAACAGTTTGAAGCAGCAGCGTTAACAAACGGCTGGGACGATGACGAAAAATACATTGCTCTTACGCTTGCCTTGAGAGGAGCAGCTGCTGAACTGCTACAAACCATCCCAGCAGAGAAGAACGGTGACTTCAAAGTTCTGGTAAACGCAATCGAACAGCGGTTTGGGGATAGCCACATGACAGAAGTCTTCCGAGTACAACTAAACAACAGGGCACAGAAAAGAGGTGAAACTCTGCAGCAGCTTCAGGCAGATATCGAGCGATTAGTCCACCTGGCATACCCAACAGCTGGCAACGAGATAATAAATCAACTTGCTGTTGAAGCCTTTGTGAGAGCTGTGGGCGATATAAATCTCCAAAGGGCTATTCGCACTGCCGGAAAGCAAACACTACCAGAAGCATTGGCTTTCGCTCTAACAATGGAAGCCGCAGAACAAGCATCCCAAAACGTGCATCGCGTGAGAGAATTGGAAGTCCAAGAATGCTCTTGTCAGAAGGCTACTCTGGAAAGGAGTCAGCGAGACGGACCAGCACGATGCTGGAACTGCAACAAGACCGGGCATCTTCAACGACAGTGCAGATTACCGCGAAGAGGAACCGCATGCCAACACTGTGAACACAGAAATATGTCAACTGGTCAAAGTTACACCTACAACAATGTTGCTTCCCAAGTTGTTTCCCATCCAACTAACTTCGAGGGACAGAAGCTGGCTTCTAGTACCGATAGCTACAGAAACACCATCCAGGTTTCTCAAACGAAACGTGACAACAAGAGCCTGACCGTGGAAGCAAGTATAAACGGCAACAAATGTGTGGCTACCATCGACACCGGTGCCACGGCGTCCATTGTACGGCAGGACCTCGTTAAGAAGACATGGCTCCACAACACCAATAGCTATCGTCTAAGGACTGCAACTGGAGAATCCGCAAAAGTCTATGGTGAGGTACGTCTTAAGATCCGGATGGCAGAGCTGGAATTCTCTCACCTGTTCCTGGTAGCAGATATATGCGACGAGTGCATTGTCGGCGTCGATTTCCTGAAAGATCACGGAGTGATATTGGACATCGGGAACCAAGTCCTGAAATATCGAAACATCGAGATTCCGATGATCTATGGGATTCACTCGTATGAGACCTCGCTATCTGTGAAAACCGTCATTAAAGAAGATCTGACTTTGCCTGCTTCTTCAGAAGTATTCGTGTGGACGAAATTGAAAGGTAAGCCTGGCAGCCATCGATACCTCATGGTCGAACCAGCATCTGTAAAGTCCTCCCAAAACGTCACCATTGGGAAGACTCTTGTTAGACCTGTAAAGAACATGGTTCCCGTACGAATACTCAACATCAAGCCGTACGAAGTTAAGCTTAGAAAAGGTGAGATTGTCGGGCAATGCGAATCTGTATCAGCGATAACAAGGATCAGCGAAGAAGACCCAAGGCAAACATTGAAGTCCAAAGAGTTGAACTCCATAAAGACGAACATTCTCGAGTCCTCTAATCTTGGCCAACAACAACGAAGAACTGCAGAAGGTCTCCTCGAAGAATTTGCAGACATCTTTTCATCATCGCAAGGGAAATATGGCAGAACACAACTGGTTCAACATCGAATCAACACCGGGGATGCAAAGCCGATTCGTCAACCTGCAAGACGCCTTCCACTAGCCAAACAAGGTGAGGTTGAAGAACTGATAACCACCATGAAAGAAGAGGGTCTTATCGAAAACTCAAAAAGCCCTTGGGCGTCTCCAGTGGTCCTGGTAAAGAAGAAAGACGGATCAACCCGCTTTTGCGTGGACTATCGAAGGTTGAACGATGTGACCAAGAAAGATAGCTACCCTCTGCCTAGGATCAGCGATACTCTGGACGCAATGGAAGGAGCACAATGGTTCTCAACTTTGGACCTGAAAAGTGGATACTGGCAAGTAGAAATCCATCCTGAAGACAAAGAGAAGACAGCGTTCTCGACAGGAAACGGATTGTGGCAGTTCAAAGTGATGCCTTTTGGACTGTGCAATGCTCCAGCGACTTTTGAGCGCCTTATGGAATGCGTCCTGCAAGGACTCACTTGGAAATCTTGCCTGGTCTATTTGGATGACGTCATCGTATACGGGAAAACATTTGACGAACATTGTACAAATCTGAGAGCCGTGTTTCAAAGACTTCGAGAAGCCCACCTCAAGCTCAATCCAGAAAAGTGTTCACTCTTCAAAACCGAAGTGAAATACCTGGGACATATCATCTCATCCCAAGGAGTTAAGACGGATCCTGATAAGGTTGACACCGTGAAGAATTGGCCAACACCACAGGACAAACATCAACTCCGAAGCTTTCTGGGTCTAGCCACCTACTATAGGCGCTTCGTCAAGAATTTTGCTGAGATCGCCAAGAGTCTACATCAGCTAACGGAAAAGGGAAAGCAGTTTAAATGGTCAGGTGAGTGCGAGCGCAGCTTTCAAGAGCTCAAGCAACGCTTGTGTAATGCACCAGTGCTGACCTACCCGACTCCAGGAAAACCGTTCATCATTGATGCTGATGCCAGCAATGTCGGGATTGGTGCTGTATTGTCACAGGTACATGATGGCGAAGAAAAGGTGGTTGCCTATTACAGCAAGGTACTCTCAAAGTCGGAAAGAAACTATTGTGTGACCAGAAGAGAACTTCTTGCACTGATTTTGGCAACAAAGCACTTCCATAAGTATCTCTATGGACAGAAGTTTCTTCTCCGAACCGACCATGGAGCACTAAACTGGCTTTTGAATTTCAAGAATCCAGAGGGTCAAGTCGCGAGATGGATTGAGAGGCTGCAGACGTACGATTATGAAATTCAACATCGGAAGGGGAAGCTTCACTCAAATGCTGATGCACTGTCTCGGAGACCATGTAAGCAAGACTGTAAGCATTGCAGACGCCAAGAAGAAAAAGAAGTGGTTACTGTTCAACGAACCAGAACCGATCCCATTTATGGCTGGAGCAACGACGAGTTGAGGAAGGCTCAACAAGAGGACCCAGATATTGAACCCATCCTCGCATGCAAGGAACACCAGGAAAAACCAGAATGGGCCGATATCTCCGACAGAAGTCCGGCTCTAAAGGCCTATTGGGCACAGTGGGACTCATTGCATGTCCAAGAGGGTGTCCTTCGACGTAAATGGGAATCAGCAGATGGAAAGTCCTATGTAATGCAGCTAGTCTTACCGAGATCGAAGATTGTGGACGTTCTGCGAGAGATGCATGATGGAGTTTCGGGAGGCCATCTAGGAGTAAACAAGACGCTAGAAAAGGTTCGACAACGATTCTATTGGCTACATGCAAGGGAAGATGTCGAGAAGTGGTGCCGAAAATGTGATACCTGTGCTGCCACCAAAGGCCCGAACAAAAAGAATCACAGCCAAATGCAGCAGTATAATGTCGGATCACCCTTTGAAAGGATTGCAATAGACGTGGCGGGTCCATTTCCGGAAACAAATAATGGAAATCGTTATATTCTGGTCGTCATGGATTACTTCAGCAAGTGGCCTGAAGCATACGCCATACCGAATCAAGAAGCCAAAACAGTCGCAGACCAAATTGTGTTCAACTGGGTGAGCAGATTCGGTGTTCCATTAGAACTGCATTCCGACCAGGGAAGGAACTTTGAATCAAACATATTCCAGGAAGTTTGTGGGCTTCTTCACATTAAGAAGACAAGAACAACACCACTCCACCCACAATCTGATGGCATTGTCGAACGGTTCAACCGAACCCTGAAGGAACATCTTTGCAAAGTTTTGGACGACAACCAGCGAGATTGGGATCGACACATTCCACTGTTTTTGATGGCGTATCGAAGTGCAAGACATAGCTCAACTGGCCATACACCGTCTGAGATTTTAATGGGAAGGAACATCAGACTGCCGAGCGAAATCAAATTTGGATGTCCCACGTCGGAACCGCAAGCCGAGGATGTTTACTTGGATGACCTCAGGGAAAGACTCCTTCAGATCCACGACGATACCAGGTCAAAAATTAAGATGTTCAGTGACCGAATGAAGACACGCTACGATATACGAGCGACAACAACAGAGTTCCAAGCAGGAGATCGAGTGTGGCTTTATAATCCCCATCGACAAAAGGGGTTGTCACCGAAACTTCAACGGGACTGGGAAGGCCCATATACAGTGATTAGCAAAATCAACGACGTCGTGTACCGGATACAAAAAGGAGTCAGAGGTAAACTTAAAGTCGTACATCGCGACCGACTACATCGCTACAGTGGTGATGAAGATGATGGATTTGTTCGGGACGATCAATCCTAAGGAGGGGGCAATGTAATGTGTATACACTTTATTTATCTCATACGCTCTGTATCTCCTTCTATTGTAATGTCTAATACTAATGTGTATACTTTATTATCTCTTACTCTCTGTATCTCTTTCTATATTTAATGTACACACTTTTCTTACTCTAATATAATAATAATATAAATAATAATTAATTAAGATTAAGAGAAACTTTTTGTTTAGCATTAAGAACGTTAGCCCCTACAAAAATCGCAGTATTTTCTCTCGAACTTTCAGCTTCCCCAAGAACTAATAGGAACCAATAGTAGTTTCTAGAACCCATCATTTTTGATATAAATAGCCGTTTGGTGGCGAGGCGAAATAGTTGATTGTGACCAGCGATAAGTAAAGTACACTGTGTTTGAAAAGTTATAATTGAAAGTGTTGAATAAATAAGTTTGTGAGTGATTTGAATAAAGTGAATTTGTGTTTTATTTAAAAAGTGAATAAGTTTTAATTGTCGGACCAAGCCGAATATTACATTATGAAAAAGTATGCATTACTTCTTTTTCTGGGAAGTTTAGCCAAAGTGTTATACCATTTTAGAATCTTGATAACCTGCGCCAATTTTTTAAAAAAGACGCCATGGTAGTGTCCATACATTTTTTTTATAACCACGATGACTGAAAGTGGACTGAAACTAAAAAAAAAATTAAAATTTTATGGAAAAAAACTTTTTTGATTAATTTTCGTGGAAAAACGGCTAAAAATTTGGAATTTTTGGAAACTAGGAAAGGATGCTCTATGTTTTAAGATTCTGATAAAAATATAAAATCAAAAATTAATGAAAATTTGTGGTCACAGTAGCAAAAAATGTCAAGAGATATTTTTTTATTTTGAGAATTTACATTTTTTGTTGTAATTTGAAACAAAATGGCGTTTGATTTTTTTTATATTTTTTTTCCATGCAGTCATGAATAGGGCCACCCCCTGGTTCCAGCTTATCGTTGAATTTTGGGACACCCTGTATATAAAAATTGAAAACAAAAAAAATAAAACTTTCAATTTATGTATTTGCCTTTAATATTTTAATGAAGAATTTAACAGAGCATAGTCCTGTAGTCTAGTCTCGCCACAGCAACACCAATTAAAACAGTCCTACTCCTACCTTGTCTGGGTTAGAATCATTTTTTGCTGCGCTTTGTAAACTGACACAAGCCACAGACTACAGACATTGTTGTTTGTGTTGTATCCTAGAATAAGGTAGAAAAAGAAACTGAATGGCCTGCGGAAGAAAAGAGTTCATAAAAAATAGATAAGGTTTTTTGGTTTATTTTGGAAACCATTGTACAATAGTGACTCTCATTATCCATTGTTGAATAAGGATTATTTTTCAGTTAACATTGCTTATGCTAATTTTTTTGGGCACTGATATTTTGGATTACAGCCAATTGTTTGAAAATGTAAATAGTACCAGCTACCAGAGCTTAACGGCAAATAAACATAAGAAATTAAAAAGAAAATCCCTGAAAATTTAAGCAAAAATTAACGAACCAAACTAATGACTTAATGCAAGTTTAAAGAACTAGTTTTTTCATCCTTAATTTTTTTAATTTAATTTGTTGGTTTGATTGTTCGTATAAGAAAACTTTTCATTTAACTTTTTCGAAAATTAAGAAAATGAAATGTCGAAAACTTTCCTCGTGACCTCAAAAAAGGAAGATTACTTCTATTATGAGTCAAATCAAGCTATTCCTCCTCCGCATTAATTTCGCAATCAAAACTTTGAATCAATAAACATTTCTTCATGTCCACCAGCCTCAAATGACCACAAATTGGCACAATAGAAGAAGATAAAAAAATCAGAAAAACAAAACAAAAAGAATAAAATTCCAATAAAACTCAATTTTAAGAAACAAATCGCATTTCCAAGCAAAAACTTTGCCATCATACTTGGCCCCAATAGAAATAATGAAAATCGAAATCTAAAAATAAAAAAAAATACAAAAAACTTTTGCAAATTTTCTTGATCATCTTAAAACGAAAATAAACTTTGGTCTTTGCTCTTCTTCTTTCTTCTTCTGATTTTGCGAAGGGTCAGTTTTGTTGAATAAAGTTTTAATTAGTCAGACGGCTCTGCGAAGACCGGGAAGGGCACCCTTGACGAACCACAACCAATCCAATGGATGTACTCTATTTATACTGCAAGAGATTTTCATCAGTTTATCTTTTTTCGTTTAATTGGTTTTCATCTTAAGAAAATCATTTATGTCTTCATTTTGCTCCAAGACAATTTTTAATTGAAAAATAGCTTAATTTCAGCTTAGCTTAAGCCAATCGAGTCTTGATTAAACGATAATGACTTTATTTCGAAACACCTGTTCCCAAAATGTCGACTGTCTTGTCTCGTAGCTTAGTCCTTGTAGCTGCAATAACAACTGGTCAATTCCATTGTCATTTCTCGATGATTAAAGCAAATATTTGGAATAAATTAAAGCATAAAGATTGAATTGATAAAATATAGGAAAACTAGACATATCGAACAGAATTTACGGTTCAATGGGTCGAGCCATGGGAAATAAATCACTATATTGAACATAAGGCACTCACGTGTGTTAACGCTTTTACTCTTTCATGCCTCCTGCCCGGTGTTGTGTCCCTCATGGCTGTAGTCGAACGGTCAATAGGAACTCGAAAGGCATATTCGTGGGCGTAACGCACTCAGTCTGTTGTAATATATTTCGAACTTACTATTATTGCTCATTGCTGGGACTATCCTTAACTGTTGAACATGAACGTAGCCATGGGGGGTGGGAAAGGGGAACTAGTTCTTTTTTATTTGAAAAATCAAATCCCGATTGAGAAATGGAAAACGACACCCGATTTGCTCTTTTCGAATCCTCTCACTCAACCCCTTCCAACAAAATGTCAGACTACGTCCATGTGCATATGAAGGCATGTCTAGGTTAAGAGCATAGGCTTCAACAGAGTGTGTTCGTATACTTTTTAGACAGGCAAGCAGGCAGACAAACTGTATATGGGTAAACGCCCCTCTAAAGGTCAACAATATTCTCAAAGTTAATGAATTCAGTTCGACTGTTTTTTGATGTTTGTTGATAGTAAAAACCAAATGTGTTGTAAGTGCGACTATATACCTATCCGTGGATGGAGCATGCATGAACTATTGGCATTTGCCTCCATCTCGAATTTGAGTTCCAATAAAAGTCGGGGCAAAATATACAGAACTATAAATTCAGGACTTCTCTCTTTTGTGCCATCCCGATCCTATATTTCTGATCTCTGCCCTTGTGCCTCGTTCATGATAAATCCCAATTCCCATATATTTCGTTGTGTCGATGTGGAAGAGTGAAATAAATTGCCAGCCGATAAAAGGAGGTCCAGCCCCTAAGTGCTTCAGGTATTAAGACTGTGGCATCGTTTTTAGAGAAAGGTTTATTTCTTGTCCGAATTCATTTGATGGGCATCTTCTCGTCCTCATTCAGAGAGTTATAGATAGTCGTTGTGCAATACGTTGGAGTGTTTTATATCTTAATTTGCATATACTCTTCACACACTTGGCCGTCATCTATATTTCAAACGAAAATAAACAATTTGCTAGTATTCACAGGAGGCAGTCGTCAGCGTTTTTATCTCCGCTGTTATGCATCGCGGTCGTAAGGTAATTCGCTGCTGTAAAAGAAGTCTTTACGCAAAGTAAATAAACAAAAAATTGCATCTGACACGGATTAAGAGCGTTCAGTTGTGTTACCTTTACTTCAAGTCACCTCGTTAATGCGATATCAAAATAAAGAGGGTGCTCCTTTTCGGTGCAGACAAGCGCCAGTGGGCTGATGTTCTTTCGAAAGTGGAACAGAGTGGTGTCCTGATTATGTCGGTCGGTCGGTAGCTAGATATGGACGGCTTTGTTTGTTTAAGAAAATATCCAAATTGCAATTTGCATTTCATTCAACACTTTGTAATTTGGTTGAAGATTGTAAACAAAATTCGGAATGGAATGAAGGTAGGAATTTGCGTGCTCTAAAAAAACCCTGAAGTGGCTACTGATTGAAAACTGTTTGTGTAAATGAGGCTGGGTGTGTTTTGATAAACTAAATCTTCGGTTCGTTTTGTTTGTAAGACGAAAATTGCATTTTATAGCAGCAAGGAATTTGGAGTTACATAAATAATAATCAAATTATCCGAGTGTCAAAAGTGAGAAATTTCAATTCTTTAGATTAATCAAAACGTCAAACTGAAAAATCTTGTCAAATGGTTTGCTGAATAATCGGATGTAGATAAGAGTTACTCAGGTGGAACTGGCCAAGTCCCTAGAGTAAATGAAGAATAATGAGCTAAAACGACCTTATCTACCTGTCAGATCTATATTTGTTTCGTTATAATCGCTTTTCAGCTTTTTTCATTAGGTGAATATAATTTTTTTCTTGCTTTTCCGTACAACAATAAGAAAGGCTCCGAAGTCGGTTTATTTAAAGTGCGTAATCGTTTGACAAAAGGGTTACTTTAAAACCAAACACAACAATTTATTTATACTCAACCCTTTGATTTTACAAGTAGGATGACTGTGAGATTGTTTTTTTTTTCCTTTTCGACTTTGACCCTTTTTTTTCTTACATTCGAAATTATTTTCTCTAATTTTAAATCTTAAAGCAAATACAGAACGAAATTTATTTTCATTTTTTTCTTGCAACCACAAAACTCAACGGACCTTTTATAATGCCCAAGGCCTTACCTCTGTCTATAAGGAAAAACATTATTTTTTAGTGAGATTTAAACGGTTTTACAGCTTAAATCCAGAACTTGTATAGGAAGGCCAAAACAAAATTGAGTTTTCCTTATCCCTTTAATGGAAATGGAAATGAAAATGTTGTTTTGAAATGAAAAGTTTGATATTTTCCTTAGGTAAGACTGACTTTGTCCTCAAGGGGAAAAACAACAAGAATTTTTCATTTTACTTCTCAGTTATAAGTCGCCAAAAGGTCTTGCTGGAAAATATAAAACTGTCAGTTAATAATTTTTGTTTGTGTGTGATGCCTTCCAAGGACGAACAATTGGCTAACAAAACAATATGTTACAGTTGGACAGTAAAGTCGTAGGGAAGTGTGTTTTAATGTGTGGGCAATAATTTAATTGTTTTTATGAAGACAGGGATATATGCGCTGACAGTTATTGTTGGGAAGATAAAATGTGTGTTTTTAGTCCTGGAAAATATAAGAGCGGGTAAAGTGAATATATTTTAGAAATGGTCCACAGTGCGAAGTTTGAATGGCTAAAATATTCTATTGATAAGAATTTAAAAATAACGTTAAATCATCGCTTTAGGGCATTATTGTTTTCCACCTAACACTCCCATTCATAATAATCATAATGCGTGCATAATCGAACCCAATTCGGTTCATTAGCATGTTGTGTGCCATTTCAATACCTCCCGCCTCACAACCGTTCAACATGAATGCCTGTTAGAACCAGTATGTTGAACAAAGCAATTCAAATCTGTATGATTGGCAATTTGGGACTACCCTTGGCACACGTTATGCAATAATATACCTACATGGCCTATCAGCTCTCCTATAGAACATTCAATTTCGATTGCACAAATGCACATTAGAGTGGTATATGCTCAATGAAAAGTAAATTGAAACCCAAAGGGTATCGTAATTACCATTCTCAAATTTATTAATCCCAAACCGAACCGATACCAGGCAAACCAAAAGCGCCCCGATTGAGGATAGGCCTGGAATTGGTTATAGGGAAAACCAACAGAACTTTATTATTTCTATAATTTTGTTTGAGTTCGAATCCACCATGACCAAATGTTTTGCATACAAAAACTAAAGGGAAAAAATTTAAATCGAAATTTGCCAATTATGTATGCAGAGCGTAAAATTTGCAAAATTTAAGATAATATTAGTTTTATGAAATTACATTTGTAGATTGTAGGTAGGAGAATTGGTGAACTCGTGTTGTAAACAACATCCTTTCAGTTCCGCCCGCTTTTTGCATGGAAGGGGAATATTTTAAACAGATGTCGTTCAAATATCAAAACTAATAAACGCAATTATTGGAAATTGAATTTAAGTGCAATGCAGTTTAAGAGTGCTCTGGCCTTCAGGCAAACACTTTGATCTGTGTTTTGGGTAAATAAAAATTCCAATTAAAACTAAAATAACGATGTTAACAGAGAAATTGCCTAACATTGATAAAATAGTGAATAATGTTTCTACAAATCGAGTCTCATTTTTTGACTATAAACTGAAGAAGAACATCAGTTAACTTTATGAAACCCCTAATAGACAAGACCTTAGTTTAAGAACATAAATGAGAACCCTCATTTGCATAAATTTATTTAAAGACCTCAATTTCGCTTGATAGAAATATTTTTAACCCCATAATTTCAGCGATGTTTATAACCTCATATGCATATACCTACATCGTCAACATTTTTCACGCAACAATTTTCGGCTTAAAATAGCGCTTAACGAAATCACCACACAGCGCGATTTATTTGTGCCCCATTAAGCACAAGAAGGGACAGGATAGTACGTACGAAGAGCTGCACATATCAATCACAATCTGAACAAACCATGTTCTGTTATGAGCTGCAGAGTTCACCTCAACTTCAACTTTCAACGAACCAACGAATACGATGCGTGCAGTGACATTTGATACATCAAACCTCACATACGTTGACAGATAATTAATGACAGCAAATAAATGATGCAGAAAATCGCTTCCAGCATCCTGGACCAATTAAAAAGGAATCTACACGGCCGCCGATGATGCACTCAAACTCAGTGTGTAGAGGATCTAGGAAGGTTATTCTTAATCCTCGAATAATGAATGTCGCTTATGAATAAAAGGTGTTATCATTTCAATCATAAATTGTGTTTCTTTTTTTGATCGAATCCTGGATTAATTTTGCTCGAAATCACGACGAGAAATGCCCATTCAGCTGAGCCTTTAATGAAAATATTGAGTAGATAGGCGAAATAAATAGGTTTGTGCTTGGTTTCGACACATAAATAGAATTGACAACATTTTTCTGACACCTTTTCTATTATGTTTTTTATTTATTTGTTATTTTGTCATGGAATGAAATTCGCCAAAAAGGGTAAATCAACTAATTTTGTAGAGCACTTACGATCTGCTCAAAAAGACTTCTAATCCCTTCAGTAATTAATCCGATGAGTCGGTTTATTTATTTCCTCTTAAAAAGAGAGGAAAATCACAAAACATAAAACAAGAAAAACAATCACATAAAGGATCATAAATCCACAAATCTCGGGACTTTTTCACCCAAAAAATATATTTACTGTTAAAACCAACAAAAAAGAAAACTCAATTTGATTGGTCCTATTGTTTGACAATTGTCAGATCTTTTGTTATGAAACTTCATGGTTAATTGATTTCATACAATCCAACAAATCGCGCAAAATCTAGGCGCACATGCGCCAAAGGATTATTGCCTTCGGATCAAACTCACTCACTTGGACGTCCTGTTGACAGGGTCAACATGTATACGGAAGGGGGTGACTTATTGACAGCAGCTGTATGAGCCTGATGTCGAAATTACCGACAAAAAGGGAACGAAAATTAAACAAAATTCCAGCAGTGCACAAAATTTTATTAAAATTGGTCAACAAAATTCTGAGAGCTAGACAAATATCTTTGGGGTAGCACTTTAAACCGATTATCCGTTTTATGTAATAACACAAAGCAAACTGGACACGGCAAACAAACTGACCATTGACCATATACCGTGGCTATTATGCTCAGGCTTCACAATCATAGTCACATTTGTGTGGTCATCCCATTTCTAAAGCAGGCAAACGGAACAAAAACCACCACACACACACGCCACCATTCACGCCTCCTTTCACAAAAGGTTCTAATTAAAAATAGGTTATAGCTTGGAGGGTTGACTTGACAGAGTCCGCAACTCCTGGGGTATTTGGACAAACACCCGAAATGTGTGTAATTACTGTGTTATTGTGCTTGGTCAGTTATTTTTATGTTTCTTTGTTATTTGCAAGGCATTTATTGTGTACGAAAGTAAAGTCCATTACCGGGTGTGCGCTGTGCGGTGGTTGTGCGGCCAAAGTAATTTAAACCAAAGACGAGCGTTGGGCTTTTGCTGATTTACGTAATAATTACTATTTGCAAAAGTAAGATATCACAAACGGTAGCAATGATGACCCTGAGGCTCCTATTTGAACGATGACATTATTTTGCAGAAGGGGATTTCGATTGTGTTCAAATTTCGCCATCAGAAGGACCTTTTGTGTTTGGATTATTTTGTTAATTATACATTCAGGGGTTTTTCAGGGACATTTATTGGGTTGTATATGATAGAGGCTTTTACAAGATGACAATGGAGAACTCATGCTACTTCATTATCATTACCAATGCATTTGGAGTAGAAAACCCTTCATCGATTCATAAAGTTTATTTTAACGAGGTTTGTCTTTCGTCTTAGAAGGCTTAGAATTTGGCGGAGGAGAACTCAACCAATTTGGCAAAAGTTGGATGAAGACGTTTGCTGACAATGTGATAAAAGTTTTTGGCTTTTCAAAATTTCATCTTCAAGCATTAAGTCCCTCTCTAATGAATTATTGAATCCAAACACATTTTCAGTGGTCTACGATCTCGAATGATACTTCTCACAATTTTCAATTTGTTGATGGTTCTTCCAGAAGCAAACGCAGGTCGGTCACTTCACGCCGCGCCGCCGGGGATTGTAAGGAAATACAGCATAAGAAAATTACTGTTACCAATCAGAAAGCTAGGTCGGATACCGACCCCAGATACCTAGGTTAAGAACCAAGTTCATTCCACCAAGAAACATTTTTTTCTTTATACTGTTTCTAACAATCCATAAAACGGTTGTTAATTTTATTTTGTATTGATTTATTCGTTTTGCTCTATTGCACCTTCATTCGCATAGCAAATTTATGAATAGATCAAGAATGGAGTAGGAAGCAAAGCCACTTCATCTCGTTGTAACAATATTCCCATTCCCAGCAATAAAATAAAAAAATATTTCAATGCAATTCCAGACGTGCACAATTAAGCCTTTCAACGTGCGTGACTATCTATACTCATACTTTGACCCCAGTGCAGTCGAGATAGTAACAAAAATACTAATTATTCTTATTCAACCTGGCATGGCACTGGGGCTCATGCATCCTCTGATGTGTATAGAGATTTAGTATGCCACGGCAGTGTGCAGCCACATAAATCATCCCGGAATCCATATTCTCGTCAACCCACAGCCGTGACCTTGTACAATTTTATCCCCAATTCATTCCATCCCATCTGCAAAAAAAAGCAAACTTTCTGACATAGATGGATGGCTTAATAAACCCCATCACCATCACCAATAAAATATTAGGAAGATGACTGTTGGTTCTTCTTCGTTGCTGTGCTCCTTTCATGAGCACTTGAGGTAGTTGATAAAATAAAATTTATTTTTGCTTTTCCACCCACACGCCACGATTCAAAATGGTGATATTAAATATTTGAAAAATTTTACACAAAAAAAAGGAAAATCCCCTTAGGCGCACCTTTCAATAAAATACACAAAATGTTCCCTTGTGAGTTTTGCATAAAGAAGAAATGTCTTTGTTTTGTCAAATATTCAAAAATTCATGTTGCTTGTAATCTGAGATATTGTTCTTGCAGAAATATGCCTCAAGCATACTGATTTGTTCCTAGGTGAGATGTGTTGACAGATTTGAAGGCTATTTCCTTTTCCTCTTTTTTTCTTGATGGTGGAAGAAAGTTGACTTTTATTTTCAAATTTTGAGTTACATATTTTGTTGAAAAAAAAAAACAAATGTCGAGAGATTAGAGAACAAAGCAACATTTTTGTTCCGCTTCATTGCTTAGATTAAATTTAATCATTCAATATCTCCTTTTTTGTCGATGTTTGAGATTCATGAGCAAAAAACGATGGCATCCTGAACGCGCCCAGCTGTCATTGACATCATCATCTTTTTAGTTTTATCTTTGGCTTCGATAGTTTCATGTTTGTAATTTTTGCTCTCTGGCTTTCGATTTCAGTCTGGCATTAAGGCAACTTGTTTCTTGGCATTCATTTTAAATAAATTTATAACGTTTTGGTAAAAGTTGGTTTTCTTTTCGATTGAACATTTTTGGTGAACATTTTCGTGAACATTTTTGGTGCCTCCTGTGAGGAATATTCAACATTTGGTTGAATTAGAGCGAAACTCAATAAAATTAACGTAAAACAAATTTCAAGGCAATTTTGTGATTTTTCGTGAATATACGTGAGCAAAGCCAACGGCTAACGGTTGTCCCGTTATACATACAGACACATATTTGCATTGTAAGGCATACGACGAACGGTAAAGAGTACAGTTTTCGGTTTGGTTTTTGGCAAAAGTTTTTCAATTTGCACACGACGCACGCTGGTTTTTTATTGTTTCGGGAAAGATTATGGCGGAATTGAATTTACGATCCAGTGCAGTAACATCAATTTCCAAGTTAGTGGCACAACTGGAGTCTGGTGTTTTGGCTGCTCTCGATGTTTCTACGAAGCGTGTGACACTAGATAATTTGGAAGGCCATTTCCGAAGGTTTAGCGATGCACATTTTATGCTTGTTAGCCTAGCTGAAGATACGGAACTGGGTGACCATGCGACTCTCTTTGAAGTGGTCGAAGAGAAGTATACGAAGGTTAAGGCAGCGCTTGTAGCGGCCATCGATTTGGCTTTACAAGATCAGGCTTCGGAGGCAGGCACTTTTCGTTCGGTTCGCAATCAACGATGCGACGCAGATGATATGCGATTGGAGAAAATCTCCATCCCTGAATTCCATGGGGAATTCAACAAATGGATCGCTTTCCTCGATATGTTCGAGGCAATGGTCCATACACAGGAGCATTTTTCGACGGCAGCGAAGTATACAAGGCTGATGAGGGCATTGAAAGGCACTGCTGCTCAGGTGGTCGCTGGCTTTCTTCCAACGGACCAGAACTACGAATCAGCATGGACCACGTTAAAGGCAAGGTACGACAACGACAGACTGATTGTATCAGCTCATCTCAATGTATTTTTGAATATGGAGCCAATCGAGAAAGAGACCAATACAGGCTTACGTCGTGCAATCGATGTGACAAATGAGACGACGAGATCTTTGGCTGCAATGAATAGGCCAGTTGACACATGGGACGACATCTTGGTACATATCCTGGTTTCGAAGCTTCCCGAAAGTACCATTATCCATTGGGAAATGCAGCAAAAGGGCACTGAGCTCCCTAAATTGAAGACGCTTCTTGACTTTATCGAAGGCAGAGCACGAGGCCTGGATCACATGGGATGTACGTTGGCAGAACGAATGAGCAATGCAGGCTTCAATAAACAACAATCCACGCCTAGGCCAAAGGCACATACAATTACGAGCACGACTCCGAGGCTAACACGAACCAACTTACCAACAGCAGATCCAGGTCACTGCTACTATTGCAACGGTGAACATTTCATTGGACGATGCTCAGCTTTGAGTGCATTGAACCCATCAGAGAGATTTGGTAAGATTAAAGATACGAATTTATGTTTCAATTGTCTGACTCCAGGTCACGCCACACGAGCTTGCCTATCGAAACGTAAATGTATGCATTGTCAAGGCATGCACCATACAATCCTTTGTCGATCGAAGATACAAAACCAGGCTGCTACGAATACGAATCCAGGTCCAGTGCCGTCAGTACGGCGGCGACAGAATTGACTAGACAAGGCTCCAGCTGTTTCTTCATTCATCTACAACGGTCATACTACATTATTGGCAACTGCAAACGTACTTTTGTTGGACTCACAAGGCAATCCAGTTTTGGCACGTGCATTATGCGATACAGGCTCTCAGGTTACATTTATCGTCGAGCGATGCGTACAACAATTACGAATAAAGAGGCAGAAATTTGACATGGTCATCGCTGGTTCAGGAGATGTACCAGGACAAAAGGCACGAGGCGTAGCCAAGTTACAGCTCAAATTACGAATGGAACAGGACTTCAGCATTCAAGTTGATGCTTTTGTTCTGACGAAGATTACTGCAGACCTACCTACCTATCGTATTGGCACCGATCAATGGCAGCATTTACAAGGTCTCCCTCTAGCAGACCCTAACTTTGGCAATCCTGGCGCAGTGGATCTTTTGATTGGCTCTGATGTTTGGGGTTTAATCGTTAAGGATGGACTTGTTACTGGTGAGGCAAACCAACCACATGCTCAGAACACACATCTCGGTTGGGTGGTCTCAGGTCCAGTTGATTTCATTCACTGCAATTTGGCGAGAAGTATGCACACGCGATGCGATGAAAATTTAGAAGAAGTCCTTTTACGTTTTTGGCAAGTGGAGGAACCAACTTATCCGAAGAATGATGGCGAGGCAATAGATGAATGTGAACGAAAATATGCAAAGACAGTGCAACGACAGGAAGATGGCCGGTATGTAGTTAGTATACCTTTTCTAACGGACGAACCGAAGCTTGGTGATTCACGTCGAATGGCAACGCAGCAGTTTTACCGGAACGAGAGACGTCTGCATTCACAACCAGATATATTGGAAAAAATATATCACTTTCATGAAGGAGTATCAAGCATTAGGCCACATGAAGATCTACGAGGCGAAGGCAAACGACGACACTCAGAGCTAGTACATTCCTCACCATGCAGTCACTAGCAAGTTCCGGGTGGTATTTAATGCATCAGCGAAGTCAGACAACGGTGTATCACTCAATGACGTACAACACATTGGCCCTGTGATACAAGACAAATTGGCGAATATAATCCAACGCTTCAGGCTTTATCGAGTGGCTATAGTAGCAGACATCGAGAAAAATGTTTCGACAAGTTATGGTGAATCCCGATCATCAACGATGGCAGCTAATACTATGGCGAGAGGACCCTAACGATCAACTTAAGACGTATCAGCTCACAACAGTGACTTATGGCACACGCTCTGGTCCATACTTGGCAGTTCGCACACTACAACAATGTGCTCGAGACAACTACAGTATTATCAAATCAGAGGTCGAGTCGATTGAGGCGAGGCAAAGCATCGAAAGTGATTTCTACGTGGATGACTACCTTTCAAGCGTTCCTACTCCAGCGATCGCTATCTGCAGATCAAGGAACGTTGACCTTATCTTACAACAAGGCCACATGCAATTACGAAAGTGGCAGTCGAACAACAAAGATGTCATTCAGGCGATAACTAGCCAAGGCGATTCAGGCAAGAACCCTTTACTAATAAATACAAAAGATCTTTCCGTTTTAGGTTTGCAATGGGATAGCGAGTTTGATATGCTGTCCTTTGAAGTACAATTAGATGACGCTGTAATAGGCACCAAACGTAAATGCCTCAGCGACATAGCAAAACTCTACGACCCTACGGGACTACTAGCTCCAGTCGTCATCAAGGCAAAGATATTCATGCAGAGGCTATGGTTAGCAGGCATTGGCTGGGATGAGGTTATGCCAGATGAGTTATTACGAGAGTGGATGACCTTTCGTCAGGATCTTTGGCAGCTTGCAAATTTGTCAATACCACGTCATCTTGGAATGCACCCAGGCCAGGAAACAACTCTTCATGGTTTCTGTGATGCATCACTTCACGCTTATGCAGCCGTTATTTATGTTCGAACCATAGACGAGGAAGTCAAGGTTACAATACGTTTGCTCACGTCCAAGACCAGAGTAGCACCAGTTAAGACTTTATCCATACCGAGGCTCGAGCTCTGTGGAGCTCAACTATTGGTGTCAACAATGAAGACAATACGAGAGGCAATAGAGGTACTGAACGTTCCATATTTTCTGTGGACTGACTCTACAATTGTGCTGGCATGGTTACGACAATTACCAGTCAGATTCAAACCCTACGTTGGAAATCGAGTAAGCTTTATACAGCAAAATAGTGAACCATCAGCTTGGCATCATATACCTACAACGTTCAACCCTGCGGACTGCGCTAGTCGAGGTCTATCAGTATCGCAGTTGGAGGCTCATACGCTTTGGTGGTCTGGACCCGATTTCTTACAACGAAGCAACACTTACCGGTCGGAAGGCATTGAAACTACATACACACCAGACGATGTTCAACAGTTGCAAGCAGAGGAGAGGTCAGCGGTCATGTTGATGACACACACACGAGTTAATCAAATCGATTTACTGATGACAAGACGACGGGATGGCCAGCTCTACAATTTCTAAGATCGCACAAATTCTCTAACGAAGCTTAAACGAATCATGGCCCATATTATTTATGCTGGTTCCATTCTTCAACTTCATTTCACAAGCAGCAAGGGACATACGGTGCCAGATTCCGATATATGCAGTGTAGAACGTTTGCATCAGGCAATGATCATCTTATCACGCTTGGACCAAAGGCAATGGTACAGACACGAAATTGACTCATGTCATCAGGCAAAGGATTTACCAGGTAATAGCCCACTTTTTTCGCTAAGTCCATTTCTCGATGACAGGCATATTTTACGAGTTGGTGGTCGGATTAAACGAGCGGCCGTAGATGCAGATCAAAGGCATCCCATAATCTTATCAAGGGAAGGCAGGCTTGCTTACTTGATTGTTTCGGAAGTTCATGAAACAACTTTACATGGTGGCGTACAGTTGATGCATCAGATCATCAGACAAACTCATTTGATCATAGGAGGCCGGGCACTTGTGAAGTCATATGTACACAACTGCGTCATTTGTCGCCTACAACGAGGTGCTGTAGCGAAGCAACGAATGGGCGACCTACCAAGGTATCGAGTAACTCGACATCGTCCATTTCTAATCTCAGGCGTAGATTATTGTGGCCCATTTCTAATTCGTTTGGGCACGAAGCGATCGAAGACGACAACGAAAACCTACGTGGCGATATTTGTATGCTTAGCAACGAAGGCAGTCCATATTGAACTCGCATCGGATCTATCATCAGAGGCATTTCTAAACGCATTTTCACGATTCATCAGCAGGCGAGGCCCATGTGAACAACTTCACTCTGACAATGGCACTAATTTTCATGGAGCGAATCGTCAACTTCAAGAAGACTTAAAGGAATGGCAGAACGAGCATGTGAAGCAACAATTGGCACATCGTGGTACAACATGGCATTTTATTCCTCCGGCTGCACCACACCAAGGTGGAATCTGGGAGGCTGCTGTCATGGCGTTGAAAAGACATCTAGTAAGAGTGGTTGGCAACGAAACGATGAGCTATGAGCAGTTCAACACTTTGTTAATACGCATCGAGGCTTGCTTGAACTCCAGACCATTGGTGGCATTATACGACGATCCGGACGACAAGTTGGCATTGACCCCAGCTGATTTCCTGACTGGAGGTCCTCTTATTGCTCTTCCGGAACCTACCTATATGAACTTACCTACGAACCGTGTTAAGGAATGGAACTTAGTCCGGAGGTGGACTGAAGACATATGGCAACGTTGGCATCAGGAATACCTTTCGACTCTTCAGCAGAGAAGCAAATGGCGCAAGGCAGAGCAAAACGTAAAGATAGGCGATATTGTTGCAATCAAGAACGAAAATCTTCCACCAACCCAATGGAGTATTGGCCGAGTAACAGCAGTACACCCAGGCGAGGACCAGCTGGTGCGAGTAGTAACCACACAGCATTATGACAAGATCACAGGCAAGACTTTTACGAAGCAACGACCGATCCAAAAAGTCGTCATTCTACTTACCACAGAGGATTCAGAAACTAGTGTTTCAGAGGAGGCCGGGATGTTTGAGATTCATGAGCAAAAAACGATGGCATCCTGAACGCGCCCAGCTGTCATTGACATCATCATCTTTTTAGTTTTATCTTTGGCTTCGATAGTTTCATGTTTGTAATTTTTGCTCTCTGGCTTTCGATTTCAGTCTGGCATTAAGGCAACTTGTTTCTTGGCATTCATTTTAAATAAATTTATAACGTTTTGGTAAAAGTTGGTTTTCTTTTCGATTGAACATTTTTGGTGAACATTTTCGTGAACAGTCGATTTATGTGTTTCCAGACGAAATATTTCTTTTTGATGTTTTTTAATTGAAAACAACATTTCTGGAGGCGGGGGGAGAAAAATCCTCTCCAACTTTGATTTCAGGAGGCTACAAGATAAGAAGTTCTAAACAAACCATTTTAAGGTTTCTTGAATTGACTTTCTTAGCATTTCTTTCAGTTGTAGCTTCAAGAAGGTTAACGTCCAATTGTTATTCTTTTCTTGTTGCATAAAATCACAGTTGCAAGTTTTCCACGTCAGCCACAGAGTTCAAGTAAATCTACACCCCAGATACATCAAATTGGTGACCTTGTTCGGCATGTTGCACATGCCAATAACTTCGTCTGACAACATTTTCGTGACCTTTTAAGTTTTTGGCTGACTTAATCTACACTGTAGAATTTTTTCAAATCTGAATGCAACATTTCAAAATAATATTAGTACCTTTTTTATCGATTTTGAGTGTTAAAGAAAAGATCTACCGGAAAAGAAAGCACTGCACACCAACATGAAGTTCCGTATTTAACCCCTCGATTAGTATTGCTTACGCTAATAATTAGTAATTTAATACTTCTATTGTTGCATTTTCTATTATGTGCCAACTGACCATATCTAAACCGAACAAAACAAAATCAGGTGGCAGAACTTGAAGAATAAAGGAGGTACTCTCTTTAGCCGTTCCTCGGAACAAGAACAATATGCGTACAGAACACAGGAATATAGGTAGCTATATATTCTTTGTTCTTAAATCTCAGATGAATTTCAGGAATGCACACTGATATGGTTTCGTACAATAGAATTGGTTAACTATTACCACATTAGTAACAGAGCTATGGACTTTAAAAACAGAAGAATAATTCTCTTTCATAGTTTGAAGATGGAAAAAAAGATAGAAATTCAATATCTTCTTGGAGCGAGTGGGTTGGTTTATGGTTTGTGGCCAGGAAAGCTTCACCACAATGTAATGGTCAAAAACAATAGTTATGCCGAGCTTGGGTGATGATACAATACCTTATACCTTGTGCAATGTTAATTGAATGAGAATGTAGGCATAGAAGATTTTTAGGTAAGACTGTCTCTTTTGCTTTGTATTCTTGATGAATAGTTGGAAAGGTTACTGAAGGATTATTAATACCAATTTGATTTCTGTGTCACTATCATGCTTGAAATTTTCTTCAAATGAAGCTGTCAAAATCCCATTATTATACTTTTTCATCAAAATGATGGATTTTTCAACCGAAACCAATAGTCATCCCCGAAACGAAAATTATCTTCATCTACCAAAAAATAACAGAAAAAAGGAAACTTCTCATTCAATCAACCCCAAAAACGGTTTTGTGATAAGATCGAATCCAGCATTGTAGTCAATCAGCTATCCCTTCTTCAGGAGCCAGGTTAACCTATATGAACTTCTTACCCACACGAATTTATTCCACTATTGTTTCCCTAAATCCATCGATACATATTTCTCATAAATTTTCGATTTTCTATCGAATCCTTAAGTTTCCCCTTATCGGTTGATCACAAATCCAATAAATCGAAAATGATTTCGGTGAGGACAACGACTGTGGTACACCTCTACCTAGCTACCGGAAAATTTAGCAGTCGAATAGATATTATTGAAGTATCCTCCGCACTAAATCCAGGCACTTAGAATGCGGTGGATTGGAAACACCTCAGTTCGATTCAAACCAAAACCACCTAGCAACAATGTGCAGCACCTTGAATGTGTGTTTGTGAATTTTGTTCTTTATCGATTGCTTTCGTGCTTAATCGAAGTGTTTTGTCAACGAGCATCATTGAAGTCGGTTCGGTACACTGAATAATTTCTGGTCAATATTTCAGTTGAGCATTCTTTTTTGACAAATTTATGGTAGGTTGCTATTGCGATAGAAATCAAAACGTGTTGCTAAGACCTCAACTATATTCGTAGACTAGACTTGTGATTAACGTTTTGAGGCGGAGGACCCTTCAAGCTTGTGTACACAGAAGTGCTCTTGAATTTTAATGAAGCATCCTATATGCACACTATTCCAAGTTCGATCAGGCATCTTCATGCGAGACACAACAGCGTCAGTTTAGAAAATGAAATGCAAATCCATTTGGCGACACAAAACAATAATAAGAATCAAAGCATACTTCAGGTAAGCCACTTCAATTGGGAATGGGACAGTTAGTTCCCTCACTTAAACTCAAAACACTTTTGGTATATCCTTTCTCAATACCAAAGTGTTTATCCGAGGCAAGTCTCTTCTCTGTTTGGTCCTTTTTTGTGCGCAAAACAAATCGATAAACACTTGAAATACCCCAGACTGACGGACGCCACAGAAACGGAAGATTTCTATCGAATTCCATCCGAATCTGGGTTTCGTAAAAAAATATGTGAATAGCGTTCGAGTAGCTTAGCGAGGAAGAAGGACAACATTTATGTGGCGCCAGTTCAGTTTTGTAGGTATTGTGTAGGAGTGCTGCTAGATCGATGGAATAGAACACAAGGACCACAACAGTTTAATGGTGGTGACTTCCCTCAATGGCATATACAATACACAGTTGTGGTAGTGGAAAATGTTTGAAGAACTTTTTGGGGACTACGATTAAAATTCAATGGATCCTAGTCAATTTTTGTGACGATGTCGTCATTTTGTATTGTGCCTGCTGAGTTGGGTACATTTTTCGGGTAATTGGAACTTAAATAAAGTCGTTGTTTTGTGAAAAACAAATTTTCAAGGGCATTGGGTTAATATTTTATAGTCTTGATGTTGAGTGACCCTTTTGTTTAACAGTGAAAGTTAGTTTTGGACCCTTGTCAAATGAATGTCCAAAAAGGTGATGATTTGTTTCAGCTGGTGGAATCGGTATCTTCTTTATGGATGCGTCAATTAGGTCAAATAGTTTAGGTTTCATGGAATTTATGAAAAGGTTACCCCAACAAGATGGACATCTGACATTTCGATACTTTTTCAATGCTAAAACCAATTCATTTAAATTCATTTTAAAATTCACTGCAGCACAGAGTTATCTGCTAGTTGAAGCAGCTGTTTTTCCGTTTGTCCGTTTAAATTGCCTAGAAGTGAAGACCAAGTGTAAACGTCCAGCTTTTTTTACTGTTCTTCAACTTGTAATTCATTTCTCTGTTTGACAATCAGTGATGAACATTTACATGCAATGCAACACAATTTATGAGTTTTATGCAGCCTTCTGCTCATTAACGAGAGTGTGAGTTGCATGCCACGCGTATGCCAGTCGAGCAAAAAAAAAAAAATGTCTAAACAAGAAGTGTTCGTTCGCGGTGAAGAGGATCACCCTCCTGCGTCAAAACATCCTCTTCCTACTCGTTTAATGAGCCTTTCAAAGTTGTCATACTTTTTCTATTTAAATTTTTTTTGGTCTACAAAAAATTGTAACGCTTTTTGGGCACGATAAGGGGCTGTTGAATAAGTATTTTTGTTCCTTCACGATTACAATTACAAAAAGTCCTTAAAATATACACAAACCTACAATCAAACCAAAACTCAAAAGGGGTTGCATGCAAAACAGTAGAGTGGTCTGCACCAAAACCAGTTTGAAACCTGCTCTTCTGCTGGAATCGGAATTGACTTATACAATAGCCATTGTGTTTCGAGTGTCATTAAGATTGAATTATTACTTCAAGGATGCGTTCGAATAAAGGACATTCGCATTTTTGTCCAATGCGGCGATAGATGACTACGATCAATGGCGGAATGGGGTACGGACAGACCTCTATGCCAACGCACACGTGACACAAATTATTGTAATGAAATAGAAATGAGTTGATTAAACTCGATTTGTTTATTTAAGGAAAATTTGATTTATTTGAATGTTTTTCGAATTAAATCTGTTTACAGAGTTTTGTTTCGTTTCCTTTCGGTCTGATGAGTTCAAGGATTTATTACAAACTGGTTTTGAGTTTCAGAACTTATGCTAGTGCAGGTGGTCACGCATTTAATTCTAATTAAAACATTATTGGATTTCGTTGTCCTGAAAATCCTGTAAAACAACTGAAAAGCACTGTTTACATCAGTGTTGAATTTTATTTCCTTCTTCCGCTTGATGGATACAATTTTCATGATTTCTTTTATTGACAATCGAGTTCGAGATTAACTACTCTATCCTTTCTATTTTAGTTAAATTACTTCATTAAAAGGATACAACATCAAAGTGACATCATTTGGAACAAACAAGACGATAAAAGTTTTAGTATCTTCAGCCAGACAGACGCCTGCCAGCCATAAGAGAAATCATTTAGAATTTTGTATCTTTTTGAAACATTTATTTTGTATTATAGCTCAAGTTTACTTTTTTGTCTTGTGTCCTCGATTGAAACTGAAAAGAGAGAAAAGAATGATGAATATTTAATTGGATTTATGTCCGTTGATTCAAGCTCATTCATCAATTCTTTATTCTAATTTGTTGCATCTTCATTATTTCGTTTGAAATAAAATTTACATCACCATTGTCCTTGGAAAATTAATTATTTTCTGCATAAAAATTACATTCAATTTTGAATTTCAACTCGTTGGCTTTCCAAGCATTGCAAAACGGATATTGATTCAGCACATCAAGGACTGTACCCAAACTATACCCAATTAAACATCCAACAATCTCTCAAACAATGGTTGATCGACAAAAAAAAAACTTTTTTTTTAAAGATTTTTCGAACTAAATTAAAATATGGTTCAATAGAAAGTAATCGAACCGTTCTTGATGAAAAAAAGCAATAACTTTTATCAGAAACAGAAAGTATTGAATCATAACTTATCCAACTCTTTTGTGTAAAAAATGCAACTGCAGTAATTTTCTATGCGATCCTCTAAGGTAGATCAATTTTTAAGGGTTCACGCATCATAAAAAAAAAGAAACGTTATTATTAAATCCTTCACAACTTAACTACATACATCGTAGAGTGCCTGCTGTAAAAATGTAGCCAATTAGATGTGATAAGAATAAAGTATTGAATTTCTTTTCACTGTTACAGATTTTTGATGAATTTTATGAGTTTTCATCGAAAATAATTAGGCGTATTGAATTTCTCTGAAAATCAAATCTTTGCCGAAAAATGTGTTATGAATCCTTTTTCTCCTAAAAAAATATGAAAATAAAAAAGCTATAAAATAAATTCAGGACAAAGGAAGTTGGATTCGTTTTGCCTACCAAAACTTAACCCTTTTCCTAGTTTCCTCTTTTTTTGGTACTTCTTTTTTTAATAAGGAAATATGCATTTCAGTGAAAAAGGTACGAAACCAGGTGCAGATAAAACACAGAATTTAGTTGTCTTCCGAAAGGAAAAATATTGCCTCTGAGCTCTAACTTTCCTTGTCCCATTTATCATTTGGTCAAGTAGGAAGGTACCTTCATTATTTTTATTAAAAAGAAATCATAATTATTGCGAGATTATAAAAGAAGCGTTTTCCATTAATGAACTGCGCAAACATGAAGCGAGGGAATCGTAAATTATTTCGCAGTAAGGATTTGCCACGCTTCTTCAACAAAACAAATAATAGCAACATCCACAGAAAATAGAAACAATCCCATAATTTATGTCCAGGTAAAAAAAGGTCCATAAAAAATGGACTCGATTACTTTCGACTTCAAGTATGCAAATTAGGATTTTCGTCCTTGTCTCCTGGAATGAATAATTGAATGCAAACAAATTTGCAGGGGTTGATTACAATGGCTGTAACATTTGCTTAGCAATTTGGCAAATTTATGTCCTTCAAGGATTTCGGGGAATAAAGAGCATTACGAATTTGACAATAATCAGTAAGAATCATCGAACCCCACTTGATGGTCAAATAAGGCAAATCGAATTTGTAATTTCTGGGCAAAGGAGAAGATCTTGGAAATGTCCTTGTGAATTGGTGATGGTCAATGATGGTCTAGAATTTATTTCGTTTTTCTATTTTTCTCTATATTTTTTGTCCTACTTCTAAACACAGATTTTTTGCTTCAATCTTCATGTTCCTGCCACAATTGATTGTAATGTATTTATCAATCAGTGTCAAATTAGCTTGCAACCTTCCAACACTGAGTCTTCTGAGCCCCTTGACGAACAAGCAATTCAATTACCCAGATGGTATAATAGTTTTGTGTAGGTGCACTTTCCAACTTAATACGAACACAATGATTCAATTCAATTAGATGACGAGTTGCTGTTTGTTTGAATATTCTATTCAACGACAATCTCCCAGTGGACGATAATAAAACAACCGCTGCCACACGAATCACAACTTTAACGTCAGCAACAAAATCAGCCGAACATGTCAATCAGTATTATAATTAGGTCCCTTTGAACTTTGCAAATGCTAATTGCAGTTTGAAAATGTTCCAAGTCATTTTGAATAGCTTGGCCAGGGCCACATGGCATGTCACTCAACAGCACAGCAAGTGTATTTTGTGAAGTGGACTTGATGATTTGAGCGGATTAAGTCAGTTGCAACTTGCAACAGCAATTAGCACTCTAATTCGACAAACCATTCAAACAGATTAAATCTGTTGATATCGCAATATACAAAATCCCTCCCATTTGATGCGCCGCACCGTGCCACACCACAACACTGAGAATTATAGGAACCGACAATCAACCGACATAAATGTTTTCACGTATGTTCCTAATGGGGCCTCACGGGATATTTGCACGTGATTTCATTCCATTTCTCGCACATTTATCATTTTAATTAAAGTGTTAATAATAGCACAAATTAACGGTTAAGACAGCCAGCAGCGTGTGATCGTTCGTGGTCAGAACTCAGATGGTATTCATGGAACATGGAAGTGTGTTGCGTGTTTGGAACTTGTTTGAGTGGAATGAGAAGCAATAACCACTTAACTCGTTGGTAGTCACTCTACTCACCTATTACCTCACTTTCCAGAATTGGTCATAAATCTAACACCTGATTTGTCAACAACTGACAGTAAATTCGCTACAGTTTCAGTCAGTTGAACAAGTTTGAGTTCGAGTTCTAGTGCAGTAAGTAGTCGGAAACATTTGGTATGTTTATTGTTTAATGCTCTTTCAGGTTCTTAATGCTTCATTGTGCTACTTGTCAATTAAGATTTAACAGTCGAGCTCGAGAAATTGATCTCAAAAAGCTAATAATTGAAGACAAACCAAATTCTGAAAAAAAGTATGTTGTAATGATCAACTATCAACTGAGTAATGTTTTGACAAAAAAAAATGAGAAGGTCGTAAATGATGAAAATAGGAAGTCCTTGTATACCAAGTTTATGAAGACCGTTTGCTCATTTGCCAACAATTAAGAACATCATGTTGATATGGATTTGCGTGTGAAGCTTTCATCAAGATATTTGTTGTAGCAATTTGTTTCTCGTCATGGTGCGTCGGTCGGTCGGTTGCTACGCTTCAAGCTTACAAAGCAATGGTATGAACAAAACGATTTTTTTTGTCTTGTTTCTTTGACATTATTTTGAGTGGGACCTACACATTCCAAGCGATTTTAATTCCTTGCAAATTAAGAAGCAAAAATATGTTGCTACGTGTTGTTGCTAATGAACGTTGTTTCATTGTTCAAATGATTGTCCCTTAAAAGTGTTGATATATGAGGCTTTGGCATGTTATTTTTATTTCGAATTCCAAAGCCGCCAGGCATGTTTGTTGCTATTGTGTTGTGTGCACGGTACCAGGTGCTGCAAAGTGCTTTGGGGTGCGATACATTTTAAAATGATAGCTTTATGTCTAACTCGCTGCTGAATGCTGATTGTCTGTGTCGAAGAGTAATTATTGTTTTTTTTCTTATTTTTTTGTTTTGCAAATATTTATTCGAATCTGTTTGTTTTGGGTTTATATTTGTGTGTCTAGGTCTATCTATGTATTTTGTATTTTACTTTTGTTGAAGGAGGAACAAATGTTTATGAATGGAATCATTATGAATCATTATGACAAAAGGTACCCCCAATGAATGCCACCTACCTGGATGCATGCAGTAGCTCTATCTCAAGCTTAGAGATGTTTAATAAAATCTAGCGAAGCACTTAGAAAAAATCTGAAAATTGCAAACTCTATAAAAACCATGGGTTTGTGTTTTAAAGCAAACCCTTAAAAAAAGAACATAAAATCCCCTTCCCTATAGTTTGATTGATTTTTGATGTAACCTACTAGTCGCTGTCATTTCGAACACCCCTTCAAAAATTTAAAAAAAAAAAATTGATAGGATTTATCTACTGATGCGAATTGTGGCATGTTCACTTTTTTTCTGCTTCAATAAAGTTAATGCAAAAGAAGAATAAAGAACGCCTTCCAAGCGTGTAACAACTTCATTAAAGCACAATCCATCATTCATCAACAACATTCCACCGAATCGGGTGTGTTATAATCTTCTTGCAATCTGCGGATAAACAAGGTCAAAAACGGTCATCATTTCTATTGTACCAATGTTTTCTCTCTCGAATAGATAGGTTGATGTACCCTCTTCTCGAAGGTAAGACCAAATCATCCCTCTTAAAAAAGTAATTCCTCAAAACACAAATTCACCAACCGAAACGTTAGACGTTTTCCCGATTTCATTTTTTTTTATATCAGAAAAAAGTGTCATCTACGCATGATGAATTCTTTTGTATTGAGCAGAAGTTGCATCTGCTACAAACTCATCATTATTGTCACCAAACAGAGAAATTGAAAAAAGGACGAAATGTGAAAATTGGCTGAGAACAGGAACTGGGGAGGAATACCTTCGTAACGAAGAATGTTTGGCAGCGGCATTTAAATTTAAGTTCCTATTACTGTGGAGGGTACATATATTTAGCAGCAACCAAAATCCCATACATTATCCACAAGCTTAATCCACCGAGTTGTGTAACAAATGAAATTTTGTGTGAAACTTCAACCGCTAATGGCTTTATTTTCATTGAGTCCACTTTGTCCATCGTTCGTCCTTAATCCATACGGATTTTTGGTCATTTTGCCGTTCTGTTATCTAAAACGCAGTCTTCTTCCTTCAGGTGCAGTCACAATGGGTACATTGTTACAAACTCAACCGCAAGTTGTATGGTGTGGTCTTACAGACAGTAGAGGAAATTAATTTGATTTACTGGACCGAGGCGAAGAGACCAAACAGCGCTCTGCTCGTGTGCCTTTTATCTTTCTGCAGGACGAAATGTTCACTTTTGAAACAGAAAACAGGATCCACGTGTCGTATTCCGGTTTCATTGTGAATTAACTCAGTAGGGAGAAAATTGTTTTATGCACACTGAAATTTCGTTGAGTTTTTGTTTTCAGATCCAGGCAAGATAGCGGGATTGTAATAAATGGAAAATGGGTACGGGATGGGACCGTATGCCCTTGATAACCTTGCGGTGCAGAGAGTTTGTTCGTTCCTTAATTGAGTTTAAAATATAAATTAAACAATCAAAAGAGATGAGTTTTATTGTTTCAATTAATTTTGGTTCGTGGCCTTGGTGTTGCTAACAAAAGTATGATATTTAAAATTTGTTTGAGGGACTATTTTTTTTTTCAGGTATGTATTAGCTTGACCGTTGACGCTTTCACTTTGCGGCAGATCCTGGAAAAACCTATGAACTCCAAATCGATACCCACCAGCTTTTCATCACGCTGCGCCATAAAGGTTGGCAACGAGCTTACGGAATCTTTCGATGTCAAAAAAGGAGTCAGACAAGGTGATGCACTGTCATGCGATTTCTTTAACAGAGGCACTATCTTTCAAGAGTCTGTTCAACTTCTCGCGTACGCCAATGATATTGGTATAATGGGAAGAACACAGCGTGATGTCAACCCAACACCGACCGACGGACGGCTCGGACAGAACATCAGCGCCGAGATCAGACGAAGAATAGATAACTTTTGCTAATCGCAGTATCTTTGGGCTAAGAAAGCAATTGAGTGAAAAAGCCCTTTCTCGAGCAACTAAGGTAAAACCACAGATTATAAATATATACAGATGTCTCATCCCTGCAGAAAAAAATGAAACATTTTTTGCTCTTAACAGACAAGGAGCTTTCTGAAGCTTTTTTCCTTGCCTAAGTATTCATTTATAGGCAATGCAGTGAGCGAAAATAGATTTTGAATGCATTTAATTAATGTGTTAAAGCTTTTGGAAAAAGCTTTTTTTTTGGTAGCTTTCAGTTTCATACATCATTTCTCGCCATAAGGGGAGACATCTGTATAAATTTATTATTTGTGGTAAAACTGTATAACTCCCTCGTCATCCCAGTCCTGCTGTATGGTGCAGAAGCATGGACCTTGACAAAGTCGGATGAATGTGCCTCAGGCTGTTTTAAGAGCAAAGTTTTTCGGGTCATCTTTGGCCCCGTGTGCATTGATGAGGAATGGAGTTGAAGATACAACAGTGAACTTTACGGGTTGTACAACGACATGAACCTAGCCAGAAGAGTCATGGTCCAGAGACTCAGATGGCTCGGTCATTTAGCGCGGATGGACACTAATGCTCCGGCCCGGAAAGCCTTCGACACTATTCCAGAGGGACATAGAAGGAGAGGAAGACCTCGACTCAGGTGGCGCACACACGTAGAAGAGGAGCTCAATCAACTTTGAGTGCGAAACTGGAGACAGCTAGATAGGAATCGAGCTGGCTGGCGGAGACTGTTGATTGAGGCCCAAGTCTACATCGGACTGTAGCGGCACCGTAAGTAAGTAAGACTTAACAGAAACGAAAGTTGCCAACAACATTCTGTATTTTTTTGTTTTTTAAAATTAAACCACACAAACTACAAAAATTAAACTCATCTGTGCTGGAATTCGTTGAGGAAAGTAGGGCAAATCACAACACAAGTAACAAAATCGCTTACTCATCTCCCGTAAAAGAAGAAATTGAAAAACAAAAAATTACGGGGTTGAATTTTTTTTGAGTGCCAGAGATATCTTTCTACATTTGTGTGACATGTGCCTGTGTAACTTGACATGACACCAACTGAAAATAGTTCAAACCAACCACCCAAATCCCTGAGTGGCATGCAACATGCGGCTGGTTTTTTTCTTCTCTTTCGTGCATTACATGTTTGGTTTTTGAGCCCAACGTTATTTGAATTTGATGGATTGTTGCATTTTCAATTTTTTTGACACATTATTAGTGACGGATGTCTTTTTATTTCGAAATTCTAACCCTTATCCACTCTAGATGAGATGTGCATGTCAATTTTAATGCATGCTCTCGAAAACTCCGATTCGTCACGTTTAAAGTTGAATAAATTTTAATGAAAACTATTTTTCCTTAATTTAAACTTATTGTCTGCACTTTACAATCGACAAGGGCTTTTTTAACAATTTAATGCAAATTTTTTACGGCTGTAGGTTAGGTACACTTTTTGTTCTGGTTGCAAAAACTCGAGCTCGTGGCAAACATGTGCAAGATGATATAAATGTCTTTGTACATGGGGTTACCTTCGAAATTGTAACTCAATAAGTTGGCGTGGCGAAGGGTTAGTTAGTTACCTTCTGGATGTTTGTTATATGCAAATAAGGTGTTCATCGGAGCCTGAAACTTTGATTGCTCTTAATGGAAATTCGAAGAGACAATGTAATCGTGTTTTATGTGTACGAATTTGATTGATTTGAGTTAATTTAGTTTCATATCGACATATCCAAAAACAATATTGAGGGAACGTTCACGTTCATAAATATTTAAATAATGAATGTTGATGAAGATGAACAAATGCTTGGGCGTGATGAGTAGGTACTCGAAGATTAATTTATAATGAGAGAAAACCAATAGTTCATCACGAAGATTAATAACTGATAGCTTGTAAATTTGGAAACAAAATGTCAAGTGATTTTGATTGTCTCCGTTCTAATAAAATTCTCAAATCACACACATGACATGATTTTGTTTGCCATCATTCACTTAAAAAATTGGCGGTTGAGTAGACATTTGATACAAATAAAATCTCATTCATATCCCCATCGAAAAATTTGCGGAAGTGTCTATCAAAGCTGCTGGCTAGGCTAGTTTGCACTAGCTGTCGGTTGGCCCTACATCGCGAATTAGTGTTCATCTCCTGGATGAAAACTGAGAACCATAAATCACATTCATTCACAGCCAACACTGACAAAGCAATACCATCCGATGAGTCAATTTTGTTGCTCAATCGGAGATTTCCCTGTTGTCAGAGGCATTTGAACTCAGACTTCCTATGATGCGTGATCTAGAATAATTATTAAAAATTAGATTACAATTTCTGTAATGGGAATGTGTGTCAAAACGATAAGTTTGGTTTGCCCCTATACATGATTGACAGGCATCGTAATGTGATCTGTCAGCAGATTATTAAAAATTCCACTTCGAAAAAAATAACAAGAATACCATCTTCAACTTTTGGCTACGTTCATTTTGCAATGCACTTGCTTCGGAATCTTTGTACATGGTTATTCTTGTAAAATGACACCGAACGTGGCTTTGTATTTAATTTATTAGGACAATCGCTTAATCCAATCCATAACCGTCCAAAGATACTAAATTTGCCATAATTAATAATTCCAATCCCCACATTCAGCTAGTCGAAGCCACCCTTCATGATTGTTTGCGGCTTCAAACAAAACGTCCGCAGTATGCATGTTTGACGACCCGACAACGCTTTTTATGGATTTGAACACATTTCTCGTGGATTTAGATTTTAGATTGTGAACGGAATGTGACAGACAATGTGAGAGCGACTGACGTGCATTTCTTTAGCTGCAACCATATCCAGAGGAACTTGCGTAAATGATTTTTAATTAAATACAAGTTTAGCCGTAACTGCACGACTTAAATGGCATTGGATTACGCAAGTTCAAGATACCGGCATGATGTTTGCGGCCAGTTAGTCTTCTACAACTCTTTCTGCTCGATTGAAAGATGTTCGTTATTTAGTCTAAGTATAGTTGATGCGTTCATGGTGTTAAAAAGAAAACATTCTTACAGCTGTTGTATTGGTGAAATGGATGAAAAGTGGCTTTGTGATAAGATCAACTGTTGGATAGCATTAAACTTGGGATTTTTATTGCTGCATGATCGGGAACAGACGAGTTCTATTTTATTGACAAGTTTTGTTGGGGAGGTATGTTTGCATGTAGGTCTTCGAACAGTAAAAAGGTTTTTGACACTCTGATATCGAAATTGCACGATTCGCTTAGCAAGTGGTAGAACATGATACTGTGTATAACATTTTGCATATTAGGTTAGGTTACATTAGGTTATATGAGCGGACAGTTGGTTTTGTTACTGTTAAAGAATTATCATAGAATCAGTTTTTGTTTTGTTAATTAAATAATTGTTACTTTTTGTTAATAGTCAAACAGTGTTCACTTTACCCTACCTTAACTTCTACCTAGCTGTTATTTTCTTGTCTCTTTAAAAACTAATTGTAATGTTAACTTTTGTACTCACTGGAAAGTTGCTCTCTAGTGGTACTTTTTTCTATTTCTTTTCCTATAATTCCGCTGTTCATAAAATCAAAACTTTATTTGGGTCTCTTTTGATTTGGACCGTCCGACCGTAAGCATCTTTGAATAAATAAGTTATATACACATATTATATGTAGGTATAGTATTATTTTGTGAAATATTGTTCTGGATTTCTGAAAATTGCTAAGTTGTCGCATTAGTGAATTGGGAAGTTTTTAATCCAATGCCTGATAATTATTTTGAGAATAATTCAATTCATTGGTCCTTCGTCGCCAAATACATAAATTTGAATCAGATTTTGAAGTTTTTGCTGTGTACATTAGCTTGTTATTTGCTTGTTATAATTAACTCCCATTCATTGTGCGAACAAATATCCTCAGAGCGTGTGAAAAGGATATTAAGCATTCTCATTGATTGAATTGTCAGATCTTGTTTGGTTAGAAAAAAAACACGTGAAATGAATGTGATTAAGGCAAAACGTGGTCGGGCTAAAGGCCGCTTGACAAAGGCTGTCAATTTTGCAGCCACAGTCGACATCAACACTCCTTTATCGATGTTAGAAATACGCCTTGAAAAACTCCAAGAATGTTGGAACGACTTCATTGCGTTGCAAGACAAATTGTACGAGTTTATAGACGATGAAGATTTTGTAGACCCCGAACCGGAATTCTACGAGTATGAAGCAAAATACTTTGTTGCTCATACGACCTTCACTAACTTCGTCAAAGTCAAATCATCTTCGGCACCGTCTGTCGAGAAATCCGTTGTTGAGAAGATAGCATCACAGCAAGCTGAATTTTTGGAGAAGTTGAATTCTCCTGGGAAGTCGTCGGTGAATTTGCCGAAAATAGCTATAGCCACTTTTTCGGGAGATTACGAAAAATGGCCCATATTTAAAGATTTATTCACGAGCTCTATTGACCAGAATCAATCGCTTACTCCTTCAAGTTTTATTATTTCAAATCGTATTTGAGTGGTAATGCTGCTGATCTTGTAAGCCATATGAAATTAACTGACACGAACTATTTCGAAGCATGGAATAGATTAGAACATAGATTCGATAGGTCACAATTAATAGTCCAGGCATTTATACACTCGTTTCTCTCCTTACCTACAACCAATTCACAAAACGTAACGTTGCTTAGAAGGATCGCCGATGGTGCAGATGAAGTGGTAAGAGGTCTCAACGCCCTTGATGCAACAGGACGTGATCCGTGGCTCATTTATTTGCTAGTGCAAAAGCTTGATCCAGAAACGAAACAGGCATGGGCTGAAAATATTGGTTCAAAGGATGGCGTTTCCATTGACAAGCTGTTAAACTTCCTACAAGATCGATGTGCATGTTTGGAGTCGTGTTCAATTCCTGTTCGTTCAACAACTAGTAAATTCAAAGGCAGGCCTCAACCTCAAACTCATATAAGAACACACGTTATCGAATCAGGACAAATTTGTCCTCAATGTAAGGGAAACCATGGTCTGATCAATTGTAAGGCTTTCTTAGAGTTTGATATCGATTCTCGAAGGAATTTTGCAAGGGAACATTCATTGTGTTTCAATTGCCTTAAACGAGGACACTCAGCCAACAAGTGCTTTTCTCATCACCAATGCAGAATATGTAGATCTCGACATCACGTTCTACTTCATCAGGATGCTTCTCAAAATTCTAAAGCAAGCTGCTCTACCTCAAATCGCAGTCAATCATCAGATGATGTTCCTATTGGGATCAATGGCGTTTCTTCATCTAATTTACAATCACTAGTTGTCACTAACCATTCATTGGAACCAAATTTAAGTAGTCAAACTATACTACCAACTACCATTGTTCGAACACAAGATAAGGTAGGCAACTATCAGAATCTGCAGGTCCTTTTGGATACTGGTTTGCAGGTTTCTTTCATAACGGAAAGTGCTGTTCAACACTTAGGACTCTCTCGGAGTTATTCTAGAATTCCTGTGCTTGGAGTTGCTTCTACAAAAGCAGGTGTTACCAATGGTGTGGTGATCATCAGGCTTATTTCTAGATTCAGTTCGAATTTCATCGACGTGAACTGTCACATTCTGTCAAAGCTCACATATCTGCTTCCGAATTCATCGATCGATAACATTGACACTAGTAAGCTCGTCTCTTTCGAATTAGCTGACCCTAATTTCAATAAACCTGGACCGATCGACGTTTTGATTGGAGCAGATAAGGTTTTTGACATATTATCCGGACCTAACAACGTCAAAATTAGTGGTTTGCCTAATTTAATTCCAACTATCTTTGGATCTGTTGTTGCTGGAAGATATTGTCACGAATCGGCGTTCGTTGACAATGTTATGAGAACATTCTGCACTCAACTTGATTTCTCTAAGGAATTTGACCTTTAAAAGTTTTGGAAAATTGAAGAAATACATCACGAACCGATGCTTTCAATCGAAGATCAGCGTGCTGAGGAGATATATTCTTCCTCACATACAATACTTTCAAATGGTAGTTACATGGTAAAGCTGCCATTCAAAACTAACGATGATATCGATTTTGGGAATTCATTTTCTCTTGCACTTCATCGCCTTCATTCTGTCGAACGAAAATTCTTGTCAAACCCTAGTTTCAAAGATCAGTATTGTAGTTTTATGAATGAATATTTGTCATTAGGCCACATGGAGGAAATTCCAGCTAGTGAAGTTGATCTGCCACCAAATAAGTGTTACTATTTACCCCACCATGCCGTGTTTAAGAGTGGTAGTACCACTACAAAAACTAGGGTTGTTTTTGATGGATCTGCCAAATCGAATCACTCTTCATAAATAAGTTTCTTCTTGTTGGCCCTACGATTCAACGTGACATATTTTCAATTTGTCTCCGGTTCCGGCGGCACTTATACACTATATCGGGAGATATCGAGAAGATGTATCGACAAATCCGAGTGTCTAAGGAGCATTGTGATTACCAAAGAATTCTTTGGCGTGAAAATCCTCAGGCACCTGTAAGGCATTTTAGACTTCTAACAGTGACGTATGGAACTTCATGTGCTCCGTTTGTGGCAGTTCGAACACTAAAACAGTTGGCTCATGATTATCCATTAGCATCAGCAACTGTTCTGAATGATTTTTACGTTGATGACGTAATAACCGGAGCGGATACAATTGACGAGGTCATTACTCTCCAGAACCAATTAGTCGAGCTTCTTAAATCAGGTGGTTTCAATCTTCGCAAATTTACAACAAACTGTTGGCCTCTGTTGTTGTCGCTTCCTGAAAGTCAGCGCGAAATGTCTTATTTATTGAATTCGTTAAACAAACTAACGTTAGAAACTTAAGACTAATATTACATTTATTCTTAGATTTAAAGACTTACAATATTGATTGAAGCAATTTGCAAATTTGAATTTAAAAGCTAAACTGAAGTATTAAAAAAATTTACTTTAAATGTTTTACTTTTAAAATCATCGCTTAAGGAATATATCAAAAAGTAATACTCGTTGTAAACTGAAATCAATTGGTTGAGGGGACTGTTTTTGCCATAGTTCGATCTGCTTGCTATAGGACGTAAGGGAATTTGTCTTCTTATACTTGTACGGCTATAACTAAAGGTTAGTTGTTCCAAAATTGGTGGTGATGTGTACTGTCTGTGTTTAGAAAGCGATGGGAGATTTATGAGCGTGAGCCTATGATTGTACGGTGGAAGTTCGAGCCTATTGGACCATGGGAAGAAACGGAGGCAGAAGCGCATGAATCTTCTTTGCACTCCTTCTATTCTGTTTATATGGACTGAATAATAGGGAGCCCATATTATGCAGCAATATTCCAATATTGGTCTTACAAATGATATGTAGAGAAGTTTAAGAATATAAGGGTCGCGAAAGTCATGTGAAAACCGTTTTATAAATCCGAGTGTTTTATTCGCTTTTTTAATAATATAGTCATAATGATTTGTAAAAGTTAGTTTTGAGTCAAGAATAATACCTAGGTCAGAGAATGTAGAGAGTTTAGTCAAATAAGAAGAGTCTAATCGATAATTGAAAGTCAAAACATTTTGTTTGCGTGTAAAACACATTGATTTACATTTGTCTATGTTAAGTAAAAGCTTATTTATAGAACACCATTCGCGAAAACTATTTAGATCGTCTTGTAGGAGTAGACAGTCGTCAAGTGAGTCAATACGTTTGAAAATTTTAATGTCATCAGCGTAAATTAAAACAGATGAGTTTTTTATAATAGAGGGTAAGTCGTTAACGTACAAAATAAACAGTAAAGGTCCTAAGTGGCTACCTTGTGGTACGCCAGAGTTGGTATAAAAATATGATGACCGCACATTCCTAAAAATTACGCTGTATGATCTATTATATAAGTACGACGAAATCCAACTAACAAATTTATCGTTAAAGCCTTGGGATTTTAGTTTGAAAATTAATGTTTTATGGCACAATTTATCAAAGGCCTTACTGAAGTCTGTGAAGACACAGTCAACTTGTTTCCGTTTTTCAAACGAATCTAAACAAAAAGAACTGAAATGAAAGAGGTTAGTAACTGTTGACTTATTTTGAACAAAACCATGTTGACTGTCACAAATTATTGATTTACAATTAAACGATATGACTTTACAAATAATGGACTCAAATAACTTAGGGATGACGGACAGTTTTGCAATGGGACGATAATTTTTTATTTCATTTTTACTACCCTTTTTATGTATCGGTGTTATGTACGAACTCTTCCAAATTTCAGGGAAAATTGAAGATTTGAGCGATTCATTAAAAAGAATATGAAGAGGATAAGATAAATAGGATGCGCATTTTTTCAAAATGTAAGAAGGTACACCATCTGGACCAGGACTATAACAAACGTCAAGTTCTGAAGCTTTGCGAACGATTTCATCTTCAGAGATCCAAAGACTAATTGAGTTCAAATGAGGGAAATTTTGTGAGAAGGCCAATGGCTCAGACGTTTGACCGGAGTTCGCTACATCGAAAGCATCTTTGAAAAAATTTGCAAACATATTTGAAATTTTTTCAGAGTCATGGCTAAGTTCGTTGTTGAAAGACATGCAGTTTGGATATCCGTCAGTATTTCTCTTACTATTAACATAGTTCCAAAAGTTTTTTGGGTTGTTTTTTATGTCGGTTTCAGTATTTAAAATAAAGTCATTATAAAGAATATCTGAATAGTCAATAAACATATTTCTTAACAACCAATTCACAAAACGTAACGTTGCTTAGAAGGATCGCCGATGGTGCAGATGAAGTGGTAAGAGGTCTCAACGCCCTTGATGCAACAGGACGTGGTCCGTGGCTCATTTATTTGCTAGTGCAAAAGCTTGATCCAGAAACGAAACAGGCATGGGCTGAAAATATTGGTTCAAAGGATGGCGTTTCCATTGACAAGCTGTTAAACTTCCTACAAGATCGATGTGCATGTTTGGAGTCGTGTTCAATTCCTGTTCGTTCAACAAGTAGTAAATTCAAAGGCAGGCCTCAACCTCAAACTCATATAAGAACACACGTTATCGAATCAGGACAAATTTGTCCTCAATGTAAGGGAAACCATGGTCTGATCAATTGTAAGGCTTTCTTAGAGTTTGATATCGATTCTCGAAGGAATTTTGCAAGGGAACATTCATTGTGTTTCAATTGCCTTAAACGAGGACACTCAGCCAACAAGTGCTTTTCTCATCACCAATGCAGAATATGTAGATCTCGACATCACGTTCTACTTCATCAGGATGCTTCTCAAAATTCTAAAGCAAGCTGCTCTACCTCAAATCGCAGTCAATCATCAGATGATGTTCCTATTGGGATCAATGGCGTTTCTTCATCTAATTTACAATCACTAGTTGTCACTAACCATTCATTGGAACCAAATTTAAGTAGTCAAACTATACTACCAACTACCATTGTTCGAACACAAGATAAGGTAGGCAACTATCAGAATCTGCGGGTCCTTTTGGATACTGGTTTGCAGGTTTCTTTCATAACGGAAAGTGCTGTTCAACACTTAGGACTCTCTCGGAGTTATTCTAGAATTCCTGTGCTTGGAGTTGCTTCTACAAAAGCAGGTGTTACCAATGGTGTGGTGACCATCAGGCTTATTTCTAGATTCAGTTTGAATTTCATCGACGTGAACTGTCACATTCTGTCAAAGCTCACATATCTGCTTCCGAATTCATCGATCGATAACATTGACACTAGTAAGCTCGTCTCTTTCGAATTAGCTGACCCTAATTTCAATAAACCTGGACCGATCGACGTTTTGATTGGAGCAGATAAGGTTTTTGACATATTATCCGGACCTAACAACGTCAAAATTAGTGGTTTGCCTAATTTAATTCCAACTATCTTTGGATCTGTTGTTGCTGGAAGATATTGTCACGAATCGGCGTTCGTTGACAATGTTATGAGAACATTCTGCACTCAACTTGATTTCTCTAAGGAATTTGACCTTTAAAAGTTTTGGAAAATTGAAGAAATACATCACGAACCGATGCTTTCAATCGAAGATCAGCGTGCTGAGGAGATATATTCTTCCTCACATACAAGACTTTCAAATGGTAGTTACATGGTAAAGCTGCCATTCAAAACTAACGATGATATCGATTTTGGGAATTCATTTTCTCTTGCACTTCATCGCCTTCATTCTGTCGAACGAAAATTCTTGTCAAACCCTAGTTTCAAAGATCAGTATTGTAGTTTTATGAATGAATATTTGTCATTAGGCCACATGGAGGAAATTCCAGCTAGTGAAGTTGATCTGCCACCAAATAAGTGTTACTATTTACCCCACCATGCCGTGTTTAAAGTGATAGTACCACTACAAAAACTAGGGTTGTTTTTGATGGATCTGCCAAATCGAATCACTCTTCATAAATGAGTTTCTTCTTGTTGGCCCTACGATTCAACGTGACATATTTTCAATTTGTCTCCGGTTCCGGCGGCACTTATACACTATATCGGGAGATATCGAGAAGATGTATCGACAAATCCGAGTGTCTAAGGAGCATTGTGATTAGTGATTACCAAAGAATTCTTTGGCGTGAAAATCCTCAGGCACCTGTAAGGCATTTTAGACTTCTAACAGTGACGTATGGAACTTCATGTGCTCCGTTTTTGGCAGTTCGAACACTAAAACAGTTGGCTCATGATTCATTCACTGATTATCCATTAGCATCAGCAACTGTTCTGAATGATTTTTACGTTGATGACGTAATAACCGGAGCGGATACAATTGACGAGGCCATTACTCTCCAGAACCAATTAGTCGAGCTTCTTAAATCAGGTGGTTTCAATCTTCGCAAATTTACAACAAACTGTTGGCCTCTGTTGTTGTCGCTTCCTGAAAGTCAGCGCGAAATGTCTCCAATGGATTTTGAGAAATATGAATCGGTGAAGGTCCTTGGTTTACAATGGTGTCCTTGTGAAGATGCATTTTCGTATAAGGTCAATTTAAAGTCACAAGTTATCTGTACCAAACGTTGTATTTTGTCAGATGTTTCACGAGTCTTTGATGCCATGGTATTCCTCGCACCAGCTATAATTGGAATTAAAATCTTGCTTCAGGATCTATGGAGAGAAAAACTGAGTTGGGACGATAACATTCCACAGGATAAAGCTGCCTTTTGGACAACATTTAGACATGAGCTTCCACTTGTTGAGAATATAACTATTCCACGATTGATATGGACTAACAAACGAAACTACGAATTCCATGCGTTCTCTGATGCTTCACTCGATGCTTATTCCGCAGTTGTATACTGTCGAAATGTAAATGAAGATGGGTCTATTTCAATAAGACTGGTAGCTGCAAAGAGCAAAGTATCTCCAATCAAAATTTTGTCTCTTCCTCGTCTTGAACTCTGTGGAGCTTTATTATTAACGCGTCTTATAAATAAATTTAAGGATTCTTTAGAGGATAAAGAAATTAAAGTTTACGCTTGGACAGACTCGTCTATAGTGCTTCACTGGCTTTCATCACCACCAAAGAAGTGGTCCGTGTTTGTAGGAAACCGGACCTCAGAGATCTTGTCATCAATCCCTTTTACTTCTTGGAATCACGTGAGATCAGCAAATAACCCTGCCGACTATGCAACACGAGGTATTTCACCTTCTTCTTTGGTTTCAAACGAGATATGGTGGAAAGGACCATCTTGGCTCTGGCAGGAGAAAAGTCAGTGGCCATATTCGTATCCAAGTTTTAAGGAACTTTCCGAGGATCAGCTGGAAGAAGAAAGAAAGAAAAACCGAAACTGCAAGTATTTACCACAAATATCAACGAAGTACATTTTCTGAGCAAAATTATAAATAATTCATCGTACTTATAAAGGAACTATCAGAATCTGCAGGTCCTTTTGGATACTGGTTTGCAGGTTTCTTTCATAACGGAAAGTGCTGTTCAACACTTAGGACTCTCTCGGAGTTATTCTAGAATTCCTGTGCTTGGAGTTGCTTCTACAAAAGCAGGTGTTACCAATGGTGTGGTGATCATCAGGCTTATTTCTAGATTCAGTTCGAATTTCATCGACGTGAACTGTCACATTCTGTCAAAGCTCACATATCTGCTTCCGAATTCATCGATCGATAACATTGACACTAGTAAGCTCGTCTCTTTCGAATTAGCTGACCCTAATTTCAATAAACCTGGACCGATCGACGTTTTGATTGGAGCAGATAAGGTTTTTGACATATTATCCGGACCTAACAACGTCAAAATTAGTGGTTTGCCTAATTTAATTCCAACTATCTTTGGATCTGTTGTTGCTGGAAGATATTGTCACGAATCGGCGTTCGTTGACAATGTTATGAGAACATTCTGCACTCAACTTGATTTCTCTAAGGAATTTGACCTTTAAAAGTTTTGGAAAATTGAAGAAATACATCACGAACCGATGCTTTCAATCGAAGATCAGCGTGCTGAGGAGATATATTCTTCCTCACATACAATACTTTCAAATGGTAGTTACATGGTAAAGCTGCCATTCAAAACTAACGATGATATCGATTTTGGGAATTCATTTTCTCTTGCACTTCATCGCCTTCATTCTGTCGAACGAAAATTCTTGTCAAACCCTAGTTTCAAAGATCAGTATTGTAGTTTTATGAATGAATATTTGTCATTAGGCCACATGGAGGAAATTCCAGCTAGTGAAGTTGATCTGCCACCAAATAAGTGTTACTATTTACCCCACCATGCCGTGTTTAAGAGTGGTAGTACCACTACAAAAACTAGGGTTGTTTTTGATGGATCTGCCAAATCGAATCACTCTTCATAAATAAGTTTCTTCTTGTTGGCCCTACGATTCAACGTGACATATTTTCAATTTGTCTCCGGTTCCGGCGGCACTTATACACTATATCGGGAGATATCGAGAAGATGTATCGACAAATCCGAGTGTCTAAGGAGCATTGTGATTACCAAAGAATTCTTTGGCGTGAAAATCCTCAGGCACCTGTAAGGCATTTTAGACTTCTAACAGTGACGTATGGAACTTCATGTGCTCCGTTTGTGGCAGTTCGAACACTAAAACAGTTGGCTCATGATTATCCATTAGCATCAGCAACTGTTCTGAATGATTTTTACGTTGATGACGTAATAACCGGAGCGGATACAATTGACGAGGTCATTACTCTCCAGAACCAATTAGTCGAGCTTCTTAAATCAGGTGGTTTCAATCTTCGCAAATTTACAACAAACTGTTGGCCTCTGTTGTTGTCGCTTCCTGAAAGTCAGCGCGAAATGTCTTATTTATTGAATTCGTTAAACAAACTAACGTTAGAAACTTAAGACTAATATTACATTTATTCTTAGATTTAAAGACTTACAATATTGATTGAAGCAATTTGCAAATTTGAATTTAAAAGCTAAACTGAAGTATTAAAAAAATTTACTTTAAATGTTTTACTTTTAAAATCATCGCTTAAGGAATATATCAAAAAGTAATACTCGTTGTAAACTGAAATCAATTGGTTGAGGGGACTGTTTTTGCCATAGTTCGATCTGCTTGCTATAGGACGTAAGGGAATTTGTCTTCTTATACTTGTACGGCTATAACTAAAGGTTAGTTGTTCCAAAATTGGTGGTGATGTGTACTGTCTGTGTTTAGAAAGCGATGGGAGATTTATGAGCGTGAGCCTATGATTGTACGGTGGAAGTTCGAGCCTATTGGACCATGGGAAGAAACGGAGGCAGAAGCGCATGAATCTTCTTTGCACTCCTTCTATTCTGTTTATATGGACTGAATAATAGGGAGCCCATATTATGCAGCAATATTCCAATATTGGTCTTACAAATGATATGTAGAGAAGTTTAAGAATATAAGGGTCGCGAAAGTCATGTGAAAACCGTTTTATAAATCCGAGTGTTTTATTCGCTTTTTTAATAATATAGTCATAATGATTTGTAAAAGTTAGTTTTGAGTCAAGAATAATACCTAGGTCAGAGAATGTAGAGAGTTTAGTCAAATAAGAAGAGTCTAATCGATAATTGAAAGTCAAAACATTTTGTTTGCGTGTAAAACACATTGATTTACATTTGTCTATGTTAAGTAAAAGCTTATTTATAGAACACCATTCGCGAAAACTATTTAGATCGTCTTGTAGGAGTAGACAGTCGTCAAGTGAGTCAATACGTTTGAAAATTTTAATGTCATCAGCGTAAATTAAAACAGATGAGTTTTTTATAATAGAGGGTAAGTCGTTAACGTACAAAATAAACAGTAAAGGTCCTAAGTGGCTACCTTGTGGTACGCCAGAGTTGGTATAAAAATATGATGACCGCACATTCCTAAAAATTACGCTGTATGATCTATTATATAAGTACGACGAAATCCAACTAACAAATTTATCGTTAAAGCCTTGGGATTTTAGTTTGAAAATTAATGTTTTATGGCACAATTTATCAAAGGCCTTACTGAAGTCTGTGAAGACACAGTCAACTTGTTTCCGTTTTTCAAACGAATCTAAACAAAAAGAACTGAAATGAAAGAGGTTAGTAACTGTTGACTTATTTTGAACAAAACCATGTTGACTGTCACAAATTATTGATTTACAATTAAACGATATGACTTTACAAATAATGGACTCAAATAACTTAGGGATGACGGACAGTTTTGCAATGGGACGATAATTTTTTATTTCATTTTTACTACCCTTTTTATGTATCGGTGTTATGTACGAACTCTTCCAAATTTCAGGGAAAATTGAAGATTTGAGCGATTCATTAAAAAGAATATGAAGAGGATAAGATAAATAGGATGCGCATTTTTTCAAAATGTAAGAAGGTACACCATCTGGACCAGGACTATAACAAACGTCAAGTTCTGAAGCTTTGCGAACGATTTCATCTTCAGAGATCCAAAGACTAATTGAGTTCAAATGAGGGAAATTTTGTGAGAAGGCCAATGGCTCAGACGTTTGACCGGAGTTCGCTACATCGAAAGCATCTTTGAAAAAATTTGCAAACATATTTGAAATTTTTTCAGAGTCATGGCTAAGTTCGTTGTTGAAAGACATGCAGTTTGGATATCCGTCAGTATTTCTCTTACTATTAACATAGTTCCAAAAGTTTTTTGGGTTGTTTTTTATGTCGGTTTCAGTATTTAAAATAAAGTCATTATAAAGAATATCTGAATAGTCAATAAACATATTTCTTAACAACCAATTCACAAAACGTAACGTTGCTTAGAAGGATCGCCGATGGTGCAGATGAAGTGGTAAGAGGTCTCAACGCCCTTGATGCAACAGGACGTGGTCCGTGGCTCATTTATTTGCTAGTGCAAAAGCTTGATCCAGAAACGAAACAGGCATGGGCTGAAAATATTGGTTCAAAGGATGGCGTTTCCATTGACAAGCTGTTAAACTTCCTACAAGATCGATGTGCATGTTTGGAGTCGTGTTCAATTCCTGTTCGTTCAACAAGTAGTAAATTCAAAGGCAGGCCTCAACCTCAAACTCATATAAGAACACACGTTATCGAATCAGGACAAATTTGTCCTCAATGTAAGGGAAACCATGGTCTGATCAATTGTAAGGCTTTCTTAGAGTTTGATATCGATTCTCGAAGGAATTTTGCAAGGGAACATTCATTGTGTTTCAATTGCCTTAAACGAGGACACTCAGCCAACAAGTGCTTTTCTCATCACCAATGCAGAATATGTAGATCTCGACATCACGTTCTACTTCATCAGGATGCTTCTCAAAATTCTAAAGCAAGCTGCTCTACCTCAAATCGCAGTCAATCATCAGATGATGTTCCTATTGGGATCAATGGCGTTTCTTCATCTAATTTACAATCACTAGTTGTCACTAACCATTCATTGGAACCAAATTTAAGTAGTCAAACTATACTACCAACTACCATTGTTCGAACACAAGATAAGGTAGGCAACTATCAGAATCTGCGGGTCCTTTTGGATACTGGTTTGCAGGTTTCTTTCATAACGGAAAGTGCTGTTCAACACTTAGGACTCTCTCGGAGTTATTCTAGAATTCCTGTGCTTGGAGTTGCTTCTACAAAAGCAGGTGTTACCAATGGTGTGGTGACCATCAGGCTTATTTCTAGATTCAGTTTGAATTTCATCGACGTGAACTGTCACATTCTGTCAAAGCTCACATATCTGCTTCCGAATTCATCGATCGATAACATTGACACTAGTAAGCTCGTCTCTTTCGAATTAGCTGACCCTAATTTCAATAAACCTGGACCGATCGACGTTTTGATTGGAGCAGATAAGGTTTTTGACATATTATCCGGACCTAACAACGTCAAAATTAGTGGTTTGCCTAATTTAATTCCAACTATCTTTGGATCTGTTGTTGCTGGAAGATATTGTCACGAATCGGCGTTCGTTGACAATGTTATGAGAACATTCTGCACTCAACTTGATTTCTCTAAGGAATTTGACCTTTAAAAGTTTTGGAAAATTGAAGAAATACATCACGAACCGATGCTTTCAATCGAAGATCAGCGTGCTGAGGAGATATATTCTTCCTCACATACAAGACTTTCAAATGGTAGTTACATGGTAAAGCTGCCATTCAAAACTAACGATGATATCGATTTTGGGAATTCATTTTCTCTTGCACTTCATCGCCTTCATTCTGTCGAACGAAAATTCTTGTCAAACCCTAGTTTCAAAGATCAGTATTGTAGTTTTATGAATGAATATTTGTCATTAGGCCACATGGAGGAAATTCCAGCTAGTGAAGTTGATCTGCCACCAAATAAGTGTTACTATTTACCCCACCATGCCGTGTTTAAAGTGATAGTACCACTACAAAAACTAGGGTTGTTTTTGATGGATCTGCCAAATCGAATCACTCTTCATAAATGAGTTTCTTCTTGTTGGCCCTACGATTCAACGTGACATATTTTCAATTTGTCTCCGGTTCCGGCGGCACTTATACACTATATCGGGAGATATCGAGAAGATGTATCGACAAATCCGAGTGTCTAAGGAGCATTGTGATTAGTGATTACCAAAGAATTCTTTGGCGTGAAAATCCTCAGGCACCTGTAAGGCATTTTAGACTTCTAACAGTGACGTATGGAACTTCATGTGCTCCGTTTTTGGCAGTTCGAACACTAAAACAGTTGGCTCATGATTCATTCACTGATTATCCATTAGCATCAGCAACTGTTCTGAATGATTTTTACGTTGATGACGTAATAACCGGAGCGGATACAATTGACGAGGCCATTACTCTCCAGAACCAATTAGTCGAGCTTCTTAAATCAGGTGGTTTCAATCTTCGCAAATTTACAACAAACTGTTGGCCTCTGTTGTTGTCGCTTCCTGAAAGTCAGCGCGAAATGTCTCCAATGGATTTTGAGAAATATGAATCGGTGAAGGTCCTTGGTTTACAATGGTGTCCTTGTGAAGATGCATTTTCGTATAAGGTCAATTTAAAGTCACAAGTTATCTGTACCAAACGTTGTATTTTGTCAGATGTTTCACGAGTCTTTGATGCCATGGTATTCCTCGCACCAGCTATAATTGGAATTAAAATCTTGCTTCAGGATCTATGGAGAGAAAAACTGAGTTGGGACGATAACATTCCACAGGATAAAGCTGCCTTTTGGACAACATTTAGACATGAGCTTCCACTTGTTGAGAATATAACTATTCCACGATTGATATGGACTAACAAACGAAACTACGAATTCCATGCGTTCTCTGATGCTTCACTCGATGCTTATTCCGCAGTTGTATACTGTCGAAATGTAAATGAAGATGGGTCTATTTCAATAAGACTGGTAGCTGCAAAGAGCAAAGTATCTCCAATCAAAATTTTGTCTCTTCCTCGTCTTGAACTCTGTGGAGCTTTATTATTAACGCGTCTTATAAATAAATTTAAGGATTCTTTAGAGGATAAAGAAATTAAAGTTTACGCTTGGACAGACTCGTCTATAGTGCTTCACTGGCTTTCATCACCACCAAAGAAGTGGTCCGTGTTTGTAGGAAACCGGACCTCAGAGATCTTGTCATCAATCCCTTTTACTTCTTGGAATCACGTGAGATCAGCAAATAACCCTGCCGACTATGCAACACGAGGTATTTCACCTTCTTCTTTGGTTTCAAACGAGATATGGTGGAAAGGACCATCTTGGCTCTGGCAGGAGAAAAGTCAGTGGCCATATTCGTATCCAAGTTTTAAGGAACTTTCCGAGGATCAGCTGGAAGAAGAAAGAAAGAAAAACCGAAACTGCAAGTATTTACCACAAATATCAACGAAGTACATTTTCTGAGCAAAATTATAAATAATTCATCGTACTTATAAAGGAACCAAACCTGCCTCCATCCAAGTGGATTATTGGTCGAATTATTGCTACCCACCCCGGACAGGATGAAAAGGTCAGAGTGGTCACAGTTAAAACGAAGTATGGAGAATATACTCGACCAATAGTTAAGATCGCGCCACTTCCATTTTCTGAAAGATCGGAATCTTTCAGGGGCGGCTGAATGTTAAAGAATTATCATAGAATCAGTTTTTGTTTTGTTAATTAAATAATTGTTACTTTTTGTTAATAGTCAAACAGTGTTCACTTTACCCTACCTTAACTTCTACCTAGCTGTTATTTTCTTGTCTCTTTAAAAACTAATTGTAATGTTAACTTTTGTACTCACTGGAAAGTTGCTCTCTAGTGGTACTTTTTTCTATTTCATTTTCTATAATTCCGCTGTTCATAAAATCAAAACTTTATTTGGGTCTCTTTTGATTTGGACCGTCCGACCGTAAGCATCTTTGAATAAGAGGCCAGTTATAGCTATCATTGGTTTTCATCATTGAAACACATCATTGCAATTTTTCTGGTAGGTCGGTTATAGCAATCATTGAAAATTTCTGTCAGGATTTTTTTTCCTGCCGTAATTCTATCATTGGAACTGTGAGAAGTTGAAACACAGATCATTGGAATTGTACAAAATTGAAACGCAAATCATTGGAACGATTTGTTTCATTTTTTGACATAAAACAGTCAGCTGTTCAGGAAAATGAATTTACAACCGGAAAATGGAAAAACACATTTTAAAGAAAAAATAAGTATGTAATTGAACTTTTTTATGTCAATAAAAATGCTTGGAGTGATTTCCGATCGATTGGTATATAATTGGCACTTCTATTCAAAAGAAAACATAGTTAAATATCCATTCAAAGATTTTTCCGGATCCATTTCAATGATAGCTATAACCGGCCCCTAAATAAGTTATATACACATATTATATGTAGGTATAGTATTATTTTGTGAAATATTGTTCTGGATTTCTGAAAATTGCTAAGTTGTCGCATTAGTGAATTGGGAAGTTTTTAATCATTCAATGCCTGATAATTATTTTGAGAATAATTCAATTCAGTTACCGTCACACTTAGATCAATGTAGATCCCTTGTGATACCCCAAAGTATTGACACTTCTGAAAAAGTGTTTTAACCTATGAATTCTATGGTCGGTCGAGCCCATGGTCGTATTTAGGGGGAGGGTTATGGGGTTTAACCCTCCCACAAATAATTTTGTAAAGCAAAATCAAATAACTATTGATTAATAACTTAATGATTTTTTTTGTCTTGCTAACATTGAATTTATAACTTTTCCATTGAAGCTTAAGGGTATTTTTCTATTTTCTTCCAGAAAGCTTTGTATATTTATTTGGTTTGTATAATCAAGATATCATTTACTACTCTCGCTATCTAGTTACCTACAAGCAGAGATAACCATATTTCTTTTACATAAGTCGTTACATACATGACCAAAAATTAAGCAAAAAAATACTGCAATGTCCCAAAGGCAGTAAGAATTTTTGGTCTTTTGTAAAAAATATGAAAAATTTGTCTTCTTCTGCGATCCCAACGCTCGTTGAAAATAAAAAACTCCAGTTGTTAGCTCTCTCGCAGTCTCTGGTATCAGCGTATTTGGGCCACGACCACCAGGGCCCACTGCCTGGTACCACTCTGGAGAAGACGGTCGCTGAATCAACAAGACTCAAAACCAACATAACTATCGGTTGTGACGCCAATGCGCACCATACTACGTGGGGTAGTACCGATATCAATGACAGAGGTGAGTCTCTTTTTGATTACATTTTAACAACTAATCTGGTAGTAAGTAACGTTGGTAATGAACCAACCTTTGTTACTAAAAATCGACAAGAAGTTTTAGATATCACTCTTGTCTCGTTACATCTCTCGAATAAAGTACTGAATTGGAGAGTATCAAAGGAGCACTCGTTCTCCGATCATAGGTACATCCAATTCACTCTTATTGAAGAGTCCCTAAAACCGATCCCTTTCCGGAATTATAGGAAAACAGATTGGCCAAAATATAGGACAACTCTGAAAAGTCTGATTAAACCAGAACTTAATGATCCTCCCTTATGCGCTCTTGAACTCGATAAAAAAGTTGATGAGCTTACAGCAGCCCTCAATAAAGCTATGGAAACTGCCTGTCCCCTCACTACAGTGCGGGGAAAGAGGAAACCACATTGGTGGGCTGCTGAACTAGAAACACTCAGGAAAGGTTGTAGAAGGCTTTTTAACCGTGCAAAAAAGTCTAGACCCCTCCAAGATTGGGATTCCTATAAGGAATCCCTCAAAAAGTATAAACAAGAATTGAGAATAGCCAAAAGATCCTCATGGAGATCGTTCTGTAGCTCAATAGAAGAGTCCTCGGAGGCATCGCGGCTAAGGAAGATTCTCTCGACAAATCCAACCATGCCTAGTTGTCTCAAAAACTCAGATGGTACATGGACTAACTCTTGCGAAGAAACGCTAAACCTGCTATTAGATACCCACTTCCCAGATAGCTCCAAATCCGTTAATACAATAAACCGTCCTGGATCGGGTATTAACTTAACATTTCCTCAAGGTCTTGTCACAAAAGAAAAATTGACATGGGCTCTGAATAGCTTTAAACCTTATTAATCTCCAGGTCCAGATCAAATCATACCAGCTGAGCTACAACATACCATCGATATAACTCTGCCCATCATTGAGATGACGTTCAAAAGTTGTCTAGATCTGGCATATATACCTCAGTGATGGAGAGAGGTAAAGGTAGTATTCATTCCCAAGGCGGGCAAATGCTCGCATGTCAACCCTAAAGATCTAAGACCTATTGGTCTATCATCTTTCATTCTCAAAACGCTGGAACGATTGATTGATATCCATATACGTAATAGCATTGATAAGGGACTATCGATGTCTCAGCATGCTTACTGCAAAGGGAAATCGGTAGAAACAGCCTTGCATACTCTGGTAAGAACTATCGAATACTCCCTAGAGCAAAAGGAATATACTATGGTTGCCTTCCTGGATATTGAAGGTGCTTTCAACAACGTTGACACATCTGCTATCACTTCTGCTATGACGACCCTAAACGTCGAATACTCACTCTGTGAGCTGATTAATCTAATGCTTAAAAGCAGGATCAACAACTCTAAGATGGGGGATTTTTGTACGAAAAGGTCTGTCAGTAGAGGCACTCCGCAAGGTGGTGTTCTGTCCCCTCTCCTGTGGAACATAGTAGTTAACGAATTGCTAATATCCCTCGAGAGGGAAGGCTACAGAGTGATTGCGTATGCCGATGATGTTGCTATCGCCGTCACAGGAAAACATCCTAATACACTGAGAGACCTCCTCCAAAACGCACTTAATATGCTCACTAGATGGGCTGATCGCTGTGGACTTAGTATTAATCCTCAAAAAACAGACCTTGTCCTTTTTACACGGAAATACAAGATCCCAGTAATTGTACCCCTTTCAATAAAAGGTGTACCACTAATTTTTACCAATGAAGCCAAATATCTTGGTCTGATATTAGACAAAAAATTAAGTTGGAAGCCTAATATTCAGGAAAGAGTTAAGAAAGCCACAGTAGCTCTTTTCTCTTGCAAGAAAGCCATAGGAAGCAAATGGGGTTTTCAACCTCGCATAACCTATTGGCTATACACATCGGTCATTCGACCAATTCTCATGTACGGGGTTGCAGTATGGTGGACTGCACTGGAGAAAGTCACTTACTGCGACAAACTCAGCAGAGTCCAACGCACTGCATGTCTCTGCATAAGCGGGGCTTTGAGAACCACACCCTCAGCAGCGTTAGACACTCTCCTCCATCTGGCACCCCTCAACATTTTTAGCAAACAAATGGCAGCGAGTACAGCTATAAGACTCAACGCCTCATCTCAATGGACCAACAATAATGTGGGACACTCCATCATTTTGAACTCTTTCGGTTCTATACCAAAGTACATAGACTACACCATTCCAAAACCCCAATTTGGTAAAAACTTCCAGATTTCCATTCCATCCAGAGAAGAATGGGAAGACAAAAAACTTCTGGATGACAAAGGCATTCATTTTTATACAGATGGATCCAAGACAAGTGATGGAGTTGGTAGTGGTGTGTACTCAGAAAAGCTTAATTTAAGCATCTCATTCCGCCTCCCCAATCATTGTAGCGTCTTCCAAGCGGAAATTTTAGCGATCAAAGAGGTTCTCTCCTGGCTAAGAGAAAACGTGATATCAACTTCTGATATCCGCATCTTCTCTGACATGATTCCCCCAGTTCCTGAGCGCGTCAATGATTCCATGGGAAAAATCTTCTTCCGCACTCGTGGAAAGTCCTAGAAGTTCTCAACATACCTTAATCTGCTGGTGCGGATGGTATCCCTGCTATTAATCTAAAGAGGTGTTCTTCCACGCTGGCAAAACCCTTGCGTAAGCTTTTCCATGTATTCTTCTTATGGGCTAGTTCCGAGCAGTTGGAAAACAGCATTTGTGCGGCCAATTCCAAAAAAGGAGAATCTTCTTCTCCCTCCACTTATCGTCCGATTGCACTTACGGCCCTTCCTTGTAAGGTCATGGAAACGCTGATAAACTATCAACTCAAGAAATATCTCGAAGACCGAAAGCTTCTTAATGACCAGCAGTACAGTAACAGGTCCACTGGTGATCGGATGGTTTATCTCACCAAACAGTGGAACAAATCTTTCGATATCGGTGAATCCCTTCTTCGTTGGATTAGAAACTTTCATTCGAACCGTTCACTACAAGTTGTATTGGGCGGATATAAGTCTGAAACCCACAATATAAATGCTGGTATACCCCAGCATTGTCTGTTACTTGTAATCCAATCAATTGTTTCGCTGACGATAGTACTCTTAGCTTTTCTTATTCATTTCCAGACTCACATCCCTCCTCTTCGGATGTGGAACTGCAACGGCAAAATATGATAAGCTCATTAAACACTGACTTCAACAGCATTGTACAATGGAGAATACAAAATCGCGTAGAATTTAATGCTTCGAAAACTCAATGCTGTCTTATATCGTTAAAGCGAGATATGTATAACTCCCCTGCCACTGTCCATGAGTGGCACTTGCATCAATGAGACCGAACATCTCGAGATTCTCCACATGTGCATCACTGACCACGATGCATCACTGAACGATAACATATGCGATGACTACAAGAATGCCCCAAAATGTTTGGGTTTCTGAAGACACTGCAAGAAATTTTTCTCAACGTCTGATCTGGCCCTTATCTTTAAGACTTATATCCGTCCAAAGCTTGAGTACAATTCCCATATTTGGGCTGGTGCTCCAGTTACATAATTAAGCCTCTTGGACGTTATACAAAAAAGAGCCCTAAGACGAGTGTGTGAAGTTAGCCCCCCTTTTTTCGAAATTCCAATTTTTGAAAGTTGTTCCAGGTTGTTCCCGGTTTGTTCCGGATTGTTCCAAATTTTTTTCGAAAAATATTCAAAAATGGGGGTTTTAGACCCCAAAAACTGTTTTTGACCTAGCCCCTCTTTTTTCGAAATTTGAAATTTTGAAAATTGTTCCGGGTTGTAAAAGTTGTTCCTAACATTGTTCCAAATTTTTGGACCTCTAACTTCGATATATCGTAAGTTATAGCCAAATTTTGAAAAAAAGCTAGCCCCCCTTTTTTCGAATTTTCAAGTTTTTATATTTTTTTTCGATAGTAAAAATTGTTCCAACCATTGTTCCAAAGAATTGGAATCATAGCATTTTTGGATTTTGAGTTATAAATTTTCGAAAAAAATTTCAAAAACTGAAATAATTTTTTTTTTTTTGGAAATTTTTATCTCAGTTTTGATTCTTGAAATCGATAATATCATTCAATGCGCAACTTTGAACAAAATTTGGAAGGTCACGAAAAAGTACTCCACTAAGAAAATATTTTTTGAAAATGTTTTTGTCCTTTTTCGAAATTTCAAAAATTTCCAGAATTTCGTGGGTCAAAAAAATCAAAAATTTTGAAGTTGTTCCCGGTCAACCTATTATATACCTATCTCTTATTCAAAAAAAAAAAACAATAATCTAAATTTTCATATTTTAGAGACTTAACCAACGAAAAACCATTTAAACACATTTTAATACGCCCACACCTTCCCTTTCGAAAAATCAAAAAACTAAAAATTGGTTATAATTGGTATCAAACTCTAAAATAAAATGCACTTATGCTGCTTTTTTTTCAAAATAATTCCGAAAGTTAAATTTCACAAAAAACGCTCCCAGCCCCCCAAATTTTTTTTTCAAAAATCCAAAAACGTCATTCTGAGAAGTCTGAACTACTTACAATTGTTCCAAATTTTCAATCAAAAATATTCAAAACAAAGGATTTTAGGCCCAAAAGTATTTTTTACGATATAAGCAAAAAACCAATTTTACGATATAAGTTGATGGAAAAATTATTTTAATAAATGAAACTGACTAAAAAATAGTATTTTCAGACAAAAAAAAACTAATATAGAAGAAAAAATTTCATAATTGAAAATGCATATGTAAATTTTGGTTCCCCGACCTATTTCTTATATTCCAGGTATCTCAGCTGTTCTTCTTTTTCATAGTAAAATGAATTTGAACAATCACAAACTTATATCTATTCAACAGAAATAATCAATTTAAGAAACAACAAAATTATTTTTTACGATATTAGAAATATAACCCAGAAGCAGCTCCCCTTTTACCACACAAACAACTTTCGCATGTTCAAGGTTGCTCCAGGACTCCTTTAAATTGTTCCAGGCTTTCGTTCCTTAATATTGATTTTTAGTATGAGAAATTTCAAAAAAATGCTCCCCGTGCCCCCCTTTTCGAAATTCAAAAATCCAAAAGTTGTTCCAAGTTCAAAATCACTCAAATCCAATTGTTCCAAGGTTTCATGCAAAAATATTCAAAATTAAACATTTTAAGCCCAAAAAACACTTTACATACAAAATTCATGTTATCTTGTACTGGCCCCCCCTTTTCGAATTTCAAAAATCAAAAACTTGTTCCAGGTTGTTCTAGGGCTCCTTTAAATTGTTCCAGGCTTTCGTTCCTTAATATTGATTTTTAGTATGAGAAATTTCAAAAAAATGCTCCCCGTGCCCCCCTTTTCGAAATTCAAAAATCCAAAAGTTGTTAGAAGTTCAAAATCACTCAAATCCAATTGTTCCAAGGTTTCATGCAAAAATATTCAAAATTAAACATTTTAAGCCCAAAAAACACTTTACATACAAAATTCATGTTAATCTTGTACTGGCCCCCCCTTTTCGAATTTCAAAAATAAAAAAATTGTTCCAGGTTGTTCTAGGGCTCCTTTAAATTGTTCCAGGCTTTCGTTCTTTAATATTGATTTTTAGTATGAGAAATTTCAAAAAAATGCTCCCTGGGCCCCCCTTTTCGAAAATCAAAAATCCAAAAGTTGTTCCAAGTTCAAAATCACTCAAATCCAATTGTTCCAAGGTTTCATGCAAAAATTTTCAAAATTAAACATTTTAAGCCCAAAAAACACTTTACATACAAAATTCATGTTAATCTTGTACTGGCCCCCCCTTTTCGAATTTCAAAAATCAAAAACTTGTTCCAGGTTGTTCTAGGGCTACTTTAAATTGTTCCAGGCTTTCGTTCCTTAATATTGATTTTTAGCATGAGAAATTTCAAAAAAATGCTCCCCGGGCCCCCCTTTTCGAAAATCAAAAATCCAAAAATTGTTCCAAGTTCAAAATCACTCAAATATAATAATTGTTCCAAAGGTTCCTTCAAAAATATAAAAAAAAAAACTGCGAGGCGGTAGCTTTTCGTTGAAAAAAAATAAATAAATTTCTTCCCTAAAATTGTTAATTACTTTTTCTTTGTATAGATTAACAAGGAGAGTAAAAATCCAATATAATTCATGGTGACAGTTGAACAACGCTTATTTTCGGCTCTGAAGTTAATTATTTTTTTATTGATAAGATCGAAAATGTTTTGCCTTAAAGCACTTCATGTTGCATTAGTATTAAAATTTTTCCTTAATTTCATAAAAAACCAACCCCACAGTTACAAAAAGACTTCAGGAAAACAAAGCATTTGAAAGGATATAAACATAAAGTCAGTCAGTTAACCAATAAAAAAAGCAGTAAATAAGTAATTTTGTGCATACATAGACATTGTATTTGAAACTAACCGTACGCATAATATTAATCTGATCAATTCATTTTCTGATGATGTTTTCAAAAATGAAACGCACTTTTCGATCGATGACTAGGGGATAAGGAATCCAGTGATGTTAGTGGATCGGTTGTGCACTCAGAGAAAAAATCATGTAAAAACAAACAGAATCTTACATTTTATCATGTTATTATTTTTCAAACAGATTGTCCAAGTTAAAGAGTTAACTTGATATATGATTTTAACAGGATTTTAGTTTTTTTCTTATTAACATTATATCGTGTTAAATTTACAAGATAAAACTGTTTCTCAGCTTGTATTATTAACATTATCATCCTGTTAATTCAATCCTATATGAACCTTAAAATTAACACTGTTCAATGTTAAAGTAACACTGATAACTTGTCTGTTCAACAAGATTGATCATGTTAAATATAGATTAAAACTTCGATAAATTACACGGTGACCGTGTTAAATTGACATTAATATCCCTGTTAAATTAGCACTATGCTCGGTTAATAGCCGTTAAATTAGCACCATACTCGGTTAATAAATTAACGGTACAGTGTTAAATTAACAATACTCACCAATTGTTAACAGGAATCACCTGTTGAACCAACACGACCGTTGTCAAATTTAGATTACGACCATGTTAAAGAAACATCACTGTCAGCTCTTTGGACAATACTCACCAAATTAATTTAGAAAATTCTGTTCCCGAAACGAAATTAAAAATCAGTTTAAATTTAGGTTATACTTTATAATTATTTATTTACATTTTTAAGCTATTTCATTTTTTTTTTTTTTTAATGATTTTAATCTTAAAAGTTTTAATTTATTACAATCATGAACATGAAGCGGGGGTGATATGAATTCATTTATATTTAAGAAAGTATGAACTTTTATGATTTCTCCAAGAACATACATAGGCTTGGTAGTGTGCATTAAAATATTGAATTTTATGTTCAAAACAAATAAAATTAATATTGGTTGACTTCACAAGTATGTCTTCGATTTCGTATAAACAAAGATCAGTTTTTTTTTTTTTTAATTAAAAAATATCCTTTTTTATATTCAGTTCCATTGAGTTTGAATGTAATTTTTTTTTTATAAAATTGAAATTCTTTTATATTAAATTCAGTTAAAAAAAAATAACCATAGCATGGTATTACTACTATAGAAAATTCAATGTTGTTTTTAAAATTAAGATAACATTCGTTTTTATTATAATTCAAGATAATAATTTTAACTCACCAGCTGATACATTGCCTTCAAGTATTTTAAGCAAATTTTTTGATTCCACGTCCCTAACTTTTTCCTTAAAGTAAGGAATGATTGTTTCCTCAAAAAGAATCCAGAATTGGAAGAGATTTTGATTTTTGCCGGGATAGAGTTGGACAAAGTCCATTTCAATTTAGATTTTAAAAATTAATTTTAATTAACAAAAAAAAATTGTAATAAAATATTCTTACCAGAGAATGACCCATCGAGTTTTTTAATAAAGGCCAGTTTAGAAGGATGTTACATAATTGCTGGGAATTTCAGTTCTCCGCAAGTTATGAGTCCTTTTCCACTTGTCTGAACCCTCATCCCAAGGCTCCATGTTGTGTACTAACCAGGTTTTAAGCTCCATCTCATCAACACCTATAAAACAGAAAATAGGTATTGTAATTATTACAAAAAAGAAGACTTCAGTCGATCTTAAATTACTTGAACGACTACGGTTAATTCTTTGGTTGAAAATAATTCGACAAATTAAATCAAACTATGGACAATGCTTACTTGGAGCAGGTGGATTTTCACGTTCAGATTCTGCTGGCAGTGGTTCCTCGAAAGTTTTTCGTTTTCTCATTTTTCTTCGGGCGTTTGTAGCTTTGTCGTACAATTTTCCGACAGGATTTAAATCGTTGCCACGGAAATTGTAGTAATATTTCTAGAATTAGGTAAAATGTTTAAGGAAAAAGGAAACTAAATTCTATTTCTAGAATTGTAACAAAACTTACCATGTCTTCGGAAGGAAACAATGCAACTATCTCCTCACTAAACCTTACTATGTCTACCATTTTCATAGCCACATTTTTCGATGAAAAATTTTCTATGATAAGATATATCAAAGAATGGCGATGGTCATCCCTCAAGGTTAAATGAGTTTGCAAATAGGTCAGGATCTCCTGACCTCTTGGAGAGGTGCATCACGCGACACCCCGTTTTTAAGGAAATTTTAAAAAAAATATTGCTAATTATAGTGCTTTGTATTTGCTTTATGTGTACCGAAAAATAAAATTTTGTGCTCCATTGCAACATTTTTTTTTTTTTACAAAAAACCGGGGTGTAACACGATATCGCTTCAAACCCCGCATGGTGAAGGCATTGAAAAAATTCATCAAGAATACTATCAAAATTATGTGCTTGCGATAACTGCAAAAATAAATCATGCACTACGTATATACATTCAAATAAATAATTTTTTTATTCTTAAGCGGTGGGGTGTGGCTCCAAAATGCTTAGAAATAACTCGGAATACATAAAATTTTGGCACTAGAATTGCGTGCTAATTATGTGCTGGCAATATTCGCAAAGAAACCCAAGCGCTGACAATGTTCCGTTTCAAATTTCAAAATTTATAAAAAATTTCAAACGTAGCTCACATTGATGAAAAAAATGAGAGAGAAAAATAACGGGGCAGGGAGAAAATCTCATTTAAAAAGGTAAACAAATTTGATTCCTGCATATTGCCACCATGTTGGAAATTATTAAAACAAAAAATTCTGAGGACGATGAACGTCAATTCAATGTTTCTAAAAGTCACTGAAAACCAAATTAATTTTAAGCGTTTGGTTACTGAGTAATGTGGTCAAACCTTATTTTAATGAAAGATGCCGCTAAATCCAAATAATCATTTTAAATATTCAAAATTACATTTTTATACTTGTTTTGATATTTTATTAATTTTTTGCATACTGTAATATTCGGCTTGGTCCGATAATTAAAACTTATTCACTTTTCAAATAAAACACAAATTCACTTTATTCAAACCACTCACAAACTTATTTATTCAACACTTTCAATTACTTTTCAAACACAGTGGCGCAAATTTTGAAACATTTAAACTCTACTTTAAATCCACTTTAAAATAGGAGTCGACTCTAAAAACAAATTTTAGATTCAGGGTCGACTTTATCTCATTTTTGAACGACTTAAAGTATACTTTTTCGTTAAAGTGGTCGTCTAATAGCGTTTTTTTTTTGGTAATCCGGAATTGTACACAGAACTGTCCGATTCCGGATTCCAAACGAACAGGCAAACCCCTTTTTTTTACTTCTAGGGGTTGAATGGTTGTGTATTTGTGAAGCCTCATATGCAGAATTGCAGATGACATGACATTGTTTTTATTTTCTTTATTTGTAAACATGGCAGCGAGTACGAATGTGCGAGTGTGTGCATGTATGCGTGATTCTGTTTTTGATTCTGACTTCAAATTCGGAATCGTTTTTCTGTTCTATTCAGAACAAGAACTGTCATCTTGTGCCAAGTGAACGAGTACAGAACTGTTCGGAACTGTTCCGGACGACCAAAAAAAACGCTATAACTTTAAAACGGAGAAAGTGTTCGTTTAAATCCTTAAAGTATAGTTTTGAACAAGCAGATTTTGAGATTTTCGAAGATTTTGAAGTTAAAAGAAAGCAAAGAGTTTGTCAAATTCATGCATCCTCTTATTTAAATTCAAATATTCATTTACCATTTTTGTAAAAAAAAAAAAAAATGAACCACGGGACTACCAAGCTGGATTTGCTGCTTGTTTTCTGACACTTCTTGCAGTTGTGTGTGTACGTTGTTTGCTTTTAATTTTATTACCTATGTGCCTTTTTTGAGAGTTCTTATAAGCAAATTACACTTGTAGGGAAATTTATTCCTGTTTTAAAGGAATATTTTATACCCATTTCAGAGCACACTATTCCACCTTCACTATGAAAAATAAAAACAAAACAAATTGGAACATCATTTGGATATTTATTTAAACACATTTTCACAAAGAAAAACATAACATTTATTAGAACTAAATATACAAACACTAAATAATCGCATTTTTTCCTGTTTTGGGGAGATAAATGTATTAAAAACCGATAAAAACTGCAAGCGTAAAATGACAGTTCACTAATTCAATTTATCGATGTGTCACATTTAGGCGAGTTCACACAACGTTATGTTTAAAGTCCAATCTAATTAGAAGACTTGTTTAAAGTGTTTAAAAATAAGAAAAAGTTAGAGGTGCTTTAAGTAGAGTAGACTTTAATGCTTAAACAAGGGCTGACTTAAAATTTGCGCCAGTATCTTTACTTTATCGCAGTTAACAATCAATTAACTGCTTCGCCGCCAAACGGGATATTTATATAACACAAATGACTGGTTCTAGAAACTACTATATTGGTTCTTGGAGAAGCTTGAATGTTCGAGAAGTTCTCTCCTTAACCACTAAATGCTAAAAATATTGGGATTTTTGTAAGAGCTGAATCTGAATGCTAAACAAAAGTTTTCTCTTAATCACTATGTGTTGCCCCTCATTTTAACTGTCCTACACAAGTGTTTACTACTACAATTAAACTTATTGCTACATACTTATTTCACTATAAAACGATATTAGAGTAAAAGAGATAAAGAGTAAGTAAAGAGAGTAAGAGTAGTATGTACATTAAATATAGAAAGAGATACAGAGCGTAAGAGATAAATAAAGTATACACATTACAATAGAAAGAGATACAGAGTGTAAGAGATAAATAAAGTGTATACACATTACAATACGTAAAGCTTTTAATTGCTTTATAAGAAAATAATGATAAAAAAATAATCAAGTTATGAATGTTTAAGTGAAAACTTGTATCGTGCACTTTTTTCACTGTAGTTAGGGTTGGCGAGTGGTTTGCTCCGGTTTAGACAAGGCAACCCTATGATATACTCGTTAAGAGTACATTGAGACCTTGAATCGGAACCAAATTTAGCCATTTCCCTGATGGGTTGGTTTATGGTTAAAAATCAGTGGCTTCTGAGGCGGTTGCCGACCGCTTCGCCACGGTTTGAACTATGCAACACATTAATATTATGGGGTTTGTCTCGTCGAGGTTGTGAGGTACTTTTATCAAGGGCTGAGGTAAGCTCGCCGGTCTTCCCAGGGTTTATATTAAAGTGTACCAGAACTTTAATTTTGGTCAATAATTCTTTTATTTATTTCTTATTTTGATTAACAATTGCTTATTGTACAATTAAAATAAATTCAGTTTAATCCTATAATAATCGTTTGGCTACAGCGTCGCAGATCCTCTTCTGTGTATGTTGTTTCGCCTTCGGAAAGTTCCCCCGCTGTCGAGTTAGGTTAGTCTGGATGGTTGCGCGTTTATACCGGCTAGGCTCACAGGTGTGGGGATTGCCGTACACTGTTGGGAGGAGTGACTCTTCGCTTGATTGCTGTGGACGAAATCAGAAAATCACGGACGAATCCGGTAAATCACGGGCGAACCCGGTAAATCACAGACGAGTCTGGTAAATCACGGACGAATCCGGTAAATCACGGGCGGACCCGGTAAATCACAGACGAATCTGGTAAATCACGGACGAATCCGGTAAATCACGGGCAGACCCGGTAAATGACAGACGAATCTGGTAAATCACGGACGAATCCGGTAAATCACGGGCGGACCCGGTAAATCACAGACGAATCTGGTAAATCACGGACGAATCCGGTAAATCACGGGCGGACCCGGTAAATCACAGACGAATCTGGTAAATCACGGACGAATCCGGTAAATCACGGGCGGACCCGGTAAATCACAGACGAATCTGGTAAATCACGGATGAATCCGGTAAATCACGGGCGGACCCGGTAAATCACAGACGAATCTGGTAAATCACGGACGAATCCGGTAAATCACGGGCGAACCCGGTAAATCACAGACGAATCTGGTAAATCACGGACGAGTCCGGTAAATCACGGGCGGACCCGGTAAATCACAGACGAATCTGGTAAATCACGGACGAATCCGGTAAATCACGGGCGGACCCGGTAAATCACAGACGAATCTGGTAAATCACGGACGAATCCGGTAAATCACAGGCGGACCCGGTAAATCACAGACGGATCTGGTAAATCACGGACGAATCCGGTAAATCACGGGCGAACCCGGTAAATCACAGACGAATCTGGTAAATCACGGACGAGTCCGGTAAATCACGGGCGGACCCGGTAAATCACAGACGAAGCTGGTAAATCACGGACGAATCCGGTAAATCACGGGCGGACCCGGTAAATCACAGACAGATCTGGTAAATCACGGACGAATCCGGTAAATCACGGGCGAACCCGGTAAATCACAGACGAATCTGGTAAATCGCGGACGGATCCGGTAAATCACGGGCGAACCCGGTAAATCACAGACGAATCTGGAAATGGGTTAGTGACAAGACCCCTTACCACTGGTGGGGGGAAGTCTATGTCGGGTTAGTTCGGTTTGTACCTGGAAAGTGGGTTAATGACAAGACCCCTTACCACTGGTGGGGGGAAGTCTATGTCGGGTTAGTACGGTTTCAGGCAAATCACGGGCGGACCCGGTAAATCACAGACGAATCTGGTAAATCACGGGCGGACCCGGTAAATCACAGACGAATCTGGTAAATCACGGACGAATCCGGTAAATCACGGGCGGACCCGGTAAATCACAGACGAATCTGGTAAATCACGGATGAATCCGGTAAATCACGGGCGGACCCGGTAAATCACAGACGAATCCGGTAAATCACGGGCGAACCCGGTAAATCACAGACGAATCTGGTTATGGGTTAGTGACACGACCCCTTACCACTGGTGGGGGGAAGTCTATGTCGGGTTAGTTCGGTTTGTACCTGGAAAGTGTGTTAATGACAAGACCCCTTACCACTGGTGGGGGGAAGTCTATGTCCGGTTAGTTCGGGTTTTATCTGGTAAGCGGGTTAATGACAAGACCCCTTACCACTGGTGGGGGGAAGTCTATGTCCGGTTAGTTGGTTTGATACTCACCACTGCTGGAGCAACGTCTGCTCGCTTCTGCTGCCTGGCTGCGACTGATTTTCCTTGTGCAGGCAGCCGGCTATTTATAGTCTGGCTGCTGTGCGATTTACTGTTTTGTTGTTGCTTGTATAGTAAGCAACAGCATTGTTGTTGTCTGCTGCGGTTAGCAACAGGCGGTGCGATGATGATCGGATGATTCTTGCTAGCGGTAAATATATGAGGTGATTCGTGCTTGATGTTGGTTGTTGTAGGGAATTTGTAATGAGTCATTACAATCCATCCCCACTTCGGAGACGAGAACCTTCTCGTCTTTAAAATAAATACTCCATCTTATCTAATATATGCATATATATATTTTTTTTTTATCCTTACATACAAATATTTAATTTATTTACTTATATATCAGAATTTAATTTGAAAAAAATACTGTTCGGAAAAAAAAATTCTCTGCATGAAAATAAACTTGGAAAAAAAAAATTCAGTGTACGGTTAAAATTAAACAATAAAGAAAAAAAAATAAAAAAAATTAAATTTAAAAAAAAAATGAATTAACGGAAAACATTTTGGGTTTTTTTTTGTACTGGCTCTTATCCGAACCATTCAGGACTTAAAGATAACCAATTCACGGTGACTGCCTGATCGGAGCTCTGCTTCACCCGGACGCCGAATTATGGCGGTAACTTGACCCCAGGGCTTGTTGAAAATGAGGCGCCGCCTCCGGTATCTTCGGTTGTATATTCCATGCCTCGTTATATTTATGTTATTGAAGGGGCCATTAGGGATATCGGGATTCAGTTTGATCATTCGCATGTCAGGATTAGAATTGCGGGACGCCGAGTCGTTTCCAAGGTGAACGGAACAGGGCAGTGACGGGTGTGAGGTCCAGAATGTTTGGAGTGCAGGCCCTGGTTTCGGCGGTGGCGGCGGCGTATATAAGACGGTTCGTGACTGTTTTTTCAAATTTTGTGGGACGGCAGCATTTTGCGGAGGTGTTGTACATGGTTTTTGCGGAACAATGGGTTTCGCTTCTATGATCGAGATTGGACGCTTATACTTCACGACTCTCTCGGTTTTGAATTGGGGCACCTCTTCTCCCTTTCGTTCTGTATGTTTGGTGTCTTTTCTTGTACGACGGCGGAGTCGGCGTCGGCGGCGGGGTGATTTATGCACTGCAGTGACAGTCATCAAATGGCTTACATGTCCAGGACTTAGAACAGGGGAAGCAATTTTCTGGCCTCCTATTGATATCGAGATATTAAGTTTCCGAAGAAAATCTATACCTTGTACCATCTCAACTGCCAACTGGTCTACGAAGGTAACTTCTCCTTCCGCGTGTCGGTTTTCTGCGACCACGGAGACCGTGTAGTGCTCATAAACTTGCACTGCTGCACCATTAGCCATATGCAGTTTACTTTTTAACAGTCTGTCCGGAGTATTATTTTGTTTGAGGATCTTCCTCACGTCTTCGTTTATAAAGGATGCGGTGGCTCCGGTGTCTATTAATGCGGTGACCTGGTGTCCGCAAAGCGTAAGCGGAATAAAACACCGTGGGTCAGTCCACATAACATCGTCTTTTGATCCGGGGCTGGGTGGTTTTATTTCTTGTTCGGTTAATTCGGCGGGTTGTTGTCTTGTTGTCGGTGCTTCAACTTCGGTGCTTTTCGGGTGACGTTCTTTCCCAGAGCGATAGATGTTGTTTCGGCTTGCTTTTACGGGGTCGTAGGTTAGCATGGAGGTTTGGTTTGAGTGACAGGAGCAATCCCGAGTCATGAGCCCATCCTGCCCACAAAAGGAACAGAAAAGCCGAAACGGGCGGCGACAGTTGGCTTTGTTATGTCCACGTTGCTTGCAGTTCCAACAATGGGTAGCTCGGTCATAGGGCTCCGTATTTTGAGGCGGCCGGCGCACTATCTGGTGCTCTTGAGCTCCCATGTTGTTCCTAGGTGGGGGTCTGGGTGTCTGGTGCGCTGCATTACGGTTTTCTTGGCATATGTATTCATATTCTTCGGCCAGTTCCATCAACTCCTCTAATGTATTAAAGTCTCGGCGGCGGACATAGAGGTGGTACTCGGGGCGTAATCGATCATAGATCTCATCTATGTTATTTTCACGCCACATCGTTGGGTGTTGATGGATGAGGTATTGCATCGCTCGGATATAGTCTTTAGCCTTCTCCCTTGGACCCTGCCTTTTTCTGGAAATTTCCTCCTTCAATTTATTAACATAACGTGCCGGGAGGAAATGGCGTAAGAATGCCTGTCTAAAGTTGAGCCAGTTTGCAAATTTGTGCCGGTTAATGCGATACCACTCTAAAGCTACACCTCGGAAGATTTCCGGAAGGGTTCTTATGACGCCGTTGGCGGGAACTCGGTAACAATCAATGAGTTCTTCCATCCGTCTCATGAATTCTAGGGCGTTCCCGCTTCCGTCGAACTTGATTCCCCATTTTCTTACGGTGTTCATCGTGTCGGCTTCGCTTTCCACTGAAAGTCCTGCTACGGTTACGCCGGTCGGTAGGTTATTGTTTACGGGCTGGGCCGTCGGCTGCGTTTTAGTGGAATTTGTTGGTATTACGGTAACGGTGGTGGCTGGGATACCATTTGGATAATAGAATCTACTGTAGTTGGGGTACTTTGTCATGCGGTCGAATGTGCTTATCGCATTGTATGCTTCCGTGGTCATCGTACTTATTGGAGGATACGAATAGTTTGGGATCGGGTAATAGAAGTCACGCACATCCGGCTGTCGGGACATCCTATCGAACTCTTCGGCTGCGTCTTCTTCGATCTCCCCTTGGGTGTTTCGGCCTCCCTCGGTCTCTTCTTGACCGTTTCGATCCTTTTCGGTCTCCTCTTGAGCCTTTTGCTGGCTATTGTTCTGTCGGCTTGCGTTTTGTTGGCCGGCGTTTTGTTGGATGGCGTTTTGTTGGCTGGCGTTTTGTTCGGCGTACTCCCTGGCGATTACTGCCTTTCCCAATTCTTCGCATAAGTTTTGGGTTGACTTCCGAGTTCTAGCGGCTTTCAAGTGCGCGCTAAATCGGGCGCGGAGGATATCTAGAGTACCCTCTGTATCTAGTTTGGCTTTCGACATGTGTTCGATTATTTCCATTTTGCTTAGGAGGTAGATTGCTCCAATGCTGGGAAAGATGTCGAATTCCTCTGATTCGGACATAATTATTTCTCCTTGTTTCTGGTTGTGTTTTTTTTTTGTTTGTTATCCTTGACTCGGAATCCTGAGTTGGGATGTTGATATCGGCGTCGGTAACGGTGGTAAATCGATAGGGTTTTGGGTTGGATGCTGGGGCTCCTTCGGTTTTTGGTCGGTTTTTGATTTCGGATTAGTATCTAGATGGCGGGTTCGGTAACTGGGTAGTTTTGTCTAGATACTCGGTATGGTGCGGTTTATTTTAAATATTAATAGCTAGATAACGGGTTCGGTAGCTGGCTGGGTTTATCTAGCTATTCGGTGCGGTGCGGTTTGTTGAATATTAATAGCTGGATAACGGGTTCGGTTGCTGGCTGGATTTATCTAGCTATTCGGTACGGTCGGATTTCGGTCGGGTTACGGCGTTTTAATTTTTCATTCGTAGGTTGGGTGCTCGGTTGATGAAATATTGATTTGTTGACCTTAAAGGTCCCTGCTCGGGCGCCAATTTGTGAGGTACTTTTATCAAGGGCTGAGGTAAGCTCGCCGGTCTTCCCAGGGTTTATATTAAAGTGTACCAGAACTTTAATTTTGGTCAATAATTCTTTTATTTATTTCTTATTTTGATTAACAATTGCTTATTGTACAATTAAAATAAATTCAGTTTAATCCTATAATAATCGTTTGGCTACAGCGTCGCAGATCCTCTTCTGTGTATGTTGTTTCGCCTTCGGAAAGTTCCCCCGCTGTCGAGTTAGGTTAGTCTGGATGGTTGCGCGTTTATACCGGCTAGGCTCACAGGTGTGGGGATTGCCGTACACTGTTGGGAGGAGTGACTCTTCGCTTGATTGCTGTGGACGAAATCAGAAAATCACGGACGAATCCGGTAAATCACGGGCGAACCCGGTAAATCACAGACGAATCTGGTAAATCACGGACGAATCCGGTAAATCACGGGCGGACCCGGTAAATCACAGACGAATCTGGTAAATCACGGACGAATCCGGTAAATCACGGGCGGACCCGGTAAATCACAGACGAATCTGGTAAATCACGGACGAATCCGGTAAATCACGGGCGGACCCGGTAAATCACAGACGAATCTGGTAAATCACGGACGAATCCGGTAAATCACGGGCGGACCCGGTAAATCACAGACGAATCTGGTAAATCACGGATGAATCCGGTAAATCACGGGCGGACCCGGTAAATCACAGACGAATCTGGTAAATCACGGACGAATCCGGTAAATCACGGGCGGACCCGGTAAATCACAGACGGATCTGGTAAATCACGGACGAATCCGGTAAATCACGGGCGAACCCGGTAAATCACAGACGAATCTGGTAAATCACGGACGAGTCCGGTAAATCACGGGCGGACCCGGTAAATCACAGACGAATCTGGTAAATCACGGACGAATCCGGTAAATCACGGGCGGACCCGGTAAATCACAGACGAATCTGGTAAATCACGGACGAATCCGGTAAATCACGGGCGGACCCGGTGAATCACAGACGGATCTGGTAAATCACGGACGAATCCGGTAAATCACGGGCGAACCCGGTAAATCACAGACGAATCTGGTAAATCACGGACGAGTCCGGTAAATCACGGGCGAACCCGGTAAATCACAGACGAAGCTGGTAAATCACGGACGAATCCGGTAAATCACGGGCGGACCCGGTAAATCACAGACGGATCTGGTAAATCACGGACGAATCCGGTAAATCACGGGCGAACCCGGTAAATCACAGACGAATCTGGTAAATCGCGGACGGATCCGGTAAATCACGGGCGAACCCGGTAAATCACAGACGAATCTGGAAATGGGTTAGTGACAAGACCCCTTACCACTGGTGGGGGGAAGTCTATGTCGGGTTAGTTCGGTTTGTACCTGGAAAGTGGGTTAATGACAAGACCCCTTACCACTGGTGGGGGGAAGTCTATGTCGGGTTAGTATGGTTTCAGGCAAATCACGGGCGGACCCGGTAAATCACAGACGAATCTGGTAAATCACGGACGGATCCGGTAAATCACGGGCGAACCCGGTAAATCACAGACGAATCTGGTAAATCACGGACGGACCCGGTAAATCACGGGCGAACCCGGTAAATCACAGACGAATCTAGTTATGGGTTAGTGACACGACCCCTTACCACTAGAGTTGCGCAAAACAGTTCCATGACCGGAAAGAACATGGAACGGTTCTTTTGGTAGCCGGAACTAGTTCCTGGAACTAGTTCCTGGAACTAGTTCCGCGGAACTATTAAGGTTCTGTAAATGCATAAGAACTTGAACATGGTAACATGAACTAATAAGCGAAAGGCAGAGTTGTTTTCTTGGTTGGTTTCTTTCAATCCACAAACCACAAACAAAAACCAACAAAACAATAACAAACAATCAAAGATACACTACACATGCTTAATTGCTAATACCAATACGAATAAAATGCACATCATTTTTCATTTTCATCTTTTATGAACGAAATAAACTAGAATCCAAACCAGTTTTGTCTTTTAATGTTAATATCATAGTTCCGACTCCGATCCAAAGGAACTATGTCATACGCGAGGAACTACGAACCTTCGGAACTATGAGTGAGATATCAGACATCAGACCGATCAACGTTCATTTCGTTCTAGATCATATTAACAATACAAACACGCTTCAATCCATCTTCAACCTACCTACACATGCTAATACAATGGTGGTTGGTTTGGTATTTCACATTCATTCGTTCCATTTGTGTGTGAATAGTGTTAGTGTATACCACAAGCACAAGAGCGCGATTCTTTCTTTCCACTTTCATATCATACATATCCATATCCAGTCGGAACTATGAACTGCTCAACAAACATGTGTTTTGTTCTTTCTCTTTCCACTTTCATACCATATCCAGTCGGAACTATGAACGAACATGTTTAGTTCGTTCTCTTTCCATTTTCATACCATATCCAGTCGGAACTATGAACATGTTTAGTTGTTTCATGTCCATGTCCGGAACTATTTAGGTTCAGACTTCGGAACGAAAGCAAATGTCTCCGGGAGAGGACATAGTTCCTGGAACTATACATGTCCGGAACGACTCATGTCTACTTACCACTGGTGGGGGGAAGTCTATGTCGGGTTAGTTCGGTTTGTACCTGGAAAGTGTGTTAATGACAAGACCCCTTACCACTGGTAGGGGGAAGTCTATGTCGGGCTAGTACGGTTACAGGCAAATCACGGGCGGACCCGGTAAATCACAGACGAATCTGGTAAATCACGGACGGATCCGGTAAATCACGGGCGAACCCGGTAAATCACAGACGAATCTGGTTATGGGTTAGTGACACGACCCCTTACCACTGGTGGGGGGAAGTCTATGTCGGGTTAGTTCGGTTTGTACCTGGAAAGTGTGTTAATGACAAGACCCCTTACCACTGGTGGGGGGAAGTCTATGTCCGGTTAGTTCGGGTTTTATCTGGTAAGCGGGTTAATGACAAGACCCCTTACCACTGGTGGGGGGAAGTCTATGTCCGGTTAGTTGGTTTGATACTCACCACTGCTGGAGCAACGTCTGCTCGCTTCTGCTGCCTGGCTGCGACTGATTTTCCTTGTGCAGGCAGCCGGCTATTTATAGTCTGGCTGCTGTGCGATTTACTGTTTTGTTGTTGCTTGTATAGTAAGCAACAGCATTGTTGTTGTCTGCTGCGGTTAGCAACAGGCGGTGCGATGATGATCGGATGATTCTTGCTAGCGGTAAATATATGAGGTGATTCGTGCTTGATGTTGGTTGTTGTAGGGAATTTGTAATGAGTCATTACAAGGTCTATAATTGGACACTAATGTTATCCATATCTTCGATAGGTTAATTTTTGGCCAAAGAACGCACCATCAGTGTCCCGTTTTACCTCCTTTGCCCCGGACTTTGACTGGCAACCCTGGCGCTGTCTTTGTCTCCAAAAACTCTATCTAATAATGGGTACAAAATCCATATCCAGATTAAGTAATTTGACGGTCGCCTCTTGGACTATTATGCCACCAGGGGTTGAAAACAATATTTTCCACCTGTGAGAATAACGTTTTAATACGAGGATTGTACGAGTTTGGTTCAAAAAAATTCAAATTCCAAATTTTCAACAGAAATCGCCAGTTAGTTCCAAAATTCAAATACGGACTTTACAACATAGATCTGGCGATCAGTTCCTTGCATGTCTTAAGCTTTTTTATTTTCTGTTATTTTTCTCTCTCATTTTTTTCATCAATGTGAGCTACGTATGAAGTTTTTTATTAATTTTGAAATTGAACATTGTCAGCGCACGGTTTTCTTTGCGATTATTGCCAGCACATAATTAGCACACAACTCTAGTGCCAAAATTTTATGTATTCCGAGTTATTTCTAAGCATTTCGGAGCCACACCCCACCGCTGAAGAATAAAAAAATTATTTATTTAAATGTATATACGTAGTGCATGATTTATTTTTGCAGTTATCGCAAGCACATAAATAGCACATAATTTTGATAGTATTCTTGATGAATTTTTTCAATGCCTTCACCATGCGGGGTTTGAAGCGATATCGTGCTACACCCCGGTTTTTTGTAAAAAAAAAAAAAAAATGTTGCAATGGAGCACAACATTTTATTTTTCGGTACACAAAAAGCACATACAAAGCACTATAATTAGCAATTTTTTTTTCAAATTTCCTTAAAAACGGGGTGTCGCGCGATGCACCTCTCGGAGTCTCTCCGAGTATTGAAACTGTTGTTGCTTGAGACAAGCCGGTGACGGCGGCGGCGCGGCGGCAACGACGAGGTGAGGCAGCTTAATGACGAAAGTGACTCGGAACAGCTCGTTCTTGACTGCGTATCATCTGCCTAATTGTTTTAAGGATAGATATTAACAAAGTATTGTATGTTTATCTGCTGTGCCAAACTTACTTTGTTTTTTCTCCATTTAGCGAGACGAGCTTTGAACTTAACCCGCAAGCCCATGTTCGTGGCAGGAAACAAAACGTTTATGTCATCATCGTTCATTAAACATAAGCTTTTGACATCCATTCCACAGTCTGAAATTGAAATTAATTTTGGAGGGTTTCTCGTTAATCTTAAAGCTAATTGCTTGAAATCACGTGTACAAACTTTTAAAAAAGTGTTTACTTACCATTTAATTTAGTAAAAACTTCCTCTTCGAAGCCCATTTTACAGCAAATAATGTCTCGCATATTAATTTCACAAGTATTATTTGGTGGTTTTTCACTATCAACAAAATCTAAAATCTCGAGGATATATTCCTCGTCCGTTTCCATTTTTTAAAAATTTATTTTTGCAAATCTTTACACCAAATGAACAAATTTAAATTAAAATCCACAAGCACAAAATAAATAAAAAAATCACAATAGCACAATAGCACATCAGCAAACAACGACAGGCAACTAGATACGGCTAAATTTTTATAGCAACACGGTAATCTGTTTCTTTAAAGTGTTCTAACACTGAAAAAAAGGTTAAAGAAAAATAAGGATAACGGTAAATTATTTAGGTTAAAATGATGATCATGTTAGTAATCTTCAACACTGTGATAGTGTTAGGGGAAAATAAAGACAACTGTAAATTTTTAAGAAGACATACATAAGCTTATAATAGTGTAAGATTTACACTGCGATCAGGTTAGCGCAAAATAATAGAAGATTAACATTATGCTCGTGTTAATAGAACATGATCTTTATTCGTTTACCAGGTTACCTTTTTCAAAATTGAGACAGTGCGCCAGGGTTAATCTAAAAATATGCGCAGTGTTAAAAACAAACGTGTAAATTTGTTCAAAGCAATTTTTTTATATGAACTTTTGTGTCCTGTAAAATTAACAGGCTCCTTGTCAATTATTTACACGGTGTTTTTCTCTGAGTGTGTGTGTGTTTATTTATAAGTACAATTGGTATATCTTATTCTATATTTACATATTTATTGTAGTTTAAAAATAAATTTTTCATTAAAATAGTGGAGATGTATGTAAATATTATTGAAAGTCCTAATTGTTTTTCAGTGGTTCACTTCGCTGTTGCAGTTTTTTCTTGATGGCGTGTTGGTGTGTTGTTTGCTTACGTCTTGATGTGACTGAAAAAAAAAAGGACTGAATTAGTGTTAATATGATAAAAACCTGGAACAAGTTTTTGATTTTTGAAATTCGAAAAGGGGGGGGCAGTACAAGATAACATGAATTTTGTATGTAAAGTGTTTTTTGGGCTTAAAATGTTTAATTTTGAATATTTTTGCATGAAACCTTGGAACAATTGGATTTGAGTGATTTTGAACTTGGAACAACTTTTGGATTTTTGATTTTCGAAAAGGGGGGCCCGGGGAGAATTTTTTGAAATTTCTCATACTAAAAATCAATATTAAGGAACGAAAGCCTGGAACAATTTAAAGGAGTCCTGGAGCAAGCTTGAACATGCGAAAGTTGTTTGTGTGGTAAAAGGAGAGCTGCTTCTGGGTTATATTTCTAATATCGTAAAAAATAATTTTGTTGTTTCTTTAATTGATTATTTCTGTTGAATAGATAGAAGTTTGTGATTGTTCAAATTCATTTTACTATGAAAAAGAAGAACAGCTGAGATACCTGGAATATAAGAAATGGGTCGGGGAACCAAAATTTACATATGCATATAATGTAATGTCTTCCTTATGGAAAATGGCCAATAATTTATAACAAGTCTGAGTTGCTCTGTAATAAGAGTTATTTTATTTACAAATTTTGACTTAAAATAATTTACAATAAATATCACCTGTAATAAGAGAAACGACATTCAATGTTAATAAAATATAGCTAAGCAATTATTCTATGTTTTACATTAAAATGATTTTAAGTGTGATTCATCAGATTGAAGTTTAGGAAAAATACAAATTACAAGGTGATTGATTAAATTAAAGAAAGTAGATTTTCTTTACATCCCCCCCTTCCGGAAAAGGTTGAAAGTAACAAGTTTAAATTTTCTGACATTAATTTGTATTCAGTGAAGGTGCTGGAATCAACTTTGAAACATGGAAAAGGTTTGATTCTGATTTCCTATGGCCAGTGCTAATTCTGTAAATCGAGTTCGAAATCTTTTCAATGATTTTATACGGTCCAATCTTTAATTCTTCAAGTTTTTTTCTATTCAGTTTGTTACCATTTTCCAAAAATACCATGTCACCTATATTGAAGTCAAAGTGTATTCGGTTTTTATCATAAATCCGTTTGTTATAATTGTGAGACTTTATAGAATTCTCTAGGGCTATCTTTTTGTCTCGTTTCCAATCCTGTTCGGAGTTTGATTGCCTTAGTTCATTTGGTAATATTGTTAAGTCTGTGCCATCCATCAGGTACGAAGGTGCAAATCCAGTCACAGAATGTTCAGTTTCATTGTATTTTTGTGTGCACAACTGTGCGGCTGTTGTCCAAGTTAACTTTTTTGTATTTCTTTCGTTGATCTTGCATCTGATCTTATTGACTAAAGTTTGGTTTAACCTTTCATTCAATCCATTAGAGAAAGGACAATTTACAGCTGTGAAAACAAGTTGTATGTTTTGATCGTGTAAAAACTGTTTGAATTCCTTAGAATTTATCCCTGGATATTGGTCTGTCAAGATAAGGCCGATTTCATTGTCTTTTTGTACGTTTCTAACGAGTTTAATGAAATCGTTTGCACTTTGCGTTTTCGATGTCAGAATGTAAGCTTTCCTCGTAAAGTGGTCGGTTAACAGATGAAGGTATTTTTTTGTTGATCTAGATCCTCCAAGGCCCCCTATTGTATCTATGGACATTATTTCAAAAGGTTTTGTAGCCGGACCTAGGTGTGACATTAGACCAAACTTTTTTTGTCCTCTTGACTTGTTTTTTATACAGATTTCACAGCACTTACAGAGGTTATGAATATTTTTGGTAAAATTTTTAGCTGTGTATTGGTTTAATTTTTTCTTCATTTGATTTATACCTATATGGCAGTAGTGTTCATGTACATCTTTCATTAATTTTATACTGAAGTGTTCTGATAATATGATTTTTTCCTTCTTTTTTTTAAATTTTTTATAGTAGATGTTGCATTTAGATACTAGATTGTTTTTCTTGTTTTGTATGTGTTCATTGTTTTCTTGGTCTTTTAATATGTCTTCCAACTTGATTAGATTTACTACTTTCAATTGTTCATCTTTGTTTTCATTGGGTTCTAAAACTGGATTTCTGCTTAAAGCGTCAGCTTCCAAGTTTAATTTTCCTGGAGAATATTTGACATCAAAATCATATTGCGATAAGTAATATGTTAAATCTCCTAGATCCTCATCAGTTCTTGATTTTATATTCATGTTCTCTAGGGGCTTGTGATCAGAAAATACGGTGAATTTTTTTCCTATTAGTAAATGCTGCCAGTATTTCACAGATTCTTTAATTGCAAGACATTCCAGGTAAATAGCTTTTTTTCTCTTTTGTACTTCATTTAATTTTTTTGAGAAATAGGCAACAGGTTTTTCTTCTTTATTGTTTTGTGGTTGTTTGAGTACAGCTCCTATTCCTTGCAAAGTCCCCTATTACACGTTGACTCACGACTCACGACTCACTTTTGATTTTCCCTTTAAATTTGTATTCGGTGAGGCAAGCGCTATTACACGTTGACTCGTGCCCCATGCCTCAAATTTGACAATTTTTGTTTGTTTTGTTTTGAATGCTCCTTCCTTTATTTGCTCTCCTGTAAAATTTGCTCCTTCTCGTTGGCTTGAATTATTTGAGTAAAAGTTGAGTAAAATTTATTAAACAAAATAAATAAGATTTTGGAAATGGATTCCGATAATTTATTAAAGCTGTTGAACTGTGCATCGATTGCCATTAATGACATGGATACGGACAGCAGTGGAGATGAGGCAGTTGTGGTGAAATTGTTGGATTTATGTAAAAAACAGCTTTGAAATGTGAAAAAGTGAAAAAAAAGTAAAGCAAAAGAGGCTCTGGGTTAAGACTTGGAGAAAAAAAAGAAGTGAACATAGTTCGTTCAGCTTCATTACAAGGGAGCTTCGAACAAACGACAAAACCTCATTTTTAAATTATTTGAGGATGTCTGAAGAAACTTTTCAGCTCCTATTGGGAATGGTCAGTAGTGACATAACAAAAAGCAACACTTTTATGAGGGATGCAATCCCACCGGCAGAAAAACTGGCAGCCACTTTGAGGTTCCTTGCAACAGGCGAGTCGTACATGAGTACCAACTACCAGACACGGCTATCACAGCCTTTTTTAAGTAGAACTGTACCCGAAGTTTGTCGAGCTCTGTGGAAAAATCTATGCCCTATATATTTAAAAGTGAGCATAGTTTTAATTTTTTAATTTTGTTTTTTTTTAATGGTTATAATAATATTACGATAATCAATAGTCAATACATTCACAGAAAGTCACTATCATCAAAAATACCCTGCATCGATTGCTCCAGTAAATCTGGTGTGAAAGTACACCTCGATGTATCTGATTGAGGTTGCAGGCGTTCGTTTGATGAACAGCTACTTCCAGCGCGCTCTCTTTGCATCAAATCCTCTTCCGCACTCCTCCTTAAAATTTGCTGGATTTCCCAGGACGCGTTTCTTTGGATGCGTTCGTCTTGTATTCTATCCATTTCAAATACGACTTGCTTCCCCAACCAAGCGTATTGGGATTTTTGTTGAATTTTCTTCTGCAGCAAACCTGTAACTGCTTCAATTTCCTTTGAAATGGATGACTGCATTTTAGACTGAAAAGAAAGACAAAAAATATGTTATTAACAAAAATTATGATGATTAATTTTTTAAATTTATTTTGCTTTCAGTTTCCTTCAACAAAACCGGAGTGGGAGAGAATTGCTGACGAATTTGCAATTCGCTGGCAGTTCCCAAATCGCCTGGGTGCTCTAGACGGGAAGCATATACCATTCCGAAGCCTTCGAAAAGATGGAGCCTTTTACCATAATTACAAAGGCTCCAATAGCATAATATTATTAGCCTTAGCGGATGCTAGTTGCCGCTTAATCTATGTAGACATTGGGTGTAATGGAAGGACCAACGACGCAGGTGTTTTGTTGCAAAGCAAATTGAGGGATGTCATTGCTGATGCGAACAATCAGTTCCCGGACAGTAAAATTGTTGGAAATGGAAGAATTCTTCCATTTGTTATTGTTGGAGACGATGCTTTTCCTCTCCAAAAGCACTTGATGAAGCCATACCCATTTGCAACAAGGTGTGACAGAAAAAGAATTTACAACCTTCGTCTATCCAGGGCAAGGCATGTTATTGAGCATACCTTTGGCATCCTTTCCAACCGATTTAGGATTCTTCAAACGACAATTAATATGCGCGTTGAGAATGTTGAACTAGTCACACAAGCTTGTTGTGTTTTACACAATTTTTTGCTTCACCATGAACAAATTTCAATGGCAACAACATCGAACACTTCCATGGACGTACCAACAACAAGTTCCTACTACCAACAACAAGTAGAAAATCCCCGTAAAGGCATAGCGGAAAAGATACGACAAAGCTTTGCAGAATATTTCACACAGGAGGGACAAGTGGAGTGGCAAGAGAGACAACTAAGAAATTAAAAAAAATGTCTTGAATCAAACTACTAATAAAGAATATTTCTTGCAATTTCAATTGTAATAGTAAAAAAACTTACCCTTTTCTTTGCACTTCTTTTTGTGGATTCATCATCATCCGGCTCTGGTGTCTCACACTGTTGGCTAGTGCTGCTTTCCAATTCGTGTCTCTGAAAAGACCAATGTAATAAATTTAACAACAAAACTGTTTAAAATCTAATTTATTTCCTCTTGTATATTCGAAACCGAAGGTTTAGTTTGGCAAAATGTTTTCAAGAACAGCAACTGGTCAAAACACCACAGCTTAGGTTCGGAGATATCTTCCAAGCCTGCGCCACTTTTCTTACTTTTTTCAATTTCACGGAACTCGCGACTAAATTGATTTTTTAACGTATGGATTTTCCGTTTAATTAATTCAATGTTTACATTTGGCATGGTCGGTAACATTGAATCCACAATGGACTGCAAAGAATCGCATCTTTTAACCCTATCAATATAATCCTTGTGACAAGGATTATAAAGATTAGGGTGCATTTCAAAAAATGTTATGAGATCCAATGTGGATTCCCGTGTCCAAATTCCTGGAGACATTTTCAAATTCAAACACGCGTGTAACTCCAAATTTCCCGAAAATAAAATTTTTATGCTATCTGATAGATTTAGGCGAATACTACAATCCCTCAAACGGTGAATCCCCATTTTGTTCATATTAAACGTTTTTTTTTTGCTCTCCTGTAAAATTTGTCTGAAACTCCTCTCTGGTTTTCAAACAAATCCGATGTTATTTATCCGAGCAACAAGAAAATCGAATGAAAAAGAACAGCATAAAACGAATATGAGAAAAATGAAACGTCAAAGTGAGTCTACTAAAAATTTTCCCGAGACTCACCGGAAATTTTTTTTTTGCATCTCATTTTCTCACATCTGCTTTCTTTTTCGCACTCATGTGAGTCGTGAGTCGTGAATCAACGTGTAATAGTGGACAAACTCGCATCGGTGTAAATGTAAATAGGCAAATTCGGGTCATAAATTGTAAGTATCAGGTTAGAGCATAATAAAGTTTTCATTTCGTCAAACGATTTTTGGCATTCATTTGTCCAAATAAACTCTCGTCCTTTTCTTAGCAAGTTGTGGAGTGGGTCTAGTCTTATTGCTATATTTTCAACATATTTATGATAAAAATTTATTTTTCCCAGGAACTGTCTAACATTTTTCTGTGTTTTTGGTGTTGGAAAGTTTTTGATAGAAATCAAATTATCCTTCATGGGTTTTATGGAATTATTTTGAATTATGTGACCAAGGTATTTAACCGAGTCCGCGGCGAATGTGCATTTCGAAAATTTTAATCTAAAACCTTCTTTTTTATCGCTTCAAAAAGCTGTGTCAAGTGTTCCATGTGTTCCGAAAAAGATTTTGAAAATATTAATATATCATCTATGTAGTTGACGATGAAATCTGTGAGTTTATGTTTTCTGATTATATTGCTTAATATTCTCTGAAAAATTGCTGGTGCAGTTTTAAGGCCGAATGGTAAGCATGTCCACTGGAAATGTCCTTCTTGTGTCACAAATGCTGTTTTGTATCTATCGGAGATGCGCAGAGGTATAGACCAAAAAGTTGAATTTATATCGAGTGTAGAGAAAAATTTGCAATTTCTTGTTTTTATCATTAGATCTTCAATTAGAGGGAAGGGTTGAGATTGCGGCAAAACTTTTAGATCACGAAAATCTATGCACAATATTGATTTCTTATCTTCATCTCTTTTGTACGCTAGCGTAACTGGAGCTGCAAATGGGCTGTATGACTCCTCTATTAGTTTTTTATCCAGTAGCATTGCGACTTGTTTTTCTATTTCTTTCTTATCATCGATTGTACAGCGATACGGTCGTTTACTACAATATCTATCGACCAATAAGTCTATACGTGCTTCGTAATCATTTATTGTACCGACATCATATTTATCTTTTGCGAATATCGAAGAATTTTCTTCTATCAACTTATCTATTTTTGATTGTCGGTCATAGTTCAAATGGTTAACAGAAATATTAAAAGAATTTTCTTCAATGTGTTCATTAAAGTTAATTAATTTTAAGAACCTCTTTTCATAAATGATTTCTTCTACTTGATCTTTTGAATTCTTGTCTACGATTTCTTTACAAATAATATCTGTTTTTGGAATTTTTTGACTAATTTTAAGTTTTTCATCTTGAGTTAAGAAAATTTTTTTAATACAATCTAATCCAATTAAAAAATCATAATCAAAATTTTCTTTATCTATTACAAAAACATTGATTTCTTTTTCTACGTCAAAAATTTTTGCAGTTAACGTTATTAAACCTGTCGTTTTTTCACACCATTAATAGTTTTTATATTAGTATTCTTTGAATTTGCTATTTTGTTTTCTTTTAGTTTCAATAATCTTGAGTTTATCAATGAAACATTTGAGCCTGAGTCATAAATTCCAAACACCTCAAGCTTTTTATTCAATACTAACTTTATTTTTATCAATGGTGCCACTACAAGTTTTTTTTGGTCTTCATTTTGTAGTTCGCATTCTAGTTCTGTGTTGTTGACAAGCTTAATTTGGTTTTTCTTTTCCCACTCTATTTTCTGTTTGGAACCAGCAGGAAGCTTCTGGGTGATAGCGGACACCTTTCTTTAGTCTCTCGCAAATGGTACATCTTGGTTTGAGGTTTTTGTTTTGTTTGGATTCAAATTTTTCTTTGTATTCTGAACTCAGTCTTTCATTTTTTTTCTTTATCAAGTGTTCATATTTATTGATTTCACTGTACAAATTGATTGTTGACTTAAGTGATTTCCTTTCAATTTTATCGATTATATGATCTGGTAAGCCCATTACAATCAGGTTTATCATTGTTTCGTCGTCGATAGACTTGTTTACTTCTAGTAATAGTCTTTCTTTTTTGGTTGCATATTCAAGCATTGAACCAACTTGGAATTTAAACGCAAAGGCATATTTGACTTGGGACCAGCCTGTGTTCCCATATGTTTCACAAAATGTTTTTTTCCAAAAATTCCAGGGTGAACTTACAGTGAGTTTAATCAACATACTGCCATACCAGTCCAAACATTGCTTTTCAAGTAGATGTTTTAAGGTTTCGACCATCTCCTCATCTCGAAGAATCTCAAACCTTACACATTCTTTCTCAAATTCCTCAATCCACTGGTCAGCATTGATTTTGTTAGAGAACTTTTCTATCAAGAATTGTTCAGTTAGTTTCCCTAAGTTTAAGGTTTTTGGTGCATTTTTTTCTTTCGGTGGCGGCTGTTTTTCTTCAACTGTTTCTTCAAGATAAGTCTCATTAAATTGTAGATTTTCACATTCATCTAAATAGCTTTTTCTCATTTCTTCACACAGTGGTATCCATAAATTCCGTACTTGATATCTTTTTTTTAGTGAATTTTTGACTTTTGCAAAAACGCTTGAGTTAAAAATGGAAGCATGTTTACCCACGGGCTTTAATTCATCGGGGATATCAAAAATACGTCCGTCAGGGGTCTCGATTGAAGCTATGCAAATTATATTCGATTTTCCATCTGAAGTTCCCAAAACAGTGAATTTAAATCGCAACTTGTCCATTTTTTTCTGATATAACCAAAAATGTCGTTTTATAATGTAATGTCTTCCTTATGGAAAATGGCCAATAATTTATAACAAGTCTGAGTTGCTCTGTAATAAGAGTTATTTTATTTACAAATTTTAACTTAAAATAATTTACAATAAATATCACCTGTAATAAGAGAAACGACATTCAATGTTAATAAATTATAGCTAAGCAATTATTCTATGTTTGACATTAAAATGATTTTAAGTGTGATTCATCAGATTGAAGTTTAGAAAAATACAAATTACAAGGTGATTGATTAAATTAAAGAAAGTAGATTTTCTTTACACGCATTTTCAATTTTGAAATTTTTTCTTCTATATTAGTTTTTTTTTGTCTGAAAATACTATTTTTAAGTCAGTTTCATTTATTAAAATAATTTTTCCATCAACTTATATCGTAAAATTAGTTTTTTGCTTATATCGTAAAAAATACTTTTGGGCCTAAAATCCTTTGTTTTGAATATTTTTGATTGAATTTGGAACAATTGTAAGTAGTTCAGACTTCTCAGAATGACGTTTTTGGATTTTTGAAAAAAAAAAATTTGGGGGGCTGGGAGCGTATTTTGTGAAATTTAACTTTCGGAATTATTTTGAAAAAAAGCAGCATAAGTGCATTTTATTTTAGAGTTTGATACCAATTATAACCAATTTTTAGTTTTTTGATTTTTCGAAAGGGAAGGTGTGGGCGTATTAAAATGTGTTTAAATGGTTTTTCGTTGGTTAAGTCTCTAAAATATGAAAATTTAGATTATTGTTTTTTTTTTAATAAGAGATATATAATAGGTTGACCGGGAACAACTTCAAAATTTTTGATTTTTTTGACCCACGAAATTCTGGAAATTTTTGAAATTTCGAAAAAGGACAAAAAAAATTTCAAAAAATATTTTCTTAGTGGAGTACTTTTTCGTGACCTTCCAAATTTTATTCAAAGTTGCGCATTGAATGATATTATCGATTGCAAGAATCAAAACTGAGATAAAAATTTCAAAAAAAAAAATTATTTCAGTTTTTGAAATTTTTTTCGAAAATTTATAACTCAAAATCCAAAAGTGCTATGATTCCAATTCTTTGGAACAATGGTTGGAACAACTTTTACTATCGAAAAAAAAATATAAAAACTTGAAAATTCAAAAAAAGGGGGGCTAGCTTTTTTTCAAAATTTGGCTATAACTTACGATATATCGAAGTTAGAGGTCCAAAAATTTGGAACAATGTTAGGAACAACTTTTACAACCTGGAACAATTTTCAAAATTTCAAATTTCGAAAAAAAGGGGGGCTAGGTCAAAAACGGTTTTTGGGGTCTAAAACCCCCATTTTTGAATATTTTTCGAAAAAAAATTTGGAACAATCCGGAACAAACCGGGAACAACCTGGAACAACTTTCAAAAATTGGAATTTCGAAAAAAGGGGGGCTAACTTCACACACTCCGATTAGACTGATTGGTGACAGAGACATAACCAACTCATTCACCTTGTTAGAACACCGTCGTAACGTGTCGTGTCTCTTTCGGTTCTATCGTTACTTTTTCTTTAAATGCTCAAGTCAAATAGCCAGTTGCATTCCTCCCCTAAAACAATTCGCCCGTAATACTCGCGCTTCTAGGAATGGCCATCAGTTTACCCTCGAGTCCAACTTCGGACGTACTCTCAAGTATAGAGAATCGTTCATTAGCCGTACTTCAAGAATGTGGAACTGCCTTGCACACTCTGACTTTCCAATTCAATGCAATGTTCAGGTATTTAAGACCAATGTACATCGGCAGTCCGGCACCTCCTTTCCAACCCCTTTCCATTAATAAAGGGCAATAGATACACTCAAGAATTATTTTTAAACTTTCCATCGAACATTGTTTCGTGAACAAAAGAATTGGCTTCGGCGAATTGAAAAATGTGATAAATTTGATAAATATGTTAATTTATCTTAACCCCCCCTGAAACAAAATCCTAGCTACGGCTATGGTCGAGCCATTTAGTGGACTCGACAAAGTTCAGTAGGTGATTGCCTGGGACCCGGGAGCTTAGATAGTTCTTCTAGTTCATTAAAGAAATAGTTGCCTAAACTTTATTTTTTGCATAGTAACGGGTTATCCATTTTGTTCTGAGAATCCTCAAGTAATTGATAACCGACTATTTTTTTGGCTGCTATTAAAGAATACGACTTGGAGAATATGTTGGTTCAACAAGACGGTGCCACATGCCACACAACTCGAGCGGATATGACTTTATTGCAAGAGACATTTCCTCGCCATGGCGATATCAACTGACCACCAAGATCATGCGATTTGACACCGCTGGACTTTTTTTGTGGGGCTACGCGAAAGACCGTGTTTATGAAAATAAACCTTCAACTCTTGAGTACTTAAAAACCAACATTCGTCAAGTTATAGCTGAGATACCATTATTATTATTTATTCAAATACGTTAAATACTAACGTTAAGTTTACAATGATTACCTAAAACTAAACTTAAAACTAACATTATTTAACTACTTATAACAAAAAAATTAAATTTAAAGCTTGCAGATCTGATATTGTCATTAGTAGAGTCAATAAGAAAAGAAAATTTATTAAAAATACTGATTAATTGATTAAGAGGACTGTTAACGCCATAGTTAGATCTACTAAAAATAGTTCGAATAGGTAAATTTCTTCTTAAGGTGGCCTGACTCAAGTTGAAATTCAATTTATAAAGAATAGATGGACATGAAATAGTTCCATTCATTACTCCTGTTATAAAGCAGAACTGCAAATACTCTCTGTGACCAGAAAGAGACGGGAGATTTATTAAGGGAAGCCTTTGAGTATATGGGGGTAAATGAAGTCTATCAGGCCAGGGGAAAAAACGAAGACAAAATCTTAAAAATCTACGTTGAATACTTTCAATTCTATTTATATGTATAGAGTAGTAAGGCGCCCATACAACGCAAGCGTATTCGAGAATTGGCCTGACAAAAGAAACGTATAGAATTTTGATGACATATGGATCACGGAACTCACGCGAAAATCTTTTGACGAAACCAAGTACTTTGTTAGCTTTTTTTATTATAAAATTATAGTGATCAGTAAACGTTAATTTTGAGTCAAGTACAACACCAAGGTCAGAAAAATTAGATAATCTACACAAGGAGATCGAATTCAACACATAGTCATAGTTTATTACATTGCGTTTGCGTGAAAAACACATTGTTTTACATTTGTCAATATTTAAAATCAAGCGATTATTCTTGCACCATTCCCAAAACTTATTCAGGTCCTCTTGTAGATCTTCACAGTCATTGATCGAGTTAATAATTCGAAATATTTTTACATCATCTGCATAAATAAGTGATAAAGAATTGTTTAAAACAGAAAGCAAATCATTAATAAATAAAACAAACAGCAACGGGCCAAGGTGACTACCTTGGGGTACACCAGAATTGACTTTAAATTGACATGAAGGGTTACATCTGAACATGACACTATAATATCTATCTTTAAGGTATGACGAAATCCACATAACAAAACGGTCGTTGAGTCCAATTTTACTCAATTTACTAAGAAGAATATCGTGATTTAATTTGTCAAAAGCTTTGCTGAAGTCTGTAAAAATGCAATCGACTTGAGAATGTTTTTCAAATGCATCCAAACAAAAAGTAGAGAATTGTAACAAATTAGTTATTGTAGATTTGTGTTTAACAAATCCATGTTGATTTTCACATATAACAGATGAACAATTAAAAGAAACTATATCACAAACAAGGGATTCAAACAATTTAGGAATAGCGGACAATTTTGCTATAGGACGATAGTTAGTAACTAAATTTTTGGAACCTTTTTTATGGACCGGCGTTAAGTATGAATATTTCCAAAGATCTGGGAACTTAGAACATTTCAGAGATTCATTGAAAAGAAGAAACAACGGATAAGAAATATAGGACACACATTTTATCAACATAAAAGATGGAATTCCATCAGGACCAGGACTAAAACATTCATTTAGCTTTAAGATATTGTCACGTATAGTAGTCTCAGAAATTGAAAAATTTATTGAAGAAAGATGACTGTATTCTTGAGTGTTAGGAGTGATAAAAGAACAAGTAGTGTTTGCAGAAGAGAAATCTTCAAAGGCAGTCTTAAAATAATCTGCAAACATGTTAGAAATTGTCTCTGGAAGATGGCTTGAAGAATTCTGAAAGGTCATACATGCTGGATAGCCGTCAAATTTACGTTTACTATTAACATATCGCCAAAATATATGGGGGTTCGTTTTTAGGTCACATTCAGTGTTCGAAATAAAATCAGAATATAAACAGTTAGAATAGGTCAAACCGCCCAATATGTGTCAAAAAGTGGTCAAAAATTACCTCAAAAGAATCGATGCTTGCAACAATTCGCGTGGTGGTCATTTAAATGATGTAGTGTTTCATACATAATGTCCATGTTCATACTTTGTAATAATAAAGAAATATAATGAAAAAAAATATTTTATGTCTTTTATTTACGTTTACTTTTGAAACCTCAAAATGGATAGCTTAAACTATTTTTTCCCCAGAATATTGTCCCCTTTTTATCTTCAAATTTTGCTTAAATTAACATTTCTGTTTTTTTTTTTTACGATAAGGGACATTTTTACTGCTGATGTAAGCTTTAATCTTTTAAAATATTTTGTCAACATAAAAAATAATATGCTTTCATTATTTTCATTTCTTTTGTAAATTCTTTCGTTTCTACGTCGCGTCGTCGTCTTCGTCATCGTAGTCGTCCCGCCAATCTGTCTGCTAGTTTACGACTAGACAATATTCCTTCATGCTACTATAGGCAATAGGCACTAGACACCCTCCCATTTATCATCGAAACGCGAAACGTACAAATGAATAAAAGCCGCCAAACAAATTAATTTCCAAGCAAATAAGAACATTTTCAGATTAAAAACAAAATGTGCGAACAAATACCACAATGCCTCTGACCGAGCATTAAAAAAAAAATTGCGATAAACAATTTTCTGCTATCATCGGCGAAAAATGAATAAAAAATACAATACTCCATTCCATATCAATGCGAAGCAAAATAATATTATTGCAAACGTTTTTGCTTACGATAAATGTCAGTTTCAGTTCAGTCGTAGTCGCCGTAGTTCAATGATAAACCGGAGTGTGATTTTTCACCAAGAAGCGTGTTGTATGCCAACATTTCGAAAACTAGTGATAATCAATACATTTTCGAATCGAGTTCATATCAGATAGGGCTAGAGTCAGCGAAAATCGAAATTCGTGCCAAAATGTCAGTTTATGAGCCCCTACTGGACCCTGATATGGAAGATAGCGATTTTAAGAACGTTAACGAAAAAACTTCAAGTCGCCGAAACAGTTTGCGAAAAGCAGTCAACAAGTGGCGATACAAATTGGTAACACAAAAATCCTTTCAGAGGTCTTCGAGTGTAAGGAATCCATCGAGCACCAGTGCAGAGGTCGCAATGTCTAGAAAAAAGGAATTCGTAAAGTCGCAATCGTTTCCGACTACTAAAAGTGAAGGTTTAGGGTGAGTTTCTTTGAATTTTAATCGATTGTTATAGAAGCTTTGAATCTCTGTTGTTGAATGTGTTGCAATGTTGTGTGTGCTTGTTTTTTATAAACAACAGTTGCTGCTCGTTTTCTCTTTGACATCCTTTTGTGTCTTTTACGTAAGGGCTTCATTGATTTTCACAGACAATTTGCTGGCAGTTTTCCATAACAGCAGAATAACAAAAAGGAATTAATTAATATCAAATGCAAGGAAAAACTGTCTACTGTTTGTCCCAACAAATGGAAAATTGACAACCGAAGAGTGACCTAAAAGTGGACAGGCGATACTTTGTTTTGCAAACGCGCTGAAGTTAGTTGAAACTTGGGCCCGTGTATGTTTCATTTCAAAGTTTTATTTATTAGGATATTAAAAACTTTCCATTAAAGTAAAAAACTATTTTGCATACCATTTTGTAATTATTATAAGACCAAACTGGACAGACGTTTTTGTAAAAAACAGAGTCAAATATGTAGAGGAGTTCTGCTCAAGATGACATACTTTTTCTATAAAGCAGAAAATAAAAAAATCTAGAACACATAGCAATGAATTCCAAAATTATTCATTTTATTTATTTATTAAGAAACAACAAAAACATAAATATATAGAATTTAAACAATATTTAGTACTTAAAAAAAATTATTTTAAAATTGCCCAAAGCCCTGTCTAAGACGACATACCTTCGGGTAAGAAGACATACCCCTTTTTATTATTCATTATTGCAGAGTTCGCAAATAAATTGTTTTATTTTGTGGTGAACACCGGCACACAATGAGTGGCACCATTTATTGCATGCTTGGCAACATAGCCAATGCTCTCCTGGACGTGAAATGCTAAATAGCTCATTGCAGTATGTAAATGCAAGCCACATCGCCATCATTGTCTGATAAGTCCTGCGCCTGCCGACCATCACTGTAGTATGGCCAGTTTTATTGCTTTTTGAGCTCTAAGATTTCTTTGATTTTCTTTTTAATTTTTCATATGATGACATGTGTCAACTTGGACGGACGAGCACTATGTCACCTTACCCGTTACGATCAAAATTGGTTTAAATGTGTAAGGCATCAAAACTACACCATCTGGCACTTATATCACACAAAAACTTCATAAAACAAAAATTACTGTATTCATAAAACACTTTAGGCATAACATTCTACTTACCTTGATTTCGTAAAAAAAAAATTTGTGCAGCAAATTTCGTTCGTCTGCTTTTCATAAAATACTATTTCCAACTGAGGAAAGAGACAATAACTGAGGAACTAACAATCTAAAACTGAACATTCGGGCATATTTAAAAAAACCATTAAACCTATGGTTGCTGAGAAAATGCTACTAGTAAGTAGTAAGTAAGTAAGTAAGTAAGAAATTAATTTATTCGCATAATTTTTCTATTACAATAGTTAAAAGTAAGAATGAATTAAGAAGCTATGGCTTAGCCGTCAGCTCGGTTGGCAAAATATTATTTAATATGTAACTTTAATTTTTTTTTTTAATCTCAATGACAATCAATCAAAATATTCTGTTACTAGTAAAGTTCTATATTTATATATGACTTTAATATAATTAGCTAGTTTTTTCCAATCGCCTTCGTTCAAAATTCGTATTGTCTCCTGCAGGGTAAGGTATTTCTTTCCGAAGTAAGTTAATCTTTGGGGCGAGTAGATTGGACAAACACTAACTATGTGGAAGCAGTCCTCTTTCGCTTTCAAGTTGCAAATATTGCAAAATTGGTCGAAGCTTCCATTATATGGGGTACCATTTAAACTGAGTAACTCACATCTTGTTTTAAAAATAAGAGATATTTCACTGTAGTTGAATCTGTCATTAAAGTAGTTCTTATCCTTCAGGTTGTAGTTCAGGAGAGGATACAATATTCTGGTTTCTGATTTACGGGCTTGTTCAATAAACGACACACGGAAAGAATCTTCTTTTTTTTGGATTGTTTTATATAGTTGGCTCCTCAGATTGTCCAAGTTGTTGAGATCGAATATAATTGATTCTCCGCATTCGCTTCCAATGTTTAACCACCTAGTCACCCACCAGTCCTGGTATCTCAATTCATACGAAAGCATTTTTTTAGTTAAACGAGAGTCTGGATTATTTTAATAATGTAATCCGCTTGTGGTTTGAGAGTACTTGTAAAAAGCATCGGTAGACCTGTCTCCAAATAGATTGCGTAGTTTGGTGATTTTATTGGTAAGTTAAAAAGTTTTTTGAGGAAATTCCTATGGAATTTTTAGATAACTTCATACTCATCTGAACCCCAAACTTGGGAAGCGTAAAAAAGAGTTGATTTGACGACAGAGTCACATATTCTGTACTTCTTTGAAAGTATGATCCGTTTGTTTGAAAATATGTTTTTCCACGAAATATTCAACAAGCTTTGACAGGAATTGGCTTTATCCATTAGATGATTATCAAATTTTAAGGTTGGGTTCAATTTTACTCCTAGATATTTGATTTCCTTCACAGCTTCTAATTGAATTCCGTTATAAAACCATCTGTATACACTTTGTGTTCGAGATGATCCGGAAAAGACAATAATTTTCGACTTTTCGGTATTGATTTTTAGTCCCCATTTTGTGCAGTCATTGGCTAGCCGATTTATCATCAACTGAAGGTTTTCTGGAGTTTCAGATAGTATGACCAGATCATCAGCATACAACAAGACGTTTATGATCATATTAGCAATTCGTATACCACCAGGCAGATCTTTTTCTATGTTGTTGTTGAAAAGAGAGAACAGTAAGGCACTAAGAAGGCATCCTTGTTTTACACCAGTTTGTGTTTCGAACCATTTCGAGAAGTCTTTTCCGTCCCAGACTGTTGCATTTGTTTCAGAACACATTTTTTGAATGACTCTTAGAAATTTAGTAGAGAGACCTAACTGTGACAGTTTATAAAATAATGCGCTTCTATTAACGAGGTCAAAGGCGGCTTTGAAATCTACAAAGAAGCTATAAATTTTCTTGTTTCTTGCTTGGAAAGCTTTTACAATTGAGGATAACGTAAATATTTGATCTATAGTTGAAAAGTTTTTTCTGAATCCAGCTTGTTGATCTGTCAGGATATTTTTTTCTTCTACCCATCTTTCTAACCGTTCCACAAGTATTCCACAAAATATCTTGGCTGAGACATTCATGAATGAGATACCTCTGTAGTTCTCTACATTTTCCAATGAACCCTTTTTGTGGATAGGGAATATAATGGACTTCTTAAACGATGAAGGAATGTCAGCTTTCGAGAAAACGTTGTTGTAAAGAATTTTTAAATGGTCAATTAGTTTTGTATTTGCATTTTTGAAGAATTCGTACGGAATACCATCCTCGCCTGGTGCCTTTCCGTTTTTTGACTTCGTTATAACAGCCTGTATTTCTATAGTTGTTATCTCACCATCTAAAAAGTCGTCGAAAATAAGGGGTTCGGCATACGAAAACATTAGATTTGAGTTGTCTGTTAGCAGGGCCGGCCTTAGCTATCTTGGCGCCCCAGGCGAGTCAAATATTTGGCGCCCTTTTTTTTAATTACAAATTATATTACCTCCTCATCCTAAAAAAGATGAAACTTGTGTCTCACTTAAGAAATTGCAAGTTGATGAAGAAGTTGAATTTATGATTTAAAGAATAACTGTGTACAATTCTCCTATACGCAAATATTGTAAACATTTCAAGTCACTATGTTACACGCTAGCTATTAATTTTATCCTGTTAATATTGATTTCTTTTGAATTTGAAAATGTCAAACACAAATACAATTACGCCTAGTTTCTTGACAAAGTTCTAGCCCTTAAAACTCGTTTAAGTGAAATTTTAGAACTCATTTGATTACTAAGTCAATTCTTCACCAAGTTCTAAAGGGGCCGACCCATAGAATCCGTCAGTGCGTCAGCGTTGATGTTTTCAACTGACAGCACAATAGAATGCACACGAATAAACTCGTCCCATAAGCAACGCATGTGACGGATACGACGGATAGAGTTGGTTAACTTTCTACTTTTTGCGTCCGTTGATCCGTTGACAACTAGTTTTGACGAGCAGTCAATTAAATGTGTTCCCACAGCAACAAGGAAAGGCAATGGATGATGAAAATTTTTTGCAAACAAATAATTTTTACATGATTTTCATACATATTTTATTTAAATTTTTTTTTCGGATTTGCAGTTTTGTGAATTATTTTTACACCAAGCAAATGAGACTGTCATAGCATACACCGTATTCTATGGGACGGTTCAATCCGGCAAATACATTGGCAGCAACGTATGCATTAACGCTGACGGATTGACGGATTCTATGGGTCGGCCCCTTAATGCGTTAGAACTTTGGTTTAGAACTTTTTATAGCTAGAACTTCTATAAAATAACCCCCATTTCCCTCACCAAGTTCTAAATTCCCTTTAAAACTCGACCTAGTGAATCTCGGTCTAACGTTAGAACTTAGTTTTTAGAATTTTGGAACTCGAAATTTCTTCACTTCTCAAGAACTCGATCTAAAATCATCATTGAGTTCTAAGCGCTTAGAACTTGTTATTTTTGAAACCTAGTTCAAGCATGTTTTTGAAACTTTTTAGTCACCCGGCTGTATTTTTTGACAGACATTTCCTTCAATTCGAAACAAAATACAAATAATTTTTGACTTTGTGCTCATTTTTGCTGTAACGTAGAATGTGGGATTCGAAAAACTGTCAAGAAAAAAAAGTGCATAGTAAATTCATTCCAATTTTTACCGTGGTTGTGGATGTTGAAGGTCTTCTGCCACCAGTTAAAGGACTGCTAAAAACGTTTGGTTTGTTAAACGGAAGCGCCGAAAAAATCAGTGCCGTCCCATGTATTAATAGTGGCACGTATTGGCATTCGATAAACACGTCGTTCTTCCAGGATAACGTTCGCATCGTACTCAAAATCAACGTCCATAAATAGGAAATCATCGAAAATTTGATCCATTTCCTATATCTCCCTCAAGCTATTATTCTCTGTTATTTTAAACGTTGAAAAAACGAAATTATAAATAAAACGACTTTCAAGGCACTAGACTTCCGAATGCGAGGGTCTAGGTCTAATTTTATCGAAGTTCTAACTATAACAAAGTTCTAAATCGAAGTTTTAAAGAGTAAGAACTTGGAGAAGAATTGAGTTAGAACTCAAATGAGCTCTAAAATTTAACTAAACCTAGTTTTAAGGGCTAGAACTTCTAACGGAATTTAAGCTGTTCCTATTTAACTATTGCAATCCATAATATCTCAAAGATTTTGATCTATTTTAAGTAGGTTGTCCTTGGGATGTAATGCCGACATTCAAGCTAGTATGGCCAATTGGGCTTGCTCGTCGGAGGGGTGTGATTTTGCAGCTCCCCTTGGACTACCGTGGATATATCGTACCTTGAGCCGAAAATCACCATACCACAAAATAATCTTCTAAATATCGTTCCATATCCTCTAATTTACCTCATGCTAACGGCAAAATTAGCTTTTTCATCGGGGCTCCTAGGTGTTCTTAGCCCTGGAGTGTTCCCTCAAGTCGCTACATATATAGTGACTCCATGGTCACTGCGCATCTCCTACTAGTTTTAGTATTTATTACCTTGTTGAATGTATTTCTTAAGATGTTATGATATTTGATTCGTCTTCATTCCGCAAATTAACAAGAAAAAATGTATGTTTGAACAACGATAGCAACTTAGAGGTGCTTCCACCAATGGCTTTTTCCGTCAATTTCTTTGGCTGGAGTTATAGCTATTTCACGGGTGCCAAGCCGATCATCAGACTCCTTTATTAGTGGTGCTGCCTGGTTTTTTTATTTTTCATATTAATGAAAAACTTTCTGAGTTTACTTTGGGATTTGAACCTAGGACCAGCTAGTTGGGAAGCCAATGCACTACGCACAGCGCTAACCACTCCACTGATTTTTGGTTTCCCATTGCAGACTTAGTTGCTATCGTTGTTCAAACAAACATAAATAAAAACCAAAAAGCAGCCTGACTGCGAGTGTTAAATAACACAAAAACAAACTATGAAAAAATGTCAAAATGCCAAGAACAGAGGAAAATTACAACAAAATTTGGTGTATGACAGGAAAAACAATACTAAAAAAATAGTTGAAAGCAATTGTAAAATACCTAATTTGCAATCTCTTCTCTAATGATAATAATTGTATAATGTGATATGCATATCCATTGTATTTCTAATCTCTATAAAAGTCCATGGGTTGATTTTGACTGGTTGCGCCTTAAACGGAAAGATGCCTTACTAAAATATATAATACAAACGCAATAAGAAATTAACAGCGCCAACTGTTGAGAAGCTATAGCGATTAAAAATGCAATGCCATAACAAAACTCAAGTTTTTTTTTACTAAACACTACCTAAATTCACTCTTGTGTTTTCTATGTGTAGTGTATGGTTAAAATAAAAACAAAATGAAAATTTGGAAATAGTCTGTTATAACAAAACAAGATGAAACTTTTTGATATGAATTTTTTGAGCAAGAGCTTGACAACTTCACAACTTGTTGATTTGCTTCTTGCCTATGTTGAAGTTATGCCAGCTGTCGCGGCGCCCCTAGACCGTGGCGCCCCAGGCGACCGCCTGGGTCGCCATACCCTAAAGCCGGCACTGTACGTTTGAAGTGCATAGAGAGAACATCAGCAGATACTCCAACACCAATTTGGAAGTTTAAACCATTAATCTCCTTTGCTATCCTCAAAAAATCCTTTGAGGACTTGGTTTGGCCTAGTAAGTGAGCTTGTTGATTATCAAAGTTAGTTTTCTTTGTTAAGCACAGATTCTTGTATTGGTTATTCGCTTCAATATACCAGTCTCGTATGTCAGGGTCATTACAAATTCTGCAGGCACGTAAGAGGGCGAAAGATTTCTCCCTGGCGTTTAAACATTCTTTATCGAACCATTTCTGTTTAAATGATGACTTAAAGTTGCAAATATTTTTCGGTGCGGAACTTCTTATGCAATGGGTTATTTGATTTGCGAGTATTTCTGTGGACTCAGGTATCGATTCATTTGTTAGAAGAAAGCTGTCTAGTAAACGGTGATACGAATTTTTCTCTTCACATTTCCATTTAAGTCTGGGAGGTAGGGTAAGGTTTTTCTGATGAGATGAAGTTTCATTATCAAACTCAACAACGATTGGCATGTGGTCAGAAAAGGTTTTACATTGAACCTCAAATTTTTTAATTATTCTTGTCCAGTCATTATTTACAGCACAGTAATCGATAACTGATTTGCCTTGTCCTCCTATAAATGTATAATGTCCTTCTGTATCTCCTTCAGTACAGCCATTGAGCACAATAAGGTCATACATTTGAAGTAGTTCCAATATATTTGATCCATTATTATTGCAAACAATATCTTTAGATGTACGGTTGATGTTAGGTATATGAGGATTTGTAACAGTATGCATAATGGTGGTTTGTAAGTTACTAATTCTTGAATTCCAGTCTCCAATCAGTAGAACACTTTTATTAGCTAAACGTTGCATTGTATTGTTCAATTTTTCAAAATCATAGGTCCACTTATTACAATTTATATAGAATGGTATAATTGTACATATTATTTTGCTTTAAACATTTTACAACGGTAGTGCCTTCAAGTTCTTCAAAATCGTAAGTTTTTAGATGCGATTGTTTTATACCATAGAGGCTGCCACCACTTGCACGACCTCTTGCAGATGTTTTTCTTGCTTCACTCCAAATAAGTTTAAATCCAATAAAATATTTACTAAAATTACTAAAATTTTCGATTGTTAAATGTGTTTCAAACAGAAAGAAGATTTCAAAGTTCTTAACATAATTAAAAAAATCTACAAAGAGTACTTTGTTATTTAATCCAGATATATTGTATGCAAAAAAGTTTGTAGATATACAGGGTGATTCACGAGCGTTGTGCCAAAAAGCTAGAGCGTGTAGGTTGAGTTGAGACAAGAAAAAAATCGTATCGGAGGGGGGGGGGGGTCTATTCCCCCCCGTTTAGCCGGGAGGGGCAATTTTCTGAAAAATTGACTTATTTTGTAAAAAAAAATATAAAAAATCAACGGCTTCGTTTACAACACCGTGCTATACCTTTCTGAAAAGCCAAAAACTTCTTTTTTCACTTTGTTTTTAAATTAAATTGTTTTAACGAATAGTTTAAAAAAAATAAATTTTCAAACTCAAAATTTTCAAAAAAAAATCAAAAAAAAACATTTTTGAACTAATTTTTTCAAAATTTTATGTAATTAAGTACTAATTTTGTTTTAAAAATTCAATGTCTTTGTTAATTTTTAGTCGAAAACAGAAAACCGGATGTAAAAATGTCTTTTCGTTTTTGAGAAATTAAAAAATAAAACCAAAACCACTTTTTTCTAAAAATAAAGTTTATTTTTATTTTTACCTTCTGGACTTTTAGTTTAATTTATTAGTTTAATTTATAAATTTAATTTTTTGTAATTGGAGTTTTATGAGGACTCAATAATGTAGAAAAGTATTGGATTTTCCCTGGATTAATCATTTTGTTTAATTTTTTTTTTTTACAAAATAAGTCAATTTTTCAGAAAATTGCCCCTCCCGGCTAAACGGGGGGGATAGACCCCCCTCCGATACGATTTTTTTCTTGTCTCAACTCAACCTACACGCTCTAGCTTTTTGGCACAACGCTCGTGAATCACCGTGTATATTTGTTAGAGCTGACGACATATAATTCTCAGTTTTGGGTCAAACTACTACTAGTACTGCTTTTTGAGTTTTCGTAATAAAGTGGCATCACTGGTACATCTGGTTTAGACCAATTATTTTGACGTCTGATTGACAGCATAGTTCCTTTGACAGATTCAAAATTAAGTTTACCAAATATATCTTCAAGCTCGGTTTCTCCATCTTTATCTTGATATTTAAGATTATTATTATAGTTTAAATAAATGCGACTATGTCATCTTGTCGACTATGTCATCTTAAGCAGATCTCCCCTACTAGCAGACCCGACAATCGTCGTTCCTGAGTAAAAAAATAAATTGAAATTCTTTTTAATAAGTGCCTCACATTTTATAACTTTTTGTTTTTAATTCGTTCGATTTTCAAGTGTTCGCAGTGGCGTAGCTACCACTGTATCCATGTAACAGGGCCCCCGAGATATAGGGGCACCCAAAGATAAACGGACAGAAGACGTGTGTAAAAAATGCACTTAAATATTTAATAAAGTTTTATTACAAAAAAATGTTCCGATGATCATTTTTTACATGCGTCAAATATTTTTTTTCCTGTGTATCTTTTTTTCTTTTTTTCATGTCCTACTTTATTGTGTTGATGTCATTTTTTTCTTCGCTGTTTGATGTTATAAGTCCAGTGTCCAAAGCCCTTCAAGATGAGGAAAATGACTTACAAAAAGCAAAAAAAAGACGGTCTAGAAAAAGAAAGAAATCAAAAGAAATTCAGTGATTTACTTAAAAAGTCCAAGGATTTAGCCAACGCACGATTGGGGAGTTAGGACTGTCTTCAAAAATAAAAGGAAAAACGAAGCGCAAAAAAAATTGGATACAGGGCACCCAAAGGCCTAGTTACGCCACTGAGTGTTCGATGAGATATCAAATAACTTCTTATTTAAGAAACAAACTGTTTAAATTGTTAAAGAACTCCTAGAATAAAATTCCAATCAAACAGAACTATAACCTTACCAAAGCCCCATAACTCCCCACACAACAAAAAACAGCAATAAATTTATTTCCCCCCATTAATTTTGAGTTCGTTCCACAGCAACTAATATTTCACTCAAATTCAAATTTATCTCAAGTGGGGCAAGTCCGCCGACGGACGCCGATAACCTCTTCTTCTCTCTGAAAACGAGTAATTTTGGTTTGTTTTTGTTTTTGTATTGTTCCATTGTTCAACGGTGTTTGTTTGTTTACATTTTCTCCGGGATTTTTAAAGCACCACTCCAGTACTCCACTGGCTCAGGCACTCTCTTGAGTTGGTTCTTCTGTTTTAATGGCTTTTGGTTTGGTTACATGCATTTCGTTGGGATTTCGATTGGGATATTCTGCGCACACGGTATTTTGGAGAGTGCGCTTTGCTTTGATTTTCTTCTGTTTCTGTGGAACGAAACGGAGACTAGCGAGCTGCCTGCTACTGCTAGCCAGTAAACTTGCCGACTAGCCAAGGCGTGTAAAGGCGAATGGCGACAACAACGACAACCGCTAGGCAACTTGTTTGGAAATCTTTTACTCAACAGTTAGGTTTCAACTCGGTAATGTGAATTGTGTGGTTCGCTCCGCGCTCGCATCATAAACATCAAGACGAAACGACAAGTGAATTCGTATCGTTTGTGTCGGTTAGTCGACTATAGAGTTCGAACTCCGGAATCGGATTTGAAGTTTAGTCTTTTTTTTTGTTGATACTCGAAAGAAAAGAATTTCTCCGGAATTTTTGCATAAAATGATGCAGTTTTGCATTTAAAAAGTTTGCAGTAAGTTCGTCAACAAAATAAATTCTCTCGATCTCCTTTCGTAAACCGTGAATTGGGGAAGTCACGTGCATTCGAATTCGTGTTTCACTTAAAGTTTCGCCAATAAAATTCGTAGGCAACCGGAATACCAAATTATTACCAAAAGGGGAAATCAATGCTTGAAAAAAAGTAATAATCACAGCTAAGCCAAGTGAAAAAAAAACACACTAATGATTATTTACGACAACAACAAAAGAAAAAAATGCTCATTGAAGGCGGGAATCATTGTGATTTAAAATTTGTCAAAGCGAAATCATCAAAAGGTGCATTGTGGTGTGCGAAGAAAAAGTGCTGACAGTGATTTGAAGTGATTTTCTGTGTTGTCCTCCTCTCGTTCGTCGCCCGTACTCCACCAATTTTCGGTGTTGTTTTTGTGTCTTGCCTACCCTAGGAGCAAGTAATAGAGAGTGGAACTAGCGTATAAACAGTTTCACCACAATTATTACAGTATCGCGGCTGGATTACGCGCCGCGCTCTCTCTCTCTCTGTCTGCCCTTGCCGTTGACATTTAAGTGCACGGATTGGATTATTATTTCTGTTTTTTTTTTGTCGTTATTATCGGTTTGACTTGTAGTTTTGTGGACTGTGGCTGTGACGTTCAGTCATTTCATTTTGTACATCATTTTGTTTATTTTGTTGTTTGTATCTCTCTGGGGTCTGATAGGTCATTACCACTTGGTTGTAGAGTTGTCGTTCGTCGCATCGTTGTCGTCATGTTGAGTCGTGCATTCTGCATCTACAACCACATGGTAATGGTATGCAGATTAACATATTTTTCCCGAGGAAGCAATACCCATCCATATTCGAAATCTACCTTCCTCGGGGCAATTTTTATCGCCCAATCTGTCTTGCCATGCAGCAAGTGGATTTATGATCTTCTTTTAGTCTTCAATTTGAATCGAAGATGCCAGAAAAAGCCAAAAGAGTTATTGAACTTTGTCTTTCATCATTTCATGTACAAATTTAGGACTTGAAGTTCACATTTGTAACGCTTGACGCTTGAGGCTATGTAGAGTCAATTCGTTACCAGCCCAAGTTCTGTTTGTTGATCTGCAACTTTTACTTAACCTTGAATCAGATCAAGTACTTTGTGAGTATATCAATTTACCAGAAAGTTTTTATTTTTATTTCCGTCAAATTTTGAACAAAGCAATTAAAGTTGATGTACATAGCTTTTAACTCATAGGTTTGATTTCAAGGTGCGTTGTGCGGTGTAATTTAAGTTGTAGGCACCTCTGTAGGTATGTACAACTGTTTAATGCTCGTTTAAACTCAAACAATAAAGCAAACAAACAAAGGTATGAAGGTGGATTCAATTTAGAACATTAAAACAGAAACCTGAATTATTGAACGGAAGATTGAATACACAAAGCTTCTGAAAACATTCTTTTTCCAAGCTGAATTCGATTTTTCTAGCGAGACAACTGTGCTAGAAATGACAGAATCTACATACTTACTAATTCGAACTCGAAGACTCGAACTCTAGTTGTTGTTCGAAGGAAAGGTAGCTTAGTATTAGTGTTCTACACGAGTCGCAGTACATGATACGTAGGTAGAAATTGTTAAGGACACAATTAGCGCTGAGTGCGCTGTTTTGATAGATACCTCATGAGATTCTAAAACCATTTAAGAATGGGTTAGAAAGGATGTGTGTTTCGGACGTACAATCCTATACACAATGTAGTATTATTCTCCTACACTAACGGCCTATTATCTCATAGTGCCATTTAGTTTAGGAGAAATAAGAGGGTTGGGGCGCTTAAGCCACAATTCTGCCTGGAATTCACTGGCAAAGTCGGGAAGTCTATAGGATTTTGAAATCTTAAGAGACTCACAGAAGACACCTGCACCAACACCGCATTCCATCTTCAAACCATACCGTGAAGATAGTTGCGTCGAAGTTATTCTTCACATCGCCTTCCTCCCAGTTGGTTCTTGACGGGAGAAAGACTCTAAACTTCTTTGAGATGTTTAAGGTAGAGAAGACGCAGTAATCGGAGTTGTAGAAAGGATGTCTGATCTGATGGTATCAGGCCTGTTTGATTGCAGTGTCCGCAGGATTTGGTTTTTCCAGCGGACTATTTCCTTGAGTCTCAAGATACTGCAGGACACCTGATATTTAATGAAAAGCTTAATCGGAAGAAGATCCCAGAATGACATAAAGTGCATCCGTTGGGCAGGACCTAATTGCCCCTGTATTTCTCTGCACCTTTGTAAGCTTGTTTACTATGTAAGATTTGCTGAAAGCAGGCCACAATGGTTCCGTAAACAAGTATCGGTCTTACAACCGCTGTGTATGTCAACTTCATTTTTGACTGGAGGCCCCACTTTTTGCCGAAGGTTTTGTTGCAGGTGTAGAAGGCAACGAACCCCTTTCTCACTCGTTCTTCAATGTTATGCTTCCAGTTTAATTTGGTGTCTAGTATTACGCCCAGATTTCTAGCACAGGAAGACAATGTTAGTGATTGACCGTTTAACCGAGGTAGAGTGAAGGGTGGTACGTATTTTGGTACACAGTCCACAGCTCGCGGCTAGGTGCCATGCTTGGAAATTTTCTAGAATGACCAAATCATCGGCGTACGCAACCGCTTTCGCACTTTCACTCCACTAATCTCGAGTTTCATAAGAAAGCTGTTCATGGCCAAAAGAAAATAAAAGAGGAGACAATACACCTCCTTGGGGTGTTCCTCGGCTGGCATAATTGGTACACCTTGAATATCCTAACTTTGATTGAATCCTCCTATTACCTACCATGGATATTATCCACCTTCTTATGTAGTCCTCATCACCAAAGTCTGAAAGTGATTCTGCGATGGATTCAGTTAGTACATTGTTGTTCTTCGTCTAAGAAGGTAGCTAGAGTCGCAGAACATACTGAGATGATATTCTTGGTTGGATTCAAAACCTCTCTGGCTCCGAGAAATTGGTGTCTGCTTTTATGCAGAAAGGACCAAACTTCACGAAGCATCTTTAAGGGTTCTGATATGCTTATGAGAAGTTCCAGAGTGTTTGATCTAGCGAATATTTGGTTACAGTAGGTATTTGTTTTGGTTACACTCAGAATGATGTAATTTGGCAACATGTTGTTAACACACACATAACACGATAAGATAGTCGAACACAAACAAATACCATCCACAAGCAATAATAACATACTCGTAATTTAAATAAATTCCAACTCGAAAATAAACAAAAAATTGGTTCGCTACGTTTGGCCTGTATATGTAAATACTTTTCGACCTGAAAAAATAAAATTTCGCGAAAAACAAACATTTTCATTTTGCCTTCCCAAAACAGTTTTCAAAACAATCCATTCATAAGCTGAAAACAACAAACGCAAATATTACTTTCCATTGTTGATGTCTAGCGTCTAGAAACTATTTCTGTTTTATCACTCACTTGCAATTAGAAGCCAATTTGGAATAACTTGCAAGAAAACAAAAAGTGAAATGTTTTCCGAAATGATATTCAATTGCTTTTGCTTCTAATGACTTTATGGCTACTATCCAAATTTGGTACCGTCAATAATTTAGGAACCAACACCAACCGAAACTACAAAATTATACCTATCCGAAATAAAGTACGTGATGAGAATGTTTAAGAAGAAAATTAAAAAAAAGAAATTTTGTTATTCCGCAAGTGGATGGAAGGCTTTCAGCACATAACATATACTTCAAAGTAAGCATCAGATATCGTTTTTAAGAGGTTTTCTACAACCTAAGGTGCGGCCAGGCTAAATATAGTCGACTTTCGATTTTCTTTGTAGGACTAGGCATGTTTTTTTTTTTTCTTATCATGTTTTGTATTTTTTGGTCGTCTTTTGTTAAATTTAATCAGCAACTAGTTGATTTCACTGAGTCGGAGATAGTCATGCTTCGGTTTTGACAGTCGATAATCTAAATGGAAATAAAATGTATCCACCCTCAATTTAGCTGAGCAGCAAAACGATTCGGAACGAGAGATAAATAGGGATCATTACGAACATTTAATGGCAAGCGGTTGAATGGAAAACGGGTGTTTTCGCTTAACTTCTTTAGTCAAATGCAAATTCCACAGCAATCCTTAGTCAAAAATATGTTCTAAAACTTTTCAACAAAATAGGAATAAACTACCTTAACTTTTCTGATACACATTTAGAGTGTTCAACATTCTCTTTGAAATTTCCTTTGAACAAAACAAAACACCCTTTTCCCACTACCCAGGATTAGCTGATGTCAGCTGAAAAGAAAAAAAAACTCTAAAGCAATAAACGAACCGAAAACAGAAAAAAGCTGACGAAAAACCATAAAAAAGTTGAAAAGTTCTGTAGTTACGACTGTTATACATGTAGAGATGAAGGTATATCAAATAACTTGGGGGAATGGTTCTAGAATAAAAATAGGTCACCACTAGGAGTGGAAAAGGAATCAACATGATAACTGGCAAAGAAATCCGGTTGGAGTCGATGGAGTTTTTGCACCCTCGTTTGTCGTATTTGCCCTAATTTTGTTTTTGGTTTGAAGCAATTTCAAATTGCATTCCCCTTAGAGAAAAATAACATTTCATTGATTCTTACACTGTGTTCCACTTCTGAGTGAGTAAATAGTGAACATTTTTAAGGATTGCATTTTTGTAGCTTCTCGTTAATTTCTGTAAGCGATCAATGAAGCATTTTCGAGTAGTTGGAGGTTTAATAGATTTGAAAAGCATAACCGCTAGAAAGCCCATAAAGAACAACAAAAATCCGAAGAAATAAAAAAAAATAATAAAAACTTAAAACAAGCCTATTTTCAAATACGAAGCATTGTCGTTAAACTCCTTAAGAATTTATTTTGGACCAGAGTTCACTATGTTAACATTTTCCTTCCACTAATTCTTGTCACTTATTCGAGAACGGAGCCATAGAACAACAAGAAAAACAAAAACAAATTGATGAACAAACAAAACAAAAAAAAAAGAAATAAAATCTATTTTCAGAAACAAATTAAAGTCGAAAATTAAAACATCAACATTCTATATAATGTGACCTTCCCCACAAAAAAAAATTAAAAGAAAAGAAAATTAAACAAGAAAAAAGCTGACAAAATAAAATCTCAAACTTGTTGTAAATTGTAACCCAATTATATCAAGAAGAAAAGTGATAACATAAAAAATTAACAAAATGTTAAAAATTCAAATGCTGGAGCAGATCGTTACCCGCGATAATGTGGATAGCGACGACAAGGATAATGCTAGCAATAAATCAACATCATCGTCACCTTTACACCATCAACATCAACATCATAGTCATTCGCATTCTCATTCTCATCAGCAGCAACATGCTGCTGTTCAGCGTCAAGCATCCGGAAGTGTAAAATCCGCAAGTCAAGGATCATCTCCAGCCGGGTATGTATGTGTGTGCTATTGTGTCTATATGGTGTCTCCGTCTGTCTTTTAATTAAAGCACATATTTTTATTTTATTTTATTTTTTTTTGCTTTTTAATAAAAACTTGATTGTTGCACGTGTGTGTTGTTTGGTTTGTTGGTTTCGAGACTATGGGGCTTTGAGGGTAAGGATACTTGGGTATCTTTGATTGATGAGGTCTGTGAGTTCATTCAATGCTTTAAAATGGATGACCACGACCAGTAATCATCTGGGAGGAGGTAAAGCATTTCCTTCTTTTCAGAGGAGTTTTAATTTTTTTTTCGGTTTGTGCTTTGAGCACTGGAACTGGAAATGCTTGATATAAGATAAAAGACCTTAACAGCATCGACATGGTTGCCAATTTCTCTCGCAGAATTTAAAAGGAACATAAGTCACAATCTTGTTTCTAGTTAGTTTTCCGAACAATGGTCATAAAAATACAGAACTGCAGTCGTACTGTTAAGAACAGAGATTCATTCTTAAACCGTACTTGGTGAATATCGAGATCCTTATCAAGTTTTGTCTCTCTCTATCATTACAACATTCAGAGAGTGTAAACATGTTGTCAGACTCAGAATCCCATCAGGTTCAGGTTAGGTTAGAGTGGCTGTCTAGATGTTGTTGACTACCTAGACCTTAAGGGTCCATTGTGATATCACTCAAGAAGTTACTTACATTTTGTACTTTTAATAAAATTAGAGAGACTTCTTGTGCCGATCGTTGCCAGTTCACTGGTATTATCGAAGAAGGGATTACCGAGATAGTTATTCCTTCTATTGGAGAGATACATAGAATGTGTTGGACTGTTTCCTCTTTCTCCTTGTCCATGCAACTTCTACAGAAGTGTCGTGTTTTCTTGCAGAGGTCCTCCTTTTCCCCAGAGATCTTGAAGGGATGGAAACAAAGGGGTTATTATCGAATACCAATTTTGGGGTGGTATAGTCTAAGCGATCTTTGATAGATCTGAAAATGTCTAAGATAGTAGTATGACCAGTATTGTTACTGATAAATTCAGAGGTGTCTGCTGTTGGTGTTGAGCTAAGTACTCCCGTGATGCACATACCTGCTGACCCCTGGACTTTAATGAGTTTATTCAAATTTACCATCTTGTTCAGTGCGGTCCACCATACGAAAACTTCATAAATGAGTATCGGTCTGATTACTTACTGAAGTTTAAAGCCAGTGGGTTATTTTAGGGGAGAAGCCTTATTTTGAGCCTATGGCCATTTTACAAGTAAAGAGTGCCTCTCATCAATATTTGCCTTCCAATTCAGTTTTTTGTCTAATATGAGGACTAAATATTTGGCCATCAGCTTATTATAAAAAAATTGCATGTTCTTTGTTCAATTCATCATGAACAGAATTATAGCGTATTTGCCTTTTCTCCCATGGTGGCAACCACATTCCAAATATTCAGTTGCCATACAGTGATCAATGGAAAGTGAAATAAGTGCAACAAGAAATATTTTTCTTAGCTCAAAGTCTGCCAAGAAAAAGTAGAAGCAAATGGAAAAAAAGACTCTTTAATTACACCTTGGCGTTACCAAGGAAGCTCGCAGTCGCAACTACCACATCAGACGAAGTTTATAGCATAGCAGCCATTAAATGGAAAGTGCTCTAGGGGAAATATTTATGACGGCCACTTGTGTTTTCTCTGCTGTTCGCTGCATATACAATGCAGTTAGATGGATACACTTAATTACCAATTTTGTAACGAAAGTGATTTGTTTTTCTGTAGAAGTAGTTGAGAACATCTAATATAGGTCAAAGTTGAAGCCTAAGTCGTAACAATCCATTACATATCATTAAACGGTATTGGCTGATCAAATAAAGAATGGATATTGCTTTGTCAAGTTCAAAGATATGCTGAAATGTGGGAATAGGTCAGAAAAGTCTACACATTTATTAATCAGATTTATGAGATTCGTTTTTCTATTGTTTTGCTGGTTTTTGTTTTATTCATAAATTCGAAAATAATTTATTCAGAAGACGCACAACTATAACTGCCACTGGGTTAAATAACAGAGGACATTACTCCGTATGTCGGATGAAATGTAGGGCAGTCGTTTTTGTCTGTTGTTGTGTCGTTTGCTGGGCGCCATTTAGAGTTTGTGGCAGACGATGCCAGATGGGATTATGATTTTGAGAACGAAGCTCTGTAAAATCAATATTGATATTGTTTTGGAAGATTTTCAGTTTGTTATGATTTCAATTGTATGTTTTTCATGCTTCTGGTGAATCAAAGCGTTAGTATGGTAATTTTTGTTTGCTTTTGGCTACATTTTCAATTAATTATTCTAAGCCGGCAATTCTGGAACTATAAATAATGATTTTAAAGTTCATAAATTACCAGATCAACGTAAACATGATGATTGGGAACAAGCAGTTGGGCAAAACGTGCTGTTTATTGTGGCATAATTACTCACCGGTTATCGTAAATCGTGACTCGATAGTATTTTTGAATGTTTTTATTACAAGTATCTACCAATAAATTCCCACGTGCTGTCTGCAATGTAGAACTAGGCAAAGACGAATACTTTCCTAACTAGTGTACAGAACCAGAAAAGATTATAAGGGGCCAGTTATAGCGATCATTGAATTCCATCAGGAAAAATGTTTGAATGGATATTTAACTAAGTTTTCTTTTGATTACTAATGCAATTTATATACCAATCGACCGGGAAATACTTAAAGAATTTTTTTCTAGAAAAAAATATAAGTTCGCAAACTTATTTTTCGTTAAAAAAGTATTTTTCTATTTTCCGTACGGAAATTCGTTTTCCTGAACAGCTGATGGATTTTTGTCAAAAAATGAAACAAATCGTTCCAATGATTTGCGTTTCAATTTTGTACAATTCTAATGATCTGTGTTTCAACTTCTCACAATTCCAATGATAGAATTACGGCAGGAAAAAAATTCCTGACAGAAATTTTCAATGATTGCTATACACGCTCATCAGGAAAAAAATTCAGTTTCTTCCTGTTCCAATTTTTCCTGATGAAAACCAATGATCGCTATAACTTGCCCCTAAAGCTTTTTAAATTTCATTCATAAAACCCAAACCTCAGCATACAATTAACATACTTTTCCCATACAAAAAACATAAAACACAAGCATGAACACTTTTTTTCCTCTTATTTTCTTCCAAAACTACTGAGCTTACACCGTTTAAATCACTTTTTATCTATTCATGTGACACTGCCTTGCAACATGACTAAAAGAAAAAAAACACTCAAAACACAAGACACTAAAGCCTGAAATAATAGCAACAATAAAATCTAAATTATTAATGTAAGTCACCATTTCACATTTGCATTTTTCCTGCAATAACTTTTTTTATGTTCACACTTAACACAGTTGGAATCGGAACACACCTGAAATTTAATGCAAAAAAAGAAACAAAAACGAACCAAAACACCCTGGGAGCATTGTTGTCAGTTTTTTTTTATTTACGAAATCTCCAAAGTGTTTATTAAAACGGTTGAACTGCTTTCAGGTGTTTTAAGCGACTTATAGTTCCTCAACAGTTTATTTTTTTGTCTTCTTTCATGTGGCCGTCTCTGCAGACTACACGTTGGTTGTCATTATTTGCGCGCCATGAAGCATAAAATTTATTTAAAAAAAAACACTTATGCAGAAAAAAAGTAAATTATTGCATAACCTCATCACTTTAATCTCAGCAGTCATAGTCGCCACGAGCCTTAGAAGTAAGAAGTAAGAACCCTAGCATGACAAGTTTCTGATTTTGCATTTATTTCCTCCGTTGAAGCGAGGAGTTCTCTAGGTGCTACTGTTCACCGTGTTCCATCTGTATGATATTCCTATTGAATGGTGACACTGGCAACGTGAGCAATATAATGAATGACTGACAGGGAATCGAATTAACTTCTTGTCAGCTGCTTGGATAGAATGAACGAAAACGAACGAAAGAACGTTTCGACTGCTGATGTCAATCTTTATTCAAAAGACAGCTCAAAGGTATAGAATGATATAGAATGATGCCAGCGAGGCCGAGCACTCAAGAAGTGGGTGTTAAATGAGTTAGCTTTAAGGTTTATAAAAGCGACAAGATGGTAGACTTAATGAAATCAGGGTGTTCGTTTTTTTCAAACTCTCTCACCTTTATGGTGTCTCTAATACTCGTAACCATCTGATCTCAAGACGAAAAACTATTAAGGAGTCCATTTAAATTTGTCTGCTAAACTAGGTTAGTCGGAAGACTATAGGCACATAAAGAAGTAGAAGGTGTTTCCTTCAAATAGTAGTTGGGTAATTTATATGATATTGGAATTTGGGTGTGGGTGCAGAAGTGGCTTTCGAAATACTTTCCATTTTAGGGCAGCTTAAAATCAACATCAAATTTTACCGACAGACACTTTGTTTCGAGATGATTTGACAAAAGTTGTACATAATTCATTTTCATCTTAAAGGAAATAAAACTGGAATGAATGGTTAACTTTGTGTTTGTCCCACATCTTCTCTCTTGTCTTTTCTTACAATGAAAGATTGACACCGTGGCTGTTCTGAATATTATCAGTTTTCAGTTCTGATTCCAATCTTGAAAATGTAATTTCTCTTGATCAATGTAAATGCTTACACGCATTCACGCATTGGCACTAATTTTTGTCTTTAAAAGCAGAAAGTGTGAGAAAAATATCAAAACTAGAGACAAAAATAGAAGCGAAAAAGATGAATGCGCGTCTTTTGTTTATATTGAAATCTCAAAACATTTTTCTTCTCTTTTTATTGTCGTTGCAAGTCTATAAGCTATTCAAGGTCTTTTTATAATTATGTATACTTGCCTCAAAAAAATGTTGGATGACCTCTTACAACATCGAAACACAAGCAATAATCGGAAAACAAATTGTTTTGATGGATGAGCTTAAATCTGCTGAGTATGAGGTTAACGGAATACTTATGAACTATTGAGAATCTTAGACCACCTATATTCTAAGTACATACGAAACGTTCGTAAAAAAGAATTTCAGATAGTCTTGTAACCGAACCTCACAAATATTAAGCTGACATTTAACCATCGATCATATCAGCTTTTGGTAAAAGACTTATTTGTATAATAGTATGAAGCAGAACTGTGACAAATTGTGGAATCGCAGTCAATGCTAGGGATTTGGAAAGACCACTTCTGTAGACTGTATAACAATTCCGTGAACCCGACCTAGAAGAAGTGAAAACGGCAATATCACGGCTGAAATCCAACAAAGCCGCTGGAGCAGATGCCTAGCTATTCAAAGCAGTAGGCGATGATCTAGATAGGAGCATGCACCAAATCATCAGTAAGATATGGTCGGCAGAATGCATGCCCGATGAATGGAACCTCAGCATTGTTTGCCCGATCCTGAAATAAGGAGATCCTCTAAACTGCGCCTACTACAGAGGTATCAGCCTACGTAACATCGCTTACAAGATCCTAACCCTTCGTCAACAATCTGATTGGTCGTTATCAATGTGGCTCCAGACCAGGAAACTCAACCATCGACCAAATTTTCACTTTGCGGCAGATCCTGAAAAGGAGGAAGGACACCCAACGCCGACAACTCGGACAGAACATCGCAATAGACGCATACAACTTCGAGGTAGTAGAGGCGTTTGTCTACCTAGGCTTCGGCCTGGAAAGCCTTCGACACTATTCCCGAGGTACGTAGAAGGAGAGGAAGACCGTGAATCAGGTGGAACACACAAGAGGACCTCAATCAACTTGGAGTGCAAAACTGGAGACAGCTATCTAGGGACTGAGCTGGCTGGGGACTGGGGTAGACTGTTGGTTGAGGCCCAAGTCCACAACGAACTGTAGCGCCACCTTAAGTAAGTAAGCAAGAGAGCGAGAACCGAAAGATAAAGGAAGCTTTATCCGTCCTTGAAACATGGCGCAGAACACAAAAACCAGGCTTGGTAGACTGCGATTGACTGAATGTTCAGCTCGAATGAGCGAAGATAAACTGGCCCAGATTGTTTCTTGCGATTCAAATCATAGTAAGAAGCAGTGCGCTGGAAGAGTGGCTGGATAATTATGGCCTGTGTCGAACATTTAGGTATTGAGCAATTGGTCACCGATAGGGATAAGTAGAAGAACTTGCTGAAGAAGGCTCCGAGCAAATCCCTGTTGTGACGCAAATGAAGGCAGAAACTTTCGACAAAAAGCAAAAAATTAAAAATAAATTAAATACCTCTGATCAGTAAATGACACAAGACTCTATTTCATAACTTCTTAAAGGTTAAGGAACCAAAAACAAAAAAACAATATCAATTAACAAAATGTTGAACTATTCAAAATCCAAAAACCTGACTCAACCAAAAACAGCTGACCTTTTTCCAAATTCAAGAAATTAACATGATTTCCGCTATTGTTTCTGCTAATCTAATTAATTTAACCTATCACTATCACCTACCTAACTCGAATCAGGTGTCTGTTAAAAGATTAGATTTCGATTCAAAATAAAATTATTGTTAATAAACACAAACAATGACATAAGACCTCGAAACTCGAGAAGTCATAATTTTATTTTTACGGTAGCTGATTTAATGTTTAATCTCTATCTTATCTTCCCTAAACAACAAAGTAGCGCATTTAAAAATCAGTCAAGTTGTGACTTTTTATTGCCCAACTCTCTCGCGTTGCATGTCGTGTCATAGCTATTTTATTGCTTTGAATTTATTGTGAGAAAGTTTTCACCCAATTCGCACTTGAGACGGTCTCGAATAATTATACTAAATGTTTTATTTAATAAATTAATTAAGCCAGAGTGTAACACGCTACCGAGACTGGTTTGGAGATTCTGTATAGGAGATAGGAGCTATACGCACTATGTTTGAGCCTGTGCTTGAAGTTTGAACCTAAATCTGAGATAAGCATAAACAAGCGTGCTGAATATAGACTTGCTGCAACTTTGTAGTCAGCTTCTTTTTATAGGTCTTCAGGAAAAACTGGTTAAACACTGACTTCAACTCGGCTTAAAGCACTTATAAGAACACTCGATTTGCTTTTTTGTTCTTTTAATCTCTTATTTTAAAAGCCCAACTGTAAGTTTTTTAATATTTCCGGCTTTTGGTATCAAACAACTGTCATAGACTGTCAAAACTTATGGCACCTTACCGATAAATTGCTTTTGGTTGAATAGACTGCACAAGTCAGGTGCATGACGCAAGCACAAGTCGTTAAAGCAAAAAAAGACTAATGATACAATCACAGCGGTACAACTTCATTAAAATTGAAAATGCAAGTGTATGAGTGTACATAGGTAATAAAATACCACGAGTTCGTTTATGGAATAAATTGTTGTTAAGTTTGACGATTATGGTGAGATGTCAAACATTTTTGAAAATGTTTGACCTTATGTACAAATTCAAAAAAATTAAGACGTTCGTTGACGTCGTCGTCGTGGCTTAGAGCTTTGATGTCAAATATTTTCTCATGAAATGAGTTTGCCTTAAATGAAAAATGACGAATTGTTTCACATTTTTATCAACAACGTGAAAAATTGGCTGTCCAGAATACTTCAAAGGCATACTTTGTGTTGATTGATTCTTGAGTGGAACTCAAATGTATTTTGGTGCTTGAGATGAAATTCGACAAGTATTCAATTAAAACCAACAACTGAAAAAAATAACTTTGTAAATTGGTTCGTTGTTTTTTTCTTTTCTGAAAATAGGTACGACAATTCTTCGAAGAGGTTATAACGACAGTTCTTTTCTTAGAAATCTGTTAAATTGTGAAACAATTACAAGCTTTTGAATTCAACAGCCAAATAATCAAGCTAACGTATAAAATCATCCCCGTCCTTCTTCGACAAAAAATGCTCCAAGAAATGTTTGCGGATGTATTAAAACAACTAATTTGTGTCAAAAATTAGCCAAAGGATCAAACATTCTGAAATTCGAAATCCATCGCTTCTACGAAAGTCCGAAAGCCACAAACTTTTACAGCTTCCGTCCGACCATAACTTTTCTTGGAAACCGAAACCCCTGGGGCCTCCAGGGAATGGTTCCTTTTGGTTGGCCTGAGCACCAAATCTAATTTAATCTCGTTAATATTTGTGCTCCTTAACAATTTAACCCCATTAGGATCTAGTTCATAGCCATCTCTGCTCCAACTCCGAACCTTAATGTTACCTAAATGAATTTTTATTCAAATTCTTGCAACATTTATGTTTCACTTCTCCTACACCCCAAGGATTCTCTTTCTCTTATATGTGAAATGGAAACAGTTATGAAATGACCTTTCACCTTAATGCATGAAATTAATGAGAATTCAGAGTGGTGCCTTACTTAAAAATACTAACACGAACCGAACGACCTGATTCACAGAATTTTGCCCTGAAAATTCTTTTCCGCAAATATTTGGATGCCTGATGCATACCTTAACCTAAATTCTGATATTTGAAAGGAACTTTTATATGTGAGAAACCTCTGCGTTCTTGTAAATGCGGGGGAGAGTCGATGTTGAAGGGATGATGGGGAGCGAATCTAAAGGAACGTTTCAATACTTGATACAATGTTTATTAAGAAAAAAGCTACTGCTGGATGTATGTGTCACTATGATGCACACAACACCAAACTGAAATATATAGTTAATTCCTGTCGAATAAGCAGGGCAAATTGTTTGAATTGCGAAACACAGTAGCAGCTGAATGCAGCTTGGATTTGAGGTTAAGTTAGGGCGGAATTTCTACAGCGCTCCCACTCGTAACGTCCGTTCGTTCTTCGTTGTTGGAACGAAATATAAACAGAAACAACAACCGGCTGAATGCAGATCGAAAGCAATAACAGTTAGGTGCGGAACATTTTGTAAGACACGGAGAAAAAAGACTTGCTAAAAACAATTGGAATCTGTATTAAATTAAGCGGATTTCTGCATGGTTTTTTGCCAAGCGGACTTTCGGCTTAAAGCAATTCGACAAATCACCTTGATTTCGGTAAAGTTATATTCAAGGTGAATCCGTTTAGTTTTATAAGAAAATCATTCTCTTTTGAGTATTTTATCAAGTCGAAAACATCTTATTTTGAAATGCATTTGCATACAAATAATGTATCTTCCACGTTAAAACAAGCCGTTTTCCGATTGATTTTATTCTAATCACATTTTTTTAAGACTTTTTGAAAGTTGATATTAAGTGAAGCATATCTTAATTTTAAGTGCGTTCAGTTAAAACTAAGATTTTTCGCACTTTGGTATCACACGTTTACGAATATATTTTACAAGAAAATCTGTTTCTTTTTAGACTTCTCCTAGGTAAAAATTAAATGAAGTTTTTCTTAATTTCAAGTTCATTCTTCTTAAAGTAAGACGTTCACCACTTAAAAATCATACGTTTTCCAGTAGATTTTACAAAAATTTGTTTTTTTTTCAATTTTAAAAAAGATTATTTAATTTTGCATTACCATACAATAATATATAGGTACGGAACTGATCTTAGTGTGTCGAATATCCTATTTATATGGGCATGAAATGTTAATATAATTTTTTTTGTTTTCCTTTCAGTTTCCTTTTTCAACAAAAATTGAACAAGTCTTACCTTTTAAACCATTTAAAGTTTGGAGTTTAAATTAAAAGATCACAGCAGCAAATCTTCTGCAATGTGATCTTAATAATCTTAAAATACAAACAAATCATTTTTAAATATATTGTTCATAAGCTGCAAAATTTCCAAAAATAAAAAGTAATTTTATAGTTTAAAGAGTTTATTTACTTCAGTACAGTTTTACAGAGTATTTTACATTTCTTAAAAATAAAGCTTAGGGCGAACAACTTTGAGCCCGTTATTTAAAAAATAAAAATGAATAGGTGGTCCATCCACATTTTTTATATTGATTGCACAATAATTTTAATACAATAATTTTAATATAATACCAACGAATATCCTAATTCATCGTTGTAACGCGGCCAATCTTTAAGCAATTCGCCTAATGATTTGTCATTATTCCTCAAAGATTTAATGCGAAGTTTGCTTGTCTTCTTCCAGTTATCAAGGACAGTTTCCCATGGAGCAACATGATTCGCTAACCAGATAATACATTGGTCTAACTCATCTATAAATAAATATGAAATGAAATAAGTATATAGTTGGAACACTTACATATAATAATTTAAAAAAAATACCGTCTTCATCACAATTGTCTTTATCGGAGTCGGAAGTATGGCCTTCTTTGTGGGATGTGGACGCAGTACTGCTGGGCCTAGTTCTCTTCACAAACTTAATGCGAATTTTACTATTCGCCCACTTGGAATGAAGTTTTCCAGTTGGATTTTTTGAGCCTTGCTTCCTTGGCATATAATATGTCTCCTAACAATTGTTTATTTAAATATCAATATGATTTTTTAAGATAGTTTAAAAAAATAGGCATAACTGCATCGCTTTTTTAAGAATCTTGCCCTCTAAAGTACGTTGTTTATCGCAAGTAAAAAATTATACATACCTTTTTCTCCGTTGGAAAAAGTCTAACAATACTTTCTGAAATTTGTTGCATTAATTTGTAATTTAAGACAACTCTCTTGTTTAGGCACTCGTCTACTATGCATTGGACCAAGTCCTTTTGACATTTATTATCCAAGATGTTATTTTTCTTGTAAAACTCAATTATGATCTGCCCTTTTATCGTTTTTTGTAACACACTTTCGATATTCAGTACATCTATGAGATTCAGTGTTTCAGAAGAAGAAGTTAAGGGTGATGAAGACTGGTTTAAATTATCCAGCCAACTTGTAACAGATTTGGACATTGAGAGTGTGTCTCGATCAACTATACTTGGTCCTGACAACGGTTTGCCCTTAAAATCAGATAAAAACAAAAATATTGTCAAAAATGAATAAAACCTTTCGAATAAAAAAAATAATATTTTTGTTAGATCGCACCACCACCCCCCTCAGAAAGTAAACTTTTATTACTTACCTGTGAAATGCGCCAATTTAACAATCCGTCTTTAAACAAAATATATTCCCGAAAATCTAAATTCACCTTTGAAAAAAGTACTTCAATATCATGACGCTCCATTTTGCAGAGTATATTTTGATCGACTCCCTGCGCATGAAGCAGTGCAATCGAATTTTCACTTAGACCCCATTCAGAAAGAAGGCCTTCGATTGCACTATCGCCAGTTGTATAAACAAATTGATATATCATATCTCTTCATTATTTTACAACATTTTTAGTCACTTAAGTTATTTTATAAGTTATTTAATAAAACTTCAACAAATTACATCGCGGTCGCAATCAACGAACTGTACTTACTGCACTGGAAAAAGAATAAAAACACAATGCGTCTACCGAACGAGTATAAGATGCAACAAAACTAACAAAAACAATGAAATTGTCTTATAAAAAAAGGAGTCACAACTTAAATTAATGTGGAAATCTCCTTAAAATAGAGAGTCACCACTTCATTTAATGAAAAATCCGTTAGTTTGTCTACCGTACCTACATAAACATGAACATGCACACTGTTGCAAAGACAAAACCAAAAGCAACAAAAAATTCAGTTTTAAGATGTTCACCTTAGTTTAAAATGATTCTCTTCTAAAATTCATAGGTAGATGGGTTGATTGGAATTGTTTTTTGTTTTTGTTGTTGCAAAAATCCTCTTGCACAGTAGCATGGAACGTTTTTATCACTGCATGTATAAGTGGCGACTTTTGTTTAAGGAGATTATCAACTTAATTTAAAATGATGCACCTTTTCAAGAAAGTTTTATTGAATCAATAAGTTAACACATAGAATTATTGAGAAGTCAGTTAATTTTAAGCGGAAAAAGCATGGTTTGTTTTAGCAGAAAATTCTCTTGAGAATGAAATGATGAACTTAATTAAATCTAAGAGAGTTTAAACGGAATCCATTTGTTTCGATATGAAGTCCAGTTGTGTTAAGTAGATTGGTATTAAGATTACCATCACCTTATTTTAAAGTGGCTGATTTTTCTCCGTGGATGTAACAAAATTATGAAAATGGAGACAAATCAGTCCTCACTATATTTACTTAACCGGCTAACAATCCATGAAGGATCTCAGCCTGAAATACTGCAGCCTTCCATCGGGAACGGTCCTTCGCAAGCAATGTCCAGTCGCCGAAACCAAGCGCTCTGGCATCCGCAGTCACTTGGTCATTGTACTGTAGGTTCGGTCTTCCTTGACGTCTCGAACCTGGGGGCTGCGATAAGAAGACTTTCTTGGCTAGAGCGTTGTCGTCCATTCGCTGGATGTGGCCGAGTCAATGTATTCGTCTTTTTTTGCCTTTCTGGACTACATCCACTTCTTGGTACAGCTCGTCCAGTTCGCGGTTGAACCTTCTTCTTCATTCGCCATCGTCGCATACGGGACCGAAAATCCGTCGAAGAATTTTGCTTTCGAAAGTGCCCAGTATCAATTCCCCTTTTTTCCTTATCGTCTAACACTCGGCGCCGAAGAGTAGGACTAATAAAGTCAAAGTTTTGTATAGCAGACTTTTTGTCTTGCGAGTGAGGAGTATGAACCCAGTTGTTTTGCCAAACCGAAGCAGCAGCGGTTCGTTAGGGTAATTCTTCTTCGGATCTCCACTAAGGTGAGATTCATGTTTGTTCCAAGGTAGGTGAACTCCTTAACTATCCGAAAGTGCTGCTACCAAAAGTGACGGTTTGTCCCAGGCGGTGGACAGATGTCGCTTTGTTTGTTGATAGCATGTACTTTGTGGAGGGTGAATCATTCATTTCAAGACCAACGAGTTTCGCCTGTTCTTCAATCGCTGTGAAGGCCTCAATGGCATATTCCTCATCTAATTTGTTTTTCTCAAAAAATGTCGAACACATTTGTAACACAGCACTGTACTGTACAAACACAACCTCTCAGCCACAACAACGCCATCCAACTTACACTCGAGTGAGTGTCGGTGTGCATTATTATTATTTAACCCAAGGAAAAGTGCACATTGGCATGCGAAAAGCAAGACACTTAAAAAATGTGGAACGTGGTTTATGAACGAAAACTGCGCAAACAAATGACCAACCAACGTTAACGTCGCGTCTCGTCGTTCTTCGTCCTCGTCAGTCGGTCTATACTAGATCACTAGATGTATGTTGACGAGGAGAGCCCAACCATTGGATGGATAGTGCAAATTGTTATAGTTTGCCTCTGAATCTGGCAATTCTGTGCCACTAGGTCGATTGCATTATTTTTTTGTTTATACGAAAAATTGCATTTGCCAACCAAACTCCACATACAACTTCAACGTTTGTTTCGTTTCGTTTGGTCCAACAAAAACAAACGGCCACAGCTCAGTGCAAAACTATTCCGGTTAACAATAATAATAATTACCAGCCGCAATAATAATACACTGTAGATTGCAAAGCAGAACCGCGTTGCCAATAATTGTTGTTCGAGAATCGAGAGTGTTTCGCAAGCACAATAGCCGTGTCGTTGTCGTAGCTATAGGTGGATAGTGGTGATAGTTGCAATATTCCGCGTTTAGCAGACCAACTGGCTGCTATCTTTATGCAGTTGCACCATTTGTACGGAAGCTCTTACCGACTCGTTAATTGAATGAAAACATTTCCGTTCGTTTGTTATTTGAGGGCCAAGTTGAAAGGTTGAGGTGCCTCCCTGCGCTGAACAAGTACAACTGCAACGCTAGATATGTTTAAAATTCGACGAAGTCCGTTTGGAATGCAAACTATCTGTGAGCTCGCGAGGGTGCATCATAGTTATGATGTTCGCCTGCAACAGACAATTTAAACAGCTTAGAAACAATTTCTTATCGCGCATCGAATGTGACTCTTTCTGAATTTCCAAAGGCAAAGAGAGACTCAAGGGGGAAAAAACTCATAAACAAGGTCACTAAGCTGACTTTTGCTCGTAATGCTTCAGTTCGATTTTATTACGCTTTTTTGTCATTTGATTTATTTTTCCGATTTATTTATTTTCGTGTTCTCTTTTGCTCTGGTCAGAACTCGGCTGCGGACTGGGCTTATCAGTGAGTTGTTGTAATTTATAATGAGAGTGCCGATAAGACGCGACAATTGGTCTGATTGTTTCGCTCTGAAATGTGTGTGGGCAGCTATAGCTAAAAGTGCAATTAAGCTTAATTACATTCTGATTGAATTTAAGAGGTTTGTAGGTTAGGGAAGGTGGAAACGTTTACAAAGTAAAGTAAAGGGCGGTTATGCTCTCTTAAATCTTCATTTGTTTGCTGTTGGAAAATGTCTTCTTTCTGTTAGCTTCAGTAAGCATTTATGCCATCATCTTCATCTTCGAAGAAAATGAAAAGTGCGCAAAAAATATTCATTTCCTGTATTTTTTTTTCTATAAGATGAACACACAGTTAGGTCGGTATTACCCTTTTCATCCTTTTCATGAGGGCGTTCCTTGGTGGCAAAAGCTGTGACTTAATGTTCCAGCATCACACAACACACTTAGGACAAATAGAAGTAAGGTAAACATATGAACATGTCATAATGTCTTCCAGGGGTAGAAAAAAGCAGTCAAGGGAGTGAAAAATATTATGTGAAGATAGATAACTTCTTTTAGCCCTACGTTTGCTTTTACAGGATAATTCCAACCAAATGAATTCTTCAGTATGAGTCTTGGAATAGAGGATTTCTCCTTTAAGGACATTTGATGCTGCACAACAACGAGGATGGTACGTGATTTTCACGTACATTTTCAAGATATCCGTGGTTTTATTCCCTTTAACCCTTTTTTTCTCTTCTGACGGTTGATCGTTGTTCTGTTTTCGTTGTAGAATTGGGTTGTGGGCGTTGGTGTGGTATCCTTGGCAACTTGTCGTTTTTTGTTCTTTCTTTTGAATTCAAGTTCCGCTTACTCTTTTTCAACACACAGATATGTAGGTACTTACAAGTTCATATATAAAGGTACCTACTGCAAGTGCGGCCACCCTTTTCAATGTCGGGTGTAGGTAGAGGTACATAATGTGCATTCACTCCTGCTTTATTCTCAATTTTCCTTGGTTTTGTCGCACACTCGTACTCCGCTTTCGATGACAACAATAAAATGCAACGACAACCAGGACAACGAGACGACCGACGACGACTCTAAGTTTACATTTTCATCAGAAAGCACGTTCCTTTCGGATAAATTTGCACACTCATTCGTACATGCATCGTGTGGACAAAGTTATAATGTACTTCCCGAGATCTACAAAGCAAGCTACTTATCCTATTCCTATTCAATTTTCTTGCTGCCACTGTGTTATGCTCGGTGTACTGCAGCTTGGAGGATAAATTTTCTGTTGAATTCAATTAAATTCTATTTTGCTTCGTATGACAAGTGGAGTATCTAACCAGATACACAACATTTGTGTCTACATTTCCTTTTCTTGAAGTTTTAAGTAGGTTTACGTTTACACAAAAGTATCAGGACGAATTTCGTTCAAAGTTCTACAGACTTTCTTGAGTTTTCAGGGAAATTTTCATAAAGTCTTTGAAAAGTTAGTAAATGATATTTCTTTCCTGCGGAACTTTCCGGAAACTTAAATGCGTCTATGATGAGCTCAAACAAAATCAAGTTCTCTAAGGAATTTATTGAAATCAAGCATTCTTAAAATTTATTGTTAACCAAAATTTCATAGTTCGTCCGCTTATAATTTAGAGCTTCACTAAATGCCAAGTGCCCAATCGTCTTATTGATCTTTGCAACGTACGAGAGTTCATTACCACGCTTCCCATGGACAACAGCATAGTCGGGAATCACACCCCCAGTTGCTGGAACCCATTTGTACTCCTTCTGATTCGCCTGCACCAAAACCTGACAATAGTCAGACTCTACAATACTGCTATCGCTGAAAATTGCCGTTGCTTTGCCTTTTTCTGGATCTACTTGTCCTGTCACCACCTTACAAAATTTCTTCAATCGGGCCACAAAAATTTCTGTTTCTTCCTCTGATTTTCCACCCGAAACTGTATTATTTGGCAAATCCCATGCTGACGAATCAACCCATTTGTCTCGGGTCTCGCAACTCAGGAAATCATAATCATAATAAGTTGGGACCCATGAAATGGTTATTTCGTTAGTTAAATAAATTGAACTAATATGAAGATTATTATCACGATGAGATCTCCCAAGATAAATGGGTTCATGGTTCCAAGCAGTTCCGATGCGAACCGCAGTATCATCTATTTCTTCGTACTTCGAGTACTTTATCCACTCACATTTTGTGGAAGTCGTTAGTATTTCAAGGTTTTCTTTTGGTATTATCTTTAGGCATGAGAATACGAAAGCCGAGCCATTAGCATAGATTTCGGCTGGAAGGATTTCATCGAAATGTCTGGCTCGTCCGGCATATCGCTTTGGTTCAGATTTCATCACAAATGCGTTTTCAGGAAACGTTCATTTGAAAACCTCCCATTTGTAGGCACTTGCAGCTGAAAATTATTGATTAAACCGGATATGCATTTTAAAATAGAAACGTACCGTTAACTTTGCTAAATTTTCCTATAGCAAACAGGAGTATGAATACAACTGAGTAGAAAAGGTAAACACTCATTTCTCTAAGAACTTAAAAACTGAAGATTTCCACTGCAACTGTGCTATCGTCAAATGTTGTTTCAACTTAAATACTATAAAATTTAATTGTTTAACTATCGGTATGCTGATTCAAGTTTATTTATAAATACACTAGTCAAAAAAATTAAAGGAACACTTGAAAAAACTCAAAAAGTGAGTGGTTTTTTATCAGTAGAAAAAAGTCGGATTGAATTGAAATAAAAAGTTTTTCAATTCGACTTTTTTCTACTGAGGTACAGCCTTATAAGAAACCACTCAATTTTTTGATTTTTTCAAGTGTTCCTTTAACTTTTTTGGCTAGTGTATTAATTATTTATTCCGCATGGATTTTGTGATTTCAACAGCATTACAACTTAGTAGTTGCGAACTTCGAAGTCTTTCAGTTCCAAGTTGGGGATTCCTATAGAACAAAACCAGTTTTTAGTGCCATTATCATTACAAAACACCTGGCTTGATGCAAAAAATTGACTAAAACTTCGCCCATGATCTTGCTTAGAGGAAAAAAACAAGCAAACAGCAGTTTTCATTAAGAATTCTTAAATGAAACATTATGTCCTGTGTGAAACTTGTCAATTATGCTTGTTTCAAAACAAAAATAACTTTATTGCATATAAAAAATAATTAAGGAAAAATATAAAAACCAAAAACACGAAGTTTTGTTGAACTTCCTAATGAATCTACTTTCTGTATAACGATCCCTCAAGAACCTCCGCAGAAAAAAAACTCCATCACCCAGAAGCATAATAAAACTTTAAGAAAATGTTGCCTTCAACGCGCGGATTTCCTATGTCAAAACTAAAACTAGGTCAACAGATAAAACTTCTTACACACAAAAAAGAAAAAAAAAACGAGGATGTTTACTTCAATATTCTATTCTCTTCTAAGCAAAAAAACCCATCTGAGCAAAAAATAACTCAAAGGCAAAAAACAAGATAACTAGCCAGAATTTCATCCCACACATTCATATAAGTTGCTGTTGCTCTGCTTCTAATCTCATTCGAGAACTAGGGATGCTGCTTAGGAGACCAACGAACTTTTCCAACTAGTTGTAGAATTTGTGTTCCTACTTAATATGCAACACCCATCATTCTCTAGTTGTATCCAGCGCAAAGACCTTTAAAGTTTTTTTTATTAATTTAAATCACATGAGTCGTTTACACTGTTAGTTCCTATTTAGGAAAATCTATGTTGTGATAGATGTCTCTTCAAATTAACTTTAACCACTAAATCTAGAGCCGGAGCCGAAGCAGACTAACCTATACCAAACAAAAAAGAAAAAAATGTGCACGACTCGGTCGTACGAACTTGCTCCTGTATTCTAAATTATAACCAATAAAAAAAAATTTAATTCGTAAATAAAAATTTAAATTGAAATATCAACCTAAAAAAAAGATTTAATCTGAAAAAAAATTATGTCATATGATTTCTTAAAAAATTATTGATTTTCCAAATTTTTGTTTTAAAAATCGTCGGAGCGGTTTTTTTTTAAATTAATTTTTTGTATATAAAATTTTTCGAAAATGTCTTAAAATTAATTTGGATATGCAGTATTCAAGAATGTGTAACTATACATTTTATAAGTAAATTTCAATTTTTAATATTTATCCGTTTTTGAGATACAGAATTTTGAAAAAAAAGTTTAAAAATATTTTTTAAAAATCCAAAAATGTTTTTGAAATTTTTTTGAATACAAAATATTATTTGGGCAATATATACGTACCTTCAAAACAAAAATTACCCTGATCGGACTTTTATTTTCCGAGAAAATCTGATAACAAAAAAACGGTTCTATGGGCGGTACCGTTTTGGAGCAATACAAAATTTTTTTTCTTACATAAAATACATCAGAGTTTTAAACAAAAATTTTCAAGGAAGTTTAAAAAAAATCGTAGGAGCCGTTTTTGAGAAAATTGAAACTTTTGGTTTTTTCCAAAAAAATCGTATGGTGGCTACCCTAAATTTTGATCTTAAAAAAAAAATCAAAAAAACGACCCACGCGAATTCGCTCAAACCCTTAATTTTCAAGTTTCAAGTCAATCGGACCAGAGGTTAAGGCTGTAGATGCGTTTACAGACAGACAGACAGACAGACAGACAGACGGACGGAATCGCCGGACCCACTTTTTTCGACTTCTCTATCATCGTAATGTCATATCTCATCATTACCTCAAATTTTTTTTTTTTACGAATTCAATACTTGCCATATATTCTATATGTCGCAAGTAAAAACTGTCAACGACGCACAATGGGGCAAAACTCAAAAAAGCTGGCAATTAATAAAATTATGAAGTTGAACCTTGTCTTAAACAAACGATCTATTTCTCTTCGAAATATAATAGAAAATCAAAAATGAAAGATAGATAATAAATTTGCACCATGTGATATTTAGGAGAAAGCCACAAACACAGAGTTAGCTAAAATTTGCACCCAGCTCAGACGTCTTTTTATCATTTTGAGTTTTTCCAATAAATTGCGTACTATTTTTTATTTATTAGATGTATGAAGTTGAATCTTTTTGAAGAGAAATCAGTAAGCTCAGGAGCGTTATTGTACGTTTTTGTTTTATGCAAAACAACAATTTATGTTATTTTAATTCTTATTCAAAAATGAAGAAAAAACTAAAATTAACGTGATTATTTGTATCTTCTGAAAGTTTAAGTCGTTTAGTTGTGTTCGCCGTAAAACGCCAATAAGTTTTATATGTCATTTTCTTCAGTAATTTGTCTTCTTTTAGAATATGAAAAAATTTCTTGCTACTTTTTGCACCCTTGCAGGTAATGCTCATTTTTAGTTGGTGACGTCATGTTCTATTAATGAAGGTTTATGATTAAAGTTATTAATTTTCCAACAGGTTTTTTTAATTTTTTATTTTCGTTTATTAATAATATTTGTATTTATCTTTGAAAAATATTAAAAATTAAAATAATTAGACAAAAATATCAATGATAATAGTACAAATACGACCTATACAAAATTGCAAAAGTGGCAACCCTAATTTTTAATAACTTTTTTGTGATTTCTTTTCTATAACTATTTTATAGATGACATACAAAGTTTTATTAAAACTGTTTGAGGATTTTCCGAAAAATTGTCGAAAATCTTAAAATTTTGTATGGGTGGTAACCCTTAAAATGGGCGTGGCGATTCGAAATTTTGGCTATGAACTAACATTGGTATTAGTAAAATTTGTGCCAAATTTCAAGTGCCTACCTCTTTTCGTTAATTAAATGCCAATTTTTCGTGATTTTGCCCCATTGTGCGACGTTCGCAAACTATTAGCAGAGATGGCAGTGGGTAAGTCATTCATGCACCATGAAACGAACTTCCATTTTCATTTTGATTTCTGTCAAACGGACTGCAATTGGAGTTTCATTGAATTCTAAATTTGGTCACTTGAATTTGAATATACCGCATTCGAAGTGACAGATAGATGGAGACGTTGATAGGGGCATTTCCTAATTCGGACTTTCAAAATAGACACTCGCCAATGTTAACTACGCAAGCGAGCAAATTAATTAATAAAAACTTCACGTCTTCAAATAGCTTAAAAAAAAGTTGACACATACAAGAATCCATCGCCATGGTGTATGGTGGATGTAAGGTTTTATGAATTTTCACTTGACTTTTTGGACTGACTGACACTGAGGAGGAATGCATATTGCACAGAATGGCATGACATGGTCATTAAAGCGCAAAAACGAATTGTGTGTGTTTCTAATTTTTGTGTCCATGTCCATGGTTACAATGAATCGGGCACAGTTGAAGAAGTGTGATTATAATTGTTATAATTGACGTTTTTACTTCACGCTATAAGGAATGCTTTGGTGCAACTTTGAGCATTTAAGCATTCATTTGTCTATTTCCTTTCGTCAAATTGACAGTTCCCTTGAAGCAGTCATTTCCGAACCTCAGCATTCATTTAAAACATATTTTTCGAGTTATGATGATCTCTGTTTTGACTTGTCAAATGTTTTAATTTTAGAATCCATTAAAACGTTAACTCAAAAATAACTCATAAACATCAGAAAAGTGCTCTTAATCCTATTTGTGTGGAGAACTTTATGAGGCCTTCGTCAAAAAGAAATGCCATTTGAAAATTCGTCTTTCCAACAATTTGTAACATTCCCAATGGCTACAGAGGCCTAGAAAGAACAAAATAATTTCAAATGGTCCAAATTTCTATTTGAGTTTCTATTTCTAGTAATCGCAAGTGTTTAAGTACTTGTCTCGAGCCCGAGAGAGGCTGCGTCTATACTTATACATGTTTGAGTATTTTCATAGACAATGTTTTTATCTGAAGTGGATCGACCTAGAAATACCAAATATATTTTTTTTAATGTTTCCGCCATATCTATGTATCAATCTTTACAATGTATCATTGAACAATTTTCAAATGTAGTTGTCGTTTTTTAGTTTTTTTGGTTGTCCATTAATTGCGACAAGAGTGTTTGTTTAGAAGGCAAATTTGTATCACAATTTACAAGGGCTTCAAGTGTGTCTGAATAGACAAAGTGTCAGCTTTGTTTGATTTGATTTTTTTGTTGGTTGTGCTTGTTTCTCTGCGGTTACGAATACAACGCAATCAATTGTTCAAGTGATCTTGGAAACAATTCAACAAATTGCCTTGCCACTTGCCATACTAAAATAAACAAATTTGAAAGTTTGTTTTTTTCTTACTGTGCTAATTTTTGTATTCTCTTTTTTCTTTTCAGGTAAGTCGATTTACTTTCTTGTAACATAATTATTGACGCTACAATCTGTGAGTAAAATACCAAATACAATATTTTAATATGACGAGAGGTTAATGTTGAACCTTTTTCGACTGATTGGGAATTATCAGATTGATTTTTCAACAACGATTTTTTTGCCTAATTTTAACGCTTAACCCAAGATAAGTTCAATAACAGAAATACCAATTTCAATCACTGTTATTAATTTTAAATTGTATATCCAATCAATCAAATCAATTTTGTAATTCGTTTTTGTCTTCTTTGCAAACAGAAAAAAAATAACATCAAAAGACAAGCTTTCCCAAATCAAGAGATTGTCAATACGATAAAGTAAATAATCTCAACTCGTAATATTTCATTAGATTGACCCAAAGACAGAATGAAAATAACAACAAAAATATTTGTATCGAAGTCAAAATTGATTGATTGCTCCTTCCACAACAATTGATTTTGCCGGAAATCAATCACAACAAATCAATTGATTCTGAGTCCAATAATAACCCAGATTTCTTTATAGAGACAGAGAGAGAACGAAATTTTAGAATGTTGTTCAATTTAACCAGCTAACAGTGGGGAAAACAGTTTTTACGATGAAAAAATTGCAAAAAAGGTTTTTATGATATAAAATGTTTGCTTGCTTTGCTCTTTGTATGCGTACTAAGGTCCTCATTCCTCACAATTACGAAATCCCTGAAGGACAACTTTACAGACTAGTCCAAGAGGCTACCGTCAGATTAGTTAACCCATCCGGTTAATGGATTTTGTACCCATTATTCGATAGAGTTTTTGTAGACAAAGACAGCGCACTATAGGGTTTCCAATCAAAGTCCGTGGCAAATGGGGTAAATCGGGACACTGATGATGCGTTTTTTTGGCCATGACTTAACCCATCGGGAAAATGGATAAAATTAGTGTACAACCATAGAGCTCGACGAGACGCGTAGTTCCAACCGGGGCGAAGCGGTCGGCAGCCGACATAGAAGCCACTGATTTTCTTACCATCACTTAACCCATCAGGTAAATGGCAAAATTTGGTACCAAATTCAAGGTCTGAACGTACTCTTCACGAATATATAGGGTTGCCTTGTCTAAACCGGGGCAAACCACTCGGCAACCCTAAAAAAGTGCACGATACAAGTTTTCACTAAAACAATCATAACTTGGTTATTTTTTTATCAATTCTAAAAAATTTATAAAACGCAAAATTTATATAAAAATGTGAGTTTAAATCCTTAAAATGATTATTTTGATTTAAATGCATCCTTCACAAAATTTACGTTTGACCACATAACTCAGTAACCAGACCATGCAAATTAGTTTGGTTTTCAGTCACTTTAAGAAGGCTTTCAAGCCTCTACTTTCATATATTATTTCAGATAGGCTAATTGAGAGTTGGAGTCCTACTCGTGCCCATTGAGTTTTTATTTCATCTTTCACGGGCGAAGAACTGACAAAACTTCCAAGAGTATCAATCTGTCATGAAAAAGTGCTTCTCAACTTTGCCGTTTGGAATCGGCGTCAAATTGTAGGTCGCCTCAATTCTTCACACGCACCCAGATAATTGTTTTTTTTTTTTTTTACACACTATCAGAATTGGTCGTATGGGCTTATAGCAAGCACCATTTTACGACCAATGGTTCGCCAACACAGAAACTGTGTTATACCACCGGCTCATCACTTAGTGTGGTGTTAGTTGTTAGTAAGCAAATAACGAAACTATAACAAATAACACAGCACACATAAATAATAACATAAAATAAACAAAGAACATGACAAAATTGACATAAAACATTTAACAAAGTGGAACACTGGTTTTCAAAATTATTTTTAGTTGAATTTTACTTAAATTCAAATCAAAAAGTTTTGAGTTCCAGTTTATAAGTTTACCCATACGTGTCAAAGGCTCATGCATTCCATAGTTAGTTCGATGAATATCGATCTTAATCAGATCCTGACTACGGAGATTATAACCTCCTCCTCGATAGCAAAACAAAATTTTACAGAGAAGATCAGGAGCATCAGTGACTCCAGTTATAATTTGATGGAAAAATACAATATCGTTATTATTTCTTCTCTGTTGTAGTGTTTGCATATTAAGGATTGACAAACGATTTTCGTATGGAGGGACATTAAGGGGATCAATCCACTGAAACCCTTTTAACAAAAAACGAGTGAAATTCCGTTGCACAGATTCCAGTCTTTCAATAAAAACATCATATAAAGGGGACCACACCTGTGATGCATACTCTAGGTGGGGACGAACCAAACTGTTGTATAAAACACAGGTGACATTAGGATCCCGGAATTCTTTTGACCACCGCTTAATAAAACCTAACATAGAATTAGCTTTATTGACTATGCCGTTAATGTGCTCAGAAAAATCTACATTTTGTGTAAAAAGAACTCCTAGGTCCTTAACAGTAAAAACGCGAGTTAAAATATGGTTTGAAATGACATAGTCATAAGATGAAGGTGAACGTTTTTTAGAGAAGGTCATTGTTTTGCACTTAATCGGGTTAAGGTTTAAACTGTTCTTTTCACACCATAATGTAAAACGGTTAATGTCATTTTGAAGTAAAATGCGATCATTTGCAGAAGTTATATTTTTATATATCTTCATATCATCCGCGAAGATGAGAATTTCACTATTATTTACACATAACGGTGCATCATTGATAGCTAATATAAAGAGGAGGGGTCCCAGATGGCTCCCCTGCGGAACACCTGATTTGGCCAAATATGATTTAGAGTAACTATTTCTGAATTTAACTTGATAAGATCTATTCTCAAGGTAAGAGACAATCCACGAAATAAAAAAAAGTGGGAAGCCGTAAGAGGTTAATTTAAACTTGATAATCTCATGAGATAGTTGATCAAAAGCCTTCGAGAAGTCCGTGTAAACACAATCAACTTCTTGGCCACGTTCCAAAGCATGTAAACATTTATTTAAAAAGATAACCAGATTAGTAACCGTGGATCGTTTTTGCATAAAGCCATGCTGTTGATTGCAAATAATATTTCTACAGTTGAATGCCAAATTGTCACACACTACTTGCTCAAACAACTTTGGAATACATGAAAGTTTAGAAATCGGCCTGTAATTACAGATATTGTTTTTATCACCTTTTTTATAAACGGGAGTTATAAAGGCACCCTTCCATACTGCAGGAAATTTACTTGATTTCAATGAAAGATCAAAAATAATTCGCAAGGGAAGAGCTAAGACTGACCTACACTTTTTAAGAACTACGGATGGTATTCCATCTGGTCCAACAGAATAGTCTTCTTTAAGATGAGACATAAATTCTAAAATTTTATTATATTCTATTGTAATACTATTAAAAGACACTTGGGGACAGTTTTGCAAATAACGGAAATAGGTTTCGTCCACAACAACAGGAGAATCAATGAAAGATTGACTAAAACTGTTAGCAAAACCGTCACAAATGTCGGTAGTAGTGGTCAATGTTACATTATTATAAGTGAAGTTAATAGGATATCCGTCACACTTTTTCTTGGAGTTAATAAATTTCCAAAAGTTCTTTGGGTCTGATTTTAAACAAGCCCCCATCGAATCTATGTATTCATTATAAAGTTCGTAAGAAAGTTTTTTAAACTCTTCAAACAAAGAGATATAAATGACTTGATTTTCCACCGTCATATGTTTAATATATTTCTTCCAGGACTTATTTCTTTTGTTGCGAAGATGTTTAAGGTCCTTAGTATACCAGGGATGGAAAGGGGTATTTGAGGGAATCATCCTTTTAATTGGTACTGCTTCCTTTATACAATTTAACAAAACTGAATAAAAACTCGAAATTGTTTCGTCAATATCGTTAGAGATCGGTAAGTGGTCTATACCGGACTTATTTAAACAATCCAAAAGCTTTTGAAAATCAGCTTTGCGAAAATCAAATGCGTGTGAGCAGTCATGAGAATTACTATTTTCTAGTAAATGACCGCTCGTGTCAAGAAAAATGTCAAGAGGTGGATGGTAGTTATCTATGTTACATAAAGCAGAGGACGATTCTACCACTACAGTATTAACGGCGTCAGATGAGAATACTAGATCCAGCATTCTATTTCTATAATTTTTTATGGAACTTACTTGGTGCAAATCCGAAGAGATAATGGTATCTAACAATTGAAGCTCCAGTTGGGATGAGTTGGTTGAAGCTTCAAAATAAGAGTCGTCATCGGAAGGAACCCAGTCAATGTTGGGAAGATTAAAATCTCCCAATAATAATATAATACTATCAAGGCTTGCTAAGTTGATAATAAAATCAATTGCAAGGGAAAGTTCAGAAAACGAAGACATTGGGCTTTTTGGTGGGATGTAAACATTTAATACATACATTACTAAAGATTGTTTAGATATTTTTACACAGACAAGTTCGATAGACAGATTCATTGGGAAAACTATTTTGGTTGAACAAAAACTATTTCTTACAGCAATGAGGACTCCCCCACCAACCGAATTAATGACATCACCATGACGATCTTTACGGAAAACTACAAACTCATTATCGAAGAGTTCTGTGTCTAAAATTGTGGCATTAAGCCAAGTCTCGGTAAGAGCGAAAAGATCGTATGGCAAAGATTGGGAATTTTGAAAAATAGTTGTAGTTTTACTACGAAGTCCTCTTACATTTTGGTAGTAGAGGGAGAACCTTTGCAGTTTTTTGAATTCGGACCAGACGGAGCAGTGAGACCTGATTTTCTTCTCTGAGTAGCAGAAAATTCTTTAACTAATGTGTTTAGAGGCCAAGGACTACTTAGAATGGGTTCAAATAGGGAATTGGGAACAGTTATTTTAAAAGACGCTACAAAACTGTTTAATTTACTTATTTTAGAACATTTGATGCTCGATGAATCATTAATTATTCTCGAGGCAACCAAATGTTCTATTACGTCTTTAGTCTCAGTTTCAGGTGAAAGACGAGAGATAAAGATAGATTTAGGCCTAGGTACTGAGGTAAGAATATTTGGAAGGGAATTGTTAGCAGCAGGAACGTGATGAGGACTCGAATGATCCTTATCGGTCGGGGTATCAGAGGGATTTGGTTCAGAAGGCCTAGCATATGTCTCAACATCGATAGTGTTGATTTCATGATTGGGAGGAGGTACCGGTTTGGAAATTGTATCAGTACTACCACCACTTTCATTAGTTTTCGAAGAAGAAGGTTTTTTTGGAGCCGGACTTACGTTGGATGAGGAAGAGCTGTTTTCCCTTCCTCTTTTTTTTACTTTTTTTAGGGTTAGCAGACATAGATACATTTTGCGTTGAGAGATCATCCGTTGAGCAGGATTTGTCGGAAACCTGTACCAGAGAAGGAATTTCATTAGCAACGGAAGCTAATTTAATGAAGTTGGTACTTAATTCTTCAAACCCCTTGGATATTTTACTAAGCTCGTTTCTTAAGTTAGATAATTTAATAGAAAAATGAGCCAGGGAAATCTTTTTACAATCGGCACAGTACCAAAAGGCTAGATTCGATGAGTTTATTTTATCCAAAAAGGCATTATTCGAACCAACGCATTTAGAGTGGAATATTTTACCACACGGACCATAGCAGTGAAAAAGTGGGGCTGAGCCAGACCGATCGAGACAGTTTGTACTAGCACAAGTCATACTCATTAATAAAAAAAAAAGAAGAAATACAAAGAAAATAAGGAATAAGAAAAAAAAAAACTTGTGCTGCTACCGGGAGTTGAACCTGGGGCTGTACTTGTATAAGAGAATCGGAATTTGAATATCGACGCACAAACTAATTAAGCCACGGAATACTGTGAGGAATGGAATCTCTTTTTTAATAAGAATGTCAAAATCTTATAAATTTCGGAAAAAAGCTCAAATTATGTTTGAGTGATTTATAAAGGGACAGTTAAGAGGGAGACAAACGAAAGTAATGCAGAGTTTAAACACATAGGTAAACAAGTAAATGGAATCAAAACTTACGTGCAATGCAATCACAATAAAATTTTGAATGAAAAATTAAATTTTAAACTGATTTTGATTATAAAATCCAATAGCATGAGTTTACATGCATGTCAAATATGAAGTTTAATATAATAAACACAATTTTAGTTTTTAAAACACAAGAAAACTTGAATTAAATAAAAAAAAATAGCGGAGAGAGAAAACAAGACACTCCTGATAGTAACCGAACCAGTGTTACCACTCTCTTGTTGATGAGAGTAAGCCACTTAGGCCTTGGCTCTTCAAGAGATTCGCGCCACTCTATTTTATTTATTTTTAATTGAGAGTGACAGCGATTTGAAACTGTGCGAAAATGCCTAAAGGCGAAATTAAAAAATTCCATCTTTGCCACACAACTATTGGTAATGGACTTAAAAACAAAATTGGTTTCAGTAGTGCAAAGAGAAATTTCGATATATAATTTGATATGACATTCCTAGGAAAATTCAGAAAAACAGCAATTTGTAAAGTTAGTAACGCTGCTTTTTGATCCTGCGCTCTGTGCTTCCTGTTTCCTGAACTATCTTCCGGTTATGAGAGTGTGTTTTACTACGTTGACTTGAAATATTGTCAAGAGCTTGTTTGATCACCTATTACTAGAGCATGTGAATGTCAATCGTTACAAAAGTGACGTTACTGCTAAATCCAGTTAGCTATCCCTATACAAGTTACTCAAGGCGTTACTCCCATTTTGGTAAGGGACCGTAAGTTTTTAATTCATAACTAAATAAGTACCTATAGTATTTCGTACATACATTTGTAGTGACGAATTGTTAGTAACGAGATTGATACTAGCGTTACACTCGGTATCTACTAGTTAGTTGACTTAACGCCCATATTATCTATGTTAGTGTTCGAGTTGGAACAGGCCTAGTTCCTTCTCATCAGATATTGAAAGCTCTCAACTTTCTCTACCGTTTGGTGGTGAGATGATAATGACAGGGTTACCCTTCTTGAAAAAGTGAAAATAGAAAAATTAAAAATCCGACAGACAACGTTACAAAGCTGCAAATTGAAAACATTTCTAATCGAATTTGGAAAGTAAAAAGTGCGGAAGTAATTTACTAAAAGTGCAACCAAATCAATGGTTCAATTTAAAAAATTTGTAATTAACGTTTTCCAATCAAACTTCTGATAAAAAATGTAACCTAGCCTCAAAAATGACAGCTACACGAAGCAGCTCATGTGTGTGAGCAAATCTATTAAATATTAATTTGTTTTTTTTTTGTTTTTTTTGCCAATCGCGTTCATCGTTTACAGCCAACCATTAAATGAATTTCCATCAAAATTAATACCTCCTAGGAGCACAGTGTAAAATATTTGTCGGCAGCAGACCTCAACCACATAACTAAACCACAAAAACCTATTTGATTGCATAACCATCCGTTTTCATCAATGCCAATGAACACATTTGTTAGTTGTAATAACAACGCAAGCATAACTAACAGAATGATTTGTGTTTTTGTGTGTTTCTGTCATGCAATTTTACTTTTCCTACTTTTGGTGATAATTTCGCATATGAAGACCACAGAAAATTTCAAATGCAAATTGCTCATGCATTTGGCACCAAAAGGTTTAATTTCAAAAATTTCCCATGCAATACTTTCAGGTGAACAATAAATGTGACCTGCCCTGGCCCTAAACTCACTCCATTAAGTTCAAATTAACCACAGTTAGCCTGAGAATGTGTATGAATGTGTGAAATCCACTTAAAAAAACATTTTAACAAAACCTAATCAACCGTTATGGCTACTTGTCACTCTCTGTCATATGAATTGAGTGTACACACACACTCGCCCATCCTGATGACCGTTAAATTCAATTAGTCCTTGCATGTTCTATTATATCCTTTGAAATGCTGAGGGGCTAGCCACGTTGTCGTCGTGGGTATAGTCGTGTCGGCTGTCCTCATAATGACCATAGATTAACAATCGAGATAATTTCCGGTTTGGCTTACCTGGGCCTCGGCTTGGTCACAAAGAGGCAAACCCTATACCGTCTCTTCAGCTAAAGCAAAGTGCTTAGGTATACTACGACGCTGCTGCTGAGTCGTTGAGTGTCGTATTGAAATGATGATATCCTTTAACCCCTTCATCCCATCAATTGCGATGCCTCGACTGCGTAATGACGTTGAAATTGACGACTTTTGTTGAATAGGACCCGGGGTGTCATAAACACATGTTTGTGAGCATTCAACTCGTCTATAAGTGGTTTGGGAAATTTCAATTCAAATTTTTTGTTTCCTTTTCTTTTCATTTCTGTAAGATCTTGCCGAGCTGGTTTTAACATCTCGCAATGACGTGAGTATTATGCCAGTGAGTATGGGGTACCTTAAACTCACTCGACTTGACAAAAGTCGTCTTAGGCAATGAATTTGCATCTCTGAAGGATAATAAACGGAAGTAGGCGTACTCGAATGCTGCTGTCATCAATGCAAATTGCGCAATAACATCCTGCAAAGTAGTTACAATTCCTTAGAAACTGGTAGTTACCGAACTATAGCAACGTACTGGTGTTTCTTGAAAGATAAAGTGTTGCAACAATTTCGCCAGAGAACAAGAAACTTAATACTAGCAATTTTCGAAGAAGATATACCCACGGGTAGGGGTATTTTGTGTTTCATATTTGAAATGCGACACGAAATGAATATTTTTTTTCGTTTTGCATCTAAAATGTATATAATTTTGTTTCCTTTTTTCCTTCTTTTGTTTTGTTTTGTTTCCTTTTGCATTGAATTGAATGTTAATGGAAAATTTGCCAACGAAACGATCGATGTAAAGTGGTTTTATTACATTTGGCATAAGTTTTTTTGTGAGAGAGGCGAGGAGATTGCTTTGTGAATGAAATGTTTCATTTGTAGCCTTCGGGATTAATAATTAATTGGGATGGAAATGGAGATGATTGAGTATCATTGGCCCGTCCTCGTTGCTGTTGTCATCAGCGCTGCCACCCTTCGAACAATTGAGCGCAGTATATTCGACAAGAAAGCGCAGTAGATTGAAATAAAGCGCAGTAGATTTTAAAATATGCAATACCTATGGATACGACTATAATACCTTGGCGTTGCAGACCTAGTTACAAATTTGTCCATTTCCAAAAACAAAAGCACAACAAATCAAAAACAAGAAACAATTCGATAAAAACAAACACAATTGTACTACATCTAGTGTCAGCCAGCTTTCACTTTTATGTTTTTGAGCCGATAGCCAATAGCGAATGTAGTTTGAATTTTTCGATGGATGCATTCAGAGTTTAGAGTTTATTTTGAACTAGCAGTTGACCGCGACTTCGTCCACCTGTACCTTGTCCACCGGCCAGATGTACGTCTTGAGTTGTGCATCATGTGCCCGTCAGAATTTTGTTTTAAAGTTATTTTAAAATTGTATAACAGTCGACTCTTCCTAAGTCGAAATTCTCCTTAACTCAAAGCCTACAAATGTATAATTTTCCACGTTCTAGCAACGCTTTTCACTCATACTTTGCTCTTATTATTGCAATTGCACCGTACGGTTGAATAGCCTAAAAATTGATACATTCGAACACAAACAGAATTTTTCAATTTGATTTAGCAGTTCCTAAGAACAGCGCGTTCAAGCAAACAATAGAAGCCTTCAAAAATGAATATTTTTTGCCATTTTGCAACATTTTTCTCTGACACTTCGCTTCTAGCGGTCGCAGCGTATAGCTTCAAACCTTCTTCGATAAATGGACCATTCAACACAAAAAAAAATGTTCAATTTGACTTAGCATTTCTTGAGATAAGTGCGTTAAACGCAGAAAAATGAATATTTTTTGCCGTTTTTTTTTTACATTTTCCACAGATTCTTCGCTCCTAATGGTCGCAGCCTATTGTTAAGTAGCCTAAAGCCTTCTTCGATTAATGGACTATCCAACACAAAACGAATTTTACAATTCGAACCAGTAGTTCCTGAGATTACCGCGTTCAAACGAACAAACTCTTCAGCTTTATTATATTAGTATAGATTTATTTTGAATGAAAGATTCGTAAAGTTGTGTAGAAAATATACTCTTTTTCAAAATTTTAAAAAAAGGAGTAGATTGGTTTTGCTGCGCAGTATATTTTCGTTTGGGCCAAAACGCAGTAGATCTACTGCTATAGGAGTAAAGTGGCAGCACTGGTTGTCATCGGTGGCGTTGTGTGAGCGAACGAGCGTGTTGTCAGTTGAGGTTGGGCGGTGAGGTTGTAAAGGTATTAAAACTAAAACTAAAGAATGATGAGATACAATTTTTTTTAATGAAACAATTCGATTGATGGAGGGCCTCTGACTCTGACCCTCTGTTTCTGTCTATGTATCAAGAGATTTAACGTCGTCGTCGGTTGTCGTTGTCCGTTGAGTAAATGATGTTTCTATGACTTGGGGGTCAGGGTTAAGACGTTTTTGGTTTCTGTGTTGATTTTGTTTTTAGTGGAAACAAGTGTAAACACGAAAACGTTTAAAGACTTTTTACAGGCGACCTTGGGCGGACTTAAAATGCTTAAAATATGACACTGCCCATTTACCAAGTTCAAACATGATTGAGAGACAGAGTAAATATACCTTCTCGTTTTTAAAACAAGATTTAACAAGAACCAAAAAAATACGTTCTTAGAAAATTTCTTGAACAACACGCTTCATAAATTTTGTATCTACTCCTAAAAATGGAGGAGGAATCCTGAACCAAGGGAAATGGTATCAAAAAAGGCAGAAAACTAGACATAAATTGAAGTTGCTCAAAAATAGCTCAAAGACTCATTTTAAACTGTGGTCGTACCTATAGATATAACTTAACTGCTATACTATGTAGGAACCTCCTTAAATATTTGAATTGAAATCCCTTGCGTCATTTTAAATTGCATTTAAATTAAATTTAAATCTCTTGTGTCATTTTAAATTGTATTCTAAAAACGTTCGGTATCTCTCTTGAAAATCTTGTTCAAATTCGCAATTGTCATTGACCTCTGGCCCTGCTCTGATGCATTGTTTTTAGACCTCGTCAGCTTCACAAAAAAATATTACATATTTCTCACTCACACCTTTTGAGTAAATTGGGTGAGTTTTTTCAACTCTTTTAAAAACAAATTAACAACCAACTGAAAATAAAACGCAAATCAAACACCATTTAAGTTGTAGTTATGGCCACTTTGGGACTCTGGGAGTTTTATTTTTCCATTGGAAGACCTTATTATATTGAATGCGAATGGTATACCCAAAAGAGCATTTAGATGTACAAATTAGCGAGACTAGGTTCGGCCAATTTAAATTATTTGCCATACCAGAGTGATGATGGTCGATTGTTGCACAAGAGTTTTGGTTGTGCTCTGAGCGATATCCAAACCTCACAAGCTCTGGCGGGCAATTTCAATAATTTAATTGGCCTTTCGGTGGCATTCGTCTCGTTTCTGTTTGGAATTTATATAATTTTTTTGCTTTTAATTTATTAAACTTCTACTTTCTGCACCTTGTTGTTGATTATGGAGCAAGCTATAGTCTTGGTTGCCACTGTCAACAAATGCATACCATCAATTCTGTAGCTTTTGATTCTCTCTGTATTCTCTTAAAACTGATATCATGTATAGGTATTGTGCCGTAAAGGACTTCAATCAGGAGCTTCTTGTCAACCCGCGGACTCTTCTGTTTTTGACAAAATCGTAGCAAAAGTTCAGAAAATCCGTAAGTGGTTTTGGAGGCTGATTTTCATAAATTTCTTTGCAAACTTCTTTTGACCAGATGCCTGCTGCTCAATTCATGCATTTTTTCATGGCATTCTGCTTTATTCGTCTTCGGGTTATTCGAGGTTTGTTGTCTTTTTTTCAGCACTACCTAGAAGAGGAATCAACAACACCTCGAGGGTGTGGTAAGTAACCTTTCTTCAGCTGAAACAGTAAGAAAAAGTAAACTAAGTTGGCAACCACGTATTTTAGGTGTACTGATTTTACAAGCCAATTCACTTTTTCTACGGCTTAATTCGAAACAGCCATTTATGCCACATTAGGAGGACGCAATCGATCATTCATCTTTCCACTCAAAGTTTTGTTGTTGTAATGTTCGCAAGCACATCATATATAATTTTTATTTCTATTCGTGTAATTAAATTAATAAAAATGTTAGTGAATATTCCACGCTTCGCTGCCATTTCGCTGGATTTGGCAAGAAAAATGAAGTTAAACATGGCAATATATTTTTATTTTGCTCATTTTAGGTGGTATTTGATGATGGTGGATTGGTGCGGGGCTTGAGATCTCATTGAGCGTAAGAAAAAAAAAGTTATGTTCATGAAAAAAAATCGGATAATGACCACTTTTGCTTGCGCTGAGGCTGAATTTTTGACTGGCGGGTGGGCTGCTACTGCCTTGCCACTGTTTTGTTTGTTGTGTCTTGTGCTTGTGTGGTTTATCTGTGTTTTGGGATCGATAACGGTAAACGAGATCATGTTTGTTTTGTTTTCTGCAATTTACTGTTTTTTTTTTTACTGCTCCGGCAAGAATTTTGGACATGTTTGTTTTGTGTTTATAGTGTTTGCACGTGTGCATTGCGCTCTGTTGATTTATCCCCTACCGTTTACTTTCATTTTGGGTTTCTTACGAAGTGGATTGTTATCTTAAATAAACTGGAGTAAAGCAGCAATTAAACGAGATACCGTTAAAGATTAAGACCTGGAACGTATGGAAATCAACAGTTGAAATTGGCTGAACATTTCTGTTTTATGAACTGATATGAACTGACTGGCTAATGGACTCATATACTATGAGTTCAACGGTGATGATTAGATGCACTCCGAAGATCGAATTGTCATGAGGGCTTTTGTTGTAGGTATTAAATCCATTATTTTCTAGACACATTTTCCCAAAGGAAAAGAGAAAAAATATTTTCCCTGAGTAAGCGCAATGAATCATCATAAAATTTATATGCATTTCACCTTCCTGAGGGTTTAACTACAATTCCCTTACAATAAATCAATACAACTTTTTTCCTACATTAAATATTTACCACATCTAACGAAAACAAATAAAAGCCAGCTGTCAGCGATAATTCTTGTATTACCAAAAAAGAATAATTGTTAATTGAAATTCATATATTGATTGAAATATTGAAACGACCGCACCGCAGTTGAATTCATAATTCGCCATCTTTCCGTTGATTTTTTTTTCTCTCTTCTTCGTGTCCCTAAACCTCAACTCTCAAGTGACAACATTGCAATGTAATCGAAAGCCAACAAAACAAAACAAAACAAAACAACAAGAAAAAAAGGATTCACTGATTAATTATTCAAGGGAATCAAATATCGTCAAACACTTCAGTTCCATCGAAGGAACCCTATGCAACAACAAAAACCTTCAGAGATACAAGTTGGAAGACAGAAAATACGAAAAAATTTAATTTATTTATTTATGCACATTTCACGTGAGGATTGACAAATTGAAGTGTAGCCGCCCAGTCTGGTGGTATGGTTTGTCGTCATTCGTGGCATGTTGCATTACCTTGGGTTTGTGAGTCTCAAGTTCTAAACCTACCTACGATTTGTCTATACGAGAAGAATAGTGCGAGGGCTCATTTGCATACACCAGTATCGAATTTCTATGCATGTTAGGTTGTCTAATCCCAGGACAACAATGATGCACGAGCACAACTCGTAGAACCGATGCAGTGATTATGTTGCAGTTTCACGCGACCCCAAGGCCCAAAACCCACATCAAATCCAATTGTTTGTAGTTTCACTTTGTATCTATACAAAAGGATGTGCTCTCTTTCTCTGCATTATGCAACACTCTCGTACTCGTTTGCTTGTGCATTGTTTTTGAGGACCGCTAGACAATTGATTGAACGTTTTATGAAAATGTGAATTTCGGTACAAGCGCGTGACGAATTCAACGCGCACCCATGTTTTGTCGAGAGAGCATTTGAAAATGTGTCGTGTCCTTCTTATTGTCTCGTGCCTGCTCGTCGTGTGACATGTCATGTAATGTAATGTAGGCCTGTCAGTGCATCCCTCCTTTGTGTATACGCTTGCATACAAGACTAATTTCAAAAACGTTCTGCAGTAATCCATCAAAAAATGAAATATTATTGCAAGTTGTATGCGCCTTATAGTCTCGGTTTCGGTCAGGGCGATCCTAATGTTGCATGCCACTCACTCTAAATGTGTTTTTTCGAATGTTGTTATCGAAATGGGAGGGAAGGATGTAATCCAGTTTGGGTGGTAAGTTTGAACAGAAGAGGTTGGATGTAATATTTCTTTGGGTATTTTATGTCATATTGGCGGAAGTGGCACATGTCAAAGTTTTGTTCTGCATCTTTAAAAATTCTTCAACCCTTTCATCTGCTCGTCCTCAAGGTGTTTTCCTATGTCATATCCCGGCTTGTTTAGTTTCCAAGGCAAAATATTATTCAACGCGTGCCAACAGTTTTAATTGAAAGTGATAGATACATAATTTAGTTTCGGAGCACCTGGAGAGACCTTTCGAAACCATTATTGTGGGACGTGTTTGGTTTTGGTTTCAAAGCGAGGAGAACACTAAACTTTTGCAATTAATTTGTTTCCTGCCTTGTTTATGAAGGAAAAAGTTGTTAATTTTTTTTATGTTGTGTGAAGTCATTTGAGAAAATGCGCAGGAAAACAACAATCAAAAAGCAAAGAAGAAAAACTCATCAAAGTTTAGATTGGCGTCCGGGAGAGAAGAAATTTCAATTTGGAAACACTCAGTGGCGTGGTTCTTTATATTATTCAGGAAGTGAATCTTAAACTGAGTTGGAATTTAAGGAGTTCCGTTTTTTGCCTGCAGTCCTTAATTGACCTCCTTTTTGTTTTGATTGTCTTCTTTGGTTCAGAATTCCTCCTCCATTTTAAGTAGAAATTTATCAGAATGACCTGTTTGACGGAAGTCTCGAACTTCAAACACTTTTCAAGGGCAACGCTCTTGCTATTATTGTTCCTATTAATCGCACTTAGAAACGAATAACGTTTTATACAACCTTTTTGGAGGGCGAATCTATTCCTTGCTGGTTATGAATCCTTTCTGTCATTATTTAAAGCACTTGGAATGCCTTTCACACATGTTGCTTTTTTCACTATATTTCACACTATTTTAAATTGATTTGCTATCATGAACATAATTACTCTTCTCATAGCAACTGTTCATTTGTCTTATCACCCGACGACATTTCCCATGGGGACACCAGAAGCCTTACAAAAACTCACATAATATATAAGAAGCAATTATTGAGAAATAAAACAGACACAACCAACTGGAACTGAATAGGAACCCATCACATCGATCAATTCCAAAAGACAATATTCCTAGCAAATTGCCTCTACAAAAACAAAATTACACTTTCATGCCTCGCTTCAATGATGCGAATAGGTAGACAGACATACATAGGTGATCCATTTCTCACACACGCGTGCTTCGTGGTTTCATTACTCTTCTTCACACTCAAATAACAATAATCTACCATCGAAGACACAAACTCATAAGTTACGGATCATTAGTCCAACATAAGAAAAACAACTCAATTCGTTCTTATGAGTGTAGTGTGTACCCAATTCAAACAACAGATGGTGCCCCAATCTTTTTTCGTTTATATTTCTTGCTGTCCCAAAGATATCGATTAAGACACGGATCCTTGCTTCAGTACTTATCTGTTTCTCTATATGACTTGACTCTATGCAGGTATAACATTCTTATTGAGGCAAGACCTCAAAATTTATTCCTTGCCTTGCTTGAGTGAACCCACAAGGCAATTTATCTTCATAATCATAGAGAAGGAAGCCAATGAAAGACAGAACTTTAAACAAAAGGTGTACCAGCTACTTAAGCTGTATGTGTACTATGTTGTGTTTGCAGTATGCACCTTCTGTCATTCGAAAAAGACGCAAACACTCTTGTATCAGGTGTGTTTGCTTTTTTAAGGACAAAACACAAGACAATATTGTTATCAGTTTCGTCCAAGAAACTGTGTCAATCTGTCACTATTTTCGAATGAGGCTGAGGATTGTTCCAGGCAAGCAAGCAAATGTCTAATTTGAAACCCCATTTCCGTTGTGCTTCTTACAACTAAAATAATTCCTACTTTGCTCTACTTCAGCTCCAAAAAGGAAGTCATTGTTCTACTTTCGTTCAACTCGTTGCAAGAAACAAAAAAGGAAGACAGAGAGAGTCCTGTCGAAATCAGTTTTAGCAAAAGGTTTGGATGGCGGAGGGTGGCTTAATTCAGGTCATTCATGCTGAAAACAATAAAATGTCACATTTTATTTAAGAAAAAACAAAAACCGCACAATTTACAACACAGCACCGCACTGCACCGCATGTTTTTTGTGTATGCTCTTCGTTTGTCGTTGACATATCAGCATATAAAATGCGAATGTGATACTTTTGGTTCACATCGCATAGTAAATATTTGCCACCCAGCAGTTTTGAAAATGATTGCTAGGTTGTTCGAGTTTGCATTAAATAGAAAATATGCAAACACAGCTCGAGTTACAGGGAGAATATCTTTCGGCATTTGACGTTTTGTCGTGTTGTTGTGTTCGTATTCTTATTCATGAGAGACTGAATTCAATTGCAATGTGCCTTCATTCGACATGTTCAAAATAGAAGATGTGTTCTGTCTCGGGTCTTCAAGAGTATCCACATCCACCCTTGCCACCCTGGCAATGGAGATGGAGACTATTGCGAAACATGACGTTTTTCACACGAATATGAAAATCAAATGAAGCATTGAGTGTCTATATACGATTTGATGGGATTGCTGAACGACAAAGTGCATGTGAATCAAAGTTGTTGATTGTTTTTGAAGCAAGCAGCAAAAGATATAAATACTTTTCGGCTTTTATTCTGCCACTGAGGGTGTAAGACCTTTTTTAGAACTGTTGGTTATCGGCGGGCTAGGCAGAGCGAAAAAGAAACCAGAATCTGGAACTTTTAGCAAACGATTTCGGTAGAAAAAATCGCTTGTTAAAGAGAGCCCGGAAACGGAAAGGATTCGTGTCTTATCGCATACGAAGAAAAAATAAAAATAGGCATGTAATAGATCAGGTTGAAATGATGATAGCGATGATAACAAGCAAAAAAATGGTACACAAAAATGCACAAAACTAGGCAAAAATTGAATTTTCTCAAAAGTGGCTTAAAACAGCCAAAAAAAGCCAAAAAAAATACGTTTTTAGAGAATTACTTTAACAACACGCTCCCATTTAAACTTTGTATCTACGCATCTGATGTTCAAAGTTCGACAGGTTAAGGTCTCTAGGTCTCGAAAACTCGGTCATCTATTAGATATAAAAATCTCATGCAAATCCGTTGAGGACTCACTACTTTTGTACCAGTGGTAGTGGAGTGTTTGGCACCGAAATTTGAGGGAATGTTCGGATAGTTGTGTAGATAGGTTCAAAAAAGATTTAGTTTTTCATGAGATATGGCCAAAAATGTGGACACACCATTTTCGCTATAGAATCTAAACAAAGTTGCTGTGCATGAGCCCATAAAGGTTTCTGAATTGGTTTAACCTTACCAGCTGACCCATTAAACTTTGTTTTGCCATATAAATGTTAGTCTGATTTAACAATAGTTTAAGTCTTTTATTTAAGGCAGTACGAAGTCTGCCTGTTCAGCTACTATATTGTTTCCAGTTTTGCACACATTCAGGTTTTCTTCCACGAGTAGGTATGTCAACTACAGCAGAGTTACCGGGGTGTCAAAATGATTGAAAGATTGTGCTTGAAAGTGTGAATTCTTCTAAATTTTCTCAAAAATGATGTTGAAGCTGCAAAGAGCTTGTCATGAACCGTATATTTTGCATCTTATGCTTCTGTGTGCTTTATTCCGAAAATGATGGATTAATGTGTATTTGATATAAGTACCTTATACAGACGAGGAATATGGTATGCTTAACCTTAAATTAAGGTGAAGAGCAAGTTCTTGGTATCAAGTCGTGAATCAAAGTACTTTTCTGACAAAATCTTTTATTTGCCCATCGCAGTCTTGTTGAACTTTATTACTTAGATATATTCGCTCAATTTTATTGCATGCAAAATTTCGTTATTATAATTTCAATCTTCCCCCAAGCTAAGCTGGCGACCTCCACCCTCTGAAATGTGTCTTAGTTAATTAAATATTTAAGTTATGATCCATAAAAACCTTAACTTTATTATTGACGATTAGAGGCTCTAAGGAGAACTTCTAAGCATAACCATTAATATTTTACAATTCATTTGATTGCTCCTCTACAATGTGAAAATATGATTCCTATCGAATCGCAAGTGTTCTCTGGCCATAACGCTTTTCAATACGCATTTTACTCTGCATATCTCGGAGATAGACAAAGAGAAAGGAAAACGATAAAGTGTTCAAATGAACGTTAGTAATATTCATACACATTTTATTGGACTCGCAATGACCAGCAGCAGAAACCATCATCAAGGAATTTCCCTATAAGCACTTTGTTCTTCCATGTATAGGACGATTTGATATTTTAAATGAGTTTTTAAACGAAAACCTCAAATGTGTGCTTAGGTTTGTAGCTTTTAACTTTAAACGACATAAAATTACACTTTGCTCATGTCGTAAGGTGTTTTGATTGCGTCCTCGTGGTTCTTGGCAAATAGTTTGGGATTATTTTTTAAGTGTTTCTGGTGTTTAAAGTCTTGTAATGAACAATAAACAGAGTTTTTTTTTAAATGCCTCCCTGTAGGATGCGTGTGGGGCATTAAATTCAAACTGTCATCATAAAAAACCTCATTAGGGTTTACTTTGATTGGATATTAAAATAGATAGTTTGGACGTATCTCAGGAATCTTAAACGACAACATAAACATTTTTTACTGTCCTAAAGGACAAACTTAGTTAGTGGAAAGAGGTATATGCACACTTTACCCGCACACTTAACACAATTAGGTGTGTCCTTTTTTATGAACCTTGCTATTTTACTGAAAAATACCGAAATAACCCCCAGAAAATGCATTTTCGAGTTCAATGTACGAAATGACTTAAAGCTCCACATTGAAATTCCAATAGAGTCTTCGTTCTTCAACTTTCAAAAGAAACTTTTCAAATTGTTCGCCTTTCATATTTTCATAATACAAAATAAGGACACACAATTTTCGTCTTGATGCAAGAAGCCACTTTTCTATTTTCTTATTCAATTACAAGACCGAAACTTTCTTGCAAGAAAACTTTTCATCGCTTTCAAAAGACGATTAACATTTTAAAATTGAATTATCACCCAGGAAGGAAAAGTTTCCTTCTATAAGAGACTTGCATCAGTGCCGCACTATTCCGATTCTTATTTATTTTACTTTACCTAAGCCCGCCCGTGAAAGCTGACGAACCGACGAGTGATAAATGAATATGAATCTGGAGTGATCATTAAAAATGTAGACATCTGGTAGAAGATGCGAGACTGAACCCTTTAATCTTGTTTGCTACCGTGTCGTGTTGTATGTTGGCATCTTTGATCCGAAATTAATTGAAACACATATACACCAGATAGAGAGGTGACAATGATGTCGGTGTTAATACTTGTGATTTGAATCCTTTCAACACACTATTCTGACGAAATGTCCCTCGAAAGGATACAAACAAAAAATACAAGATTGATGATAGCTATTCGGTCTCGATCCCGACAAAAGACCCTTCGCGTTGGTTGGTCGTATTGTGGAGTCATAAGCCAGAGGTGCGAACAGCAACAAAGTCTACTAATTGTGGATGGAAAAGGCTTAAATAAAAAAAACTTTCCATTCATGACGCCAGCACCAGAAGCAGCCGGTCGGTCGATGAGAGTGGCAATTGCATAAGCAAAAAATCGATTAACCAGACATTTTTCATACCAGTCCGGATCTGGACTGGTCTGGGTTGTATGTTGGCAGCGTTGCTCTATTTGTGTGGAATCGACTCGACTGTCGACTTGACTACATCCTGACTCTGGGGTGTGCTTTTTTAATTTGTTTTCGATTCTTTTTCTATTTTTCAAATGTCTAGGGTGTTTTGTTGGGAAATTGAAGCCGTTCGTTGTCTGGTCTGGAAATTAGAAAAACAAAAGAAAAAACGACTTCAATGTGCGAAATGAAGACGACAAGTCATTAAACTTGAAATCCTGTGAAAGTACATAGTTTTTCATTTCAAAAGGGCTGTTATTCTGGTTGTCCTGGTTCTTGTTGCAAATTAAAAGAAACAGATTGACACTGTGCACAAGATTAATTAATCATGTGATTCTGGGGACGAAATTTGGTGTGTTTGAATTAATTGTAAGGACCGTCTTCATTAACTCAAACGTAATGAATGTTTAAGGTTGCTAATCTGAACACATGGACCAGCTGTTAATTGAAATTGATTAAAGACCACAAGATTTGTCCTCCTACATCTTAACAAATATACATATCAACCGACAATATTCACCCTTGCAACGAGAACGAGGTCGATATTCATGTCATGACAAACACACACGCTGTGCTATTTAGTGAAATTAATATTTAGATGTTTGAACTTCAGCACAAGGAGTATGGTATGATTACCTACAAATGTTGTGTATCTAACCGACTGGATACATGTATCTTGCCCGCATGTTTTCTGGGTCATGTAACTTACTAACTTAAGGTGGCGCTATAGTCCGTTGTGGACTTGGGCCTCAATCAGGGGTTTCGTTTTTCTGGCTGTGTGAAACCTAGCACATTAGAGGCGGCATATCTAAATGCATTCTGGCAATGCTGCCACTGGTGTGCGATACTTGATGTTGGCGGCATACAACTTCTTAAGAGGTTACTTGACACTCGATCAGAGAAGGATATGGCGATCTCTTGTGATTGAAGCCGTCGGTCATGGGTCTTTGGGTAATGTAAGCTTGGCTTGAAAAAGGATATTTGTATCTAGTTTGAGGCCAAATAAAAGGGCTAGGGCCCAAAACAGGCTACACTGACGTCATGTTTTAATTTTTCTAAATGACAACAATTTCATACCTCACCTGCCATGCATTTTATAATGGTTTTTGACACAAACATAAACGTCATATCTTGCAGTGACACAATAATAAATCAAACTCCGTATGATGAATTGCGATTATCAACCTCCTGCCTTCATTGTCTGTTCTGTAGTTGTCCTTCGCCAACCGTCTATCGTCCATCCCTCCCAGACTGACGTCTGTGCTGCATACAAACAACCATACAAAGACAAAATAGATGATTTTTAATTTAAAATGCAAACGAACACTCTCGTTGGTCATTTATCTTGATGGCATTTAACAAAATAATCCACCCAAATGGTCAGTTCGCATAAATCCCTCAAAATGATTGAAGGGTTAACAAAAGAGAAACAACAACAACTGCTAATGCTTTCTAACACCTTCCGCTGATGTGCTTTGCAAAACAGCCTTCGCAGTTCGCAGTTCGTTCGCATCGCAAACGCAATATATGAAAATTAAGCAATTTAAGTCGCCATTTTTGTGTCTCTGTAAAGATGGTGTAAACATTAAGCCCCCTTTTGTGTGCCGATGATTATTGTACCTACACAAAGCAAAATTTGAATAAAAAATCAGTTAATCACCGACCGACTATGTTGTGTGCAAACATTTTCATCCGTTTCCATATGGTTGCATGGTTGTTCACTTTTTTTTCTTTCTTTGCTTTGAAGCAAAAGGGATGCGAATTATTTTGTTTGTGTTTGACAAAAAGAAAAAATTGCGTACAAATCTCACGGGCGGCGCTTCGGCTTCAACTTGAGGATTAATGCAGAAAAACAAGGATATTATTTAAGACGCAGATAAATTGCTTCTATTATCGGCTTTTTGCCTTGGCATAGCATCAGTGGCAACAAAATGAATAGCATTAATCTCTAATCGGCGCGGCGGCGGCGCTTGGTGTGAAATGTTTGATTCTGATGGATTGATTGTTGGAAAAGTCTTAAATCACGTTTTTCTCCTTGCATGGACAATAATTCAGTTGTAAGTAAGTAGAAATCTGAATTATAACTAACGGTCCCTATTTTTGTGATTAATGTGGACTTGAGGCAGGGGGTTGAAAGAATAAAATCCATCTGATTTGTTCTCAACTTTTAGAAGGAGAAATATGCAAAGCAAAGAACAAAACATACAGAACCAGACAGAACGGCAGCTTAAGTATCTCACAAAGTGCGTTAAACTCCTCAACAAACAAAGGCTGTCCCCATTACCCCCACTTTTTCTTAAGCCTTTTTCGCCTACTCTCATATTTGTATGTCTATGGAACGAGCGCCACACCAAACCGCTAGCTCGTCGAAGCTCCTTTGCACTTATCACTTCTATGGTCGGCAGAAATGCTGGCGCAATACACAAGTAGGCTGGAGTGCAACTGTGCACCATACACCCGCACAAGAGTATTTAAGGAAATCATGATGAACATTTCATTTTAATGCACACTCGTATTGCTATATGAATATTGAGAATATGGAGGAGGAGGAAACATTCTACTGTGTCCTCTGCCGTCCTCGTTCCCTGATGCTCGTACATCATTCTTAGAGTTAAGGATAATTAAAAAGGGAATTTTAAATTGTTTCCGTCGTCGTCGTCGTCGTCGCCCTTCTCCAAGGCTTCACAAATACGTAGAAACTTACGGTGGGCTTGTACTTCTCCAGCTTGAATGTGATTGTGATTCGGAAAATGTACGCAAACTTATGACGTTGAGGCACACTTCACAACACACCTAGACGCAACGTCATCATTGTCGTCGCAAGGATATTTGTTTATATGGAAAAGTTTCATTACTCCTTGTCCTTATCCTTAGTCCTTACATGATGTACGAGTGTGGTTAGGGTGACGAGTTGTGCTTTTTTTAATTTTCCAAAATCGATACTTAATTTTTGTTTGCAAATTCTAAGACGGCTTGAAACAGAAATTCGTAAACGAATGTGACTTCCGTCTTAACAATTTTGAGCAACTGTCTATACTGCAACTGCATTGTTTTAACTGTTCCATTGAATGTTTTTTAGTTTCTTATGGAATTTTTTAACGTGGAAGCGTGGGCTTTGAAATAAAAAAGGATAGAAGTATTAATATTGTCCTGTACTTAATATTTCATGACTAAAAGAGGATTTTGAAAACGACGAGTTTTTCCATCGTGGAAATATGGTCACTCTAATTTAAGCATAAGTGTAAACGAAAACTAAGAGAAGGCGGGGGATCACAAACCAGAGTATCTTTAATGCTGTGAGCCGCAATTTATATTGCATTAGAGAGGCCTTTTGTGGAGTGGAAAATTCTCAATAGGTTTTATAAAAAATTATACCCATGCATGTACCCATATGTGTGTACATCCACATTCGTAGAATGAAAGCCAAAAAGGAGTATAAAGGACTCGGAACATTTACAACACGCAAACATAGGCCAGACACTAGACATTCTGAAATGTAATTTAAGTACGTTGCCAGTTGTTGGTATGTTCTGTCGTTCTGTGTATACATTGCTGCTTTTTCCTATGAATTATATTTGTTTTTATTTTTTTTGCAATGTTAGATGTAATATTCACTGTAGGGAAATAAAAACGTAACGAGGCACAATGATGTTGTGTCAGGAGATTAAAACCGTCATCGTCATATTATGTAAGTAACAGTGTAGCAAAAAACAAGTCGAGAGAATTGTGTTTTAGGGATAATGTATCAACAACAAGTCTCTTAGTATATGTACTTTCTATTGAAAGGGAATTTTATTCCATGACTTAACGTTAGCCAATTTATTTATCTCACAATATTCAACTAGAAAGAAACCAACGAATGTTTGATGTTTCGTTTGTTACATTAATTTTCAAATAAAAGTAAAGTGTCTTGTCAAGGTCAACAAACAAGCAATTTATTTTTATAACGGCATCAGCTTGTCGACCTTAACAACATGTCTAAAATTCGATTTCCATAAATCATTTTTCAGTAATTTTTTTGTTATTACTTTGTGAAGGGCAATCTGGAACGGTATTTCGCTCGATTATGAGAGCAAAACTTTTTCGCTTAAAATTTAAAAATCACATTTAATTCGCTTTTCATAAGAAGACTTATTTCTTGCTCGAAGCGGAACTTATAAACTTTCCAATACTATGGTAGATAGGTAATTGTTGAAACCTTCCTATAGGTACCTGAATTATTATAGAAGAAAATGTATTTCTGTTTTCTTATTTAAGTCTTTTTTCTGTGGCCCCTTGAACTGGGAAACCATGCACACAATCGTGCTGTTATTTTCAATTTATTTCTTCACCTTTGAGCTGCAGAACAGAGAACCTACTTAGTCTAACTGAAGATTTATCTTCTTCTTCCATCATTATTGTAGAACACTTTGTGGTTCGTTTTTTATTGAAAAGATACAGTTTTGTTATTCAGCAGAAACAAACCTCAGAATTCTTTTTTTTTTTATTCATTAATATTAAAAATTAAAGAATGAATAGTTATGAAGTAGAAATATAAATAGGATTTACCCAAAGTGTCACTATTTCCTAGGCCTTTGTATCAAACTTGAAGGGTAACAAATTATGCAAATTCTGAATCTACAATATTTTTTTTGTCAATCTTGAGTACCTACCTACTTTTAGGTAATAATAATTTTTGAGTGCCTTTTTTTTGCTTATTTTTTGAAGAAAAAAATGTTTATACAGCAAAAAAAAAATCAGAGGATGTCGGCATCACATAAGGGGATATTAACAGTCAAGCACCCCATCCCATCAGTGGTGTTAAATAGATAGTTAAGGGTGATCTTTTGAACAATGTGTGATATTTTTTGCTTCGTTTACATTCCTAGTGGAAAGGTTAATCAACTAATTGCAGGAAATATGTAAATATGTATTTTTTATCAGTTTCTCTTCTTATCCTGTGTTAAGTACTTGAGAACTGAATTTATGCTAATGGAAATGGGTTTAATTTTATTATTTATTGTGATCCTTAAGCTATTTTTATTCACAAAAAGAAAAAAAATAAACTATTTCAATTTTTTGTAATCCTTTTCCTTAGACATTGAGGTTTTTTTCAAACTTCCGCATCCTTCCTAGCCGTTTCATTCTATTTGGTCTAATCGAAGCAAATATGCTTCACTATTGTCAAAGAAAAAAATGTGCACGACTCGGTCATACGAACTTGCTCCTGTATTCCATATACTCATACAAAAAATTTAATTCATAAATAAAAATTTAAATTGAAATATCTACCTCAAAAAAAGATTTAATCTGAAAAAAAATTATGTCATATGATTTCTTAAGAAATTGTTGATTTTTCAAATTTTTTTTTAAGTCGTCGGAGCGGTTTTTTTTTTAATTAATTTTTTATATATAAAATTTTTCGAAAATGTCTAAAAATTAATTTGGGTATGCAGTATTCAAGAATGTAAAACTATACATTTTATAAGTAAATTTCAATTTTTAATATTGATCCGTTTTTGAGATACAGAATTAAAAAAAAAAAAGTTTAAGAATATTTTTAAAAAATCCAAAAAAAATTTTGACATTTTTTTGAATACAAAATATTATTTGAGCAATAAAAACGTAATTTCAGAAAAAAAATTACCCTGATCAAACTTTTACTTTTCGAGAAAATCTTATAACAAAAAAACAGTTCTATGGGCGGTACCGTTTTGGAGCAATACAAAAAATTTTTTTTTACATAAAATACATCAGAGTTTTAAACAAAAATTTTCGAGGAAGTTTAAAAAAAATCGTAGGAGCCGTTTTTGAGAAAATTGAAACTTTTGGTTTTTGGCCAAAAAAATCGTATGGTGGCTACCCTAAATTTTGATCTTAAAAAAAAAATCAAAAAAACGACCCACGCGAATTCGCTCAAACCCTTAATTTTCAAGTTTCAAGTCAATCGGACCAGAGGTTAAGGCTGTAGATGTGTTTACAGACAGACAGACAGACAGACAGACGGACGGAATCACCGGACCCACTTTTTTCGACTTCTCTATCATCGTAATGTCATATCTCATCATTACCTCAAATTTTTTTTTTTTACGAATTCAATACTTGCCATATATGTATTCTATATGTCGCAAGTAAAAATGTCTATATCCGAATTTTTCGATTATTTTAGAAAGAAATCTGGAATTTTCAGTTTGCTTCACTTTTTTTGTATTTGCCTCGAAACCAATCTTATGAGTTATGACGTTATGAGGTTCAAGCTCATACCCTGGTTTATAGCAGAACTCAAAAGAGTTGATTTTAAAATTTCAAGAACGTGATTTTAATTTGAATAAATCGACTTATTTTCCTTTTTATCGAAAGAACGAGTCCACTTCCGCTGTAAAAATCAATGTACTTTACCGAGTGCGTTTAACATACCCTCATCTCATTCTCATTTCTCATCCCCAATTCAACTCAATCCAACCCTGAGCCTGATCCCCTCCCCTCCCCTGATGTCGACAGTGTTGCCGCAAGCTAAAATAAAAAGTAGCTAGGCACAACTATAAAAGTCGCTAGATTGGCTTAAATTTCGGAGAAAAAAAGTCGCTAGATGTCGCTAGAAAATTTTCCAAAATAATAAACAAAAAATCTTTTCTTTGACATTTTTTTCCTGAAAAATAACAACAAAATAAATAAATTCAGTCTCTTATCTCCTTATCAGCCATTAGGGATTTTCAGGAATAAAACCAAAATGAGAAAATAATTACATTTCCTCAGAAATACTTTACAGTTAGTTAAAAACAAACAAATTCAGTCTCTTGTTTCTAGTTTTATAAAAATAAGAGAAATACATAAAATAAATAGTTGTGAAAAGAAATTCGTACTCGTTAGTTGGTTAATTCAAAAATTAACAAAATTCAATGAATCTACATAAATTAAATCGATGTGTTCACCTTCATTTCCCTCAACGGCATTTTTAAAAATATTTTGCATTATCAAAATTTCGGCTAATTCGTTGGTGTTACAATTTTTATTTAGTAATTAAAGCTGATTCTGGATGAACATTATAGAATTAAAAGTTTTTGTTGACATCATGCTGAATATGCGCTCTACTGGACAAAATTATGTTTTTTTTTTCAAAAAGTCGCTAGAAAAAGTAGCTAGAATTATCTAGCTGAACTTTTGAAAATTCCGCTAGATATAGCGACAATGTCGCTAAAACGGCAACCGTGGATGTCGAACGTCGAAGAAAAAATAACTCAACTCAAACCACCCTTCGAACATAACACAACCAGAAAACAAAAGTAAAACGTGTTTGTCTCATACAATGATCTCTAAAACAAAGGGAGGGACACCCGCCAGTGCTGCCATATGACTATTTGAAGAAATCTACATTTTTCAAGAAAAAAATCTGCATCGCAGATTTCTTAGAAAAAAAAACACCGGATTAAAAAAGAAATTTTTTACTAATGAAAAACCGACAAGCCAAGCTTAAAATAATGGTATAATTTTTCTCCTTCACACGTCTTTATCTCTTTTCAATTATTAAACTGGAATTATTGACGAAAATAGTTACTTGAGAGTATTTTCTATAAAATTCCACCATGACTTATCAAAAACTGATATAAAAAATTATGATTTTTTGATCGCAATTAAAATTATTGTCAATTCAACGGCAACACAGAACCAACTTCGAACTTCCCTTTTTTCAATTTACAAGTTGCAAGTTGCAAGCAAGCGAACACGAAAATCGAGTAAAATTGCAGAAGTAAAAGCAGATCATGTCGGATCGAGTTGCATGAAAAAAGGCACTCACTCAATTTCGTTTCGTATTTTTTGTTTAGTTTCAGTTTGTCTATTTATTCTGTCGCGTAGGGATGTGCGTACTGTTCGTTCCTAGAAAATGTCCCGTTGAATACGTAAATTTTCAAAGTGCGATCGAATTTATCATTTAATTTTTCTTCTGGAAAACGTCTTCCGACTATTCTGAAATACAAAGTTGCTGGTGAAATTAAAAAAAAAGACAAACCACAAAATAAAAAAATCATTTAAGCGTTACCCTCTTCAATCTTGTATTTAGTGGGAAGAAACAAAAGTGGTCAAGTGTTAATAAAGAAAGGAAAGAAAAACAAAATCACAAACAACAATTTTTCCTACCTGCAGTGATTGAAGGATATTTCTGGTGTTTGTGTTTTAAGGCTACCTTACAACTTTTGGATATTTTTTTGTGTTATTTACATCTTCGGCGCAGCAACACACTAAAAGCAACAACAACACAATTGATATTATGAAGTACCTGAACGGCGGAGGGCACAGGGAATCGTACACACTGGTCGCCCGAAAGAGGTACATGAAAAAACTACTGTATGTATACCTGACCATTTTTTTAATGTTTGTTTTGATTTGTAGAATTGTTGGCTTACATTGTTGTAGATGAAGACTAGTTAAAAAAATGTTTTTTTTGTAAAAATAAAATAACGCCAGCAAAATATTGAACGTATACCAAACCATTGCCCTTTTCTTTCTTAATAAGCTCATTATCAAGATCAGCCTCATCTTCATCCTCTCCCACACCTTTCACCTAATCGATTGTAATCTAATGCCACCCAGGAATTTTATCCAAAGTTTCCCGCGACCCTATAAGTAGGGTTAACTACCTACTTTCCCAAAAGGTTTCATTCTCTTGTCTACTTGTCGGAAGTTCTTGCAAAAAAAGGCAAACATAAGATAAGAAAAGTCAAAACTAACTAGAACCCTATTTATCTGTATGTTTCGCTCGTTCGTTGTTTTAATTATCATTCCAGATTCTCTCTTGGCGATTCTATTCTTTTTCGAATAAAATTATGCAAATTCAAACCAATTCCACATCCAGTCGCTGTGGTGGCGACTGGCACATCACCCACTCCACTACCTTTTGCTCGGGCGAGCTAGAAGCACCGACATTCCCATAATTGTTGTGCGTAATTAAATTACCTCATCCATTCCAAGTAGCACCTTCCATCATCATCACCTCACCGTCATTCCACCATCACTAACCCTCTCTCACTCGCAGTGATATCGTCGCCACCCACCGCAACATCGCATCGCTGCCACTTCGGCCACGAAACCAATTGAGCGAAATGAATGGATCAAATGTAAACACGTTTCCTTCTTGAGGTATCGCTCACACGTGTTTTTTTGTTTTCTTCTTCTTCTTGCTGCCTTCTTACAAGCTACCTTGGATGTATGCCAGATAACTCGTAAAACCACAAAGCGCAACCAGCAGCGGAAAAAAAATAAATCAAGAATTATACAAAGTCCATTATAGTCAGTCAGCCGGCACAAAAAAGTGCCTTGTGCATATTTGCAATTCAAACGCTTCAACGAAGCACGCTCTGAATCTGATTAGATATTCCACTGTTCCAAACTAGTTTGGCGGCTTGAAAATCCGCATGTCATCCGCCCCCAACAAACAGCAACAACAGCAGCACAAACTGCTGTTTCAATTTCAGAAGAAGTCCATCACACAGCGTCGTCGCCACCGCACCGATCGTCGCGTCGTCGTCAATAATGGTTAACGCTGGCGAGGTCTTTACCAAGTACAGAGCTGTTGTATCATAAACGAATAAGCGTAGGAGTCCACCTTGCAAATTGGCGACATGGTCGGTTTTCTATTGTCGTCGTCCTTAACTCTTTCAAGATTTTACTGCGCGGTCGGTTTGTTTGAAAAGTTAAGTGCAAGCAAACGATTAGATGCAATTAATCAGCTGATTCATTTGTCAATACACGAATCCATTTAAGGTGTCTCTTAATAAAAGCTCTTTAAATTTGCAACACAAAGATCAGGGTACAGTTAAAAGACGCCTTGAAATTGACCAAGTCGCTATTGTCGCAAATAAAATTGTAGATAGAGGGAACTAGTATCGCCCACGCACACTTTGGAATTATTATTGTGGTTGAGTGCATTTTTGTGTTATTTATGGTTTATGAAGCGGATGAGAGGGAAAAGGTGGGAAATCATGTTCTCAACATTTTGATGTAAGTTTGTCTTGGTTGAGTTAAGAAGTGTCGTAATTCGGTTGAATGCTTGAACTGAAATGAATTTTGTTTTAAATTTGAAAGAATGTTTGTCTCTCTTGAAGATGTCCTACTATTGAGTGAATAAGGCTAGGTCCTGCTTCGAGAACTCGCCCATGCGCACGCGTCCATTGTCACTGTGCAAAAATAAGTCATCAAAGGACAATAGATTGTGGAATAATATCCGATCGTTTTGTGTTTACTTTCCGCGACTCAAGTATTGTTTTACCTCGATCTCTTTCAAGAGTGTGCACTTGAAAAGATTTGACATTATACCCCTACCCCATTCCGACTGCAGATCTGCCAAAAGAAAGCAAAAAACAACAAACCATGTAATACATCTGAGGTAATTAAAATTAAAACTCCGATTGCATTCAAACATCACTACAAACAGGCCTTTATTTGACATATCAGAACAGAAAGAGATTTCGGTTTGTGCCATTTAAAGAGGGTTGCAAAAATCAAAACCAACATTCAACCCTAACCGCAAAAATTCATTGAATCCACAACCAAGCAGCCTGCAGTTTTCATTTTCATGAACTTTTAACTGCATTTGGCAGAGTTTAAATGAAACGCTCTGAATCTGAATTAAATGTCATAATCCCAGGAATCATATCACCACTCAAAAAAAGGGTGATATCCTTCGCTCCTCTGCTTCATACACCTTCGCAATAAAATTGTGTACGACAACAACTGAAAATGACAAAAAAAATATTTGCCCAGTCGAAAAGGGTTGAAAAATCGTAAATTGTCACACACACAAACATTGACAAAAAAAAAAAATAACGATTCGAGACGGAAGTGAACCCAGGTGCTGAAAGTAAATAAATCCCGAATTCAGGATGATAGTAAATTTTCTCTCAATTTAGATCTGGGATGGGTCTATCTCCCAGTCAATGTGGTGAAACGTGAAACTATTAATCATCTCCATGGGTAGCCCTGGATCATGCGAGATGTTACCACATAAAAAAACAACAAGAGGGTTCCTCCTCCTGTCAAGTCCAGTATTGATCTCGTTTCGAGAACCGGACACAATGAAAATAAAGAATTATATTCCAGTTAGGATTCGTCACGCGCCTTTAAAATAAAAAAACAATTCCAATTTCATATCAAGGCAAAAAAAAGACAAAATCGATCACCCTTGGGTTCATCCCAAGAATGCAAATCGCTTATTATCCTAAATTCATATCCTCTCTGGCTGAACGAGAAAGCGAACAAACTGATGCAGCAAATCAAACAAGCCAACAAGGGTCCTTCTTCCGGGGTTGGCACAATGCAAACACGCACAATGTGAGTGGGACTAGAATTGCGATAATTTATGCCTCTCTGCCAGCACTGCAACAATGGAAAAATTATTTTGCAAAATTGGCTATAGACAATTATTAGATTTTCTATGCAAAACTTATAACCACCCCTTGTCCTTGAATCTGTTTGCTTCCTTCAGCCAGCGCAATAATAATGATGTCATAAAATTTTACGAGCCTTAACAACTTTATTAAGTTTTTATGGAATTTCTTTTTTTCTTAAGGCAAATCAATCCCCAGGTGTTTGCACCCTAAAATTTGCAATGTTGCCAAAAGCTATTAGTACGCTCCTACGTTTGTTTACTTGTTTATTTTGTGCTCTCTGTTTTGGAAAGCGTCTCTGAGTTTAAATAAATATTTGCTTTTCGAAAATAGCTCTTTTCGAACATATCTATCTAACGGTAACCACAATGCCGAAAGTGTTTACACGATTGAAAACTCAAAATAAATTTTACACAATCCGTAGCCGATTCAAGGATAAAAACTTGAAGGTTATGTGTTGCCACTCGAATGTAAACACAATCGGTTTTTACTTAAGCATATTCGAAGAGCATTTGCCAATATTTTTTTTTTTTTTTAGGAGAAAAATTCGAACGGAAGCGGTGAGCTGAGAATATAACAGAAACTTGCAAATTTATGCAAACCAACAAAAAACACAAAAAAATATTGGTAACATCTCTGTGGGAAATGGAAAAGGTGTAGTTCACAATTGAACCAAAATCATTTCATCTGAGGGTTATGGAAGGTTGGGAGAAAGTTCAATTTTTTTTTTCGTTTACTCTTGCCGCGTCTTTGTGGAAGAAAATTAATTCAAAACTAATTTGGCTGTGATTGTTAGTTTACATAATAGAGCGGCCGGTGGCTGTCGTAAAACCAATCACAAGAATGATGAGATGCAAATGTTATGTTTATTTATGACGACAGATGATTGGATGTCTGTGAGATTTTGTATTGGCTAAATAGTGTTTTATTCGTCAAATCAGTGTGAACTTTAGAGACTTTCTTCACATGTTAATTGAATTTCACACAAATCCAATCTGTGGGATCTTGATTCTGGAAAGCCGCTGATTAAAATTGAACTAGCTAAATGTCATTTTTTAAAAAATGGCTCTGTTCTGGAGGAACTAAAATATTCGATGAAGTAGCATTGAAGTGCCACAACTTCGACTTAGAAGTTTTGACATTTCTCAGAGAGCGCCCAAAAGCACGGTTCATATAACAAACCGTCTACTTACTTAGGTACTTAAGGTGGCGCTACAGTCCGGGGTGGACTTGGGCCTCAACCAACAAACTTCTCCAGTTTCACGCGCCGAGTTGGCTGAGGTCATCTTCAACTTGCGCGCCACCTGAGCCTTGGTCTTCCTCTACAGCGGCGTCTTCATTCTGGGGTAGATTCGAAGACTTTACGGGCAGTTTCATTGGTGTCCATCCTCCACGTGACTAAGCCATCTGAGTCATTAAACCTTCACTCTTTTAGCTAGGTCAATGTCGCTGTACAGCCCGTGCAGTTCGTAGTTGCTATCTTCACTTCTTCAAGGACGGGTAGTGGTAGACGGAAATCTTGACTTGCTTCGTCTTCATTGAATTGTTCACTCTGCCTGACAGCGGCATTTGATTCGTCATCGCAGTTGTACAGTCTACAGGAGTGGTCCTTCCATATCCTCAGCATTGACTGTGACTCTGCTACAATATTTCCCAGTTGGTCTTTAAAGCCTTAAGTTCGTGCTCGGTAACCTTGAGTCATTCGGTGTACCTCTTGGTAAAACTTCCGAACCATACTTTTTTCTAGCATTTCCTATTTTTTGATTTGGGCGAGGTATCCGCCGCACTACCTTGGCTACAACGAGGTAGTGGTCCGAGTCGATGTTGGCTCCTCGGAAGGTTCGGACATCAATAACAATTGAAGAGTGTCTTGCGTCGATCGCAATATGATCAATCTGGTTGACAAGGACAAGGTCCCCTTGTGGATGTTAAGATGTGGGAAACGCGACTGTTTCCGACTGTTCCATCAAAGATGTCCTCTCTACCTAATTTGGCGTTAAAATCTCCTAAGACGATTTTAACCTCGAAGCTAGGGAATTGCTCGTATGTCTCGTCGAGGAAAGAGAGAGAACAAATCGTATGTCAACTCTAATTAGACGTTCCACAACTCGTGTCAACCAAATGTCAAAGAACACGACAAGACAGAATAGAAGATATGAGAATGAGAAGGCTCGTGCACCCCTTCGAACAAATATGTATAATTTCTTCTTAATTATCGTACCTCACACCCACAAGCCAAAAGCCCGGAACTCATTGCAAATTCAATCTTTTTTACAATCATTAAATACGCGGTACACAAAAATTACAACCTTTTAACATTAATTTTATAAGAAAATTGCAAAAAAAAAAAAAACACACAGCCTCCTCAAACGGTCATATGCGACAGCGACACTCTAATTAGAATATCACAAGAAACGAATAAAAGAAACGGGCGTCAACCGAGGAGGCGGAAACCGCGGATATCATTATAATATGGAATTAGGCTCGTATAGGGACCTTCCCATAGTAATTTTGTTTTTCATACGAGTTTAGCGGTGGCGGAGGCTATCTTCAATCTCCCTCAGAACTGATTTCTTCTCATTAGATGAACAAACAAAAAATAAAGAGATGGTATCGGGATAAGACCGTTTTCACAAGCAAACAAAGAAGGGATGTACAATTTTGGGTTTTTCTGGCATTTTATTTGAATATTTTTGTTTCTGTAATTTCACATGCACGCAAATTTGCATTCGGATTTCGGAATAAGGGGAAGATAAACGGATTTTGTGTAATTTATTCATTTTCAATAATTGTTTTTGATTCGTTAATGCCGCAGCCGAGTCACATACAAGCATAAATCTTTTTTCGAACAATTTTACGAGTTCTGGATTTTATGGAATTTACATTTTTACAGAAGTACGGAAATGTGTTAATTTATGTTTTATTCTTGTCGAAAATATGAAACCAAAAAGAAAATAAGAAACGGTAGCCGCACAGGGCTCACATGGCGTCAAAGAAAATTTTGATGTCAAATTCCACTCGTGTCCAGACCATTTGACAGGAGATGTGGGAACATGTAATTTCTCTAAAAAATTCAATCAATGTTCATTTTGACAAGGGAGACGAACAATGAGAAGAAGGCTTTAAAATTTGGACATTGGAAATAAAACAACGTACACGCACACGCATATTAAAGTTAAACCAGACAGAGGGACCATAACTCATGGAACCCAAAACAATGATTGATTTTTTTCTGACACACAGAAACAATAAGAAAATCCATTGCGAGGTGTCATGAATGACAATAAGTTTTTCTTAAAGAACGCTTTGTTTTGGCGTTGCCCACAAAAAAAGGAGATAAATCTGAGAAGTTATTTATCATGCAGGTAGTTAAGCAGAAGACAGATGATGACCCAGAAAGGATTTTCCCTAAAAGGATTTCGATTTTATTTATTTGCATTTGCACACCTACGATGAATATCTAATTTCTTGAGTCAAGTCAATTAGGGGTGTTTGTGTTTGTATTGGTGTAGGACTTAATTCCGGATATTGGTATACAATTAATTTATGTATAATTCGAAAAAGAATGAAGTTCCATTTCAGGATGAATGGAGATAATGGTCGCATGCGTTTGACTGGATAGAAATTGACTCACATTAGTCCCTCATTGTGTTGTTGTATTAATTCAAACATCTCATTTGAAGTGATTTAGGACACGCTGGGTTTGGCATGTCTTTAAAATTCTCTCGGTTTTTTGTTTATTCGATCTTTGACATTTAAGGTTCTTTTTTGGGATATAAACGTAAATTAGTATGCGGGTGGCATTCCCTATAGATGCAGGGATGGTTGGGCAATGGAGTGACAAATAAGGCGATCAATGGATGGGAGAAAGTTGTGCAGCTGAGATTGAACCAAAATTAAGTAGAAGGCTAGTACAGACTTACAAATTTGTTTGTAAGCAAGTTTTTTAAAATCGTATAAAACTTTGAAGACTGTTCAACATCTACTGAACTGTTCCTAGCAAAATGAATGACCGATCCAGGCCTGTTTTTTCTCTCACATCGAACTGTTAAAAGCTTAATAGGGCAGCCTTAAACATTTCGTTTATGTTTTTTAAAGGAGAATTCATACTCCTAACACAATTAATTTATTAAGGCTATAAGAGTTCTCAAATTGAATTCAGTCTAGCAACCCAAATTAAGGTGATTTATAACTACATCGTCGACTATAAGTAGTTTAATGTTGACTAGACACAGACACTCATTCGAATAACTAAGAAAAAAATCATTTGTATCCAATCCACTTCAACAAGATTCCATTAAACAACAAGACGTAAGGTGGTCTATTGTCTCAAAATCACACACAACACCAAAATTCTGTTATTGACCGAAATACCTGCCCACTAAAAGACTATGGCCACCATGAACAAATGACCAAACGACAACGACAGACGACGACGTCTAGCTGAAGTGATTTAATGTCCTCTAAGGTTTGCATATTTCGAGACCCCTTGGCTGAACACACAGAATTCCTGCTTCCCACATTTTGTGTGTCGTTTTGGCTTTTGTTTTCCTTCAGAGTTTCTATCTTCTCAATTTTCTCAGCCAGCCAAATGCCAAATGAATGCCACTTTGGGTACGTGTTCCCGTCCCAATAGCCATGGACTGGACCACATGCCTTCCATATTATCCGATCCCGTCTGTTTGTTGCGTTGCACTGCATGCCGTCGTCAATCTTCACCGCCACCGCGCTGTGGTTCTCGCAATTCGCAAGCTATAATTACATAATCAATTTGACAGGCTTGAAGTTTCTTCAAATGAAGTGGAGAGTTGGAGCACAAGAATGGCAAGAATGAAACAAGATTAAGAAACAAAAATGTAATGCATTACATCATTAGCAATCACAACCGATGATCTGAAAACTATGCAACCTGTTTTAATTTCCAGAGTGTTAACTTTCTGTCAAAATGCATAGCTGTCAAAAAATAAGCAACTTTATAATCTTTCTCACAGTACAACATAATCTGCGAAAAGAATTCACACGATCGTCGATGATGTCAATTTGCATAGCGAAAAACACTCGGGATTGGACGTTTAAATTTGACAGTTCTTAGGACGGAAAGCAATGACTGATAGAAACGGTACTAATATGCTGATATTGTCAGAGAAATTAATGAGATGTTCCCAATAGATACTGATACAGGAAATAAAACTTCAAAGAAAAATCACAAGAACTGATTGATTCCTCACGATCGGCCATTGATCTCTTCATTCATAATTCTACACAGAAGAATGCAAAAATCAATGAAGAAAGGGCAAAGTGAATTGTAGAGCATTTGCACTTCCTCATTGTTGGCTAGATTGATCGGAAATAGAATTCTCTGTGGCGAATGTTGTTTATCTTCTCTTCTTGTTTGACACTTGACTTGGGTGGTTGTTGCAATTTGTGTGTGACACATAGCATAGAGGGAAATAAGTCGTTGCATGTAAACAGGAAGATGGCGGGTATTTTCAAAGCATTGTTTGTTTTGTTTTTTCTTCCGAATTTTTCAATTGAAATTGAAAGGCTAGTAAACAGGAAATACTGATTTTGCAGTAGTGTTATCATATCGTGCAGTGATACAGATGGCTCTTCTTAAGTCGAATATTCACGAGATACCAATGTTTTTTCGAGTTATGAGGTATGATAAGAAAAGGTGAAGAGTTCTAACCCATTCTGTCAAAAGACGTTGACTGTGAAGCATATCCTTGGACAGATTTTAGTAGAATAAAAGCGAGCATCGAAATTGTTCATCTCTACTTACACTCATTTGTCATTAAAACAGTTCTAATTAATTCCTGTGTGTCTTCGTAAATCATCACCGTGTTCAAAATTTCCCAAGGCATAAAAACACAAATAAATTACAAGTTCTCCTTAATTTATATCCTTGTCCCTGCTCAACAACTCAACCTCCCCACAAATTTGCCAAAAAAAAAGCAACAAATTCCTTCGATTTACCTTCAAAAAAGCGATAAAATGCAATAAAACCACCCAAATTATTCCCAGGATTCTAGTTAAAATGAAAACCCATACAAATTTATATGCAAATAAAATTTTAAATACACCCAAAATAATCCATATCACGTTCACCTTCACAGTAGATTTATTCAAAAGATGCAATAAATTTGTCTTTCGTTGTTTCGCTTCGGTAATAGAAATTACCTTTTTTTCCATTAATTCTAAACAAAATTACGACCACCGATATCGCCTTGACCAATTTATCTACAAAAACAAGTTTTGGTCTTTGTCTCTACTCTGAATCAAGGATATCCTTACCTTTCCTTAGAAGAGCTGACATTTAATCCCTATAGACGATAAGAAGACGTTCGACAGCAAAAGAAAAAAAAAGAAAACTAGTTTCATTCTTCTTTCTTTAAGGAAAAGAAAACTCGAATAGAATTTCCACTTTCACGAACCATTATGCGTTTTCAAAAACAAGAAATCGCATCATTGAACATTTACGCAAACAAGGGTAGTCGCTCTAGCCGTCATTAGTGGTAAGGAACTTCAGAGTCCATTAATCAAATGCTCTAAGATGCATCTCGTCAACAACAAGGAACAATGGCGGGAAGAAAATGAAAGGAAAATTATTACCGCGAGTGCGTTACACCGCGTTATTTGATTTGCAAACTGCTTACACGCTAAGCAACAGTAGGGAATTTCTTACAAGGATAATAAACGTCACCTGAAAAAGGGTTACTCTCAACCAGAGTTGGGCAAAATTTATTCGAATAATCATTCGAATAATAAATAATCATTTTATTCGTTATTCACGAATAATGAATAATTTCATTTATTCGAAAAAAATTTATTCGAATGACGAATAAATAATTTTATTCGTTATTCGAATAACGAATAAACGAATAACGAATAAAATAAACACAAGAAATTTGGTAGAACATTTGTATTTTAATTTTTTTTTTATTAAAAGTTATTTACATTGGGTCAAGCTCCAACAACAAAGCACAACTTTTATATGCAGTATATAAGAATAAAATATTATTAGATTTTTTGAATTTAATCACTTTCGAGGATACTTCAGGTATTCAGGTAAATGAATTTTATTACGATCCTAACCTGTGTACTATCATGTTGATAACAAAAAAGAACCAATTTTTATTACTCTCTCTAATAATTTCCAACAATTTATCAACCGCGGATGTGTATTTTGTTTTCTTTTTTCAATATATTAACCAAGAATTCGTTGAAAGAATTTTTGTCAGCGATAAAGAATTAATGAAGGGATTCGAGCGTCTAATTCCAAAGGAAACGTAAATTAAAAAATTGAAGATAAACAGACAAATGAAAGAAGGTACATAGTCGATTTTATTCGTTATTCAGAATAACGAATAAAATCACGAATAAATTACGAATAACGAATAAAATCACGAATAATTTATTCGCGAATAAATTATTCGTGAATAAATTTGTGACGAATAATTTTTTATTCGAATGATTATTCGAATAACAATTTATTCGAATAATGCCCAACTCTGCTCTCAACCTATGCGATCGCGATGGATGTAAGAAAATTTTCTCACGAATTTGTTATTTCGCTGACTCCTGGGTCTTGAGACTATGATAAGCGACTCGGGTCTATTATTTTGTTCTTTCAGCGCGAATAAAAATAATAGGATGTTGTTTGTGCACAATGCAAAATGGATTTTCTTGCTTTTTCCTCTTTGTTTGGTATGAAGTGTCCTTAACAAATTGTGTGTGTTTTTTCCAAGACTATAGGTACAGTCTTTAGAGTTATTGTTCGTGCGCGTGAATATTTAAGAAGAAACTAATTACACGAGGTACCTTACCTTGGTTTTTTTTGTGTCGTGTTTTTGATTGCATAAAGGTACTGTACCTACTGACTTTTCAATTGTTTCCCCCCGCCGCTATGGCGCATTCTTGAACGTCGTATCCCTTCATTTTTCTACTTTTTCTTTGTACTTTCAGAAAGAAAATGAACTTTATCAATGTGTATAAATCAAATGATGGTTGTGTGTACCTTTTAATTAGACTGTATGGCTGTCAAGTCGGTGACGTTTTATAATAATTTGCCTAGGCGCTTTTGACAGGAAAAACGAACTCTTTTCTTATCATTTGTTGGAAATCAGTAGGATATTAATGCTTGCATTTTTGTGTCCTCATTTCACTATGCACGCTATGTGGGAATGGGACATGGTAAGGTGACGACAAAACTGATTTTTATCATTGAAAACAAGTTTCTTCCCCTAGCCCTATATTTTTCGTAGATTCCCTTGGGCAGAAAAGGTTATTGTTAATAGTGTATTGACAGTTTTATAAGATTATTCAAATTGTTAACAATTCTCTTTTTCGTAAAAAAAAATGAGAAAAATTGAAATGTCAAAGTGTGAAGATGATTATCGGAAGGGTATTGTGTTAATTTTGACGGGTATCCAGAAATGAATTGTCAAAATTAATTTGTCCCTTTATTGGAGTGAAAAAAGGAATGAATGAAAACAACGTTGTAATAGCGTTTCATTTTCAATCTGTTCCCTATTTTCGTTTGCGGATCAGATGCAATTTCAAATTGTGTTTCATGACAATTTTCCATGTTTTGAAAAAAACACTTAGACAAATTGTGTTTGCTGTCTTGTTCTCTTTTTTTTTTTGCTGCGTCGGACATTAAAGTCCTTTCATCGATTTCCTTTACTAAATTTAGTAAAGTCGCTGAAAGACAACGGAGACAAACTTATACAAACATCGAGGAGTCCTTTTCTTAGGAGACGAAACACGCCTTAACAATTTCATCGCCTACACACTTTGTTACACTCCTTAATAATTGCTTTACATTTTTTTTTTTTTGTCAAAACCTCTCATAAGGTGTTTGTGTTGTGTTGTCCCAAGTCCTTTTCCTTTGTACTCGGGTGTTGATGTTTATATTGATACAGTGAGTGTTTGAGATAGCTTACGGCAACAGGAGGAACAGGAGCAACAGCAGATGATGACACAATCCTCTTTTTTTTATCCTGAGCGAAGAGGATATTTATTCAGCGTTGTGTGCAATATGTCATCGCCGCCGCGACACAAAATGCTTCGAGTCTAGGACAATTGCCGGCAGAACCAGCCGAAGAAGTAGTAGACAAACCTTCATACTCTCCAACAAAAAAAAAGAAAAAAATGGGAAATGGTATGAATGAATGATTCTTCCCAGGAGTATACTTACTCACGTTGACAAGACAGACTATTAATTTTCTTCGTTCCTCCCTTGATGTTGATGGTCCTTTTATGTTTGTTCTCAATCTGAACTACTCTCAGTCGAAGCAACACAGCAACAGCGGCGGAAACATAAATTCCTCCTTGACGTCCTCGTTGTCGTCGATTAAAATACCAATTTGGATCTCAGAATACAAATTGTTTTGTTAATGCGCCTCGGATATCAAACTAAAAACCAAAAACAAGCCAAGAAGTCTGCACTTCGATGCCTTTTCTCTAAGGAAAGACCCTTTTCTTGTTCTTTCTTCAATGGTTTGGCACACCACTTCTCCATTGAGGAGGTAAAGTCTTGCAGAAAATTTCAATGAGTAGAAGAAATCAAAGGGCATACTTCCTCTGTTCGAGTACCGTGAATGATGGAACACCAAGCTACTGTCAGTGCGGCACAATAGCGTGTACTCTTCAAACTGCACTAAAGGCTTGTTCCTACCGTCTTTACCTTGAAAACCTTTCTTTAACTGTGGTTTCTTAGAGCAGCCAAGGTTTAATTGAAACTTTGATTGATATAGAGGGTTCTTACAAAGGTTCTTACAAAGGTACTCACTCTCATATTGTAGTCAGTAGTAGTAGCCTCTTATTATAGTGCAACATTATACGAATACTGGCCATTGAGTTCCGTAATCGAGTGTAAAATTATATGGTTTTGTTGTTTTTCTTATTTTTTGCAGACGACAGCATGCCTGGGCAACACAGAAAGGAGGCGGCAGTGTGACACACAGTCCGGAACGATTGCGTGGAACAACACAAGATCTGTTTGAGTTGCTGGAGAGGGTTCAGTGTTCGCGACTAGACGATCAGAGATGTGTCCTTCCGGCGTATTTCTCTCAGGTATGTTTCAAAGAAATTTTGTAAATAAAGTACGAAGAAGCTATTTTTGTTGAACCTTGAAAGGAATTCCATGTCATAGGACGATGGAATCACGTACAGATGTTTGATGTCAAGTCACGCGTCGGCTGATGTATGACGACGAAAAACGAGGGTGGCGTTTTATTGCTTTACTCTGTCTGCACCTCTTCCCTTTCGATTCCATCCCTGATGGAAATATCGACAGACAGACAAGATATAGTTAAGCAGGACAAGGCACAAGACCTTTTGGCATTTTGGTGGTTATTTATTTGTATCATGTAACCATTAAATCTGGAAAACAAACGCGTGCCACACCAGGAATTAGTGTAGTTGCTCACTGGAGGATTATATCCTGATTTGTGGGATGCTCTTTTCCAATTATACACATCACATGTGATGGAGTAGCAGAAGCGTATAGATTTTCCGGTCAATTTAATTCTGACATATTTTCCTTGTCATAATTTTAATTAATTTCGATGTTCGCTTTGCGTCATTGATGCTGCGTTATGCAACTGCAGAGAGTTGGCGCGTGGTTAAAAGTACATTTGCCTCTTCAATTCGACGCGTTAACTTTTCAACTTGTATTGACAGTCTTTTTGCATAATTTTGTTAGATTAGCTTAACCCGATGACGAGGCAAATTGCAAATTGCATAATTCGGTGTATTAACAATACGTTTATTTGAAAGTGATTAACGCCAGTAACTCAAAGTTAACAAAAGACTGTTTTGAATATCAATTTTTTTTGTTAGTGTAAATTCGTTAACATAATGCTAAAGTGATTTCTTGGAAACTAAATTTATATGCGCTCCCGGCGGGCATTTGGAGAAACACCTCTTATTGAACATGAACACATCCAATGCTCGCCCATTAATTTCTGGTGTGTGTACTTGCTAGACGTGTGGGCATTGTTATCATTGGTGGTTCGTGCGGGTGTTACCTGTATTACGTAACGTAAGGGAGGAAAAACATTTTTCAAAAAATCAAATTATTTGGATTTAAAAGCAAACGACTTACCGAAGATGCAGCAAGCAGTGACATTTAACCGGCTTCCACTTTTATAAACACAAAAAGGCTTGAATGAAAAAACATTTGCACGCAATAAGAAATTTTAAAAATTGGATATGGGGAGAGAGGGGCGATAATAAAATAAGGCACTTGAAGACAAGGCGATTTTTAATTCGAAAATATTAACAGACCACTATTTATTTCACACCCGAAAAAAACTTTAATCATGAAAGGGAAAACATAATTTTTAGATTAAAGAAACCGAACAACACTTTTGAATTTAAAATTCAAACGGTGGCGCGGCGCGGCGGTTACTGCGAAACGGAAAACATTTAGCTAATACACAAACAAGAATTGCATTATCAAATACCGCAACCGACATGATTCGAACTTAGCTTGTACACTAACCGACGACATTCAAACCATAAATGAAACCATAATCGGATATGGATGCGGTGCACTTGTACTCAACCGGAGACGTAGATCGAACGAATTGCAATTTCTTTCACTGCAAAAATTTACATATTTTAAGAAAAATAATGAGATTTGATTTATTTCCATAAAATTCGTCCGCAAAATTTTTAGAAATCATTCAGAAAACGTGAAATAATAAATAGATCATTTTGTAAAAAGAAAATCCTCAGAATTCAAACTTAAAATGTGAAAATTTCAAAAAACGTTGTTCCTCTTGCCCATTCTTTGCGGTCTCTCGTCTTTATGTGGTGTAAAAATGGTTGTGCGGTGGCCAATATATCGGGTTTTCCTCATTGAAAGTGCTTTTTTAATTCGATTGTAAATCAATTAAACCTCATTAATTTTCATAAAAAAATGTTACCTAATTTATGCAGTGGAATTAATTGCAATTCGTTCGATCTTCAATCTCCGTCTCCGGTTGAGTACAAGTGCACCGCATCAATATCCGATTATGGTCTCGTTTGTAGTTCCGTATTCCGTTGAAGGTTCGAATGTTGTTGGTGGAGATTTAAATCCCAATCACAGATAATAAATTTATACAGATGTCTCACCCTTATGGCGAGAAATGATATATGAAACTGAAAGCTACCAAAAAAAAAAGCTTTTTTCCAAAAGCTTTAACACATTCACTTAATGCATTAAAAATCTATTTTCGCTTACCTCATTGCCCATAAATGAATATTTAGGCTAGGAAAAAAGCTTCAAAAAGCTCCTTGTCAGCTAAGCCGTTGTCAGTTAAGAGCAAAATAGGTTTCATTTTTTTCTGCAGGGATGAGACATCTGTATAAATTTATTATCTGTGTCCCAATCTTTGAAAGAGGGATGGTGGCAAAGCACTCCTTGCAGGTAATTTAATAAATCGAAAATGTAGATGTCGGGTCGGCTACAGTTCATCACAAAACAGTTCATCACCATACACTTCATCTCCCTACATCTCATCATCCGACTTTTCATCACAACATACAGCTCATCACAGTACTACTTTTCATCACAAACGTTCATTATCAAAAAAAGGTTTATTTTGTTAAGGATTTGTTCATTTATAGTTTTTGGGTGTTATTTGTTTTTGTTTTTTTTGTAGCTGTTGACATTTTTGCTTGGCAAAGGCAATATGTATGAGTGAGTGAGTGTGGGAATGGGAAGTAAAAAAGCAATTGAAACAGGGGATGAAATTGCAAAGTTAGTAAGCGGCGCGGCGGTGTGTGGCGTTTGCTTATTATTTTTTTTTTTTAACGAAGGTAGATGAAGATAAATTAAATTTTTTTCTATTTTAAAGAGAGGTAAGGCTAAGGATATATGAATGTACGTGCTATGTGCTGCTGATAGTTTTTATTGTTGTTATTGTTATTATTATTGTTCCTCATTAATTCGACAGAGTATTTAAATGGTGTAGGTATCGTCATAGCCGTAGCTAGGATTTTATTTCAGGGGGGGTTAAGATAAATTATAATTTTTTTCAATTTTATCAAATTTATCACATTTTTTAAATTCACCGAAGCCAATTCATTTGTTCACGAAACAATGTTTGATGGAAAGTTTAGAAATAATTCTTGAGTTGTATCTATTACCCTTTATTAATGGAAATGGGTTGGAAAGGAGGTGCCGGACTGCCGGTGTACATTGGTCTTAAATACCTGAACATTGCATTGAATTGGAAAGTCAGAGTGTGGAAGGGAGTTCCACATTCTTGAAGTACGGCTAAAGAACGATTCCCTATTCTTGAGAGTACTTCCAAAGTTGGACTCGAGGGCAAACTGATGGCCATTCCTAGAAGCGCGAGTATTACGGGCGAATTGTTTTAGGGTAGGAATGCAACTGACTATTTGACTTGAGCAATTACCGTAAAAGTAGAACCAAAAGAGACACGACACGTTACGACGGTGGTCTAACGAGGTGAATGAGTTGGTTATGTCTCTGTCACCAATCAGTCTTAGGGCTCTTTTTTGTATACCGTCCATCCAAGAGGCTTAAGTAGGTATATAACTGGAGCACTAGCCCAAAGATTTGAATTGTACTCAAGCTATATGTCTTAAAGATAAGGGCCAGATCAGACGGGGAGAACAATTTCTTGCACTGTCTTCAGAAACCCAAACATTCTTAGGCATTTTTGGCGACATCGCATATGTGCTCGCTCCACAAAACGTGGTCTGTAAAGCACATACCGAGAATCTCGAGATGTTCGGTCTCATTGATGCAAGTGCCACTCATGGACAGTTGCAGGGGAGGTATATCTCGCTTTAACTATACAAGACAGCATTGAGTTTTCGAAGCATTAATGTACAATGCTGTTGAAGTCAGTGTTTAATGAGCTTATCATATTTTGCCGTTGCAGTTCCAAATCCGAAGAGTATTGATGTGTCTGGAAATGAAATGGAAATGTCGGAGACAAAACGGAGCCCTGGGGTATACCAGCATTTATATTGTGGGTTTCAGACTTGAATCCGTCCAATACAACTGGTAGTAGTGTAGCTGATAGTTTATCAGCGTTTCCTTACAACCTTACAAGCAAAGGTAAGTGCAATCGGACGATAATTGGAGGGAGAAGAAGATTCGCTTTTTTGGAATTGGCCGGACAAATGCTGTTTTCCAACTACTCGGAACGATAGATAGAAAAGCTTACGCAAGGGTTTTGCCAGCGTGGAAGAACTTCTAGGACTCTCGCCACAGAACGAGTGCGGAAAAAGATATTTCCCATGGAATCATTGACGCGCTCAAGAACTGGGGGAATCATGTTACTCTCTAGCAGCTTTCGCGAGAGAGCCTACAACTGGAGTTTTTTTTTACTGTCAACGGTAGGGACTGAAGAAGAAGAAGAAAAATTCTTCATACTTTTTAAAAAAGACCAAAAATTCTTACTGCCTTTGGGACATTGCAGTATTTTTTGCCTTAATTTTTGGTCATGAAACGACTTATGTAAAAGAAATATGGTTATCTCTACTTGTAGGTAACGAGATGGCGAGAGTAGTAAATGATATCTTGATTATACCAAAACAAATAAAGCTTCAATGGAAAAAAATATAAATTCAGTGTTAGCAAGACAAAAAACGAAAACATTAAGTTATTTGATTTTGCTTTACAAAATTATTTCGGGGAGGGTTAAACCCCGTTACCCTCCCTCTAAATACGGCTATGCTCAACTGAAACTGAAACAGAATTGGTGGTTTAAATGGGGCTTAGTAATCAAAAGGAAAAGAAGATTTCATATTTTTATTCAGAACCTGTCAATAAAATAACATTATTAATCAAAAGGAAAATTTGAATACGAATTTTATTTTAACTATTGTTGCTTTTTCTGGCACAAGAACTCCCTCTTTCAAGCTGATATGAAAATTTGCAATCATTTTACTTATCAACTGAAAACAATAAAAACAATCAGTGTTACCACATGGACTCTACAGAGTTAAAATGGATTCGTTTTTTTTTTTTCCTTGGCTCGGGGACTCGTTTTTATAACGTTTGACTATCTTTTGTTTGCAAAACACAAATAAGTATGTTAAAAATTTAAAACAAAATGATTTCTGAAAGTATTTAATTTTTTTTTTACGTGGACTCGTTATGTTTTGTAAATGACTCGTTTTTCAAGCATCTTGGACTCGAACATATTTTTCCCTGCGGTAACACTGAAAACAATGCTTAAATACCTACAAAATCAACACAAAAATAAATCTCAATGTTCTCATCCAGCCAACCAACCAGGAACCAGAAAAACTTCATCCGTGAGAAAATTCATTTGAGAAATGTCAAAATTATTTGAATCCTCTCAGAGAATTTTTATTTTTCTGTGTCTCTCTCATTGAAAATGTTTTCCTACACTCCGATACCAAGTCGCAGGCACAGGCAAGAATTTTATTGAGTGAATGCATAATAAATCTTTGTTTCTTGTGAATATAATATTTTGATGTATTTTACGTGCATATGATAACATATACATATGTTCAAATTTTACAAAGTTAATGGCCAATTTCACTTTTGGTCCCTTTTTTACACAGATCTATTTTTGTAGTTACATCTATAATTGCGATTTCAAATTTGTTGTTTAATACTCTAAGATGCAGAAATAAAACCACATTTCGTATGATCGTCAAGTTAATCTTTAATAAAGTCATGTATGTTCATTATTTGAAAAGAACAATCCACATAACCGTGATAAACTTGTTCGTTGGTATTCCCTTTTCATTTGATAGCGAATATTTTTAGATGTTTATTATTGAATACGATTTCCGTGAGGAATTCGAGACTTCTTGTTTCCAAGCGCGAACAAAATGAATTAAAGGAAAGTCTTTTATACCAATGCAACTCAGAAAATAAGGAAGTCATATTAGAATAACACTAATGCCCAATTTTTTAAACAAACACTGAAAACATTTGTATCAAACTCTTAAATCTTTTGAGCTTCACCAACTTAAACTTGGAAATTTTAGGGCAATTTATGTCAAAATTGACATCCTTGTGAAAATTGTGTGAGAAAACATTAGATTCACTTTTTAAAATATTCAATGACACTTTTAAAATTTAATGAACTCAAAATGGGCATTTGGTCAAAAAGGTGTTTAGAGGCTTGTTTACTTAAAAAACGCTTCATGAAACCAAAAAAACTCATTTAAAGCTTGTGAAATGTTTAAAAGTGAAATTGGCCATTAACTTTGTAAAATTTGAACATATGTATATGTTATCATATGCACGTAAAATACATCAAAATATTATATTCACAAGAAACAAAGATTTATTATGCATTCACTCAATAAAATTCTTGCCTGTGCCTGCGACTTGGTATCGGAGTGTAGGAAAACATTTTCAATGAGAGAGACACAGAAAAATAAAAATTCTCTGAGAGGATTCAAATAATTTTGACATTTCTCAAGCAAAAAAAAAAATGAATTTCTCAAATGGTGGTTGGAAACAAATGAATTTTCTCACGGATGAAGTTTTTCTGGTTCCTGGTTGGTTGGCTGGATGAGAACATTGAGATTTATTTTTTTGTTGATTTTGTAGGTATTAATATTAAGCATTGTTTTTATTGTTTTCCTTTTCAGTTGATTGAAAGTAAAATGATTGCAAATTTTCATACCATCAGCTTGAAAGAGGGAGTTCGTGTGCTGAAGGGCATCCCAACTGCAGAGGACAAATTTTGAACTAAATGCATTCTACTAAGAGATATAGAATCGCCTTCCTATTATTATATTAGAATCGTGACTTCCGCCAGCCGTTACTGATTTGAATTTTCAAATTTAGGCAGGTTTGGCTATCTTTTAATTTCAAAATAAAATGTTGCTATGTGTTGAGAACAAGTACGTGCTAAATTGCTTAGCAATAATACAAATTGTTTTCATAATTTTTTAATTCTTTTTTGTTTGAAAAGTTAATTTCTGCTCCAATAGTTATTCAGTTTAAATGCCGAATTTTATGATCATTAAGAAATTTTAGCGAAAAATGTTTTTATTTTGATGGAATTCTCTTTGAAAAAGTAAAATTTATGGGCCATTTTGGCGTTTTTTGAGCCTTTACTACTGAGTAACGAAGTACTTAATTGAAATTTTGCTCACAGCAGTTTATTAGAAACAGTTTTTGTCTTCACAATGAAACCTTAATCACTTCGATACGACATCCCATCGCTTCACAAAACCATTTGAAAAAACGCAGTTTTGCTCCGGAACACTTAAATAAAATTCGTTTTCAAATTTTTTATCTTTTTGACAGGTTCTGAAAAAATAAAAATGACGTCTTCTTTTCCTTTACTTAACCCCATTTAGACCACCATTTCTGTTTCAGTTTCAGTTGAGCAATCAGTAAACAAACAACTTTAAATCGTATTTTTTTGCAATCCTAATAAATATTGGTTTAACTAACATGTAGCTTCCCACCAACCTATTTACATACATACAGCATCCCGACAAATATACCTACACCAAAAACTCTGCCTAATGAGGAACAATAATAATGACAACAAAAACTATAAGCAGCTCATAGCACATACATTTACATGTCCTTCTATCTTCCTTAACAAAAAAAAAATTACCGTACGCCACACACCGCCACTTTCTAACTTTGCAATTTCATCCCCTGCTTCAATTACTTTTTTACTTCCGATTCCCACACACACTCACTCATACATATTGCCAATCAAAATGTCAACAGCTACAAAAAAAAAAAAAAACAAAAAAAAAAAAAAAACAAACCCAATAACACCCAAAAACTATTGCTTCCCACCGACCTATCAACACACAGACAGCATCCCGACAAATATACCTACACCATTTAATTACTCTGTCTAATTAATAAAGAACAATAATAACAATCATTAAATTAAAACTAACAGCAGCACATAGCACGTACATTCATATTCGTTACTAAAAGAATTAAAAACAAACGCCACACAACGCCCTGCCTCAAAACAAAAGCCAAAAAATGTTTTTTTTCCTCTTATGATTTCTCTCTTTTTTATTCAATGAAAAAGTGTTTGAATTTGAAAGTTGTAACAGCATTCAAATCAAACGGAAATGTAGTAACATGTAGCCTGAAACTATACAAATTTAAGTGATGCATACTTTTTGGCGACACAAATGAACCGTATTATGAAAATGAACTTGTTCTGTTTTGAAAATGAATTGTGATGAAATGTAGTACTGTGATGAAATGTAGGTTGTGATGAAAAGTCGGAAGATGAAATGTAGGGAGATGAAGTGTACGGTGATGAACTGTTCTGTGATGAAGTAGCTTGACCCCTAGATGTCACACATAATTTGGTTAGAATCTTTGCTATATATTTGGAATTCAACGGTTGGAATATGTGGCTATATAAGGTGTATTGTTATTAGACTAGTCCGCTAGATGTCACATCAATTGAATTTTCTTGTAGCTATTTTCTATTGTTTTTGCTGTATCCTGTATCTCATCTTTAAAGACATAAAGAATGTTTAAGCCTTCAATAGTAAAATAACATTTTTGAAACTTCAAACCTGCCTACTAAAAACGAGTATTGGGTGAAAACACTTCACTTCAATGAGTCATGGATTAATTAAACAACAAAAACTGCCCGACTATCACTGATGCTCCCTAATTTGCAAAGTTTGATTAAATATGCTCACTGATTCCATATAATCATTCATAAAATAAATAGAATGATAAACAAATGCATATACATACATACATAGAGTAAACAAAACACACCCGCTCTTTAATTTATTACGAGTACAAACTTTGACAATGTCAACTTAGCGTCCGGGGTAAAAAGAGCCCAATTTATTTATCAGCACTTGAGTGACAGCTTAATCATTATTATTCTCTTATCAATCAACGAGAATGTACACATCACCGTTAGTTTTGTTGTTTCAAACCAAAAGTATTGGATATCTTTTGAAGACCAATCAAAAGCAGGCGGCATCAGCGACCACAAGCATTTTTATTTCCCTTAAATTTATATTTATCCAAGATCCGGAGTGAAAGAAAATCCGTGATGTTTACTCAAAACTATTTATGACAAAATCAACACGAACTCTCTGTCAAGCTTATTGATTGAACAAAACAGCGCCCCAAAGCGCAGTGCGGCGACAGCGTTGACAGTGTAATTACCGCAACCACACACGTGCCACTAATTGACCTTGGTTGCACTCACACTCACAATAGACAGGACGCGGGATAATCATAGTCGTCACAACCATAAATAAATAAATTATGACAGACCCATTTTGGAATTTTGTTCCTTCCCTGGAGGGTCTTTCATTCTCAAAGTTCTTGTGTAGGTATTCATACATTACCTATATTTAGACCTCTGAGTTCTGAGTTCTTACATCGTAAATTTACCCCTCAAAATGCAATATGACAGTTCCATACGACAACGACCGATGACGACCGACGATGCATTGACGATGCCGACAATAACGACAACGACTACGACGATAGAAGCAAACTGTCTGCACCCAAGCCAGATAAATGTGACTTCCTCGGCCCACAAACGTTACCGACCGCATAATGTCTCTGGAACAAGCGGAAAGATCCAATCCATCGACAGATATAGCCCCAGAACATAGACATGAGACACACCTCCAGATGTGTATATATTACACACCGGGACAATCTAAAGACAATTTGAATTTGACGTTGATGTAGGATGCGTTCAAAGGGTAAACCTATACGAGTATATGGGGTGTGGAACATTGCCTGCAACGAGTGTGCAAGTGTCTATTATCTAAGTAATTGGCATCGAGTGTGATGGACCCTCCATCATATTGTGCAGTACAAGATGAAATTGATAGTTCATCGTTATCGTTATCCCCTGCAAGCACAAAGTGACGACCAAGGCGTTTAAATTTAATTTGCTGGTCTCTGGATCTATGGTCGGCCATTAGCATGGATGTTGTATGGGAAATGTGTTGTTTGGAGTCTTGAATTGGCATGTCGTCATATTTGATTACATTTATCTGCTGGAGCGGTGGATGTTAACAAAATGTAAGTGCCGATTGTCAATGTTTATACAAGATGGCACCGTTGTCCAAAAGATTGTGTCTTTTTAAGATTGTCATGAAGATTACACTTGTCCAATCCCGCAAAAAACCTGAATTTCACTTTCAATTACATTAACTGCCAAAGAGACTGTGCAAAACTTCAATTTGCAAGCTTATTCTCTGTGAAAAAAAAAAATCAATAGGCAATTTCTACTCTAAAACCACAAGCGCATAGGTGCCACAACCTTCTCCTTGTTGAGGCACACAGAAAAAAATCTGCAAATCAACGCAAAACAATGAAATTCAATGAAACCACAACCAAACTACCACCAGCATAAGTGGATTTTTTTGTTCTGTTCAAAATAAAAGTGCACTAGTGCGCTGGAATGCTCCATCATCTCATGAATATTCATTTTGCCAGTGTCCTCAATTCGTTGGAAAAGGAAAGAAGAAAGCAAGCTCTTCCACCAGAAGCGCAAAAGCACACATCCGACACCATCTCTCACCGGATATGTTGTGAAAATTGCCTTTAACGAGACACATCCTCCTGCCTGGTTAACTTTATTTCATTGCTCCATAGACAAGGAGACTATAAGCCACAAGGGATTTATGAGTCATCATAGTCTGCTCCATCCGCACCCAACTTTTCAACAGCGTACCTAAAATATCGAGAAGCATGACGAGCACCTAGTAACAAGCACCAAAGAAAGAAAAAACAAAACCGACAGCTACCAGCAACAAGGATATCATAATTCAAGTTGTTTCGTGTGAACTAATCGACTCGTTCTCGTCGTTTTCTCCTCCAAACACGACATCCAGGGCAGTGAACCAAACGATATAACTTTTTTACAACTCGCTCACCATCATCATCAGCTGATGATACGATGGTGTAGAAACCAAAAAGAAAATACATAAAACTTTCAAAGGATAGTACACGAAGTTGTAAAAGGATACAACAACAGCAGCAGCACAATAGAATGGAAAAAACAACTTTTTCCTCGTAGATGATTTCCTATTTCTATGCATGTTCATTACACACAACAACAATTGTGAAGAAGGCAAGACCAAGGAACTTGCAACCAGCACAAAGTCAGCTAGCTATATCGGTACAGGAAACAAATTATATTCTCGAACGGCAAAGGATCTGTGCTGTGGCCTAGGTAATGGCATATAAATTTGTAACTTTGCTCTTCTTTCTTCAACGAAACGACACGAGCACGAAATGAATACTTTCCAAGCTCAGGAAATCAACAAAAAAGGACTAAGGAAGCATGAAGTGTACAGTACTCGTTTGAAAGCTTCGTAAGTGTGTATAACAGAAAAAAAAAATCAGTTACAATAGAAGGCCATATTTCAAGGGGGGGCCAGTCAGCCAGAGGATGGTGAAGCGTTGGCTCTGCAACTCTCAAGGACTATTTTATCTCCAAAACCAAATAAACAAGTTTTTTTTATTGTTTATTTTGTTTCTTGGCTGCAAGGATTTGCGTTAGTAAATTTTTAAGTATTGACTTTGGCTCTGTGCAAGGCAAATGAAAGTCAGTCTTTGGAGGGTTAGGAAAATAGTGGCGCAAAGCAATTATGTACTTGGAACTGCACCAGCAACACGTTTCGCCAAGATCTAACCGCAATCGCAGGATCTAAGAGATTGTGCAGACCCACGACCCATGTTACCATACAATAGTGCAATAAAAGTCACTCAAATGTGAGCGCGTCGAAATCAGCAGGGAATTCTAATTAGCAAGAGAAGGAATTTCTTTTCGAAACTCGCTGTGCGAAAGGGGCATCAGGTATAATAGACACAGGAAGCAATTAAAAGCAAAAAAAAAGATTGTCTGAAGTCAAATGTGAATGTGAATGCTGATGTACCTTGCTACAATCCACACTGCACACTGCACACACGTCGACACTCTGTGGTAGATTAGTTGGAGCTATTGTTTTCCTCTCAAACCTCACATTAGTTACTGAACAATTGTATCTTGACTGAGCCATCATCATTCTAAGTGGAAGCGAGGAATGTTGTGGCAACGGCATCTGGTTCTATTCGCAAAACAGCCACTCTGCAAATAAATCTTCTTGCTGGATGTTGAAGAAAAAAAAAATAAAACTCAACCATTTTCCGGTTGCTTTAATCATCTCCACCTCTCCAGCTTTCTGTCATTAACATCACCCAAATTATACGAGGTGTACCTCTACCTTCCTCCTACGGAGACGGAAAAAGACATTCAAAGCCAGCCATCACATCGCGCCTGCTTCAAAAATTTCACGTCATCTAAATAAAGGGAATGGCCGTGAAAGAAATATTTCAAGTACATGCCTCGTTTAAACAAAAGACAAAAGACAGAACACAAGTTTGATGCTTGGAATATTTTCTTTTAGGTTTTGTGTTTCGCTTTTGAAGAGATATCTTTAAAATGAAAAATGAAAGAAGAGCATTTGCAAGTAACTTTAATAAATTTGCTTTCGAAAGTATCCCTTTAAACTCCTCACTTAAAAGATTAAATGAAAAATTAGGATACAGTCCATTGTACACTTAGGCCTCAATCAACAGTCTCCAAATCCCAAGCGTTGACTGTGATTCTACTATGATGTTCCCTTGTTTATCTCTGCAGGCATCAGTTCTTGCTAGATAACCTTGAGCCGGCTTCCTGCTGTTTAGGAAGACGTATAAAGCCTAAACAATTTCGAATCTTAACGTATAACAGCTTTTCATCTTGACGTATCACTTACAATCTACGTAAGCGTTTTCCGGATGGCGCATACAACTTATTTTACCAAAATTGATTTATCTCCAAAATCTGTTATCAATCAACCAAGCTTGGGGACTGAAACCCAAAACGGTTGGCAATATTTTCACCACTCCAGTGCAATCAATTTTTTCCCAGTTTCGAATTGACGTCTAGAATGATTTGCATCATAATACAAAAACAAATCATCATAATTAATTAAATTAGTTTCAAGACCTTTTTCGACACACGCAATAAAGTTAAGCCTCTGAATCAAATTTTCAGATAAGCAAGCCAATACTTAATTTGAACGTTACCAAATTACAATCCGAACCAAACCATAAATCAATCCAGATTTTGTATAGAATTATGTCAGTCGCCACACCTCTTTAAGCTCCTCAATAAAACATCAACCTTGACATCGTGAAAAATGATTAACTAGGCTGGTACAATGTAAATTAATAATTTATTCATATTTTGTGCGTTTCGATTTTGGAACTTTCCATTTTAATGACTTCCATGTGGATTCCCTTTCTTTTCGTGTTGGAGAAAGACTTTTCCTTTTTTTCTTTCTTTATTATTATTTTTGTTAGACACATACAGCGCTGTTTCCGAAACATAACTATACCTAATCACTCGGAAATAGACAAGCTCTAAAGATTCCATGAAAATGTTGCTCATTATAGCTTTCAAAACTAATTATAGGAAACTTTATATCTAAAAATTTGTGTCTCGTGAATGTTAGAAATTAAGAATACCTTTTGTTGGCAGAGGAAAGAGACTTCTACTTTAATAAGCGGAAGGAGTAAAAACATACAAACTGCGTGCATTCATGATCAATTTTGAAATCATTACGTAATTTGATATTAAAACAACTATTTTTGACGTTTGATGATTTCTTAAAGGCGGTGAATAAGGCTCATTTGCTTGTCATTATTCTTACTTAAGATTTTTTTTAAGAATATAAATAGTGTGTATGAAACTTAAGAATAATTATTGTAAATAGAGCTTTAGAATAAGTCACGAACCGCATCTAACTTAAGGACAAAAAAAAAGAAAAGAATATACCATTTTGTAATTGCGTTATTCCGACTCAAAATATTAAACAGACAAGACGTGTAAAAGAAAAGTTCAAGTAAAATATATTTTTAATTTTTGTTTTTTAATTTGCCTTGTTTTCAATTTATAGATGATAAACTTTTTTTCTAGTGATTACGTGAATATAATTCATGAGAGTAGAGCAACGATCAAGCAAATGGTCATCAACGCCATAACTTTGGTTCCTTTTAAATTATTTCTTGTTCCAAAAGATTACCTGTCACACAAAATTAATGTTAACCAATTTCATCTCATAAAACGTACAAAAAAAAAATGCTTTAAAGCTTCAAACTTAAACAACACCCCTGTTATTCACTCCTAAATATTACGTTACGTGAAGACTACTTTTTGCAGACGTTTCTGACAGTCAATAAAATATTCTCTCTCGAAATGGTTTGTTTTTGTTGATTTCTCTCAATTTCTACACACACACTCACGCACACAACCAAGACGGTGCATTTTTCCTGTTGGTTTCCATGAGTGTATTTGTGTTGCTTGCAGAACTCCTCTCCACGTCCATGGCAGAAGCAGAAATTGAATACGTTTCGTTTACATTTTTGTTGTTTGTTCTTCTTGTGTTCGTGTGGAATCGTGGGTTTTTGTTTCTGTTTTCTTGACAGCGTTTCGCATTCGCTAGAAAGAAGTTGACTTGTAACCACAGCCAGCGTAGCTTATTTTCGCATCTAACGTTCGGCCCCAATAAAAAAAAAAAACAAACAAAAAAAAGCCTCCAGCTTTGGAGTCTTCTCTTTAAATTTATGGATTTTTGTTCTACCAATTGTGTTTTTTTTTCTGCTCGTTTAACCACCGGTTCGCGGATTGAAGTTGAATTTAGTTTGAAGTGAATTTGAACAAACTCTTCAACTAGAAATCAATCAAACGAAAAAAAGAACAAAAGTGCAGTGGAAAAAAAAATCTGAAAGTGCAAAATATACCCTAAAAAAATACGACCCACGAAACACTTGCCCTGCTTTGACAGTCTTGCAATAAAAACGAATTGGCATCAGCTCTCCAGCAGGCAGAACTGGCAAAACTCGTTATTTAAGGTTTGAATGGATTTTTTGTTGCAAGTTTTCTTATATTTTCGTGGATACGAAAACGAATACGAGAGTCGACTCGACATCGACAACCCAACAACAAGAACGAAAACAACGTCGACAAAACGTCGAATTTAAGTTTTATATTTTTTTGTTTTTATTTTGTCGACGGACAAAACGGCTCGTCGTCGAGTCAGTGCCAGCAGCAGGCCCACATCGACATCCACAAAGCACGAAGCATTTGGTGGATCGCTCACTCACTTTGAAATCGATGAGAAGGATTTCGATTCAGAGAAAAATTGTACCTACGTGTGCTGCCTTTGCATTTATGGCTCTAAATACGAAGCATAAACTAAACTCTATCTCTACCTGTGACTGTGCCAACTAAGCTCGAGTGTGTATGCCAGCAAGTTGCAGTGCGGTTTCAGCTTGAGGACTTTTTTTTTGTATGACTTTTGTGTCGTTCGTGAATCGTGATTTAACCGCCCATACTGACACACATACTACTCGAATGTGTTTTATTGTTTTTGTGTGTGCAAAAAACTAGTGATTCTTTTTTTTTTAATCAAACCCTTGCCCGTTTAGAAACTCTAGTCTTAGCAAAAAATCGATCATTCTGGATTCAACAACTTGATAGACAGTTGTTGAAGTCTTGAAAAGACGCAAATCAGCCAACGGTGGCATTTATTAGTGAAGGCGCTGAAAGGCGGTGGGTTCGTCAGGCCGTAATGGGGGTACTAAGGTGGCGCGATCTACCCGGATCGCGATCTTCAATTGGGAATAACAATAACAACAACAACAATAATAGAAATGAGGTAAGTCATTATCTAAGGAAACAAAATCTTTAAAGACATACAGTTGCGTACCTGGGCGAAACGCATTGGATTAAAAGTCATTTTTAAATAAAAACAATTTAATGTTGTAAAAAGTCTACTTAAACAACAACAAAACTGGAAAACTGCAGTTTGGATTGATCATAGAAATATGTTGCTCGTCGGATTGGGGGAATCCGAAAATGGCAAAAGATTCCTATGGTAGGGTGGGTAATGGCCTCACTGCACTAATCCCAGCAGTGCCTCTGACGTGAAGATGAAGATAGTCCGTCCGTCAATTCCTAGTCCTATTTTTCCCCATGTGTTTAGGCCTGATCTGTGTATTTGTTTGCAGGTGAGGTTAGGTTTCGGGAGCAAGATCCCCCCGTCCGACGAGCTGACGCCGTGCATCGCAAGCAGGCCGCGTCCCCGGAACTTAACATTCTTTCCGTCTCTTACCCTACTATCCCATTCCTTGCTTCCTTCCTCTCCGAAATCTGACTTGTCAAATTTTTCCCAATGCTCCCCTCCTCTTGCCTCGCAACAAAAAAGAAAATTAAAAGAACTTAACATACAAACATTATAGGTATCATTACCACGATCTTGAAGTAGGAACATGTAGTTACTCAAAGTGACGTAAGTACCGAGTTACTTATATTCTTTGAAGGCATTCCAAAATCTGACAAATGAGTCCTATCTTGTGGTAGAATCTGTAGTTTCCGTGAACTTAACGTAACAGACAGAAAAAAAACTCATTTTTGTGGTTCCCCTATCAACCTTTTTGCTTAGCTGGAACAAAAAAAGGTTAAAAATATTTTGCAAAAAACAAAAAAAGCAAAAAAACACGGCCCATCCGGTTCCCCGATAAATTACTAAATTTTTTTTTTCTTTTGTGAGCGCCAAATTGTTTATCGGTTCCAGAATGTCTCAAAATAAAATTCCATTTTTATAAAAAAAAAAGTACCCCCAATTAATATCAACGTTTTCTTTTGCATGTTTTGAGGTTTGAAGATAAGAAATTAAAAACACAAAAAAATCGTTTTTTCTCCCATAATTTACGCCTTACACAACAAAAACTTACCCTTGCGATCCTGCTCGAAATTATTTTGGTACGTAGTTTTGCTCCCCAAAAGTTAAAAACAAAAAATCAAAAAAAGAGTTGACATTTCCTGGCGAATCCGGCTTTGTTTTGCGTTATTTATCGTTAATGTAATTTGTCACCCGAACAAAAAAACATTCCAAAAATATGTTCTCTCTTATCACCGTCAGCGTTCAGAAAATCGACAGCACGTGCAACAACATGGACCTTTGTACATTTACTCAAATTCCTCAATTCACAAAAATAGACAATAATATCCTCTTCGCATAAATTGTACGTTTTACTGTTTTGGTCTTTTTCCTATTCTCGTCTTCTATTTAATTGAATTCTGTTTTCCTTCTGCATCGTTTCCTACAGGGGTACCTACCGTCTATTCTATTATTGCGTCTTATCAGTAAGAAAAGTTTTTCTATGACGTCATGTTCTTGTAATTCTTTTCTTTCGTTTGCCCATACATTACAACAATTTACTCTCTTGGTCTAAAGATAAGAGATTATAAAAATGTTTTGTTTGTTGCCTCAAAGCGGAGGATAGAGACCGAATGACGTGCCTTTGTTACAAATTTTTCTGTTTCTCCTTGCTTTTTTTCTGTTGTGAATGCTGCAAAAAGGGGGAAAAGAATTTGTAGCCATAGCTCAACATAACCTAACCGGCAATGTAGTACCTATCTAGGAAAGGGAACCAACAAAAGGGTGTGTTATGACATAGATAAGATATCCATCCAACAGAGATGTCTCACGTTTTCTGGTCGTTCTGGGGACTCCACGGACGGCGGCGGCAGCGATTGTCGATATTCTCCCTGTGGTTTAAGTCTGCTATCAGTCAGGTACGATCACACTTTTGTTTATTCGGTTTTATTTATTTAGTTGCCTTTTTATTTTCGGGAAGGGGGAAAAGTTATTATACTTTATTGCAGCAGTATAATGGTTTTGATTAATTAGCACAATTCAAGTCTTCCCCAATCTTCTTTATCAAATGGCGCATAAGTTGACAAATTTAGGTAGGAAGGTACTCAAAACTGATGGGAAGTAAGAGTTTGTTTAGATGTCGAACTGAGATAAGAACTGTAGTTGCCATGAATTAAGTAGTTGAAGTAGGTAGATATGGGAGTTAAATAAGATCATAACTTGTAGACCAAGGTTCCGAAGTTTGTCTTAAAGATCAAAACAACCGGTATTTTCTTTTTGAGCTTTTGTTTTTATAGTTTTTGTATACCCAAATTAGTGTTGAAAGTAACCTATTTACATACCTAGGCTAGGACGTTCGAACCGTTGAAAAAAAGCTCTCTATGCAGCCCCTCTACTTTGTACTCTGCTGTAATATGTCGTTTCGTACTTAATTCAGAGCTCTTACAAGCTTGAGAGCTGTCTACTCGTTGGAGTTTTATTTTAACTGCGGGGTGGGTGTGCGTCCTTGCACAGCTCGTAAAGTTCGCTTTTGAACCTTAGTTTCAACTCGTGGTTTAAGCCAACAGGCCTTGAAAGTGACTTCAAATCACAGTGAGAGCTGCTATTTAACATTCTCAGTTGCTCGACCTGCAGTTGTCCTTGATTTTGCGAAGTCAACATTGTCCTTAAAAGGCGTTTTCCTGTGCAAGTCGCAACTGCCTATTCCGAACATTCTCTCTAATCCACTAACGAACTGCCATCGTAGAAGCAAGACTTAAATTTCATTGACCAAAACAAATCTTAACTTTGTTACATTGTAAGCTTTACGAACCATAAACGGGCCTTAAGACGAATTGAAATCATTAAAGTCCACACTAAAAATCGCCGAAGCTCAAGGCTTCTTATCTCAAAACAAATTACTAATTTCAAAAGTAGACGTCCGTCGGTCGGTCGTCTCACTCCCTCTTCCAAAGTCACGTTTAACATTTAAATAGAATTGATAGACATTTAGTCACATACCATAAAATAAAAATGCAATCACTATTTAAACATTTTTTTCTCTTCAGTCCAACCAGCTGAGCTGTTTTTAATTAATGTGGTTCAATTTATTTGAATAAATGAGTACATCGGATTGTGGTAGCTCTACCTACTTTTGTGTTGTCTTGGTTTGTTTGAAAGCAAACAGACAACAGAACTGTTTGAATTTGTACAAATGGTAACGATAATGACTTGGATAAAAATACTCTCCGAAAACAGGTTATTTTATGAGGGTGGTTGTGGATTATTTATTGCTCCAAGGAGGAAAAACTTGAATCAATAATAACAACACTACCGCATTCTAGACACTTGTCCTAAAAAAAGAAAGAATGACAAGATTATCAAAATCGGTGACACATAGATCACTATTGCAAATGTCAAAAAATTCGAGTATCGTACAATCTAATGTCGTTTTTCATTGGTCTTTTTTGACGTTTCTTCTTCTACATCCAATGTAATGACATACATTGTCATTCTTCAGACGATTCTGTTTTCAAAACAGAAGAGTTCTGCTCTTCTCAGAAGCATTCCGTCTGTCAAAGTCAATCCAATGGAATGGTTTCAGAAGACTTCTGAACTCTTCCGAATGCTTCTGGACGACCAATGGAAAACGACGTAAAAAAAAGAGAAACCGAAATGACTTTTATAACACAAACAGAATCTGAAATGTTTTAGCAACATTTTTCTATCGCAGAAGCAGATGTTTTACATGAAATAAGGTTAAGTATAGCAAACAACTGTTTCCTTCTTTAAGTCTAAGAAAAATAGCATTAAAACATTTAGGGAAATGCCCAAAATGAGAGAAAATTTCGGGTAAACGAACTTAAGGGATCGTAAAAATAATTTTACGACTTGATACTCTTGAACTGTTAAATACCTTAAACGATTAAGAACTTCATTAAAGTGTCATTAAAAAATATAACACATTCTTCAACGACGACATCAACAAAAATACACAAAAATCTCGATCCTCTCGAAGTGATGATTGATCTCGACCCTTGTCGGTGATCCTTTGAATCGCTCCATTTTATGTCTTGAAACTGTTTTCATGTTTATTTTTTTTATTAATAATTCCGAAAGGTACAAGATTGTAAAAACAAAGATCAATGGCAAAAGAACCGATAAGATCTTTCCAGAATTGATATTGATACCATATGGGTCACCAAGAGATGTGCGTTGGTGTGCGTTTGTATTAAAACTCGATTCAAATTCCATTTATGGAAAAATAAGAACACTTTTTATGGGCCGTCATCGATGAAAATGAATGCCTGTAGCTGCAACAGCTCATCATCATCCGGCTCAGCAGCGCAGTGGAGAGAATTTTGTGCATCGCAATCCAGTTCAGCCAACGATCTAGACGAATTGTTTATGCGTTCCAAATTGAAATACAATCGAGGCTATTTCCATATCAACCCCACGCACGCACAATTCTTAAAAGACATGAAGGCGTTGAATAAACGATCATTCTGTATCCACCTCTGTATAATGGCATTAAGATTCATTTTTCTTTTCATGCGGTGGTATAATCAGTTTAGAATAAGAAATTGTTCGCTCAAAAAGCTACTAGAAACTGTCATTAACAGGCTATAATTAAGTGATTTTGAAATTTCGTTTCTGTCAGGTGCCCACGATGCATGGCTGCATCTTGGAAGGAATCTAAACAAATACGAGTCTTATAACTCAATCGAGACTCGACCATTTGAATCGAGTAAAAAAGTTTTCTCATGTGTCAAAAAGAGATGAAAAAGCACAAACTTGAAGCAGGTGTGGCTGAGGACATGTTTTTCTTGATTTCTTTTTTTTTACTTAAACTGCACTTTAAATGGCAAGTTATGACAGCCACAAATCATACATTTTATAACCATTCCTTTTGACATGTGCGTAGAAGAAGAAAAACCGTTTAAACAGACTAACTTCAGTCGTATTGTTTGTTCGAAAGCAATGTTCACATTTTTAAGTGATCAGCGCTGCCTGCCAAACTCCCCACGTAAGAAAAACATCTACGCCCCTGGCATTTTCAGTGGAAACATTTTAAAAAACAAGCAACTAATTTTGGATTTTATAATTTCGGTTTTCCTTTGATAACTATGTTCATGACTGTAGACACACCACAGTGGCGAACAACTCTTTACTCAACAGAGAGAGAGAGAGAACTCAGAAACATGTTTCAGGTTTGTTAGATGTTGAATTTAATTGCATAAATCAGTTTTGTATCTGTAACACAAATAGCCCGCCGCACGACCACCGCCCGCCCGTAGGTTGTTCTTATTTTATTTAAGTTTATTCTAAAATGTTATTTTAAATGTATCCATGCATTTCTATGGCCCATGTTGCGGCACCTAGTTTCCAATAAATTTTCCCAGGCGGTGCAGTTTGTTTATAGTCTTTCCCAACCATCGGCATCGTCCCAACCTCCCAACAGACCGACCAACCGGCCAGCAATGGTGTGGCATTTTGTTGCTGCAGCAGAAGCCAGCACATTTGGCGCGGTCATTGCGCTAATTGTGCAATTTTAGAATTCAATGTGTGAATGTTTTTTGTTTGTTCTTTTTTTTGCAGCAATTTCTCATCATTTAGTTATTATTATTTTCACTTTGACACTTTATTTGTGTACTGACACAACATTTTGAGCACACTGTGCACTGTGCAGAAGTTGTTGTAATTTGAGTTTTTAATTACCCTGAAGACATGTTTTTTTGTACATCAATTTGCATGCTTCGCGCAACATAAATCAGCGAATTTATTTTTGCAATAAGTTTAATTGCATGTTTTTCTCCATATGCGCAGTAATTTTCCCATCAAATGAATGCAATTACATAATTTGTTTTAATCATTAATTTAATGTTGCAAATGTGTCAATATTCTTTGATGTCAAATTTCGTTTGTTTTGATTTATTTGAAAGGTAGAGGATGATAATTACCGTAGATTTTCTCTTTGGCTGTTTAAAGTTGCTAAATCATAAGCAGTTATCGAATGCTATCGAATGTTATCGATTGCAAATGACATTTGGTTTCACCATCTTCATGTACAAAAATTTGACATTTTCACAAAAAAACAGTCTTGACATAAGTACTGTTTGCTTGCATTCAAGCAAATGTCAGTTGACTTTGCGACTTCACGGTAATGTTTGTTTGTTCGATTCAAATGTTTTGTTTATACACTTAAATTTCTCTCGAATTACGACACCATTCTCCTCTAATTTAATGCCAGATGCCACGAATAACACCTCCAGATGTGTGAACTCTTGCATCTGTTACTTATGTCCAATTGAATTCATCTTTACCATTGTTCAGCATTCTCTTCATCTTCTTAATTTTCTCCATCCATTTACAACCTCACGAACTCTTAAGTGTAAAAAATTAAAATTAGATCGTGCAGTTTCTTTAATGACCCAAAGCCCAGCAATCCACCTACACCCACTGCCTCACGGAAATAAAGTTTTTTTTATCTTTTAAATTTTAAAATTTGTATTTTTTCTTCGTCACACTCAAATTACCTTCCAGCACTCGACTTTTGAAACGAAAAATGCTGCCTCACGATCTCGACAATTTCGTGGGATGGCTATAGGAGGTTGGTATTGGTGTCCCTGTCCATGTTGCCCAATAGGTATAATGGCCCTGTATTTCTTCTACTTTATAGAACCTTGAGGAGGGTGTAAATTATTAGACAGATTTATTTTTTTGTTCAATAAGAATTCAAAACAAATAAATATCTTGCTGACTGTCTATAAAGACTATAAATTTTGTTTAAGATTTCGCAATCGATCCACTAAAGAAAACACATGTTCCACTAGACTCTTGAGTGATCTTGAAGTGACAAATCACATTTCTTTGTCTTTTTTTTTGGTTTGCTTTCTAATTCAAATCCGCCTTCAAGAAAGCAGAAAAAAAAGAACTCATAAGAAACAACAAAACGGATGTCAGTTTCCTTTTGAAATTAATAAAATATTGCAATAAAAAATTATTTGAAAAAAAAAGGATTTACATCATGCGCCGGCGACATCATATCGCAGCCATCAAAGTTCCCTATTCGCGAGGTTCCTCTTCAGCAGCAGCGTTTTGTTCACATACAAAAGCATATCCGATGCCTCGACTGTCCCTGTCATTTTTACCAGGCCAAAGAGGCGTATAATGAATTATTCATCAGAAGAATGGAGAGAACAAAAAAAAAACCAATTAAAAGAAACATATACTCCATCATGTAGCACTGAATAATTGTTGTATTGTTCCATGGTCGTTGAAGTCGCTGTCGTCGTAGTCGTCGTCGTCATACCTTTAGCTTGGCCTTAAGTAAATAGCTGAATGAAACATAAAAATACTTACAAGACAAATAAAAAGCGCATTACATAAAAAAATAGCGTTCCAGTAGCTGGGAACTGGGATTTATAGTTAAAAAAAAAAGAAGAAGAGAAATATTATGATCCATCGTCATTTCACGGCATTCGTCGTTCACACCACCGATTTGCGGGGAGCTTATGTCTGCGCAATATTGCCTTGCCAGGCCCAGGGATGACGCATTACACTGCATGATGGAAAGTTAAACAAAAGATGAAGCAACCATTACAACTATGTACACACACACAAAAAACAAGAAGGAAATCGTCGCCATATGATGCGTTGTTGATTTGTTGCAACTATTAACTTATGAGCATGTGCAAACTGTAGATAGTGAATAATTAATTGAGACGAATTTCTGATCTTCCTTTAAATCAAACGAAAACGAACGTACATATACACATACCTACAGCAAGAGCGTGCCTTTTGAATTTATAATAATGAAGCGAATTAAGATACAAGTCACTTTTAACAATCCTTAAAATGGAGGAGAAATCCTGAACCAAAGGAACAAAATGGTATCAAAAAAGGCAGAAAACTAGACAAAAATTGAAGTTGCTCAAAAATAGCTCAAAACAGCTCAAATCAAAAGCCAAAAAAAAAATACGTTTTAAGAGAATTTCTTGAACAACACGCTCCCATTTAAATTTTGTATCTACTAAAGGGTCCGCCAAAGAACTTTTTTTCTTTTGAAAATGCTGTAAGAAAAACTGCTGAATATTTTCTCAAATTTCTTTTTTTTGAAAGTACAACCCTTCCGGTTAATAATGGAAAATAATTTCATTCAAATGGCTGCCTCGGCTGGCCATGCAGTAGCCTACACGATCGGGCCAATTATTAAGCACGTTATCAATTGTGTGCCGCTGGATTTCACCAATGGCTTCACGAATATTGCCCTTTAAAGCGTCCATTGTCTTTGGCTTGTCGGCGTAACACTTATCTTTTACAGCACTCTACAAATAATAGTCCAACGGTGTCAAATCGCAGCTCCGAGGTGGCCAAACGACATCAGCTCTGCGGCTGATAATGCGAGCTTCAAAAACAGGGCTCAAAACATCGAGTGTAGCTTCGGCTGTGTGGCACGTAGCACCGTCCTGTTGAAACCAAATGTTGCCAATATCCTCCTCTTAAATTTTTGTGAACAAAAATTCGTTCAACATGGCCCGATAATGATCGCCATTGACTGTAACGTAACGGCCAATCGTTGCTAATTTTCGAAGAAGAATGACCCAATTATGCCTCTGGATCTGGACCAAAATCCGCACCAAACAGTGACTCGTTTTGGGGGTATCGGCTTTTCAATGTATGCGTACGTGTTTTTTGTTCCCCAAATGCGACAATTTTGCTTGTTTACATACCCGCCAAGATCAAAATGAGTTTCATCTGAAAAGTCGATCGCAGGCCCACTTTGCGAAGCGAAAACCCATTGGATGGTCAGTTGGCTTCAGCTCCTGAACCAATGAATCGTTCAGCGGAAGGATAAAACTAATTATCTGCCATATCAGACATGAGCTAAGTGTTACCATTCACGAAATAAGCACTAGTTGAAAAAAGAACGTTAGATGGCGGATTCCAGTAATCGAACTCCCCTGTTAACATCTTCGACTTTAAGATCTCTGAAACAAGAATGTATGTTGTTTATTTTTCAATGAAAAACAAAAAACTTTCTTCTATTGGATTTAATTTATGATGTGGTTCATTAACACCTCATCGCTCATGAGAGGCATTTATCAAAAAATCAAAACGAAAGTGACCAATTAAACTAAAGAAATCATTTCCAATCATACTGATGAGTGTGTTCAATGGTACACAATTAATACGGCAAAAGAAATTTACCAACAAAAAAAACGAAAGTGAAAACTCAGATCAGAAGAAAGAATTTCTCTGTGCAATTAGTTTATAATGACTTTAAAGAAATGTTCATCACTGAACACTCTCGATTCGAACAGCACCAACCACATTCTACAAAAGAAAAAAAAATTAACAATAATTAACGATGATTGACAGAAAAAGTAAAAGTTTCTTTTGTTCGCACTAAACTATCAAATTTTATCTTAAAGACTCATTTTGTGTTTCAGGCCAATGAACTTTGAAAACAAAAAATGAAAGAGAGAAAGATTTTCTCGAAACTAAAGATAATGAAAAATGACAGAAGTGATGTCAAGATTTATACCTACTTTTCCCGAAATTTTAATTATACAAACGTCAGAAAGCAAATTGTCTTACGCCATTGACCCAGTTTAAAGGAAAAAAAAACTGACAACAGACAAATTTTTAGGGAGAAAATCTTATTTTCAAACGTCATAATCATGTTCAACATCGTGGATCGTTTGATTATCATCATCACGGTTGTCATCGCACCTACAGAATTCATACATGCATATACCGACTGTGGTGAGAGAGTTTTTCTTTTTCGCGTTGTTAGCTATGTTAGGTTGAAGATAGGATGATAGGAATGTGCTCATCGGATAAAACCTACTTTTTGGAGAGATTTCCCTCGTTTTGCTAATTAACGAAGCAGTAACAGATATTATACGCGTGCTTGAATCGCATGTTTAGAAACAGTTTTCGCGGCGAGATGTTTGCCCCTTCGCTGCACAGCAAAAACTAACAAAGCACATTTTATGTTGATTTTCAATAAACAATTTCTCTCTCCTTCCAACTGTCAAATTGAAATTATAAAAGCAATAACCATTTAAAACTAGATTGAGTGCTTTTTAATTTATGCATTTATGTTGAATTTAATTTGAACAAAATAGTCGTTTTTTTCTGACTGGGGGCTATCTCGAATCTTGAAAGTGTGAAAAAATTGACAAAGAGAACGAGGAATTATTTCTTGCTAAAAAATCTCTCACGCAAAATCTTCAAACTCATGTGAAATAACATTCAAGCAAAGTGCTATTTTCACACCATCGCATATAAAATATTTGTTCACAGGTTTGTTCCATGTCCAACGAACACGCAATAGATAGTAATTATTTGACGTTTAAAATGTCAATGAACCTTTTAAACACTTTTCAATTTTCTAGAGACGTTATCTGTCAGTTATAATAATTACTGCTGATGTGTGGCTTCAAATGCGTACCATAAAGCATTTAGGTATGTTCGTTTACTAGGAAGGTAGGTATCCAACGAATTTATTCAGACATTTAATGTGTCATAAAAATGCATATGAATGTGCATTTAACATAACTTCACACCTAAGAACTCACACTCTCGCGAAAAACGTTGAACAGCATCTTGACAGCATATGTCAAAGTGCCTTCGGATTTTCCCAAATGGCCATCAGTAAATTATGATTAAAAATTATATTGAGTGTCAAAAAATAGCGTCTATTGATCAAAAGAGATTGACTTAACCTTCCTAAAAAAATGTATTAAAAAACAAAAAATCATTCACATGTGTTGATAATTCAATCTTGAACTTTGATGACAATTAACATGTCTGTTTACAGTTTGATTAGAATTCGTTGTCAAAAATTTGTTACAAGGTTGTCAAACGTACTTGAGTCTGGATCTTGTGTGTGTTCTTTTTTTAATAATAATCTCAGTTCTCATAAAGTAAAAATAACGGAGATATATAAACGTCAAATGCCATTATCTCAACATGAAGTAAACGTAACGTAAGGACGTTTAACAAAATTTCTCTTACATTCCAGAGTTAAACGATTTTCACTTGAAGAAAGAAAGAGGTGTGCCCAGTGATTTTTATTCACAATTTATCTTCTATGGATTTTCAATTTTTTTTCCCAATTTCGCACAAGGTCGCATTGAATAAAAGAGTGAACAAAAATTCGCAGTGATTTACACACATGTGTTCTAACAAATTCCCCAAAGAGCCATAAAGACGACTTTGTTTTTGTTTTCGCTTTGCCATCCCTGTGACAATGATTGGTCTATAAAGGCAGGCTATGCGACTTTATTACACGTTATAATATCGGTCGTAAATTCTCTGGACTTGTATCTGGAGCTGCCAGGTAAAGTAAGTGAATCCAACTTCATATTATATTCCAACATTTTCATTACAATATTATTTTCATTGTATATCTCTAACTGTAACGTAACGTATCGTTAGACTAAACTAAAAGGTATATTTCTCGACTTTATGCAGGTACCTTTCAAGTTTTTATTATAACCCGAGTGCTTTCAGACAAATTAAATTTTTATTCCATTCTTGTTTTATATGTGTAGCACAAAACGTCAGACTATAACAACAGCAATGGCAGTCTGGTGACACTTTTATGTTGGAAGATTCATGTTGGTGCCTCGGTGTCTATGTCTTTTTTATTAATAAGGAAATAATTTATCAGTGGCGGTGCGGTGTGTGTGGTGATGTCCACTGCATAAATTATTGTTTATTATTCAAGAAGTATGAGGTAGGTTGTTGTGATGGTTTGTTTATTGCCTTAAGTCATAATATTTTAATGTGTGAGCAGTGTTCTAGAAGTGTTATCGAATGGAAAAGCTTACGGCTGTACACCGTGAGCAAACGCTGACTGATACACGAGTTCAAGCAACTTTCGTGAATTAAGTAGCTACTTCACCTACCCAGAACATGCTCACTAACAAGTATAGAAAGCAATGTAATGGCACCAGGCAATATAAAAGGTACTTAAAAGAATTACGAGCGCATGGTGTTTGATGTGATTTGAAAGCAACATCACGGAAAACTATTGAAGTACAATAAAAACATGCAATGACGTTCAGCTAAAGAGGTCAGTTTCGTGCAGAGAGAGAATATTTATGTTCAATTTCTTGGCTGTTGCAGAGTAAAAACCAATAAAAAGTCTTATTTCCTTTTTTCCTTAGACTCAATTGAATTAATTACATTTTCGAAGCGACATTTTAATTGAGTTTATGGCAAAATATTAGATTATCTCTTCTGCCAACCGGTAGACGAATTTCAATTCAAAATCCGCTACGTTTTTGTCAGTTAATTAGTTAATTTGTTGCAAGATGACAAAGACCCGCTTTTAACATATGTATATATGCTGTAGCAACATGTATATTCCCTCTGAATCACACCATCACATCGAAAGACTGAAAAATAGGTTACTCTTTGAATTTATCACACACATTATTATAAAACTTTTACAATGAGAAAATCTACATATAGAGTCTATTCGACCAAATAAATCTCTTCCTGAATCAGCATAAGAAAAAGAAACAAAAATAAAAGCAAACACAAGAGCAAAAAAAAACTGCATTTCCTCTTTCGAGAGCGGAGGCGCTTTTACTGATATAATCATCATCATTATAATCATCAACACGTCACCGTACCACCGTACATCTCCGACCGCATTGCGATGTTAATCTCTGCAACTGCAGCTAGCAATATTCACAATCTATGACAAAACTCCAAAACAACATAAAGCTAGGTTAGGCTATATACGTCTTGCTATGCATTGTGTGATGACCCAAAAAGAGGTTTCTTCAACTGCTGTTGCTGCTACATCGACTGCTAGAGATCTTTCTCTGCAGCTTTCTTGCATTTCTTATTCGCGTTGCCGTATCTCATCGTCGGAATCGTATTTACAGATGGTTTTCTTTTTCTTTCATCATTGACTTCGGGGAAAGCAATTTTCTTGCAGTTTTGTATCTTTTTATCTGCAAACATATACCAACTTTTTGGTTTGTCTACGATGCTGGTCGATTGAAAGATTGAAAGGAAGGGAAATTGACTGCGGCGCGTGGACAACTCAACTCATCCGCCTCAAAGGGTGTCATATAAATTGATATAACCCATCTTTCGTTCTTTTTTGAATTTTGCTTGCGTCGTCGCTCGTAAGAAAATAATTTCAAGATGTAATTAATGTATCTGGCAGAATAGCAATAAAGAATTGAGGCTCCACAGTCATCAGCATAAATTTCAATTGTTTGCTGTGAACAGAAACTTTATAGCTCAGAGCCAACAGTAGTTAAGTTGTCTGTTGTGATGGTGTTCTGCGAATGTAATAAGCTCTTTTAATGTCAGCCATAGGAAGCTTCGTCATGATTCGATTTATCTACTCGTCTTTCTAAAACAAACGATAAAACAAGAAACACAAACCTACAGCAAAATCAAGAGAAAAAATGGAGCGTGATGTGTGCAAGATTAGGTCGAAATACCGCACACAATCGGTACATCAAACGAAACTAAACATTGATTCATCCGTCCATTCCCTCTAGCACAGACAATGACAACGACAACATTGACTACAACTTTAACCAACGACGATGACGACGACGACGACAGCAATGACTTCGACAACATTAAGGTAGGGTTTGAGTTTTAGTATCCAGCGTCACATGTAGCCTTGTAGTTTGTGGTATATACGATTGTGTATTTTTTCCACTCAGAGCTCTGGAGCTTTTCCAATTGCATCAACCTGCCAGTTGTTTTGTATTTCTATACAAAAAAAAAAAATGTAGATACATGTCGAAGAAATACTATAAATATAATCTGAGACTCGGAATGGGTAATTTTATCTTTGTCATTGGATGATTCCGCAAAACGGCGGCCATTAAGCTCTCGTTAACAAAACAGGGTTGTTATACAGAGTACATTTGTGTGTGGGAAAAAGTTGTCTTTGTTTCGTAAGACCCTGTCTTTACTGTCAACTGTCTTAAAAAGGATTGTTCATTTGCAGTTTTCAAGATTTTCGGTTTTTCAGCAAAAAATCAATTTTCTTAAGTTCGAAATTTGACATCACCGTTCCGGTGATACCTTTTTTTCCCCCCACTTATGTAATCAATCCTAAACCTGCCTTGAAGTTGTTTTTTTTTTGTCACTCCTATCCTTCGTTGCTTGTGGACCGCTCTTTCGTCGACTGCCACTCACATTTCTGCATGACATTAATGAAAAATCAGGACAACTACAAAAAAATATGACAAAATGATCAACTCCCCTTCCGCAAGCATCACGTCAAGCAACGGCACAAATTGCATAGTCACAGTCAGTCTCTGGCAGCGATTCAAAGTTTTGCTAGTTTCCCATTGCCTTTTGGTAAAATTGCACTGATATTTGCATTGCTCATGGAACAAGCACCATAAGCAGTTCGTTCTTCTCTCGTCGAGTCATATGAAAATGTATGAGAATGTCTGTAATTTTGTTTTTATTCTACAACTATTGCTCATGGATGGCCCAGCTGCTGCTACAGCTATCCACCAGGCTTCTTCCGTCTCAACTTACATTACAGCTCCATCATGGAGTCATGAGGAGTTATGCAATATTAATTTTTTTTTGCATGAGGATTGCCTTCACTCTGGTGAATGTTTCTTGCTGCCTGGTCCCGGGAGCATATACGAAGGTGGAGTTCTTTTTTTTGAATAAAGTTCAAAGCGCACATAAGAACTTGTTTTAATATAGATGAAATGATTTTCGTGAATAGGGTGCGGTATCCTTGTTGTTTTTTTTTTTTTAAGGAACAAAATTTCTTTAGAAGAGTCAAAAGGATCAAGTTTCTCTATTAAAAAAAAAAGAAACAGTTCCGGAGATTTTCCAAAGCTAATTGAATTGGATTAAGAATTTAGGTTATGTTGAGCTTTTTTAAGGCATTTTAATTCGTTGGATAATTTCATTAAACAACTACATATTCAATACTTTAAGAATTTCTGATACCTTCAATACATTCACACTATTTGTGACGTGATTCATTGTTCCTTCCGCTTTGAACTCCTAAAACTAAGGACTCATGTGACTCACAGCACACCTTTTTGATAAAAATCTAATGGAGTCGCCACAAGACTACGTATAGCTCGGTACCAGCCAATCATTACTTCATTAAGTCAAACTTTGAAAAATTTATTAAGTGAGGTTTAGATTTTCGAAAGGAATACGTCCGTCTGTCACGCTATAATGTCTTTTCCTACAATAGGCATTGTCTCAGGCGTTCATGGTGTATAATAGAATGTGTCCTCCGTTTCCGTTTTTGTTTTTTCCTCGAACATAAATTTCCTTTGGTTAATTCTTTTCGATGGATATCCCTTTTTCTTTTGTCTCTCTATAAGTTGTCTGTGTTCTTTTACTTCTTGTTTTTGAGCAGTTTGTACGTGTCTACAGTACTGTCGCCGCCAACGTCATATGCGGCGCAATTGTCTTGCCTTCTTTTTATACACTGTCCTGTAAAAATGGCAGTCGATACGAAATAATGCCAAAGATATTAAAATACTGATAGTGTAAGCGCCCTCCTTATGCACTTTGACTTTGAACGCGACCATCAGGTAGCGAGTATGTTCGCAGAGTCGATGAATATTGTTTGTCCCCCATCGAGTTGCTTTAAAATTTATTATTTGATAAGAAAATGCGTATGCTAGTCACGCACCAACAAAATATTCCTTCTCACTCGACTGACAATCGAATGACTCTGGCCAGGCCATTGTTGTGTCAGAGAGTCGCGTTGCTGTTGTCATTTATTGCTCGATACTCGAGCTTCTACCTTAAAAATGGAACATAAAATTTTAGTGCTTCTTTTCTAATCTCTTCTGATGTTGTTTTTCGCCTGTTTATATCACAATTTTGTACTATCAATTTTTGTCACTATTTAGTGTGTGTCCAAGACAAATATTATTGGGAAACTTTGACTACATGGGCGAGGGCGACATCGAGGAGATAATGTGAGAATCATGTTGCTCTAGTTAAGAATTTTTTGTTTACTAAAAATTACAAATGTTTATATTTCAAAACCTCCCCCTCAAACATCAAGATGTTCTTGAACAGACTCGCACACCATAAATTATTATCTCTGGCTCTCTGCATCTGTTTTGAATTAATTGTGACTGACCCAGAAACATAAGTTGAAAATTGAAATGATCGTTTCACAATGACATTGATTATATTCTTGATCTCTCTTTGTTTCAAATGACAATTTATATATTTCAAAGGAGTTCAGCATAAAAAATAAAAATTGCAATCATTCAGCAGAAAAGATAAAAAATAATAAACAAAATGGTTCCAAATGGTTCGCTCGCTAAGTGGGCACAAGCAAGTGAAAGCCGTTTGACTGGTCGAGGCCAAGCTGTGGATATTATGGTCTTGCGGCTGTACAGCCAGTTTGTTATTATTTTTTGAGATTTTTGTTTTCTTTAAGTAGGTATATCTCAGCTCAAGTTTAATCCATAAAGGTGATGTCATTGTTGATCTTTTCTCTTTTTTTCCGATCGTGGAGTAAACTTGCTTCGGAATGAATCACTTAGTGATCACGTTTCTTCTCTTGTGGTTTGTCCAGTCTCCAGTGAGTTCACAATCTGAACCTCACACAAGAATAAACTAATTCAATGTTTAACAATTTTAGGTTTGATTGATAGCTCTTGAGGTCAATGTATCTAGTCTTGAGGGGATGAACAAATCAATTTGATATTTTCGTTAAGACTTTATGGCAATTTAACGAGCTTAAAGTTCTTACTCATTGTACAAAAACTTAATTGGAGTGTGTGAAAAAAAATTGAGTGAGCAATTGAAATCCAATTTCATGAAACGAAGGAGTCCAAAGACATAAATCATAAACAAAAACACTTTTATTAAGTTAGACAAATTTGCCCTCACATTTAAAGCGCACAGGACCATACCAAACCGGGCGTAAGAACACCTTCGTCGCACCCTCTTGACTTCATTGACACTCTCGGACAAAATTCAGTGAAAAAGGAATTTATCATTGGCGTTGGCAGTTTTTTTTATACTCCTCGTGCTCAATAATTTATTTCATTTGCACCCCATTCTGGGGGTTAAAAAACTTTGTTTTATTAAAAGTTTCTTTTTTTTCGATTTGTTCTTCAAATATCATTCGAATGAATTGCATAAATTTGGTTCTTTATTTGCTCTTCAATTGATTTGATATCATGTTTGATTCTCGTCCGTAACCTCGTCTCGTAGATTGAATAGAGAGAGAGCTTGTTAATTTTATAGTTTATTTCTTATGATGTCATCTCTGTAATGTCATCTTTGAATTTTTTTTCAATTTAAAGAAATGACAGCAGAAAAACAACTCAATTGTGAGTTTGCAGGTGCTCAGAGTTAAGGTCATCTTAAAGTGACACTCTCGAGTCGTCGTCTTCAATTTATTTCAATTAAATGTCCACTGATTGAGATGGTTATTTTTATTGTAAGTGGTGGACATAAAAAGAGTTGTCTTGTCTAAAAATAAACTGCAAATTTAATGCCATCTAAAATTTTCTATTTTGTTCGATTTCCTTTTTTTTAACGAAAAAGGTCTTTGAACACATTCTTCCCTCACAATAGTGCAGAAAATACATCATGTTAAGTGTATCTTATTTATTGAAGGGAAAAATAATCTTGAAAACTACATTTTTCTACGGACAAGAAGTTCTCTCTACACAAAATGTATAAAGTTGTGAAATTTGAGATCTATGTGCTCCTTATTCTGGAGCACTTATGGGGTAGGTACTTCGGTAACTTTTTGTCTGAGCACAAAAAAAAATTGTGTCTGTTTCCCTATCCTGAGAATTTCTTCTTCGTAATCTGATTATGTGCACGTTTCTTTATATTTTACTTACCATTCCTTTCGTTCTTGTGTACATTTTCTCTCGAAAAATTCTCAGTTATACCTATGCACATAGAAAAACGAGCTTAAAACTTAATTTTCTTCATTAAATTTCCTAGTCACACAGCAATGCGGAAGAAAAAAACAACGCAACCGGACTGTTCCCGAGTAAACGGGATATACACTTTCAGCATTTTTTTTTTTCGAAATGGGAAAATGGAAGTTAAATTAATTTTCTCATATTTGCTGCACAGCAAAAACCAAACTTAACCATCTGTATGTTTGTTGTTTCTGGGGTTTTAATCCTTGTATCTTATCCCACCGTAAAATCGATTCTAGGAAGGACTTTCATCCTAAGAACAACAAAAAAAAGGAAATCCCAAAAAATTTGTCGCATGTCCTAAGACACTTAATTAAGAAGCAAATTCAAGTAGCCCAAGAGGACATAACTCAATTGTCGTCGTCCTTATTTGTCGGACTCCTACGTTATTTGAGGATAAATACTCTTAGGGAAACCGCCATCGCCATTAGCTTAGTGGCGCCTTTCTGGCGATTTATTAAAGTGTCTGCTGGGTCTTGATTGTGCTATCAAACAACCACACCAACAGAAAAACGGTTCATTCAAAATATCAAAATTCAACAGAATGCAATACAAGAGTGTAGAACTGATTCACAACGTGTTCGGAATAAAATTAAAAAATATAAAAATGAAAAATAGGTTTGTTTACACCGCAAATTGCCTTCTGAATAAATTAATAAAAACGCATTTACATACATGAAGGACAATAATATTTTTAAATTATACTAAATTTATACAACGATGACGGGGTATTGTTTGGCATTGATTTATTAATTACTCTCGCAAATGGCAGATTGTTGACAAACTGTGCAACTTTGGTTGTCAAAAATTCTTGTTTTTTTCATTTAATGCCTCAAAAGAAATTAACACTATGGAGTTGTCAAACGGGAAGTTGCCAGGCTTCTTAAATTTGAGTTTTGTTTTTTTCTTTCTTAATAAAACCGGTACCTACATACTAGGTTAGGTTAGGTTTGAGTGGCTGTCCAGATGTTGTTGACTCACTTAGACCTCAAGGGTCCGTTGTGATACCACAAAACACTCATGGGAGAGTAATGAGCTTAAACAAACCAATTCGTGCTTCTAATGAAGTTAGAGAGACATTTTGTGTTGATTGTTGCCAGTTCACTGGTATTATCGAAGAAGTGATTACCTAGAAAGCTGTTCCTTCTAATGGAGAGTGCTGGACATGTACATAGAAGGTGTTGGACTGTTTCCTCTTCCTCCTCGTCCATGCAGCTTCTACAGAAGTCATTTGTGTAGACCCCTAGCCTCAGAGCATGTCTGCCTATGAGGCAGTGTCCTGTTATTACTCCAATTGTAGAGCTTATATTTTGTCTGCTCAGGGATATCAAGCCTTTTGACCGTTTTAAGTCTATGCTTGGCCATATTTGCTTGGTTGCTAGGCAGGTGGTACCCTGTGACCATCTAGCATTGGTTGATTCTAGAGCATATTGTTTGAGAAGATATTTGCATGTAGCGAGTGGTATTCCTATGTTGTGTTTTTGTCTAACATTGGGCAGAAGTGTTCCGTTTTTGGCGAGCTCGTCGGCTTTGCAATTTCCCGGAATGTCTCTGTGGCCCGGCACCCAAATGAGGTGAATATTAAACTGTTCCGTCATCTCATTCAGAGATGATCGACAATCGTGGACTATTTGAGAGTTTATGGAGACAGACGCGAGAGATTTGAGAGCGGCTTGGCTGTCCGAGAAGATTCGTATATCCTTGCAAGATATAACGTTTTCTTTGAGCCAGGATAGTGCCTCTTTAATCGCCATTACTTCTGCCTGGAATACACTACATTGATCGGGAAGTCTGTATGATAGACTGAGATTCAGTTGTTCTGAATAGATACCACTTCCAACTCCGCAGTCGGTCTTTGAACCGTCTGTATAGAAGTGTACCGCGTTGTCTTCCAGGGGTCTTTCTTCTTCCCAGGAGGATCTTGAAGGGATAGAGACATGGAAGCTTTTACCGAACACCATTTTTGGGGTGGTATAATCTAAGCGATCTGGGATAGATCTAAAATTGTCTAGAATAGTAGTATGACCAGTATTGTTACTGTTCCATTGAGAGGTGGCTCTAAGCCTCACACATGTGTTGGCTGCCACCATTTTGGAGAAGATGTCGAGAGGTGTAAGGTTTAAAAGCACTTCCAGGGCTGCGGTTGGTGTTGAGCGAAGTGCTCCTGTGATGCACATACCTGCTGACCGTTGAACTTTGATGAGCTTATTTAGATTTACCATCTTGTCCAGTGCGGTCCACCATACGACAACTCCATAGATGAGTATCGGTCTGATTACTGAAGTGTATAGCCAGTGGGTTATCTTTGGGGAGAAGCCCCATTTTGATCCTATGGCCTTTTTACTCTTTCATCAATATTTGCCTTCCAATTTAGTTTTTTGTCTAAAATGATATTTAGCTTGGTCGGAAAAGCTTAATGGTATTCCTTTAATCTTGGGTGGGCTAAACTGAGGAATTTTGTACCTTCTCGTAAAGAGTACTAGTTCTGTTTTATGTGGATTGACGTCCAAGCCACATTGATTAGCCCATTTTGTTAGCCTATTTAAGGCATTTTGTAGGAGTTCCGAGAGAACTTGGGGATGTTTTCCAGATACAGATATTGCAACATCGTCAGCATAGGCAATCACCCTGAAACCCTCAGCTTCCAATGATGTTAGTAGGTCGTTTACTACCATATTCCATAAAAGAGGTGAAAGGACCCCACCTTGGGGGGTACCTCGATTTACCGATCTGGTGGTAGTAAAACTTCTCATGCTGGAAGTTATTGTCCTGCTTTTGAGCATGTGACTTATGAGATCACTGAGTGATTTCTTTAATTTCAGCTTGTCCATTGCTGTTGTGATCGCCTGGTAACTGACGTTATTGAAAGCTCCTTCAATATCTAGGAAAGCAACAAGATTATATTCTTTGTATTTGAGGGAATATTCAATACTACGTACCAGCGTATGAAGTGCTGTTTCTACTGATTTTCCCTTAAAGTACGCATGTTGAGCTGTGGAAATGAGACATGGTTTCAAGCTATGTCTAATGTAAATTTCAATCAGTCTTTCCAAAGTTTTAAGTTTACTACATACTAGTAAATAAACATTTTGTGGAATGACAGTAAGAGTAGTGGTTTATTGAGAGGTCTGTAATGATGCATTAGAATGAATTATACCAACAAAAAATAATTCATATCGTACCGGAAAGACTTTGGTATGAAATTTGACTACTCGACCGAATATTATTCACACCCAGTTTTTGTAAGAAATGTGCATAAGAGAGCGAGCTGTCGACGACAAAGGGATCATGACGAAATCTAGAATGCCAAAAATCTCGAATGCCGAAAATCTCGAAAATAAAAAAAAATTATCTTAGAACGCAAAAATCTTGAATCCACAAAAATCCAGAATTAACAATAATCTCGAAAGACTCTATCTAGAAAAAAATCTCGAAAAAAAATAAAAATTCGAGATTTTTTTTTTGTATTTTTAACAGTTAAAACTCAATAAAACACAAATACATCAGTTTACCCAATAATTTATTTTATGAGCAAGAACAATAGTTGCAAACAATAAGAAAATCAAAACAATAAACAAAAGAAGAAAACAAAAACAAATTAAATATGTATTTTAAACAAAAAAAAAAAACAAAAAAAATACTTAATACAAGTTTTATAAATTTATGTTAGCCGCAAGACTTCTTAGGAACCCAACATAACTTTTCTCTTCCTTTTCGTCGAGGACTTTCAAGATACGTTTTTCTTTTTGTAAGTTCTCTCGCCTAACTCCAGTCTCCTCTCCCATCTGAAGTTTTTCAACAAGACACCTAACATGAACAGATTCATTCGACAAAATTTCAATTAATTTGTGACAATTTCATTTACTTTCATCTTTATAGAGGTAATTTCAAGCTCACCCTCACGTTAGACTAATTTTAATAATACTGAATTTACTGTGACATTTACATTTACATTGACAATGTGTTCAGATGGGTAACTGTTCTCACAGGTGCATGAGTAGCAATGTGCAATTGTATGATTGATAACTTTACTTGTCAACTTTAAGTTTGTTAAGGAGAAGTAAGTTATCCAGAATGTATGTTTGAATTTTTGAGACAATGTTTAAAATTCGCGGCGAATTTTAAACATTGTCTCAAAAATTCAAACATACATTCTAGATTTTTGCATTCGAGATTTTTTTTTTTTCTAGATTTTGGCATTTCGAGATTTTATTTTCTAGATTTTTGTTTTCGAGATTTTTTCCATTCTAGATTTTTGTTTTCGAGATTTTCATATTCGAGATTTTTACTTTCTAGATAATTGATTTCTAGATATCGTGGTAGACCCGACGACAAAATCAGGTTGAAGAGTGGTAACATTCCATGCCTCCTAAGATACGGAAGCCGATCAGTCGGTCAAAGTATAAGTCCCGAACCTGTCCGTTAATCTTCGAAACCGGGGGAAACTCCGTTGATAAACCTGTTAAAAGCCGTTGATGAGCCAAGGGAAAACTTGTTGATAGCCCTGAGGATACTCCAGCCTTTGATAACAAGGAACATCACAGGGCAGATGTCAAACAAGCGTTGCTTCAAATTAGACAGTTATTTCACTCTGCCAGGGTTGTCAATCGCCTTAAATGTGTATCATTGTGAATAAAATTATAAAAACCAACCACAAAAAAATCTTAAATGTCAGTTTCAAGCTTACTTTTTGACTCTAAATTAGTTTCCAGTCGAATTTTTTTCTTTGCATGAATATTTGGCTGACATTGACTTCAACATTTATGAATATCAAATCATCCGACACAAAAGTACATAAAGTCAAAACTTAACCTCACACTGTAAGTGTTCGGTTCGGATTTCAGAATTCCCGATGTGATGGTATTGAAATATCAATTGTCATCATTCAATACGCTCTAGCTCTATGACCTCTGCATAAATGTCAGAAATCTTATACATAATCTTTGGTCAGCTGTCATTAGCATAATCTGACAATATTAAACCCATAAATTGTCTGCTTATGACTTTCAAAATCTTCAGCCTAAGAGATTATAATATGATATCGCATCGTGCAGGCAAACAACTTAATTCAAATCTTTGGCATTTGCTGTTAATGGAGTTTAGACAGTGCGGTAAAGTTTTAAATTATTGTTTAAAACCCCGAAAATCTTCCACTTCGTCTTTGGCTTGCCAGTAGCTATACAGAAAGCAGACAACAATGCAAAATTGAAATGATGAGGAATTCAATTAAATTTCATAAAAAAAAAGATGTCCTGAATTTAATGTTTAAAATGACTGTCATGTTCCATCATGCGTGCATGGAGTCGTGTCTTAAGGGCATGAAATACATATTTCATTTTAATTTGGTTCAATCGGTGGTGGATATCTTTGTTCGCACAAGAACAGATGAACCAAACGATGACGATGAATCATCAATCCAGAAAAATGGCCAGAAAAATATACAAAATAAAAATATTCCTCACAAAAAGAACCAACAGGGAGACAACAGACTGATAACTTGCCTCCGGCTGGTTTGGCGACAGACGACCGAACGGGCGCCGACCGACGCGACCAACATCAACAAACGGACATCAACCCAACAGAGCATAATTGAGTTTCCTGTGTCACACGACTCAGAAAGATATCAATTCACTTCCACATCCCATTTCCCATTCCCATCCACATAGTCTTTACCCCAAAACTAAATGAGTAGGATTGGAATTGGGATTGGGAGTCCTACACACTGGTCATTTCTCTAATTGGACATCATTTCCCACCTTTTCGTTTGTATTTCCTGATTAGAGAAGAGCGAGAGGAAGTGAGGAAAATAATTAAAGAAACGAGTGATTCATTGTCCTCCTTAAACGAACGTGTAAACCCAGCAAAACTTAACATTTCTTTTTCTCTAACTTGAGCTTAATTGAGGATGAAAATGCAGTTGGATGTGAGGAGTTGGGGAAAGACACTTGAGAATTTTGTTGCCAACAAGCATGAGGTTATCCTGATTTCCTTGCTCCTGATTTCGTCTTTTTCGCTTGTTATATTTTTCTCAAATAGTTTTCCATTCTACTTAGCGGGAAAAGTGGGAGTGTAAGACTGTTGCTCTCATTACGCAGTGTTTGAGTCGTAAACTTCCGGTTGTTGGAAACATTTCGAACCAACCCAGTTAATAACTTTGATCTAGAGCTGTACCAACACAATATGGTCTGCCTGCATCTCTGCACGAATAAGCTTTGTGTAACCATTTGACACATCACGCAGTATTTGAGGGGAATTGTGCACATAAAAGGCAAAAAGGACGAATAGAATGAAAGGATATATCTCGAGGACGGCAATCAAGAAAATGATTGCTACAATTAGAGTGTCTCAAGCACATATCCTATTCCTTCGCATTTTGTACCTATGTTTTGATGCTAATCCAAGGAGAAAATCCAGTACAGTGCAGGTTGTGGGAAGGGAAGGTATGAAACTGATACCACCTGCCTACCTACTTGAAGTATTCTCATTCCCATTTTTTTCATTCTTCCATTTGTAAGCCAACTGTTCACAAGAGTCCTTTGTGCTCCTTTTTTCTCATTCCGCGCGGCGTTGAAGAGTGCTCAGGAGTGGCTCCTTGAAGGGATGAATAAAATAAGAGCCCATGCACAGCACACATACATATATTTCCTCATAGACATCGGTAATCCGCCTGCAGAAATAGCATTCATAAATCCAATGCACATGATTCATCGCTGCTGGTGCAGGATACCTTCCTAACCTACCTAGCTATCTACCTTGCGGTAGATATAGAAGTCCCTGAGTCTGTTTTAGCAATCTATTTGGGTGTGTATTTGTGTGTGACGTGTAGTATTTATACATCACCTGTATTATGAGAAATTTGTTTTTACGAAAAATCAATTTCATCCTGGCATGGCTGGCAGTGGTACCTTCAATGGTGCTTCTCGCGTCGTACCCTCCATTCGGCTCGACTCTTCAAGTATAGGCGTTCATCCTTCATTCATTGGGCAAAAAGTGAATAGTAACAACATGAAGGTATCTCTCTAGCTTGTAACATGAAGAGGCGAGATTTATTGCTTCATGTCCTTTGTAGCTACATCGGTTAGTGGTTTGGTTTGGCTGACTGACTACACAGAAAACATTATAAACCCTTTTTTCTGCACTCATCCATCCAATAATTTATCCATGAAATAATAATAAACCTCTTCGCGGAACCTTGCGGGCCTTCGGTCATAAAATTTGTTGAACTCTTTTCCTATGTTTTCCAGCTTTTGATTTATAGATTATGTCAAACATGACATTTACTTACCGTTTACATGATAGTAGTAACCTATTTTCTTTCTTTCTCATTGCAGGTATGTACTAAAACTTTACTCGTTTCGATGTAGAAACACAAACAATACTTGAGAAAAGGTAACATGTTTTATTTGACTAGGAAAGAGATGAGCCTCGACAAATATACGAATACAAGTATTAGTTCTAGTTACAATCATAATCCTAAGGAGAGCAAAGTCCTTAGAGTTATCTAAAGGCGAATGACATATGACATCCGGTAGTGATGTTGTCGCATGTGAGAGTCTTGTATTTTTTGTTTTCACATGAATTGAAGAGAGATGTTGTTTCATACAAAAACAAGAACATTAAAATATGAAAACGGAAATGCAAACAGCAAGCAAGCGACAGTTGTTGTGCAACCTGGTTGAACATTTTATGCTCGTGTTTTAGTGAGTTTTTGCGGTTTGCATGACGGCCTGTATGGAGGTTCGAGGGCAATTCGTATTGTTTTTTTTTATTTTCAACTTATGTTCGATTTTGTGGCTAAATGTCAGTTTTGAAACAAATTAGGAATAAAGTGTTTAAGGGTACCAGTCTCCGGACAGATAACTTTATTTTTGACTTTCAATGTTAATACCTTTATTTCTATTAGAGTTTCATTCAAATCTAAATATTTTGCTAAGACTATCGATATTTTTCAGTAGTTTGGAAGACGAATGAACTGAAAGTAACTTTAAACATTGATTTAAAATGATGAATTCTAAAAAAAGTTGATTTTCCGGAGTCTCCGGACAATAGTTCTAGTCTCCGGACGATGTTAAATGGAGTCTCCGGACACTTCCACTTAAATACTCAATATCTTTGAGAAACAAAAAAATAAATAAAACCTTGGAGCTGTCCGGAGACTAGATTTCCGCTAATTTTTCTACCAGTGTCCCGGAGACTTAAAAAATCGATTCAAAAAACACAAAACTCAATTTTTTTCTTTAGTTATTGGAAGTTCATTATATTTTCATTGAAACAAACTCCATTTGATTACAAGATCTCACAAGATCAACTATTCTCACTATATTTTTCCAAGGTCTGCCACTACTTTTTGGCTAAGAAATAGCAGAACAGCAGCGGCTGCTGCTTAAACAACCCACAACTTTTCCATTTTAAATTCGATGGGTTTGAAACTTCGTATGTGTATGTGAAAAATGTTATTGATTCTGTATTTTGTTGTTTTTTGCCAATTGTGTGTTTAGTTTCTCTTTTATTCCCTGTTAAGTGTAAAATCGTCCGGCCACAGTGGTCTGTCCGGAGACTGGTGCTCATTCAACGTCACCTAGAAAAGAGTTAAAAGAATTGATGTTCTCAGCTGTGTTTCTTGGGCACCCTTTTTCACAATTTATTCTAAATATCGATTTCGTTGACGTTTCCGGTATTGTGTCTTTCAAAAGCAAGCCCTCTGTGTTACTGAATGAAAATCCTCGAAACCACCGGCTTTCCCACATTTTGTTTACTTCAAATTTCACTTGGGACAGCTCTAATTACACTACATTTACAACTCTGGTTGCCTTTTTGCACAACTAAAAAGTCAATTTCTTTTGTCTTGTTATTGGAGCTTCCTATTTAAAAAGAGACATTTCCCGTGGAAATTTCTTGCCTCAACAAAAATATATCCTTTGCCTTGCCATTCCAATGATTTCGATTTGTTTTGTCTTTTTTCTTTCCCATTCTGATTCTACCCTTCATAAAAATGGATATCGAATTTCTGTTTTGCTGAATGCACATGGGAAATTATTTTTTATAGAAAATACACCATTGCTGCTGTACAGTCCTCCTTCAATTTTTCTTGCGGAATTGATTCCTTATGTACCACCACCATCATCATTTGCCTCTCCTTTTGCTCCCTTCGAATGTTCTGCCTCAAAGGCAAGTTCCGGAATTGATATTAAATTTTTTTTTCTTATTCTTAAAGAAATCAGCACAAGTATAGTAGCACTTACCACAGGATGGAGACATTAGCCTCACTGTGTGTCTCCCAGCTACACCAAGTCAGGGAAGAGATGATGAGGATAATGGCAGTATACATGGGACATGGCATATGGGATTGGGATATGAAATGTCCTCCTCATACAGATGTGAATGTCGGCCGTGTTACTTTTGCCAGCGAGAAGAGCATGTGAGCTTTTTACAAATTCAATTCATCGTCGATGTTTTTCAAAACATTTTCAATGGATTACTTTGCTACTTAGTTGAAAAAAGGGCAAACAAATAACGGTTTCTTTACAAATAATGCTTCCTGTCATTGTCGTTAAAACCACAATCACACTCGAAACAGATTTGTATTCAGTCATTCAGCAGCAGTGCCTTCCCACACTATGCTGCTTCGAGCGTTCGAATCACCCAAAGGTATAGTAAGTACCTCTGGAGCTAATACATTTAGAAATTACATTTGAGCCAGGCAACTATTGTGTAATTTATTTTGCAATTGTTTTGTAATTTTTCTTATGGCGTTGTGCAATAATTGAATATTTGATGTCAATTGGCAAAAGTCTCAATCCAAATCCATCATTTCCTTGTGGCTATGGCCATTCGCCAATCGGTCCATGGGGTGTAATTATTTTGGATGATTGACTTGTTTGTTTGTATCTTGAATCTCAGAAGTCGATTTGTTGTTTGGCAATGTCATTCTCTTCGCTTTCAAGCATCACAAACGATCATTCAAGTTCTACTCGAACCCAAAAGACATTAAAATCGTCAGACGGCTGGTCAATTAGGCGCAAATTGATTGAGACTTTGATTGGATTACGTTGTTTCTCCGATGGCTATGTAGTGTGACTTTGTGTAATAGCTTTAAAGTGGATTAAAGTGAAAGCAATGATTTTGGTGCAGTACCTTCAAGGCACATGGCGACTTAGTCTTTTCATAATCCGATTAAATAGAATGATAGCGATTTAGTTAAGTCGATTGGAATAATAGATAGGGCTTGTTAAACTGAATATTTAATGGCCGGAAAACATTTCTCCTGTGTATGTTGTGTCGATATCATGATATCATCGTAGGTTCCTGAATAAAGCCTACTTGAATTCGACTCGATTGGTTTACCATTTCATTTGATAAATGAAAAAAATTCTCTATAAATTGCACTAACTATCGAATATACCTACGAACGTGTGCATAAATGAACGCAGCCATTCGATTTAAATAAAAAATTAACCGCTATCGGCAGCCGTCTCCTTGCACAGTTGTTTGTAACAGTTCATTTAATTATTCTAGGGATCGATAATCACGTACATGAAAAATGGAACAGTAAGAAATTTAATTTTAACGTCTATTCGACGCGACACGCCGCAAATGCGAATCTACACTAACAAAGAAAACGAATCAATTTGCACTGTTATTGCATGCAATTTATGCAAATCGAGAGCAGATGTATTTTTTAATGCAAAATCGATCAAAAAAGTATGATTGTTGAAGTTTACTGCGCGAGACTACTTATACTATGAAAGCGTATCAACACTCAAACATATTAATTCGCCAAAAACATTGCATTCAGAACTGTCATTGTCTCTGACAACAGAAGTGTTATTGAGTACACCATATGTTGTAGGACTGCAACTTGAAGAAATACTAATGAAAGACTGCATTCACAGTTATACGTCAGTGGGGATTTCTTCCCTTATTTCAAATATGGCACACCAAAATGCGAGATGAGCTGGTGTGGCAAGAATCAGAGATTTCCGCCGGGTAAGTATTATAATCCTTAAAAAACTCATAGACAGAGACACAAATGTATGAACGCATATGAAGATTGAGACAAAACGTCTGCTTCTGTTCTAAAAATATATTAAACGAGTTAAAAAAAGGATCAGCGCTGATGATGACAGCTAGGTGCAGCAAGTCTACGGTATACTTACAGCCACATGAACTCTCCCATGTCATTAACCGTACAAAAAGTCTTAGTCTATTTTCATTTTCTCTTCTTGCAACATTCTCGCCAATTTGTGAACTGCAACAGCATCAAGCCAAGCAACATACTGTGTCTCGTTAGGTCAAAGGGGTTTATGTGGAAACATCGTGTGTGCACGTAAATGAACTTCTAGTTCTCAGGTTATTAAATGTTAGAGAAAAGTCTCCAAAGAATTATGTTCACATCACAATGAACATAAATGCATCACGTTATAGTATGTTCCACACTAGGTCACAAGGAAATAATGGAAAAATTGGTTGTTAATTGTATAGATTGTACGGCGGTGTCTAATTCTAGTTTGTTTGTAATTTTGTTTAATTATAAAACTATATAATGAATTTTGTTTTGCGAAGGAGATGTTTCACAAACAACAAAAAGGTGCAAATTATAACTTAATGAGCGCTTCCATTCTGGTCGTATTCGTTTCTTCACTAAAAAAATTCCTCACGATTTTGCATGCAAATTCAGTTGTCTACGATTTTGTAGTCTAAGCAAGAAGTTAGGATGCAACATGAAATATTAATTTTTATGAAATAAATTGATCTTTTTTATCAATTGCCTCAGAAACCAACGTTGATCAACTGTCAAAAAATGTTGGTGATATTCAGAGAGGTTGCAATAAATGTAAGCTGTAAATTTGTTATATGTTTCGTGAGTAGGGTAACGGCACCAGTCTCCCGACAGAGTCCAGCGTCTGAACGATTTTGCACTTAATAGGGAAGAAATGAGAAACTAAACACAAAATTTGCAAAAAAACAACAAAATACAGAATCAGTAACGTTTTTTAAATACAATACAAAGTTTCAACCCGATCGAATTTAAAATGGAAAAGTTATGGGTCGTTTAACAGAAGCCGCTGCTGTTCTGCTGTTATTTTAGCAAAAAAAATAGTGGTAGACCTTTGGAAAATATACTGAGAATAGTTGATCTTGTGAGATCTTGTAATCAAATGGAGCCGTTTCAATGAAAATATAGGTAATGAACTTCGAATAACTACAGAAAAAAATGAGTTTAGCGTTCTTTGTATTTTGTAAGTGTCCGGGACACTGGTACCAAAAATAGCGAAAATATTTTTAAAATAAATTTAATGCAGGTAATAATTATCAATGCAGAAAATGAATCGCTCTATACTCAACACTTAAGAGAATATTGAATTTTTAAGTGGGAACTGTCCGGGGACTCCATTATAGATCGTCCGGAGACTAGAACTATCGTCCGGAGACTCCGGGAAATCGCCCTTTTATAAAATTCATCCTTTTGAATCAATATGTAAAGTTTCTTTCAATTCATTCGTACACCAAACTACTGAGGAATATCTGTAATCTTAGCAAAATATTTAGATTTGAATGAAACACTAATAGAAATAAAGATATTTACATTGAAAGTATGTAAAAAGTTATCTTGCCGGAGACTGGTACCCTAACAATGTCAGTTGTTGTAATGCTCAAAACTCTCCATGAGAACAGGCCCTTAGAAACTTTAATGTAAATTTATTTCAAACAATCATTGTTGCTTTATTCTTCCTCATTCTGATGGTTGCAATTACAATTCTTCAAAAATCACGTAATTTTGTTGTTTATTGTATATCTTCGAAGACAAGACCCTTTGCGTGTAATAACTACACGCAATGTGATCACGCACTTAAATAACAAAAAAAAAACCTATCATTCCTTTAAGTAGATAGAAAAGTTATTGTAACGAATTAAAATTCAACTCTAGACACCCCATAAATTCATTTATGAAAATTCGAAAACTACTCAAACAAAAGCTCCTCGCCTTGCGTTTGTTTCAATAATTGTTTAAAATTAATTTGAAAAAAAGGAGGAGTTCCCATCATTATAAGAAAACAATCAGCCAGCACAGCGGTGGTGGAGTTGGAGCTTGAGGTGCTGCCACCATTGTAACACTCTGCTGCACACTTCAAATTAAATTTATCTTCACGTAGCAATCAGAAGAAACAAAAAATCGTTAGAAAAATAAACGTGGGCTGTTGCTGTATGTTTCTTTATCACTTCTTGCATTTCAAAGTTGAATTTGATTTTTCGAGTTTGAGAAATAGCAATTTGTCTTGTGGCTCAAGCTTTTTTGGTAAACTCCATTATTATTGCCTTCTCTCATTATTACCCACTTCGGGTATTGTATATCTCTAGCCAAAGAACGCACCTTGGTCATAACCGTTACACCCAACTATCAGACAAACAAAAAGAAAAAAAATAATACCACCAACAACTACCTAATCACATTGAAATCAATGCGCATGGTGTATATAAACAATGTTGGTAGAAACAAAAGGTAATTTCTGTGTCTGACCCACTGACAGACATTATAACGCTGCGATGATTTATACTTGCCTTGGCTTACTCACCAATAACGAAGGTTTCAACATACCTATGGCTTGAGGAAACCAGCAAATGCCGCATGTAAAAATGCCAATAATTACTCATCGATTAGATGTGTTGTCGGGGGAATACAACACAAAGAAAAAATAAAAGCAAAACAAGAACATAGAAATTCCCGTGTTTCGCTCGAGCCTTGATGTTGTTCGAGTACACTTTCCTTTTACGGACATAAATAAACAAGTATTTGTGTTGTTTGCAATTAAATTAGTGATAACGGATACCAACATGCAAACGTCCAGATTTCTTGCTCGTTGTTTGTTGGAGAAAAATCATTTTTTTTTTTTTTTCTTCTCTCGAGTTGAAAGAGCTCGAAAAAGAAAGTTAAGCTTGAACAACCGTACTAAACCTAGTTTATGACTGTTGTTGAAGAACTTCCATGGTCATATTATTTTGACTGTTCTAATTTTTCACTTTCCAGTTGAAGTATTGTTAAAAAACTTGTTTCGAACATTTTTAATAATTTTCAAACTCGAAGCCTTACATTTCCTTTTTTTGTCAAGATAAAATGTTTTCGTCAAAGTAGGTGTACGGTGTTAAATGTCACTTGCAGCTTCATGCCGAAACACTGTCGTATCGACATTTCTGTCAAATGCCAAGAAGATGTGACTGCAATTTAGCTGTCAGACTTTTCAATACCCAACACAGACGTGTTGATTGCATCTCTGTGTTATTTTTCACGAAACAATCGATTCTCTTGGGACACATCTATAATAATGAGTGCAAGCACAATATTGCAATGAAGTCTATCCACCTGAAATGAATCGAAAGACAAACTGTCGAAATACGTGAATTGCCTTAAAAAGTAATTATTATTTTTATCATTATCATTGAACTGAGTTCAAACATTTCGTTATGGGCTTTATTAATCGTGACATGGTTACATTTTTAATTAAAAAAGAGAAACAGCTTATCGAAAAAATAAACGAAACGGTTGCTGCCTATGCATAGTGTACACGCGACTTAAGAAAACGAGTTCACACTTTTTATCCTCAAGACTTATGGCTGTGTTTAAAGACGACAACTAATTTATCTATTTGTACTATCAACACTTATTTGCTAATAGCCCGCATACTCATATCAACAGAGCTATAGAAACAGTTGTTATGTATGACAAAACAACAAATATTTGAACAATTTGAATTTCCTTGCCGCGCTTCTGTCATAATTGTTGTGTTGTATTTGTAGGCCTTAAGGGTTAATATTTGTACATGGGGTAGGGTATATAGTGTTTGAGTTCTGAGATATGAATTTAATTAAAAAATCTACTTGCTTTTTGTTGGAAACAAAATTAAACAAGATTATTAAGTGTAATGTGTACACACCAATGCGTGGGCATACATAATGTATATACGAGAGTACTATGGCGAAACATTTTGATTTAATTTAAAAGTAAACGCCATTTTTTGTGTGCCTTCATAGCTTGTTAAAATGAATCATAAGTGGGCTCGAAACATCGAAATCGAGATTAATGGTTTTGTACAAAACCAATCGGATTGGTTCACTCATGGGACTGCAGATTGAATCACCATGGGAGCTCTAAACCCAGTAAGCTATTCAAGAAAAATTGTGCCTTGGAGGTATACCCATTTCGAAAAGGTAATCAGAAAAACATTTATCGAGCAGTTGTAAAAACGTTAAGATTTTAAATTGCAAAGAAGCATTTTTTGCTCAAAGGGTAACAGTACCAGTCTCTGGTTACAAATAAATACTTTTACCAATGAAATTAAACGTTTCCAAAAGAATTTGAACATAGAAAAAAATAATAAAATAAAACCTCGGAGCTGTCCGGAGACTAGATTTTCGCTATTTTTGGTACCAGTGTCCCGGACACTTAAAAAATCAATTAAAAACGCAAAACAATTTTTTTCTTTAGTTATTTATTGGAAGTTCATTATATTTTAATTGAAACAAACTCCATTTTATTACAAGATCAACTATTCTCAGTATGTTTTTCTAAGGTCTGCCACTATTTTCTTGCATAAATAACAGCAGAACAGCAGCGGCTGCTGCCTAAACGACCCATAACTTTTCCATTATGCATTCAATCGGGTTAAAACTTTGCATGTGTATGTGAAAAATGTTACTGATTCTGTATTTTGGTGTTTCTTGAAAATCCTATTAAGTGTAAAATCGTCCGGACACTGGGATCCGTCCGGAGACTGGTGCTGTTACCCTAAACAAATATGGACGCATTACATTTTTCTTGGGCACATCCTGGTGCCACTCATTTAAATATCAAAGACAAATCAAAGCAAAAGAAGAAACGATCACTGAATACCTAATAATGACGGCATTCAATTGTTCAGTACCAAAAAAAAACAACAATAAACTTGTAATACATCAACATCACCAAGTGTGACTGTTTATAATTATCTGAGCCGAAAGGTATAATAGCGAATTAAATCACCATTCAAACGTGTTGTCAGAATTATTGGCTATCCATGCCTTAATCTGCCGTCATCGATGCAATGACGCAATCCACTAAGTAATCGATACCTCGCGCCTCGAAAATAATATGGAAATGGAAACAAGGAAAAAAATCGAAAACTATGGCAAGAAAATAATGATAGGTCTGAATATAAACAACCACTACCAACAACGGATGGGTGTGTTACTATAACAATAGCGTATTCAAAAAGGCTAGACCTTGGCAGAAACATTTTCCATCCCATTCACTTTTTTTGTTTTCTCTGATTTTGTTGAGGTTAATGTTTAATCTGGATGAACTGTTGAAAAGCAAAAAAAAATCTGTGGGAGAAATTAAAACATTTTGACAGTGAATTTTTCGAGGTTCTTTTCAAAATGGCATGGTTCCATATTGTGTTGACATTTTGTTTGAAGGCCAACAAACTGAGCCAGAAGAATGTGCGGGTATGACTTTAAACTTTTTACTAGCTTAAATACAAATCAGGGATTACGTTCAGACGACAATACCGTAATTCCTATTGTGTACGAATTTCAACCCATTTACAAAGTAAAAGAGGAAACAAAATGGGTTTCAACTTTGAGTATTAATGATTCTTGTGCGTATGACCAATTCACAGTTGACGCCTAGAAAGTTCAGCCTGGAGCACGCATTTCATTTCTTTATTTTCCTTTTTTTTTGCAATCAAACCGTAATCTCAAACATGAACCACTATACCCAATGGAGAAGCCAATAATTTACATTTTTTTTATGGTCCCTCGATGACAATGTGTGTCAACCTTCATTAAGTTTTATGAAAGAACCTTTTTTTTTTGTTTCGTTACCGTTGTGTAAAATTTATCTTTTGTTTAGATTGGTGTGTCGCAAAAAATAGATTAATTCTCTGCAATCAACGTCGCCATTGTTGAGAGATTGTCACCAATCCATATGTGGAGCCCGCAATATTAAAATTGACATTGCATTCGATTAGCACCTAAACAATCGAAAAAAATAATGTTTATCAATTTGGCGTCTGGCAGTGGCTGCAAAGTCGCCAATATACCCAATATGAGGCCAAAGTGTAAATGAAAAGTTTGTTGACATAAGCCCGGCAGGCATTTCAGCTGAGTCTCAACAAAAATATACATACACAAAATTTATCGTTGACAGTTATTTATACAACACATTTGAGTAGATATAACCTGTTTTGAGATAGGAACTCATTAGTTGCTTCTATGTAAATATTAATGGTGTCGAATATCAATATTGATTACTGGAAACTTTTTGCTTGATGATGGAAAAAGAATGTTGCATTGAGTTGCCAACATTTGACAGTAGAGCATTTTACCAGAGCGTATGGCAACACTTTTAAGCTAAGATTCTTCTACAGCTTAACATTGTTTAGTTCAATCCAAAAGCATTGGAAGTTCTTTCACAAATTTGTCAGTCCTCTTGTTGCTTTTCTTGTGAGACCAAAAAGTTCTCAGCAATTACACAGCCATAGCGGCCAATTATTTCATCATTAACAAATAACTTGGTACTTAAAACTACTCCTTTCGTTCAGCTTTTTGTTTATGCTTTAAGGGAAATAAAATTCTCACAAGAAGTCTTCATAAAGAGAAGACAATTAAGTTGACAATGTGTCAAAATAACTGTACGGCATCTCAGTATCGTTTTAAGACTTCTTTAAGCAACCACTTTGTGCTGAAACATAGATTAATCAAAGTCGATATAAACATTTGTTACTATTTTTTCAAAAGCTGCTTTTTTGTTCTATATTTTCCGGAACGATACTTTATTCCATCATTCTGTGACAATAAAACTGATTGCTTTGAACAAACCTTGTCATTGTGTCACTCTGCAACCATTAAATAAAGTCAAAGTTCAAGGTTTCTTTATTCCCATGAGAGAGCATTTCGTATGCCGGAGAGGAAGGTCAACAAAGAAAAATACGCGGTGTCATTCACGAACTGAACTATTAAATCACAATTTAATTAAATCGATTTTGGTTTTGTTTTGTGTTGGAAACAGATATTTTACTTTACACCTTGCCTATGAACTGTATGTGTTGATACATACATACAGTTCATAGGCAAAGTGTAAAGACAAACACGAAACATCTTGTCTGTTATTAGCATAAAGTCAATTCCTTTCACATCACTACAATGTACACTGTGACGTATACGTACTTTTTACCAACTGATTGATTTCGTTTTTTTTTTTTTAACTCATGATGGCGGTCTTAACTGATCATTACTTGTGATTTAACTAACTTCACACACTGTTTTGATTTGAACTTTAAAATTGCCAACATTTCAATATCAACAATACTTCTCAGACTATAAATTTACTATTGTTTAAGCTTCCCTCACAAGATGGTGGCTCCAAGTCCAAAATTGCTACACTGGTTTGTTTTTCGAGAACCTCGAGCGGTATATTCACTTCCCATGGCTTGCAGGTTCCGAAAAGGTTAAGCTTACATTCAAAGCAAACAAAAAATAACTAGTTTTTGGTTGACGATGTGGTTGGGAGTTTTGACTTTGTGACGGAGTTTGATGGCTTCAAAAAAATAATCTCACGCCAGCGACATTTAAGCACAAATATTTAGTAATGAGATAAAGTTTATAAACGAACAAAAAATCGTTCAACATTTTTGACGATCGTTGAAGTTTTGCACGACTTCTTCGTGTAGTTAGTCACGAAATGGCTTAAATCTAGCAACATGTAACTACTAAATCGATTTCCAGCACTTAGCGCAGCTATTGTATTTCAAAACAATTTACTTTTTTTTCTTATTTGGAATGCGATCTCGTTACAAGGTTTCAAGAAATCGTTCTAGATCATTTACGGTCTAAATAACGTCCAATGAGGTTTTGTCTTTTTATGCCATCATTCCATTTCCATAAATATGGGCCAATGTTGTTGAATATATACAATTTTAAGTTACATTTGTTTACGTATGTAAACGTTATTAATGCGATGGTTTTTATCATAAACCAGTTGATCTTGATTTGAGGGCTTGATGAATTGCTATCGTGTTACTTGCAACTCTTGTTTGTTTGCTTGCTGATGTAGTGTTAAAGTAAAGCGTTAATTATACCCACAACTTCTGGTAACAATCATTTTAATGGCCCTTAAGGCTGTGTGATGATGATGGAGTACAGTTTTTTTTTTCATTTGCTGTTTCCCCCCTGGTGGGTGAAAATGATGTCATTTTAATTTCAGTGGAATTGTAAATGGTGAGGTTTATGTTGTGTAAATGTTCGGTGTTGGTGTTTTGGTTGTTGCGAATGACGAACGCATGTTTTTATTTTGTTTATTTTTTTTTTCAAAGGTGAATATAACAATTAAACAAATTTCTTAATCTTATGTCGCTGACGAATTAGGAATCTTTAAAAATGACAGATTCAAATGAGGGAAAAATATTTTCAAAAAATTAAATTAAACTTAAAATTTATTGAGAATTAAAATTTCACTTTCTAAAATGCAGCATGTTCTTTGACAAGAAAGAAATTTTAAAATTTGATTCGTATGCTAATTTTGTTCTACTTTACCCACTCTACCAGATTTTTTCGTTTGTATTTTTGAATAAAGTAAAAGTTGTTCTTCGCATCTCGCATCAAAAAAAAAAAAACAAAGTTTCTTCTCTCGTTTTATCCATTTAAGGTTTTTTCGACAGACAAATGATACCTTTCATAGATTTCCTGACATTCGTTCGTTCAGTGAACTCAAGCTCAAATTCTTGGTCTGAATCTAAATCAGCTTGAAATAAATTCCGGTCCAGAGAGTGATTCCTGCATCTCTCTTTGTAAACTTTCGTTTTTCTTTTTGTTTAAAGATTTGCAAATGAATTGACAAAAGAAGGAATTTCGAGTAAGCCAACAAGAGAGGGGATAAGAAGAGACATTCAAATTTGTATAAGGTCTTTTCTATTCAATAAATAGGTACCTTTTATGAGATAGCTTCTTTTAACCTCATTATACCTAATTAAGTTCTGTTGTTCCGAACAAAGTTGAGAGGAGTAATTTGCATATTAAGTGCTTTGTCGAAATTTATTAGGGGAAGGTTTGTAATTGGTGTAACGTCGCCGTGTTCTTTCCTTGAGGATGAAGATAAAATGCATGTTTTTCGGCGAAATAATGAGATTGTCTAATATTTTGACGGGTTGTCAAGTATTCAACAGAGTTCAAAATCAAAGATTTATGCTCTGCAAAAATCGATAACATTACAAAATATCCTAGATTCATTTTTATCAGAGCTCAAACTCAAACCAATCGATAAATAAACTCTCAAATTTGTGCAGGGACTGATTTTGTTCCCCTAGGGCTAGTATCACAAAGTTTGTCCTACTGTTATCTCGCCCACAATGCGGCATGTCATATTAAATATTTATCGATAAGCAATTAATCAAAGTTGATAGCATGAAACCTTTTGTGCCCTGCTTTTAGGCATTATTCTTATTGCATTCAGAACAACAACAACAAGACAAATTGTTCGCGTCCCAGCGCAGTATTATGAAACTCAAACCTCCCAAAAAAGAGAAAAAGAAGTAAAAAAATTGTTCAAAGAAAATAAATTAACGTCTTCTCGAGTTTCGTGTACTTCCAGCATAAGCAAATAGTTTGTTGGCCACTTATTCTAGGAGGGAGTCACATCTGAGTGAGTTTGAAAAACTTCTACAGGAAGCTTGTGGAAGGTATACCAGCCATCATCTTCATCATCATTATTAGAAGGTACAACCGATGACGACGACGACAAAGACGAAACGCACATGAAGAAGACAAACATTCTAATTAACTGACATGTCAGTTGATTGTCGTTTCTTGATAAGACCGAGAACAGCGCCATGTGACAGTTCCGAGCAAGTAGTTGTAATATGAACTATAGTTTCTTCTCAAATTGCAACACACACACACAATGATCATAAAGAAAAGGGGTTTATTTCTTGTGTTGCCTTGAAGTCTCGAGTGTTACGTGTATGTTTATGCTCGACTTAATGTGTATCCAAGGTGCTATTCCCGACCAGACATATTTATAATATTAAGAATGATGGGCTGTGTTCAAGACGAATAGGTAGAAGATATAGGAAGATAAGTTTTTAAGTTGTGGGAGGAAGAAGTGAGTTCATGCAGAAAAAATTATTCTTGACAGTGTTCATGACAGAGTATAACGTTCCCTCACGATATGGCTGTGAGTTTAATGATGGTGATGGAAAATATGAGGATAATGAAGAAGAAAAAGAAGTTACTAAGGGCAAATGCCGATTATAATATTATCAGGCATCAGCAGTCTTTGAGAAAAGAAAAGAATATTCGGTGAGAATTGCGCAACAGACCATAACTTTGAATGATATAAACAAACTACGTAAAATGTTCTTTGTTCTCTGAAACGGAAAATGCAATAAAGATAGTAAATAAGGATTTTACAACGCACAACAAATAAGAACTTGAGGTCTAATCGAAGTGGCTTCTTTAAAATTCGCGCACTTGTGTAGTTTTTACTTCGCCAGGTGTGGGAAAAAAATGTAAATTCTTTTAAACATGTGAGAACATACATTACGAGCGTCTTATTTTGCGGACTACTGCACAGGCACACTACACGCTGAAACTAAAGGGACACACAAACATACAGAGAACATAGTACACTAACCTTCCGGTCTTGAAGAAGTAAAAAAGCTTTCTGGAGGGTCCATTAATCATTCACCTTAAATAGGCAACACAGTCCAATGGGAATGGCAAGGAAATAGGAAATCCTCTTTCTAAGTTTTGCAATATTTTAGGCTTAGTCGAAGAGTAATGGTAATTTGGAGAGGTGTTTTTCCATCCAATTTTCATGAAGACATAAATTTGGTTTTCTATATAGATGGAGTTGGTTGCCTTGAAAGATGAAAACGGACTTTAGTAGCGAATTGGCGAATTTCGAATACCCATCATTCATACTCACAGTACTCAATCACAATAAAGAACAGCTCATTACTTAATGTTTACAAAAAAAAAGCCTTCAAACTCAAACTGCCCCTTTTTTTCTAGGAAAAATCAAGCCAGCCAAGCCTTCTGCTCGAAAATTTGCATATTTTTAATTGATCAAAGTCAAATGCTTCGCTAATAAATTCTAACGCTCAAACACATATTTTAACACATTCCTCGTGGCAGGCAAAAAAAAGTAATCCATTTATAGAAACTTGCCCGAATCCACACACATTTTTAGCCCCAACCAGTTTCCATAAACAGAGCCATTGCATGCATAAAAGATTTTGTGATTCATAGAGATACCACAACAAAGTGAATGGTAGCAAGCAGTTCAATTAATCTATCATAAAAGGTGTCCACCTTCTATAAACAGAAACACATTCCCACTCGAAAGATGACAAAAGACACCAGTCTTTTTGGATGATCCATTACATTGAATCATGGTCTCGATCTAAGTGGTCATTAAGTAGCTTAACAAGATTCTGACACTTTGTTGTTATAAATTTTAGTTCTTTTTTTGTCTTATTTTAGATTTTAGAAAAAGCAATCAACGATGGGCTATAAACATTCAAATTAATCTAATTCCAACGTTGGCTCCGCTACTCGCTGAGAGTTGCCCAACAATGCACATAAAATGTCATAATAGTGCAGCACGCTTCTAAAGCAATTAAAATAGTTTAAAGAGTTAACAGCAACGACCCGATTGCCTTCCTTGAATTTAATTGAAAAGAATCATTATCGTCATCGTCATCAACATTTCACATCTCGCCGGGCATCGATAAAAAAAAAAACTCAAAATACCAGATTCAGATTGTGTAATCTGTAGTTTACACTGTCAAATGATTGTCGCCATGGTGCGTAGTCTCGCGACGTGTAAACTGAACTTGCACATATTTGTAAATTGTCGCCGTTAGGTTTTGTGGCCGATGTACAGTTTTTTTGCCTTCTAAAAATAACGAAGGAGATTCTTTGGAAAATCACACTGCACTACAAGCTGAAAGGAAGATGGTATTCGGGCTAATTTTAGCACTGCATGCAGTGTTGCAAGACTTTCTTTTTTCTTGCCCAGAGAAGTGATTGCACCATAAGAAGTCGTGACATGTGACTTCAATGCACACATGAACAACAAGAAGTTATTGCCCAAATGAAAATACACTGGCTGCACTGGCCGAGTGTAATCTCATCCTTAATGTTGTCTTCTGGTATTTTATTTATTTCAAATAAGCACTGGTGGTAGGGGGCAGCTTAACATTTATAACTGAAAATGCTCATTAATCATTTCGAATGAAGAAAAGGGAGGGGGCTTTGTTGGAAATGGAAAAATAAGGTCAATTCGTATAGTGTGATCCCTCCCCCAACAGAGAATGTGTCTTGTGTTTGTTTTTGTAATTTACATTTTCTATTAAAAACATATTTCAATCTCGTTGGGAATTTATTAGCACAAAAAAAAAAAACAGAACTCATTGGCCTACAAGGTTGTTATGTTTGTGATGAAATGGTACTAGCCAAATGATCATGATTTATGTTTATGTGGCAATTATTACTAAATCGACTGAATTAATCAGGCATATTGCTGAAAGAAATGAAGGAAAGTTTGTCAAGAAACCAAAACCATCTGTTAGTTTGATTTGGTTTTCGATGTTCACTTGAAAAACAACTGTTGACAGGTGAGACATTTCTATTATGGATTCGGAAGGAAGTCGGAATTGGAAACACATTTGTTTTAAAACGCGATCTATTTCTCGGTCAGTTATCACCTGGAAATGAAACACTCTTCGTGCAATCAATATGGTCACGACTGATGGTAAGACAAGCAGCGGATGTATTTCGATTAAAGTTGTGTTTGCTTTGTTTTTTCGATTGATCTGGGACATGTGTGTTTCCTTAGCTGATGGTCAAGCATAATAAACAGAAACAAAAACAGGTGTGATCCCAAATCATGCGCCATGATTCGCAGACCCACAGAAAACGACTCAAACCCCGGGTGAATGAATGTTAAGCGATCGACACGAGGGTAATAATTACGGGCAGATATTTTTTTTGTTGGCTTCCTTTCGAGCGATATCTTCAGTTGGAATCGATACACACAATATTGTGTAAGATATCCAACCAATAAATAAAATGAGGATATGACTAACCAAACGGAAAAGAAAATATCTTAAAATGTCAGCTGTTATTGGCTTTTAACATTGAGGCGTGGAGAGCGATACGTAGATGACACATGACAGACAGATGTGAGCTGATACACTTTTTTTTAATTGAATAAAATAATAACCTTGACTATGCCGGTGCCAATGTATATTGCAAAGTGAAGTCATGCCTAAATGTTTTTGACAGACAGGCTACCTTTTTTTGTGTTGTGGTGTTAACCGTTTTCGTTTTGTATAAATTACACCGTCTCCTCATTAAATATTGATGCTTTTGGAATACAATTTTGTGTGCAGGTGGAAAATTGAGTGTGTTTAAATCTGTTTTTGGACAAAAGTAGTTTATTAAGACACTAATGGCGCCAGATTTTGAGATAAATAATATATAGGAACTAAATACTTAATTGGATTAGACACCTTTATCAGTTTTAAGGTCATAAAATGTGTCAGAAATAACAAAATAAATTCACTTCTTATTTCGTTTAAATTGCCAAATTAGCTCTTGATTCCTTAATAAAATGAAAAAGGTACTTAAGTTGTGCTTAAGATGAGGAACGTCAAAAAACATGTTAAAAATCAATCCAATTCAAAATTGTCGCAATTTCTTGCAAGCTTCATGACCACATTTCACAAAAGGAGCATGCACGAAATCTACATACACAACATGTGAGCAATAAATTCTTAAAACGACAAAATGTCCTACAATCCCATACTAAAAAAATGTAAGGCAATTAATGACATTCCTTTCCTATCCTTTACTTCAACACGCGACACCAAAAAGCCATTTTGAATATTATATCGCTTATCACCCCAAGGCTTACCCCATGCACTTGATGATTGAAAGACCATTAACAATTCTTGCTAATTACCCCCAAAAGCCTCAAGGACTAACGCTCTAGAACCACATGAAATAAAGAGAAAGAAGAAAGTCCAAGTGGGTTGACAGCAATTGAGCTTCATATCAATCCAATCTACATGAATTCCCTTCGACAATATAATATGGAAACACTCGACAATAAGGAGGCTAATATATTCCATTTTCATGGCATAGCAGTTTCAATGTTTGATAAAAGCAATGACGTAGGTCTGTAAACACAATTTTAATTGATTTTTGAATAGGGGCGTTTTACCTTACCCACTGACAATTATGCTAATTAACGGTGGCATATATAAAAAGAGGAGTGGTCGGCTTGTATTGACATAAAGACTGTTTGTCCTTGAAAAACTGTGCCATCAAGACGTATATTCACTGTTTAAGGTGTTGCCAAAGTAATAAAAACACTCCCGGGTCATCATTTTTGAAGATCCCTAATCCAAAACTGAAAACTATGGTCAGTTCTGATATCTATCAAATGAATCACGTTGATATTGCCATCAACAAAAGTTGCGTGCTAACACACCTCGGCCGCCCTGCAAACTAAATAGAAAATTACATTCATTGTTTGACATTGGAAAGTAAATGTGTTTTTTATTAGTTATTGAATCTTTTCCAAAAGAGATGCGTGCGTGCCTTGAATGTATTTATTTCGTCGTATTTGAGACCATCAACAATTTGCGTTCTTAGTATTGTTATCCTTTAGGCTGATTAAAGCCAAACAGAAAATGCAACAGCAATTTTTTATGGAATCAAGCAGAAAGCTTCATTCTCTAAATGCTTTTTTCTTCTTAAAGAAAGTCTCCTCTTTCAAATTCCCTTACATATTCCTATAACGGTTGAATAAGTACACATTTAAACAGACAAGAAAGATGCAATCAAACTAGATGGCCTGTCTTTCTCCTCTTCTGAAGTTGTTAAATTTAGATTTTCAGACTTTTGGCAAGACTCCAATTTGATTTTGGATTGTAAAGAATGCTTCTGGCTTTCTATGAATTTATTTTGGAAACAAGTGAACAAAAAAAACTTCAAGAAAATTGATACTGTGTAGTGTGTATGTAGTTTTAAGAAGCCTAATAAGTTTTTGAAGACAGAAGATGTTGGTGATGATGATAGTTCAACTTTTTCACAGTTGTTGTAGTCGACGAACTTCTCTTCCGTACAAAAAATGCATCCAAAGATTTGTGATACTGTAGTGCAGCGAATCATCGTCATTATCACCGCAAATCTCTTGGATCTTAATTGAGACATTGCTGAACGTAATGAGCGGGTAAACACATTACCCGAAAGAATAGAACAATGCCAGATAGTTTTGCAACTTTCGAAGAAGGGAACTGAATGCTTTCTCCAAACAATAAACGAAGCGTTTTTCTTTTAAAGATCGTTAGCGTTTGGGGTGCGGTGCATTCTGAGTGACAGCAGTTTGTTTTTGGTAAAGGATTCCCCATCTCCTCCTTTAATTTATTTCTTCGTATTTTATCGCAATCGCACAGTGTGCGCAAAAACATGCGGGATTGAGAAGTGGAAAACATCCTCCAACAGCTGGTTCGGTATAGTTTTAAAATTTAGATTACTTTGCATCTATTTCAACTTCGTTATCGTCCAGGAGAACAATCACGAAAGAAGAGCCCTTTTTCCCTCGTATTTGGGGCTTTCATCAGACCTAGTTGCCACGATTGCCACCCTCATTGCTGTACACCCGCCCTGCTATGATGTAGCATTTTATTTATTTATGTGTGGCAATGTTCCATGATCAAACCTCCCCATTAACAGTCTAAGGGTTGAATCCAAACAATTGCGTACCGATGGATAGATGGAACATGTTCAAACGTTAGTACATCATGATGTCTACCATCGTCGTTGTCGGGGTTTTCGTATTCGATGAGTCATCCTTGTTTTCACTTGAACTGACTCACATACCCGTCATCCTTTCACCTTCATCTCTGATTTGTTGATACCGGTACCGAAGAGAAATTGAAACTCTCAAACCGCACTAGCATAGCACCACCATAGTCGTCGTCGGTTAAATTGGTGATTTTGATCTCTAATGGAATTGCCGCTTACTGCCATTATAAGGTTGCCATTGATTAAACCGTCACCGAACGGTGGGAGATTTGAGCAAGATAAATGCCAACATTTTAAGCCACTTACTTGTCATTCTTCTCCAAGTTGAACCACCCCTTTATGTGGCACTTTGTATGCACTTAAAGTTGTCTGTATTATTTAGAGAGAGGATTAGCTATTCGTAATCGAATTAGAAACAGGTTTGGTTCATTGAAATTCATCTAGAAATTCGATTGTCTTGTGCAGAATTATCATAGAGCTATCGGAACTTTTCAACCAACTTTGCTAACAAGTTTTGTTTCAGTAAATATTCTCACCTTTAAAACAAGCTCACCAGTGTATAAAATCCATGAATTACAATCAATAGAATTCCCTTAGAAATTCGATTCCCACATAAATCCCAATCAATCAAACGGAACTGTCTAAAACAGTATTAATCGACATCCCCTAAGCACTTGAACAAGAACACACACCTACTCAAAACTACAGATAATCTCATTATTTTCATACGTTGGTCGTTGGTGTGTGCATTCGGTTCATCTACTTTACAATACAATTATCGTTTCCATTCGTTTCGGCCTTCATATAATTTAAATGAGCATTAATAGCCCGATTTATGTACAGACATAATTAGTCTACATTTTAAAGGTCGATTAAACTTTATGCCGCAATTCTCATGCTTTGAATTATAAATCTCCAGATTGCCATTCAACGTGAGACCAATTTGCATAGTTTAAACGGTTTTTTTGAGTTAAGTAGATTATCTTTTGCAAGCGGTATCAAAGGCCATTGACCAACCCACCATAAAAATTGTGACACATATTTTTTTTTTGAGCTACTTATGCTCGTACCTCGAGCTTCAGGGATTGGATGTCAATTTGTACTTCAAATGACGAACAAAGATGTCCTAGCCAAGAGTGTTTGTAAAACCTTACACTCTTGACCTAACCCTTTGAACTGAAAAGGACTATTCAGATAAGTATGTGACAGAGATTCAGAAGAACTAGAACAGTGTGTGATGCCGCAGCCATTTGAGGGTAGTATTGGAAGTGGAATCAAAACTTGCCTTTAACTCTTCTTTGTGCCATCTTGTCATAGCGGTACGATGATTGTCCATCGCCACCCTTACATTCACTTATTTGTCTTTATATTTGTTTGTGTATAATTTCCCTTACAAACTTGTATTAAAACCCGAATTCCGTTTTATCTTTTCAGAATCGCAACGATGAACGTGTTCCCAATCCACACTCGCCCCATGAGAACCACATGAACGGATTGCAGCATTCTGGTTCGCGAACAACACTCCGCCACTCGATTAGCACTCAATCGACATCCACGCCAGCATCACCTCAACTGAGTGGCATCCAACCAAATCTTGCTAATAACCAATTCTGTCAATCACGTTCATCGGTATCATCACAGTCGTCAATTGTATCGACGATACCAGCTTCACAGAGGCTCCTGGAAGAAGCTCTCAGCAAATCCAGCCCATACCCGATGATAATATTGCCTGCCAATGGTGGCTATTGGATGGACGGAACCGATCACGAATGTGCATTCGATTCTCGCGGCAATGCAGTCCTGCCACAAGCCACTTGGATGGCTAAATTCGAGACCGATGATACGGCCAAGTGTTACCGGCGTTTCTATGTGTCTCGCGATCACTCAAACTTGGTTGCCCACGACGAACAAATGGGCCCAATTCTACTCTCGATCAAGAACGAGAATGTCGCCAATCAGGAGCACGTTCGTATTCTACTGCGACTTCAAACCGGAACAATGCATGAACTGATTCCACTGTCATGCCTAAGTCCGAATCCAAGTCCATTCAAAATGGCACGTTTACTTAATGGACAAATCAATGTTGATAATTTTATGCCAGTCTTGTGCTCGAAAGCCTCGCAACTGATCTCAAGCTACGACGAACATGTTCTGGTATCGAGTTTTAAGTTCGGTGTTCTCTATCAACGGTATGGACAAACCACGGAGGAAGAACTCTTCTGCAATACCAATTCTTCACCAGCTTTTGAGGAATTCCTCGACATCCTGGGTCAGCGAATCAAATTGAAGGACCACAAAGGCTATCGTGGTGGACTGGACATACAAAACGGCCACACCGGAGAAATTGCTATCTACGAAGTATTCAAGGAACGAGAAATTATGTTCCATGTTTCAACGCTTCTACCATTTACTGAGGGTGATCCGCAGCAGTTACAGCGAAAACGACACATCGGAAATGATATTGTAGCTATAGTGTTCCAGGAATCGAACACACCTTTCTCACCGGATATGATTGCAAGTCACTTCCTGCACGCGTTCATAGTGGTACAACCGCTCGAACCAAATACTCCCAACACTCGATACAAGGTCAGTGTGACTGCCCGCGATGATGTTCCGTTCTTCGGACCGACATTGCCCAGTCCAGCGGTTTTCCGTAAAGGACAGGAATTCAAGGAATTCATACTCACGAAATTGGTTAACGCTGAAAACGCCTGTTACAAGGCTGAAAAGTTTGCCCAATTGGAACTTCGAACAAGAGCCTCATTGCTAAAGAATTTAGTCGATGAACTGAAGGATAAAACCAGGGAGTTCCTGGGAACCGACATGTCAGCTGGAAGTGCTGCCAGTCCTACGCCAGAGACAACGCCTAAACCAGAGACAGTAAGTGCTGGCACTAGATTCATAGATACAGTCAAGAAGGCTCTGATAATGAAGGTACGTTCACCGAGCATAGACGCCAGCACCAACCCAAACTCGACCAACTCAAGCGAGAAGTTCTGTGTGAACACCAAGACTAACAAAAAGGACTCAACTCTGACGGAGACTCCTAATCTCAATGTAAGTTAACAAGATAATTCTAAAAAAAATGGTTTAAACAATCTTTTTTCTTGAACAATTTTAGACATGCTCCAAATCCTCGTCAAAGTCAAAATCATCGAATGGCTCGACGTCATCATCGCCTGACATAACATCCCGCGGTCCGTTGAGCAGTACTGGCGTTACAACAGCTAATAATAATAACAACAACAACGCGGGGAATGCCTCGAAAGATCTACAAAACGGCAACGCTAACGGCCTGGCCACTATGTCCGAAACAAGTGATGATTCCAGTTTGAATAGTGTCGATCTTGATCCGATAATGGGCCATTTGGATGGTGGCGCTGCTTACATTGACAGTGATACCGGACTCGAATCGATGTCATCGGCTGATGCAACAACAAAGGCATGCTCGATTTGCTTGGATGGCACACAAGGTGTTATGGGAAGTTCACCGAGCAACGAATCTGTGGTTGTTATTGATAATCTGAGGCAGGAAGTAACTCGATTGAAGTGTGATAAGCTTGACTTGCTTCGACAGAATGTGGTAAGTTTTTGACGGCATTTCTGTGATGATGATCGGTTTATTAAATGAAATCTTACCTCAACAGACATGTCAGCGAGATATCAAACGATTGCGAGAACGAGAACTCTCTCTGCAAGGTGATCTGGCCGCAGCTGGTAAGGAAATTCTGCGGCTGCGAGATCTTCTCAAGGAATACATGCCAGACGCTGCCACAGCACCGCTATCGATCTCACCAATGTAAACTTTTTTCGCTTGTTCATTGGAAATCGGAAAGATATCGAAGTCCAAAGTCTAGATGTTAGCGCGTTGTAAATAGACGTTTACTATGCAGATAGTGTAACTTGCACGAATATTAGAGACAAGTTTAAAGTTCATTACCTTCTTGCAAAAGAAATACACCAAATATATTTTATAAGAGCAAACATCATCAAATTTCAAATTAAACAACAGTTAAAACTGTCTTCTTTTCTAACTGAATCGCAAGTTGAACTTCAATCTTAAGTTCAAAGCCGTCAATTACATGAAGAAAGTGCTTTAAATGTTTTTCTTTTCCTTCTTCGCTTTTCGGTCGTTAAAAATTACAATTTTCTACGCTGAGATATATTTTCGAAATTCAAAATGTTAATCCTGTAAATAAATATTTATATTCTGATTTTGCATAGATATTCTATTAGTAAGCATGTTTTCGAAAACAATCAAAAATATTTTAAAGTAAACAAAAAATCGTTGGTAGAAAAAAACAGTTTTTCTTTAAGTTACTTTTTGAGAAAAAAAAATAATATTTATTTTGTGAAGAAATATTTTTACTTTATTATAATTTTTAGTTCGTAAGTTGTAAATATTGAATTTATATTTTTAGTGTAATCATAAAAATCACACATCATTTTTGTGCAATACGCCCCATAGTAATTTTCTTTTTTATTTTTCTATTGTTTAAACTAAAGTTAATTGAAAAGTTCAAACGGGCCCATACACATTAAAATAGAATTCAAAGTAATATTTAAACAAACATACTTACATCATAATTAGTACTAAACAGACAGAACAGATGGCAGTTGTTGTTGAAAAGATCTGTTTGATTCACGGTCTACTGCGAATCCACATCACATTAAATCTACATTTGTTTGTAAGTTTTTTTTTTATGTAATAAAAATTGTTAACAAACAAGAAGGATAACAGAACTGCAACTCAAAAAATTATTTAAAATGAATTTAAGAGCCGAACAGAATGCAGTCGCCAGTCGCCCGGCGACGGAAATGACAGCTGTCAAAAATTTGCTTCCCAAATCGCTGAGAAAAATTTTGAACACAATGCAGTCGCGCGACGGGCTATCAAATATGCCCATTAAAACAAAAAACATTATCAAACATTTTTTTCTTAATGTTTTTACTCATTTGAATTAAAAGATGAAGAATATATTTTGTGTTTGGTGCATGCAATGAATTTGCGTATCGGATATGTTCCATAATGTTTCGTTTATTTTAACTAATTCCATGAAAATTTCTGTATTTTCTTAAGTACTATTCACATGAACGAAAATTCGTCGATTTTGACATTTCTTTTACATGGAGTACCGGCGGGAAACGTCAAACGAAATGACGTCTTGTCGTCGTGGAGGGCAAACAACTTCAATTTGGTCGAAATTGATTAAATAAGAAACATAAAACATACCTTTTCCAGTAAAATAAATGAAAATTTATCATTTATTAAAGTTGAAAGTTTACTATTTTATCTTTTTTGTTCGTTGTTTGTGTTAAAATGTACAAAAAAATGCCTCCTTAGTGCTGTGTTTTTGGTTTTTGGTGTCCAACTTCCTTCTTTTTGCATCCAATCCCTTCCGTACACTAAAATCTTCATTTCCTGAATAAAAAAACTTTTTTAGATACATTAATTATTGAAATATTAAGAAGAATTACAAAAAAAATCAAATTGTATGCAATCCCGCCTTTGTTTGCCCTCCACGACCGATTTAATGACAGTTGAAATTGGTCGAAATGTATGCGCTGTCAAAAGGGAAAAAGCCCTATGAGCTATGAGAGATTTTAATTCGTCGCGAATGAACATCCAAAACACAAAGCAAGAATGATTTTTGGGGTTATACGCGCGCGAACATTTTGTTCGTTGGGAGTGTGGATGATGTGGATCGCGAATAGAGTTTGGCAGTTCGTATCAACTACAATTCTTTTCGCGACGAATAAATTTATTTTCTCAAATTTATTAATATTTGAAATTAAAATGTTAATTTTTGCACCATAAATCAAACATAAACTATACTTTTATCGTTTTGTTGAGAATTTTTGGGGAAATACGGCTTCAAACGTAAATGAAATCACTTTTTTCATTCATTCGTCGTTCGTTGGTCGTGCTCATGTTAATAGTGCTTTAACCACACACAAAATTAGTATCAGTTGAAATTCCTTGAGTTGAATAAAAAAAAAATAATTGCTTTAAAAATACCAGCAAATAACAACACGATATAAAAAAAAAAAACACAAACGTCAAACTCGTCGCGCGACTAAGTTGAAGAAAGTGTCAAAGATGTCGTCTTGTTGAGTGGACGTATTCGTATTCTTGCAAACAATAGACTGTTTTAAAGCTCTAATGTGCATCTCACAAAAAATTGAAATAAATTATAAAAATTGTATAGCAAGACCAATTCAAAGTCGGCAAATTGTAAAGACAAAGAAAAGTGTATTTATGGATATATTCATCCTAGAATTTAAGAATCATAAATAGTGTAAAAAACAAAACAAAAAAAATCTCAATAAAATACTACTACTACTACTGCTAAGTTGAAGAAAGTTCAACTTTTGAGCGACTAGTCATTTTTGACAGCTGTCATTTTAGTCGCCGGGCGACTGGCGATGCACTCTGTTCAGCTCTTTATTTAAATGAAAGAAAATAAAAATAAAAATGATACCAAAGTTAACATTCCTTTCAGAGTATAAATTTATTTAACACAAAAAAAAAAAACTTTACAGAATGAAACATTTATTAAAAACAAGATAAACTTGTTAGTTCTTATTTCTTTTTTTTTTATAAATTTATACTCGTACTTCTGTTATTAAACTGCAGTTAAAAACAAATGTAATCTGTACGGACACACAAAAAGTATGTTTTATGCATTTTGGTTTTTAAGTTTTTCGTCAGTAGCTTCGACAAATAAAAACAAAAGAAAAAAGTGTAAATTAATATAAACAAAAATTAATAAAGATAACTATTGTAGAATCATTATTATTATTATTATTGAAGCTATGTAAGAATTCAATGACATGGAGATATATATTATAAATAAGAGCATACATGAATATATGAAATATATGAAATAGTTCTATATTATATGAAAATGAATGAATTAAAAATTTGTTGATCAAAAATAAGTTGTTTGTTATTGTTAGGTTAGGTTAGGTTAAAGTGGCTGTCATGATTGTAAAAGAAGACATACTCAGGCCAATTGGCGGCCCATTGTGATACCAAATGAATCTAATAGGCTTACTCCGAAAGCTCAATGAAACCAATTAGTGTTCCTTACGAAACGTTTTTTCCTTCTCCTTCTCATCCTTGCAGCTTCTGCATAAATAGTTTGAAAATACGCCCAGTCGCGCAGCGTGTCTCTATTAGACAGTGTCCGGTTATGACACCAATTAACGAGCTAATATGCAATCTGCTTAGAGATATCAGGCAACTAGCTCTTTAGTTGAGGCCAAATGTTCTGCGTCGCCTGACAGGGGGTTATGTTATTGCACCTGATGTTGGATCTCGTAGTAGCATCTTGTAGAAAAAGTTTACATGCAGCGATTGGTATATCAACATTAGCTATTTGTGGTTGAATGGGTAATGTTGTACCATATTTGGCGGGTTAATCGGCTTTGCAGTTTCCTGGAATGTCTCTATGGCCCGGCACCCAGTGAAGGTGAATGTTAAACTGTTGCGCCATTTCCATTAGAGACGATCGACAGTTTGGGACTGTAATTGAGTTTGTAGAGACAGAGTCCAGGGATTTTATAGCTGCCTGACTGAGAAAATCTGGATATCAGATGTGGATACCACGTTTCCTCTAAGCCAGGACAAGACCTTAATCGCCAAAAGTTCTGCCTGAAACACGCTACAATGATTTAGAAGGCTGAATGAGAGTTAAAGTCGTTCAGAGTACACATCATAGAGAACCTATTTAACTAGAGTCGCAACTCGCTCTCTTTTTTAAAAAATCACTGTCCAAAAAATTCTGTGGTGAGTCTCTCAATTTACTCTCTTTTCTTGTGTCCGTAAATCTGTGTAAGAGGTGAAAACAAAATTCAATATGGCGTCTGGGCTCAGTTTTTTGTTTTTGTTTTGTCAAAAGTGACAGATTAAAAAAATCAAAAAAAAAAATCCATTGCGATTTGCGAATTGCAATTGCATTTCAAATCATAATAATATTGGAGCAAGTTTCATTTTTAGTAATAAACCGCATTTCAAAATCGTATTTTTTAAATTCTACGAACTGTCTGCGTTATTATTATTTAATTTAACATGCTGCAAAAACTCTCTCCGATTGGACAAATCCCTATCTAACTTTCAGTCCCATGTCCAATCAATTAAAAATATTCTATGATTTCTCCAATCTAAAATCTCTGAAACCAGTGCCATCATCAAAAAACTGCATTCGCTGAAGCTGAGCTGGAGTACATTTTCAAGTAAGAGCACATACGGTTTGGTTTGGACCACGACGCCATGGACTTCCCAGCAACCAAGCTGTTTGTTATAATCCCGATCTGCAGTATTATCTCGTCAGTCTGAGTACAAACTCGGAGAATCAATACTTGCTTGCGAAAAGTTTGATTGAAGAGTTTCAAGACCGGACTTGAAGTGATGGAAGTTAAGAAAATCCCAGGTAAAATCTTGAGATAGATATATACTTGTTTATAAGTTGTTGGGTCTCAAAATGCCATTTCGTATTTCAGGAGATTCATTAAGAAACTGCTCATATTCACATCCAATTGACAACAGTCACAAACTTTCATTACTGGCCGGTGGTCATTTTCAGGACACAAAAGGAACTGGGTTGGTCCACACGGCTCCTCCGTGGACCCAAAGTAGAAGTTAAGGCGGAGCCCGTGAAACCAGTTGAGAGAATAACCGAAATCAAAGAAGAAAAAGAAGAGGTAAAGAAGGGAATCAGGGACAGCGAGGATCCGTTGAAAGTGGAAGCCAAAATCAAGGCAGAACCAAAACCAGCTTCTGCCAAGCCTCCAACCATCATGAAAACTCGTCCGCGACAGCAAGCTGCCCAAAAACAACCTGCCACTTCATCAGGAACGCCAAGCAAGCACCACAACGACTTGGACATGAAGAACATCATCAATCTGGACTCTGGTGCGTGTATCTAATAGCGTTTTTTTTTGGTCGTCCGGAACTGTTCCGAACAGTTCTGTACTCGTTCACTTGGCACAAGATGACAGTTCTTGTTCTGAATAGAACAGAAAAACGATTCCGAATTTGAAGTCAGAATCAAAAACAGAATCACGCATACATGCACGCACTCGCATATACGTACTAGCTGCCATGTTTACAAATAAAGAAATTAAAAACAATGTCATGTCATCTGCAATTCTGCATATGAGGTTTTACAAATACACAACCATTCAACCCTTAGAAGCAAACAAAATGTGTTTGCCTGTTCGTTTGGAATCCGGAATCGGACAGTTCTGTGTACAATTCCGGATTACCAAAAAAAACGCTATAAGAGAAGTGCAATACAACAACCAATCTATATACAAAAGAAAAAAGTAGCAAGGAAAAGTGTCTTTATTTTGTTTTTGTTAAAATGTCTTTATTATGTGGCTTGGCTTTGATATTTTGTTTATCACTAAATTTAATAGAAAATAAAATAAACAAAACACAAGACTAAACTACATTCTCCTTTTTTTCTTTTCTGGTTGACCCGTTAACTAGGGAGTTCCTTCTCGACCGACTGTTTGACCTCTTCTAAAATTCTTTTTCGAATTACTGCAACATTTCCAGCAGCTGAATATCAGTTTTACATTCATTTGGTCCTGTTGTTTCTTCTGTCAACTCTTCCGATTCCTATAAAAAAAAAAGAAAGAACTAATCGTTGTTGCAAGGACAAAGAGAAAGAGACCAAACTTACACTGAATCCAAAACAGTCTTCCACTTCCTCCGTGGGTTTCTTTCTCTTAATAATATTCACTCCATCATCGGTAAATTCTGTTAACCAAATAAACAAATTCAATATTCTCTCAATCCCATAAAAGCTGATTCAAATACAAACCCGTAATAACAAAATCATCCTCAAGCTCATCCTTGATATCCCTCTCGAATGGCAAATCCCCTTCTTCTTCTTCTTCTTCGCTCTGGATTATTTCGACGACCATATAATTCTCGTCCATCTCGTCAAGTGACCCAAGATTTTGGTCATCCTCCTTCTTGATTATGATTTATGACCTCTTCGAATTGAGCTACAACACCTTCATTTTCAGCATCCTCATCTCCTTCGAATTCTATTGTATTGTCTACGTCTTCTTCTTCGTCATCTTCTTCCTCCAGAAGTTCAAAATTCTTCTGGTCTTCCTGTTGGCCCCGACTCATCTTCAATAGTGTTTTCTCTTCGTTTAATTTCAAGTCTGGATCATGCATGGCCATATGTCTCATGAGGTTGCCCTTCCTACTAAACGCCCTTTTGCAATCCGGACACGAATGGGTTTTCGCCAGAGGTTGTGGCGGAACGTATTCATCATTGTGATACAGGTTTTGATGGCGACGAAGAAGCTAGTTTTGTCTAAACGAATTCGAGCAGAGTTTGCATTGGAAAGGCTTTGAATCGGTGTGAATCAACAAGTGCGAGTCCAAATGCCGCTGCAATATCGAAGCATATGGACAGAATTCGCATCTGAAGCACTTTTCACCGTCGTGCGTCTTCAAGTGCAATTTGTACGTGTACCTATCGGGGAAGGAGTTATTGCAGCGTTTACATGTCAGCGGATTATCGGAGGTGTGCAACTTCTGGATAAGTATTCTCAAGTCGGTTTTCCGGCCACAAGTCGTCGGGCAGAGATGACACTGGAACACAGCCTTGTCGCCAACGCTATGAATGAGTTTGTGTTGCTTGAGGGAATTCGATTGAGTGAATTTGGAATGACAAATTTCACACTCGTACGGCTTTTCACCCGTATGGGTTCGCATATGCCGTTTGAGTTTGAACGTGACACGCATATGTGCAGTGGGGACATTGGAAAGGACGTTCGCCGATGTGACACCGAATGTGCCGTCGCAGTTTGCTCAGTTCCGCACTGGCATATTCGCATTCGCTGCATTTGTGGGGCTTTTCATGGGTATGCTTGTAGCGGACATGCCGCACAAGTTCGCCGGACGTTGTGAAAACACTTGGGCAGGACTTGCAGTGGTATGGTTTCAAGGTGCTGGGTAATATTTTCATTGGCTTTCTCGATGGACTTTCTCTGCTGATCAAAGATTTGTTGGATTTCCACAAGACGCTGCCGCAAATTGGCTTTAAGCTCTTTATCCTTCTCGGTTAATATTGAAAGAACGTCGGTTACAGGGAATCGAGATGATTCACCAGACAGTCGGTGAAGGACTCATGGGACTGATCGACATCTCGACGGCGGCGTTCACTTGTGTTCTAAAAGACATTAAAGAGTTTAAGGAATTCAAGAAGAACTCTTCACGACTTACGTGAAGTTTATACGTATCGCTTGTGGCTATATCAGCGACTTCGATTAGCTTTGAAGCCTGATGCAGTAGTTGTTCCTCGGTTTTGACGTGACAGTTCAGCAACACCTTTTTCTCCTTGTACTTCCGCATGGTTGTTGATAGAACCTGTAAAAAGAAGCGGTCTTTGATGTCATCATCATCATGAACAGAACGGTTTTTCACCTTATTGCGCCCAGCACAATGTCCATTAAAATGAGAATGTATTGGTTCGGCTTCCCATTTGAAATGCATTGAGAAACCTACACACTCGCAATTTAATGGATATTTTATCAAATTTAATTATTTAGGTCGAAAGAGAGCAAAATGCCTTGAGTTGCGACTCTAGGTATACCTCCTCTGTGGTACACATCTCCACTAACCCCATCACTAGTTTTAGATCCATCTGTATAGAAGTGGATTGCCTCATCTTCCAGGAATATCCTATTTTCCCAGAATGATCTGGAGACTATAAAAATTTGGAAGTTTCTATCGAACTGTAGTTGGGGAATGGTATAGTTTGTGTTCTTTGGAATTGATTCTAGATAATTAAGAATAACAGAGTGGTCAATGTTATTGCTAAAAAAAATAAAAAAAAATAGAGTGGCGCGACAGCTCTTGAATGTTATTGCTAGCCCACTATGAATAGGCATTCATGCGAATAGCAGAACTTGCTGTCAGATAGAGTAGGGCGCCTAGTGCCGCAGATGGGGTCGTACGAAGAGATGCTTCCCTGAAACAGCTATAGCGACGTCAACAGCATAGGCTATCACTCTGAAGCCCTCCCTATCCAGACAGGTTAGAATTTCGTTAACTACCAGATTCCAGAGTAGAGGGGAGAAAACACCGCCTTGCGGCGTACCTCTGCTGACAAAGTTTCTAGCGAAACAGCCGCCTAGTTCTGAGTTAATTATTCTGCTAGTTAGCATTTTATGAATTAACTCACCAAGCAAACTCTCCACATTCATAGATGACAGTGCAGATGTGATTGCAGATGTGTCAACGTTGTTAAAACGCCTGCTATATCAAGGAATGCAAAAGATTATTGTTGATTGCATTGTTATTGTTAGAATCCTTGATTTTTTTAAAGTGGCATCGTTTTGTGTTTGGTGAGAGATTTGAAATCGCGGGGAATTGTCTGAAGGCAGCGAAATCTATTAAGGAACTATATTGGGGAACTAATGACCAAAATGTGTAGCGATTTTCATAACCTTTCATATGACACCTCGTCACCTCGATTACCTTCGTTTACCATTCAGTTCTTTGGGAAAATGCATTTTTGTAAAACGTTCAACATTTCGATTTTTCGCCACCGATCGCAGCGCCATCTATTGGGCGATAGCGGAACTAATGGTCAAATTGTGTCTGTTGCAAAATTGAGTTAGTTTCATTACTTCCCAACAGATGGCGCTGTGATCGGTCGCGAAAAATCGACATGTTGAATTTTTCACAAAAATGCATTTTTGAAGCCAACAGGAAGACCCACGCAGGAAATCGAGGTGTCATATGAAAGGCTATGAAAATCCCAACAAAGGGAGTAACGATCAAGACTGGAACTTATATGAATTCTGTTAGATTTGAAGAAAAACCTTTGACTGGAAGATGTTGCAAGGCATTCATAGAAAATATGTTTTGATGGCGTGATTAATAAATTACTCTTTATTCATAATTTAAATGTTTGTTCTTATAGTTACTAAATACGATAAGTTATATTTTCCTACAGAATACATAAACAAAAGCACCTAGTACATACTTTGTTTATTTGTGCTGTAACAGCAATTTGGGTTTGGTTTAAATTAATTTTTGCAAATTTAATAGTTGAATATTAAAATGAATACTTAAAATCAACAAACACGCAACCGCATTGTTCACTCAATTGCGTTCAAATCACAAGAGCGGTCTTGATTTCCCTTAAGTTACTACTACAATCTTTCAAGTGCTTAGCTTTCTAAAAACAAATAAATTTACAAATTGCATTTTCTTAGGTTAATTTGAATTGGAAGTAAGAATCGAGAGGAAAAGTAAAACGATGCTCTAGTATGTCCCACCAATGAAGAAACACTTTAGATTGTTGAAAATACTCCTTCTGTTGCCAGTTTGTCCACGTCTCCATTCGGATAACGTCAATCCTTTTGAGATCAAATAAGTTTGCATCAAAAGTGCAATCAAAACAAAGAAGTTCATGATGAGCGCATAGATGGCCATTATGAAGGCCAAACTTGTTCTATAAGGAAAAGGAAATTATTGTTAAGCCTGTGTAAGGTTAAAAAGAAAACATACTCATAATCGTCAAACACATCATTACAGTCATCAGGAACAAGGACTGGAACACCTACGATCTTAAATACCAGCACGGGATGACAGACAGCAGTGAGGGCCAGATTGGCCCCAAAAAGAAAAGCACAATTGGCTGTGAATAAGCCGACAAAGTAATACAGATGATTTTTGTCGCCAATGCAACAATCCAACCAATAACTATGATGGTCATGACGTTCAACGCATGCCTGACAAATAGTGCAATGGAATGTCCTCGGCTGTACATACTTGTGACAGACTTGGCAAACATTCGGATGGCGATGGTCGCCCTCATCCGATTCGCTATTATCAACGAGCAGAGCAGTTTGCTCCTCTGTTATGTCTGGTAATTCATCTTCAGAGACAACACTCATTGGGACGTGATTCAGATTTGCCCGGGTCTTTACCCTATAGAAGGAGAACATAGTGATTGAGGCCAACAATACGAGGAAAAAGTTCTCTTCTGGCAGTAATTCCATCATTGGCACAGTGAACTCGAACAGAATGATCAGATAGAAGACCGACCAAAATGTCCACATGACAAAAAACCTGCTCCTCGGCACAGCCCGGCGCAAATAGTAGTAGCAATAGCCAAGCAGTAACGTAGTTGCGATACACATTATGAGAGCTGTTTCTGAGTTGATAGCAGCAATTCCGATGACCAAAGGTATTACCAGCATAGGTACAATTGCATCCAGGGATATTTGCTTTGCTCCTCCTTGCCAGGGAACACGCAGACGGTCTTGAAAAGTAAGCAACATTCCGACGCGGTGTTTAGGATCGACTTTCTGGCAACAAATTAGTCTAAAAAACAAGACATTGAAAACGCTAAACGGGTTATGTGATACTCTTTCTTACTGACCTATCGAATACTTGATCCAAATCAGTACAATTGCAGCAACATTCTAGGATGTGATATCGCTCTTGGTTTCTATTGACGTATTCGCAGCAGCAGAGAGGATCAGGATCAGTGTCGATCTCACAGTCGACAAAGAAATCACTTGGAGATGCTCGGCTGTTGTTGTTTTTCACTTGCTGATTATCCATTTCGGTGTTGCATGGAATATACAGAAGAGGAAAATTACTTAACGCACATTAACAAGCCAAGCCGAAAACGAACGAAAATTTTATTCATGCATTATTTAAGAGGTTAAAGAAAAATAAATTAAGGAAACAAAAATGCAATTCTTCGATTACCACTGCAGCAAAGTAAAAAAACATGAAAAAATATTTACTGCAGACAGATGGTGACTTTTTGATTTTTGACGTTTCGGTTTTTTCTTGTCAAAATACAATTTAAGGGTATACTTTCATTGCCCAATAAAACCCGAGTTCTACATGAGAACTTTTTTGTTTTAACCATTTCCAGGATGATAGATTAACAAAGGAAAATATGTAGTCTGTAATGCTATTTTGTTGTTAATTGTTTTTAATTGTTTATTTACGTTTTTTTTATAAATAATACATATTCGTCGCAAAAAAGGTAAATAGTCTGTTGGCACCTTTTAGATTCTATTTCAATTTATCTCAAGTTCCATAGAAATGAAACGCTGGCATAGGGTGATCCTTAAGTATTGGATTCAACCAGATTTTTAATAACCAAATTATAGTAACAGATTTATATACATATTAACAAGGCAAAGCAGTTTTATTCACGCAACCTTTTTATTTCTAGAATCTCTCTCGACAGCCCTTCATCAGAACTCCATACGATTTTAAATTTAAACCTTTTATCTTGTTTCAATAGCTCCTCGAATTGCCTGATACCCCCTCCAACTCCAAAATAATACGTTTTTGCAGCTAGTAACACAACGCCTTCCTCTCTCAATTTCACATCAAAGGTGTCAAGCAATTTCTGGTGGTTTGAAGGATTGTAAATTGTTTCAGAAGTTAATAGAACATCAAACTTGTCATCGTCCTTTGTCATCTCGGTGTAGCAGGACCAATCTCCGGAGTAAAACTTCACAATATCCACTTTCTGTCGTTCTTCTTCAGAAACATTTAAATAGAAATTGGGGATAGTGATTTTCTCCAGGACATCTTCGTTCTAAATTACACGATTAAGTTATCTAATAGCACATCAATTGTATACTCTTACATAATCTTGAAAATGAACCAAGCACCCTGCATTATGAGCATATATTCCCAAGACTCCGGATCCACAGCCTAAATCGAGTACTCTCTTGCCTTTCAATTTTTCTGGTGGATAATTGGTGGAAAGATAAGCAATAAGGTCTTCAGTGCACTCCCAGATTTTAGCTCCTCCTTGAATGGAATGTCAAAACGTAGTGAATTTTGATACTATTTCAAATTCTCTTTACCTTCATAAACTCCGGGAATCAAATCAGAATGACTCTCTTCGGCTTTCGTTATATCCTTAGTTGAATCATTATCGAAAAACTGCAATACACCACCAGACTTAATGTACGTTAATGTTAAATCCCCGGCACTAACATCCATCGAATTTGCCTTATAAATATCGAGATTATCGAAAAGATTCTCTGGTGGTCTGATTTCTTTAGATTCATAGCAGTTTATCGAGACTTCGTCTTTTCTATTTGAACAGTATTAATATGATTTAACACAAATTATGGCCCCTATTACCGCTGGCGAGTCGAACTTAAAAACATGTGACTGTAAGATTTTCGTATTACGGTTGGCGAATCGAGAACCTTACATTCGACTTTAATGTCACACGTTTTTCGAAGTTGGATATCACTGTATTATGAGAATCGAATGTTCGTTAATTTGAACGTCGTTGGTGTTTTAATTTGTCGAACGTTACACATTGTGTGAGAAGAGCTCGAACCTTGAATAAAAGTAATATTTTTGGCCAATATTGCTAGATTTTCGAGAAAAAGTTATGAAATTAAGAAAGAGAAACTTCTTGCTGTATAAAAGGCAGCAGAAAAAAGAAAAGAAAATGAAAATCTTGACAAAAACTTTCCGCAAAAAGAATACCTAGGAATGGAAGAGAAAAATCCTTAAATTTGAAAAATCAAATTAGATTTATTGATTTTATAGAGTCAAGACTTAATTGTTCAATGGAATGGACTTGACTTGAATTGCACTCCAATGTTTGCTTTTACGATCTGCAAAGATCCCATTATTTCGTTTTTTTTCTACGTTGGCTTTTTTATTGCTTGGAGTGTTCCAGCTGTTGGAATGTTATGGCTTTCTTTAAAATCTCAGGATCTGCAATTCGGTATTTAAGTTGTTCAAGGTACAGCACGCGTTTACAAATTGTTTTGTCTTGAAGGAACGTAATGCATCTTAAACTAGTTTTAATTACACCTATTGTCCTTTCAATTATATTTCTGGCGTTAGCTTGTTGCTTGTTGAATAAATTGTCTTGAACCAGAACTTACGTTTCTGAAAGGAGTGAGCAAGCAACAAACAAAATTAACATAGAACGTTGAGCGTTCTCCTTTTTGATTTCAAGACCATAGAAAACACTTTTTTAAATAGTTTTGTTCTGAACATTTATAATTTGACGTTTTATTTATTTGTTTTTTTTTTTTTTTTAATTTCGAACTCAGTTCGAACTCGAATTGTTCAGTTCGCCGACTTATTACAGTCGAATGTGTTAGTTCGCCAATGAGACCATCTCACATCGAACGTTCGACTCGCCAGCGGTAATAGGGGCCTATATTCAACTTACGGTTTTTCGATTTCTCCGCTGTCGTTCTTAAAAATATTTTCCTCTTCGGAATCATCAACTTTAAAATCGAATTTAAACATATCAACTGTTTGTGCCACCCTGTATTCGAATCAAACTGAGCGCCTTCGACAACTTTATTTCACTAAACTTTTCCCTGTTTGTATCACTTGAAACAATTATTCTTATTCTTTTGATTACTTTAAAACTTAAAATAAGGGTTGTTATTCAATTTTATTATAAAATGTTTTACTTTTCACTCGAAATGGTTAAAATCACAAGTTCCCCTTATCTTTCATGCGGCTGTCGCAGAGCAAAACAACATTGTTTCATTTTCATTTTATTCTATCGAAATCTTTCCATTGACAGGCATTGCCATGCAAGCAAATTAAAAATCGGCAAAGTGACAGCTGCCAATTTTGACATCTTTTAAACGTTTTGGAGGTTTTGGCTTCATTTTTGTTGGGATTGCTGCTCTTATTTTCTAGTTAAAATCGAAAAAAATTGTGTATCTTCTCAAAAACTACAAGTAAAAATGAGCGACCAGTATCCAGAGGTAAATATATTAATTTATATTTTGAGAGTATTGCCAAAACTTCCACTCCTAGCCACCAAGGCCCCCGTTGATGGGAGGACCTCCTCCACCAGGGTTATTGATGCATCCTCCAGGCATGGGTCCACCAGTTATGCCGCCTGGTATGGGCCCTCCACCTAATTTAAGGCCTCCTGGAATGGGTCCACCTGGAATGGGTGCTCCGCCTGGCATGGGACCGCCACCAGGATTGGTTCCGCCACCTGGTATGGGTCCGCCGGGAATGGGTCCTTCATCTGGAATGGTTCCGCCACCGCCAGGTCCTCCATCAGGGATGGTCCCACCTCCACCGGGTCCTCCAACCGGTATGGTTCCGCCACCGCCAAATGCTCCAGCAGGGATGGTGCCTGCACCACCAGGTCCTCCAGCTGGGATGGTGCCCCCGCCGCCAGGTCCACCAGCAGGGATGGTACCCCCACCTCCAGGTCCCCCAGCCGGAATGGTTCCACCACCCCCAGGCCCTCCAACGGGAATGGTTCCGCCACCTGGAATGGGTCCACCACAAACAATGTCTCAACCTCAAGGGATGGTGCAACCGCCTCCGAATTTCCAACCTCCACCAAAAGGTTGGGCTCCTCCAATGCAGCAGCAATCTAATACTCCACAACAAATGCAACAAGGACAACAGAAACAGCTCCCACAACAACAAACTCCATCTTCCCACATTGAAGGAAATCGGGACAATGATTCACCACCTGAACTGATGTCTAATCCAGTTGATAAACCTGAAGACGACGAAGATGATAAGAAAATAACAGAAGTCGTCTTGCCCAAGGTTCTGGAAGATGTACTCGCTTTGAAAGATCAGCGCGCAGCACAGTTCGATGTGAATGTCGATGATCTCACGTCGAGGGCTACTGCTGATGATGACAGACCCACAATTCCCAGCGGTGTTATCAGCACAGATTATGCCGACGCCGATGGTGATTCTGATGACGAAGCTGACACTCAGCTCAATGGAGTTGGCGAGAAAGCAGGGAAACAAAGTAAAGCCGAAAAGAACAAAAAGAAGAAACGCAGAAAGAAGCAGAATCGTAAAATGCGACAGCAAAGCCAACAACAGCAATCCAAAGATGCTCCTGAAGATAAGGAAACAGAGGAAAAGCAATCCGAGAAAGTTGAAGACTCTGTCGAAGATAGCAAAAGCAGCAAGAAAGATAAAGTCAACGACGAAGACGTGACAATAGAGTAAGTTACCTAACGCAGCTTCCCAAAATCAACTTTTACAAATCTACCTCGATTTTTTCAGATACGTTCCAGAAAAAATAACGGTTGCTGATCTGGCACCAATGTACCGTCAATTCTACAGAGTATTTGAAATTTTCAAGTTGGAGAACAAACCCAAGATATCAGACAAAGATAAGGCCTCAGAGGCTGAAACTGCTGAAGCTAAAAAGAAAGCCGACAAGATGGAAGCTGATGACGATGATGATGATCTTGATGAGGTGGGAAATTCTGTTTAAAACATCTTTGCTTGTTCCCAACATTTGAATTTGTAATCAATTTTGCAGGATCAAAAAGACGATAAAGAGAGACTGTCAAAGCGAAAGCTTAAAAAACTGACTCGCCTTAGTGTTGCCGAACTCAAACAATTGGTCCATCGCCCCGATGTTGTCGAAATGCATGACGTAACTGCTCGAGATCCAAAACTCTTGGTTCAACTTAAAGCACATAGAAACACAGTCCAGGTGCCTCGCCATTGGTGCTTCAAACGAAAATATTTGCAAGGAAAACGTGGTATCGAAAAACCAGCGTTCGATTTGCCAGCATTTATAAAGAAAACCGGTATCATGGAAATGAGAGAATCTCTGCAAGAAAAAGACGATGCCAAATCGTTGAAGTCGAAGATGCGCGAGAGAGTTCGTCCCAAAATGGGCAAGATCGATATTGATTACCAAAAACTGCACGATGCATTCTTCAAGTGGCAAACAAAGCCACGCATGACAATTCATGGTGATCTCTATTACGAGGGAAAAGAATTTGAGACTCGTTTGAAAGAAAAGAAACCCGGCGATTTGTCCGAGGAACTCCGCATAGCTTTGGGCATGCCCGTTGGTCCAAATTCACACAAAATTCCACCACCATGGCTGATTGCCCAGCAGCGTTACGGACCGCCTCCAAGCTATCCAAATCTTAAGATTCCAGGACTGAACGCTCCCATTCCAGAGGGCACATCGTTTGGCTATCACGCCGGTGGATGGGGAAAGCCGCCTGTCGACGAGAACGGTAAACCTTTGTATGGTGATGTGTTCGGAACAAACATGATGGACATAGACGTAAGTTTGGAACTTCCTTTTTTTTCTTGCTACCTAAAACCAAACTATTTCTTTTTGATAACAGAGCGGAATCGATGAGGGAGACATTGAACGCAATCAGTGGGGTGAATTGGAATCAGAGTCAGAAGAGTCTTCAGAAGAAGAGGAAGAGGAAGGCGAGGACATGGCTAACCAACAAGATGAAAGTGGACTGGTTACACCCGCAGAGGGACTTGTAACTCCATCAGGCCTGACAAGTGTACCCGCCGGAATGGAAACTCCAGAGAACATTGAACTTCGCAAAAAGAAAATCGAACAGGAAATGGAAGAGTATGTTTTTTTTTTCAAAGTCTAGAGAATGAATCTCAACTAGTTACGCATTTTGTTTTATCCTTTTAGCAATGAAACACCAGTTCTTTATCAAGTATTGCCGGAAAAACGCAACGATCGTCTTGGTCAGTCGATGATGGCATCGACCCATGTCTACGATATCAGTGGCGTTAACAAAACAACGACCGCAACTAGAACGGCACCTGAACGTGAGGGTACTGTAGAACTGGCATTAGATCCCTCAGAATTAGATTTGGACAACGAGGCAATGGCCCAGAGATACGAACAACAAATGCGCGAACAACAAAGTCATTTACAAAAGGAAGACTTGTCCGATATGTTGGCCGAACATGTCGCTAGACAAAAATCAAAACGCAAACGCCAACAAGCTGACACTACAAAGACCACGAAGAAGTATAAAGAATTTAAGTTTTAAGCAGACAGTAGGCCAACAATTTTTCACATTGCATTTGTTCGAAAACTGTATGATTGTCAAAATGCAAATGCCTAACAGCTTTGTAACATTTCACTTTGGGATTCAAAATAAAGTGCAAGTCATATATTTGTTTGGGTTTGAAACTCTTAAGGTATGTCCACTCACATGCCTCAGCCGTTGTCAATGAAACAAGTGTTTATGTGAGCGGTTTACGTGGTTGCTATAGGAACAGTTTATTTTTTCACTTTCCTTCTATTTAGTTTACTTTTCCAGGAGATAAATGTAATAAGAAAAAAAATTACTATCCAAAATGGTTTGGACAATTATCAGACCTGAAAGTAAAAATTTCAATAAAGATACTAGATGGGATAGGATCCGAAAGAGGAACACCACCAATTCAGGTGTGAAAACCTCAATGGTAAGAAAATTCGTCGAAATGGATTTCATTGGGCGAAATAACACGAAAATTCTCAATGGAGAAAATGATGTGAAAAACAATTTGAATCCCCTTTTGGTAATGGATTTGAGGCATAAAATGGTAAGTTGTTATTTTTCTGGGTTATCTGGTTGTCTAAGGAAAGCCCTGAACAGTTTCAGAAACAAAGAATACGATCCCCGAGAACAGTACCCAAGTACAAAGCCAACACAGATAAGTGCATTGTGCATAATTTGGAAATTGAGGAGCGTTACATTTTAAATGAACTTTCCAAATTCAAGGCTCAGTTGGAGAAGAACCGCAAACAATGCAAAATCAAGCCCAATCGCTTGAATAGTGATCCAGATCTCTTAAGATTGAATAATGTGAAAATACTCAGAAGTCTCGAGAACACAACAAGACACATTCACGATTTCTATAAAGCTCCTCGGGAAGCTAAGGAGCAATTTGATAATTTTGTAACTTTTCCAAAGGAAAATGACAGAGAAGGTGCGAAGCCACCGAAGAGTGACAGTATCGCGAATTCCTTAACTGAAGAAATTGTCGAAAAGGCAGAGGTGCAAGATGAAGTCCATGAGAGTAACAGTATCACAAATTCTTTAACTGAAGAACATGTCGAAAAGATAGGTATACTTTTCGAAGATGAGGTCCATGAGAGTGATAGCATCACAAATTCCTTAACTGAAGAAAATGTCGTAAATGCACAGGTGCCTTGTGTACGCTTCGAAGAAGAAGTTCATGTCGTCAAGTACAGCAGAGAAAATTCAGATTGCTCGAATACTAGCAATGGCATCGATTCTGTTATTTCCGATATCGCCGAAGAGGCCTTAAATGAAATCGAGATGGAAAATGCCCTAGAATCGGATGAGGCAAGAATTGAAATAAGAGGATCACGACTGCAAAATGACCTGGATGATCCTCTGATTGTAAAACAATTGCTTCCCGAACAAGAAATTGAGCCAACCGTTGAAAATGACGAGGATACTTCAACCGAAGACGAGCCGGACGGTGACTCTTCAAATGAACAAGACGCCATCATCCAACAGTTGTTCCAGGCGCGAGTCAAACCTAATATTGAAGTCCTACGAAGGTCCTTCCACAAATGGATTCACTACACAACAATTCAGAAGTGTGAGCGACAGAATTTTCCCAGTCGAAATGATCGAATTCAAAAGATTAATGCCTTTCTCGATCACATTCGACGTGAGAAGAAGCATCAAAAGGCATCTCCTTCGACGAACGCATCAAAGCAAACAAATAACGAGACGAAAATTCAAGCAATAAATATCTCGAAAAAGTACCAATCAAAGTAAGTTCCCATTGAAATATATATTTGAAAGAGAAGTAATGATTTGGTTTTAGGATAAAAATACAACAGGACATAATCGACCTTCAAAGACTGAAACTCGAACGTCAAGAGCGACTTATAACAGAGCTTAAACTCAATAAACTCTCCGATGAGGCCAAAGAAGCTCGCGTAGAGATCAAAACTGAACTGAAAAATGCTCTGCGCAAGGGCGATTCTAAGGCCCGTGCAAAAGTTAAGTGTTTACAGATTATGGGTGGCTTACGTGATGACGAGGACGACGAATTTGCACGACTACAGGGCAAGGCATTGTTGCAACCGAAATTCCTGACAAACATGCAAGAGCGCGCACTGGTCAGAAGTGTTAAACACGAACAAGCAAAACAACGGCGGCTTCATCAAGAAGCCGAGAGAGAAGCTGCCAAAATAGCTGCTGAAGAAGCAAAGGTTATTTTCTTTCACTTTTTATTGACAATATAGTAAATTTGTTTCTACATTGAATAGAGGCAAGAGGATGAGCAAGCAAAACGGATGCGAATGGAGCTTTTAAAGGAGAAGCGACGCAGAGAGAAAATGGAGAAGGTCTTAAAAGAACGTGAGCGCCAAAGAGCTATTGAGAACAATAAAAAGGCCCAACAGTTCTGTCGGCATTATCTCCTGCGACGTGTTGGGATGGAGGCTTTTAAAAGACTGATTCAACTGAAATTACTGAACCACAAGAAGTCAGAGGCTTTTAGAAGACAATTACTCAAACGGAATACATTCGTTGCTTGGAAGAATCGCTATTTAGTTGTTGCTGAGCGAAAGAATTTATGGGCTGATGAATTACATGAGAAAATTGTCATTCGAATGGCATTGCAAGCGTGGAAGACCTATTTACAGGGAGAACGGAGTAAATTCTTAGTGGCTGTCGATTGGTATGAATTGAAGATGAGCCAGGTTATATTCACGCATTGGTTGGGCTTTACGAAGTTGCAGAAAATGGCCGAAGATGTGAAAATGAAGCAGGCCGAATTGCATCATCAATGGTATAGTATTTTGATTTGGGTTGAGAACGGACTAGCTTTAATTTTGTTTTCGAAGGCACCTCAAATGGAAGGTTGTAGACCGGTGGCAGCAACTTCCGCAGATTCTGAAACTTGAAAAGGAAACCAGTGAACGTCGACAGAGGTGGAGAATGAAGATCTGGGAATTATTGCCCGATTACACACCTCAGGATTTTATTTGAATTTTTCTCAATTTGTTGCTTTGGATTTTTATTGCTGTTTTTGTTTAATTCTTATTTGGTTGGCAATTCGAGAAACTATTTTATTGCAAATTAAATAAATTTTTTAAAAGCTTACCTTCTAATTTTAACTAAAAATACGCTTGTGTCTTCTCAATAATTTATTTTTTTAACTGTTGTGCCTATAAATGCAGTCAAATAGCAAGCAGAATCGTTAAAAAAGCCAAAAAAAAAAGGGACATTTCACTGTGCCTTATAGATTCAGTTGAGTGGAAGATATGAAGCGCTAACAAAGTTCTAAGCAGCTGCTTCCTTTGCTCCTTTCTTTCCTTTCTTAGCAGCCGCAGTCGCTGCCTCAACGTCAATCGGAGCCGGCTTCACAAACGGAATTTCATCTTGATACTTCTCGGGCATGTACTTTTTCAAAACCTCTGGTACTTTTATGCCGGTTTCTGTTTGATGAGTTTCCAGAATTGCGCAGATGACACGGGTTGCAGCACACATTGTAGCGTTCAACATGTGCACATAATCCACAGCCGCGTTCATTTTCTTCGTCTGGCCATAGCGCACAAGCAGCCGACGTGCTTGATAGTCCAAGCAGTTTGAGCATGATACGAGTTCACGGAATGCACCACTGCCTCCGAACCAAGCTTCCAAGTCTAGTTTCTTTGAGGCGGCATGGTTGAGAGCTCCGGAAACGATATTAACAATCCGGTATGGAATGCCTAGGGATTGGCAGAATTGTTCAGCATTGCCGATCATTTCGTCCATCATTTCCCAGGACTTGTTGTCGTGTGGGGATGTCAGAACGAACTGTTCGACTTTCTCGAATTGATGCACTCGGAAAATTCCACGAGTATCGCGGCCATGAGAGCCGACCTCCTGTCGGAAACAGGTCGATAAACCGGCATATTTGATGGGCAATGAAGCTTCTGGCAGCCATTCGTCACGGTGATATGCGGCAATGGGTTGTTCGGAAGTGGCGATCAAATATTTCTCATCAACAATAGTCTCTTCAGCCTTTTCACTGCCCTTTCCTACAACTTTGTATAATTCTTCATCGAATTGTGAAAGTTGTGCAACTTCTTGCATCACCTCTTTGCGCATAAAGAATGGAGTGTAGAGGGGGGTGTAGTCTTTTTTGTATAGACTATGCAGTGCATGTTGAATGAGTGCTTGTTCGAGAAATACCGCAGCTCCGGTGAGGAAATATCCACGTCCACCTGAGACTACGGCTCCTTTTTCTGCGTTCATACCATCAATCATGACAATCAAATCAACGTGAGAGTATTTTCCACGGGCAGTGCAGTCACCATAAGTTCGCTCAACCTTGTTCTCTTCTTCGTCATTGCTTACCGGAACACTTTCGTGTAGGTGATTGCCTACCTCGCGCAATGCTGAATTCCGAGCTGCTTCAGCTTGTTGCAGAAGCTTCTCATTTTCAGCCATATCCTCGTCAATGAGTCCTCGAACTTTCTGATTCACCCAACAAAAGAAAAATGTTGGTGTTCATTTTTTTTTTTTTTTGTAAATCTCACACAAAACTTACCTTGATCTGATTCACAGTCAGGCTCTTGAGAATTTCGCCAGTAAGTAGGGTCAGATCCGTCTTAATATTTTCAGGAACTGGTTCCTTGTCGTCTCCAACTGGTTCTTTTTTCTTCATTTTTTCGCCAATTTCTTTGCTGCAAACGTTCTTAACTTTGTTCAAGTTGTCTGCACGGTGCCTCCGTTGTCTCCATTCGGTGTCCTGGGCGATTACGGTCTCTACTAGGGCCACATCTTTGAATCTTTTTGTTTGGTTCTGGCGAATTTTGTCGGGATTTCCACCCTTGTCGCTGCGGAATAGATCCAAATCCAAAACCATGTTTATTTATTCGGTGAAAGCTTGATAATTTGTTTTCGAATTGGGAGTCCAACAACGTGGCTGTGGCCGCAACTTTGAATTCTCTTTGCTTGCTGATGAATAAAATGATGACGGTGGGTGAGCAGTGAGCTACGATGACAAGAAACCAACAAAAAAAAAACTAAACATTTGATTCGAGTTCGAGTCTCAGATGTCATTTTGTATTTTAGATGTGTTCAGATTGTTGATTGTGATAAAGGAGATTCACTTTGGTTTTATTTTCACTACAAAATCGCCAAGTGATACATACTTGATTTGAAAAGTAATTTTATAAGAATCCTCGGAAAGTGATTTTTTTTTCATTTCATTTGGAAAAAGCGAAAGCAGTTGAATCGATTATAAAAACCGTTGTTTTTATTTTTATTTTTGGGTGCTTCGAACCTCTTATTGCAACGACATAACTACGGCCCGAGGGTTCTTAATACACATGACAGTTCAGGCAATTCTCACCAGCCAGTAGCCAGCTGACCATTGTGTTTCTCTATTTCCACTTTTTATGGCCAAACAAAAAAAAATGGCCTTAGAATTAAATATTTTAACACTTAACGTATGGTAAGAACTTGAACATTTCTATTGAAAACAAATACGTTAATATTGGAATCAATTCCAGGGGAATACCTTACATATCAGATGACAAGGAGACCCGAATCAATTCTATCAGCGCTGAGTTGGGAAGTGGCAAATATGACATCGTCAGCCTGCAAGAAGTTTGGTCACAAAGTGACTTCAACACCATCAAACTGAATCTCGAGACTGTTCTTCCATTTTCTCATTACTTTTATAGGTTTCTGTTTTCCTATTGAATATAACTCATTATAATTACATGAACTTACCTTATAGTGGTGTCATGGGCGCTGGGTTGTGTGTGCTTTCCAAATATCCTATAATCGGAGCACTATTCCATGCTTGGTCAGTCAACGGATACTTTCACCGCATACAACACGCCGATTGGTTTGGGGGAAAGGGAGTAGGCCTTTGTAAGATACTAGTAAACGGATACCTCGTACATCTGTACAACGCTCATGTAAGATTCATGCCCTTCATAACAAGATTGTATATTTTGTTTTTGTAAACCGTAGTTACATGCCGAATATGATATTGAACACGACGAGTACAAAACGCATCGCGTAATTCAGGCATTCGATACAGCTCAATTTATTGAAGAAACTCGTGGCAATTCTGATTTACAAATACTAGCCGGGGACTTGAATACACAACCTCAAGACATTTCTTACAAGTATGTTGAAATTGAATCACTGTTTTGGATAGAAATTCTACTTTTTAATTTTACAGCGTTTTATTATTCAATTCAAAAATGATAGACGCCTGCCGAGAAGAGAACATCGGCACAAATGAGTGCAAGCACAATTCATACACACCAAAGACCTTGGGCGAGAAGAATCCAATTGGAATTCGAATCGATCACATTTTCATTCGAAGTTCGGAGCAATATGATGCCCATATCGTCGAGTATACCCTCCCGCTGCCCCAACGAATACCGGGCATGAAAATCAGTTATTCTGATCACGAGGCTGTGATGACTAAAATTAAACTCAATTCGAAACATTGCTCAGGCGACAAGTTAGACGACAACAATGGCTTTTGCCACCAACGGAGCCCCTTAAAACTGAAGTCTGAGATGCAAACAATCGCGGTGCTACAAGAGTGTGTGCATTTGTGTGAGACAAGTCTGCGCAAACTCAAAACCGATCGTATTCTCTACTTTAGCATAGCTATATTTGTAACATTCCTACTCTTGGCGCTAGTTGATTATTCGGTTCCAGTGGGATTTAAAACTTTGTATTTGTTGCTTAAGTTTATCCTTTTTGGAATTGTTTTGTTTGCTTTATTTATGGGCTCGCTGTGGAATTATATGGAACGCAATGGTATTCTCTCAGGAAAGACCTCAATGGAAATCAAGCTTAGAAGGCTGGAGACGTTAGAAATGGCACTTAATTGATACTTTTAAAATATTCCAATATGATAAGTAATAAACAATAAAATATTCTTATTTGTGCGTTCTTTACTCACTTCGGTCCCTAGCTAGCTTTCTAAAGTTTTGCACTCCAAGTTGATTGAGGTCCTCTTCCACTTGTATGAGCCGACTGAGTCGCGGTCTTCCTCTTCTTCTACGTCCCTCGCGACTAGTGTCGAAGGCTTTCCGGGCCGGAGTGTCCATCCGCTCTTAATCATCGAGCCATCTGAGTCTTTGGACCTTGACTCTTCTGGCCAGGTCCATGTCGTTGTTAAATCTTCTGCATTGCACACGGGGCCAAAGATGACCCGAAGAACTTTCCTCTCGAAACAGACTAAGGCACATTCGTTCGATTTTGTCAAGATCCATGCTTCTGTACCATACAGCAGGACTGGGATGATGAGGGTGTTCTACAGTTTTCCCTTAGTTGCTTGAGAGATGGCTTTTCCACTCAATTGCTTTATTAGCCCAAAGAAACAGCGATTTGCAAGAGTTATTCTTCGTCTGATCTCGGCGCTGGTGTTATTGCCAGTGTTAATAGTGGAGCCTAGGTAGACAAACTCCTCTACTACCTCGAAGTTGTATGCTTCTATTGTAACATTCTATCTGAGCCGTCGGTGTTGTGTGTCCTTCCTCGGAAACAGCATATACTTCGTTATTCCCTCATTTACCGCTTAACCTATTTTTGCCGCTTCTGTCTCCATTCTCACAAACGCGCCATTGACATCTCGCTGTGTTCTTCCCATTATATTAATATCATCGGTGTACGCGGAAGTTAAACAGACTTTTGGAATATAGTGCCTCTGGTGGTAACGGTAGAGTTTTGCGCTATTTTCTCAAGAACGATGTTAAAGAAATCGCATGACAGTGCATCGAATTGTCTGCGAACGAACTTGGAAGGGATGCCAAAACTAGACATAGCTTTATACAGTTCGTCTCTGTAGATGCTGTCATACGCGGCCTTAAAATCGATGAAAAGGTGGTGGGTATCGATTTGGAGTTCATAGGTTTTTTCCAGGTTGACTTTCCTGGTCTGAAGCCACATTGATAAGGACCAATCAGATTGTTGACGAAAGGCTTCAGACGTTCACATATTACGGCAGAGAGGATCTTGAAGGCTGATCTGTAGTTGGAGCAGTTTAGAAGATCTCCCTTTTCACAGGATAACAGGATATTTGTGCGTTCAAATCTATAAATTCTTGATAGAGAAACTTTACAGGAAGGAGTCGCCAGTTTTAAAACAAACAAACGTCATTTTAAAACTTGTATATACAATAGCATTTTATTTTCCTAAAAAGATTCAGATCATTAAATAATGCTTATAAATTTGATACACATAAAATACATTCATATAATTTCTTCAGCTAAGTACATATAAAAAAAATCAGCTTAGATTCAAAGTAAATTCTCGTGAGTCTTAAATAATTTTTTTTTTATATTTTAACTTAATAGTTTAATTCGTTTTATATATGTCCTGAAAGAAAAGTAAGAGTAATTTATTGTTGTTTAAATGTGTGTCTGGAGAAGAGAAGAGAAGAGGGTACGGTTTATGGCCAGACACCAATAATGTTACAGCCACCATGAGAGAGAACAATTTATGTATAATTCTATAGTCTTTACTCGTATTCCAAACCTAGAGAAACTATATAACAGAATTTCAATTTCAAATGTCAATATTCAAGAATTGATTAGTGCGACATGTGAAATGAACTAGAGAATGTTAGTAGCGCGTGATGAAGTGAAGGAAAATAACATCAGTACGTTTGGGCATCGTGTGGACAGTGCCCATAAGAAATGATGAAAGGAATGCAAATACTCTACAACCTGATGACTTCGATCAAATCGGGGAATGATAAAAACAACAACCACAATGCATACATTTCAGTTAGTCTTTGGCAATTTGATAAAACTTCGAGTGGATAGAGATGATGACGAGAAATACGAGTAGTTTTATGTTAAACAGAATACAAAGCCCACACAGTGTTAATGTACAAAATAAAAGAGTCTAAACAAAAGAGCAGATATACTGAGCATTAATTACGATACGATAACTACGACTAAGGCTATTGACGACGATGACAATGACGATCACGATCACGATAGCGACACGTACCCTCGAAGCAGCGTAGAAGTATCTTATATTTTCGGATTACCCATATTATACATAATGCGATCTTTTTCGACGCCTCGCACATCGATGCCGAGCATCTCATCGGTGGGGGTGCTCAGCCAGTCAGAGTTATTGCTATCCGATTTTTTAATAGTACCCCCGCTACTATTTACCATTGAAATGGAGTCACTTTTCGAGGAGCTGTCATTGCGAGTGGTGTTGTTCGAGTCAGTGTTTGAACCACCACCACCAAGAGCGCCCGCACCTCCGCCCACATTCTTACGCGCTTGAAGGAAATTCACCGATGTAGGCGCCCCATAATGTGGTGAGTATTCTTTTATTTCGTCACGTTTATTTATATTAATGGCAAAATTCGATGAGTGCTTTGACGAGGAGGCCTCAGGTGCTGCGGCTAATGTTGATGTCGAAGGCGCTTGAAGAAGATTATCTGTAGCTCCATAGCGATTTTTGGTTACCATCGGATTACTAAATGACTTTCTATTACCTGTGTCGCTGTCTGTCTTTGATATTCCAACTGCCATCAAGTAGTCTGATTCGCTGCTAGATCGCCGACCCCGAGATAGCGGTTGGTATGCAGTTCGTCCTTGAAAACGCCGACTCAGCGAGCTACTCACCACTCCAAAATGCTCACTCACATCTTCCTGCATGTCCGATATGTCGATCATGGACAAGCACGCACTAAACCAATTAGTACTTGGATTGTTCCAATATTGTGGCATATTAAGATGGAACGGATAATGAGGGAAACTATAAATGTGTGCACAAGCTGCAATGAACATTTCTATGCAAATGAGAAAGTTCTGAAATAGAAAAAATGGTTAACGGTAGGCGATAATTGACCATTGAGTTAATATTGAAAATATAAACCTGCAGCATAAGGGCCAAATTAGTGGTATCACCGAAATCGGATGCGTTCGCGATAAATCTTTGAAAAATTCCATAGTAGACCATTATGTTAAGTAAGACCCCTTGACTGGTTTCATATTAAACAATGTTGTTATTCCAAAGGGCAAACAATTATTATTGAAGTTAACTTACAAGAACGAAAAGAATACAACCGCTTTTATACACAAAAACTTCGGGATCGGTTTCATGGGTTTCAGGTCCTCCTATTTCAAGAAAACAAAAGGAATAAGCGAGCAATTGGACCTCAAAAACGATCATAAGCAAACCTTATTGGCTCTGTAGAAAAGAACAAGGCAGTACATAGCAACAAACTGAGAAATGTTGTTTATGAGGACAATGTAAGGAAACGCAACGTCACCAGCAAATATTCCCTCGCCATAAACACCACATAGTTCACATATGCTGAAAATATCAAAATAATCATAAGACTGAAGTACGTAATCTCATTTTTTAGATGTTCCTTGTTAGGGTAACAATTATTTCTTTTTACTTCTAATTAGAGCTATTCAATTCTATCGAAGCGTTTGTCTAAGACGCATTGACATTTTTTTTTTAATAGAGATAACAGATCATCTCGACATACAAAAAAAAGAAGTCTTATCGCATAAAAAGACCTACATTACATACTTCAACTGATTGCGGCGGCAGTGAAATTCGATCTACATCGAATCCCATGTTAACTATCGAAGTCGATTAAATAACTTTAGCTTAGCCTTCATAAGAATTAAAGCAAATATTAACTTACACCGCTATAAAGGTTGTTATAGGCCTAACAACAGTATATTGCAAAATTCCGTGCTTGCAGTTATGAATGAATTCTCTGCCCATTTCCCACGGCCGCATGCAGCATAAGGGAAAGAAATGTCTCACTTGAGGCTTATGTTCCATTGTTGCTTCTAGGTCCATTCCCAAATTTAGGTAGTTCAGCAGGTAAACCATGAAATTGTATATAACATAGGCTTCGTAACATTCACGCAATGAGTCAACATAGATTGAGTGTTCGGGAAATAGCAAACCCAGCCACTAAATAAAACCAAAGAAAATTAGATTTATGAATTTCAGAATATTAAAACAAAAAACCTTACAGCATTTAATGCATATATAGGCACCATCCACAATATACGAATTATGTGTTTTTGTAAAACAGGCTTTGTAAAATGTATGACATGTTGAATGATGTGCCAAATGGAAATAGGCACTGCGGATAATACAAACAATCCTCCAATTAGTATCAACTGATCCTTGCGAGTGAAACCATCCTTAACTGAATTAACAATAAGCAATGGTACAACTATTATGGCAAATATCACATATGTTATAATGAGCAGCGGACGAATCCAGATTCGCCATTCTTCGCAAAAATGACGAACATTTAGTTTACACATTCTCGCTGTTTGAATAGTCTGTCTCTGGGAATTTTCATGCTTTTTTTGAGAGGTCACAATGTGATGTGGGTGTTTTGCTTGTTTTAATATTTAAAAATTATCTACATAGGTTGGTCAAAAATCTATTTAATTGGAAATAACAGTGGATTTTTTCGATTTTATGAAACTGCTTTCTTTTTCTCTGTTTACTACGTAATGTCAAAATTTTATTGGTCTAGTTAGTTTCGATTGCAGCAGCTGCTCGAGTATCGAATGTAAATTCACCTACTGTGCTGCCAAAATGCATGGAAAATTCAAATTGAAGTGTGATTATTAAGGCTAAACTACATCGGAACACAAAGTGCCAAAAAGTACAAAACAGTGGAAATTATGTGCTGTACTGCTTCTGCAAATGCACATCTGAATATCTCCCTCATTTTTTTTAAAGTGAGCGTGAACAAAAGCTTGACCATGACCGAGCTTTCACTGTGCACAAAATTCTCAAAACTGTATTCAAACTTTGTACTTTGTGTTTCGATGTAGTTCAGCCTTTAGGCTCTACAAATTTATATTGGTACCAAATCGATTGCAGTTTTCAACTTCCAGCTGACAAGAGTTTTAGTTTGTGGTTAAAAGCACATTCCTTATTGCGAGCCCCATCTTAAGTAGATTCTCATTGCTAGTCTAACGTGAGCATAAAATCAATTACAGTACATGATTGCACTTCAAATTGAAAGTGAAGATTGGCAGCATTTGATAATCCGATACTCACCGAATCAATCGTTTTTCGATTGTGGTGTCGCTTGGTCAAGTAAAAAAAATTTAGATATTGTTCGATGGAACGATAGTTTTGTGATTGATAACTAATAATCGATATATAAGTTATACATGTTAGAAGACCGTTTAAACTTTATAATTTCAAAGAAACAAATCATAAACAAAAACAACAAGTGAAAATGCCTCCGCGCAAAAGAAAATCCCACGAGTCACTTAACTATTCTCAAATTCATTTACCCAAAATGAAAAGTATCTTTTGGAAGTATTTTGGCTTTCCCGCCGACGAACACGGTGAAATTATAACAAAAGCAAAAGTTATATGCACCCTCTGCAAAGCCGTTCTCAAAAATCACTACAATACCACAAATATTCGGTCACACGTACAGTCAAATCATAAAGCCTTATTTGCCCAGCTCATTGCCAAGCATGGCCTAACCATACCACCTAGAAGAACAAATCCTAACCAAAAAAGAAAACGAAACGTTAGTACGGACGATGAAGGCAATTATAACGCACCAAAGCAACGATTGCCAAAAAGAGAAAATAAAATCGAGTTCAGCGATGCATCGGTTTTCCACGAAGAGGATTCTTTCAATGTACCGTTAACATACGAAGACACAGAAGATGAACCATCGATAACAACAACACAAGTATCGAGTATTCCAATGTTCGATGAAGCTATGATAATTGATAGTCAGACGGCTGCTTTGCCAGTTGTTAATGCAAATGCTGTAGACAAGAAAAAAGTTCTTCCCCTTAACATAACACTCGACATAAATCCAATTCAAGTTAACTATAACATTGAAGAAGCTCTAACAAAAATGATTGTTTCAGATCTTTTAAATGTTTCTTCGATTTACAACCCAGGGATGAAAGAGTTCGTAACGAGTTTCTTAAGCAATCAAATCCTGCCAACTTTGTGTAAGGTAAGTTTGCTCATTCAAGGGCCAGCTTCATAGTTGAGATGCATTTTTACTAATAGATGGAGCAGGGAATTGAAAATCTATACAACAACAAATTCGAAGAATTTAGGGAACGCATCAAAGTCCACTCCCATGTCAAGTCCTTCTCTTTAAGTTTTGATGTTTGGACTAATATCGAACATATACAATTTGTTTCGATTCACTACAATCACATATCCGAGGAATTCGAAGACCGGTTCTGTGACAACTTATACATGACTGTGGAACTCAATAGCTTTACACCGTTCGAGTCGATTTTCAAAGGATTTAACTTACAGAACTGTTCGGCGGCAATAATAAACAGTAATAATGAAACAATCAACACATTCCTGTCGAGTAGCGGTAACAACTTGATTTTTGCATACATAATCTACACTGCTAATGTTCTTATTCTAGAAATTCCAATTGTGCATTGTTTTGCATACATCATTAACCTTTGTCTTTCGAGTATTTTTGAAATTGAAGAAGTAGACTCGACTTTAAATTCTGTGAAAAATGTGATGAATCGTTTTTCTCCTGAAATATTGTTGGAGGTAAGAGTTCTTGCATTTGTTTTGTTGGCAAAGATCTAATTTTAGTCATAAATTAGAATTTGGAAGTCCCAGTAATATGCGAAGAATTCCCAATCACAAAGTTACACCTGTTAAGATTCTTTTGTGAAAGTCTTTCCTGGCCCGAAGACATGCAAATGATTTCAAATAAAGCGAAGCAAATTGTGGAGATATTATCACCTCTTGAGGTAAAGTTGACAGTCTTAACAAATGCATTTTTCTATCCTTACTTTGCTTCCAGATTACTCTTGATACGTTGAAAGAAGAGGACATACCTTTGAGTAGCCTGTTCTTGCCATTTGCAGAAAAAATCATTGAAAAGCATTATGCGTACACGGAGTTTTCAGATTCCTTGGCTCATGAAATCAGAAGCAATGTTGTTAATCAATTCAAAAGAAGGTAAATTGCTGCTACATTCAATTGACAACAAAATACTAAACAAATCAAAATCTAGTGTGTATTTGAACAATCTTCTGGCAGTAACGGCAATTCTAGATCCAAGATTTCATAAGTTTATCTCGTTGCAAAGCACAAACACTTGCTTAAACATTTTACAGAAAAAATACAAGCAAATGGGTAAGCAACGAACAAGTTTGCAGAAAAATGAACCTGCAAAAGATGAGGCACAAAAGGCTTCCAGAAAATCAAGTGAGTATTCATTTGGATTATTGTCCTCAAAATAAGACTCACGAAAATTGAATCTTTAGATTTAAAAATGCTTTTTGATGACTGTCGGGATGTTTCGACGGAAAATATTAAACATGAAAATTTTATCGAATCCGATTTGCGAAGGTATCGCGAAGAGGCATTCGCTAGCTTAGACGAATCGCCTATTAAATGGTGGAACAAATGGGGCAATTCATTCGGAAGTATGCGACATTTGTCTGAAGCTTACAACTGTATTTTGGGATTTGTTAATTTAACGGTAAGAGAACCTCTCAGAGATCAGATAAATTTCAATAGGAGAAGGTTTACGTTAACTGGCAAATTGATAAATCAAATTTTGTTTTTGAATAAAAATCCATGAGTATGACACAATTAATTCTGCTAGCTTGTGTTTTCATTGAAAAATTTCCTTTGACGATCATTGGCTGCGCCAACTACAGAGGAACCAGCCTACTTAACATCGCCTACTAGATCATCTCCGTCGTAATATGTGAACGTCTGAAGGCCGTTCGTCAACAATCTGATATGTCCTTATCAATTTGGCTTCAGACCAGGAAAGTCAACCATCGACCAAATTTTCACTTTGCGGCAGATCCTGGAAAAACCTTTGATACCCACCACCTTTTCATCGATTTTAAGGCCGCGTATGACTGCATCTACAGAGACGAACTGTATGAAGCTACGTCTAGTTTTGGCATCCCTGCAAAGCTCGTTCGCTTGTGGCGATAGAGAACTCACGCTGCGCCATCAAGGTTGGCAACGAGCTTACGGTAACGTTCGATCTCAAAAAAGGCGATGCACTGTCAAGCGATTTCATAAACATAGTTCTTGAGAAGAATGTGCGAAACTCCACCGTCAACACCAAAAGTCCATCCCTCTCTCGAGGAACTAAGGTAAAACTGTATAAAACCCTCATCAACCCAGTCCTGCTGTATGGTGTAGAAGCATGGACCTTGACAAAAAGAGGAAAGTTCTTCGGGTCATCTTTGGCTCCGTGTGCATTGATGGGGAATAGAGATGAAGATACAACAGCAAACTTTACGGGTTGTACAACGAAATGGACCTAGCCAGAAGAGTCAAGGTCCAGAGACTCAGATGGCTCGGTCATTTAGAGCGGATGGACACCAATGCTCCGGCCCGAAAAACCTTCGACACCAGTCGCAAGGGACGTAGAAGGACGGAAGATCGTTACTCAGGTGGCGCACACAAGTGGAAGAGGACCTTAATCAACTTGGAGTGCCAAACTGAGGGACCGAGCTGGCTGGCGGAGACTGTTGATTAAGGCCCAAGTCCACAACAGACAGTAGCGCCACCATCATTGGGAGATCATTGGGAGAATGTAAAAAGTAGTGAATAACCCCATGAAATCTGTTTTTATTTCACAATAATTGCACTTGATATGTTTGTACTACTCTATTAAAATTTTATTTATTACTTGTTTCTCCGTCGATCCTGAATCTTCCCACAATCTCCTTGTTCAGATGCAGAAACAACATTTGATTGACAACATTTTTTCTCAACAAAAACCGACGGTTTACAAATGTCGCCCTGTCGACTAGAGACAACTTAAATAAATTATGCGAACAACACGGCACACAAATATAGTAATCGGATATTTTTCGAAGTTTTGGAAAAAGGTATTCGTTCTCTTCCCACCACTTCATTGGACATTGCTCCAAGTCGGCTGCACTCTCGTCCGTGTACTTAATTATTTCATATTCCAGGGAACGTTTCATGCCACTTTGGGGAGGTTTTGCTTCGATCTTAACAATTCCGCGATTAAAAAACAATTTCAGAGCTGAAACAAAATTACGTAAATTTGGAAAACCACTCATTTGTAAAATGTCAACTTACATGATCTTTTTTGAGGAGCATTTAGCTCTTGTTTGATGGGTTTTTGCTCAACAACGGTATTGGCTATGAGATGTTCGAAGCGCTGAGCTACGGAGTCTTTGATATCTTGCAGGCTTTCTGTTTCGACTGTGACACTTTGAAACCGAGGGTCAAAAAGTGACGATTCTGATAAAAACATGTTGCTTAAAATTCTATAAAATGAAACATAAATAGAGGTTCTCAAATAAGTGTGCCTGATAGGAACCTTTGTGTCAATTCATCTATAACTATATTCTTCACGTCAGTCAGTACTTCTGTTTCGCAGAAAAACGTTGCCAAATATTCGTCTATCAATTTTCTACTCAACGGTTTCATGAGGGAACATAGGGGTAATGATTCTTCGGCTATTGTTTCCAGAGTTGTCTAAAAAAAAAGAGCTGAGTGATGTAAAGCAAAGATTAAAGACAATCAAGAACTTACCTTGAGAGGACTTAGTAGTGTGACGAGCTGTTTGGTTATTTCAATGGCTTCGCTGTTTTCTTCATCTACCACTGTCAAGTTATCTTGAACAAATTGTAGGAAATTGAACTTTGACCAAGGGTTCATTTCAAAAACTTCCGGAATATTATCCAACTGTAAGTAATCAATATTTAAATTTACCTCAGTATTTTCCGACAAATTGTATACGTGTGTAATTAGAAAAATTAATATTCAAGAGAATATAAAATGATGGCCATGAGATTTCCTTATCGATTTTCTTGCATAAGAACATTTGCATCGTACAAGCTATGGAAAGCCGAGGGAATAGACAAACGTCTTCTTCAAGAGGATGATCCACCTAGAAAAATTGCCGATATACCAATTTCAAAATATGCCGGAAGAACCACCGTTACCTTGCTGAGTGGCTCTAAAGTTGGCGACGAAGGCTCAAAATATATAAGTACAATCTTTGATCACCTCAATGCACCTATTATATTAGAATACTTACCCAACATTGGAAATAATGAGGCAACATCCAGCGAACAATTTTTATCACTCTTACGAAACGGCACCGCCATTCACATAGATACGATTCACGAGACCAGAAACAAGGCAATGAGTTTAATGATAAACAACAAGCTGGATTTGTATGCATGCGTTGTTAATTGCTTTTCAATTCAAGGATATACGCAATCGGAAAAGTTTCAACCCCTCGATATAACCATAATTATGCAAAACAATAGAGGAGACTTTTCCAAGCTGGAATATGAACCTGTCAAAGGAGTAGTGGAGACAATACGCGTATGCAATCGCAGATCCTTAAGAAAGTACATTGAATTTGCCTTCAAGTATGCAACAACACACAAACGAAAGAAGATAACTTTTGGCCACAAGCTTAATGAAGTCCCGCTTTCGGATGGGTTGCATATAGAAGTAGCAAAGCGATTGCACAAAGAAAAATTTCCAAACATTGAGGTTGAGTATTTACCTATCAATCAATTAACACTGGATCTTATGACCAATCCTCATCATTTCGATATTCTATGCTTGAATGATAAATATGGAACTTTTATTACTTCTATCGCGAGTGCTCTCTGTGGTGGAGTAGGCCTGTTTTCGTCCACAGAAATTGGTGAGCGATATGCAATATTTAAGCCTCTGCAAACAAAATTATCGATTACTGACTCCGAGAAGCTTTGTCCGTATGGAACTATTTTAACTACGATTGCTTTGTTGCAACATTTAAATTACACCGAGTGTGCAAATGTGCTTGCGAAAGGTCTTCATAAAGTAATGATTCAGGAAAATATACGGATCAAAGATTGGGGGGGTCCATATTGTGAGGAGGACGTTGTGTGCAGGCTTTTAGAAGTACTCGAACACGGAGTATGTCAAGGAAGATGATTCAAATGCTAATTTATCAATAAAAACATTGTGTACCTATCCAATAAATCTTACCATTTCAGCGCAGTAGTGTTTTTCAAATAATTCCATTGTCCTTTTGTATGCACTATTGACTGCACTGTGAGCGAATATTGACATCATACAATTGGTGACCACGGACTCAAAGCAAGGTATGACGGGAATCCCTATCAAAGACAATCAATTATTACTCTTTCCAATTTTAATACACAACATGACTTACCAAGTGTCAGGAAAAAGTTTTCAATCAGTTGATTTTCTTCACTGAATATTGCTGCAGAACAGTTGCTTAAGTTGAAATCATTAAAAATTGTCGAAAGGTCCATGCATGTCGTTACTTCAACTGTGATATAAGCAGTCAATTGCAGGCGAGCTTCGCTTTTGACCAAATAATTAAAATAAATGCAAACTAAATTTTTGCCTTCCAAGTTGGGAAAGAATTCAAAGCTAAGCGTGTATGGTTGTGTGTTTGTTATCGTCTTCAGTTGTTGGTGGATGCTTTTAAAACACTTCTTGTACAATTTGTTTATGTTTTCTTCAATCTAACAAAAAAATTGAATATAATGTTCATAGAGGTACAAAAAAGAAACTTTACTTGCTGTCTGCGGGGCACAGTGACCATGCTATCGATGCCCGTCAATAGCTTTTCAAAGCCAGGTTCCTGGACAATGGATGGCGAATGAAGGTCTGTAATAACCATCTCTATGATTTTTTCTTGCACACTCAACTCCAAAACAGGAAAACTACCCTTAGCCTTAGAAATCAGTTCGATTTCTTCGAAGGCCGGACCAGAAAAATCATCAAAGTCACTATGGTTGTCGATGGCCTTATCATCATGCTCAATTATTGTGTCTTCAATAATAGAGACATTGTAGGCTTTCTGATCGCTTGTACTTGGTTCGTTATCATTGGATTCGTTGTGAAGACAATTAATTACATATTCAATTTTAGGCCGTTTAGGTACTGTCACACCGGAGCTTGAAGATGTCTTCTCTTGAAGCAAACTCTGTGCGGCTATTTCGTTATTCTTCTTCTTTTCATTGTACAATTCTATAAGGAGTTCCGGATGGCGCGCTACTATGTGCGTTCGAAGGTTTGATGTGTTTTTATTATATGCAATAACTGCATTGCAAAGAGTGCATATTATTTTTTGTTTAGTTAACACATTATTCGAGTTATCCGATGGAAAGCCAAAAAACTTCCAATAAGGACTTCGCATTGTTGAGGGAACCACAGTTCGAGTGTACTCGATGTGTTGGGTAATCTCTTCGGTATTGTCCATTTGTTGACTTTTTTGGTTTGAATTAATATGATAAGCGCTTGTTGTGGCTATATTTTGGATATCAACTTTTAATAACAATTCATGCAGATCGTGTTTGAAAACAGAAAAAAATGTCAAATAACGAAAGCAGGTGCAAAGTAAAATCACTGGACATTTCGATTTTGACAGGACGCGAACGCTCTTGGGGTTTATTTAAGGGTATGTTTGGTTGGAATTAAAATGCTTAGAGAGTAAATGCGTTAATTGTTGTCTCGTAAAACTGTAGGCAGCTGACCTACATAACCTTACCTTAAATAATTTTATCTATTTCATGTTAAATATGTGCCTGATTACACGAGCGCAAAAAAGAATTAATTCACAAAAGAGAGCGGATGATTTTTAGAAAGAAGGAAAGGGATGGCATTTTTTTCCATTCCTTTCCTTCTTTCTAAAAATCATCCGCTCTCTTTCGTGAATTAATTCTTTTTTGCGCTCGTGTAACCAGGCACTATGAATGTAAATTGGATATATACCATATTAATAAAAAACGTCTAGTCCACTCTTACAGCCCTATTCTGGCGCTGAGAGGGTCTCAAGTCTCAAATTTTTAAGACTAATTTTTTGAGAGGCTTTTTGTTAGGTGATCTCAAATTCGTATTCTGCAAATTCGGTCTTAAGAAACCTCTCAAAAAAATTCACCACAGGAAGGTAGGTACATTTTTTTTGTTTTGGCAGGACTGGGCCCATGTTCTGTAACTTATCACTCGCAAGAAAAAAGTGATAAACGCAAGGAATCGAAACAAATTACATTGAAATTGTTTCGATTCCTTGCGTTTATCACTTTTTTCTTGCGAGTGATAAGTTACAGAACATGGGCCCTGTTTTCTAATTAAAATGAAAAAGAATTCAAAACAGCAACATATAAGTGGGAAATACAGTTTTAAAACAAAATAAAGAAAACTATGGAGTCGATCGGTAAGAAATTAAATAAAACGTTCAATAATTTGTATTTCTATTAATATTTTTATAAATTATATTAGGCACTCAAAAAAGTAAACGCACAACAAGGTAGGAGCCATGGGAAAGAAAATAAAGAACTGAAATAAACTTTTATAGAAAAACAAAATAATAAAACAAAAAAATAAAAGATAAAATATGATACTCGTACATACTCGAATGACAAATGGCAAAGAAGATGGTTGTTCGTCGTGCTGCTCTAGGTCATGAATAAAGTCCCAGCACAAAGTTTTGGGCTGCCGAAAAAATTTTGTGAATGTTTCCTCTTGAAGAGAAATGGATCATTAATTTCTCTCAATTTTTTGAGCATTCTCCTCCGCTCCAATCTTAAAAATTAGTTAATTAAAAAATAAAAACATAATTCCATTTCTATAAAATAATAAAATTCTTACTTTTCATTCTCTTCCAAGAGATGTATTAAAATGAACATGTCCATATTTTGCCTTCTTCTTCCACAGTCTAACTGGTCCATAGACTAAGCGTTAGTCCATGGCCTAAAATTTCTCATTAATAAAAATAATTTGATCCCAGAATAGTAAAGTGACGTTTACCAAAAATTCCCCTTTGGGAATTTTTGATTTTGTTTATATTTGACAACCACACGAAACATTTCCAAACAATTTTCATAACGAACAACGTTCATCTTTGTGATTGTCCTGGTCAAGTTTCTGGCCAAGAATATTAACTTCCCGGCTCTGTTGAATCTCAAACTTTCCCGAGGATTACGGTGATTGGTCATCGGTGGCTATTTGTGAGACCTGGACAGCGAAGAGTGGATATTTTACAGCAAAGGCGGCCCGACTAGACCATTATCGAGCTGGCAATGAATTGCTTCGGATGTGTTTGGGTCGACAAATAACACGTGAGCATCAAGACATTGAAGAAGTGAGGAATGGTTGAGAGTACATTCCTCAGATAAATGTAAGTTTCACAAATTATCTAGACAAACAATATTATTAAATGTATGAGCCATACAGCAGGGGATGACAGCGACATTGAGAGTAGCTCCGAAGATGGAATGAATGCTGATGATGATTCTGCTTCAGGGACAGCCTCAAAAAACCAGCGAAGTAATGTAATCTCTTTACTGGAAGACCAATAAACAATTTTCATTCCGAGTGAACATTTATTATAATTTATTTACAATTCTGTTTTTGGTTATTTTTTTATCTTAAACAAACACCACATCCATTCGTGTCATCGTTTTCCATAAAAATAACCTCAGTGTGTTTCAGAAACTTACTTTATTGGAACTTCATCTTTGCTGTTGGAATCAATTGGTGAAAGGTGAAGGGTAAAGAGCTTTCTTTTGCAAAATCCAATAGACAAATATTCGTTGACTTTCGTTTGAGAATAAACGTGAAATAGCTGGAATAAAAGCAAGACCGATTTGACATTATTAAAAACAAAATCAAAAATTTATATTCACACAGACATTACTTTTATTTTCTTTCACGATTGACATATTTCTTGCTTAGTCCTTTGCTAATCCACCTCTCAAGCTGGACTAAGTTGGTAAACGTCACTTAAGAGAAATTTTATTTTATTAATAGCATTTTCCACTAGTCCGCAGACTAACAGCCCTATTCTGGCGCTGAGAGGGTCTCAAGTCTCAAATTTTTAAGACTAATTTTTTGAGAGGTTTTTTGTTAGGTGATCTCAAAATCGTATTCTGAAAATTCGGTCTTAAGAAACCTCCCAAAAAAATTCACCACAGGAAGGTAAATTTTTTTTGTTTTGGCAGGACTGTTTTCTAATTAAAATGAAAAAGAATTCCAAACAGCAACAGATAAGTGGGAAATACAGTTTTTAAACAAAATAAAGAAAACTATGAAGTCGATCGGTAAGAAATTAAAATAAAACGTTCAATAATTTGTATTTCTATTAATATTTTTATAAATTGTATTAGGCACTCAAAAAAGTAAACTAACAACAAGGGAGCAACTCAGTTATTTCATCGAGTTTGCGAAGAAAAATCCAAACCTCCTTGCGAATAAAAACGATCCAACGAGTCCTCATCGGGTAATGGATCTTTGGAGTCAACTGGCGGATGGATTGAACTCCATAAATGGTCCCGTTAGACCAACAATAAAAATAAAATGGAAAGAATGTTTCCTCTTGAAGAGAAAATGGATCATTAATTTCTCTCAATTGTTTGAGCATTCTCCTCCGCTTCCAATCTTAAAAATTAGTTAGGCCGTGTCCGAATTCAGTTAAAAATGGGTTAAAATTTGACGTTTGGTTAAATTTTGACACTTCGCATTATTTGAATAGCTGCTGAGCAGGTTAAAATATGACAGTAGTGGTTAAAAATTCATCCATTTTTATTTTTTAACCACAATTCATCCAATTCGGACACGGCCTTAATAAAAAAATAAAAAATAATAATTTACTATAAAATAATAAAATTCTTACTTTTCATTCTCTTCCAAGAGATGTATTAAAATTAACATGTCCATATTTTGCCTTCTTAGGCCGTGTGCGAATTGGATGAATTGTGGTTAAAAAATAAAAATGGATGAATTTTTAACCACTACTGTCATATTTTAACCTGCTCAGCAGCTAGTCAAATAATGCGAAGTGTCAAAATTTAACAAAACGTCAAGTTTTAACCCATTTTTAACTTAATTCGCACACGGCCTTTTTTGTATAAAAAAAAACAAACGCAGTTGTGATGTGCCAAAGAGCAAATCTCAATTTTAAAGATTTTGAGATGCTAACAAGTTGAGAGGTTTTCGCCAGAATACCAAAAAAGTCTCAAAATCAAATTCACCACGAGTTGAGAGGTCTTTATTTTTTGAGAGGTTGCGAGAATAGGGCTGTAAGAGCTAGTCCTTCGGTAGTCTATGTTTATTAATTTGGCTGATAATTTTCAATATTTCCAAAGTTCTTTGACGTCTAATAAAGTGTAATCTGAGCCAAACCATGACGAAAATTCGTCGAGTCTCGACTCAACACATTCGTTCAGTTTATTTAAATCGCTTCTACCTTCACGTTGAATGAAAATACAAAACACAAAAGACAAAAACTAGAATCTAGAAAATCCAAGAAGAACTTTGCATGTTTTGATTGAATGCTTGTTGCGAAATTACAATCCTTCAATTGATTTCGAGAAATAAAAAAGTTGCTTGTTACAAATATGATATCAAATGAAGAAAATAAAAGCCAGGAAAAACCAACTGAACGAGTTACAAGAAGTTCTACGAACAAGGAAATCAGTACAGGCGACGTCTATTTAATACGTCGTTCGGACGGCGATGTTTATCCAGCTCAAATCATCCAATCGAGGTGTAATGAAAACGATTTTGCAAATAGTGAATTCTATGTGCACTACGTTGGATTAAATAGACGACTGGACGAATGGGTTCGTCGCGATCGCATAACAGACGCCACTGAAGCCGATAAGAGGGACACATCTACACCTTCGGACACAAACAATAGCGCCAAAACCTTGCAACAGCTTAGCAAGGAACAAATAGCGTCACTGGAAAATCCTTCGCCGGTTGAAAACAGTGATAGAAAAGTAACACGAAATCAAAAACGGCGACATGACGAAATTAATCATGTCCAGAAGACCTATGCCGAAATGGATCCAACAACCGCTGCCCTCGAAAAAGAACATGAAGCCATAACCAAAGTGAAATACATTGACAAACTGCGAATTGGAAAGTTTGAAATCGATTCTTGGTACTTTAGTCCATATCCCGATGAGTATGGCAAAGTGGGTACTTTATACGTTTGCGAGTACTGCCTCAAGTATATGAAGCTAGAGAGGACCTATCGCTATCATACTACAGATTGCAGCCAACGCCAACCACCTGGTAATGAAATCTATCGCAAGGGAACAGTGGCGATTTTTGAAATCGATGGCAAAGATCACAAACTTTATTGCCAGACATTGTGTCTGATGGCAAAACTGTTTCTTGATCATAAAACTTTGTACTATGATGTAGAACCATTTTACTTTTATGTCCTTTGTGAGATCGACAAGAAAGGCGCCCATATTGTTGGTTACTTTTCGAAAGAGAAGGAATCCCCGGAGAGCAATAATGTGGCCTGTATTTTGATTTTGCCTCCATACCAGAGGAAAGGCTATGGTAAATTGTTGATTGCTTTTAGCTATGAGCTTTCACGACGCGAAGGAGTTGTCGGCAGTCCAGAAAAACCCCTCAGTGATTTAGGTCGACTGAGCTATCGAAGTTTCTGGGCATACACTTTGCTAGAGCTTATGAAAGACAACCGCACAACAACGCAGAGCATCAAGGAACTCAGCGAACTGAGTGGAATCACTCAAGACGACATCATCTATACTCTGCAGTCAATGAAAATGGTCAAGTATTGGAAGGGACAGCATGTAATTTGTGTCACTCCAAGGACAATTATTGAACACCTTCAACTGCCGCAGTTCAAGAAGCCGAAACTGACTATTGACCCGGCTTACTTGCGTTGGATACCTCCAAAGCGAACAACTCCTGTCGGGGCGAAGTTCAAAAAGAATTTATTGAATTGAATGTAAAATAAAAATTTGATTCCAATTAAATACTTTTTTTTTGCATTTTTTACCTTTAACATATCCACTTTTTTGCTATTTCAAAACATTTAAAGTAAAAAAAAATGTACCCATGTGTGCACTCTTTAAAACTAAAAGATCTAACGATTCACCAACATCAAACATATTTGACTAGACTACGCATCTTGTAACTTTTTTTCGACGTCAGTTCCTTCGTAGCGTGCTTGTTGTTTCATTGCCGCTTTGAGTTGCTGGTACTCGAACCTTGTCCTGGACCATTGGTATCTGAAATTTTGAATTTCCCGATTGAATTCGCATTCTTAAATAGTTCGAATGATTCCGTACCTGCATACGAACCAAAAGCCAAACGTTCCTAGCACAAACGAACTGAAACCCACATGTGTTGAAAACCGTGGTCTGGATGTTTTTAAAAATGTTAAGGCTCCCACTGTCATTCCACCGCAAATGCCATACAGAAATGAACTTCGGAAACACGGTATTTGGCCGACATCTCGACCAAATATCATGAGACTCTAGGATGGTATAAATTAAATCAATTCTTAGATGATATTATATAAGAAAAAACAAATGTTAATCAAAGTAATTATGTGTTTTCACGAGTCCAGTGTTTCTTTATGTTCTAATTGACCGGTTGCTGGAACTCGTTCAATCTTGATTTGACTTAAAATGGCTACTGCCCTTTTCCTTAGGCGATTGAGGATAAGAAAAAATATTAAATAATTTTTATACCTTGTGGGGTTCCTCGTCAGTCATTATTTTTTAAATTAAATACGAAATTGATAAAAATACAAAATTTTCTAACCAAAACACAACTATTTCATCAACATCAGCTGTTAGATGACATGAACCTGCATTACCGACAATGCTCTGAAGAAAACAGTCAGCTTCGTTGAAATAGACACATTGGTAAATAAAAAAATATTTTTCTTAAAAGTTACTAACTAAAGGCGACGCTACAGCCCGTTGTGGACTTGGGCCTCAAGTCTCCACCAGCCAGCTGTCTCCAGTTTTGCACTCCAAGTTGATTGAGGTCCTCTTCCGCTTGTGTGAGCCACCTGAGTCGCGGTCTTCCTCTCCTTCTGCGTCCCTCAGAAATAATATCGAAGGCTTTCCGGGCCGGAGCGGAGCATTGGTGTCCATCCGCTCTAAATGACCGAGCCATCTGAGTCTCTGGACCTTGACCCTTCTGGCTAGGTTCATGTCGTTGTACAACCTGCAAAGTTCGCTGTTGTATCTTCTTATGCATTGCACTCGGGGCCAAAGATGACCCGAAGAAATTTCCTCTCGAAACAGCCAAACGCACATTCATCCGATTTTGTCAAGGTCCATGCTTCTACCATACTGCAGGACTGGGATGATGAGGGTGTTATACAGTCTTACCTTAGTTGCTCGAGAGAGGGCTTTTCCACTCAATTGCTTAGCTCAAAGAACCTGCGATTAGCAAGAGTTATTCTTCGTCTGATCTCGGCGCTGATGTAATTTCCCGTGTTAATAGCGGAGACTAGGTAGAAAATGCATGACAGTGCATCGCCTTGTCTGAATCCTTTTTTGACATCGAAAGATTCCGTAAGTTCGTTGGCAACTTTGATGGCGCACCGTGAGCTCTCCATCGTCATTTTGCACAATCGAACGAGCTTGGCAGGGATGTAGATGCTGTCATACGCAGCCTCAAAATCGATGAGAAGGTGGTGGGTATCGCTTTGGAGTTCATAGGTTTTTTCCAGGATCTTCCGCAAAGTGAAAAATTGATAAGGACCAATCAGATTGTTGACGAAAGGCTTCAGACGTTCACATATTACGGCAGAGAGGATCGTCGCTGCTGCTTTGAACGACTCGGCAGCTACACCATCTGCTCCAGCGGCTTTGTTGGATTTCAGCCGTGATATTGCCGTTTTCACTTCTTCTAGGTCGGGTTCACGGAATTGTTGGCTATCATCGTGTCCGATGAAAGGCTCCAGCTCCTACCTCATGCTTCAAAAAACGCAGACATGAATCAAGACGCAAATGCAATCAATTCACAACACGAAAGTGCGATAGCAATCATCGAAAATCGGATCCGGTTTCTTTCCAGTTTGCAATCAAATGCTGTTTGGCTTTATAATGTTTATTATATAGAATCATCTCACTTTACACTTAATATTTTTTAAGTTTTGTTGTTAATTTTTATTTGTTTTACTTTAGAAGTTTGTGTGCACATTTTTTAATGAATATATATTCAAATTTTTAGTCTTTCTTACAACATAAAATACACCGCTCAAAAGGTGTACCGAAAAGTAAAGAAAAAAAAAACTACTACTACTCCTCCCGCGGAGTGGTCATCAGTTCTTAATGGATATCGTACATTTGGATTATGTTTTCTCCAATATAATAAAAATAGGTCCAGAAAAAAATTACTATACCTGGGTCGATTGAACATAAACAAAAATAATTTTAAACAAAATTTGAATTACAATAAGGAATACATTTAAATTTTAAACTTGTTGTTGTTGTGGTGTTGGTTTCGCTTCTCTTCCTTTTGAGATGAGTGCCTTTGTCCAACTATCGACGATGGAGTAAATTGGAAAGGGTCCTAATTTGTGATTGCAGTTCCGAGTCCATTTTCATAGCTTCTTCGTCGAATCTCATTTTAATGTCCAATAGATTGGGTAAGATATCTTGACTTTTTATATTAAGCATGCTGCCAAAGAAGTCCGTCCAGACGTGTTTCTTAAGATAACGCGGCAATTTTTGCTTGATATCCCAGGTCTCGAATTTTTTTGCAATTTGCATGTACTCTCCGAAGAGCATCACATGAACGGTACCAGCCACACAGAAGAGATCAGTTTCATAGGACCAGGGTCGGCCTTCTTGCATTTCGATGCAAGTAAACCCGTCCGTTTGAATGATTTTGCGGAATTGTGTTCCTTCTGGAAACAATGTCATATCGAGGGCACAACCAAAGTCAATCAGACGCAACGATGGATAGTGGAGATCTGTATTCGGTACGCGCATCAGCAGGAAGTTGTCGGGCTTGATGTCAGCGTGGATTATTTTGCTCTTGTGTAAGCAATGAATAATGTTCAGAATTTGGCTACTAAAGTGCATAACCAGACTCTCGTGCATGACTTTCTTTGTGGCCTGTCGTATTTTGTTATTTATATCCAATAATGACCCATACGGCGAGAACTCGGTGGCAATTATACTAGCGTTCGGTGCAATTACAGCTGATGAAATGTTCATAACGCCAGGCAAGACCGTTTCCGTTCGAATTCTCTGCCGAACTTGATGACATATATAGATTTCCCAGATATTTGGCGGTTTTTGGTATTTAAGGGCTACAACAGTTCCCGTATTGAGGTCATTTGCTTTGTACACCGACCCGTACGAACCACGTCCTACTTCTTTTTCGATGCTAAAACGGGTGTCGGCCAGCGTTATCATCTTGGTGTTGGCGAATTTTGGCAGAGGTGTGCTAACCACTTTGTATACGTTGTCAGCAGTTTCGTACGATGGAAAATTAAGTTTTGTAAGGAACGCCTTGCATAGTTCATTATTGAACGGGTCAATAACCGGCTTGGCCATGTGAGTCTCAATGATGGCGAGGGCTTTCTCGAGTCGCTGCTCCTGCAGTTCCTTGTCGTTTTCGGATGCGAAGAAACTGTTTTCGGCATATGTGGAAAAATCGTCACGCTGTGAATCGCGAAAGTTTAGGCGACCCACTGCCGAACTAACCGAGCAATTCGAATTGTCCAAATATGCACTTTCGTTGAACGAAAAACTTGCATTGTCATTGGCCGCCGTGTAGTTAACGGGGTCACCGTTCTTTTGTCGAATTTTTATCGGGGTTCGGTGTTGCAGTTGTGGCTGCTGCTGTTGATTCTGATGCTGAAGAGTTGTCGAGGAAGAAGTGTTTTCTTTGGCAAAAGTCAGCAAAAGATTCGCATCTTCATACTGATACTGCGACTGCTGATGTTGTGGATGGTAGTCTGACGAATTGCTATCTCCATGGGAGTGAGGAGCGGTGGTCAAGTGTTTACCAACTTGTTGATGATGATGGTGATGCTTGTTGACACTCTTCAGCTTTTTGGGCTTCTTTACTTTTGGAGTGGATGTGTGCATTTGATAAGGATGGAATCCATTTCCTCGATGTAGGCCGCCATCGTCCTGCGAGGCTGCTGTATCCGATGCATAGTTGTTCTCGATTGTGTAGTTGTAATTGTTCTGGCCATTGGTGGAACTGCAAGATGTGTCCTTCTCTTTTTTGAATTTTATTTTTATTGTTTTACTCTTAGTGACTCCGTGTTCTTCATCAAGCGTACTGAAGCGGATAGTCGAGGCTTCAATTTGATCTTCAAAATCTGGATCATGGCTTTCTGGAATCTCAACCGGAGGCTTGTGATTTACAACTGGCTGTGGTTGCTCCGAAGATTCATACTTTTGTTGGTTATTTTTCCATTTTTTCGCTCGGAGTTCTTCGGGACTATATTCGACGTCGCCGCCTGGATAAACCAAAGCTTTTTGGTACATACAGCGCTTGCCTGGATCTTCGGGTTCTTCGAGAAAGAGGGCTGGTTTCCAGACTTCGTAGTTGTTACGGCAATAAGTAGCGAATTGTGCAGGTAGCTTAACATTTTCGAGTGGAACTCCAAGCGGTTGCGAGCCAAAGTTTGAAGGCTCCTGTGGATAGACGGTAGCAGCTTGCTGAGCTTGCGGTTCATTGTAAATGTAGTTCAATGAAGAAGATATAGCAGTTGCTGTTGAATTCTGTAATTCAGTGTATTGGCAATTGGCGTTCGCAGCAGCCGGCGTATGTGTTTGCACTTGAGGTTGAGCCTGTACCTCTGGGGGGATACTCTGATTTTGTTGTTGGTTGCAATGTTGTACGTGCAGCTCTGGTATTTGCTGCTGTTGCTGATGTTGCGGTGTTGTTTGTTGAAGATGGCTGACATCGATGGAGCGTTTTTCTAGTGGCTGGCTTATAGGAATTTGATGTTGTTGTTGATGGTGCTGCTGCTGCTGCTGCTGTTGAACCTGGTTTTGTTGGGAATTTGAATTATGCTGTTTTTTGTCCTCATAAACCATTCGCTGCGAGAGAGAATAGAGGAACTTTGTATGAGCACCTTCCAGTTCCGTATACGGTTCAGCTTTGGCTTGGAAGCCAAGTTTGTAAATAGATTCGGCTTCCTTGAAAGCATTCGCCGAATCGTATAGATGAGCCCAATTGGTGTAGAAACAGGCACATTGTCTCCCAATACCTCGTTGGTACAAGATTTGATAAAAATGTAATGGATTCTGCTGCATTGCTATGTATCTTATCCACAATTTGACCATACGCGGATCTTGCTTGTAGTAATCGTTGTGCTCGTACTGAGTTAGACATCGTTCAAGCGTTTCTCGGAATTTATTTTCCGGATCACCGTGTATATTACTAACATACCAACAAATATAATTGTACCAATGTTCCAGAGGATCAGGTCCATTGTACATTGCAATGGCATTTTCCCAGGCTTGTTTGTCTTTGAGGAAGCTGTGCATTTGTTCGGCAGTAATGTTACGCCGCATGAATGAGTTCATCTTCACCAAGAACTGAAAATCAAAAGCATCAAATTTAAAGCCATTCCTGTATCGAATTGTGGATAAATCAAGTGATTTGTGTATTTATATTGCAGAATAGTTCGCAGTAAGAATGCACCAAGCCAAAAAAAATGACAGAAACAGAAAAAAAAAGTGTCTAGGAGGATTCCCAGGTCTGCTGGCCATGAGTGTTCACGATTGGGAATTGCATTTTCATGTTTTACCCAGCAACAGTGGTTTTGTTTCTTGGTTAAGGAGTCTCACTTACCTTTGAAATGTTTGAATTTAAATTAAATTTGAAATAAATTTGGACAAGATTCTATGTTGAGAACAAAAATAAAAATATACAAACAACCGCAAGCTCAAGTTTTAACTCTTGGAAAATTTGTCCTCACTTTTTTAACTGACTTGACGTGTGTGAAAATGAAAATGGAGGGTGATTATAACCGAACAGGGATGTTATTTGTTTGCATACGAAATTGTACTAGAACTTCAGCAAAAATATTCATTATTTTTTAATAATTGGGTACCTTATTAAAATTAATATTTGCCATCAAAATATAAAAATATTGTTGTTTTAATTCTACTTTTAACTAATTTTCACCACTTCACTAAACTTCTATAGTTATTATTAAAATTCAAGTTGTATAAAAGATTTTTTATACTACTTTGAAGGGGAGTTAACTCTGAACCGCGGGTCAACGAAATAATATTTCTACAGCATCGAAGATTTCTTCAGTCGTATATGAATATGATTGTTGGCTAAGCATTTGCTAACTTGGTGAAAAGTAAAAAGGAAATTTGTCTTTTCATAATTTTTTTTCTTTCCTTTCGTTCGAGAAGTGAGCATAGGTTACTGTGATTAAGGTGACGTTCGAACATGTCAAACTGACCGAAAAATGCAAACCATGTACCTTTGAGCGTTTAGGCAACCTTTAGTACACGTAGCGTAGTCCAAGTCGTGTCATCTTCTGTCTGGATTTCATTTGTTTTTTATTTTCACGAGAGAAACAAATAATTTTTCCCATATTACCTTCTACAAACAAAATTGCGATTTCTGATTTAGAAATTTTCATTTTCAGTGTCACCCTGTTCTTCTAGTCTGTCGATAGCTGCCTCCATTTATTGTATCGATAGATTTGAGTTTTGATTTGACATCTCCTACAAAAGAGATGGTTAAATGTTCTATTGGGGAGTGAAGGGTTAAGCTATATTCTTCAATATGATTTTCTTCTGTTTTCCTTTCTACGAAAACGAACTGTCAATGGCAACACACGTACAAAAAAAGAAAATTTAACCACATACTAATAGGGAATTCCGTGAAACTTGAAAACTTGAAATGTGTATATAAAATAAATACAAGAAAAGAAATTTACCTACTTCTATGCTGAGTATTTATTTAAAAAAGACAATTTAGTATCATATTTAATATATTATTGTTTTGTGTAAACGTGCAGTATTTGTCAAATACTAAATCCATTTCAATTCGGAATCATAATTAAAAGTCGATTGATTTGTGCGAGCTCAATTTGCGTTGGTCGTCGGATTATTTTCTACACACATTGCTCTTTCATTATTGCTATTTCCTTACACACATGGAACTCCCTTTATTTAAACTCAATAACTTCAATACATATAAAATATTTTAAGTGATTGAATCGAAAAAAAAGAAAAACACTGCATATTGGATGCGCTAGTTCTAAAGCTAATCAATTAAAATACTTCGTCTAGCGACCCAATAGAATGAATAAAATGGAAGTATCGTCTGACCCGTATGAGCAAAAGTTGTTCCAAATGTTCACCAGCTGCGACACAAATCACAGTGGCACATTGGACGAGAGTGCCTTGAGTAAGTTGTGTGAAATGCTAGAGTTACAGGATCATGGATCCGTTATTATTAAGAACCTCATCAAAAGCCCAAGGTCACGGATTTCTTTTGGCGACTTTAAAGAAGCTTTGTTAAACTTTCTTGGAACAGAAATCGATGGATCATTTTCTTCGCCGCCACCGGGGGGTAAGTGTATTTTTTTCTCTTTGAGTAATTAGACAGGTAGGTATAATTTGGACTTGCGACGTTGATAAATAAGTGCTATGTACTCTTGTTTGCTTGCATAACATTGCTTTTAATACAGAATGCAGTCGTGAGTTTTTTTTTTCTTCTTTAGTTCGAATTCATTCGTTTTCACCAAATTTTGATGAACTTAACAAGAAACTACGTCATTTCTTAAATGTTGTATCTAACTTTACCTTATAAAGGCACCCAGTTGTTAAGTATGAAGAAAATATTTGTGGCCTCTGAGGTTGGGCGTACAAACATGATTGTTTGATGTGCCATTGTGAAATAGATGCCTCAAGTGCAATGTTTATATTTTTCCTGCATTATGCAACCCTGTCCCTATCAGCATATAGCACAAGTACCTTCTGGCCTAAAAAAAAACCATCATCTTTCCTATACTGAAGAAAGGTGATTCAAGGGAACCTAGCAACTATAGAGGCATCTCCTTTCTCAACACTGTCACAAAAATCTTTACAGGGATTCTACTGGAGTACGAAGCCGGTTTCCGAAAAGGGTATTCCACGGTTGATAATATCTTCATCCTCACAAGCATCGCTCGATCCCATTTGGATAGTGGGAAAAAACTCTACCACTCTCTTTTGATACCATCGATAGGAAAGCCTTATTCTACAAACTTAGCAACCTGGGAGTGTTATCAAAAATGCTTAAAATACTGGAAACATACTATCAGAATCAGAATGGTTTGTAACTGAAACGAAACGTGCAATAAACTGCAGCTAGAATGGAATTCTTCACAAGAAAGAAGTTGAGCCGAGCGCTAAGTATACATTCTTTGAAGCAGTGATGAGAACAATCATGTGCTAGGCGGCGAAAGTTGAGAAACTACTCAGATACTTCATTAAAAAAAAAGTTTAGACTCCCATACAGCACTCCAAACTACATACTTCATATCGAATAGAGCATATCACCACTGTACACTTACACGCTAAAGCTACACTTCGACTACATCCGGAAGATGTTGACGCAACCGACACACCGCCTTACCTTCAAAATCGCCAATCACCTCCAAGAACGAAACATGCAGTTTTTCAGGGAGTGGTCAAGAGAACACAACGTAACTTTAATGAAAATCAGCAATGCAGAGTGAAGAAGAGCGCAGCAGGAGCTACTGGAACAAATCGAAACCGCTCAAGCAACGGTCTCTCGAAGGCAAAGTCAAGAGAGCCTTACAAGAGATACTTACAAGTTACTCCAGCACAACCTCGGGTCTAAAAATTCTTTCCACGATGGAAATAGTCTGGATATGATACCCACCATTTGCAAGGCCAGAGGTGAACTACTTCTATTAAATTATATGCCTCATAGAACTGACATAGAGCCAACATGCACCTTATACAATCTTAGAGAGAGGGAAGACATTCAACATTTTATTGGAAGATGTCCAGTTCTCAAAGAGATTCGAATTTCTACTACACAAGGGGATCTTCCCCCTCAGTTAAGGCAGGACTTCAAACGCAAAAACAAGAATTTGGATAAGAAATAGTTAGACGGTCTTCCTTAAAGACAATGAAACTGCTGGGGGTTGAGTGCTCGATGAAGCCCTCGATCAATGATTCATTGAGCACTGAAGTGACTCAAGGTCAACTTCTACGGTGTACAGACATTGTAAAAAATAACAACAATATTACCTTTTTGAAATGCGGTTCCAAGAAAAAGTATTCACTCTTATGTTTCTCAACAAAACGGGGCTTAAATTAATGCTTTTCACTGACAATTTTTTTTATCAGCACCACAGAATTCAAACACAACTAATCCATTAATATGCTTATTCTTTATAGCAGAAGCTCATCTCCAAATTTTATCGCGCGTCTCGTAATGTCGTGTAAAAACTGTTCAGCCTTAAATCAATAAGAAAATCTTTAAGTCCGAACTGAGTTTATCACGAGAACAACAACATACGTACCCTGTTTCGTTCAATAACCTATTTGTTGTGATTTCAATACTCTACTCATTCTCTTCAACATTTTTATCTCGACCTCCTTATGTCAAAAATTATAATTACAAATCATAAAACTCTGAGTCATAACTAAATCATCCAGGATAACGCACTACACTACCATGTTTGTCTCTAAATTCTACAGGTACAAAATCCGTTTCTTGCCGCAAAGTTTGAAAAGGATATTCCTCATTAATTAAGATGTATCTTATATCCTCATCATTCAGGTAAACCGTTCATATGTTTGAATTCCCAGAAATGATAACGTAGTGGTCCTCAATATTTATTGTCCTCAACCTCAAATTCCTATTTAAGAGATAACTGTTCTGCATTATTAAGTCATTTTTAAGAAAATTTCGATCGAGTAAAGATCAAGAATAAAAACACCTACCTACATAGTATCTGAAATGGGCACAAGTCTGTTCTTCCATCAAACATCTGTTGATGAATTAATAAGTTTATTTGGTAAGGTTAAACGCTTTCGAGTAAAATTTAAACAATTTTCTATGGGAATTTTTGTTTAATACAAATTTGTGTTTTTTTTTTTTAGATCGCACACTTGTTTTTAGTAATGAACCTGAAGATAAACTCCCTGTTAGTCCGAACGAAACCTCGGACCGCGAGGTCTCACCAAAATTTATTGTGGGAGCGAAAAAGTATGGCCGTCGTTCCAGACCACAATTAATTGGATCCGATTCATCGCCATCAGAATCCGACGAACCGGACAGAGAAGCAGCAAATTCCAACAACAGTATAGTAAGTTTCAAGCGGAACAAAGATTTAAACGAAACTCATTTGAATTTTCGTTTTGTTTTTTGCAGGTTCAGAGATCATCATCGCAAAGTGATATTCTGTCATCTCATAGAAGGAGGCCACTTAGTGGAGGAGCTAAGCTTAAGCGATGCGCCTCACTTCCAGCACAAAAAAATCAACGCGTCAGGGAGGCAATTTTGGAGAAAACAAAAGCCGACAGAGCATCCAAGGCAGCCAACAAAATAAACACAAGCAGCGTTGAATCGTTAGGTGAGTTTATTGAATATTCATAGACACACAAGAGCTTGTATCTAATATCAAACAAGAGTTCCCCAATGCACTTGTTTGACAGACAGGGAAACGATTTTCTTTTAAAACGCACAATTTTGTCTTCGATATGTTTTTGTTTCTTTATTTTTCAATCAAAACTAATTGTAAAATAAAAACCCATCATCATGTTACCATTTACTACTACTACTACAAATAGGAAATTTAGATTTTGAAAATCTTACAAACAAAATCCTTGACATTTGGAAAGAGTACGGCAGCGAAGTCGGTACATATTACTTTACTTTTCGTCAACTACAAACTGTATGCGAACGTGTCGGACTTGTGAGCACGGTTGCCGAAAAAGTCGCCGAAGAAGTATTCGAAAAACTGAACAAACTCAAAACCGAACAAAAAATTAGTTTTAAACAATTTTTAAGTGTTATTACTTGTTGTGGGGATGACGCATGTGATCCAGCAAGTCTTCTGCCACCACCACCAACAACATGGCCGTTCAATAACTTTTTTGAATTTGGTGTGCCTAAGCCACCCTTCTATTCGGCGGCGGGGCCTTCGGTGGAAAGTAATTCCCTTAGATTATCTCGAGCCGTTAACGATGATAAGCAATTTTGCAATATGAAAGGTTTGTTTTGTTTCCTTTTTTCCAGATTTATCTGCGTTTTAAGTTTGTATTTTTTGTTCGTATTTTTGATTTTCATCTATCGCACCATTTAGCATTTTTTGTTTTGGAAAATTTGAGTTAAGCTCGCAAATGCACTTTGTAAACGTAGGTGACTCTCAGAAGAGGCACCCAATGGTGATGGCTTTTGGCATAGAATCTTTTGTTTCATTTACACGCACACACTCTGAGATATCAATGTTGTCTTGTAGACCGTGCTTGTTCCGTTTATGAATTTTTCAGTGGTTGTAACAAGTAACAAGTTCTTTTCTAAACTCAAAGATGTTACCACCACTGATAGTCTTATTCAGAACAATCTGTTAGTCTCCCTTCATACTGTAAGCAAATTGTCTTCTTTTTTGTGTTTTATCCATGTCTTTTGTTGTATGGAGTCAAAGTTCAAATAAAAAACGAATACACATTTTGTTTATAGATATTCCAGCACAATTGGACACAGTCCCAATGCATAGCATAATTGAAATGTGGGAACGAGCTAACATAAGCAGCCCAAAGGGACTATTATTGAGCTTAGGTTTTGACGAGGAGGAAATAAATGTTGTCCAATTGACAAAAGTGTTGGAAGAAGAACTCCGTGGCTTGTGTGGTGAAGCACAAACAACGCTCTTGAAGGCATCCCTAGCCCTTCAATCGGCAGAACTCTCGACATTGAAGCAATCCTACATTCAATTGAGCGAAGAAAACAAGAAAATGCATGCTGACAACAAAGACGCGAACCGAAGAGTTATCATGTTGGCTCAGGAAATAGACGAAAGACATGCAAATTTAGAAGACACAACCAAAAACGAGGTAAGCTTCAAACAAAAATTTTTATTTCAATCAAAATTTAATCGATTTCCTTGAATTCCAGATTCGATTACTTGAACAACGGCACGCCGAAGTGGTTCGCGATTTAACAGCTCGAATGGCAAATGACCGAGAGAATTGGTCAAATTTGACAGCTCGCTTCGAGGCCCGAATTAAATCACTTGAACAGGAAGAGACCAAGCTAAAAACAGAAGCCGAATCGTTAAGAAAAGAAAACAACGCTCTTGAGAATGAACAATTGGGTCTTCAAAAACAAGTCACTTCCCTTTTGGAGGCCAATATTAAATTGAATAATGAAATTGTCGAATCCGAGGAGAGAAGCCGCAATGACGAAGGAACGAAAAACGAAAAAGACACCGAAGAGATGCTCGAACTGATTGAAAAAATAACAAATCTACAAGCTGAAAATGCAAACTTGCGGGACAAAAATGACGAATTAGTTGCCGAGGTTGAGAGCTTAAACTTTGAGATATCTCGTGTGAAAGTAAAGAAGTCCCAAAAACCGACAGTTGTTCCTCAAACTGGGGAAGAAGATTCCGAGCCTGCTTCGGCCGCAATAAAAAGACGGGGTGATTCCCCAAGTAAAACAAGAATAACCGAGGAAAGTCCGCGACTGGGTAAATTCCGAAGATGTAATGTCGATGCGAATAGTGAAAGCGACGCGAGTGGCGATTGGGTTGCATTGAATTCAGAACTGAATAATCCGTTGAATATGACATCAACTCCTAGTACTTCTTCGGGTTTCTCACAGGATAGCTCCAATTCAGTTGTTGAAGCAAAAGATCAGGAAATTGTTAACCTTAAAGCGAAAATTTCTCAACTCGAAAAGCAACTGAAGTCAAATGTGATTGAGTCAGGTAGCGACGGTGACGCTGACGCGCTCGCGATCTTAAAGAAGGAAAAAGATATATTGGAGGCGCGTTGCAAAGAGCTTGAATCGAGTCTTGAGCTAATGCAAAAAGCCTATGAAGACTGTGAAGACTATTGGCAAGAGAAACTCTCCGAAGAACGCCAACTCTTCGACAAAGAACGCAAAATCTACGAAGACGAACAAAAAGAAAGCGATGTCAAGTTCACCGAGCTGGTGGAAAAAGTACGTGAATACGAGGAGCAATTCAGCAAAGACGGTCGTCTATCTCCGATAGAAGAAAAAGATGTACTCGAACAGCAGTATGCAGATTTGGAAGCTGAGGCCGAACAACTTCGAGAAAACACCCGAGAAATGTTCGAGGAGAAAGCCAAAGAAATCGAAGCACTGCAACATGAAATCGAAGACCTCAAACAAAAGCTAGGCGAGAGTGTGGAAATTCTAACTGGTGCAACTGAAATGCAATCTGGCGGTGAAATGTCCGATTTAGAAAGTCCAGCAAGCTCACCAATAAGCTATCTTTGGCATCAGAGTACGATTCAGTCGCCGATAACAAAATATAAAAAGAAAAATCTACAGAAGTCTGCCCCCACAACACAGAGATCTAGGTGAGTTTTTACGTTGCGTCTTATTGTGTTTCTTAATTTTGTTAAGCAATTTCGAATGTGTGGAATGGGTGACTTTATTTTTATTTCTGTTTGTTTTTTTTTATAGGTTCAAATTTTTAACAAAAAGCGAAACGTATGTTTTACGTTGTGAAGGAAATTAAATTCTTTTTGTTCTTATTTTAAATTTATCCGATAGGTTGTTATCATTATGCTTTGTCCATTTGTGCCATTTTTTATAATTTTATTAACAATAAAATCTTTAGAGTTGTATTTGTTATTGAGTTCGTTCCGATTTATTTCAAACCCATCAAGCGAAGACGGTTTCAAATGAAGCTTGGTCTCTGTTTGAATATTTTGCAAAGTTGTCGTTCCATTGTTGTGTACTGTATGTTTCGTGTTTGTGAAAATAAAATTTTATTGGTCAGATGCGTTGTTGTAATATTTCGCTTACTGTTCTCCTTATAGATTGAACAATCTTTCAACCTCTGAAACTACCGTTTTCAGTACAACACAATCGAATTCGATTGTGGTAGGTGGTGCTGATGAAACGAAAAACATATCGCCCATTCAAAAACCAAACACTCCAAAGGCATCTACAGCAAATGTAAATGCTGCAAAAGATTGTGAAGACTCCTCCTCATCGACTGCTTCAGGGAAAAGTTTTGAATCTCAGAGTGTTGCATCAACGCACAGTATTCAAAAATCAACGGGCAATGCATCTAGCAGTTGTTCGAGTCCTAATATGATGAAGGAAGAACTCAAGCGTTTGAAGTTCTTCGAGATTCAACTTAAAGATCAAATAAAAGACTTATCACTTAAACGCGATGGCTTAGTTATGGAATTGCAACAACTACAGGAAGCAAAGCCTGTACTTGAGAAAGCCTATGCGGTGAGTTTATTGACCGTTGCCAACTCATGGTTGACATATTATTGAAATTGTGATTTTTATATCCGATAGCGAGCGGCAGCACATCCATCTCTCATCCAGAGAGTTAATCATCTTGAGCTGAAGAACAGACATTTGCAGAATGTTATCAAACAGCAACATCAGTATACGGAATCCTTGATGCAACGTAATATCACACATTCAAATCGGTTGGATTATTTCTTATGTTTGTTTTTTTATTTTTAGAATCATGGCAACAGCAACACGCTGAATTGTCAGATCTTCGAAATCGAATAGAAACCCAAGGAATGATTATGACTGAACAGACACAACGTCTAGCAAACGCTGATGTACTCGTCAAAGAGCTATACGTTGAAAATTCTCATCTCACAGCTACCATTCAGCGCCTTGAGCAGCAAATGTGTCGCGTTAATCTAATACACCAGCACCAGAGCTTAAGTGGCCTGCCAGGAATGCCTTAATCCCTTAAATAGTTTTATTTACTCTTATAAGCACCAAATAATCTATTAATTAACTTAATTTCTAGTGCTGGATAGAATTCCGTCAGGTATATTAAAAAAGAAAACGAATGTTCGCAGTTGAACTCAGATTATTCGACCATTTATATTTATTTTTAATTCGAATGTACATAGGTATGTAATCGTATTGGAAATTGTCGTGGCCAGCCAAACTTTTTTTCTTTTGTCGAAAAGAAAGTTACTCCCATTTCAATTCATCACTGAATAATCCCTGTTCGACTGGATACATTCTCGCAATTATATATTTAATATAAATACGTATATATTTTTTTCAACTAAGAAATTTTTATGAAGTGATAGGAAAGTGTGTTTGCATCAACGAAAGTCCTCTAGATTGTATCAATATTGTTCAGAGATAAAATTTCCTTCTATTAGATAGTCTAATGTAATTATACAAAACCACAGTTAATCAATCAGTCTTTATTTGTATTTATTATGATTTTGTCTTGTTAAATTTACACACACACACACACAATCTGTAAGCATGTTGTTAAGTGTATGCTTGTAGAGCATAATTTATGATTAAAAAAAAGAGACGCACGATTCTATAAAATTTTATTTACTTTTTATTAAAATATTATTTATATTTTTACTGCTTATAGTGGAATGATATTGTTGTTGGTTTTCATTTTATTTTGTTTTGTAAGATCTCAAAAATAAATAAAATATTTAAGAAATTATTATGTGCTTAAAAAATTTATTAAAAATATGTGAAAATTAATAAATGTCAGATGTTGTGAAGTAGAGAAAACAAGAGCATGTTCAAATTCAAATTTATTAAAAAACAAAAAGAAAGTATTGACATTTTTAAGTAAGCAAATAAATTTATAATTTAAAAGCACTAAAAAAATTATAGTTGTTGAATTGATCATTCTGCTGTTAGCGATACAAAAATATCAACGAAGGAGTAAGAAACATATATTTTATGCAAATATTAATTTATACTTAACTAAACATAACGTATTAGTTTGCTATTAAAGAAAATCTTTAAAAGTATGATTTTTATGTGTATCGCTTAAAATGAATTTGGCCCTTCCTTCCTCAAGGTGGAGCTTCGGTCCGTTGTGGACTGGGGCCTCAATCAACAATCTCCGCCAGCCAGCTTGGTCCCTAGTTAGCTGTCTCCAGTTTTGCGCTCCAAGTTGATTGAGGTCCTCTTCCACTTGTGTGCGCCACCTGAGTCGCGGCCTTCCTCTCCTTCTACGTCCCTCGGGAATAGTGTCGAAGGCTTTCCGGGCCGGAGCATTGGTGTCCATTAGCTCTAAATTACCAAGCCATCTGAGTCTCTGGACCTTGACTCTTCTGGCTAGGTCCATATCGTTGTACAACTCGTAAAGTTCGCTGTTGTATCTTCTCCTTTCCCCATGACCCGAAGAACTTTCCTCTCGAAACAGCCTAAGGCAGATTCATCCATGCTTCTGCACCATACAGCAGCACTGGGATAATGAGGGTGTTATACAGTTTTACCTTAGTTGCTCGAGAGGGGGCTTTTCCACTCAATTGCTTTCTTAGCCCAAAGAAACAGCGATTAGCAAGAGTTATTCTCCGTATCTCGGGGCTGGTGTTATTGCCCGTGTTGCCTAGGTGGTTAGGTTAGGTTGAACGGGCTGATAGTTGATGTTGTTACCATCACACTTAGATCAATGTAGATCCATTGTGGTACCCCGAAGTGTTGTAACTTCCTGAAAAGATATAATAGCCTATGAATCATGTGGTTTGTTTAACCATTTAGAGGTCTTGACAAAGTTTAGTAAACTTTTGACTGTCAGTTCTGATAGTTCCTCTAGTTCATTAAAGAAGAAGTTGCCTAGAGTTTTCTTCCTAGCAAGACAGAGCGAAGGACAGTGGCAGAGAAAATGAGCTCGTTTTCATCACCACAGCCTCTACAAAGGTCATCAGTACTGAGCCCCATCTTCTTCTTATGGTAGCCGAGTAGGTTGTGTCCTGTAATAATGCCGATAAGGGATCTTAGGGAGGGTTTATTAAGAGTTAAAATCCAATCGGATCTTTTCTTATCGTATCTAGGCCATAGCTTCCTGGTGTTAACACAGGTTTCTAGGAGATTCCATCTGTCGTTGGATTTTTGAGTGATGGTTTTACTGACGTTATGTTTCAGTTCACATAAAGGTAGCCCTATATGATGGTCTATCAGAGAGGGTTCCAGTGTGGAGCCCTCCCTAGCAAGTTCATCCGCCTTTTCGTTGCCTGGTACATCACTGTGGCCAGGAACCCAGCAGAGTCTTACGTTATGCTGTGTGCCAAGAACCTTTAGCTCTTCGCGACAGCAGGAGACAAGCTACGACTTGATTTGGGATAGCTTTTATTGCTGCTTGGCTATCAATGAAAAAAGTGATGTCCGCGTGTGATATCGCCATCATGGATATATGTTTAGCAGCGTTTTTCACTGCCAAGATCTCAGCTTGGAAGACGCTGCTATGGTCGGGGAGCCTGAATGATTTGGCAAGGTTGAGGCTTTCAGAGTAGAAGCCTGCACCTACTCTAGTATCCATTTTAGAGCCATCGGTGTAGATGGTAATGGTTGAGTCGTTAGTGTAGGGCACACTATTTTCCCAATCTAGTCTATTGGGGAACCTAGTACTAAAAGATTTGTTGAAATCTAAATAAGGGATCATATAATCTGTGCAGATATTGTTGTCTACGTATTTCGTAAGAATAGCTGCGTGGCCACTCTGGCTTGTTTTACAGATGTTAGTTTGGCTGAGCCTGAGGGCGCTGTTCTTGGACGAATAGATCTATTGGGGGGAGATTGAGGATCGTTTCTAAACCCGCAGTTGGGGTAGTCCTCATCACACCACTAGTACAGATACAAGCCATTCTCTGTACTTTGGTAAGTGTTTTTAAATTCGTGGATTTGTCCAGCGCTTTCCACCAAACCAAGCTGCCATAAGTTAGAATCGGTCTGACAATGGCAGTGTACATCCACATGACTATTTTGGAGTTCTTGTTACATGGAATCTTGTTACATGAGTAGAGTGCGATCGTGAATAGCGGAGCCTAGGTAGACAAACTTGTCTACTTCGGTGTTGTGTGTCCTCCCTCGAAGACAGCATTTACTTCATTTTTCCCTCATTTTCCGCTAAACCCAGTCTTCACAAGCGAATGAGCTTGGCAGGGATGCCAAACTAGACAGCTTTATACAGTTCGTTTCTGTAGATGCTGTCATTCGCGGCCTTAAAATAGATGAAATGGTTTGGAGTTCATAGTTTTTTTTCCAGTACGCTGGTTGACTTTCCTGGTCTGAAGCCACATTGATATTGTTGACGAAAGGCTTCAGACGTTCACATATTACGGCATAGAGGATCTTGAAGGGGATGTTAAGTAGGCTGATTCCTCTGTAGTTGGCGCAGTTTAGTTCCATTCATAAGGCATGTATTCTTCCGATCATATCTTACAGATGATTTGGTACATGCTCCTATCTAGATCGCCAGCTGCTTTGAACAGCTCAGCAGGTAGACTATCTGCCCCAACGGTTTTGTTGGATTTCAGCCGTGATATTCACTTCTTTTAGGTTGGGTTTGCGGAATTGTCCGATAGAAGGCTGCTGCCTGACGGCGGGATTTTGTTCGTCGTCGCCTTTATACAGTCTACAGAAGTTGTCTTTCCAAATCCCCAGCATTGACTGCGATTACTATGATGTTCCCTTGTTTATCTCTGCAGGCTCGATGACCTTGAGCCAGCTGTTTTACCTTCCGATAAAACCTCCGAACTTCGTTCCTGCTCGTTGGCTCTCTCAACATCCTCGATCTGACGAGGTAGGTTCTTCTTGACCACAGCTTTAAAATTGCAATTATTAGAGATAACAAATCTGAGAGAACACCCAGTGTTCGGGATGAAGGATGATCGACGACATAAAACGAAGGTTGAATTGCTGTAAATGTTAATGAAACAAAAACGCGAAACGCTCCGTATTTTTGAATAGCTTTTTATATTTTAAATGTGTTAAAGTAGAATAAAATACAGTTTTGTTGTAATTTACTGCAAGAAATCGGCAACTTCTTCTAGTTCTCTTACTCTAGCCTGCTTCTGGGCCCACCTTGTCTCGGCTACTTTAACATTGAGCACCCAACGATCGTGAGCCAGTCGAATGCCACAAGTCATGTCTGCATTGTTAGCCTGATTTTTCAAATGGATTGAGTAACTGCTGTCGGAACGGGGATGTCGCTTCTTTGCTGGGCAAAGTTTTCCACCCTTGGGGAATGGTGGCTCTTGCAAATACTTCTTCAGACACCCTTGGTGAAATAAATGACCACAATAGACTCGTTCACAGTGCATGTCGCTAGTATCATCGGTTACTAAATCGTTGGCATCCTTCGGAAGGACACTCTGGTCACATATCGGACATTTTTCTTCGTAGAAATCCAGCGTGGCATCGATACAAAATTGTAGCGATTTGTAAAGGCTCGGCACCGGCTGGAATGGCTGAGTGCTTTTGTCTTTCGCAACCCTTAGAGGCGGTTCGACACACTGCCGAGCGATTTCTTTGGATTGCCCATTAAGATACCTTAGGAGAACCGCTGGCAAATTTGTTTCTGCATCTCTGAGTATGACACATTGTTTCGGATATTCGACTGGGACGTCTGCTTTAACCTTGTAATAATAGTTGCCACCCTTAACAACCAAATTTACACTTGAAGACTTCTGCTTGAGTTTTAACAATTCATTGGCACTGTTTCCAAGAGATTTTTTGATATTTAAAATCTCGTCGTACGCCACACAGAGTGGATTCTCTTTCAAGTATTGTTCAATGAACTTAAGAACATGAATAGCTTGAGGTTTGCCAAGGATTTCTTTAGCTTTCTTCTCAGCAAGATTAGCTAGTGCATCGAGAAACTTGCCAGACAGTGTTTTGCTTTTGATTTCAACTAGAATCGGAGAATGAGGATATTTTTCGGGAAACCTCAGACACACACTCAATTGACGACTATTGGTTTGTATGATATCGACTCGAACAAGCACCGCCGTGCATGTAATTATTTTTGAGTTTTCGACGACATTTTCGCACAGTTTTTTTATTTCTTCGATCTCAAAATCAATTGTGCTCATAATCCTAAAAATTGGGTTTTCTATTCTGCAAAACCCAAGGCTTGATCGACTTGATTTATGAAAATGTTTATAGTTAGTAAATTTTTAATCACAAAAACGGCAAAAAAAAAATATCTCTACAACAAAAGTTAAGCGAAAGCAGTCGAACCTCGAACGAAAACGAAAACTGCAAGCGAAATTCAGAGACAAAAGGAGATCGGAAACTGACTTACGTTTTACCCTCCGGATACCGCAAATTTTATTTTACCGTCACTCGTGTATGTGAATAAATGAGAAAAAACAGCAACAAATATCAGAGGTGCGTTTTTGCGCTGACTATAATCAACTATAATCAACAATGGTTGACTATTTCTCGTTTTTGCACGCCAATAGTTACGATTCGTAATCACAATTGTCGTTTTTGCGGTCTGTGTTGATGTGTCAAATCGTAACTATCTCTAACTATTTCCAATCCATCTCAGGAGGTGAGTTGAAAGTGGTTGGTGTGTCAAAGTGTGACACAAAAACTATAGTCAACTATCGTCAGCGCAAAAACGCACCTCAGGTGGTATGTCGAAGTTTACTGAGATAGTATTGGTAAAAACACGAATACTCTTGCAGTAAACTTTGACCGCAGCTTGTAGACATTGTCATTTTGACAGCTTGGTTTCCCATCTCCCTTTTAACTCATCTGTGGCGAAATTACAAAGCAGGCGTTTTTCTTTTTTAGTTCAGAGCTCCGAACTCTGAGTGTTCAGAGCTTGCTGAACAAGCTCTGAACAAATGAAGCTCTGAACATTTTCTGAACGCTCGGAATTCATTTTGAAATGCAATGGAGCATTTTTAGATCAGACATCGACACTTCGTATTTTTGAAAGCTGAAATTAACATTTTTTTGTTAATAAATAAAATATTTAATTTATTATTCAAAATAAAACTTATCAACTTTGCCTGAGCGACTTGTTTCCACCACCATTTCAATTGCTTTGAGAAAAACACGCTTGCGCTCAGCATTTCGTTCATTATGCTCGGTCTCTTTTTTCTGAGCGCGTCGGTCGAACTCTGAACACTCAGAATCAGTGCTCTGAACGAAAAAAGTAACACAACTTTGATGCTCTGAACACTCTGAACTAAAAAAGAAACACAATTTTTCATTTGACAGTTCAAGCTCTGTTCAGATGTAAAAAAGAAAAACGCCAAGTGAGAGCTTTGTATATGGAATTTATAGTAGTTGCAGCCTTTGTATATGCATTTACCTAGTACTATCAAGAATGGTTTTCTGTCAAAGCAAGCAGAGAACACACATTACAAACTTATGTAAAAAACTGTCAAACCAAGCAGAAAACCATTCTTGATATTACCTGGTAAATCCATATACAAAGGTTGCAGCCTCAAACTGACAGCGCCAAGACGGGACGACTCTCCAACCAAAAATTCTCGAGGCTGAAAATACTATAAATTCCATATACAAAGGTGAGAGTGCGAAAATCTCCGGATTTGCTCATTCGCTGTCACTGTCATCCTTAAGCCTAGTACATACTTCCTCGTGAAGTGAACGTTCGCCAGTGGAGAAAGTGAACTTTTGACATTGCTCACTGGTACACACTTGTGAATACACGTTGTGAACATTTGTATTCTATTTCATATAAATCCATTTTATCTTTTTTTTGTTTAAACCACGCGCAAAGCAGCCACAAACTTTCAATGACCAAATGTCAAAGCTTCACCAACAGTTCCCGTACATTTTGCACGTGAATTGCCCGTGAACGAAAACTCTCCACTTTGTTCTCCACTCAGCTTCACGAGCACGTTCACGGGTGAACCAAAAACCGAAATTTGTATGGGTTCACGAGATGGTTCACAAGTATGTACTAGGCTTTATCAGGGAGGTTCACATGGACGAACAATTCAATTCAATTCAATTCATTTTTATTGAGTCTTTTTCTTACAATAGGCCTTTTTCTTTTTTAGCTCTGAGCAGGGTACGGAGTAGAGCCTGAGCTCATCGAGCTCGGTCTGAGCAGAGTTAGCTCAGACCTTTCCGAGTTAATAAAGAAACAAACCTGAGCACGGAACTGTCACACATACAAAAAAAATTGAAAAAAAAAATTATTTTCCTTCATTCGGAGAACAACTTACTCCGCCCGCCATTTCTACCGTTTTAATTTTTTTTTCGTATCATCTCAGTCATGATAAATGAACAAAATACATGAAGTTGGCCGCGCTCAACTTTTTACTCCATCTACTCCATCAATTTTAACCGAGCTCGTAGATCGCGCTCCGACCACGGTCTGATCTAAAAAATAAACAAAAGTCGAGCGCTCCGATATGTCTGAGCTAAAAAAGAAATACGGGTTTTTTTTTGACAGCTCCGTACCCTGCTCGGAGCTAAAAAAGAAAAACGCCTAATTTATGTAATGTTATCACTGATCTCTATTATAACTGGATAGTGGATAGGAGCAAAAAGTTTGACTCCCATAGAAGACTGTTATAAGTGTAAAGGTACCATCCAGGTATAACAGTTATACCAAAATATAACACTTCCCCAACACTGATATCTATAGGCGTTTTTCTTTTTTACATCTGAACAGAACTTGAACTGTCAAACGAAAAGTTGTGTTTCTTTTTTAGTTCAGAGTGTTCAGAGCATCAAAGTTGTGTTACTTTTTTCGTTCAAAGCACTGATTCTGAGTGTTCAGAGTTCGACGGCGCGCTCAGAAAAAAGAGACCGAGCGTAATGAACGAAATGCTGAGCGCAAGCGTGTTTTTCTCAAAACAATTGAAATGGTGGTGGAAACAAGTCGCTCAGGCAAAGATGATTAGTTTTATTTTGAATAATTATTTTATTTATTAATGAAAAAATGTTAATTTCAGCTTTCAAAAATACGAAGGGTCGATGTCTGAACTAAAAATGCTCAATTGCATTTCAAAATGAAATCCGAGCGTTCAGAAAATGTTCAGAGCTTCATTTGTTCAGAGCGTGTTCAGCAAGCTCTGAACACTCAGAGTTCGGAGCTCTGAACTAAAAAAGAAAAACGCCTTATAATAGAGATAGAGATAATATAGATCAGAGATATAGACAAAGGAGATCAGTCACTTCTTTTGTTGAACATCACTTCACTCTGTCTCATTTTTTCGGTTTATATAGAAAGAGATGCACAAGTGTAAGAGTACCATGTCAAAATCAATAGGAGTCAAGAAAAGTGTTATAATTTGTATGGAATCCACTATCCAGTATATTATAGAGATCAGTGAATGTTATACATTTTTCTTTTTCTTACTCTAGTGGCATTGGCATATAGAGAACTGTCAAGTATGGCTCTCTTGTTTTAATGTTATTCGATACATATCTTGTCTCTTTTTAGTACAATTTAGCTCTTGCTCATGTAGCCTTATCAAAGTTACTTTTGACGTTTAAGTCAAGGTATCTTACTCTAACCTTTGTATACAAATCAGAATGAATCTCATCAGAAATATTTGTGTCAAAAGTACATTGTATGTTTTTGTCTTCTGTTTTGCAAATTTTCATTTGCCACTTAATTTATTAAGATTTCAGAGTTTACTTTAGAGTTTTATTAAATTTGCATATCTTTGTCAAACAAAGAGATTTCAGTTATTAATCTTAGTCAGCTTATTCTAAGAAAATTCATATATAATTAATTCATTATGTAAAATCATTTACAAAAAATGGAAGCATACGCTTCTTTCTTACATACTAATTATGATAAATGTATTTACATGTGTATATATGAACTTCATTGTTTCTTAAAGATAATTTAATAATATGTATTTACAAATTTAAAGTATTATTATATCTATATACATTATTTGTTATTTCAAGGTATATGTTTGCCACGGGTACCTATTGTTTCGGCATTTTTGTTTTGCATTTTGTTATTTCGCTTTTCTCTCTTCGATTTTCTTTTATTTCGCAAAACTTGTTTTGTTTTTTGTTTATTTTGTTTTTTCCTGTTTCGCGCCAGAATTGTTTCGCTCTTTTTGTTTTGCCATTAACTCTCTCGCAAAATTGTTAATTTGCAATACGATTGTTTCGCCACAGGTTATCTCGCTAACGGTTATTTCGCATTTTTTCTGAATTCTCTTGGGAACGTAATAATTGTTATCTAATTAGTCTTCATTAGATGGCTTTTAGTCTTTGAAACCTCCCGCGTAAGGTTAGAATGCAGTAGAGTATTTTAATATTGCTTTAAATTAAAAAAATTGGAATGTAAAATCATATGCGATACTTTTAAATCAATTTGAGGAAAGGATAAACTAAGTGATGAAGGATTTTCCTATTATTTTGAAAAAATAGTCAATTCAAATTCATATGTACTTCGTCTGTTTTTTTTTTAATAAACGATAAAACGAAGGTTTAGGCATGCTGGAATTTTTGGGTGCGTTGCATTGCGGAAACCTTTTTACGACCTCAAAACAAGATCAAACATTTGGAATGGGCCAAAACCCATCAAGATTGGACAGATGAAGACTTCAACAGAGTCTTATGGTGCGATGATTCCGAGTTTGAGGTGTTTGGCTCAAATCGCAGAGTGTATCGTTGATACAGATAGTGGTTCTTCCCGCATTTCATTGATTTCGGCGCGAATTTCTGGTGCTGTTTTCTTCCTAGAACGCTTGCTTATGGTGATGATATGCAGATCTTCGGTTTTCGTCGTAACTCTAGGTCGTCTTGACCTCGGTTTATCCTTAAAACCGTCGGTACTAGAGTAACGCTGTATGGTCCTGCGAACTACTCCTTTGGATATCTTCAGTTTTGTGGCGATTTCTCTTTGCAAATAGCCTTCTTCAATAAGGGTCATAATCGCAGATTGAGTTTCAGTGCTTAATTCCTTTACTTTCCCCATGATGCGTACTTGGTTTACTGAAGAAGATCACGGTCTCAAATAAATTAAAATTGGATAAAACCGAGCATTTTATACAAAATCCTGAATATGCAGGTATTCAGATTTTACATTTTTCTACCCTTTAACATTACCCAAGTCATAAAAAAATTCCAAATTGAATGAAAAAAGTCATAAAAATTAAAAACTACGGGAAATCCAAACAGAAGTCAAAAAACCAAAATTGGGATTTTTTTACCTTTTTTCACAAAATTCCTTATAATTTACAGAAAAGGATTAATATCTGCGGTTTTTTCACTTGTACCTTTTATGAATGGTATAAGTTATCAATGCAGGTAAAAAAATCCTATTTTGATTCATAAACTCAAGCGCCAGGTATAAATAAAGCAACCCTTTGAAGGTGGTCTCAAACTTTTGACCGGTAGTGTATATAATATATTCATGTACGACTTTCCGCACATAAACATCTGCCCAAATGCATCACCAACGAAAGGATTTCCTTTTGCGGACGATACAATAATTTTGGCTCATTCTGAGTACCCACACGACGCACTCCGTAAACTTTCAAAACATGCTGATAGAATTGCACAGTTTTACAGTAAATGGGGAATCAAGCTTAATTTTTCAAAATCGGAAGCAATATGTTTCAGGAACTCGTACAGCAAAGGTAGATTAGGTGTTGTTGCTGAAAGCAAAAATCTGAGCCTTAGAATAAACAATGTACAAATTCCATTCAAGAATAAAATAAAATATCTCGGAGTTGTATTCTCAAACCTTTTGAAATTTAATCCTCATGCTAGGAATCTAAAAGAAAAAGCAGTGAAAGTAGCAAATATACTCACACCATACTTACGACATCAAAGCCTTAAACAAAACACGAAACTAATGTTTTATAAAACACTGATAAGACCCATTTTGCTCTACGGATTTCCATGTTGGTTTTCCATTTCGCCCACGGTCGCAAAAGAGCTTGAAATCTTTGAAAGAAAGGTTCTAAGACTTTGCTTGAATAAACATTATAAAACAAGAACAAAAAAGTATTCAAACATCTATGTTTATCATGAAACTAAAATTATACCCCTGATGACATACGCATTTACATTAATGAAAAAATTCACGACAAAAATGAGCTGGTCAGAAAATGAATTGATCAAAGACATTTTTGACCAACAGAAAAACATATCCTGGGAAAATTCAGCATATCTGTCCCCCATAGGAATTGAAAATGAGAATTTCGATATTGATCTGGAGTGTGCCCTGCCCAGAGATTATATATGGTAAGGAGATGGGAAACAAAGCTGTCAAAATGACAGATGCCTACAAGCGTTTTTACCAATACTATCACATTTTGGACCATAGTTTCTTTGAAAGTATGCGTTTTTTTACCAATACTATCACAGTTTGGACCATACATTTTGTGAAAGTATGCGTGTTTTTACACAGTAAATATGGTCCTGCCATATTGTTTTTGTTTGTATATTTTTCATGTACAAGGAAAGAAAATAAAATGAAAGAAAACGAAAATTGAGGGATCTAGGGAGTGAAACGTAAGTCAGTTTCCCATCTTGTTACTTATTTAATCTTTGGCCCTGCCATCATTTTATCAACGAGTGGTCCAAGGACAAATTCGTGGCTAACATTTTTTTTGGAATATTCATGTGAGTCACGCTGCGTCTCGATTGTCTTGCCTGGCTGGACTGGCGGCATCTCATGGTTTGCGTAATGCGAATGGTGTGATGGGGGCTGTTTTAGCTGGACGGGTTGGTCGGGTCGTGGCGTGGCAAACGGGCATGGTTTATTTCGCTTTTTTTATCTCGCTTTTGGTCGTTTCGCCACGGTCGTTTTGCATTTTGTTATTTCGCATTTCATTCGTTTCGTTTGGTCTTTTAGTTGGTTCGCTTTCGATTGTTTCGCTGATTTTTTTTCGCCTTTCAGTCTTTTCGTTTTTCGTTTATTTTGCATTCGTTTATTTTGCAATGCGGGATGATTTTTTGTTTTTATTAATTTCAGTTAGACAATTAAAACGTAATAGCATTCAGTAATAGATTTTCAGTTTCTATTACATTTTTAACAGGGACGTTACTTAGTTAAGTAAAGGTCGCAAATCACTTATGAATAAGAATTTTTAGTACAGCTGCTTAAAGGTCGCTTAAATATTGAAGCCTGCTTAACTAATTAACCTTTAAGAGCCTGCTTAAGAAATCATTATGAATACGGCTGTAAGTATATATGTTACTCTAAGGTGACATGGGAAAAACCTAAGGGAAATAGAGGAATATTACAATGCAGAAGATGCCAGGCTTTTGGTCACCTGGCTAAAAATTGCGCACGCAAGTATAACTGCGTCTAATGCGAGGGTAACCATGAGCCTGGTGGCTGTAAGTTAATAAAAAGAGAAGACTCAATAGCTTATTGTATTAATTGCAAAAAATTTGATCACCCAGCCAATTACAAGGATTGTCCCTTCTACGAAAAATATTTATATAACAGAAAATTGTTATTGCAAAAGGCGGCACAAAAACGCGAACAAAATAACTTGACTGTCCATGTTCAATCTCAAAGTAAAAATCTAAGAACAGAGACAACTTTATATTCGGATCTATTCAAAGAAAATACAAAGGTAGGATATTCCAATGCAGAAGTTTCACAAAATAACCCTTTAAACGAATTTTTCGACCTCTCCAATGAACTGTTTGGAACCTCAGTCTCAGATTTGATGAGTAAAGTAAGTAATTATCTTAAAATTATTAACAATATTGAATCCATTGAAGATAAACGCAGAGCGTATCTGGAATTTCTTAACGAAGTTCTAATCACACAATCCAAATAATGGCTCTAAAAATATTAAGTTTTAACATTGGGTCCCTAGTTGAGCATTCAAGGAGAATTGAATGCCTTAAAATTCTCGTTGGTAACCAAGTAACCGTAGCTTTTCTGCAAGAAACGCATCTCAATAAAAGACATAAAATCTTTTTAGACACTTATGCTTTTATTCGAAAGGATAAAAATCAGGGGGTTGGTCATAGAGAATATATAATACCTAGAGTCGCGACTTCGGGTGTTCGCTCTCTTTTTGCCTACAAGCTGAAATTTGTTCGTTTTATACTAACCCAGTGAGAATGTGTTAGTTTTCCAATGCTTTTTAAATGGGAGACTGCACCAATACATTCGCACTGACCTAGATACAATGCTCAGGTTTGAGTCGAGGTGGGTGTCATGGGCTCAGATTTCAAAAATAGGTTTCCGTTGAGCTCAAAATTTTCAAAAACAACCAACATACAAAAAATGCATGTAATATAAAAAATAACTACATTTCATTGTTTCTTTGCACTTGCAAAATATAATTGCATTATTATTTACCAATATTTGTATCAAAATTCTTAGAAATCTTCAAACGAACAAACAAAAATCAAAAAAGTATGCGTAAACCTTAAAGAAAAAACCAAACGTGCCCTTAGTCACGTGGTGAAATTTTTGACAACTTATGTCAACAGTATTTGACATTTGAAATTAGAATTTTTTTTCCCATTTCAAAGGAATAAGGAAATCTATTTTTTGTTGTGAAAATAAATAAAACAATTTACCAAAATATTACAAATCAAAACGATATTCTATTCTTAAAAGCATTATTTTGTTTTTGTGTGTGTTTTGTCGGGTTTTGATAAAGTTCTACCAAGAATACGATGTTCACCGACAATTGAAGAGGTTTGAGTTCATATTTTTACTTACACAAATTTCATTATTGACAAATTTTAACAGGAAAAGACAAAGGAACCAAAAAAGAACACCACAACCCTGCCAGCAACCAAAGAACTCTATGCAAGTCAATCAAATACCACAGAAGCCCTACAAATGGGAAAAATATCGTTGCATGCTTGAAATTGCCGTCAAAAATTTCCGAAAAACAACCACTCTATCAAGAAGAATGGAAAAAATTCTGGAATCGTCGCTACAAAGAATTGGAAAACGAAAAGAACGTCGATCCCAACAAATACGACTACAAGCCCGAATGTATTTTATTCTGGACAAATCGCATGAAGGAATTGCACGCGAGAAAGCCAGAAGTTAGAACGTGAAATGATTGTTAATGAGAATGACGTTTTGTTTATTTCTATTCGTTCGAATTATCCAGGATTATGGTAACATCACGCATTGAAGAACCGCCAAGAGGGCGAAGCGGTGACGATCGCTATCCGGAAGCAACTGAACGCAAGAGGAACACAGGCGCAAGATTTGAGGCACCGCCTCCACCGAGGTTTGATGCTTCCATTGCTACAAGGTAAGTTTGGTGTTTAATCTTCGTCAGAAAAAGGTTCCCTGATTATTTGTTTCTATTAGTTATGATAAACGTGACGACTATGGAAGTTCATCCAATGTCGCTGCCAAGGAGATGGGTTCAGGAGCAGCCAAGAACATCACCATCAAGAACGACAAGGGTCGTTTGTCGCAGGCTGAAATCGACAGGATGGTGTCTGAAGCCGAGCAGTACCAGGAGGAGGACGAGAAACACCGTCAACGCATCGCTTCTCGCAACAGTCTGGAAGCGTACGTTTTCAACGTGAAGCAAGCAGTCGAACAAGCTGGCAGCAAGTTGGACGAGTCGGACAAGAGCAAAGCTCTGGATTGTTGCAACGACATGATCAAGTGGTTGGACAACAACACCACGGCAGAGAAAGAAGAGTACGACTACAAGATAGAGGAGACCACCAAGATTTGCAGTCCGATTATGACAAAGATTCACACTGGTGGTGCCGGAGCCGGATGTGGAGCTCAGTATCAGCAACAATGGCCCAACAGTTGAAGAAGTAGACTAAACGGAACTACGCTTTTAAGCCGGATATACACAGTTCAAATGCTTGTCATGCACAAGCAAGTGTATTAGTGAACAAGTCACACGCTCCTCCGAGGATTCGCCCATCTTGATTGTCATAGCACAGCAGTGCTAACGACGCCGTGGCGGTGGTCTTCTTCTCCATACATATTTCATGAAGTTACGGTGTATAGAGTAACTGCCTCTGATGGTAGTAGTGACAATATCTGCCATTTCACGACCTGTCATATTTAGATGATGTTGTATGAATCTGTTTTCTCTGCACCATATGCCGCGGGCGCCCATGATGAAAGGTAGTACAAAGATGTTGTGTTGTGGATACCTCTCTTTGACGGCATCGATAAAGTTGGGCGTGCTGTAGATCGCCACTTTTGTATTGTATTGGGAGCTTAGAGAAAGGGGACCTTCCCAGTGTACACCGACGTCGCAAATAATTAATTCGTTCCCTTTCATTAGAATGACGTCAGGCTTCTTTAAGATACCGTCTCTACAACGGATGTTCGGCTCTAGTTGGTAGGCCCAGTTTTTACGCACTGCGATGTTTGTCAAGCGCTTAACGATATAGTTGTGCCTCTTGATTCTGTTAGCATGTGAAATCGGACATCTCTGCATTATGTGGCTGTTGGATTCTTTTCGATTGCAACCGGCTCGGCAGTTTCGCGCTTCCGGAGGATTTGACGGGATTCCAGCACAGGGCAATAAGTTGAAACGCAGTTGAATGCTTCTTATGTAGTCTTCGCCATTCCAGCATTTGGGGGGGTAGCTTAGGTGTTTTGAGCTAGCTGGAGAGTACTTCGCTTGTGATAAGCCGTTTCCAGAAAACGAGTTTTGGAGGAGTTGATGGTGTTTCTCTTGGATTTCCGTTTTTGTCGTCGATCCCGGCTTAATCATTTTGCAAATATTATTCAGTCGGTTGGTTGCTAACTGAAATATTGCATTCAATTGTGGGCTGGCATTTCTAAGCTTATCGATTCTAGCTTTTATTATGATTGGGATGTTATCACTAAAGTTGAACAGTCCCAATCCGCCGTATTTAACTGGTGCGTGGAAGACGCTACTGTGACATCTCGAATTCAGATGCAAGAAGCATCTTGCTGCTTTGCGGATCTTTGCGTCGGCCATCTTCAGTACCTTCCTGTTGATGTTGGGCTTTTGCAGCTGGGCTATGTACCGTGGGACCAGGTATTCCTTGAGGATACTGAGTTTCTGATGTGGCTTAAGAGGGGCCCTTGAGATCCTTTTAAGTTGATCAAAAAGATTGCCAAGACTTGGTGGAGAGAGACCTGTAAAGGTGAAATTTTCACCCAGGTATTTAAATGAGCCCTCTGTGTCTATCTTCGGTATCGCAGTTGAGTTGATCTTGAACACAGTTCGGGTATCCAGACACACTTTTTTCTTGGACGGAACGGTCTTCAGAACGAAGGAGGAGCATTTCTTTGCATTGACGCTCATGCTCATAGACGTGAGGAAGTCTAGGGTTTTCTTGAGCATACGTTTTCCATCGTCCGGTACTCCGGCCACCAAAATGATGTCATCCGCATAGGCGAGGCAGGTGACTTTGTTGCCATCAATGTTTACTCCATCAAAATCTTCGTCAAGAGTAGCGATAAGCTCGTCCATAAAGATGTTGAAATGGACGGGCGATGCTGGATCACCCTGCTTGACGCCTCGAAGTATTGGGACTGTGCCGATTGTTCTACCGTTGCAGTGGATGGTAGTGCTGCTATTCGCGAAAGACGCCTCGACTAGGTTGATGTATTTGTTGTCGACTTTTGTTCTTCTTAGGGCTCTAAGTATGGCGTTGTGCGGTACGGAGTCAAATGCGGCTGCCAGATCGAGGGAAATTAATGTTAGCGGCTTCCCTTTGAGTCTGTGATGCTTGATGAGATTTTCGACTGACCACGTGTTGGCAAAGCAGCCGTCGATTTGTGTAAAACCGCGTTGATTTTCTTGTAGCTCGATGTTGTTGAGTCGTTTAGCGAGGATTCTATTAAATACCCGGAGAATAATAGAAGATATTGTTATTGGCCTCCAGTTCTTGGGATTCTCCAGCTGTGTCGAGGTTTTCGGTATTAAGAATGTTCTGTTTCTTTTTAGGCCGTCAGGAAGATCTTCAGCAATGAGGAGAGCGTTGAACAGCAGGGTTAATTTCTGTATGGGTATTTTCTTCAGGTTTTTCTTAGTTATTCCGTCTGGCCCGGGTGTGTTGGATGAGAGGGAGCGTACATGCGCGTCGACCTCTTCCTTTGTGATTGGTTTGGCTATCACGGTGTTGTTAAATCCTGAGTTGTATGCTTCAGGTAGGCGGGTCTCGGCGTAGCAACCAAATGTACCTTCGAACTGACTCAGAATCTCAGCGTCGGCGGGTGTTGTCTCGATGACCGTCCAGGGTAAGTTGTCTAGGATTCGGTCAGCATAGCCAGATTTGTTCGAAGAGTATTCTCTCTGAGTCAGTTTGTACAGAATTCTCTTACGCTTTCTGTTGTTCGGTGCGTTATTCAAGGCGTTAATCAAATTGGCATTTGATTGGGGTGACGTGGTATTTTCGGAGCCAAAGCGAGCGACGATACTCTCATAAACGCGAGTGTTGGCTTCATGCGTGTTCGAAAAGTCGCTTCTCATGGCTGACAGAAGGACGAAATCGTCTGCGTCCCAGGTGTTATTGGGGAGTGTTTCAATGTAAGACAGTATTTCCTGATTTAATCTGGAACTATCTTCATTACCGTACGGAGCTGGAGTTGGTGATTGTTCCGTAGGCGGGGTCCGATAGAAGGAGACAAGAGTTTTGTATGACTCCATACGTCTCCTACCTTTGATGGCCTCTCTGGTTCTCCCGGATTTTTCAGCCAAGGCGGTGATAATTGCCGTTGCTGTTTCGCCAACCATACTCGCCTCGATTTTTGCCAATTCTTTTTCCTCGTCTGCTGTCCAGCGTTTTTTCACTCCAACAGCTTCTTCTTGTAGGGCTTCGTTATGTTGAGCTGGGTGAGCGCGTTTCTGATGTAGTCTCAGACCGGCGTAGGTGGGAAATGACGCGTTGCAAAATGGGCAGTTGCTAGTGTCATCAGGTCGTTTGGAGCAGTACTTGCTGAAATGTTGTTGTTCTCCAGCTTTTGTAGCGTAAATATTGCCGCATTTTCGGCAGGGCCACATCTGATTAGCACTGCTGTTGCTATCCTGTGGCGTGGCCATTACGGAAATTTCGTATGACCAGCTATTTTTGTATTACAAAAAATTTTTTGGTGTTAAACCACAGAAACTTACAGAAAAATTAATTTCCGCAAAGAACTCTCTTTTGTCTTACTTTGATGTTTGTATACTTTTGGTGGTGGCTGTTATTTTAGCTGATGTTTTTTCTTTCGGGAGTGCGTCTTCGGTAAATACACTTATCCAATGAACGAACCTTAAGGTGGTGGTTGTGTTTTCAGCTAAGGATTTTTCTGATGGTGTGTGTCTGTAGTTAGCATAAGTTTGAACCATTGACTTTCTATCTCAGATCGGAACCCGATGGTAGTGTTTCCGGTTTACTTGGCAAAACTAAATTTTTGGCCTGGATTTTTGGTGTCGGACATGAAAAAGTAATCCGTCGGAGAGTCATAGTTACTCCCGCCGTTTACCCGCGCTTACTTGAATTTCTTCACTTTGACATTCAGAGCACTGGGCAGAAATCACATTGTGTCAACACCCGCTAGGGCCACCATCACAATGCTTTGTTTTAATTAGACAGTCGGATTTCCCAAGTCCGTGCCAGTTCTGAATTGATTGTTAATTGATAGTCGTTATAAAACAAAAGTATATATCTTGCGATACACAACTTAAGATTTTTAGCAAGAAAATTCCACAATTGGTAACGTAACTACTATCCGGGGAACAAAGCCCAAGAGCTTTTATTTACACAGAACGAGTACATAAACCATGTTATTGCTTCCAATTCAAGCCCGACTATCTCAATCTTCAGAGCCAATCCTTATCCCGAAGTTACGGATCTAATTTGCCGACTTCCCTTACCTACATTATTCTATCAGAAACCAGAAGGACAAATTCGTGGCTAACATTTTTTTTGGAATATTCATGTGAGTCACGCTGCGTCTCGATTGTCTTGCCTGGCTGGACTGGCGGCATCTCATGGTTTGCGTAATGCGAATGGTGTGATGGGGGCTGTTTTGGCTGGACGGGTTGGTCGGGTCGTGGCCTCGTGGCGTGGCAAACGGGTATGGTTTATTTCGCTTTTTTTTATCTCGCTTTTGGTCGTTTCGCCACGGTCGTTTTGCATTTTGTTATTTCGCATTTCATTCGTTTGGTCTTTTAGTTGCTTCGCTTTCGATTGTTTCGCTGATTTTTTTCGCCTTTCAGTCTTTTCGTTTTTCGTTTATTTTGCATTCGTTTATGTTGCATTCGTTTATTTCGCTTTTCGATTATTTCGCTCTTTTATTATTTTGATTTTAATTGTTTCGCCTTCATCTGTTTTTTTTTTTTTTTTAATTTTAATTTTTGTGTACGTAAGGATCCTGAAGACTTTAAAATTCGCGCGAATTTTAAAGTCTTCAGGATCCTTACGTACACAAAAATTAAAATTAAAAAAAAAAAAAACAGACGAAGTACATATGAATTTGAATTGACTATTTTTTCAAAATAATAGGAAAATCCTTCATCACTTAGTTTATCCTTTCCTCAAATTGATTTAAAAGTATCGCATATGATTTTACATTCCAATTTTTTTAATTTAAAGCAATATTAAAATACTCTACTGCATTCTAACCTTACGCGGGAGGTTTCAAAGACTAAAAGCCATCTAATGAAGACTAATTAGATAACAATTATTACGTTCCCAAGAGAATTCAGAAAAAATGCGAAATAACCGTTAGCGAGATAACCTGTGGCGAAACAATCGTATCAGCGTTGTTCTCAGAAGAAAAAATCTTGGGGCCATTTTTGGGTCATTTACAAATTTTTGGGGCCACTTATTTTTATTTGCGACAACTAGAATCAATGACACTACGTTGATAGAGAAGTCGAAAAAAGCGGGTCCGGCGATTCAGTCTGTCTGTCAGTAAACGCACTTGCAGGCCTTAACTACTGGTCCGATTGACTTCAAACTTTAACATTAGATTTTTGCGCGAATTCCCGTGGGTCGTTATTTAAAATTTTATTTCTTAGATCAAGGGTAGTCCCCTTAAACATTTTTTTAGTGAAAAACAAAAAAATAGTTTTCTAATTTTTTTTCAACATCCTCGTTATTTTTTTCGGAACAATGGTGTTTTTAATGAAAAAAAATAAATTATTTTTTTATAGCTCCAAAATGGTTTGTACCTCTCATAGAACCGATTTCTTTTTTGTTATAAGATTTTTTTCAAAAAATAATAGTCCGATCAGCGTATTGTTTTCTTTAAGGAGTACCTATGTTTATATCGCCCAAATAATATTTTGTATTCAAATAATTTTCAAAATTTGTTTGGATTTAAATAAACTGTTTTTAAGCTCTTTTTTAAAAATTCAGTTTCTCGAAAACGGATCGAAATTCAAATGTAATATGTATTGTAATATTCGGCTTGGTCCGACAATTAAAACTTATTCACTTTTTAAATAAAACACAAATTCACTTTATTCCAATCACTCACAAACTTATTTATTCAACACTTTCAATTATAACTTTGCAAACACAGAGTACTTTTCTTTATCGCAGTACACAATTAAATAATTCGCCTCGCCACCAAACGGCTATTTATATCAAAAATGATGGGTTCTAGAAACTACTATTGGTTCCTATTAGTTCTTGGGGAAGCTGAAAGTTCGAGAGAAAATACTGGGATTTTTGTAGGGGCTAACGTTCTTAATGCTAAACAAAAAGTTTCTCTTAATCTTAATTAATTATTGCCCCTCACGAGTGTTTACTACTACAATTAAACGATATTAAGTAAAGAGAGTATGTACATTAAATAAACAAGAGATACAGAGTAAGTAAAGAGAGTAATGAAAAGTGTGTACATTAAATATAGAAAGAGATACAGAGTAAGTAAAGAGAGTAAGAAAAGTGTGTACATTAAATATAGAAAGAGATACAGAGAGTAAGAGATAATAAAGTATACACATTAGTATTAGACATTACAATAGAAGGAGATACAGAGCGTATGAGATAAATAAAGTGTATACACATTACATTGCCCCCTCCTTAGGATTGATCGTCCCGAACAAATCCATCATCTTCATCACCACTGTAGCGATGTAGTCGGTCGCGATGTACGACTTTAAGTTTACCTCTGACTCCTTTTTGTATCCGGTACACGACGTCGTTGATTTTGCTAATCACTGTATATGGGCCTTCCCAGTCCCGTTGAAGTTTCGGTGACAACCCCTTTTGTCGATGGGGATTGTAAAGCCACACTCGATCTCCTGCTTGGAACTCTGTTGTTGTCGCTCGTATATCGTAGCGTGTCTTCATTCGGTCACTGAACATCTTAATTTTTGACCTGGTATCGTCGTGGATCTGAAGGAGTCTTTCCCTGAGGTCATCCAAGTAAACATCCTCGGCTTGCGGTTCCGACGTGGGACATCCAAATTTGATTTCGCTCGGCAGTCTGATGTTCCTTCCCATTAAAATCTCAGACGGTGTATGGCCAGTTGAGCTATGTCTTGCACTTCGATACGCCATCAAAAACAGTGGAATGTGTCGATCCCAATCTCGCTGGTTGTCGTCCACAACTTTGCAAAGATGTTCCTTCAGGGTTCGGTTGAACCGTTCGACCATGCCATCAGATTGTGGGTGGAGTGGTGTTGTTCTTGTCTTCTTAATGTGAAGAAGCCCACAAACTTCCTGGAATATGTTTGATTCAAAGTTCCTTCCCTGGTCGGAATGCAGTTCTAATGGAACACCGAATCTGCTCACCCAGTTGAACACAATTTGGTCTGCGACTGTTTTGGCTTCTTGATTCGGTATGGCGTATGCTTCAGGCCACTTGCTGAAGTAATCCATGACGACCAGAATATAACGATTTCCATTATTTGTTTCCGGAAATGGACCCGCCACGTCTATTGCAATCCTTTCAAAGGGTGATCCGACATTATACTGCTGCATTTGGCTGTGATTCTTTTTGTTCGGGCCTTTGGTGGCAGCACAGGTATCACATTTTCGGCACCACTTCTCGACATCTTCCCTTGCATGTAGCCAATAGAATCGTTGTCGAACCTTTTCTAGCGTCTTGTTTACTCCTAGATGGCCTCCCGAAACTCCATCATGCATCTCTCGCAGAACATCCACAATCTTCGATCTCGGTAAGACTAGCTGCATTACATAGGACTTTCCATCTGCTGATTCCCATTTACGTCGAAGGACACCCTCTTGGACATGCAATGAGTCCCACTGTGCCCAATAGGCCTTTAGAGCCGGACTTCTGTCGGAGATATCGGCCCATTTTGGTTTTTCCTGGTGTTCCTTGCATGCGAGGATGGGTTCAATATCTGGGTCCTCTTGTTGAGCCTTCCTCAACTCGTCGTTGCTCCAGCCATAAATGGGATCGGTTCTGGTTCGTTGAACAGTAACCACTTCTTTTTCTTCTTGGCGTCTGCAATGCTTACAGTCTTGCTTACATGGTCTCCGAGACAGTGCATCAGCATTTGAGTGAAGCTTCCCCTTCCGATGTTGAATTTCATAATCGTACGTCTGCAGCCTCTCAATCCATCTCGCCACTTGACCCTCTGGATTCTTGAAATTCAAAAGCCAGTTTAGTGCTCCATGGTCGGTTCGGAGAAGAAACTTCTGTCCATAGAGATACTTATGGAAGTGCTTTGTTGCCAAAATCAGTGCAAGAAGTTCTCTTCTGGTCACACAATAGTTTCTTTCCGACTTTGAGAGTACCTTGCTGTAATAGGCAACCACCTTTTCTTCGCCATCATGTACCTGTGACAATACAGCACCAATCCCGACATTGCTGGCATCAGCATCAATGATGAACGGTTTTCCTGGAGTCGGGTAGGTCAGCACTGGTGCATTACACAAGCGTTGCTTGAGCTCTTGAAAGCTGCGCTCGCGCTCACCTGACCATTTAAACTGCTTTCCCTTTTCCGTTAGCTGATGTAGACTCTTGGCGATCTCAGCAAAATTCTTGACGAAGCGCCTATAGTAGGTGGCTAGACCCAGAAAGCTTCGGAGTTGATGTTTGTCCTGTGGTGTTGGCCAATTCTTCACGGTGTCAACCTTATCAGGATCCGTCTTAACTCCTTGGGATGAGATGATATGTCCCAGGTATTTCACTTCGGTTTTGAAGAGTGAACACTTTTCTGGATTGAGCTTGAGGTGGGCTTCTCGAAGTCTTTGAAACACGGCTCTCAGATTTGTACAATGTTCGTCAAATGTTTTCCCGTATACGATGACGTCATCCAAATAGACCAGGCAAGATTTCCAAGTGAGTCCTTGCAGGACGCATTCCATAAGGCGCTCAAAAGTCGCTGGAGCATTGCACAGTCCAAAAGGCATCACTTTGAACTGCCACAATCCGTTTCCTGTCGAGAACGCTGTCTTCTCTTTGTCTTCAGGATGGATTTCTACTTGCCAGTATCCACTTTTCAGGTCCAAAGTTGAGAACCATTGTGCTCCTTCCATTGCGTCCAGAGTATCGCTGATCCTAGGCAGAGGGTAGCTATCTTTCTTGGTCACATCGTTCAACCTTCGATAGTCCACGCAAAAGCGGGTTGATCCGTCTTTCTTCTTTACCAGGACCACTGGAGACGCCCAAGGGCTTTTAGAGTTTTCGATAAGACCCTCTTCTTTCATGGTGGTTATCAGTTCTTCAACCTCACCTTGTTTGGCTAGTGGAAGACGTCTTGCAGGTTGACGAATCGGCTTTGCATCCCCGGTGTTGATTCGATGTTGAACCAGTTGTGTTCTGCCATATTTCCCTTGCGATGATGAAAAGATGTCTGCAAATTCTTCGAGGAGACCTTCTGCAGTTCTTCGTTGTTGTTGGCCAAGATTAGAGGACTCGAGAATGTTCGTCTTTATGGAGTTCAGCTCTTTGGACTTCAATGTTTGCCTTGTCTCTTTTTCGCTGATCCTTGTTATAGCTGATACAGATTCGCATTGTCCGACAATCTCACCTTTTCTAAGCTTAACTTCGTACGGCTTGATGTTGAGTATTCGTACGGGAACCATGTTCTTTACAGGTCTAACAAGAGTCTTCCCAATGGTGACGTTTTGGGAGGACTTTACAGATGCTGGTTCGACCATGAGGTATCGATGGCTTCCAGGCTTACCTTTCAATTTCGTCCACACAAAACTTCTGAAGAAGCAGGCAAAGTCAGATCTTCTTTGATGACGGTTTTCACAGATAACGAGGTCTCATACGAGTGGATCCCATAGATCATCGGAATCTCGATGTTTCGATATTTCAGGACTTGGTTCCCGATGTCCAATATCACTCCGTGATCTTTCATGAAATCGACACCGACAATGCACTCGTCGCATATATCTGCTACCAGGAACAGGTGAGAGAATTCCAGCTCTGCCATCCGGATCTTAAGACGTACCTCACCATAAACTTTTGCGGCTTCTCCAGTTGCAGTCCTTAGACGATAGCTGTTGGTGTTGTGGAGCCATGTCTTCTTAACGAGGTCCTGCCGTACAATGGACGCCGCACAGTGGTTCCTCCCATAGGCCAAAATTCAAAATTTCAAGTTTAAGCTAATAATTTTATTTTAATGCAATAATTATCTAGGAAAGTGGGGCAACTTAATGACGTCAGAGATTAGTCTCTAATGATACTTATAACCTGTCAACTGTGCCAAGAAGTTGAGTGTTTTTTGCAATTTCTGAAAAAATCGCAAAGTGAAAATACTGAGCACATATTTTTTTTATTTGCGGTGTATTTTTTAGTTCAAATTTTTGAGAAAAGGTGATGATAATTAAAAAATAATGTTTATCGACAGTTTCTCTTTGATTTTTATAAATTTTTGTTTATATGTTTTTATTTTGGCCTCATGGAAAATAGTAGAAAATGAGATTTTTCCAAAATTTCCTGTTTTTCGGAAGAGCCAAAACATCAAATTCCCACAAACTCCCACGATAATTTATACACCATAATTTAGGGTTACTTCTCCTCTTTAAGAGCATATATGACTTTTTTTGCGCAAGTTTGCGCAAATTTTAAAATTTTAACCTTGAAGAAATGCTTATTTTGCACTTTTTTTAAACAGATTCTATCAATATGATTAAACGAACTGACATTTTTCATATTTGGAATACCGCCAAGGGTCGCAGTGCTACAAAAATTATCGAAACATAGTCAACTTTCAAAGAAATATATGACATTGAAAGCTTAGAAGCCAAAAATAAGATAAGCACACTTTGTAAATCCTTTCAAAGAAGGTGGGAAACTTGCTCCAGAAAAACAGACTTATTTTTATCTACGAATAGTGCTTGGCTTGATTCTGTGGAAGACTTTGGCTGTGGACCATTTTTTTTGCAAGATTTTTATTTTTATTTTGTCATGACTTATAAGCGGGGTAGTCGGTAGCGGGTAGTAGATAGTGGGTAGCAATTACTGGTGTAGCGGGTAGCGTTTAGAAGTATTGGGTAACGGGAAGTGGGGTAGCGGGTAACAGGGTAGGTGGGTATAACGGGATAGCGGGTAGTAGGTAGCGATTACCAGTTAATTGGGTAGCGTAAGTATTGTGTAGCAGGTAGCGGGGTAGTGGGATAGCGGGTAACAGGTTCACTGGGTATAACGGGGTAGCGGGTAGACGGTAGTGGAGAAGCAGGGAGAGTGCTGCGGGGGGTATGGTAGCGGGCTACAAAAATCTAGGTCTTTTTTATATCGATTGAGGCAGTACGAAGTCTGTCGGGTCAGCTAGTATTGAATAAAATTGAACAAAACATATTAAATATTAAACTAACCACTTTTTTTTATTGCTTGCTTGATTTTCTTTAGTTTAAAATCAAAATTTGAATTTTGGCCACCTTCCTCATACAAGTGGAACCACTGTGCGCCGTGGCACCGGTGTCGATGGTAGCCACACATTTGTTGCCGTTTATACTTGCTTCCACGGTCAGGCTCTTGTTGTCACGTTTCGTTTGAGAAACCTGGATGTCGTTTCTGGGGCCATCGATACCAGAAACCAGCTTCTGCCCCTCGAAGTTGGTTCTTATTCGTTTCCCGGGTGGGAAACAGCTTTGACTTATTGAGTAAGTTCTGTTTCCACAGTGTTGGCATGAGGTTCGTCTTCGCGGTAATCTGCACTGTCGTTGAAGATGCCCAGTCTTGTTGCAGTTCCAGCATCGTGCTTGTCCGTCTCGCTGACTCCTTTCCAGAGTAGCCTTCTGACAAGAGCATTCTTGGACTTCCAATTCTCTCACGCGATGCACGTTTTGGGATGCTTGTTCTGCGGCTTCCATTGTTAGAGCGAAAGCCAATGCTTCTGGTAGTGTTTGCTTTCCGGCAGTGCGAATAGCCCTTTGGAGATTTATATCGCCCACAGCTCTCACAAAGGCTTCAACAGCAAGTTGATTTATTATCTCGTTGCCAGCTGTTGGGTATGCCAGGTGGACTAATCGCTCGATATCTGCCTGAAGCTGCTGCAGAGTTTCACCTCTTTTCTGTGCCCTGTTGTTTAGTTGTACTCGGAAGACTTCTGTCATGTGGCTATCCCCAAACCGCTGTTCGATTGCGTTTACCAGAACTTTGAAGTCACCGTTCTTCTCTGCTGGGATGGTTTGTAGCAGTTCAGCAGCTGCTCCTCTCAAGGCAAGCGTAAGAGCAATGTATTTTTCGTCATCGTCCCAGCCGTTTGTGAACGCTGCTGCTTCAAACTGTTTCTTGTAGATTGACCACGGAATCTGACCATCAAAGCTTGGAGGATTCACTTCTCTCTTTCTTGAGCACTCACCAGAAGGTTCTCGAGCTTTCATCTTTCGCACTTTTTCTAGTTCATTTGTGATGGTTTCGATTTGTTCGTCCATTTTCTCGAAACGTGCATTTTGTTTTTCGACGCGTTCGTCGAGAGTAGTGATTCTCTCTTCGAAGTCCGTAAACCTGCCCTCTAAAAGGTTTCTCTGTTCGTCAAACCGCTCTAGAATATTCTGCTGTTCTTGCTTTTGGTCATTTCTTTGAGCCTCTAGTTGCTTGAGGACATTTCCTTCTAGTTGTTTGAGAACATTCTCTTGTTCGGTCTTCTGCTCGTTTCTTTGAGTTTCTAGTTGCTCCAGAACATTCTTGTTTTGAGTTTCTAGTTGCTCCCGAACGTTATCTTGCTCTTTCTTCTGTGCGTCAAACCGCTCTAGCACATTCTTTTGATTTTCTTCAAATTTGGCTAGAAGAAGTGTCATCATGGTAGATAAGTCGGCAGTTGCATTTACCTCTTTCGATTTTGCTTCCACTTCGAAAGCAAACGTATCTGGGTCTTCATTTTGTTCTTCCAGATATTCCTGTAGCCGTTTTACGAGTTCGATTTTATATCCTGCCGCACTTAAGCCACGTTTGCTTAATTCGGCCTTTAGCTCAGCGACAGTTTAGTCTTTCAAAACTTTACTTATCATTTTTAACTTCACTATTTCACACAAAATAGTTTAATCACTGTTCACTGTTTTATTCTCAATAAGTTTTAATCCCACTTCTGACACCAATGTAATATTCGGCTTGGTCCGACAATTAAAACTTATTCACTTTTTAAATAAAACACAAATTCACTTTATTCCAATCACTCACAAACTTATTTATTCAACACTTTCAATTATAACTTTGCAAACACAGAGTACTTTTCTTTATCGCAGTACACAATTAAATAATTCGCCTCGCCACCAAACGGCTATTTATATCAAAAATGATGGGTTCTAGAAACTACTATTGGTTCCTATTAGTTCTTGGGGAAGCTGAAAGTTCGAGAGAAAATACTGGGATTTTTGTAGGGGCTAACGTTCTTAATGCTAAACAAAAAGTTTCTCTTAATCTTAATTAATTATTGCCCCTCACGAGTGTTTACTACTACAATTAAACGATATTAAGTAAAGAGAGTATGTACATTAAATAAACAAGAGATACAGAGTAAGTAAAGAGAGTAATGAAAAGTGTGTACATTAAATATAGAAAGAGATACAGAGTAAGTAAAGAGAGTAAGAAAAGTGTGTACATTAAATATAGAAAGAGATACAGAGAGTAAGAGATAATAAAGTATACACATTAGTATTAGACATTACAATAGAAGGAGATACAGAGCGTATGAGATAAATAAAGTGTATACACATTACAGTATATTCACCTATTCTCGAATACTGGATACCCAGATTAGTTTTAGGACAATCTTGAAAAATATTATATTCTTATAAAAAATCGTTGATACAGATAGTGGTTCTTCCCGCATTTCATTGATTTCGGCGCGAATTTCTGGTGCTGTTTTCTTCCTAGAACGCTTGCTTATGGTGATGATATGCAGATCTTCGGTTTTCGTCGTAACTCTAGGTCGTCTTGACCTCGGTTTATCCTTAAAACCGTCGGTACTAGAGTAACGCTGTATGGTCCTGCGAACTACTCCTTTGGATATCTTCAGTTTTGTGGCGATTTCTCTTTGCAAATAGCCTTCTTCAATAAGGGTCATAATCGCAGATTGAGTTTCAGTGCTTAATTCCTTTACTTTCCCCATGATGCGTACTTGGTTTACTGAAGAAGATCACGGTCTCAAATAAATTAAAATTGGATAAAACCGAGCATTTTATACAAAATCCTGAATATGCAGGTATTCAGATTTTACATTTTTCTACCCTTTAACATTACCCAAGTCATAAAAAAATTCCAAATTGAATGAAAAAAGTCATAAAAATTAAAAACTACGGGAAATCCAAACAGAAGTCAAAAAACCAAAATTGGGATTTTTTTACCTTTTTTCACAAAATTCCTTATAATTTACAGAAAAGGATTAATATCTGCGGTTTTTTCACTTGTACCTTTTATGAATGGTATAAGTTATCAATGCAGGTAAAAAAATCCTATTTTGATTCATAAACTCAAGCGCCAGGTATAAATAAAGCAACCCTTTGAAGGTGGTCTCAAACTTTTGACCGGTAGTGTATATAATATATTCATGTACGACTTTCCGCACATAAACATCTGCCCAAATGCATCACCAACGAAAGGATTTCCTTTTGCGGACGATACAATAATTTTGGCTCATTCTGAGTACCCACACGACGCACTCCGTAAACTTTCAAAACATGCTGATAGAATTGCACAGTTTTACAGTAAATGGGGAATCAAGCTTAATTTTTCAAAATCGGAAGCAATATGTTTCAGGAACTCGTACAGCAAAGGTAGATTAGGTGTTGTTGCTGAAAGCAAAAATCTGAGCCTTAGAATAAACAATGTACAAATTCCATTCAAGAATAAAATAAAATATCTCGGAGTTGTATTCTCAAACCTTTTGAAATTTAATCCTCATGCTAGGAATCTAAAAGAAAAAGCAGTGAAAGTAGCAAATATACTCACACCATACTTACGACATCAAAGCCTTAAACAAAACACGAAACTAATGTTTTATAAAACACTGATAAGACCCATTTTGCTCTACGGATTTCCATGTTGGTTTTCCATTTCGCCCACGGTCGCAAAAGAGCTTGAAATCTTTGAAAGAAAGGTTCTAAGACTTTGCTTGAATAAACATTATAAAACAAGAACAAAAAAGTATTCAAACATCTATGTTTATCATGAAACTAAAATTATACCCCTGATGACATACGCATTTACATTAATGAAAAAATTCACGACAAAAATGAGCTGGTCAGAAAATGAATTGATCAAAGACATTTTTGACCAACAGAAAAACATATCCTGGGAAAATTCAGCATATCTGTCCCCCATAGGAATTGAAAATGAGAATTTCGATATTGATCTGGAGTGTGCCCTGCCATCATTTTATCAACGAGTGGTCCAAGGACAAATTCGTGGCTAACATTTTTTTTGGAATATTCATGTGAGTCACGCTGCGTCTCGATTGTCTTGCCTGGCTGGACTGGCGGCATCTCATGGTTTGCGTAATGCGAATGGTGTGATGGGGGCTGTTTTAGCTGGACGGGTTGGTCGGGTCGTGGCGTGGCAAACGGGCATGGTTTATTTCGTTTTTTTTATCTCGCTTTTGGTCGTTTCGCCACGGTCGTTTTGCATTTTGTTATTTCGCATTTCATTCGTTTCGTTTGGTCTTTTAGTTGGTTCGCTTTCGATTGTTTCGCTGATTTTTTTTCGCCTTTCAGTCTTTTCGTTTTTCGTTTATTTTGCATTCGTTTATGTTGCATTCGTTTATTTCGCTTTTCGATTATTTCGCTCTTTTATTATTTTGATTTTAATTGTTTCGCCTTCATCTGTTTTTTTTTTTTTTTAATTTTAATTTTTGTGTACGTAAGGATCCTGAAGACTTTAAAATTCGCGCGAATTTTAAAGTCTTCAGGATCCTTACGTACATAAAAATTAAAATTAAAAAAAAAAACAGATGAAGGCGAAACAATTAAAATCAAAATAATAAAAGAGCGAAATAATCGAAAAGCGAAATAAACGAATGCAACATAAACGAATGCAAAATAAACGAAAAACGAAAAGACTGAAAGGCGAAAAAAAATCAGCGAAACAATCGAAAGCGAACCAACTAAAAGACCAAACGAAACGAATGAAATGCGAAATAACAAAATGCAAAACGACCGTGGCGAAACGACCAAAAGCGAGATAAAAAAAACGAAATAAACCATGCCCGTTTGCCACGCCACGACCCGACCAACCCATCCAGCTAAAACAGCCCCCATCACACCATTCGCATTACGCAAACCATGAGATGCCGCCAGTCCAGCCAGGCAAGACAATCGAGACGCAGCGTGACTCACATGAATATTCCAAAAAAAATGTTAGCCACGAATTTGTCCTTGGACCACTCGTTGATAAAATGATGGCAGGGCACACTCCAGATCAATATCGAAATTCTCATTTTCAATTCCTATGGGGGACAGATATGCTGAATTTTCCCAGGATATGTTTTTCTGTTGGTCAAAAATGTCTTTGATCAATTCATTTTCTGACCAGCTCATTTTTGTCGTGAATTTTTTCATTAATGTAAATGCGTATGTCATCAGGGGTATAATTTTAGTTTCATGATAAACATAGATGTTTGAATACTTTTTTGTTCTTGTTTTATAATGTTTATTCAAGCAAAGTCTTAGAACCTTTCTTTCAAAGATTTCAAGCTCTTTTGCGACCGTGGGCGAAATGGAAAACCAACATGGAAATCCGTAGAGCAAAATGGGTCTTATCAGTGTTTTATAAAACAGTAGTTTCGTGTTTTGTTTAAGGCTTTGATGTCGTAAGTATGGTGTGAGTATATTTGCTACTTTCACTGCTTTTTCTTTTAGATTCCTAGCATGAGGATTAAATTTCAAAAGGTTTGAGAATACAACTCCAAGTTATTTTATTTTATTCTTGAATGGAATTTGTACATTGTTTATTCTAAGGCTCAGATTTTTGCTTTCAGCAACAACACCTAATCTACCTTTGCTGTACGAGTTCCTGAAACATATTGCTTCCGATTTTGAAAAATTAAGCTTGATTCCCCATTTACTGTAAAACTGTGCAATTCTATCAGCATGTTTTGAAAGTTTACGGAGTGCGTCGTGTGGGTACACAGAATGAGCCAAAATTATTGTATCGTCCGCAAAAAGAAATCCTTTCGTTGGTGATGCATTTGGGCAGATGTTTATGTGCGGAAAGCCGTACATGAATATATTATATACACTACCGGTCAAAAGTTTGAGACCACCTTCAAAGGGTTGCTTTATTTATACCTGGCGCTTGAGTTTATGAATCAAAATAGGATTTTTTTACCTGCATTGATAACTTATACCATTCATAAAAGGTACAAGTGAAAAAACCGCAGATATTAATCCTTTTCTGTAAATTATAAGGAATTTTGTGAAAAAAGGTAAAAAAATCCCAATTTTGGTTTTTTGACTTCTGTTTGGATTTCCCGTAGTTTTTAATTTTTATGACTTTTTTCATTCAATTTGGAATTTTTTTATGACTTGGGTAATGTTAAAGGGTAGAAAAATGTAAAATCTGAATACCTGCATATTCAGGATTTTGTATAAAATGCTCGGTTTTATCCAATTTTAATTTATTTGAGACCGTGATCTTCTTCAGTAAACCAAGTACGCATCATGGGGAAAGTAAAGGAATTAAGCACTGAAACTCAATCTGCGATTATGACCCTTATTGAAGAAGGCTATTTGCAAAGAGAAATCGCCACAAAACTGAAGATATCCAAAGGAGTAGTTCGCAGGACCATACAGCGTTACTCTAGTACCGACGGTTTTAAGGATAAACCGAGGTCAAGACGACCTAGAGTTACGACGAAAACCGAAGATCTGCATATCATCACCATAAGCAAGCGTTCTAGGAAGAAAACAGCACCAGAAATTCGCGCCGAAATCAATGAAATGCGGGAAGAACCACTATCTGTATCAACGATTTTTTATAAGAATATAATATTTTTCAAGATTGTCCTAAAACTAATCTGGGTATCCAGTATTCGAGAATAGGTGAATATACTGTAATGTGTATACACTTTATTTATCTCATACGCTCTGTATCTCCTTCTATTGTAATGTCTAATACTAATGTGTATACTTTATTATCTCTTACTCTCTGTATCTCTTTCTATATTTAATGTACACACTTTTCTTACTCTCTTTACTTACTCTGTATCTCTTTCTATATTTAATGTACACACTTTTCATTACTCTCTTTACTTACTCTGTATCTCTTGTTTATTTAATGTACATACTCTCTTTACTTAATATCGTTTAATTGTAGTAGTAAACACTCGTGAGGGGCAATAATTAATTAAGATTAAGAGAAACTTTTTGTTTAGCATTAAGAACGTTAGCCCCTACAAAAATCCCAGTATTTTCTCTCGAACTTTCAGCTTCCCCAAGAACTAATAGGAACCAATAGTAGTTTCTAGAACCCATCATTTTTGATATAAATAGCCGTTTGGTGGCGAGGCGAATTATTTAATTGTGTACTGCGATAAAGAAAAGTACTCTGTGTTTGCAAAGTTATAATTGAAAGTGTTGAATAAATAAGTTTGTGAGTGATTGGAATAAAGTGAATTTGTGTTTTATTTAAAAAGTGAATAAGTTTTAATTGTCGGACCAAGCCGAATATTACATTGGTGTCAGAAGTGGGATTAAAACTTATTGAGAATAAAACAGTGAACAGTGATTAAACTATTTTGTGTGAAATAGTGAAGTTAAAAATGATAAGTAAAGTTTTGAAAGACTTAACTGTCGCTGAGCTAAAGGCCGAATTAAGCAAACGTGGCTTAAGTGCGGCAGGATATAAAATCGAACTCGTAAAACGGCTACAGGAATATCTGGAAGAACAAAATGAAGACCCAGATACGTTTGCTTTCGAAGTGGAAGCAAAATCGAAAGAGGTAAATGCAACTGCCGACTTATCTACCATGATGACACTTCTTCTAGCCAAATTTGAAGAAAATCAAAAGAATGTGCTAGAGCGGTTTGACGCACAGAAGAAAGAGCAAGATAACGTTCGGGAGCAACTAGAAACTCAAAACAAGAATGTTCTGGAGCAACTAGAAACTCAAAGAAACGAGCAGAAGACCGAACAAGAGAATGTTCTCAAACAACTAGAAGGAAATGTCCTCAAGCAACTAGAGGCTCAAAGAAATGACCAAAAGCAAGAACAGCAGAATATTCTAGAGCGGTTTGACGAACAGAGAAACCTTTTAGAGGGCAGGTTTACGGACTTCGAAGAGAGAATCACTACTCTCGACGAACGCGTCGAAAAACAAAATGCACGTTTCGAGAAAATGGACGAACAAATCGAAACCATCACAAATGAACTAGAAAAAGTGCGAAAGATGAAAGCTCGAGAACCTTCTGGTGAGTGCTCAAGAAAGAGAGAAGTGAATCCTCCAAGCTTTGATGGTCAGATTCCGTGGTCAATCTACAAGAAACAGTTTGAAGCAGCAGCGTTCACAAACGGCTGGGACGATGACGAAAAATACATTGCTCTTACGCTTGCCTTGAGAGGAGCAGCTGCTGAACTGCTACAAACCATCCCAGCAGAGAAGAACGGTGACTTCAAAGTTCTGGTAAACGCAATCGAACAGCGGTTTGGGGATAGCCACATGACAGAAGTCTTCCGAGTACAACTAAACAACAGGGCACAGAAAAGAGGTGAAACTCTGCAGCAGCTTCAGGCAGATATCGAGCGATTAGTCCACCTGGCATACCCAACAGCTGGCAACGAGATAATAAATCAACTTGCTGTTGAAGCCTTTGTGAGAGCTGTGGGCGATATAAATCTCCAAAGGGCTATTCGCACTGCCGGAAAGCAAACACTACCAGAAGCATTGGCTTTCGCTCTAACAATGGAAGCCGCAGAACAAGCATCCCAAAACGTGCATCGCGTGAGAGAATTGGAAGTCCAAGAATGCTCTTGTCAGAAGGCTACTCTGGAAAGGAGTCAGCGAGACGGACAAGCACGATGCTGGAACTGCAACAAGACTGGGCATCTTCAACGACAGTGCAGATTACCGCGAAGACGAACCTCATGCCAACACTGTGGAAACAGAACTTACTCAATAAGTCAAAGCTGTTTCCCACCCGGGAAACGAATAAGAACCAACTTCGAGGGGCAGAAGCTGGTTTCTGGTATCGATGGCCCCAGAAACGACATCCAGGTTTCTCAAACGAAACGTGACAACAAGAGCCTGACCGTGGAAGCAAGTATAAACGGCAACAAATGTGTGGCTACCATCGACACCGGTGCCACGGCGTCCATTGTACGGCAGGACCTCGTTAAGAAGACATGGCTCCACAACACCAACAGCTATCGTCTAAGGACTGCAACTGGAGAAGCCGCAAAAGTTTATGGTGAGGTACGTCTTAAGATCCGGATGGCAGAGCTGGAATTCTCTCACCTGTTCCTGGTAGCAGATATATGCGACGAGTGCATTGTCGGTGTCGATTTCATGAAAGATCACGGAGTGATATTGGACATCGGGAACCAAGTCCTGAAATATCGAAACATCGAGATTCCGATGATCTATGGGATCCACTCGTATGAGACCTCGTTATCTGTGAAAACCGTCATCAAAGAAGATCTGACTTTGCCTGCTTCTTCAGAAGTATTCGTGTGGACGAAATTGAAAGGTAAGCCTGGAAGCCATCGATACCTCATGGTCGAACCAGCATCTGTAAAGTCCTCCCAAAACGTCACCATTGGGAAGACTCTTGTTAGACCTGTAAAGAACATGGTTCCCGTACGAATACTCAACATCAAGCCGTACGAAGTTAAGCTTAGAAAAGGTGAGATTGTCGGACAATGCGAATCTGTATCAGCTATAACAAGGATCAGCGAAAAAGAGACAAGGCAAACATTGAAGTCCAAAGAGCTGAACTCCATAAAGACGAACATTCTCGAGTCCTCTAATCTTGGCCAACAACAACGAAGAACTGCAGAAGGTCTCCTCGAAGAATTTGCAGACATCTTTTCATCATCGCAAGGGAAATATGGCAGAACACAACTGGTTCAACATCGAATCAACACCGGGGATGCAAAGCCGATTCGTCAACCTGCAAGACGCCTTCCACTAGCCAAACAAGGTGAGGTTGAAGAACTGATAACCACCATGAAAGAAGAGGGTCTTATCGAAAACTCTAAAAGCCATTGGGCGTCTCCAGTGGTCCTGGTAAAGAAGAAAGACGGATCAACCCGCTTTTGCGTGGACTATCGAAGGTTGAACGATGTGACCAAGAAAGATAGCTACCCTCTGCCTAGGATCAGCGATACTCTGGACGCAATGGAAGGAGCACAATGGTTCTTAACTTTGGACCTGAAAAGTGGATACTGGCAAGTAGAAATCCATCCTGAAGACAAAGAGAAGACAGCGTTCTCGACAGGAAACGGATTGTGGCAGTTCAAAGTGATGCCTTTTGGACTGTGCAATGCTCCAGCGACTTTTGAGCGCCTTATGGAATGCGTCCTGCAAGGACTCACTTGGAAATCTTGCCTGGTCTATTTGGATGACGTCATCGTATACGGGAAAACATTTGACGAACATTGTACAAATCTGAGAGCCGTGTTTCAAAGACTTCGAGAAGCCCACCTCAAGCTCAATCCAGAAAAGTGTTCACTCTTCAAAACCGAAGTGAAATACCTGGGACATATCATCTCATCCCAAGGAGTTAAGACGGATCCTGATAAGGTTGACACCGTGAAGAATTGGCCAACACCACAGGACAAACATCAACTCCGAAGCTTTCTGGGTCTAGCCACCTACTATAGGCGCTTCGTCAAGAATTTTGCTGAGATCGCCAAGAGTCTACATCAGCTAACGGAAAAGGGAAAGCAGTTTAAATGGTCAGGTGAGCGCGAGCGCAGCTTTCAAGAGCTCAAGCAACGCTTGTGTAATGCACCAGTGCTGACCTACCCGACTCCAGGAAAACCGTTCATCATTGATGCTGATGCCAGCAATGTCGGGATTGGTGCTGTATTGTCACAGGTACATGATGGCGAAGAAAAGGTGGTTGCCTATTACAGCAAGGTACTCTCAAAGTCGGAAAGAAACTATTGTGTGACCAGAAGAGAACTTCTTGCACTGATTTTGGCAACAAAGCACTTCCATAAGTATCTCTATGGACAGAAGTTTCTTCTCCGAACCGATCATGGAGCACTAAACTGGCTTTTGAATTTCAAGAATCCAGAGGGTCAAGTGGCGAGATGGATTGAGAGGCTGCAGACGTACGATTATGAAATTCAACATCGGAAGGGGAAGCTTCACTCAAATGCTGATGCACTGTCTCGGAGACCATGTAAGCAAGACTGTAAGCATTGCAGACGCCAAGAAGAAAAAGAAGTGGTTACTGTTCAACGAACCAGAACCGATCCCATTTATGGCTGGAGCAACGACGAGTTGAGGAAGGCTCAACAAGAGGACCCAGATATTGAACCCATCCTCGCATGCAAGGAACACCAGGAAAAACCAGAATGGGCCGATATCTCCGACAGAAGTCCGGCTCTAAAGGCCTATTGGGCACAGTGGGACTCATTGCATGTCCAAGAGGGTGTCCTTCGACGTAAATGGGAATCAGCAGATGGAAAGTCCTATGTAATGCAGCTAGTCTTACCGAGATCGAAGATTGTGGATGTTCTGCGAGAGATGCATGATGGAGTTTCGGGAGGCCATCTAGGAGTAAACAAGACGCTAGAAAAGGTTCGACAACGATTCTATTGGCTACATGCAAGGGAAGATGTCGAGAAGTGGTGCCGAAAATGTGATACCTGTGCTGCCACCAAAGGCCCGAACAAAAAGAATCACAGCCAAATGCAGCAGTATAATGTCGGATCACCCTTTGAAAGGATTGCAATAGACGTGGCGGGTCCATTTCCGGAAACAAATAATGGAAATCGTTATATTCTGGTCGTCATGGATTACTTCAGCAAGTGGCCTGAAGCATACGCCATACCGAATCAAGAAGCCAAAACAGTCGCAGACCAAATTGTGTTCAACTGGGTGAGCAGATTCGGTGTTCCATTAGAACTGCATTCCGACCAGGGAAGGAACTTTGAATCAAACATATTCCAGGAAGTTTGTGGGCTTCTTCACATTAAGAAGACAAGAACAACACCACTCCACCCACAATCTGATGGCATGGTCGAACGGTTCAACCGAACCCTGAAGGAACATCTTTGCAAAGTTGTGGACGACAACCAGCGAGATTGGGATCGACACATTCCACTGTTTTTGATGGCGTATCGAAGTGCAAGACATAGCTCAACTGGCCATACACCGTCTGAGATTTTAATGGGAAGGAACATCAGACTGCCGAGCGAAATCAAATTTGGATTTTCCACGTCGGAACCGCAAGCCGAGGATGTTTACTTGGATGACCTCAGGGAAAGACTCCTTCAGATCCACGACGATACCAGGTCAAAAATTAAGATGTTCAGTGACCGAATGAAGACACGCTACGATATACGAGCGACAACAACAGAGTTCCAAGCAGGAGATCGAGTGTGGCTTTACAATCCCCATCGACAAAAGGGGTTGTCACCGAAACTTCAACGGGACTGGGAAGGCCCATATACAGTGATTAGCAAAATCAACGACGTCGTGTACCGGATACAAAAAGGAGTCAGAGGTAAACTTAAAGTCGTACATCGCGACCGACTACATCGCTACAGTGGTGATGAAGATGATGGATTTGTTCGGGACGATCAATCCTAAGGAGGGGGCAATGTAATGTGTATACACTTTATTTATCTCATACGCTCTGTATCTCCTTCTATTGTAATGTCTAATACTAATGTGTATACTTTATTATCTCTTACTCTCTGTATCTCTTTCTATATTTAATGTACACACTTTTCTTACTCTCTTTACTTACTCTGTATCTCTTTCTATATTTAATGTACACACTTTTCATTACTCTCTTTACTTACTCTGTATCTCTTGTTTATTTAATGTACATACTCTCTTTACTTAATATCGTTTAATTGTAGTAGTAAACACTCGTGAGGGGCAATAATTAATTAAGATTAAGAGAAACTTTTTGTTTAGCATTAAGAACGTTAGCCCCTACAAAAATCCCAGTATTTTCTCTCGAACTTTCAGCTTCCCCAAGAACTAATAGGAACCAATAGTAGTTTCTAGAACCCATCATTTTTGATATAAATAGCCGTTTGGTGGCGAGGCGAATTATTTAATTGTGTACTGCGATAAAGAAAAGTACTCTGTGTTTGCAAAGTTATAATTGAAAGTGTTGAATAAATAAGTTTGTGAGTGATTGGAATAAAGTGAATTTGTGTTTTATTTAAAAAGTGAATAAGTTTTAATTGTCGGACCAAGCCGAATATTACAATACATATTACATTTGAATTTCGATCCGTTTTCGAGAAACTGAATTTTTAAAAAAGAGCTTAAAAACAGTTTATTTAAATCCAAACAAATTTTGAAAATTATTTGAATACAAAATATTATTTGGGCGATATAAACATAGGTACTCCTTAAAGAAAACAATACGCTGATCGGACTATTATTTTTTGAAAAAAATCTTATAACAAAAAAGAAATCGGTTCTATGAGAGGTACAAACCATTTTGGAGCTATAAAAAAATAATTTATTTTTTTTCATTAAAAACACCATTGTTCCGAAAAAAATAACGAGGATGTTGAAAAAAAATTAGAAAACTATTTTTTTGTTTTTCACTAAAAAAATGTTTAAGGGGACTACCCTTGATCTAAGAAATAAAATTTTAAATAACGACCCACGGGAATTCGCGCAAAAATCTAATGTTAAAGTTTGAAGTCAATCGGACCAGTAGTTAAGGCCTGCAAGTGCGTTTACTGACAGACAGACTGAATCGCCGGACCCGCTTTTTTCGACTTCTCTATCAACGTAGTGTCATTGATTCTAGTTGTCGCAAATAAAAATAAGTGGCCCCAAAAATTTGTAAATGACCCAAAAATGGCCCCAAGATTTTTTCTTCTGAGAACAACGCTGATACGATTGTTTCGCCACAGGTTATCTCGCTAACGGTTATTTCGCATTTTTTCTGAATTCTCTTGGGAACGTAATAATTGTTATCTAATTAGTCTTCATTAGATGGCTTTTAGTCTTTGAAACCTCCCGCGTAAGGTTAGAATGCAGTAGAGTATTTTAATATTGCTTTAAATTAAAAAAATTGGAATGTAAAATCATATGCGATACTTTTAAATCAATTTGAGGAAAGGATAAACTAAGTGATGAAGGATTTTCCTATTATTTTGAAAAAATAGTCAATTCAAATTCATATGTACTTCGTCTGTTTTTTTTTTTTTTTTTTTTTAATTTTTGTGTACGTAAGGATCCTGAAGACTTTAAAATTCGCGCGAATTTTAAAGTCTTCAGGATCCTTACGTACACAAAAATTAAAATTAAAAAAAAAAAAACAGATGAAGGCGAAACAATTAAAATCAAAATAATAAAAGAGCGAAATAATCGAAAAGCGAAATAAACGAATGCAACATAAACGAATGCAAAATAAACGAAAAACGAAAAGACTGAAAGGCGAAAAAAATCAGCGAAACAATCGAAAGCGAAGCAACTAAAAGACCAAACGAATGAAATGCGAAATAACAAAATGCAAAACGACCGTGGCGAAACGACCAAAAGCGAGATAAAAAAAGCGAAATAAACCATACCCGTTTGCCACGCCACGAGGCCACGACCCGACCAACCCGTCCAGCCAAAACAGCCCCCATCACACCATTCGCATTACGCAAACCATGAGATGCCGCCAGTCCAGCCAGGCAAGACAATCGAGACGCAGCGTGACTCACATGAATATTCCAAAAAAAATGTTAGCCACGAATTTGTCCTTCTGGTTTCTGATAGAATAATGTAGGTAAGGGAAGTCGGCAAATTAGATCCGTAACTTCGGGATAAGGATTGGCTCTGAAGATTGAGATAGTCGGGCTTGAATTGGAAGCAATAACATGGTTTATGTACTCGTTCTGGGTAAATAAAAGCTCTTGGGCTTTGTTCCCCGGATAGTAGTTACGTTACCAATTGTGGAATTTTCTTGCTAAAAATCTTAAGTTGTGTATCGCAAGATATATACTTTTGTTTTATAACGACTATCAATTAACAATCAATTCAGAACTGGCACGGACTTGGGAAATCCGACTGTCTAATTAAAACAAAGCATTGTGATGGTGGCCCTAGCGGGTGTTGACACAATGTGATTTCTGCCCAGTGCTCTGAATGTCAAAGTGAAGAAATTCAAGTAAGCGCGGGTAAACGGCGGGAGTAACTATGACTCTCCGACGGATTACTTTTTCATGTCCGACACCAAAAATCCAGGCCAAAAATTTAGTTTTGCCAAGTAAACCGGAAACACTACCATCGGGTTCCGATCTGAGATAGAAAAGTCAATGGTTCAAACTTATGCTAACTACAGACACACACCATCAGAAAAATCCTTAGCTGAAAACACAACCACCACCTTAAGGTTCGTTCATTGGATAAGTGTATTTACCGAAGACGCACTCCCGAAAGAAAAAACATCAGCTAAAATAACAGCCACCACCAAAAGTATACAAACATCAAAGTAAGACAAAAGAGAGTTCTTTGCGGAAATTAATTTTTCTGTAAGTTTCTGTGGTTTAACACCAAAAAAAAATTTTGTAATACAAAAATAGCTGGTCATACGAAATTTCCGTAATGGCCACGCCACAGGATAGCAACAGCAGTGCTAATCAGATGTGGCCCTGCCGAAAATGCGGCAATATTTACGCTACAAAAGCTGGAGAACAACAACATTTCAGCAAGTACTGCTCCAAACGACCTGATGACACTAGCAACTGCCCATTTTGCAACGCGTCATTTCCCACCTACGCCGGTCTGAGACTACATCAGAAACGCGCTCACCCAGCTCAACATAACGAAGCCCTACAAGAAGAAGCTGTTGGAGTGAAAAAACGCTGGACAGCAGACGAGGAAAAAGAATTGGCAAAAATCGAGGCGAGTATGGTTGGCGAAACAGCAACGGCAATTATCACCGCCTTGGCTGACAAATCCGGGAGAACCAGAGAGGCCATCAAAGGTAGGAGACGTATGGAGTCATACAAAACTCTTGTCTCCTTCTATCGGACCCCGCCTACGGAACAATCACCAACTCCAGCTCCGTACGGTAATGAAGATAGTTCCAGATTAAATCAGGAAATACTGTCTTACATTGAAACACTCCCCAATAACACCTGGGACGCAGACGATTTCGTCCTTCTGTCAGCCATGAGAAGCGACTTTTCGAACACGCATGAAGCCAACACTCGCGTTTATGAGAGTATCGTCGCTCGCTTTGGCTCCGAAAATACCACGTCACCCCAATCAAATGCCAATTTGATTAACGCCTTGAATAACGCACCGAACAACAGAAAGCGTAAGAGAATTCTGTACAAACTGACTCAGAGAGAATACTCTTCGAACAAATCTGGCTATGCTGACCGAATCCTAGACAACTTACCCTGGACGGTCATCGAGACAACACCCGCCGACGCTGAGATTCTGAGTCAGTTCGAAGGTACATTTGGTTGCTACGCCGAGACCCGCCTACCTGAAGCATACAACTCAGGATTTAACAACACCGTGATAGCCAAACCAATCACAAAGGAAGAGGTCGACGCGCATGTACGCTCCCTCTCATCCAACACACCCGGGCCAGACGGAATAACTAAGAAAAACCTGAAGAAAATACCCATACAGAAATTAACCCTGCTGTTCAACGCTCTCCTCATTGCTGAAGATCTTCCTGACGGCCTAAAAAGAAACAGAACATTCTTAATACCGAAAACCTCGACACAGCTGGAGAATCCCAAGAACTGGAGGCCAATAACAATATCTTCTATTATTCTCCGGGTATTTAATAGAATCCTCGCTAAACGACTCAACAACATCGAGCTACAAGAAAATCAACGCGGTTTTACACAAATCGACGGCTGCTTTGCCAACACGTGGTCAGTCGAAAATCTCATCAAGCATCACAGACTCAAAGGGAAGCCGCTAACATTAATTTCCCTCGATCTGGCAGCCGCATTTGACTCCGTACCGCACAACGCCATACTTAGAGCCCTAAGAAGAACAAAAGTCGACAACAAATACATCAACCTAGTCGAGGCGTCTTTCGCGAATAGCAGCACTACCATCCACTGCAACGGTAGAACAATCGGCACAGTCCCAATACTTCGAGGCGTCAAGCAGGGTGATCCAGCATCGCCCGTCCATTTCAACATCTTTATGGACGAGCTTATCGCTACTCTTGACGAAGATTTTGATGGAGTAAACATTGATGGCAACAAAGTCACCTGCCTCGCCTATGCGGATGACATCATTTTGGTGGCCGGAGTACCGGACGATGGAAAACGTATGCTCAAGAAAACCCTAGACTTCCTCACGTCTATGAGCATGAGCGTCAATGCAAAGAAATGCTCCTCCTTCGTTCTGAAGACCGTTCCGTCCAAGAAAAAAGTGTGTCTGGATACCCGAACTGTGTTCAAGATCAACTCAACTGCGATACCGAAGATAGACACAGAGGGCTCATTTAAATACCTGGGTGAAAATTTCACCTTTACAGGTCTCTCTCCACCAAGTCTTGGCAATCTTTTTGATCAACTTAAAAGGATCTCAAGGGCCCCTCTTAAGCCACATCAGAAACTCAGTATCCTCAAGGAATACCTGGTCCCACGGTACATAGCCCAGCTGCAAAAGCCCAACATCAACAGGAAGGTACTGAAGATGGCCGACGCAAAGATCCGCAAAGCAGCAAGATGCTTCTTGCATCTGAATTCGAGATGTCACAGTAGCGTCTTCCACGCACCAGTTAAATACGGCGGATTGGGACTGTTCAACTTTAGTGATAACATCCCAATCATAATAAAAGCTAGAATCGATAAGCTTAGAAATGCCAGCCCACAATTGAATGCAATATTTCAGTTAGCAACCAACCGACTGAATAATATTTGCAAAATGATTAAGCCGGGATCGACGACAAAAACGGAAATCCAAGAGAAACACCATCAACTCCTCCAAAACTCGTTTTCTGGAAACGGCTTATCACAAGCGAAGTACTCTCCAGCTAGCTCAAAACACCTAAGCTACCCCCCCAAATGCTGGAATGGCGAAGACTACATAAGAAGCATTCAACTGCGTTTCAACTTATTGCCCTGTGCTGGAATCCCGTCAAATCCTCCGGAAGCGCGAAACTGCCGAGCCGGTTGCAATCGAAAAGAATCCAACAGCCACATAATGCAGAGATGTCCGATTTCACATGCTAACAGAATCAAGAGGCACAACTATATCGTTAAGCGCTTGACAAACATCGCAGTGCGTAAAAACTGGGCCTACCAACTAGAGCCGAACATCCGTTGTAGAGACGGTATCTTAAAGAAGCCTGACGTCATTCTAATGAAAGGGAACGAATTAATTATTTGCGACGTCGGTGTACACTGGGAAGGTCCCCTTTCTCTAAGCTCCCAATACAATACAAAAGTGGCGATCTACAGCACGCCCAACTTTATCGATGCCGTCAAAGAGAGGTATCCACAACACAACATCTTTGTACTACCTTTCATCATGGGCGCCCGCGGCATATGGTGCAGAGAAAACAGATTCATACAACATCATCTAAATATGACAGGTCGTGAAATGGCAGATATTGTCACTACTACCATCAGAGGCAGTTACTCTATACACCGTAACTTCATGAAATATGTATGGAGAAGAAGACCACCGCCACGGCGTCGTTAGCACTGCTGTGCTATGACAATCAAGATGGGCGAATCCTCGGAGGAGCGTGTGACTTGTTCACTAATACACTTGCTTGTGCATGACAAGCATTTGAACTGTGTATATCCGGCTTAAAAGCGTAGTTCCGTTTAGTCTACTTCTTCAACTGTTGGGCCATTGTTGCTGATACTGAGCTCCACATCCGGCTCCGGCACCACCAGTGTGAATCTTTGTCATAATCGGACTGCAAATCTTGGTGGTCTCCTCTATCTTGTAGTCGTACTCTTCTTTCTCTGCCGTGGTGTTGTTGTCCAACCACTTGATCATGTCGTTGCAACAATCCAGAGCTTTGCTCTTGTCCGACTCGTCCAACTTGCTGCCAGCTTGTTCGACTGCTTGCTTCACGTTGAAAACGTACGCTTCCAGACTGTTGCGAGAAGCGATGCGTTGACGGTGTTTCTCGTCCTCCTCCTGGTACTGCTCGGCTTCAGACACCATCCTGTCGATTTCAGCCTGCGACAAACGACCCTTGTCGTTCTTGATGGTGATGTTCTTGGCTGCTCCTGAACCCATCTCCTTGGCAGCGACATTGGATGAACTTCCATAGTCGTCACGTTTATCATAACTAATAGAAACAAATAATCAGGGAACCTTTTTCTGACGAAGATTAAACACCAAACTTACCTTGTAGCAATGGAAGCATCAAACCTCGGTGGAGGCGGTGCCTCAAATCTTGCGCCTGTGTTCCTCTTGCGTTCAGTTGCTTCCGGATAGCGATCGTCACCGCTTCGCCCTCTTGGCGGTTCTTCAATGCGTGATGTTACCATAATCCTGGATAATTCGAACGAATAGAAATAAACAAAACGTCATTCTCATTAACAATCATTTCACGTTCTAACTTCTGGCTTTCTCGCGTGCAATTCCTTCATGCGATTTGTCCAGAATAAAATACATTCGGGCTTGTAGTCGTATTTGTTGGGATCGACGTTCTTTTCGTTTTCCAATTCTTTGTAGCGACGATTCCAGAATTTTTTCCATTCTTCTTGATAGAGTGGTTGTTTTTCGGAAATTTTTGACGGCAATTTCAAGCATGCAACGATATTTTTCCCATTTGTAGGGCTTCTGTGGTATTTGATTGACTTGCATAGAGTTCTTTGGTTGCTGGCAGGGTTGTGGTGTTCTTTTTTGGTTCCTTTGTCTTTTCCTGTTAAAATTTGTCAATAATGAAATTTGTGTAAGTAAAAATATGAACTCAAACCTCTTCAATTGTCGGTGAACATCGTATTCTTGGTAGAACTTTATCAAAACCCGACAAAACACACACAAAAACAAAATAATGCTTTTAAGAATAGAATATCGTTTTGATTTGTAATATTTTGGTAAATTGTTTTATTTATTTTCACAACAAAAAATAGATTTCCTTATTCCTTTGAAATGGGAAAAAAAATTCTAATTTCAAATGTCAAATACTGTTGACATAAGTTGTCAAAAATTTCACCACGTGACTAAGGGCACGTTTGGTTTTTTCTTTAAGGTTTACGCATACTTTTTTGATTTTTGTTTGTTCGTTTGAAGATTTCTAAGAATTTTGATACAAATATTGGTAAATAATAATGCAATTATATTTTGCAAGTGCAAAGAAACAATGAAATGTAGTTATTTTTTATATTACATGCATTTTTTGTATGTTGAAGTTGTTTTTGAAAATTTTGAGCTCAACGGAAACCTATTTTTGAAATCTGAGCCCATGACACCCACCTCGACTCAAACCTGAGCATTGTATCTAGGTCAGTGCGAATGTATTGGTGCAGTCTCCCATTTAAAAAGCATTGGAAAACTAACACATTCTCACTGGGTTAGTATAAAACGAACAAATTTCAGCTTGTAGGCAAAAAGAGAGCGAACACCCGAAGTCGCGACTCTAGGTATTATATATTCTCTATGACCAACCCCCTGATTTGTATCCTTTCGAATAAAAGCATAAGTGTCTAAAAAGATTTTATGTCTTTTATTGAGATGCGTTTCTTGCAGAAAAGCTACGGTTACTTGGTTACCAACGAGAATTTTAAGGCATTCAATTCTCCTTGAATGCTCAACTAGGGACCCAATGTTAAAACTTAATATTTTTAGAGCCATTATTTGGATTGTGTGATTAGAACTTCGTTAAGAAATTCCAGATACGCTCTGCGTTTATCTTCAATGGATTCAATATTGTTAATAATTTTAAGATAATTACTTACTTTAATCATCAAATCTGAGACTGAGGTTCCAAACAGTTCATTGGAGAGGTCGAAAAATTCGTTTAAAGGGTTATTTTGTGAAACTTCTGCATTGGAATATCCTACCTTTGTATTTTCTTTGAATAGATCCGAATATAAAGTTGTCTCTGTTCTTAGATTTTTACTTTGAGAATTGAGATTGAACATGGACAGTCAAGTTATTTTGTTCGCGTTTTTGTGCCGCCTTTTGCAATAACAATTTTCTGTTATATAAATATTTTTCGTAGAAGGGACAATCCTTGTAATTGGCTGGGTGATCAAATTTTTTGCAATTAATACAATAAGCTATTGAGTCTTCTCTTTTTATTAACTTACAGCCACCAGGCTCATGGTTACCCTCGCATTAGACGCAGTTATACTTGCGTGCGCAATTTTTAGCCAGGTGACCAAAAGCCTGGCATCTTCTGCATTGTAATATTCCTCTATTTCCCTTAGGTTTTTCCCATGTCACCTTAGAGTAACATATATACTTACAGCCGTATTCATAATGATTTCTTAAGCAGGCTCTTAAAGGTTAATTAGTTAAGCAGGCTTCAATATTTAAGCGACCTTTAAGCAGCTGTACTAAAAATTCTTATTCATAAGTGATTTGCGACCTTTACTTAACTAAGTAACGTCCCTGTTAAAAATGTAATAGAAACTGAAAATCTATTACTGAATGCTATTACGTTTTAATTGTCTAACTGAAATTAATAAAAACAAAAAATCATCCCGCATTGGCTTAAAAAAATAAAATAAATAAACAAATAAAAATTGGTAAAATATTTCGAAGTGTGTGATGTTCAGGTGAGTTTGTTACAATTTGTGGCTCGCAAGAATTTGCTTATCAACACTTCCGATGATATGAAAATCAGGATATTCAACTTTAACTCACTGGAGAGTGGAGAAAGTGCATTCGTTTGAAACACATGCGGATTATATTCGATGCATTGCCGTGCATCCAACTCAGCCTTTGGTTGTGACCAGTAGTGGTAAGCATTCCTGATGAAATTCTGCTAATTCTTGAATTGAATTTGAATTGTTTTTGTTTGTCTAGATGACATGTTGATAAAACTCTGGAATTGGGAAAAGTTGTGGGCTTGCCAATAACACATTCGCTTCGGTGTCATTGGATCACACAGTCAAGGCACAGTGAAGCTGTGCAAACTTTCGAGGGTCACGCTCAAAACGTTTCCGCTGTCTGTTTCTACCCTGAATTGCCTATTGTGTTGACCGGATCTGAGGACGGAACCGTGAGGATCTGGCATTCGGAAACCTACCGCCATTGCGATTGCCTGCATGCGAGGAACCAGGGCTATGACAAAGGTTCGATCATTATCAGAGTTGGACAGGAGAAACCAGCCAAGTCGATGAAAAAAGAAAAAAGAAAATAAGTGCAGAGTGAACACTCCCACAGAAAAGTCAAAACATCTTCGCCGCTTCTTGTTCTTTAAAGATTATTTTATTTAAACAACGTTGAAAATAAAATAACAAAATGAAATAAAATATTTTATTTATTATTTGATTTTGATACCCTTCTCAGTGTCAGTGGTAGCCTTGATAAGATACACTTCTCCTCCACGATACACTTCTCCGCGGATATTTATTATTTCATTCCTGGAACATGGGTCCAGCCAGATCTAAAAATTTCATCTGGATTTAATCAGCCTTTAAACGCAAAAATTTTCGTTTAACTTAAGCGACCTTTAGTCAACCTTGCTTAAATCTGAAAATTGATTATGAATAAGGATTGTCTGCTTAAGTACTAATTAGAGCCCGCTTAAATTTAAGCGGCCTTTAAGTTTTGGTTATGAATACGGCTGTTAATCTTTAAAATGTCTGTTGCTTGTTTGTCCGGAAGAAGTTTAACTAGAAATAAATTATAACTAATTCCATCTTCTTTGGATCGAATTGTCTCAAATCGAGACACACTTTCCACTACCTCTGGAGCCTGAAAATCAATTTCCTTTTTAATTTCCTCTTCGTCGTATTGGAAATTGAGTCCCCTCAAAATCAAATTGACCCTTTTCAGCTCTTTTGGAGTGTACGAATGTGTCTCGACATTTTTTGTGTTTTTTAGAACTTCCATTAATCTGGAGTGCGCCCTAACATCACTCACGAAAAGTTTACTTTTATTTTTGTTAACGTTCATAACTTTAATATGAAGGTCTGGCATTTGTTTTTTCAAGTCATCGATAATTTTTTTATGTTAGCGTTAAATATAACGATTGGTGGACAAAATTTGGGAATATTGTTAACAATAACGTCCTCTTTGGGGACACTGGTATTTAATATATTAGAGTTACTTAAAATGTTATTGTTTTTCTTACCAACACTGGTTACTTCAAAATCCGGGAGAATCTTATAATAATTTTCGTCTTGTCTGGTTGTTGGTTGTTTTGAAGGTCCGGGCATAGAATTACTCTTCCTTTTCTTGGCTGGAATGGTGATCCATTCGTTCATTTCGGTGTCTTCAATGTTTTGAACACTATTACCAGGATGAGATCCTAATAGAAGCATTTGCTGAGCAGCATCCATTTTTCTTTGTTCGTCCATGATGATTTGTGGTTGCATCTGTGTTTTATTGAAAGTATCTTGCTCCGTTGTTGTTCGTAGGGCATTATGTATTTGAGCTTGGGTGGTGATTTGCATCAAGCCACTATATTGATAAGATACCTGAGGCGTCACCTCATTGTACCGTTCTTGAGTCTGAGTTAGTAATGTTTCATCTCCTGTTATTGTTTGTGGGACGTTATGATCTAGAGTCACCTCATTGCACTGTTTGTTTAAAGTCACTTTTGATTGGTCAATGATCACACCATAATCCCGTTCAGTCATTGTCTGTTGGAAAGCCGTTACATTTTGGCTTGGTAACGGTTTACAGATTTCATTCCCGTCCATTTGGGAAACTAATTTTAACTTTAGAGTTTTAAATGTTTTTTTTTTTACTTTAACTGAATTAAAGTTAGTGGCGCAAATTTTGAAACATTTAAACTATACTTTAAATCCGCTTTAAAATAGGAGTCGACTCTAAAAACAAATTTTAGATTCAGGGTCGACTTTATCTCATTTTTGAACGACTTAAAGTATACTTTATCGTTAAAGTGGTCGTCTAACTTTAAAACGGAGAAAGCGTTCGTTTAACTCTTTAAAGTATAGTTTTGAACGAGAAGATTTTGAGATTTTCGAAGATTTTGAAGTTAAAAGATAGCTAAGAGTTTGTCAAATTCGTGCATCCTCTTATTTAAATTCAAATATTCATTTATCATTTTTGTAAAAAAAAAAAAATATGAACCATGGGACTACCAAGCTGGATTTGCTGCTTGTTTTTTGACACTTCTTGCAGTTGTGTGTGTACGTTGTTTGATTTTAATTTTATTACCTATTTGCTTTTTTTGAGAGTTCTAATAAACAACTTACACTTGTAGGGTAATTTATTCCTGTTCTAAAGGAATATTTTATACCCATTTCAGAGCACACTATTCCACCTTCAATATGACAAATAAAAACAAAACAATTTGGAACATCATTTGGATATTTATTAGGCCAGTTCCACCTAACAACATCTCACTGAGATCTCAATGTCACTTTGACTGAGGCAAAATCATTTGGTGGAACATAATTCTCAGTTCTCATTGAGATAAAATGGTTACCTTACAAATTGTTGTTGTACATATGTCAGTCACGTCAAAACAACTGAGTGAGAAATCGAATCCAAAAAATTTTCATCTCAGAAATCTCAGAAAAAATCTCAGTTCTCAGCTGAGATTTTTTGTTCCACCTAAAAAATCTCTGAGATCTCTGAGATCTCAGTGAGATGTTGTTAGGTGGAACTGGCCTATTGAAACACATTTTCACAAAGAAAAACATAACATTTATTAGAACTAAATATACAAACACTAAATAATCACATTTTTTCCTGTTTTGGGGAGATAAATGTAGTAAAAACCGATAAAAACTGCAAGCGTAAAATGACAGTTCACTTATTCAATTTATTGATGTGTCACATTCAGGCGAGTTCACACAACGTTATGTTTAAAGTCCAATCTAGTTAGAAGACTCGTTTAAAGTGTTTAAAAATAAGAAAAGTTAGAAGTGCTTTAAGTAGAGTAGACTTTATTGCTTAAACGAGGGCTGACTTAAAATTTGCGCCAGTTTTTTTAATTTTTCCAATTGATTTATAAATTTTTTTTTTTTTTTAATGAAGTTTATTTTAAACACTTGAATTGATTTTCTTCAGGGAGCACTTAAGAACACGTCCGATCAGAACCACAGTCCAACGCTTTTCTCACGTGGACGAACATGCCCGACAACATTTGACAACAGAGCTGTCAAAGATATAACACCACAATTATTTATTAAATCCCTTAAACGTTCAAATACATAAATATTCAGTTAGCTATATACAAATAAAAATAAAACAGCGAAGCGATGCGTTGATTGAAGTCAATCATTATTCAGCGAAACCGATTAAAAAAAACAACCTGATGAAAACAGGACTTAAACGTTTATGAAGCGAGACTCTGTCTTCTGACAGTTCTCGTTAAAGGGGCCGACCCATAGAATCCGTCAGTCCGTCAGCGTCAATGCGTACGTTGCTGCCAACGTATTTGCCGGATTGAACCGTCCCACAGTGCGTCGACCAGTGGACAAAAATCAAAAAACTAAATATGCGTTTGAGATCTACAATGCTTTGGAGTCTATCAAAAACATGTTTAGCAACTGTAATTTATTATTTTCAATTGTTGTTTTTTTCTTCTGCATTGATTAGCGGGATTTTTATATGCAGAAAAAGAACTTTTATTTTTTTTCTTAGTTTTGATTTCGATTTTCGCATGCAACTATTGATCTCGTTCAAGAAAGTGTTTCTAGTTATAAATTTTTTTTCTCTTGAATATTAATTATGGATATATTAAGAGGTGATACAAACGTTTTTTGGTTTATTTTTATGTGATATTACTTTTATAATTAATTTAATTAAAAGTGCTATTTTTTGAGGCACATAAATTTAAATAAGTTGAGTTTTTAAAAAAATATATCAAAGTATATCTGAATTTTAAGTCTTTTTGTTATCCCCTGCTATTATTTTATTTAAAAACAAAGAGTTCCATTGCTAATTTTTGCAATTTTTCGAAATATTTCGTTTTTTGTAGGACAAGTGCAAGTCATAAAAAATGAAGTTATTTATGAAAAATGGTTTCTTTCGATAAAAAATCGATAATTAAGGATGTCTTAATTTTTGTTATAGCTTATTAAAATATAAATAACTGTCCATTTAAAATAAAAAGTGATTTTGAATCGAAAATTAAATATTTGACTTAAGCTTAGAACGACAATGTTCAAAGACCCATAGTCTTTCAGATAAGCCCTACGAGGCTTGACTTAAAAATAGTTTTACACTTCCCGATAGCATTTAACATAATTTTCTTACTGTACCGCCTTTTTATGGACCAAAAACTTCATTTTTAGACGCGCCAAAAAAGACGGAAAAAGAAGAGTTGCGAATCTTTCAACTCCAAACTGAAGAAATGAGGTTTCCTTTTTCATTTTCGGCGTCAATTTTTTTGTTTTTTAAAGATGTAACCAAAAATATCTCAAATCTGTCTGTATCCCATATCCCTGTTTCCAAAATATTCATATTAACATCCAAGCGGTTCATAAGAAATAAACAATTTTAAAAGTGGGCGTGGCAGTGGGCGGATTGAGTCCATATTTTTTTGTATTAATAACCTTATCTAGAAAATTAAACTCCTTAAATTTCATTCAATTCGTGCCAGTCGTTCTCAAGATATCAAATGATATTCAAAAATGGGCGTGGCAGGGGGCGTAAATATTACCTGAAATTTCGTAAAACTTATAACTTAATTAATAAGCAACAATTATTGTGGCGAAATTTAACAAAGTTTTGTGAAATTGAATTTTGTCCACCATCTCCATACAATCGACGCACTGTGCGTCCCATAGAATGCGTTGTATAATTTGACAATCTCATTTACTTGGTGTAAAAATAATTAACAAAACTGCAAATCCGAACAAAAAATTTTAAATTAAAATATGAAAATTATGTCAAAATTATTTTTTTGCACAAAATTTTCATCATCCATTGCTTTTCCTTGTTTCTGTGGGAACACATTGAATTGACTGCTCGTCAAATTTAGTTGTCAACGGATCAACGGACGCAAAAAGTAGAAAGTTAACCAACTCTATCCGTCGTATCCGTCACATGCGTTGCTTATGGGACGAGTTTCATAAGAACGTGTGTATTCTATTGTGCTGTCAGTTGAAAACGTCAACGCTGACGCACTGACGGATTCTATGGGTCGGCCCCTTAAATTCAGTCAAACTTCAAATTTCAGAAAAAAAAATTGACCGGCTTTTTTGTTATAATTTTCAACTGAATTTAATCGTAAAAATAAAATGTCGATTAGTCCATGTGTCTATAATTCAGAAAACAACCGAAACCCTCAAGAAACCTTCAATATTAAGGAAGGAATTAAGCACAATAGACGCAAACATCCTTTGGGCGAAATAAAAAACTTGATTCACAATCAGAATCATGCTATAACACCAGTTACACCAACCCAAAACAAGGAATTACATGTTCCTCGTTCATCGCATAGAGAGGAATTTTGTGCTGACCTCTTGAAGCAAACGTCCGATGGACACCAGTTGAAGGAAATTCATCTGGAAGACCTACCAACTCCAATAAAATGCACCCAAAATTGTGGAAAAAGTAATTTGTACCATAAAGTGCTTGCTTGTTCTTATTAATTTGTTTTCCAGGCTTGGAGGTAATATGGTCCGAGATGAGTGTTCTCGAACCGGAGATTTTGGAACGACTCGTCAATGGCGATGGGGATATTGAGGAAGATGTCGACATCCCCAAGCAATATATACCACCACCGTTCGATTTTGATGAACTCAGTTTTCGAATTGAAGTACCAGATCCATGCGAGTTAGACAGCATATCAATGCTTGAGAAGATCTTGGCCGAAGATCGTGAATTCCCAAATGTCTTGCCAGTAGCTGATGACTGGATGGCTTATTTGTAAGCAGAAGAAATGAGCTTAGTCTTACTTTCGTGATGCACTTAGTTTGTATGTTTTTTGTCTCCTAGTTTGTATGTATTATGTAACCAAAAACAAGATTATCTTATTTATTAATATTTTTATTGGGTCATTAAAATGCATTTTATAAAAATACCTTGTCGAATTGATTTGCTCCCTTTAAAAGTTAAAATCCTTTTCCAGTTACTTTCTTAAGTCCAGTGACTGTATGAATCTTTCATAATGAGTTTTTCATGTTTCTTGTAGAAACTGAATTTCAACACCTAAAATCAATTTTTTGCATAGAATTCTGGGTACAATTCAGAAATGATGACAATCAGGGCCGCATTTACCACCTAAAGCGCCCCTGGGCAGATCAAATTAATGCGCCCCTTGTACCCTAAGATTACCAGAAGTCCTAGCTTTTGAAGACACGCCCCCTATAGACTTTAGAAACTTGGAAAGTAGGGAATCTCATTAATAGAGAGAAAACTCAGTAAGGGTATTCACGTAACGAGATAATTTTCTACTTTGCGGAAAAATAGAAAATTCCGCAAAAGATTTAAATGAACACCCCAGCAGAAAATAGTTGCGTGAACAAACAAGGAAAACAAACATGTATTACAAATACAACACGCAGCTGCGGATAAAACTTAAACTTAAATATGGCTGCGGATAAGAAATTGAAATTTCTTCGAGTATCGATTCTCGATCGGAGAAAAATTGATTTTCTTAGGTTGGTAACTCGGATAATCGGATAAGTCAAAGATTCTCGAAGGCTGTGTTCGCAGAGTGCATCGCACTTTAAGGCCGTGTGTGAATTGCGTTAAAATGTGTATTAAAACTTGACGTTTGGTTAAAACTTGACACTAGCGTGGTGAATAAAATGGGTTAAAATTTATCCTGCTGTGGAGCAGGTTAAATGGGTTAAAATTTTGACGTGTCTTTTTTTTCAAATAAATGATAGAGAAGTTTGCTTCTGTTTTGTTGATTTCTTCTATTTTTCTCCTTTTTATTTAGTTCTATGTAATAACGAATTAATAATTGCATTGATATTTCGAGAGATTGCAATGAAATACTTTTTTTCATCATATTTTAAAGCCAAAAACAAAATAATTTTTCTTTCTTTTGAGAATGATAACAGATGTCAGCTGGGAGAACATGTTTTGCAGTGTTACCACACGGAAAAAAACAATCATCCAAAAAGGGAAATTTTTGTTTAAAGATTTTCTTAGTGTTGCTTCAAAATATCATATTACCACTGTTAAATCTAGAAAAATAAATAAAACAAAGTTTGTTTGTTATTTTAAGTGACTTTTCATGAAATTCGTTGCTTAAAGTTTGCTTTTGAACACAAATTTATTTTACCTAGAAGAACAAAAACATCTTTCGTTGAGGGGAATTTCGTAAATCATGAGGGAAATTTCATAGTACTACGCAGAAATGTGGGTTAAAAAAATCCCTTTTAACGCAATTCACACAGCAAATGGCTAAATTTGTTCCCTTTTTTCACTAAACGTCAAATTTTAACCAAACGTCAAGTTTTAATACACATTTTAACGCAATTCACACACGGCCTAAGTACGTTCTTTTATTTAAGATTATACTACGTTTTCACCTACCCTAAATCCGAGATTTAGCGAAGAAGATTTAAAATAAATCTCGAAGTGTTTTCACTGGCCCAATAATAGCCTTTTCACACCAGACGCAAAACGCTGTTTTCAGCTGTCAGTTTTCACAAACTCGAAATCTGTTCACACCTAGATATCAGGTTTTTGTTTGACATTAAAAATCGTTGATGTCAAGTAAGGGATGCCATATGTTCTCTTTTTAGAAGATTCACACTTTTTTTCACACACATTCGCTTTGTTTTTCGTTTCATTGAAAACCACTGGATGAAAAAGTTTTCCTCATCGATTTTTCAAAAGAAAAAAATATTTGTTTGTCGCTGCTAAGAATTTGTTCATTTGTATTTTTATATGTTCTCAAATGGCAACCCTATATCAACTGACACGCTTAGTCGTGAACAATTTTACAAGCAGACTATCAATCTACTCTTGCTATTGGAGGGAGGGAGAAATATATACGATCGATACATACGATATATACGATATATATATAATATGAATTATAGACTGCTGAATGCTTTCACTTTTTTGGTTTTGACTGGTTTTCACAAAAACTTGTTGTTTTGCAAAACAGGGCTGTCAACAAATTTGTATGGGAAAACACTTGATTTCCTTCAAGTTTTTGAAAAGTTTTGCAAAACCGCGTTTTGCGTCTGATGTGAAAAGGCTATTAGATTTAGCTTGTCTTTTGCAAGATTTATTTTCAATTTTGAAATTTCAAAATTCAATGAAATATAACAATAAAATAAAACAATTGTTTTGCCTACCTCCAACGCTTTCTTCCACCAAATCTGAAACGTTATGGATAGGAAGGCTTCCTAAAATGGCATGTATTTTTGAAAAAAAATCCACTCTGACGGGGAACCACCGGGTGGACCCATTAATTTTTTTTAATTGAATTTCGATTGTCAAGAAAAAAAAGACATTCAACTAAATAAGTTCCCGAAATTTGGTGGTTGGGTGTTGTAGGATCTGGGGGCTTCGGCTGTATCTTTTCCTACACACCAAGTGCTTACTTTACCTCCTCGTGGTAGCCACCGGGTACTGGTTATATCTTAGATATAACTTGCGAAACTTGTAAGCGCGGGTGCAAATCGGGAAAAAGAGCACCTTATCTACGGCCCAACAAATTTGGAGGTTAGTGCGAGGGGCTAACAACCCCTCCACAGTGAAAAACTTGACAGTTATGAGAGAGATACCAGCCTCGGATAATGAACCCCCTCTTATGGTAACCAAACCCGGAACGACAACGGACTACGCATTGAGAGTTTGTACCTGGAATGTAAGAACCCTCTACACTCCAGGTGCAACTCAGAAACTTGAATCTGTCCTCTCGCAGTATAAGGCAGATATTACTGCGATCCAGGAAATACGATGGATAGGATCAGGGACAATAAAGAGAAAAAATTGCGACATTTATTATAGCTGTCATCAAAGATTGCATATATTTGGATGCGGATTCGTCGTGGGAAATCGGCTTAGATCGAAAGTCATGGATTTCAAGCCAATAAGTGATCGCCTGGCTGTGATCCGCATCAAGGCCACATTACAGAACATCAGTATAATATGTGCACACGCCCCTACCGATGATGCTGAGGAGTCTAGCAAGGAGGATTTCTACGACCTCCTGGATAGAGCCTACGGAGCCTGTCCAGAGTACGACGTCAAAATCGTACTCGGAGACTTCAATGCAAAAATCGGGAAGGAAGACATCTTTGGCGGATTAGTTGGAAAGCACAGCCTCCACGAAGAAACAACAGATAACGGCTTCCGACTAATCGACTTTGCTGCAGCTTGTAATACGGTGATAAGTAGCACTAGGTTTCTAAGAAGGAAGATCTACACAGCAACCTGGCGATCTCCGGATGGTCGAACCACCAACCAAATCGACCATGTGCTAATCGGCGCAAGGCACGCATCCAACATCCTGAACGTGCGCACTTTCCGAGGAGCAAATGTCAACTCTGACCACTTTCTGGTAGTGGCTAAGTTTAGAGCTCGAATATCAAACGACAAAAAAACACGTGCAGCCCAAAGAAAGAAGTTCAACATCGGTTGCCTTAGCACATCAGAGAATGCCAGAGACTACAGCGAGCGCCTGAGCGAGCGACTCTCCGCCGTCCTCCCAAATACTACAGACGTCAACACACTGTGGAACCAATATCGAGAAGTAATAAAAAATGTAGCCGAGACCACCATAGGTTACCAGCCACCCCCGAAAAAGAACCCGTGGTATGATGATGAGTGCGTGACATTGAAAAGAGAGACGGAAAATGCACGCCTGCAGATGCTGCAACGGAAAACAAGAGCAGCAAGGGAAGATTACCGCACGAAAAGGAGAAATGAGAAAAAGACCCTGCGAAGAAAGAAAAGAGCATCCGCAGTTTCTCAGCTCAAAGATCTAGAAGAGTCTCGGGCCAAGAACAACACCTGGCGTTTCCTTAAAAGGTCGAAGCAATTAGCTTCTGGTTTCAGAACCGGGACACAAGCTCTTCGAAACAGTGAAGGAAACCTAGTCACCGAAGCACAGGGAATTGTAGATGTTTTCAAGCAGCACTTCCAGCAGCTGCTGAATGCGCAAAATGTCGAGCAAGATAATGACGAAAGAGAAGCAAGACCAGTCAATGAAGACCCAGTCCCAGCCCCCAGCAGAGAAGAGGTAGAAAGAGCCATCCAAAAGCTAAAAAATAACAAGGCCGCAGGGTCGGATGGCATACCCGCGGAACTCTTTAAACATGGAGGAGATGTTTTGATGAACCGCATGCACCAGGTCATCACCAAAGTGTGGGAGGAAGAATGCATGCCCACTGACTGGTCGATAAGCTCCATATGCCCCATCTACAAAAAAGGCGATCCGATGTTATGCAAAAACTACCGTGGCATATCCCTGCTTAATGTTGCATACAAAATCCTATCCAACACACTGTGTGAGCGTCTTAAACCTTTCTGCAACACAATAATCGGCACGTACCAGTGTGGCTTTAGGCCAGGCAGAACAACGATAGACCAAATATTCACACTGAGGCAGATCCTGGAAAAGACCAACGAATTTCAAGTCGAAACCCACCATCTTTTCATCGACTTTAAAGCTGCTTATGATAGCATCCACCGCCAAGAGCTTATGATTGCGATGTCTGAATTCGGGATCCCGAACAAACTGATCCAGCTGTGCCGCATGACGCTAAACAATACGCAGTGCAGTGTGCAAATGGGTAACAGCTCATCCGAGTTATTCCAAACTTGCGCAGGGTTTAGACAAGGAGATGCGTTGTCATGTGACTTCTTCAACATAGTCCTGGAGCAGATAGTGCGCAAGGCAGGTGTGAGCACGGAGGGCACTATCTTCAACAAATCCACCCAGCTCCTAGGCTATGCGGACGACATAGACATCATCGGTCGATCCAAGAGAGCTGTGCTTGAGGCCTTCACAGCGATTGAAGAACAGGCGAAACTAGTTGGTCTTGAAGTGAATGAGGACAAAACAAAGTACATGTTATCAACAAACAAAGCAACATCTGTCCACCGCCTAGGACAAAACGTCACTGTTGGTAGCAGCAATTTCGAGGTAGTTAAGGAGTTCACCTACCTTGGAACAAACATCAATCCCACGAACGACACCTTAGTGGAGATCCGAAGAAGAATCACCCTAGCGAACCGCTGCTGCTTCGGTTTGGCCAAACAACTGGGTTCAAAACTCCTCACTCGAAAGACAAAGTGTCTGCTATACAAAACTTTGATTTTACCAGTCCTACTCTACGGCGCCGAGTGCTGGACGATAAGTAAAAAAGGGGAATTGATACTGGGCACTTTCGAAATAAAAATTCTTCGACGGATTTTTGGTCCCGTATGCGACGATGGCGAATGGAGAAGAAGATACAACCGAGAACTGTATGAGCTGTACCAAGATGTGGATGTAGTCCAGAAGGCCAAGAAAAGACGACTACATTGGCTCGGCCACATCGAGCGAATGGACGACAACGCTCCAGCCAAGAAAGTCTTCTCATCCCAGCCCCCAGGTTCAAAACGACAAGGAAGACCGAACCTACGGTACAAGGACCAAGTGACTGCGGATGCCAGAGCGCTTGGTCTCGGTGACTGGAGAGTGCATGCGAGGGATCGTTCACGATGGAAGACTGCAGTATCTAGGCTGTGACCCTTCATGGATCGTGAGCCGGTAAAGTAAGTAAGTAAGTTCCCGAAATTAGGTATGTTTGATTCGTTATTACAGCATGGAATCATTCAGCCTGGAATCATCGAGGAGATTTATAGAAGATTTATTTTAAATCTCCTCGTAAGGAGATTTAAAATTTGTATGGTAAATCTCGAGATTTAGAAGAAGATTTAGCTCTAAATCTCGAAAAAGGTGATTTAGGTGTAGGTGAAAACGTAGTATTATTTTGAATTTGCATTAATATTAGAAAGCACAAATCAAGGAACGAGTCACACATAGTTGCTCTATGGTGATTAATATTTTCCTTCTGTAATGTCGTTTTCTATTTGCGAGATTTAAGGTATAACTACAACGACCACGTTTTGCAAAAAGTGGGAAATTTACAAAAATAAATTTTTCCTTTGTAGCGCCATTTGAATTTGGAAAAAAAACTACAAAAATTGTTTTTGACATCAAAAAATAAACTTTCTTCAGCATTACTTTTAATTTTGGGGTGGAAAAACTGTCACAAAATGAGTTTGAAAGTTTTTGCAAGAGAGACTTTAGAGTAGGGTCAAATTTGTGAATCTGACAGCTAAAAGAGGTGGCGAAGTGAGGAAAAAAGTGGAAAAATATCAGATTTCATGATCTTTTTGAGATTTGAGATTCAAAAAATTGATTCGAGATTGAAAAATCTGAATCTCGATTTTTATTAAAATCAAGCATACGCACTTCCAAACACACTTCTCTGTTTGACATTTGTCTGAACATTTGTTACTGTTTTATTTATTTGTTTATTGAACGACGACTGACCAAATCTACGAACATACCCCAACATGTCAAAAACTTATCCGGATGTGTGCTATTACCATTGAATAAGAAGTACAGGAAGCGGTGTTAGCTACATGTACAGTGTACGTGAGTGAGGCAACAAAAATTTCTGATGACGTCAATTTTGGGAAGTTGTAATGTCAATTTTTGGATTTTGTAGTGTCAAACTTTGACTTGTTGTCATTTTGCCGAGCTGTGATTGGTCCATTGAATAAGAAGTACAGGAAGCGGTGTAAGCTACACGCACAGTGTACGTGAGTGAAGCAACAAAAATTTCTGATGGTGTTAAATAGGGGGCATTCATCTGTCAAAATACGGGGCACTCATCTGTCAAACTGGGCATGTGCTGTCATTTTGCTGAGCTGTAATTGGTCAAATGTTGTTTTGTATTTTCATCTGTCAAGAAAACAAAAACTCGGGTTCAGGGGCGCATTTTTTTTGTTGGTGATCGTAAGGCGCTACACAATTTCTTGTGCTTTTTAACACTTGATCAGTTTGTTCATAGAATGCGCTTTCGAATACGACTCAAAAAAGGACAATAAATATGATAAATTAAGGATGAAAAATGAAGAAAATGTAACGAAAAAAATAATAATAATAATATTAATCGTGCAGGTACACCTTGAACGTTAAAACACCAGTGGTCCAAAAAAGAATTGAAATTGAAAAATAAAATTGATGCACAATCGATATAATCTTGATTCAATCATATTTCGTTTGGCGCCCCTGAGATTAACTATTCAACTGCAGACCAGCCCTGTTGTAATGCGTTTGTGTTTGTGAAACTCACACTACTTAGAAAAATGCTTCACTTCTTTTTCATAAGACCCCTTCCTGTACTTCTTATTCAATGGCTATTACACGATGAAACTAGTTTCATGCAACATCTTCGAATTCTGCTTTGTTATCTTATCCTGTTTCTCAACTGCTATTACACGATGAAACTAGATTCATGAAACTAATTTGACAGATTTCTCTTAGCTCCATTTCGGTGTCACAAGCTGTCAAATAAATTATTAAAGGCAAGCAATTTTGAAAATTTTGTGAATTAAAAAAGTACGCCCAGAACTTCATAACGAACTCAATAACGGTTATTACATCCAAGAAACATTTAATTAGTTTTCCAAGACTCCAAGATGATGGAGAAAAGCAGGTCATGGTATTTATATTAATTATCCAGTAAGTAATTGACGATAAGAAAATCTTAATTCTCAGTGTGAATCCTTGTTTCTATTTGGAGCAATCTTCCTCGTTTCATATTGCCGGACTAGTCCAAGAACTTTCGCATCTCCTTCTATCGCTATAGCGCTGCAAGGAACCACGGCGATAGTAATATCGATGATGTCTGATGTCTCCTACGACCAACTAGGTTTTCAACGCTGCCAAATACAAAGGTAATTATTATTTATAAACCTTTATTAAACAAAACATTGACAGGAATTTTTTGTTTTTAGTTTAACCAAGAAATGGATGGAGTGGCTATGATTCCAATTTGGAGGGATTTCTTCGAATTTGAAAACAATGAAAACAACCAGGCTTACTAAAAACTATGTTCCCTTTAGTGTTTAATAAGTTTGAGTATCTGTCTAGTAGTAAATAAGTCCAATCGTTAATTTTAAAATTTAAAAAGTTCGGCTAGGTCCGAAAATTAAAACTCTGAAACTTTGCAAATAAAACACGAAATTACTTTATTCAAATCATATTTATTGAAACACTAGAAGTAGCAACCAATGTGGAAAGTTCAACTGGCGCAAAAACTATCGCTGGAGAAGGAGCTGCAACTGAAACAGCTTGTCTTCGGATTTAACATGGTCCTCAACTTTGACTTGTTCTTGTTCCTTTGCTTCGTTCTTCTCAGTTTTGACAACAGTTTCATTCTTATTCTTGACTTCCATGGTTTTTGGTTTGTGCACTCATCAAGGAAGGTTGCTCGTGGAGCTAAATAAATTAAATAGAAAAAAAACAAATTTTTAGCGCGAACCCAAGCAAAGTGAATAGCGTCACCACGCACACATATAAAGAAATTTTTTCATTTCTCCATCACTTCGTATTTTTCAATAAATATTATAAAAATAGTAAAGGAAATTACTGACTGTGCAGTGTTTTTCAATCAAAAAAGTCGGATGGTTGGACTTAACCTCCGCTTTTCTCGGATTACCTTTTGCACGTGCTGCATTCTGAGTGCAACCGGCAGCTGCAGCCCGCATTAATTGGGCTTTTTGCTGATTAAGTGCTCATTCTCCTGTATTTGGATTTACTCAACTATGAAAAATAATTCGGAGATTTCAAAATCAAAAAAGAAACCCAACCAATACGACAAAAAGTTAGAAAAACTCGCTGCCGCCCAGCTACTCTTGCAGCCAAGTGAGGATCCCTGCTGCTCAAGCATGGCACAGGCAATGGTAATGCCTGCTAATTCCGCCTCCCACATGGAGCCAAACACATCATCATCATCAATTAATCAAACCGATGCAGAAGTCTCCGACCTGACGACCGGCTGGCAATTACCGCCGAAAAAACATACTGCTCCGACTGTATCACCTAACCTAGCAATGGACGTCACGACAAGCGAAAATCCATTTGCTCCATTGAACGTGAAATTTGTGCTAAAAAGCTCCAAACGCAACAGCAATATTGCGAACCAACTTCAACAAAGCAACATTAATGACGACGTCCCCGCCGCCGAGGGGGGCTAACTCAACAGAAGTCTCAAATAAAGATGAAAAACTATATTCGGGTAAGTACTGTCCACCCATTATATTGAGAAACATTGATATTAGACAACTTATTATGGAACTTAAAAATAGTCCTTATAAATTTTCGTACAAAGTAGTGAACAAAGGAAATAGTAGTAGATTGTATGTAGACAACAGCCATGTTCATAGGGATTTGATGAATACACTGAGGAACACCGAAAATGCCGAAGCATATTCTTTTACTTTAAAAGAAGACAAGACAACTAACGTTGTTCTAAGAGGACTTACATCTGATTATCCTCGCTCAGAAATTTTAAACGAACTTAAATCTAAATTTGCAAATATTTCCGATGTTTCGCTTTTCGAAACTTTGAAATCCAAACAAGAAAAAATTAAATATGACCTTTTCTTAGTCCGTCTCCTTCCGGGTTCGAGCGCGAGTGAGTTAATCAAATAAAGGTACCTCTTTCATACGAGAGTCTACTGGGAGAGACCAAGGGGCAACCGGGGGGCACTTCAATGCAGAAGATGCCAACAATTCGGCCACCTGGCCAAAAACTGTGCATTCTCGTACAAGTGTGTCAAATGTACCAACCGACACGATCCAGGTCAGTGCCCTGTACTTCGCGATCAAAATAGCAAGGCGGCTTGTGTAAATTGCGGCGAGGATCACCCTGCCAATTTCAGAGGTTGCAAAGCCTATAAGCTCTACGAAGCTCGCAGAAAACAGATTCTACATGAAGCAAACCTCAAAAGAGACCAAGCAAAAAGCCTTTCCCATGCTATCTCAAGGGGTGCCCACGTTGTCCCTGGGGTATCATATACCAGCCATTTCAAAACTCAAAATATAAACTCTCAGGTACCTGTCACTCCCAGCTCTCCCAATATGCAAAATGGCAGCAACGTAATGGGTAAATTCATCGCACTATCAAACGAACTCTTTGGTGTAGATATGAGAACGCTTATTGGAAAAATAAGCAACTTTATGAGAAATCTCGGAAACTTCAACTGTTTAGAAGATAAGCAAATGGCCTACTTCGAACTACTCACCGAATTAATCTCTTGTTCTTCAATATGATGTTATTAAAAATTCTACAATACAACATTTCGTCCCTTGTCGCTCATTCTCGGAGAATTGAATTGCTTAAAATTCTCCAAGAAAACAATTGTTCTCTTGCCTTCATCCAAGAGACACATCTAGCTAACAGACATAAAGTCTTTATAGACAACTTCAATATTCTACGAAATGATAGCAAACAGGGAGTAGCTTTACTTATCAAAAAGAATTTTAAATACGAGACGGTGGATTTTGTTCAATCTAATTTTCCTTCTTTGTTTATTAGCATCAGCTGTAATGTGAATAACACTTTACAGAAATTTCTTCTGGGTACCGTATATTTTCCCTCCAACGTTTCTACCTCTATATTTACATCCGAGCTAAACAATTTAGAACGCCTAGCCAATGGATTCGATGGAGCAATAATCGGTGGCGACTTCAATGCCAGAAGCCCCAACTGGGGAGACCGTTCATACAATATCAATGGCAGAACGTTAGAGAATTGGATTCAGAGCTCTCATCCCACACTTACGAATTTCTGCGCTAATAACCCTTCTTACCCCAGAACTGCATCCTTTTTAGATCACTTCCTGATCTCCAACCATCTGGTCAACACCATAAATCCAAATTTTTCAATTACTACACTCCCCACTTTCTCGGATCACTGCCCACTCCTCTTAAATTTTTCTCTACAAGACGCTAACATCTGCCTACAAGAGCAATCAACATCAAGGTCTTTTAAAAACACCAACTGGCATCTCTTTAGACGTGAGCTTGATCTCCGTCTGGTTAATTTTTTTCCTTCGGAATCATCTTGCCTCACAAACGAAGTCATTGAGGAACTTATCCTCGCCTTCAACGAGGCACTCTTAACCACTTTAGAAGAAAATTCAACAAGCTCAACAACCTCTTTCAAAAAATACAAAAACCTTCCAGTAGAAATTGAAAACTTATATAGAGTTAAACACCAATGGCAGAGACGGCTTAAAAACATCTTCCATAATTCTTTGAATAGAACAAATGCTCCATACAAAGAACTTTCTTCTCAAATCTCCCTTCTTAATAACATCATAAGAGAAAAGGTGAACATTTGGCTGAACAAAACCCTAAGCACTAGACTCTCAAAAATCTCACCGGGACCTTGGGCTTTTAAAGAAGCTTTTAGAATTGTTGGCAACAAAAAGAAATTCTTCTGCAACAAAGTGACCGTGAATGATCAAACATTCTGCAACGAATCCAACGTACTATCGGCTTTTGAGGAACACTTCAAAACGGTTTATGAAGAGAAAGTCCCTCTCTACAACCCCTCCATCACTCAAGAGGCTATAGATGCTGCTAGCTCAATCTCTCAAAACATTCCGCAACACATCTTTCTCTTTGACTCAGATAACTCCTCACTAAGCCCAACAGCGAACCACATCTTCACGAACTTTGAAACAGTCAAAAACATAATAAAGCACTTAAAGCCCAAGAAGTCCACTGGCCCAGACAGCATTTCCAACTTTGCGTTGAAGAAACTTTCCGAAACAGGCATCAAATTTTTGACCATCATATATAATAATTGCATTAACAATGCTCACTTCCCAAAGCCATGGAAAATTGCTAGACTTTTGCCCATTCAAAAGAAACCAAATGTAAGTGACATAGACAATTTTAGACCAATTACCTTGCTTTCTAACACGGGAAAAATTCTAGAAAGATTAATCTTGGATAATTTAAACTCACCATCCGAAAACCCAATTGAGCCAATTCCAGACTTCCAATTTGGATTCCGTAAGGGGCACTCCACCCTCCATGCGCTGTTAAAATTTCAAAACGATATCGTCCTTAACCTCAGGGAAAAGAAATGCACTACAGTCTGCTCTCTTGATATAGAGAAAGCATTTGACAGCGTTTGGAGGGTGGGCCTCCTATATAAGCTGTCCTCTCTCAACTTACCACCACATGTATTGAATATACTCAATAGTTTCCTTTCTGATAGAGTATTTTACATCCAATTACAAGGTTCTAAAGGTAATACCTGTGAATGTAAAAGTGGATTCCCACAAGGTTCCATCTTGGGGCCTCACCTCTATAATATATTCCTCCACGATTTTCCCCACCAATTCTCAGAAAACAACTTCACTTCCACTGGTCTCTTATACGCTGACGACACAATTGCATACTCAAGCCACGAGAGTCCTCTTTCAGCTCTGCGGTGTCTTGAAAAACATTTGAATGTAATCAATACCTTCTATAAAACTTGGGGAATTAAAATCAACATCCCAAAATCTGAATTTTTGTGCATACGCAATGCCAGCGGGAAGGGGCCAGCTGGAGTGGTATGTGAAAGTAAATTTCTTTCCCTTAACCTTGACAGCTGTACCATACCGGCCACAAACAAATTAAAATATCTAGGGGTAAATTTTAACACATTATTCAAATTCAATCATCACGCCAAAATCACTATTGAAAAATCTAGGAAAGTCTCTAACATGTTTATGCCCTTCTTCAACCATAGAGCTCTCAGTACCAAAACTAAACTTCTTTTTTATAAGACACTCATAAGACCTGTCATGTCATATGCATTTCCAATATGGTTCTCCGTCTCTCCTTCGGTAGCACAAACGTTGGAAAAATTAGAAAGGAAAATTCTCCGACTCTGCGTTGGGAAAAACTTTCAAAATCGCACCAAACGTTACTCCAATGTCTTCATTTACAACACCACCAACGTCATTCCGCTGCTGAGATACAACCTGTTACACATGGAAAAATGCATCTCAAATTTAGAATTTTCGGAAAATGATTTAATAAAGCATGTCATAGATTCTCAGACGGGGTTCACCTGGGACAACACCAGTTACTTGTCTCCTCTAGGAGTCCGCTCGCTTGTTCTGGATTCCTCAGTTGCATCTCCCCCCATGTTCTACACTGAGGCCACCTCAGGCCAAAACCGTGGCTAAATTACATTCTTATATCTTCTTTAAAAAAAAAAAAAAAACATATTTCCTCTGTTCACTCTATTGTTAAAAACAAACATTCAAATTAAATCCAAAATGTCAATGTCTCAATGTTATGGGTGGACAGTGCTTACCTGATCTATTTTATTGTATCAATAATTTACCTAATTATTATTAAACTTTCATCTATGCCTAGTATTAATATTTTAACGCCTTAACTTAAAATTCTAGTTTCCCAAATGTGATAATACTATGGTACTAATGTTGTGATTTAAAGAAAAACAAAAATTCAAAAAAAAAAACAAGACTTAATGTTATCTTATTCTAAAAGTATATGTATCTATTGTATGTATGTATATTCGCCTTATTTATATAAATGTATATTCTGAATACATCAACTTCGAAAAATTCAAATAATAAGTGTAAAAGAGTCCAAATATGTATTTAAACTTTCAAATGATTCAACCATCTCACTCACTTATAAAACAAAACGTAATTTTACACCTCCAAGAGATTTAATTTATTAGAGCGTTCTCGCTCTCAGAACTATCAAAAGAAAGAGACCATCAAATACTTGCGTTCATTATTTTTGTAACTTAATTTTAAGTTAGTGTTAGTATTTGTATATATGTATAAATGTACATTCATTTTGACATTTCTCGTCACAGTAAAAGTATGTGTAAAATACTCTCATGAGCAAGAGTAGTCCAATCATATGTATTTAAAAAGTCAGCCATGAGGCATTTCATTCAAGCAACTTAAAAGCAGGCAATACGTGATAGCCGCAGTATAACATAAGATATCGATAAGTAAATACCTTTGTAAACGATTTATAAGTCTCAATAAAGAATTCAATTCAATTCAATTCTTGACTTCCATTTTGCAATGGACATTATCAAACGCTTGGCTTTTTCCTGTTTGGTCTCAGTGTTGAACTCAAATTTCTCACCACCAGCTTCGCGACTTTCCTCTCGTTCAACATCGCTCTTGAAATTAGAGAAGAGGAAGGAGAGATGAAAAGATAGAATGGGATAGAAAGAAAGATGTGAAAAGACGATGTTCATCGGGCCGGTTGATGACAGACCGATGTGCTGGCACTCCTCGCTGTCACTACTGATGTCAGTGCAGTGACAGTTCTTCCTAGGCTAGAGGGAAAGGTTCGACAGATGTCAGAAATAAGAAGAAGGAAGAAAAAGCGATATGAAAGAGAAAAAAGAAAAGATGAAGACCCGGAAAGATTCAGGACTATGAAGAAGATGTAAAAAGAGAAGGAAAAGATAGCTAAAGAAGGAAGACCTAAGAAGATGGGAGAGAATGCGCAGCTGTCCGCTGCGAGGGTCGCGGCATGCTTGCCCAGGGCTCGGCTGAGCTCGCCGGAATGGGGGGGATCTTGCCCTCGCAAACGGACCTCCTCCTATTTCAAAACATATATCATGCCGGGAGAGATTGAAAAAAAACGAAAAAGCGATACCACCACTGGTGATCCACCACACTTGAGGGCTGCAGGTGACGGTGCAGCTTGGCCTTATATTCCCACCCCTCCATGGAATTCGGCAGGCCGATGGAAGTCCGAATTCCCCTTGATTCGAGTTCCTCTACATCGTTACCATCAAACCTGAAAAGCCCATATCGCCACTTCCCCTAGCTTACCTTTAATCACCCCCTAGAATGTCGCTTCAAGCTTCCATTGAGCTTTCGCTCAATCCAAAATTAACAACAAAAAGTAGGTTTGGATCGACGTAAAAAGTCATTAAAATTTATCATTTATTCATACAAAAACCATAGCGAAATCGGAAATCGTTCGAAAGTACATTGAAAAAGACAAATTTAACCAAACAAAAAATTGAATATACTAATTTACTTATGAATACAATAAAATAAGGAAAATTTATCAAATAACAATATAAAAAAAGGTTATTTAAACAATAATCGAAAAAAAAAATATCAAAAAGTATCAAAATACCAAACAAAAAACCTGGAAAATCTCCCGGTTGCAGACCAAACCCTCCCCAAAAATCTCGCAACCTTATTTGGGTGTATCAATTCTCACCCACCAAACAAGTCGAAAACCCTTCGTATCCTGCCTACTGATAGAGCTCTATTAGTTGGTTTCTACTAGGGGCAAAATCTTGCTTTTCCCCGAGCGAGATTTTGGAAAGAATTCCTCCACGAAATCTTTAAAACTTTCCGGCGAAAATCTTCCACACTCTTTGTGGCTCTCAAAAATAACAAAAAAAATAATATGAAATTTACTATCAAGACTTTAAATTAATATTACTCAAAGAAAATAACAAAATGGACGACGATTTCGCTTGTTGAATGAAAATTTAATAGCAAGAACAAAAAAAAAGCTTCTGACGCTCTTGCGCGTCGCTCCGCTCGGATTCTGAGCTTTCTTGAAACAGGATCTTCTTGATTTAGAATTTGAGCTCGAAAACTCCTAACTCGTGCGGCTTCTGATAATGTGTATAGCGGCACTCTTTTCGTCACGTCGTGCAAAACTATGACTTCGGCCCAAAATTGGCTCAGGCCCCACAATTGAGGTTTCAAAATTCGATTTTGGACCACCAAAAAAAACTATGTATGGTGTATATGTACAAAAATACAAGAAAACCCGAAAGGGGTGCTGTTCTGCGGCTTGCCGCGCCGGCACCTTACTTGTCACCCGGAGACTCACGGGCTAATGGCTCGATTTTCTTCTTATTTTGGCCGAAATGCCTCCATCCCACGGCTGACTTTGGATGGCCGTTTGACGTCGTTGGCAGAATCTTCACCCCTTTCGATTTGACTTTTCACAACAACTCATATATAGTTTTAGAGTTGAAATTCCTGTCTTCGTTAACCGGGGATTTTTGTAACACTTATCTTGGTATGCTTTCGTTATAGAAAAAGAAGTACTTGTCACAAACTTGATACAATAGGTGCGACGGACGAACTTCAAAATCCCTCTAAAACGCTGACTATTAGTAGGCCTAACTTCGCCGTCGGCAAACTTTTCCCAAACCCCAGAAACAGCCACGTCATGCCTGCGGTCAAACTTCGCCGCGGTCCACTTTGTAGCCGGTAAGCCGGCTTAAACATCGCGCCGCTGTATGCGCGTTCAATCCCACCACGATCGGCGTCGTCCAGGCCAAAACAAACAAAATCTGTGTCATTTTTTCTATGTTGTTGTTGTTAAAATATCTATTTATTCGTGTTCGTCACATTTGTTTACGTTTGTTTACATCAAAAGGGTATTATCATGTATTATTATCATTATGTTCGTCATTATATGTCGTCATTTATCGTTTCACTGTCATTATATTTATTGCACAAATTATATGTTGTAAGTAGGTGAAACACACAAAAAAACTATAAAACCTAATAAACTATACACTTTACCATAAAAACAAACATCTCCTAATTGTTGTCATTCTTATTGTTACATCACCTTCAAATACAAACCTCACCGTCGCACAATCCTAAGCCCCAAAGAAAAACAAAAAAAAAATCACTCTAACCTAAACGTCAAAACACAAATTTAGTACTCCCTATTCCAGTTAACTTTCCAGGAAGGAGTTCCAGTGATCTGTCGTCATCATTTCCTCTTCTTTTCAGCCATTTGTAATTTATCAATTATCAATGAGGCCGACAACAACGAGGTAAGTCAAAACAACAAAATTACAAAATCCGCCTAACGGATTTGGTAGTAGGCGTATAAAACTTAATTATGATTCTTTGAAATTTTTCTTTTCAGGCAATACATGTTTCCCGAGGTCAACCCTCAATAGATGATTGCATCCGAGCCGGGGAAACGAGAAAAATATAGTAAGTACACGTGTGAATACTTATTTTTGTCTTTTAGTCCATTTATATCCTTTATTTTCGTTGCAGATCGTCCTTTGCGCAGAAGACGCCTCGTTTCGGACCGACGGAGTGCAACCAGGTGGATGGGATTGGTGCAGCAACAAGACAAATATCGTAAGTGTATACCTTATGGGTATCATATTTGTAGCAGGGAATTTAAATGTTAATTGGAACAATCAAGAAAATAACCAAAACACGTTTATTTTATTTAAAGATTTTTATTAAGCCGTTTTCACAACACGTCCACTTCGTTCGGATGATGCGTATAGAATCAATCTCTTTCTTTCTTATTTTCGTTCTTAAAACTAGTTACACACTAATACATACAAAATGGCAAGAGATACAAAGCGGAATAAAAGAAACTGATGCATGTGTAGATGGCTATCGGTTGTTTTAAATATAAAAGTATTCGGTTTGGGTTTGACTCAATATGTGTATAACAATGTCTTACGGGAAGAGTAACAATAACTAATACATGTGTAGATGACTATCGGTTGTTTGAATATAAAAGCGTTCAGTTAGGTTTGACTCAATATGTGTACAATAATGTCTTAAGGGGAAGAGTAACGATAATCATTATAGCAATACGGTAGCATGCAATACCTTAACATAAATATGTGCTTACTACTACATATTTGTGTTTTTTTTCTATTAATACAACTTTCGTTTCAGGTCATTATTCGCGCCGACGACGCCTTGCTTGCCGAGCGAAGAATGCCCGAACTGAGGGAGTGCAGCTGCAGCAGGAGTAAAAACCATACCATCTATGGTCATAGCCACCGGTCGCAGCCAACCAAACCATCTTAAGTGGGTAATTTATATATTCGAAAGGTATTTGATGTTGTCCTATAACCCATAATTTCTGTTGTTGTTACAGGTTGGAATTCCAAACAAGAGCATTTTCTCATTTTATAATTCCACTGGATATGCAAGTGAAATCCTAATGGTTCGGGAATCGGGAGGAGTTCGAAATACTTCACCATGTTAACATGCATGTCGACCCTGCGGCAGCAGCCGCTGCTACCACTTACGATACGCGATACGGTGATGGTGATATCAAGAAAGATATTTTGGCCAAGTATCGGACGCAAGCGTATGCGTCGAATTCGACAACGAACTCCGACTCGATGGACATTAGTTGTCATGTGAATCGAAAGGCTTCTGCCGACCGTGGAGACAATGGGTGAGTGTTGTATATTGTTATATGTCTCGAGGCCCTAATTGACTTTTACTTCTTTTATTTTTGTAAAGGATCCGAGCGTTGCGTAACATGACAAAGTGGCCGCCTTCAACATCGACAAACGCAAGACACGCCCAGTCGCATCGAACCCAGACCCTCGCCCCGGTGACCTTCGACAGACCTATTGAATCGCTTACCAATTGTTAGCATTATTATGCCCACGCTTACCTGTTTTAATTATTGTGCAACCAGTTAATCCTAATTTTGTGTCAATATGGCTTAATAAATATCAAATTATTGCCAAAACTCTAAGCGCTGTTCGATTGAAATACCCTCAAGTGACCCATTCACCAACGACAAACTTAATCGTCCAAATCGATTGTTCAAAAGTGAATAGTGTAGTGTGTCAATTGCATCCCATGCAATCGCATCCCAGCAGCTCGAAACCCTCACAGTGATGGCTACACCTCCACCAAAGTGAAAATAAAAATCGATCTTTACGACGCTAATTATTAATCAAAAGATTAAAACAGGTGTTTTGTGTTGCATTCAACGAATATAAAGATTTTACAATAAAACAAAAATCAAGGTGAAATAGTGGAAATCAAGTGTTATTCTTTGGCTCAATGCCAATTGCCACAACACTCTAAACATCATCCTCGATCCCCCGAAGATACACATTCTGGTTCAATTTTAACCAAATTGTCCCCGGCCACCATCTACTGTCCTGGACTTCGCGATGTTAGGATATCAACTTCAACATCGTCATCGATATGAGCTTGCTTCATTTCCTTTTTATTTGACCATTGCGAAAGATTCACCTGCTCCATGCCTTGAATTGCTGCGATTCAAGTTCTCCGAAGTGCTGTATTGTTTGTTGGCAATCAGTCTTTTGGGCATTGAATTAAATTTGATGGTAAAATACTAAACCTCCAATTTTTTGTTGGACGTTTCTTAATTTTAGATCTGGGTGGATAATTTAAAATGTGGTTATGCTTTCTAGGCACGATGTGCGATTGAAATTTTAAATAAAAATCACTTGGTCAGCTGCTATTATAGGCTAAAAGGAAAAGATATTAAATTATGTTAGTATCTCTGGACTCGAGTCGATTTTCTTCCGTCTCATGCTTTCGAATTTTGTTTCTCTTTTGCACTTATGGGGTTCGAAAAGTTGCACGCAACCAGTTTCATCGTGTAATAGCAGACAAAGCAAAACAAAAATAACAAATCAAACTTTGAACAAATGCAGATGGATATACAAATGGAAAATCAGGAAAAAAAGGCGAACCTTCCATTTTTAGCAATTTACTTTGGTTTACAAATTAATTATACGTAAAAACAACTCAAAAATAATCTTGAATGAAATTTAGTTTTTCTTTGTTTTTGTTTTATTATCCGACAGTTAGAAAAGCCTACCAACCAAATAAAACAGCTGCGGATGGGCAACTGCGGATACGTTTTTTTGGGAAATCGAATTTGGCTGCAGATTGCGATGCCAAAAAAACACGCCTATTATACCCTGCGGCCACACGAGCAAGTTCTGGCCAGCAAGTAGCGTACATATATTATTTGTCAAATCTCTATCGGTGTACTTGGTGTGACGTAGGTGGCAAAAAACTTGCTAGTGAACTTGCCAGCAAGTTCACATATTTTTTACAAGCTTACCTGCTTTTAACATCCAGTTTTGAATTTCCAAGATGTCGCCAGCAAAAATAGAAATAAAAATCCTCGTTTCAATTAATTTTCTAATTTAATTTTTTTCATTTTGATATATTTGGCAAAACCTGTCAAATTACTTGCCGATTTACTTGCTCGTTTTACTGGCTGGAAAATTTGCTAGCCAGTTGACCAGCCAGTACTAAAGCAAGTACTAAAAGTTTGAATGTGTGAGTAAAATATTTGATTGTATGCCAACTTGCTAGCCAGAACTTGCTCGTGTGGCCGCCGGGATAACTAGACGCTTAAAAATTTGTCGAGTTACATTTATGCGGCATTGTACAAACAAGTGATTTTACTGCTTTTGCGACTTTTTTGATGGATAACTTTAATTTATGTCAGCCCGGTGATTCTGTATTGATAGAAGGCTGCGATAGACAAAACGCGAAATTAAAAAAAAAAAAAACACTTTTAGCTCTTTTCATTCTCTTTTAACTGCTACGATTTCTACGATGACATAGAACAAAACAGGAATTGCTGTGTCAAATAACTGGCAAACAATATACGTATCACCGGTGGAAAAAGACAGCACTGATACAAATTATTATTTATCTTTGTTTTTGGTTTGTTTTTACTTTCTATAGTAGTCCCACAGTGACGGACGTCTTCGGAGCAGCTCCTCTACTATCATTTTGAATTGAACATTTATCGGTTTTTCAAGGAAAATATCTAACAAAAAATGTTGGCGTCTCATAATTCGGCGCCCCTATTGAGTTGGCGCCCCTGGGCAACTGCCATGTTGCCCCTATGGGAAATCCGCACATGATGACAATTATGCATTTTATCGCAAGATTTCGGCCTACGAAGCTCGGAAAAATTAATGATCGTTCTCTATTTCATTTGAATTCAAGTTAATTGAATTTTGACAAAAACATGTGGATGGCGAGGCAAAGTTCGAGGGGTCGGCTAGTTCCATATAAAGAAAAAGGTTCGTTCGATGTGCGCTCGGGGTCGTTCTGTGGTGCTCTGATTTCACACTGAACTGTTCGATGTCGCTCTTTTTTCACCCCGGTGCATTTCCACCGTGTTCGATGTGTATTCCTATTCATTGCTCGCACTTTTCGGGGTTAGAATTTCGGAGCTGTTCGAATCAGCTGTTTCTATACAACAAAGAGAAAAAAAAGCACAGAGCACTACTAATGCGTTCGATGTGAAATCAAACCCAGAGAAATTTGTCAGTTTTTTGACAGCTCCGTTCAGTGTAGTGACAAGCACCGAAACGCCCCGGGGCTGGTTACATCGAACGAACTTAATATCTGCTAATGCAAATATCCCGGCGACCTGAGCTCGGATTTGGGTTTGGCTTTCAGTAGTAATATCAGGGCTGGAATCACGTAACGCGATAAGCGATAGTTGATAATCAAAATCAAGGTTTTTGCTCTATGTAAGCTGATTATCAAATTGATAGTCAGTTATTTGCGATAATTTCATTCGACACCTATTTAGGTGTCGTTTTCAAATATTTCTGTCGTTTTAATAAAAAATCAAATAAAATATTGACATTGTATATGCTAATAATATATATTTAAACAATATCTGACAAGATTGAAGCAAAAACAAATCAAATAAAAAACCAAATGAATAGGGGTATTTACGATCCGGTGCAACGAAAAGGTGTGAGATTGTAAGATTTTATTTTTGTGTGTAAGGACGTGTGTGATTTGGATTAAAATGTGTATTAAAACTTGACGTTTGGTTAAAATTTGACGTTTGGTTAAAAATGGGATCAAATTTAGCGTTAAAAGGGATTTTTTAAATCAAAATTTCTGCGTAGAACTAAGAAATGTTAACTACTCCAGAAAAATTTTACACCATTGTATTTTTCTGTAGCATGATAGGGTGTAGCAAAAGTGCAAGAAAGTAACAAAATTTTAGTCTGTATATTTTGTTGTTTTAGTGCAAGAAAATGTTACAATTTTATCCTTTTGCAACGACACAAGACCATTTGCACCGAATCATGAATACCCGTAATATTATTATTGGACTTTGTGTACTTTTATTAGTGAACAGTGTGACCTGGACCTTAGAAAATATTTCAATCCCAGTCTGAATCGGGGTTAAGACAAAAATGTCAAAACAAACAAAATTTCTTTCGTTAAAAACAGTAATGCCAACAAATCAAAGTTTTTTTTGATCAGCTTATGCGTGAAACAGATTAAACCAGCAACAGCACCAGCACCGTCAACAGCAAACAGCACGCTGGCCAGCAAATATTTTCCAAACACATTGCCACCAGCACCAGCGACGTCATTTCATCTGTTTTGACATTTCGTTCTCCTTGTTTTCATGTTTGTTTTATTTTTTGTTGTTTGGTGCCTCTGAATTTCGTACATTGAAAGTTGTCAGCAATGGACCAGCAACAGCAAATTTAGGACTTTGACCAAACGTTGCTGTTGACGTTGCTGGTGCTGGTTTATTCTGTGTCGGACGATTAAAATACATGGGTTCTAAAACAATGGCCGCCGCTGTTGCTGGTGCTGTTGCTGTTGCTGGTTCAATCTGTTTCTCGCTTTACATAGACCAAACAAAAGTTGATAATCAAAAACGATAAGTAATTTTTGATAATCAACTATCGCGTTATGCTCAAAACAGATGTGCAGAATTTCTGCACGCAGCGCTGCATGCAGCGCTTCAAGCAAAACACATGTGCAGAAACTCTGCCAAGTTTTGTCAAGACAAAAACGACACCTGCCAAAATTTTATTGATTTGGTTGTTTTGAGTTTAAAAAAATTTGAAAACCGTCATCAAGGAAATTTTTTTTATTCATTTTGAATAGGTATGCGGTTCAAGTACTGTCCGTCCATGGCTTAGGCTGCTAAGCAGAACGTTGTGGGTTAAAGTCCTACTCGTGCCCATAGTTTGTATTTCATCTTTCACGGGCAGTTCCTCAATCAATATGTCATGAAAAAGTGCTTCTCAACTTTGCCGTTCGGGATCGGCGTTAAATTGTAGGTCCCATCAATTCTTCACACGCACCCAGACCCAGAGAATTGTTGATGAGAGTAAGCCACTTATGCCTTGGCTCTACTAGAGCTGTCGCGCCACTCTATTTTTATTTTATGCTCTTCGAGTAAGAGAATTAAAGTTTTTGATTTTGTGGACCGCAAAGGGACCTTAGAGCTGCCCTCTTAAAATAAATAGAAACAGAAACAAGAGAATAGGATATAGGAATTACAATTGGTGTCTATAATTTCGAAAATGAACAATACTTTCAAAAATCGGTTAGAACAACAAAGTTGCCCAATCCCAGCCCAGAGATCGGTTGGACTTTTATTCCACATATCGTAATACAGGATTCCCTTGCTCGCCGGTGAGCCTTCGTATGTTTCGTCTGTTCAATCTGTTGGTTGATGACTTCTTCGAGCTTCTGGAAATCGTATTTTTTCTGTGGCGTGAAAAAAGCATTCAAAGCATTTGATTGTTCCGATATTCTGTTGAAGATACTTTCAATCGAGTCTGTGACCATGAACAAAAGGAAGCAAGAAGATAGCTGTGGTCGCCTTGTGGCAGCAGCGAAAAGAGTGGGCGAGGCATGGATAAAACACCGCTCGGAAAGCAGATTGGATGTCTCAATTGCATCATCGATATCCTCGCCGTGAATTCCAAGCGGAATTCCATATATTGCGGACCCTCGGAAATCATTCCATAAATCTTCAGCAAATAAGACCGTTCGGTTTTGAAGCCAAAATAGTTGTACCCAGTCACGGTCATAAATAATTGCCGAATTCAATATTTTCTTTGTGTAAATTCGAGACAACAATGCGTGCCGCTAGAATTGCATAGTCGGCATGGTTTGTCGAGAGACTAGCGGCTGTTTCAACAGCCAGATTATCCATCTCCTGGGTTGTTATTCCAGCATAGAGGACATTGATTAATTTGCTTTTGCTACAGGATCAACGAAATCCATGTTCAAGTTGTAGCATAGCTTTTGAATATTGCCAAAATGGATTTCTTCTTTGCGGCCATCCCGCTTGAAAACGTATATTTTTTCGGCCTTCATCTGAAAATACTAAAGAGAATTTTGATGTTTTTCTAATATTGTGAAATTTTGCATTTTAATTACCTTTAAACAAGTTATCCTCCAAAAAGAACAGATGTGTAGAATATGATTTTTAATTTGAATTTATTTTCCAAACTGACAAATAAAAATAAACTGTCAGTGTCAATAATCTTTCAATTTAAGTAGTGCCAGAATGCAATTATTTGTAAATTTTTGTTTTTTTTAATTTTGGCTGCAATGAAACTAGGCAGAATATTTAGAAATAGAAGGTCTGTTTAATGAATCTGTTCCGCACAGAAAAGTACAGAAAATATCCAAAAAGTACACGTTTGTGTGTTCCATGAGTAAAAACCTTGCCCCAAACCATGATACAACTAATAAAGATAGCGCATTGCGCATGTAAGGTTTTTCCTGTCAAACTATCGTGAAGTCACGAGCACTCAATCAACTGAGGAGAATAAGTATTTTTGGCGCAATTTCACTTTATTTTCTGTTGTGAATTGGAAAGGAAGTGAAATTTGAAAGTGTTGAGCAATAAAAATATTAAAAGTGGTATAATTTAAAATAAAAACTAAATAAAAATAAACATTTGATAATAAACATGGTTGTTTGTTCAGTTTTTGACTGCAACAACAGTGAAAGAAAGAAGATCACGAGAGATTCCAGCTTTCATATATTTCCTAAAGGAAATTTAATGTCGTTTTCCATTGGTCGTCCAGAAGCATTCGGAAGAGTCCAGAAGTCTTCTGAAACCATTCCATTGAACTGACTTTGACAGAAGGAATGCTTCTGAGAAGAGCAGAACTCTTCTGTTTTGAAAACAGAATGGTCCGGAGAATGACAGATACATCATAACCCGTTCCATTGGCGGTAGAAGAAGAAACGTCAAAAAAAGACCAATGGAAAACGACATAAATCTCTCTATCTAATCCTTGTCGTTGTCAAAGTGGAACATAGCATGCCTATTGCCCCTGAGCCAGAAGAAAATCTCCCATTTGCTTACGACGATTTGGAAAACTTGGCTGGCTACATTTGCCATCGTTTTAAAAACACCATACCAAATCTGGAACAAATTGAACCAGACGAAAGCTCTTGGGTCAATCATTTGGACGAAGGAGGCTTGTCTAAAGCAAATTCCACAATGATGGCTCACTTCGCTGCATTAGATAATGTTTTTAATGCAGTAAATGGAGAAGGTGAAGGCATTTACATAAGTCCAAACTACACCCAGCATTTAGTTGAAGTTGCCGAGAAAGCAAAGATCGAATGCGATGAGAAGGTAATGAAGCTTTTCTTTCGTTATCGTATGTTCTTCCGAATGCGTAAACTGAACAGACAAATCACAGAAAAAAAGCTATCAAGGAAAAGAAAATACAAAAAAATAATAAATTAAATAAAAAGTTGACAAACCACTGTTTTCAAAAGACCGTCATTTCTTTTATTTGACCATTTATTACTGATAAAACAATCTGCCAGGAAATTCTATGGAGCAAATGCATCCGAATGAAAATGAAAAAAAAATGCACCAATTCTTCATTCACTTCGATTTTTTATTAATTTCCTTCACTCAAACACACAAATTTTCTTTAACTTAAGGATAAACACAAATATCAACTATTGAAAACCATTTACCTAAATGAAAAACATTAGAAATATCAACATTTTACTAAATAAACAAAATATCTTAACAAATAAGTGCCATTGTTTTGGTTTGATTTCACATACTAAATAATAAACGTCAAACTCGTTGAGTGCTCGTGACGTAGATGCGCAGAACGAAACAAAAATAGAAACGCGAATGCGCTATCTGTTTTAGTTGTATCATGGCCCCAAACTGTTCTACAATCTGTCATTTTGTGTTCCATGAAGTTGTCTATCTCAGTTTAGGTCACATTTTTCTGCCCCTACTTTTTTGATGGTGCAGCTTTGTAAAAACTATCAAATGTCAAAATTTCAAATGCCAAATTATTTTTATTTTTTTTCAATCAAACAATTTTTTGAAACTATCTCGATTCAAGAGTTTTCCGAGGAAGTAAAAATATTACTACTACACTCCCAAATAAAAATTTCTCTCAAAAAACTAATAAGCTATTCAGAATCTTATTTCCAACAAATGAAAATTTGCTTCAATTTGATTTGACTTGGAATATTTATTTAACAGCTGATTTTATTCTGTCACATAGGGAGCTGATCTTTTCTGTTCTTACTTGATCTGACAGTTTTCATTTACTTGTGCTGTTCTGTGCTGTTCTGGGGGTCAATTCTGTAACTGTGAAGTTGTGAAGTGATAAAAATAATATCATTTCATTTTTCACAGGAGGTTTTCATTTTATCAGTTCACAATATCACAAAATGCGATTCTGTATCCCTTTGTGAAAAAATGTGTACTAAAGTGTTCTAAAAGGTGCTAAATGATAAATGCTGTCAGTTTTTTACATTATTTTTGTCTGGCAGTCGAAGCGAAGTCGTATTAAATTCAATGTCAGGAATAATTTATTAAATTAATTATAAATAATAATAACCCGTACTCAGCAGAGGTATTTATTTTTCAATTATAATATATTTTGTTACATTTTTTCGTTTACCTAGGAATGTTGGAAGGATCTTGCAGCATTCGCTCCGATACTAGAGCAATCTGTTAGAGGTAATGACTGATGAGCATTTCATGTTTCGCTGCCCAAAAGATCTTTGTTTGTGTCTTATAAACGAGAGCTGACATTATAACTACTATAAGCCAGGCAGACAGTGGGCTCCCATGCCATGTACAATTATTGAGCGCGTTGCTTTTGTCGGAACCGGCCTTTGTAAGGTGGTGTTGTTCAGGAATTATTGTATTCCTTATCACAGACGTCTGTGAGTCACTGTGTAGGTATCAAACAAACAAAATGAAAAATAGATTTTTACATAATTCTGTCTTTAAATATAGCAAGATATGTTTTTAAATAAAAGGTTTTGTGTGTCCACAAAAAAATAACTAATTTACCTATTTTAATTAAGCACTATAATTTGTCAAACGAATCCCAATCATTACATAGGTCGTATTTTGCTTCAAAGAACTCTAACAGAGTTTTTGGGCTTCTGACCACTTGAGCGTGTGTGAATTGCGTTGAAATGTGGATTAAAACTTGTATTGAAAAACAACTCGTTCGTTGGTCTTATTAACGTGAATAGTAGTGCTCTAGCTCTTCTTTTCACTTGTCCATTTCATATTTTCACAAATAAATTTGACTGTGATAAAAATATAGCGTTGTGAAAAAATTAGACAGATTTTTTTCATTTTTTCACACATACAGAATCGGAAATAGTGTGAAGCTGTGATAAAATTTATCACTTCACAACTTCATAGTTACAGAATTGACCCCCTGATCTGGGCCGGAATCATGTAACGCGATAGTTGATTATCAAAAATTATTTATCGTTTTTGATTATCAACTTTACTTTGCTCCATGTAAGCTGATCAAAAAAAAACTTTGATTTGTTGGCATTACTGTTTTCGGAGAAAAAAATTTCGTCCGTTTTGACATTTTTCCTAACCCCGATTCAGACTGGGAATGAAATATTTTCTAAGGACCAGGTCACACTTTTCGCTAATAAAAGTACACAAAGTCATTCTCCGCCACAAATGTTTGAATTTGACATTTTTACTCCACCGTTGCTGTGGATTAGAAAAGGTATGTTCACGATTTACAGACAAAAATAAAATTTTGCAATCTTACACCTTTTTGTTGCACCGGATTTGGTTTATTATTTGATTTGTTTTTGCTTCAAACTTGTCAGATATTGTTTAAATATATATTATAAGCATATACAATGTCAATATTTATTTGATTTTTTATTAAAACGACATAAATATTTGAAAACGACACCTAAATAGGTGTCGAATGAAATTATCGCAAATAACTGATTATCAATTTGATAATCAGCTTACATAGAGCAAAACCCCTGATTTTGATTATCAACTATCGCTTATCGCGTTACGTGATTCCAGCCCTGGTTTTACTTCATTAAACAGTCCTAGAGACATCACGCAGCGCTGAGGTGCGTTTTTGCGCTGATGATAGTTGACTATAGTTTTTGTGTCACACTTTGACACACCAACCACTTTCAACTCACCTCCTGAGATGGATTGAAAATAGTTAGAGATAGTTACGATTTGACACATCAACACAGACCGCAAAAGCGACAATTGTGATTACGAATCGTAACTATTGGCGTGCAAAAACGAGAAATAGTCAACCATTGTTGATTATAGTTGATTATAGTCAGCGCAAAAACGCACCTCTGTTCTGCATGCAGAATTTGCTCCCATAAGAGCCTGTGTATTTTTGATTTTGCTGCGCAGCAATTCTGCACATCTGTTTTGCCCCTTACATGATTCCGGCCCAGGATAATGAGAACTATGAAATATGTGAAATTTAGCGAAATCGATTTCTTCATGATTTTCGGCTAACCCCTTGCCAAAATTTTCAAGCTCTGCTCTGAACAAATATTTGAAAACGCCTATTGACTAATTAATCAAACAAACCTCTGTGTTTCGAGTATCGAAGGCAGGCTGGCCAACATTGCGAACAAATAAAATCGGCAAAAATGATGTTAATTGACTCCAACACTGAAGTGTTCTAAATCGTGTCGTGTTTTACGCAAATTAAATTAAAAGAATTCTTTGAAGTAATTTTCTTTCGCATTACTATTTGCATCCCCATAAGAATCTAACTCCACATATATCCAATTTAATCCAACGTTACAAAAATAAATTGTCCTAATTATTTTATTTAAATTCTTCCAGGGAGTCGGACGGCAAAAATTTTCTCAATTCACAATTGGAAGAAAAAACCGTCACCGTGTGATCGACCCTAATAAAAATTAATCAACCAATCACCACGAAAACGCTGTGAGGGTACGTGTTTTTTCCTACAAATTTTACTTTGTGTGTTTTTTCAAAGAAATTATTGCAAATTATATTTTTTTTCTAGGTTGTGCAAGCAAGACCATGAGACAAAAATATTTAGGATTAATATCATTCCTCTTGTTGTTGAATTATGCTATTTGCACTGAGCCGGAGTCGGAAGGTGGCATCGTAGTTGAGTCGGAAGAAAACCCGGTATGTTTTTCCCTTTTTTCTTATTTTAAGCAAACTGTTCTAGTTGGAGAATTCCATTGTAAAATTCTTATTTATTTTCATAACTTTGATCTGCTACTATTTCTAAGATAGGCTTATCACTAAGCAAACAAAGTGAGAGATAAAACCACCTCACATTTAAGAAATCCAGGACAAACCGAAAGAACTTTGCGATCTTTAAAGGCGTGAGTTCGAGGAAAACGTTCTCAATAATTACATTAATATTGCATCAGATTCCGCGTTTCAATTACTACTATGAGAAATAGGGGTAGATTATAGTCAACAGTCGTCAGCGGCAAACCAGCGGGGCAGCCATGCATGACGTGTTTCGTTGTTTTTTCTATGGTAATCCCCTTGGGCCATTTTTCTAATTAAATGTCCTCTAAGCAGTCGAATTTTCGAACTTAGATAAAAACAAAATTTGGGTGTACTGTTTGAGAGTAATGAAAAGTCTACAATGCCTATAAGACCAAAAATGACCTTATCTTAGAGTTTAGAATATTTCTTGTTTCAAACAATATACAAACGAATTTAATCAGCGCCGGCATTGATTTCATTATGAGACTGTGACCATTGTTCCAACACACCTAATTAAATTAAAATGTACAACTAAATCATTCAATTGATTTTAATTGGATTTTGCTTTCAGGACGATGATGTTGCTACAGTTGAAACTGTCGATGAAGAAATAGTCTATGAAAGTCCTCAATACGATCCGAGCAAATTTTATTTCGTTGACCATTTTGACGACACCGAGAAGTCCGAAAAAGCCTGGACTCGGTCTGAAGCAAAGAAAGATGATATCGCCGAAGAAATAGCCAAATACGATGGTGAATGGAAATTCGAATCTCCCCAAAGAATCGTTCTCAAAAACGATGTTGGTCTAGTACTCAAATCCAAAGCCAAGCATGCCGCAATCTCATCACCTCTGAGTAAACCTTTCAAATTCGAAAACAAACCGTTGGTTGTGCAGTATGAAGTCCAAATGCAGGTATGATTTAAGCATACAGACAAAAAAGTAAAAAAACAAACACATTCTTCCCCTTAAAAACACAACAGGAAGGCCAAGAATGCGGTGGATCATACATAAAGCTTCTATCGGCGGGCAAGAATTCCGAAGATCTTAAAAAAGTAGAGAATGAAAATTATAAAATTTTATTGTCCATTTAAATGTTCTTAATCTTTGTACCAGTTCAACGACAAGACCCCGTACACTATCATGTTTGGACCCGACAAGTGCGGCAACGACATCAAACTACACTTCATTTTCCGCCACGTTAATCCAATAAATGGTTCAATCGAAGAAAAACATTGCCGCAAGCCCAGGTAGGTTATAGAGTACAAGAAGAAATCAATATTGATTTCGCTAGCTATTCAAATCGATGACAAAGTTATTGTTGTTGCTTCACAGGGAACGTTTAGAAGAGCCATTCAAAGATAAATTGCCACATTTGTATAAATTAGTGGTGAAGCCGGACAATACATTCCAGATAAGTGTTGACCACAAAGTCATTAACGAAGGCTCTCTACTGAACGACTTAAATCCAGCTGTTAATCCACCAAGGGAAATCGATGACCCAACAGATGAAAAGCCAGAAGGATGGGACGAACGCGAAAAGGTCTTACAAAAACCAAATAATACTTATTTTTTCACCTTTCTCAAAGTGTTTTCTATTTTAAAGATTCCGGATCCAGCTGCAGAAAAGCCAAGCGATTGGGATGAAGAAGCACCACCACAAATACCCGATCCATCGGCAGCTAAGCCCGACGGCTGGCTAGACGATGAACCAGAAATGATTCCTGACCCCAATGCAGTCAAACCGGAAGACTGGGATGCAGAAATCGATGGCGAATGGGAGGCACCACTTGTGGACAATCCTGTGTGTGAAAAGGCTGTCGGATGTGGACCATGGAAGGCACCACTTATTCAGAACAAGGCATTCAAAGGCAAATGGCGTGCACCTTTGATTGACAATCCCAACTACCAAGGCAAATGGAGTCCACGACGAATTGCAAATCCTGATTTCTTCGAAGATCTCAACCCATTCGCAATGACACCAATTGTAAATAATTTTGATTCACTTCTTAAACTGTCACTGAACATTCGAGTTTCTCTTATTACAGTCAGCCGTTGGTATTGAACTCTGGTCAATGTCAAGTGATATTTTGTTTGACAACTTGATCATAACTGATGACATCGAAGTTGCGCAAGACTTTGCATCGAAAACCTTTGACATCAAAAGAAAATACATTGACAAAGAATCGGTAAGTACTCTGAGCTATCAGAGGTGATTTTTAAGTGGGAGAAAAATTTAATTGTTTGAATTTTGCAATAAGAAAACCTTGTTCCATCGAATTCTGCGTCGCATAAATTACAAACCCGGATGGTGGGCTTTGTATTTCTGTTATCTAGCAATACCATTCGTTTGCTATATTTATTACCTCTCAAGGCGTATCAAGGAGGAGGTACCACAAAAACTAACAATATTCTCTTGTTGCTTCTTCCCTGTGCTAAGGATTTTATTTTGTCCTTTCTAATTTATTGCATTTTTGATTTTTGGTAGAAACGCTAATTCACTATGTAAACTTGCACACACTTTTTTAGGAAACATTTTTGAACAAAATCCTTCAGTATGTGTCCGATAATCCTTGGGTTTGGCAATTAAGTATAGTATTAGTAGGAACACCGCTAGTGTTTTACTTGTATCGCTTCTTTAGTGGCTCGAATAAGGTAAATAAATGCTTGCCATCTGTTTGGATGATAATCATTTAATGATACGTCAATTTCCCCATATAAAGAAGGAGTCATCAGGAGACAAGAAAAAAACTGATGAAGTGACTCCAGATGATGCTGATGCTGATGCTGCTGCGGATGCTGAGGAAAACCCAGAGAAACCATCTAGTCCAAAAGCGAAGAAGGCTGATTTAGAAGTTAAGAACACAGAAGAGTCATCACCGCCTAATAGTGCGAATAGTAGCGAAGAAGAACCAGAGGAGCTGATTGGAGAGAGTGAAGAGGAAGCTGGAAAGCCAAGTTCCGAAGCTGCCGAAGAGACTGAAGTACATATACATTTTTGTTTCAAAATTATTTTATTCAACTGTTTTTTTTTTTTTTTGTTTAGAAACCAGCAACGCCACCAGCCGCAGAAGGTACTCGAAAACGCAGGCCACGCAAGGATTAGCTAACTTAATTTTTCATTTTTTTTATGAGAATCAAATTAAATAATATGAATTGATGGGAAATTTGGTTGATTTTGTTTATTTAGGTTTAACAAAACAGACAAAACCAAAAAACAGTTCAAGTGAAAAACATTCGTACTCAAATAACGACCCAAATGTCGTTGCTTGGTCTTAACTATATAAATCATTGCAGAAAACTCTATAAATATATTATTAATTTTATAATTTAAATTCCCGTAAATGCAGCAATTTAGTGTTAGTTTGAAATGTTTTTTCATAGAATGCTGACGCATTTATTACAACAAAACCACGAAAATAAACTAAATACAAAAGATCTTAAATGTTTTTAATCAAAGATCAACGTTGGATTTTACGCTACCCTTATCTTTAAGCTTTGATTCGGATCGTCGTGATGCGTTCCCTTACACATTTGAAGCTCTAAGACTGTTTGCGTGAGTCTGCTTCCCACTATGAATCCGCATTGAAAGAGCCGCTGTTGTTGCTCTCGGTAACAATTACCATAGATGTCGCAGTTCTTCATCCTCCTATTGCCCGGTCCATCACATCGCATTTCCTGGATAGCGGTAATGCCCGCATTCCAAAACCTAGTGACTACGTAGTCAACTCGTTCTGATTGGCTAATTAGTTGTTTTGAACCAATCAGAACGAGTTCACTACGTAGTCACTAGGTTTCGGAATGCGGGCAATGTCTGCTTAGTAGCAGTTTAGGGTCTCCGCTAATTGTTCGGCAGCATGCGGTCTATTAAGGGACCTAGCATTCCTAAATTCGTTGTCCTTAAAGCAGTTGCTTGGGTCGTCATCAGTGTATCCGTCCGTTTCCGAGGCCTAAATGTTTTTCTACGTAGTAGGGAAGTCACCCCGACGTACAATCCCCAAGCTGGAGTTCCAGGCACTTGGTGCAACTAAAAGTGCAAGAGTCGGAAAAACCGCTCCTTTTACTGCCTGGCCTTCAAATAAGTCGAAATAGCCCGTAAAGGTGTTCACCAAGTAGTTCTGCCTAACTGGAACTGAGGACGCCACCGTTGATTCCAAAAAAAAAAGAAATTCATTCGCTGCCGCCGCTCGTTGGGAGTGCCTTGGTGGGAACACTCCTTTGTTGGGGGTAATTACTAATTAGTAGCAACAGCCTACTCCGCTTCGACCTGTTGACCATAGCATTGTATTTCTGTTACCTAGTACCCGCGAAATGAAAATCGATCCTAGTGCCATCTTGAGATCTGGCGCAAGAGCTATTTTTTTTACATAGTTTGATATTGGGAAAAAAATAGCTTTTGCGCCAGATCTCAAGATGGCACCACAATCGATTGTCATCTCGCGGGTACTAGCTAGATAGAAATACAAGGTGTCTCAAAAGTAAGTTCACATTTGCTTATCTTATTACGCGAAAGCAACTATTCTGAGGGGCGCGGGGGGTATGTCAGTCGGTAGTCTGGCTCTTGGGAATTTAGTCGCCATGGAGCGTTTCTCTGGTGCGGACCGTGCGTTGTGCGTACGTGAGTTTTACAAAAACGGTAATTCGGCGACTGTAGCGCGTAGAAAATTCTGCAGTATTCGACATATTCGTCACTTAAATGATGCGCCTAGCACTCGACTCATTGCAAAATGGGTTGAGAAGTTTGAAGAGACTGGGTCAACTCTGGAGAAACCAAAATCTGGGCGGCCAGGAACATCAAGAACAGCCGAAAACGTGGACAGTGTTACTTAGTCTATTCGAGATGATCCAAACCTCTCGATTCGGAAGCGTGCTGTTGCTTTAAATGTGCACAGATTTTCATTATGCCGCATTTTACACAAAGATTTAAAGCTGCACCCGTACAAAATTCAGTTAGTGCAAGAACTGAAGCCTCAAGATGCTGGTCAGAGGCTTGCCTTTGTAAATCAGATGATTGAGCGCTTTCCAACGTTCACCAACATCTTGTTTTCCGATGAATCCCATTTTCACCTGAATGGGCATGTACCTAAACAAGCAAAATTGTCGTTACTGGAGTGCAACCAACCCAAAACAAAAACATCAGAAGTTAAGTGACGAATATGTCGAATACTGCCGAATTTTCTACGCGCTACAGTCGCCGAATTACCGTTTTTGTAAAACTCACGTACGCACAACGCACGGTCCGCACCAGAGAAACGCTCCATAGCGACTAAATTCCCAAGAGCCAGACTACCGACTGACATACCCCCCGCGCCCCTCAGAATAGTTGCTTTCGCGTAATAAGGCCATGTGCGAATTCAGTTAAAAATGTGTTAAAATTTGACGTTTGGTTAAATTTTGACACTTCGCATTATTTGACTAGCTGCTGAGCAGGTTAAAATATGACAGTAGTGGTTAAAAATTCATCCATTTTTATTTTTTAACCACAATTCATCCAATTCGCACACGGCCTAAGATAAGCAAATGTGAACTTGCTTTTGAGACACCTTGTACAATGGACCATAGGAGGCCCACGTCAAGGCTTTCCCCATGGAGGGTTACCCGCAACCATTGAATAAGAAGTACAGGAAGCGGTGTTAGCTACATGTACAGTGTACGTGAGTGAGGCAACAAAAATTTCTGATGACGTCAATTTGGGAAGTTGTAATGTCAATTTTTGGATTTTGTAGTGTCAAACTTTGACTGTGTTGCCATTTTGCCGAGCTGTGATTGGTCAAATGTTGTTTTGTAGTTTCATCTGTCAAAAAAACTAAAACTCGAGTTCAGGGGCGCATTTATTTTTGTTGGTAATCGTTAGGCGCTACACAATTTCTTGTGCTTTTTAAACTTGATCAAGTTGTTCACAGAATGCGCTTTCTAAAACGACCCGAAAAAGGACAGTAAATATGATGAATTAAGGATGAAAAATGAAGAAAATGTAACGAAAAATAAGAAAAAAATATAATAAAAATCGTGCATGTACACCTGAACGTTAAAACACCATGTAGTCCAAAAAAAGGATTGAAATTGAAAAATGAAATTGATGCACAATTGATATAATCTTGATTCAATCATATTTCGTTTGGCGCCCCTGAGATTAACCATTCAACTGCAGACCAGCCCTGTTGTAATGCGTTTGTGTTTGTGAAACTCACACTACTTAGAAAAATGCTTCACTTCTTTTTCATAAGACCCCTTCCTGTACTTCTTATTCAATGCCCGCAACACTGTTGTTGCATAATTTAGGGGTTAAATGACATTTAGCAAATGTTGAAACCATACGTGAAAAAGTTTTCATTTGCGTGTTGAAATTCTGGATGAAATTGACAATAATTGAGAACAAAAATGAACTAACCACCGAAACTACGTATTCACAATTTCACATGACATATTTATGTATCCAAGATTGAACGAAGTAGATTTATACAACATTTATTTTTTATCTTCTTTTACGTTACTTGTTCTTGTTTGTTCTTTCGTAGTTCCGGACAAAATTAATTGTTGCAATGGCAGAAGTGTGAACTGGGCTAATTTGACAGCTGTCACCGTCATCGTCAGCTCCAGAATCAGTGATCACTCTATAACAAGATTGGAAACCTACCTACGTTTCACCCTCCAAATACCGCAAAAGTTATTTTTTTCATGTTTTTTCATGCACACATACTCTTGCAGCTCACTTGCTTTTTATTATGTAGGCAAATGTATCTTTATTACAAAAACACGCATACTCTTACAGCTAACCTGGCCCCTTAAGTTTGTATTACACACATACTGTTTCAGCTAACCTGGACCCTCAGCTTGTAGGCAAATGTCACTTTGACAGCAAGGTTTCCAATCTTGGTATAAGTGATCACTGTCCAGAATTCTATTTGAGTTGTCAATTTTTTCACGACAGTTTTTAATTTTTGTACGCACTTTGCATTGTTTAAAAACAACAATTCTTATTTGTTTACTAAAAGAAATGCATCCAATTTAATATAAAGTACAAAATATGCTTCTGAAAACCTAGAATTTGATCAACGCTCAAGTGAAAAATTATTCATCATGGACGAACACTTAAATCCGACCATACTTGACAATTTTGAAAACAATTGCGAAAGTGTAAGCTTTGACCAATATTTTGTTAACCAGCAAGCTTCTTAAATCCTTGATAACTTAGATGGAAATCAAAAGAACCAACGCTCAGGCCATTCTAAGGGGTGGGGTGGAAAATACCAATCTACAATTTATGAACATTCACAGCAGGGACCAGGAATACATTGACCATGTAGGTTTTGTTGAAGTATACTAGCCATTGATTTTTATAAAAATTATTTGTAGACCCTCCTGGGCCCTGAATACATTGGTAATAGCTTCATGATTGATCTAATGGACGAAGAACAACACGATGTGTCTGGCCAAACAACTTCCGACTGTTCTATTGCTACATTGGGTTCCCATGAATCGTTTCCATCCGAGGCACAAATGAACTCGATTCTCCAATTTGTCAATAGACAGGGTCACATCAGAAGTCATCCAAATATCAACAGCGCCGTATGTCTGCTGAAGTTCAATCTTATTGTTTTTATATATTTTATTTCTCTGTTATTCAGGAAAGTACAAATGATCACCTCCTTCAGAACAGCGACAAAGAAATTATAGATTCTGAATTTCTTGCAATGCATGGTAATCTATTGAATGACCAAAATTTAAAACTCTTCTGCTGCAGTCAGCAAATAATACCAACTCAAGAGAGTATGAGCTCGGATTTGAATGTGTCACAGCTTCAGAGTTTGCCTTCGGTGGCACCGACTCTACGCACAGCACAAACAAACTGGCATAAGAAAGACAGCTTTCATCAGGAATCCATTGAAGAGGCGCCTGGTGATATTTTGGAACATTTAGGAACAACTGCCAGGAAAGTCCTGCCACATAAGAAAAGAATTTCGAAAAAGTTGAAAAACCTTGATAAACCTGAGAGCTCAAATTCTTATGATCTAATTATAAGTCCGGAAACCACTCCGATAGCAAATAACCGATTTGTGGTGAGTTGTTATTCTCATGGTATGGTGTTCTATTCAAACTGAGATAATTTATAGAATTCTACTGGATCACATTATGAGTGTGAGTTATGCGGATCTATTTCTGAATCTCAAGTACAATTCTTCTCCCACCTTAAAGGCCACTACGAGCCTATCAGTATTGTAGAAGCTGCCCAGCCACCAATAGAGAGAATTTCAACTCCCTCCATTAGTGTTGCTGTAGACGATGTGGAACCAGTTATTAAAGAATCTGTAACTTTTTTTTTACCGTAGTTATTCAAACATTAACTCTTTGTTTATAAGGATTCACCATGCGACACTGAAGAGCAACAGGACCAGGAAGCATTTAATGAAGTTGAATTAAACTTTGAAAATTTCAATGAAGTTGTGGAACTCACTGCACAGAAAAAACATCACCAGCCAACCAACAGAAACTCCCCGATTACAACTGATATAGAAAAGTGCATGCATTATGTTACCCAAGCACAAGAACCCACCCATCAGGTTCACCATGTCCGAAGTGAAGAAGTTGAATTTAGCGATGCCGAGGACATGTTAGAAGGCATCCGTGGAGTAGTCGATAAGGTTTCGATTGACGACGCCTCTAATGATCTTAGCATACGGCCAAGAGATATTTGCAAAGAATCATGGTTTGGAAACAGTGGAGCATTCACGTTCAAAGAAGAAAGACCTGCTGAGGATAGCAAAACGTCATTGGATTCAATTGATTTTAATGAAGGCGGTCTTAACGAAAACACAAAAGAATGTGCTGACAATACCTTAATTCACTTGGAAGTTCAAGAGATGAAGAAATCCAGTTCGAATATAACGCGCAGGGGTCGACCAAAAGGCAAAAAATCTTCTAATACTCCACTTACGAACAACGGGAATAACAACGACGACACTGGCTCAGATGAATTTCTGGAAAATAACAAAAAACGTTACATTTGTACGAAATGCAATCGAGAATTCAATTCCTGCAATGCCCTGAAATATCACAATCTATCGCACACTGGCGAACGACCCCACCAATGCGATGTTTGTGGCAAATCGTTCTACGGGCAAAGTGCCCTTAAATCACACCTGCGACTGCACACCGGCGACAAGCCCTACGAATGCGAGCAGTGCAATCGCAAATTCCGTCAATGGAGCGATGTCAAGTATCACATTGCTTCTATTCACTCCGAAGAAAAGAACTACACGTGTGAGTTTTGTGGCAAGTCTTTTTCTCGAAAGTATTCGCTCGTCATTCACCGAAGAATCCACACAAGCGAACGAAATTACAAGTGCGAATTCTGTCCGAAATCGTTCCGGGCGAGTTCGTATTTACAAAATCATCGCAAGATTCATACAGGTAAATGATTTTGTTGTAGAAATTCAAGTGAACATAAAATGTATTCATGTTTGTTTTGACGAAAGGTGAAAAGCCATACACTTGCGAGACATGTGGTAAAAAGTTCCGGGTTTGTGGTGATCTGAGGCGCCATAGCCGGATCCATGAACGAAAAGGACTGGGTGACCAAGTGCTTCCTGAACAATCAAGGAATTCTTCTGTAAGTTAGGATAGAGACTTATTTTTATCAGGTTTTGACCATTTGTACACTTGCAGGTTAACAACAAACTTGACAATATCAAAACCGATGTACTCCTGAAAATAGAGTACCAAAAAGAGACTAAGGATGACTTGCTGTTTCTGGATAAGATGGCTAGCAAGATTGAGAACCTATTTAAGACTGAAGAAGATTTTGTTAATGAAGACTTAGGAAATTCAGATTTATCATTTGTTTCATAGAGCTTGATTTAGCGATCGTCCACAAATACACATAGAACTTACGTCTTCACATTTCGCCAAATTCGTACATCACGACACTGTTTCTGACAGTTTAAAGACGATATTTGAAATACCTCATAGTTTCTTATGCATATTTCCAGCAGTTAGTTTGAATGGTATCAATTTTACCTTATGCTATTTTGTTCAAGTGTTTTTTATGAAGATTCTTCATCAAAGACCAAAGAAGTCAACAACTCCTCGATTTTAGGTTTAATATTTAAGAGAATTGGTCTGTCAAATTTAAGTTTTATATAAATCTCACAAGTTGCAATAAAGTTCAAATTAAACTGTTTACACTTAACACGTATCTTTTGTTTCTTGCTACAATTTGGGAAATTATAAAAATACACAAAGCAATACACAAAAATTCCCTTTGGTAAAAATGCTGTTTGGTGAAAATTCCCGTTTGGTGCTACTAGCGCCAGCTATGCGGAAAAAATTGGAACTACGAATTTAAAAGTTTTTCGCGACTTGTGCCACAGATCGGCAATTTTTTGGTGTAGTTCTACTAATCCCCGCTAGGTGGCGCTAGTGTCGCGAAATTTGTTGAAATCTGTAGTTCTAACGTTGACCACCTAGGTGGCGCTAGTAACGCCAAATAACAATTTTCACCAAATAACATTGTTTGCCAAATGACATTTTTCACCAAACAGCATTTATACCAAATGGTAATTTTTACCAAACATCATTTTTACCAAACATCATTTTTACCAAAGGGGATTTTTAACTAAAGTGCATTTTTACCAAAACGTTTTAATGGTTTCTCGAGCTGTGGATTTTGCCTTTTCGTTCCCTGGAATGCCCACATGGCCTGGAGACCATATTCGGTGAAGAAGTCTTGGAAAGTTCATTCGTAATATTGAACGCAGGAACAAAAAAAATTGGAGTATTGTTTTTATTGTTGCCAATGCGCTCAAAGTGTCAGTGCAGATAGATATCGGTGGCATATTTGAATGCTTCGATCAAAGTCGTCACTTCTCCAATAAACTGGCTTTGGTTAGGTGTAGTAAGTTGTTGTGTGATAACCTTGCTTTGGTGATTATCGAGTCTATAGACCAGCGTTGTGCAAAAGTGCCCAATCGGGCCATTTGGCCCTAAAATTTGCTGTTTGGCCCCATGCCCCGGGCCAACAGCAAATGGCCCCAATTTCGTGAAATTCAAGTATTGGGTAAGGTTATAGAAATATTAATAGTTGATTTTTGTACGATTGATTACTGAACCATTTGGTGAATGCAAAAATGCCTACCAAATTTGAAAATAAATGGTTCCACCGCACCGATGCTACCCCTCGAAATTTCAAGGGGAGAGTAAAATCCGTACCAACAGAACTCATTAAATTGACTTCTCGCCGACCTTAATTTTTATTGGGCGATATCATTAAAGCAGTAAGCTTTTGGTTGATGTATTTTTCTTTTTAAAAAAATTCTGAAGCAGCTAGTCCGGTCAAATTAAACAAAAAAATAAGAGTAAAGTTACATAAATTCCCACCAAGCTGAAAATCGGTAAGATTGTTTAAAATATCATTAAAAACAAAATTTGAAAGTTCCCCATCTTTCCCCTGTACGGAAAAAATTTTATTCAAGGTCAAAGGTAAGAAAAATGAGTTTTTCGCGATTTTCAGCAAAACGGTAAGTTTTATCATAAAAATATTTCAACAAAAATTGTAGATCATAAAATTATCTACAAAAAATTTATTAATACTTTTTCTCTGCGAGCCACCGTTTTTGAGATATAACGATTCAAAAAGTTGTAAAAGTTGTAATCTTCATAATATGCACACGTTTCCTCGCCACCTATGAGTTAGTGTACTCAGCGCGTTTTTTTTTGTGGTTTCCCCAGTAGGCCTATTCCACGGGTCAGTTTTGATCCTGTTTAATTTGAAACTATTGAAAAATAATAGGTATTAGCAGAGATTGAAAAGATAAAAGCAATTAAAGTTAAAAGTACCTAGTGAAATTTAATCGTCCGAGTCGTAACTTTCAAAATCTTCTTCTTGTTCTTCTTCTTGATCTTCTTGTTCTTGTTCGTCTTATTAGAACCAGTGCACCACCTGCGCCGGAAAAACTGCTGAACTCGATTTTTTGCAACTGCAAAAAGGAATGCAGTGCTAAATGTGGTTGCAAAATAGTCGGACTGTTCTGTTGTCCGGCATTTACGCATTGTCAAGACCGGTTGTGCTCTAATATTGAATCACCAACAGTAGAGGATCCGTTTGATTGCAACCAGGCAACATGCGATACATCGCTATTAACGCAGTTTACATGCACTCAGGATGAAAATGAAGAAGAACAAGAACAAGAACAAGACGAACAAGAACAAGAAGATCAAGAAGAAGAACAAGAAGAAGATTTTGAAAGTTACGACTCGGACGATTAAATTTCACTAGGTACTTTTAACTTTAATTGCTTTTATCTTTTCAATCTCTGCTAATATCCATTATTTTTCAATAGTTTCAAATTCAACAGGATCAAAACTGACCCGTGGAATAGGCCTACTGGGGAAACCACAACAAAAAAACGCGCTGAGTACACTAACTCATAGGTGGCGAGGAAACGTGTGCATATTATGAAGTTTACAACTTTTACAACTTTTTGAATCGTTATATCTCAAAAACGGTGGCTCGCAGAGAAAAAGTATTAATAAATTTTTTGTAGATAATTTTATGATCTACAATTTTTGTTGAAATATTTTTCTAATAAAACTTACCGTTTTGCTGAAAATCGCGAAAAACTCATTTTTCTTACCTTTGACCTTGAATAAAAAATTTTCCGTACAGGGGAAAGATGAGGAACTTTCAAATTTTGTTTTTAATGATATTTTATACAATCTTACCGATTTTCAGCTTGGTGGGAATTTATGTAACTTCGAATGTCTAAATTGACCGGACTAAGCTATTTACGACATTTATGCTGTTTAGGTAATTTTTAGGAGTAGATATTTGTTCAAGCCGCTTACTTCAATCAAAAATTGAACATGCCATTAAAATTGCAAACTAGGGAAAGAGAACACTTATAGCGTTTTTTTTTGGTAATCCGGAATTGTACACAGAACTGTCCGATTCCGGATTCCAAACGAACAGGCAAACACATTTTTTTGCTTCTAAGGGTTGAATGGTTGTGTATTTGTGAAACCTCATATGCAGAATTGCAGATGACATGACATTGTTTTTAATTTCTTTATTTGTAAACATGGCAGCGAGTACGTATATGCGAGTGTGTGCATGTATGCGTGATTCTATTTTTGATTCTGACTTCAAATTCGGAATCGTTTTTCTGTTCTATTCAGAACAAGAACTGTCATCTTGTGCCAAGTGAACGAGTACAGAACTGTTCGGAACAGTTCCGGACGACCAAAAAAAAAACGCTATTACTTTCAACGAGTTAAGTTATCTAGTTTCTAGTCGAAGCTTGCAAATTTCAAGGGCTGGTTTTTCGTCCGTTAAAAGTGGAATCATCGTGATTCCACTACTGAGGCAGTAGCAGTCCATTAATTGTATCTATATCAATGAGTACCTTATTCAAGAACTTTCAATGTTTAAGTACCTGCATTTTCATTTGTAATTAAAACTAGATATTTTGATTTTTTAGAATATATGAAAAAAATTTCCTATTTCAAAACAAAAAAATGTGCAGGAATATGTAACCTGTAGGGTAGAGCCGGCATCATTCGACAGTGGGGCACCTCCTACAGTCACTATTATCTGTGTTTGAACACCTTTAACAATTCTGTAAAAAATTGTAAGCGTGCATTTAGTCATGCCAAACATATTTCAAAAAGTTCAGCAGTCTTGCTTCAAATTCCGCCAAGGTAGGATGTGAAATTGATTTGGAGATATATTTTAAGATTTCCGTAATCGTGTTTTAATGTTTTCCTACAATGAAGTTGTTTTTGAAACACAAAATTGATATACAAATTTTGCTTTGGTATATAATAAAAAAAAAAATGTTTAAAACTATCAAGTGGGGCACCTTCAACATTTAAAGCCGGGGCACCTTTGACAGACTATTCCTCTGGGCACATAAAGATCCCAAAGGAAGAGTATCTTTAATATCGATTTAATAAATCTAAATGTTCGTTAGGGTCTGATTTAATCAATGTGATTAATGGTTTCGTTTATGAATCTATTTTTATGTTCTTGTTTCAGGTACCTACCAACTTATTTATTTTTGGTTAAAACAATTTGTTTTAAATAAAAATAATTAAGAAAATGAATTGAGTTCTTATAACAAAATATATTATGGTTTTTTATTTAAAAACAAACATAATAATACCTACATCAATTTCCAAAACTGTGCATTGATGTCCAAGGTGCCCCGCACATTGACGAAGGTACCCCGTGCTGGGGAACATTCGACGCTTATCTACTTTTTTTATAAAAAAATAAATAAAAATGTTTTCTCAAATCTGAAGTTCCGCCTTGGACTTGGGATAAAAATATAAAATTTCTTAAGAAATTGTTGATTTTTGAAATCAAAAACAAAAATTCTATTGAGGGGTTTATTTTTTATAAGAATATAATATTTTTTCAAAAATGTCCTAAAACTAATCTGGGTATGCAGTATTCAAGAATATGAGAATTTACATATTATATGTGAATTTCGATCCGTTTTTGAGAAACAGAATTTTGAAAAAAGAGCTTAAAACCAGTTTATTTAAATCCAAACAAATTTGATTACAAAATATTATTTGGGCAATATAAACATACTCCTTAAAGAAAACAATACGCTGATCGGGCTTTTATTTTTTGAATAAATCTTACTACAAAAAAAAGGTTCTATGAGAGATACATATACCACTTTGGAGCTATACAAAAATAATTTTTTTTCATTAAAAGCATCATTGTTCCGAAAAAAAAATAACGAGGATGTTGAAAAAAAAATTCGTAGTAGCCTTTTTTGAGAAAACTATTTTTATGTTTTTCACTAAAAAATGTTTAAGGGGACTGACTACCCTTGGTTTTGATCTAAGAAATAAAATTTTAAAAAACGACCCACGGGAATTCGCGAAAAAATCTAATGTTAAAGTTTGAAGTCAATCGGACCAGTAGTTAAGGCTGCAACCTGCAAGTGCGTTTACTGATAGACAGACTGAATCGCCGGACCCACTTTTTTTTTACTTATCTATCAACGTAATGTCATATATTCTAGCTGTCGCAAATAAAAATAAGTGGCCCCAAAAATAAGTAAATGGCCCGAAAATGGCCCCAAGATTTTTTCTTCTGAGAACAACGCTGCTATAGACGCTAAAAGTTGTTATTTTGTTAGCTGTGGAGGCTGTTGAAGGTTTAAGAAGGTGTTGTTTATGCTATTTGGGAAGGTCCAATGTCGTTAGTTGGTGCGTTGGGCACTGCTATATTGGCAGCAGCTCTGTAACGAATGGAGTTGTATATTGCGCTTTTAATCTTGGATTTTTTTGATACTATCAAACTGGATCTGCTTATTCCGTGTAAAGGATATTTCCTGTCTATGAAGCTTTTTGTGATGATGTTTTTTTGCAATTATGCCTTGATATCTACAAACGAAGTAGAGTTAGTTTCAGCTACTAATCACCCTTATTATGATTGGTGTTTTTCTTAACGACAATTCTCACTTTTTGAGTCGAGTCACTCTTAAGGCGTTTTAGTGTCGATATTACGATACTTAAACGCCAGGCGTTTCGAACAAACATGCGTTCCACATAAACATCTGACATTGACGAATAGAAATTTCAAAAGAATTTGCGTTTTTTTTTCAATTTAACAATTTGTTCGCTTAAAATTAGTGCAAAAGGAATAGCATTGCATTTTTTTTTTTGTTAAATAATCCGGAAGAAGAAAATAAAAAGTGAAAACTGCAAACAAATTAATTTGATTCGAGAACGAAGATTTAATTCTGAGGAGATAGCTTCCCATTTTGTTTTTTTTTTCTCCAGTTTGCAAGACTCCTCTTTGAAAATTGGTCGCAATGATGGACTCCGCTCCGTGAACTCGACGAGGCGCTTCATCTGCTCTGGGTTAGTTATTTTCATGTTAAATTCCAATTCCAATTTCGCCAATGAGTCGTTTGAAAATTTGTGTTCGACAAAAAATAGCGTTTTGAGAGTCGTAGTGGGCGAGTAAAACGCAATTATAATACAAATGAGTGACATTACTCCATTTCTTATAAAAAAAACTTACGTTCCACTCAGGGAAGGCGTTACGACTCAATAAACGACTCTTAAACGCCACTCATAATACAAATTTTTGAAAATGACATTTGCCGTTCAAGTGAAACGCCTACTACAATAAGGGTGAATGCATCAATGGGAGCCAGAAATTTAAAAATCAAAACGAACCGTGGTTTTTTCTTTAACAAATAAGTTTTTATTGATTTAAATGTCAATTTTCTGTTTCTGGTTTTTTTATGTTTTTTTATTCTTCAAAATAATCTTATTTTGTATAAAAATTTATAGAATGTAAAATAGAAAAAAATTATTTTAATGTAAATATAGATTTATGTATATTTCAATATGCATGTATATTTATTTTTTTGTTGTTTCCATAATAATAATAATAATATAATAATAATTACCTAATATTTACAAGAACAATGAAATTACATTTTATTTATATTGTTTGCTGCTGAACACTTTTATAGCCCTTCAATGACAGAAAAAGAAAAACAAAAAACAACTGAATTGTGTTTTTGTTTAAACAAAATGAATGCTCTTTTTCTATTTCTGCTAAATATGCATTTATAGAATATAAATAAAAAAGAAATAACAAACAAAACAAGAAGTTATCCATGACCAAACGAATTGCCTGTGAAATCAACGCTGGTCCACTTACAGTTAATTGATATTTCATTTTCCATTTGCTTACTAAGTTTAACATAGTCTATGATTTTATTTATTTTCTAAAATATCGATAAAATTATTGTACAAGCTAAGACTATTATCTAAATAAACACAAGAGAGTACTTAAAAAATGGAAGCCGATTTTATTTTAAACACTTTGTTGTTTTTTTGGAAGAAAATAAGAGAGAGAAAAACTCTAATTATATGTGGAGTTTGTTTAGACCCTAGTTTGCACTGAAACTTGATGCTGAAACTTGAAACTTGGTGCTTTGCACAAGGTCGTTAATTTGAATTTGTTTATAATGAAAAGTTATGTTCGAATACACACTTCGATAGAAATTATAAAATAAAAAAAATCTGTTATCACATAAATCGTAAAACAAAAATCAACAATAAACAAAACTAATGAAACAATCTAATCGAAAAAAATAATCCTTCTACATCAAAATACAACTGACGAGGACGACCGACTTGTGTTTGTCGGGGAGGGGAAAATAAAGGAAGCACAAATTTCGTTTAGACTCCATTTCGTCAAGAATTCAAAAGCCTTAGGCTAATTGCACACACACCGATTTTGGACGGCCGATTTTATACCTGTCGTCCAAATTCCACACGTGGGAACGGGACCTTGCACATACGCCGACCGCTGATCGGTGCCGGTGAGCAGCCGTCCACTGGCTCTGTCGGCCCTATCAAGGTAACCGTCGGAGCGGAATTTTCTCCGATTTCCCCCGAATCGGAGACATTTTCCTTGTCTGAGAACTACCTCGAAGCAAATTTCGGAGGAAATCGGAGAAAATTCCGCTCCAACGGTTACCTCCATAGGGCCGTGTATCGCAAGCAGTATCGGTAGGTAGTGGCGCACGTAATCAAATATACGCTTGCAAACGCACCGATTTTTTGTCGACCATTCTATTCGACTACTCTCGCTTTATTCAGTGTGTGAAATTGTTGGTACATAATACTAAAACTACAATTGATTCTTAAGCACTATTCACATGAGCACGAACAACGACCAACGAATGAAAGAAAATTCGTCGATTTTGTCATTTCTTTCACATGAGAGTTTTTAATTCGTCGTGGAACAACCAAAACACAAAGCAAAAATTATTTTTGAGGTTATAAGCGCGCGAACATTTTGTTCGTTGGGAGTGGAACGCGAACGCGTCGTGATGTGGAACGCGAATAGAGTTTGACAGTTCGCATCAACTAGAATTCTTTTCGCGACGAATAAATTTTAAAAAGGAGATGGGAAACCAAACTGTCAAAATGACAATGCCTACAAGCTATGGTTCAAGTTTACTGCAAGAGTATGCGTGTTTTTACCAATACTATCTCAGTAAACTTTAGCATACCACCTGATTTTTGTTGCTCTTTTTTCTCATTTATTCACATACACGAGGTAACGGTAAAATAAAATTTTCTGTATCCGGAGTGTAAAACGTAAGACAAGTTTTCGATCTCCTTTTGTCTCTGGCTAGCACCCTGCTACCGTTAAAATGTCGGCCGATTTTATACTGGCCGTTCAAAATCGGTGTGTGTGCAATTAGGCAGAGGAAAATAAAGCACGAACGAGTGTACGCTTATCAAATATTTACATCTGTCACAAAATTGCGTTCAATTTCTTTGATTTTTAATAAATTTTACAGAAAAAGCTTTTTTACCAATTCATGTGCTTCAAACTGAATCATTTCATTTCCTAATCATAAGAGTAAAGCTTGGAGAGGTTTAATTCATTTTGTATTCTTAAAATTATTTAATAATAATTCAAAAGAAAAGCGACAAAACTATATCTCGTTGATAACATTCTGATTATGGTGTATATAACGGTATTGCTTAATGTTTTATGAACTAATATCTCTTATTTAGAAGAAGTAGAAAAACAAATTAAATAATTTTACAGAACTTTACGAATTATCATTTAAATTGGCACATTTTACATTGTTTTTTTGATTTGAGAATCACCTTAAAACTAATTTCTATTCATAAACGTTAAATATGTATTTATCTCTCTTTCTTCCCTCAGTATTTTATTTTTTAATTCAATTATTTAGAATATATTTTTTGTATAAAGAATAATTTATACAAACTCCTTTGTTGTCCAGAAAACTGGTTTGTTATTTAAAAAAAATATACTTTCGACGTTTTTTCTGTTTTTGTTTGATTTATCATCACGCAAATCAAGATTTTGTGATTGTCTAATTATTATGAAATACTGTCCAGCAATTATTGTTAAAATATTTATTTACGCAGATCTGTGGGCATACTACCGTCGTAATTGCTTGTTTCACTGCTATTTTCAGTTTGCATTGTTGATGATGTCTGCATGTCTTCGGATGAATCGTTGCACTGTTGCATATGGCTGGGAGACTCTGGTGAACTGTTTTCGTTGTAGCGAATCAGTTTGATTGTGGTCAAGCCATCGGCATTACGAATTAATCTATAACAGAAAGTATTTGTTTAAATGTTGTTTTTTTTTTGTTTTTTTAATAATTTGCACCCTGTATCGAACCGATATGCCTTTTTATAAAATGTGTAAGTATTAGTTTAAATGAGTCTGAAATTCTATTAAATTGTAATAGTATTATTAAAGTACGGAGCTTCACTCCAATCTGCTCTTTCTTATAATAGTCAGTCGTTTGTACAGAGCCGTAGAAGTAAGTCCCACATATCGGTCGAGAGTAAATTATATTTATATAAAATACAAAATCGTACAGAAATAGTACGGAGTAAAGTAAATTATTTATAAAACATATTAATGTACAGATTTTACCATACAGTTCAATAGTGAAAGAATAAAATATGTTCTATAGTCGGTTTTTTTCCCAATCTGGGTTTTCCGGTTTTAAATCGTGTGTTTCATTTATCAATCGTTTATTACAGTCCACAACATACACAGCCACTACGGGGTTTTTATTACGAAAGAGGGAGAGGGTTGGAAAGAAGGTGTCGGTGAACATTGGTCTTAAATTTCTGCACATTACAATGATCGGGAAAGACAGAGTGTGAAAGGGCGTTCCACATTCGCGTAGTACGGCTGAGGAATGATTCTCTATACTTGAGAGTACGTGCGAAGTTGGGCTCAAGGGTAAACTGATGGCCATTCGTGGAAACGTGGGTATTACGGTTGAATTGTTTGAAGGGAGGAATGAATTTCTCTAGAAGTAGCGATAAAACAGAGAGACATGAAACGTTACGATGGCGATCTAATGAAGGGAATGACGCTGTGGTTTTTCAATCATCGATCATTCTTAGGGCTCTTTTTTGAATACCATCCAAGAGGCTTTAGTACGTAGCTGGAGCACCAGCCCAGAGATGGGAGTTATACTGAAGCTTTGAACGGATAAAGGTTTTATAGATAGTAGCCAGATCAGACGGAGAAGAATTTCTTGCACCGTCAAAAGAAGCCCAAACATCTTGCGGCATTTTTGGCGACATCGCATATGTGCTCATTCCACGAGATGAGGTCAGTGATGCATATAACGAGAATCTCGAGATGTTCGGTCTCTTTGATGCAAGTGCCACTCATGGACAGTGACAAAGGGGGTATATCTCGCTTTAACGATACAAGACAGCATTGGGTTTTCGATGCATTAAACTCTACACAGTTGAACACCTCTTCAGAATAATAGCGGGGATACCATCCGGACCAGCGGATTTATCAATGTTAATGTTAAGGTCTTTTAGGACTCTCACCACAGCTCGACTGCGGAAGAAGAGTTGCTTTCGCGAGAGAGCTAGCAACTGGAGTGTCATTGTCAACGAGGGTAGGGCCCGAGGAAGAAGAAGAATTTTTGGTCGTGCAAAAAATGTGGATGTACAATAAAACAAAATTTCACTTACGGATAACAATCAGAACTCGCCGACTGTGAATAGCTTCTCTTTTCTGACGATGAGGACGAATGGCCCGATGACACACTTAAATCTGTTGGTTTCATTTCTTCGCCGTCCTGGCTGTTCGACTCTAATTTAATAGCATTGAATTGAAGCTTTTCGCTGGGTGTTGTAGGCAGTGCGGGTGAATGGGGAGGTTGGTGTTGTTGCTGATGCTGTTGTTGTTGTTGTTGCTGTTGCATTTGCTGTTGTTGGTTATTTGATGTGAGATAATGGAAGGCACCATTGATGGCGTGCATGTATAATGGAGATGTGGGCGGTGGGCCATAAGCTGCTGCTGCAGCTGCTACAGCAGCCGCTGCTGATGGCGAGATCGCTGAGGCTGCAGTCAGAGAACCAGGTAGACCTAGTTGATTGTTGCTGCTGTTATTGTTACTCCTTGAAGATGGCCTCTGAGGAGATTGCGAGGGCTGTGAAACTGCCTGCTGTTGTTGTTGTTGATGCTGCTGCTGCTGTTGTGTCATTTGTCCTTGACCATTTTGGCCAGACATTGGCCAGTTTGAGTTTCCACTGGTTGCGGATGTTTGTACATTGCCAGCTGTACTACTGTTGCCAGTGCCTGACGAATTCGCCACTGACTGTCGAAGCAATGAAATGTTCTTGATGTTCTTAAGTTCAGTTGGATTTCGAAGAAATCTACAAAAAAAGTGCACATTAGTTTTCCTATCCAAAAAAACCGGTTTTAATCGAGTTGTAAAACTTACTGGTAGCAATGACGTTCTCCTTGAACTTTGCGAAGAATATTCACCCGATAGTAGTATCGGAGTGCTCTTGACATTTTGTCGTAATTCATTGACAGGTGATTCTTTTGGATTCCCCACAATTTGGCTAGTCCAGCTGGATCAACAATCTTGAAAACTCCAGTGTCACGACATTTCCATGCGATCAAATCACTGTATTTCTGGTTTCTATCGTTTAACAGCTGTTGCAAGAAGTCCCACAAAAGACGACCGTCTGCAAAAAAATATCATTTGATATGAAACAAATGCTTTCAGAAAAAGAAAAAAGTAACTCACTCGTATTTGGCTCAGAATTCTCGGGGAAGAATTCTCTCTTAACTGGCATATAACTGGGAGTAGTTGGCGCCGAAGCCGACCCACCACTGCTGGTGCTGCCCGAAGCACCGTGCATTTTCTGGCTGGCTTGATTTTGCGACCAAGAATTCACAAAACTACTTGTAATCTGATGTGTCAAACTTGGTGACATATCCTTCAGAACTGGCGTTGGTGGCGGACTGTTGTTGCTATTATTGTATTGCGCCACAGCTGCTGCAGCGGCAACTGCTGCTGCTGCCGCTGCCCGAGATGCGGCTTTCGATTCCGAAAATGTCTCCTCATCCGAATCCGATTGATTGCTACTCGAACTTGTTGTATTATTTTGAATATACACATTTCCGTTGTTCATATTGCTGCTGCTGGTGTTGCTTGAGCTCGTGCTGCCATTGCTGCTGCTGGCATTTTGCTCTTGACCTTGTGGCGGACTGCTGGCCTGAGAGTCAACAGATGGCGGTGGACTCAGGGTAACCGAATTCGGTGGCATAAAGTGATGCATATGTGCGCTGTGGAAGGGACTCTCTGGTGGAACAATTGGCGGCCAGGTAGGCGTTGGCGGATGACTATGCGGTGACAATGGATACCGACTGGTGGGCGTAACTGGACTATTTGGCAGGTGCCAATGCATCATGTGTGATTCGATTATCAGCATTTGCAGCACATTATGCAACACATCTCCGGCTCCGGGACAACGATGACCAAAATCAGCCCGTTTCAGCAGGCAAAGAGCTTTTCCGTTCATTTGGAACAAATCGTGATCGACTTTTGGCAAATCAAATTCACGTTCACAAAATCTCAAGAAGACTGTTACATCTTCCCGACCCCAGAGTCGAGGATCTGAGGGCAAAGATGGCGGCAACTGGGTTTTCAATTCGGCTAACTGACTTGGAGGAGCTGGTGGACACCGCCACAGCACATCGCTCCATAGTCCTAGCGGTGGATTCAATGATAGTTGCACTGGTAACATTTTCATTTTGGATTGAATGACTGTGTTATGATTGAAATTTCAATTTGGCTTTGAAATCCTGTTTTTATTTTTATTTTGTTTTCCTTAATTGTATATTTGGTTTGTCCGAAGAAAACAAATCTGAAAAAAAAGAGAAAAATATTACTACAGGTTTTTGGGAATGGGAAATTCTATTGCCACCGTTCAGTGAATCAAAACAAACATATTCCTTAGGACTTAGTTTATAACTAACCACACAAAAAAAAAACACCAAATGACTCTTTTTTTGTGGAAAGAATTTCCTGGAACACTTCAGATAAATACAAAAATCATATTTTTATTCTTATCTTTTGGGCTAAAAAAAGAGTAAGTCGTGACTCGTGACGCATTTCTTCCTAATATAAAAATAAAAATGGGCACATGCCATGGCGTTTCACTTCCAAAAGATTAAGAAACAAATGTTGATACTCTCGAGAAAGCAACGTCGCGACAATGTTTATTTGAACTACCTACAACTAAGAGGTTAATTTTTGCAAATAAACTAAGGTGTTATGTAAACTCAGTGCATTACGCTAGATGAAAGCTACCGAAGATAGTTTTATTCTGCTTCTGGAATATCTCGGTTTCTTGAATGAAACGCAGACACTAGTTTCCGACCGAAGGTCGATTTTTTGCCGAAGCCGAATATTAGGCTTAGAGAAAACCTGAGGCCGAAGCCAAAGCCGAAGCTCGAGGTCTAATAAAGCGAAGAAATCTCATTTCGAATTGTTCGTCTGATTTGTTCGGCTACCTTTTCTGCATACACGTCGAACAAAGCATATTTGTGAACGTTGACAAGTGAAGATGAGTTGACGCAGTCTCGCAGGAAATCCAAATTCTTAAAATACCACAGCGTGGATTGATAAATATCATCAGTTCCTGCTCCAGATTTTTCGCTTTTACGTTGTTTCATCAACTCTCGCCTTTTTAACCATTTCCATTATTGCATTTTTGTCAAGTTCTTTATACTTTTCTAAAAGTTTCTCCAACGATTTTTGTTTAGCATTTTTATCTTTAAATTTTTCACTTTTTGGTTGCCAAATGGCCTTTTCCATATTGTTTACATCAGCTCCGCGCACTTCAAACTTAAAAAAAAAAAAAACTGACATAAGCAAAATAAAGAATGTTCGCGAACAACGCCACACATGTGAAATTTATTCGCGAACAAATCACAAGAAATTAAAAAGTTTCATTTACATCTGATTTGTTCGCGAACATGCCCACATGCGTTAAACTTGTAGTCGAACACGAACAAACCATATGTGTATGGCCACCTTAAAATAAAAGTACAAACGATGTGACAAAATATGTCAGGAAATTTAAGGAATTCAAAAGTTGTAGTTTTTTCGGCGCCTACTATGATGTTACACTTATAAACACAAGCTTGTGGGCCCAACAATTTCAAAAACTATTTATTTTTCGGCGCCTATTACGATGCTCGGTATTAATAAACAAAATTTTCGGTCGGACACTAGCAAAAAGCAAACACCCTGTACAAGCAGTACGTGATTTATAAAATTTTAATAACAATTGCAAGCCACAAAAAATACCTACATAGATATCTTCACGCCTTAAATACCTCCTGACTTTCTTACAAGCTTAAAAATCAACAGCGACAACATTGGCAAGATCAATTATTAACCATCTATTCACGGCTCAAAGCTGGCTTGCAGGTATTATGCGATAAAAGCAGCCAGAGCCAGAGAAGCACAAATCAACTTGCATCAAACTACCGCTCTGGCATACTTGTCACGAAGCTTAGGAATGCCGGTCACCAGAGATAATAACATTTTTGTTGCTTTAATATATTAAATGCAAAGAGTATCCGGCAAATCCAGTTTAAGCGGAAATTCAGATTCTTTTGCCGTCATCATCATCATCATCATCTTGTGGTGTGTGTGCGTCTGTGTATAGTTTTCTTATTTTATTTTGCTTTGGTTTTGTTCTTTTTCTGGTATCGTGTCGTTTTCTCCTTCTCCCTTCACCTGTCTATTCTTGATTATGGATAAAGTTTATTTTTTTCTTCGCTTTCGTATTCTTGTTGAAAAATTCTTTCGTGTATTCCTTGTGTATAGATATTTCAAAATCTTAAAAAAAAACCGACACGATCACCGAAAAAGTTTAAGAGCAAAACATGACGAATTAGTTAGTCTACAATTTTACATTTTGTTCAGAATTGTTCTGATGTGTGTGTATGACTCGAGAACTCGTAGACAAAAGCACGATAAACGCAAAAAAAGACCACAAACCCAAAGAAACAAAACAAGAAAACAAAAAATTGGTAGAGATAGATAAATACGGAAATCGTAAAAAAATTCTAAATCTATATTTAGATAACAGAGAAGAAAAACAACGCCTGACAGCGAGTTGAGTATATACAACAGACGATGCGGAAGTCCAACGACTCCCGCTTCTGTGATAGTCTCCTGCCGCGCAAACGTTTTCCGCTTACTCTTCAAAACAGCTAGCCTGCGCTCTGCACTGGTCTGATCCGGCCGACTGACACTGCCCGTTAAAACTGTAATGTTATTGTTTGGTCGCACTCCCCGTTGTTGCTTCCTATACCCAGTCCCTAAGTTCACATACCAACCAACAGCTATAGCTTGTATAGTTCAGTTTCTGTACAAGTTCGCGCGAGTACGCCACTTCCCGATGTCATGCCGAAAAAAAATAAACACACGTAACAACTTTGTTTCTAAGAAAAGCGATGAGCAGAGGCAGAGCAAAAATCAGCATCATACTTCACCACACAGCTGGCTAGCAGCTAGCACAGCCTTTATAAGAAACTGTATGTTCATCATCGCACGCAAGACAATCAAATCAGCCTAAAGAAGCTCTTTAGCTGAATTTTTGTTTTGTGTTTCGAAATTGATAAACATATTTTGTTGGATTGTGTCGGGCAGGAATGAGGAGCAGTATGGGCCAACAGAAATGTTTTCTCTCAGCCTTTTGTTTGTTTTTCAAAAATTTGTTTTACAGGTTTGAAGTTCGGTTTGTTTTTGGCAAAATTATGTAAGGCATAAAGCTGTTGAAATATTTGATCTTGTATCTGAATTTCATAAACAAAAATGTTGTTCAACATAATTTCGGCGATAAACATTTGGAGTGTGTTAAGAATACAACTTCAGCACAACTTTTGAAGGAACTATAAAACCGAGTCGAGTCAAAGACAATCAATTATCCAAGCATTGAAATACATAAGGAAAAGGCTGGCAACTAATTCTTTTCGCATTAAACAATTATTGAAAAGTTCCTAGTTGAGAAGGCAAATAAACATCGATCTTAGATGCCTTAAGTGAAATGCAGAAGCTCCTAGGGGCTATACCAAACGGTTCTCAATATTGCAATCCATCTTTTTAGCTTCAGGCTTCAGTCTATCGTCTTGGCAAGTCGTAAAAACACGTTTCCGCATACCGTATAAGGCTTCCTTGGAAGCTGTGTCATTATCTATAACATGAAGCACAACACACAGCTCTCTTGATGAGAAATGAAATGGTACTTTTCTCTAATTCACGATCTTGGCAGCCATATAGTTATACAGACAGCAAACAGCATCACTATTATGGGTGATCGTCACTCCCCGGGCAACAGGTTGAGAGTGCGCATCATCGGTCTTAAAGTTCCCCCGAAAATAATTACATAGCCAAAGCAGTTCCTGGATGCATCCTCATTCGCTGCTTGGTTGCTGTTCGGTTTGTTCTTCCTTTAACACCGATATACAAGTTCACAGACTCTCTCATCTACATGGCCGTAGTCGGTCGTGGCCCGTTCGTTCCGTTCCTTGATGCGACGTTGCCCGTTAAGATGGTTGATACTTGAAATTCACTTCCTGGATCCCAGACGAAAATCTTGTTTTTTTCCATCCACCACCAACACTACCAGCAATGATTCCCAACCTCCGCCGTCCACTTCAGAAAGTAGCTTCAGCAATCGATGGATGTGCAACTGGAATCGTTACGAGTATGCACTCTTTTCTTACCAGACTACAACAAAGACGACACGAGGATGACGTTGAATACAACAACGACGATCGTCAGCATCATAATCATGATGTTGCCGATTCCGATCGCCTCCTTCTTTGATCATATTGCGGATGCTGCCCCTTTGGTGCTTGCAATGACCTCGTATTTGTTCCTGATCCAGCCAGAGCAGCATTTAACTCTTTCGCTGTGTTGCTCCTTCTTTCTGCACCGTGTACTGATTGCGCCGCGCAGGAGGCAGAAGAACCTTCGTACACAAAGAATGAAACCCTAATCTAGGAGGAAGCAATACACTTAAATTTTTGTACTTTTACCACCCCTGCTGCGCATCTGTGTATCGAAACGTAAACGTGGAGCAGAGAAACCAGTTTAAGCGGAAACTACACAACATTTTAACTGCGACGACTTCGGCTGTGGCAGAAGCACGCTGACGAATGTGGACATGGATTAGGGAGCAGTTCCTTTCCTATACAGCAATGAAGACGGCACGATGAAGGACAGCGCATTGGCGACGAAGGCGGTGCGGCATCCACGGTGATGGAGATGGCCAAATTCCATAGTGAAGTCGACTTTTTGTTGTTGTTGTTGTTGCTTTGGTTGGTTTGTTTGTTTACCTTCTCCTCTTCGGCTTCATCACTCTCCTGCTGGTATCGCTTGCTATACGCCTAGCAGCTAGCAGCCACAGCCAAGTGAATAATAGGTATCGCTATTTATGATGCAGACACAAAACGAATAAGCAGTAAGCACACACAAAAAAAACCATGCAGTGGGTATTTTTCGGAACAACATGTGTAAAAAACGATTCTTTTATAAGTAAGTTTTTTGTTCTTCTTTTTTTACTGTGTGGCTGCCGTTTAAAAAAAAGAACCACTCCAATCTGAGCAGTACACAACACAGATATGAAAGATGATGCGATCGTTTTAAGAGTGGAAAAAAAGAACACGAAATACCAGCCAGGAAAAAAATGTACACATGTTGAAATCAAACAGGGACTGAGAGGGTGCGTAGCGGGAGAGTTAGGGCGCGTCTTAAACTTGGCTGTTGGAAGGAAGGGATTTTTTTAATTAAATAAATAGGTTTGATGGGAGAATGTTGATGAATAAATTGACCGAAATTTCAATCCGTCATGATCACCCAATACGACACAGGGTGAGTCAAATGACAAACACTTGTGGAATTTTTTTTTTAGACTAACGTGCTACGAACAACAAGATAAATCTTTAGATTAATGGTTGCCAAAGGATTTTTATAAAAAAGCCCCGCTATGCTCATGTGAATCAAATGAAATCGATGTTCAGCAATATTCCGGGAAGAAAAAAAAACACCCTGTGAAAGAAGCACTTTAGATTCATCCCTCTCTACAGAAGCAACACTTTGATATTTGATACTGGAATTTCCAACAAACTTGGCATAAATGACGTGAATATCATGAAATTTGATGATGACATCACACATATTTGTTCGCAAACGAAGACGCCGATCGTGATTTTTTGCTTCTGCCAGTTTGCGAAAAAATTAACAAAGGAATTTTCAATAAAATAAAAAGAATCGGGACATAAGGGACGTTTTTTTTTCTTAACAAAAACGAACCAAAAAAACGTTACAAAATTTCACAGACATATTCATAACTTTCGAGGACAGCTAACGGTATGCCTTCAAACATGCCTCTTCGATTGAATATCATCGTGTCGGTCGTTCGCAGATCAGTCAATGACCCCATCGAGCGTTTGTCTAATAAAAAAAAACGCCTATTGCGGAATCTTATTAAAATTTTTGAAAAAAAAGCTAACGTCTTGAAATAAACAACATATCAATCGATAAACACACAAAAACAAGAAATTTAATAATTTATTCACTTTTTGGTCGAGAGTGGTTTTTTCCCTCTTTTGACTTTGTTGTTGTTTTTTAAGTCGAATTTTTTCCATTTCTTCGTCGCAGAATTCAAATTTCATTGTCGTTGCTGTAGTTTCTGGTTTAATTATGCTGGAAGTAGGTGGTGCCGTGTCCGAATACCTGTTCTGTTTTATTTTTTTATTTTTTGGAAGTACCTAATTCTGAGTCGGACTTTCGTTCGTGTTATTCGGAAAAGAAACCAAACCGAAGTTTGGAGAGGAACACATCACGAGAAATAATAGGCAAGCTCAAGAGGTGTTATTAATCGTTCGATAACCTTTTGCGTTTACGCATTTATGTTGGTCGCTACTTGGCTATGATGCTTTTTCGGCTGCTGTCTTTTTTGTATGCTTTTGTTGTTCCTCTTCTCATTTGGTTTACCCAGCGATCACGATCATCATCATCAAAGACCATACCATTGGTATAAGAAAGAAGCAGATCTTTGGAAATAAAGGTTAAATTAATAGAAGACAATGTTCTTTTGTGGGGCGAGGCGGACATTAGTTTTGGTTTTTGTTGATTTTTTTGGAAAAAGTCATTACCCGAACGATTTAACCCAAAATCACAGCCTCAGGGAATCTCGGGTTCTATTTGTGGCCCTGCCCTAAAGCCATTTATCACAATTCATCTGAACAGATAGGCCAATTGAACAGGTAACAGTAGGTAGTGTGTTGTTTTTTATGCGTCATTCATTATAGGAAGAGGTTATTTAAAAAAAACTAAGCACTACCTTATTCTCCAATTCGTTTCCTCAAGAATTGTTGTTTATCTTTTAGTGGAACTTTGTGTGTTTGTTTTAAAATTTTATTTCCTTAGCAAAAGAATGTTTTTTTATTAGCAGCTATCAAGCTTTCAAATTTGTACATTCGAAGTTCACGCGATAATTGTTTGGTTCGAGTTTAGAGTATAAACTTCCAGATATCACGTACATAACGAGTGATAAGATAAAGCCACTATAGTACGAATTTACCGGAGCTCAGTTGTACATATTTTATATATTTTTCGAGATATAACTAATAAAAAAATTGTAGATTATTTCCTGAAAAACAACACAAACTGTTTAATTTGCTTTTGCATTGTTTTAACTGCTCTTGACTGGAAACGATAAAGTCGAAGGCAAAGATAATAGCTAGGTGTTGAAAATAAAATTTGATCGAAATCGAAACTCACCTCACGTGAACAGCTTCTTTAGACCAGTCATGTGGGCTTATTTGAAATGACAAAGACTTTTTTCTGCAAAGAAAAGGGAATTCAAAAATGTGAGTCCAAGTTTTTATTATTTATTGAAAGAGAGAAAGAGATAGAACCAGAAATAACATAGATTTAAAGGAGCGATAAGACCTACAAACTTCTTCGATAACACCTGTCAGCTTCGACTCATGTCCAAATAGATTATCAGGAAGTTTTAAGGCTATCACGCAATGATTTCTCATTAAAAAAAAAACTTATCGGAAATAGGTACCTAGCAATTCTTCCTTTTCGATTTCCAAAATAAAACTGACGATTAGATATTTTTTATCAGCAAAAAACTTGAGTGTTTTTGAAAAAAATATTTTATCAGCAGGTACTTGATTTTTACACACACGACATCTGATATTGATTCTACTTTAGGAAGTAAAAACAATTATAACTTTTCCTTTTAAATCGACCTTGATTTGGCTGGCAAAACCTATGTTCAAGTTTAAAGTTCAAATTCTACTTCAAAGCATAGAGGGTGGATTAGTAGGCAGTTCGCCTCTAACTCTTCGCTGCGAGAGAGTCATGACTCCGCCAGTTTTTGAGCGCGTCAATGATTCTTCCGCACTCGTTCTGTGGCGAGAGACCTAAAGAATCTCAACATTCATAAATCCGCTGGTCCGGGTGGTATCCCCGTTCAAGAAATATCTCGAAGACCGAAAGCTTCTTAAAATGGGCGGCAGTACGGCTTTCGCAGCAACAGGTCCACTGGTGATCTGATGGTTTATCTCACCGAACAGTGGAACAAATTTTTACATCATTTTGGAGAAAATAAGATTTTTGCACTTGATATTTCAAAGGCATTTGATAGAGTTTGGCACCAGGCTCTCTTATCGAAAATGCGTGCTTTTGGTATCGACGAATTCCTCCTTCGTTGGATTAGAAACTTTCTTTCGAACCATTCAATACAAGTTTTACTGAACGGATTCAAGTCTGAAACCCACAATGTAAATGCTGGTGTGCCCCAGGGCTCTGTTTTGTCGCCAACCCTTTTTTCATTTTTATAAATGATCTCTTGTCTGTAACTTCTAATCCAATAAATTGTTTCGCTGACGATAGTACCCTTAGCTTTTCTTATTCTTTCCCAGACTCACATCCCTCCTCCGCGGATGTGGATCTGCAACAGCAAAATATGATAAGTTCATTAAACTCTGACTTAAACAGCATTGTACAATGGGGAATGAAAAACCACGTAGAGTTTAATGCTTCGAAAACCCAATGCTGTATTGTATCGTTAAAGCATCATCTCTGTGCATCACTGACAACCTCTTGTGGAACGAGCACATATGCAATGTCGCCAAAAATGCCGCAAGATGTTTGGGTTTCTTAAGACGATGCAAGAGATTCTTCTCCCCGTCTAATCTAGCTACTATCTCTAAAACCTAAGCTTGAGTACAACTCTCATCTCTGGGCTGGTGCACCAGCTAACGGGTGATTTTTTAAGAGGTTTAGAACTTAAAAAAAAAAAAAAACACAAAAAATTCGAAAAAATTAATGAAATATTTATTTGAATCGATAGTTTGAACCTTGCAATTTAATGTTTAAAGATAATTTCATGCAAATGTTGACCGCGGCTGCGTCTCAGGTAGCCCATCCGCTGAGTCCAATTTTGGCATACTCTTTCACACATATCGGCCGGTATCTCACGAATGAATGCATGGATGTTGGCTTCCAGTGCGTCAATCGAAGCGGGCTTGTCCCTATAGACATTAGCCTTGACATACCCCCACAAAAAATAGTCTAATGGTGTCAAATCGCACGATCTAGGCGGCCCGAAACGTGAAATTAACTGTTCACCAAACTCGCCTCGCAATTGCGCCATTGTTTCGCGTGCTGTGTGGCATGTGGCACCGTCTTGTTGAAACCACATATCATGCAAGTCAAGAACTTCCATTTCTGGCAAAAAAAAAGTTTGTTATCATCGCTCGGTAGCGTTCACCATTGACAGTAACGCTGCGATTCGCATCATCTTTGAAGAAATATGGCCCAATAATGCCACCGGCCCATAAACCGCACCAAACAGTGGCTTTTTCGGGATGCATTGGTAGCTGTTGCAATGCTTCTGGCTGATCTTCACTCCAAATGCGGCAATTTTGCTTATTTACGTACCCATTCAACCAAAAATGAGCCTCATCGCTGAACACAATTTTTCGATAAAAAAGCGGATCCTCGGCCAGCTTTCCAAGAGCCCATTCACCAAAAATTCGGCGTTGTGGTAGGTCGGCTGGCTTTAGTTCTTGCACCAGCTGTATCTTAAAAGGCTTTACGCCCAAATCCTTCAGCAAAATTTTCCACGTAGTGCTGTAACAAAGGCCTAACTGCTGGGAACGGCGCCGAATCGACATTTCGCGGTCTTCTGTCACACTAGCTGATACGGCCGCAATATTTTCTTCACTACGCACAGTACGTAAACGTGTTGGTGGTTTAATGTCCAACAAAGTAAATTTGGTGCGAAATTTGGTCACAATCTTCCGAATAGACTGCTCAGAAGGTCGAGAATGCCGATCATAAAATGGAAGCAGCGCGCGATGAACATTTCGAACCGAGCACGAATTTTGATAGTAAAATTCAATAATTTGCAAGCGTTGTTCATTTGTAAGACGATCCATGGTTAAATTGCAAACCAAACTGAAGCTGTTTGACAGTGACACAAGGTACTAAACACACGTCAGCTGTCAAAACCAGTGTTGCCAAAACCAAACCAGCTAAAAAATCACCCGTTACATACTTAAGTCTCTTGGATGGTATTCAAACGAGATCCCTAAGAATGATCGGTGATAGAGACATCACTGCGTCATACCATTCGTTAGATCACGTTTCATGTCTCTCTCTGTTTTATCGCTACTCCTACTGTAAGTGCTCTAGAGAAATAGCCAATTGCATTTCTCCCGTCAAACAATTCGCCCGTAATACTCCCGTTTCTAGGAATGCCCATCAGTTTACCAACTTCGGACGTACTCTTAAGTTAAGAGAATTGTTCTTTAGCCGAACTACGCGAATATGGAACTCTCTCCACACTCTGTATTTCCCAATTATTACAATGTTTAAAAATTCAAGACCAATGTACACCGACACCTCCTTTCCAACCTCTACCTTCTTCCCTAAAGCACCCACTGTGTCTCTGACATACAAAGGGAATTAAAACCCCTTGAGTGGGTGCAAATTATAAAAAAGTACATTTGCTTCTTTTCCTGATTTAAATAAACAATTTAAACACATTTTTTTAGATGAGAAATAGTAAAGCGGTTTTTCAAACCATTAAACATCTTTAAATGTCAGTTTCCTGATTCATTTAAGAACGAATCAGGTTTTCTTTCCTTTTCATAATTAGTGAAGAGCTTCGAAACACGTGCAAAGTGAATCAGCAGATAATACCTCAAAGCTGGAGTTCTCGCAACTAATAAAACAATCAATCAGATTCTTCTAAAAAAAATAATAACACCTTTGAAAACGATGTGGTGGCACTGCCAAGTAATAAATTTATTAAAATAAAAATTATAAAATTATAAATAACATGTGTCATGTGTCAGATTATAAAAATTATAAGACAAGAGGAAACATAATAGTTCTGATTGTTTTAAAAATATCTGTCTGCTCCATTTCCTCGCTTTTTAAATACGGAAGTATATGTATGTTGTTTTTTTTCTTTTGAGTATAATCAGTTGTCGGCAAAGCAAGAAGACGTTAATTTTTTTTCGTCGTCGTCGCCGACAACATTCGCTGTTTGTTGTTTTCGCTTGGCACAAGCTAAATGTGTCACTTTTTTGTATATTCTATAGGCATACATGTAGGATTTACACGATGACTCATAAAAAAATACTAAAAAAAAAAATTATATGTTTATCAATCGTCGTCGAGCAATAATTTTAGTTAGAATAATTAGCATACATCAATCTTTGCATAAATTCCAATCAATTTTCTAAGAAGCAAAAACTACGTTCTCAGCAGAAGCCAGAGAACTAGCAGAACCTGAGAAAAGCTTGTGCATAAATCCGAGCTTGCCCCACCTCCACCGCAACGCCATTGCTGCCGGTTTTACTTAACGCCACCACCACCCGTGTGCCTATTAAAGCATATAATACTACTCGAATACACCACTGCTGGGATATTATAATCTTTAGAGCTTTACGAGTAGGAAGTAAACAGATAATCAAGGTAATCAACTTGTTGTATTGTGTCGTTCCTGTTTTCTTTTTCTGTTCTTGTCTGTTTATTATTTTATTTTATTATTTGTCGCAGAAGCATTTTGTTCTTAACTTCGGAAAACGATTTATAAACGAATGAATAACCAACCCCCCCAGTTGTATGTGTGTATTTGTGTTTGGAATCGAAAATTTATCACCACAGAGCACACAATCTTATGGTGTATCTATTTCCTCATGGCGCGCGGTTGAATTGTCTTAATCGTTTAGGTGTGTAGAACAATAAATTTCCTGCCTGTCAATTGAATTCGCATATCTACGAGAGAGTAGAAGTCACGTTTATTTATTTTTCTTATAACCCCAACCCCCTGCTTTAACACCCCCACATAAGAAACGAGAATAAAGTAGATTCTCAGAGCTCAGCCAACCCACAGCCGCTACCTTTAGCTAGAAAAAATTATAATAATAATTTCCACTTGATTGCGTGATTTCACATTTAAATGATATGGCAAATATATACCGGGAAAGAATCGCAATGTTTCCGCATTTAATTCAAATTATTATTTCTAGTTCTACTCGTCGTCGTTATAGAATGCTATTATATCGGAGCTTCACCCTTTCCCGATCGTCGTCGTCGCTATTCCTAAAGTTCAGGTCGTCTACTACCACTATCCACCTCACGTCCATTGCGTCGTCGATAGATTGTTTGTTGCATTGGTTCTCTGCTAGGCTGAGGCTCTGGCTAAGCGCCATCTTATGACAACTTCTGGACAGGCTATCTACTATCTATCTCTCGTTCTGAGAAGCCAAGTTGTTGATTTGTGTAGAAATGTTCTCGAGCATACCGAGTATAACTTGAACTGAGTGAGTGTTTAAGGAAGCGATAGCAAGTGGCGGCGACAATGCTTATAAATTCTTGTATTTTTGCAAGGCTGATACAATAAATATGATTTTTTTTTGTTGTTGTCTTTATAGAAATATTGGATTTTATTTACATTTCAAGTGGGTTTAATATTTGTTGACACATTATTTGCTGTAATTATTTACACTTTGATCGGAGTTCAATTAAATCAGAACTAAATGGAAGAAAAAAATGTGTTATTGTTCTGACAGTTTACTTCCTGATTCTACTCTCGGGGAGTTGACTTTTTCTTTTAATGTTTTGCCTATCAAAGTTGTTTACACTATTGCCACTAGAGTTCGTAGATGGTTTGATAAGTTGTTGTTATCTTTTTGATGAATTTAATAACAATTGCTTGATTATTATTAATTGTGTGTAAATGTGTGGACATGTGTCCATGATATCCATTTAATTAACAAAAAATACGACAGATCTCTTTTGGGATCAAACAGATCTACACTTTGACAGTTGTTAAAGATGTCACTTTCTTAAGGTGACATTCTTCGATGACACTCATGTAATACTTCCATGGGAACTCCTTCTCGGTGACAGTTTAAAGTTGACAGTAGTTAAAAAGTAATAGAACGCTTTGACAACAATTAATCACACCCATATGTCAGTTTTGATAGTAGGTACTCTTAAATTTCTCCTAAGAAATTTGTCGGTAATATTACTTTCTTTCACAACTGTCAGAAATTAAAAAAAAAAAAAACTTGAGTAATACAACAAAATTTGTGCAAAGCTATTTGAGTAAAAAAAAATCAGCTTTAAAATTCCAAACTTTTTTTTTATCAATTGCAAATAAAACATCGTTGGCAACACAGACATGCATAATAGTTGTTGCTGTTGTAATTGTATTAATAGTGATTTTGTTGCGGTTTACAGTCTAAGATACCAGGCTAGTGGAAAGAGGCTCGAAGGGAAAATATCACTAAGTTTTCTCTTCCTGAAGAAAACAGTGACTTGATGGAAGCGACTGCAGTAAAGGCAATACAATAACTAAGACGAAGACGACGAACGCGACGAGAAGAGAACGAAAGCAGCGACGAACGAACGGAGATAATGTCGATATTCTTATCTTAGTAGGAAATAAACAATTCCATTCGACAATAAAGCAGAGCAAATAATACATTCGTATACACTCCAGAAGCTTTCAGAGTGACGAGAAGTGTTCGTGTTCTGGAAATGTTTACCCTGCATGTAATAGCAGCATTTGCCTCTGTGATTTTGTTCCACTTAACTAGCTACTGTTGGAAACAACACGTACGACGACGACGACGACGAACACAACTTAAAGCCATACACAGTCGATATAAAGCCAGCTGAGGTAGAGATGCTATACGCTTTGCTAAACTGATACTCACATAGGCGAAGCGAGTGTCGCGAAGCCATTTTCCGCATATTAACACACCACAGCGACACAAGGCGGCGGCGACGACAACGACAGCATTGTCGAAAGCGGATAAGAAAATGCCGAAGTGAATCTTCTTTGTAAGTCACTGCTATCGAGCTTCGTTGTCGTTATACCAATTCCTATGCCGAGAGGCGGTGTTTTTTTTATTCAGACACAGTGACAAGTCACAGCATCAAGAATGATATTAGAATAAAAATATCCATTGGTTATGTAATTATACAAGATTCCGCTTAATTTCCGCGCGGTAGTTAGTAAAAATACACTCTGATTTATGGCGTTCATAGAGAGTCAAGCCCAGTGCACACACAAAGAAGATAAACGAACGAAAGAAGACAGTGTGTGAGGCTCTCTTAAGAGACGAAGATTAGATAATAGAGGCGTTAATAGCACGAAGCCAAATTGACGCAAAAATGCTTAAGTTTTATTGCTGAATAGGTACCCGACAAAAAAGCGACGGGTTTTAGGGGCCTGGGCTTTGTCAAATTATTAACATACTGAGAAACAAGTTAACGTATTTGTTTAAGCGTTTATTTGTGATGTTGTCAAGTTAATTTTTCAACCAAAAAAGGGTTGATAACCTTTTCTAGCAACAAAAGGGACAATTTGTGGCTAGATATAGTGGAAATATTTTAATAAACTTTGAGTCATTTATTGCCAAGTAGGGTTTGTTAAGTTTCAATGCAAATCTGTGACTTATCTGCAGTACGCGTCATTGTCGGTTCTGTTTGTTTACTTCCTTGATACGAATGCACAAAACCAAAACATTGTTGCCAATTATAGCGACGACAAATAAATAATAATCCTTCCGAAGGAGTGGCAATACGTGCGCGACCAAGCGTCGACAACAACAACTATACTACCGTGCCACAAAACAAATAAAAAAACATAATGTAGAGCTATAAACAAATTAGCTAGAGGGCGCGAGCACTCTCAAAAATCTCATTAGCGACAACAAAAGATAACTGCATAATCCTTCAATGTGTTGACACACGAGAATGACAACGCTTGTCGATCTGGTTTCCTGCAAGAAAATTATGAAATTTCTTTCAATTGGACACATCCTTGCTTTGCGGATTGTTTCCCTGAGATAATGAAGAAAAATTATAAAATTGGCACGAAGATGACACCTAAGGATGTTCCTCGGTTTTCTTTTGGCTGAATAGTAAGAACCAAGCAAATAATATAAATTAGCAACAAAAAAGAAGGAAGACAAAAACGCACACACAGAAGGAGCTGTTTCGCCGTTGGCCACTTCCACTTCTAGTTGTTTTGTTCTTCGGTAGCAACAATCCTTCATAATAATTGTGATAATGCAGCATCATTGACGTCAAAAATCATAATTTCTTTAAGACGAACAACCAACAATGCAAAACATAAACAACGCTCAAGCTGAACTAGAAAAAACATGAGAAACACCTGAAACCACAGCCACACACACGAACTCCAATAGTAGTGTTGTCTGTTGTGTTTATTTTTCCGACTCGTTGACAATTATTGTTGTCTGCATCCTTCACTCATCATTGTGGGAAAATGATCTCTCATAATGTTCCTACTTTACTTTCAAGTACTGGTTGGATCGTGTTTTTTGAAAAATGCTAGAAATGGAGACTCGCCAGCAAACAATTGAGGCTCTCAAAAAATCGTTTGAGTCTTTATTTTAACAACTTTTCCTGGTTAACATCGTCATCGTCATCGTCATCTTTTCGAATACCAACATGCTCATGAGAAGATGTATAAAATTGTTTTATTGTTATAATGAGACGCATTTTATCTTTTGAGGGCCCTATAAATCTTAAGGTGTGTTCTCTGCTAGAGTTTGTCATTATAATTATCAGTGAAGTAGTTAAACCACACAAACTGACGTAAGCAATTACAAAAATTCTGCGTAATCCATTCGCAGTTTAAAATCATCAGAACATAGAAGTATAAAGATTTGTTTGTTTTGTGGTGTTCCTCATGATTCAATTGTAGGACCGCATGTTTTTTGCTACACGAAGAATTTGTCTACATGTTATAAGACATGCTCATAAGTGTTATCACTTCTAACGGAATTAACTTCATGGTTGATAAGTTAAGACTAAAAAACGTCGTGATAAGATTGTATTTTGGCAACTTTTCATAGTCGAACATCTGCTGCCAAATAAATATTTGTGATTGACTTTCTGCTGAAGGTCTAATCGAAGAAAAACAGATCTTGAAATTGTAAAATCCAATTATCTGATAAATGAATGTAGGTTTTAGAAAGTGACTTGCAAAAGTTCTCTTTTATCCGGTTATTCGGTTTCTTTTTAAACTAGGAATAAGCTTTTTATTCAATTTTGGTTATGATTGTCGTTATCTTTTACTACCCCTTTTTCTAGGTTAGGTAAGGTTAGGTTAGAGTTGCTGTCTAGATGTTGTTGACTCACATAGACCTCAAGGGTTCATTGTGATACCACAAACAAACCATTTTGTACTTTCAATGAAATTAGAGAAATCTTGTATCGATCGTTGCCAGTTCACTGGTATTATCGAAGAAGGGATTTTCGAGATAGTTACATAGAAGGTGTTGGACTGTTTCCTTTTCTTCCTCGTCCAAGTAGCTTCTACAGGAGTCATTTGTGTAGACCTCCAGCCTCGTAGCATGCCTCCCTATGAGGCGATGTCATCTCATGTCTCCAATTGTGGAGCTTATACCTTGTCTGCTCAGGGAAATCAAGCCTTTTGACCGCTTCGGGTCTATGCTTAGCCATATTTGTTTTGTTGCTAGGCAGGTGATATCCTGTGACCATTTAGCATTTGTTGATTCTAGAACAGATTGTTTGAGAAGATATTTGCATGTAGCAAGTGGTGTTGCTATGTTGTGTCTTTGTCTAACAGTGGGCAGAAGTGTTCTGGTTTTGGCGAGCTCATCAGCTTTACAATTTCCCGGAATGTCTCTGTGGCCCGGCACCCAAATGAGGTGAATGTTAAATTGTTCTCTCATTTCATTCAGAGAAGATCGACAGTGGTGGACTATAAGAGATTTGTGAGCGGCTTGACTGTGAGGCCAGGATTGTGCCTCTTTTATCGCCATTACTTCTGTCTGGAATACACTACAGTGATTGAAAAGTCTATAAGATAGACTGAGATTCAGTTGTTTCGTGTAGATACCACTCCCAACGCCGCACAGTGTGACATTTCGCTCATCTAGCGGAATAAAATTAATAGCGCTTACAAATTAATTTTTTTTTTAGTGATTCCTTCGCAAGATTCAACAAATATATTCAGAGAATGACATTTAACTAGAACTATTTATTAAAATAGCCAAATTCTTAATTTGCAGAGATCGGAATGTACATGTTTTTTGCCTATGTTAGACCCATACTAAAGAGTGAATTAAGGTTGTATTTTTTTTGCTTCTTTTAAATTTTATGTATCAGATTCATAACAAATATGTACAAAAATAAGTTAAACTGCAATTTTTGTACATATCGACACACGTTTTTGACTTAAAGAGCTTTAAACTCACGTGTTTTTTGCACTTTGGCAGACCTTTACTAAAAATTAAATTTTTCTCCCCAAACAGTTTTTTTCTTTAGTTTTCACAATGAATATGTATCAAAATGTAACTGAATTACAAAGATTAGTATAGTTACCAAATTTTGGAACAAACGGCCCTGTGAAAGCGCCTGTTTAGTGCACATACAAATGCCCATTCTGTACAGATAAAAAATTCTGACCAAAAATTCTGCTGTTTCTTTTTTGTTTAGATTTAAAAAAAAAATAATTACATATAAAAACATAATAATAGACAACACTGGATAACATTTTTAACAAAAATTTACTCCGAATTCCTCAAGCAGCTTAGATTTCTTATATTGTTACATTTAAAAGTTCCAGGAAAAGTATATAACTTTTACTTACTAAAAATGGATCTGATGCAATTGGAAATCTGTTATTGACTCCTAAAAATTATTGATTATTAGATAAATTAACCAAAAATTTTATAAAATTAGTTCAAATTCAATTTAATTCATATTTTGGCAAAATCATTTTTTTTTTGGTAAATTTTGAAAAACATTGCTTATTTACCCTATGAAAAAAATGTTATTTAAATACCAAACAGTAAGTTTTTCATCTCTTTGTTGTTAATTTAAAAGTTCCAGGAAAAGAATATAACTTTTACTTACTAAAAATGGATCTGATGCAATTGAAAATCTGTTATTGACTCCTAAAAATTATTGATTATTAGATAAATTAACCAAAAATTTTATAAAATTAGTTCAAATTCAATTTAATTCATATTTTGGCAAAATCATTTTTTTTTTGGTAAGTTTTGAAAAACATTGCTTATTTACCCTATGAAAAAAATGTTATTTAAATACCAAACAGTAAGTTTTTCATCTCTTTGTTGTTGCATTATATATATATAAACTTATAACATAAAATTCCTTTTGAATCGATTTGAGTTTTGCTAAGACAGCAACGACACATATATATTGCATAAAACACATAATTTCTCAAATTTGTATTTATATAGAAGCATATATATGTGTATTAATGCATTTATTTATGTAATTAAATATGTTTATGCATTTATTTTATAGTTTTTCTTGTTTTGTGGTCTTGGTTTTATTTTTAAATATAATATCTTTATCATTTTGTAAGAAATTATTTTGGAAGCAACTTCGAAAATTTAAAAAAAATGTATGGGTGTCGCACCTATGCGCAGCAACTTAAAACGTAGAATGAAAGCTTATATATTGAGCTTTAAAAAACATGTAGTTTCCCATCGGAATAATGCGGAATATTACTAAATTTTCTCCACTTAATGTAAAAATTGACACAAAAAACTCAATTTTTCAACTTTTGAGCACAATAACAAAATATTGAGCATCATATGAAATAAGGTTTTACTTGTTTTTACATTCTCTTATATTATATTTAAGAAAAATAAAACAAAGTCCCCAATAACAAATCAAAAAACCCGTATAAATTCATATTAACCAAAGCGCCTTTAAACCTCGATTTTATTTAAAATGATCACAAAATCTGACTTTAAGATCAATTTTTGTTTTTTTGCTTAACCATAACCCAAAAATTTATATATAATTATTTAGTAGAAGATATTAGCTGCACATAAAACCGGTTTTTGCATTGATTCTTGAAAGTGATTTTTGTAATTAAATTCCGCTAGATTAGTGAATTGTCACACTGTGCGCCGTAGTCGTGTTTTCTTCCATGGAAGTTATTATCAAATACCATTTTTGGGGTGGTATTGTCTAAGCGATCTGGGAAAGATCTGAAATTGTCTAAGATAGTAGCCATCGAGAGGTGGCTCTAAGCCTCACGCATGACTTGGCTGCCACCATTTTGGAGAAGATGTCAAGGGGTGTAAGTTGGTTTATAAGTACCTTCAAAGCTGCTGTTGGTATTGTGCGAAGCGCTTCCGTAATGCACATACCTGCTGACCGCTGGACTTTAATGAGTTTATTCAAATTTACCATCTTGTCCAGTGCGGTCCACCATACGACAATTCCATGAATGAGTATCGGTCTGATTACCGAACTGTATAGCCTAGTCAGTGGGTTATTTTTGGGGAGAAGCCCCATTTTGAGCCCTTGGCCTCTTTACAAGTGAAGAGTGCTACTGTAGCCTTCTATACTCTTTCATCAACATTTGCCTTCCAGTTTAGTTTTTTGTCTAAAATGAGGCCTAAATATTTGGCTTGGTCGGAAAAGCTTGGGGCTATTCCTTTTATCGTGGGTGGGCTAATATGAGGAATTTTGTAATTTCTCGTAAAGAGTACTAGTTACGTTTTATGTGGATTGACTTCCAAGCCACAATGCTTTGCCCAATTGGTAAGCCTGTTTAAGGCGTTTTGTAGGAGTTGCGAGAGAACTTGAGGGTGTTTCCCACATACAGATGTTGCAAAGGCAATCACCTTGAAAACCTCTACTTCAAATGAAGTAAGGAGGTCGTTTACTACCATGTTCCGTAAAAGAAGCGGAAGGGCCCCACCTTGGGGGATAGCTCGATTCACCGACCCTTTTTCTAGGAATTTTAAAAATTCAAACTGATTTATTATTTACGAGTGGAATAGTCGGGTTCCACTAGTGTTTAAAGCAAAATCTGAAAAAGCCATTCGCCAACCATAAGTGCCATAAATTAAGAAGCTTAAAAAACGTTACGTCTGTTCACCTTCTCAAAAGGTATTATTTGTTCAAATGTTTAATTTTTATGATGTGCAATTAAAATTCTGCATCTGTCTGCTGATAAAACTTGTCAAAACATACCTATTCAAACGAACATCAAGTCACTTTTGTCGACTTTCAATTTACGGAACTCTTCCTTATTTAAAATCGAAAAATGGTATGTGCTCTTGGAGATAATAAACCTGATAACAAATTTCTGATTAAATATCAGAATAATAATAATTGAAATGCCAATAAAAAACACACATGTTTCTTATATTTGGATACCTACTTACTTATTTTAAAAATAGATGCACACACACGAGCAGTGAACGAGTTAGTTTTTATTATTAACAAATAAAAGTCAACATTTAAAATATAATCAGCACCTTCGCGTCACGTCACTTCCGTAATTAGAATTATTGTACAAACATGTACATACCTACAATTGTACTAGAATACCACCTTACTCCATTATTACGATGGAACCATAAATTGATCGAATTGATTTACGATACAGAATCGATTGTTACTATCGCGTTTACTGTATTTGTCAAGTGCTGCACTGCTATCGACATCTACTTGAGTATCGATTGTCATCCACAATTGTATTTGTGTGCGAGAGTTGTTCGGAGACAGGTATTTCAAGCCCCACTCGGGTAAACCCATTTTTTCTAAGATATTTTCTACATTAGACTTCATTTAATGGGAAAAAGACAGTTTGAAATTCTTATGAAAAAACCAATACCTAGATTAGAGAAAAAAATGGATAGAATTTAGGGGCTGTCGATGCATCATCAATTCCTGTTCAATATGCATTACAAAGATGCGATAGAGATCAATGAAAAGTAATATCACCTTTTCCGGTTAAGTCAGATAAGTATGCAACGCCGCCGTCTCACACTCTCCTGTCCTTCTTATTTTTTAAGTGATCCAGTGTGTGTGATTAAAAAGACTGAAACCAAAGCCGAACCCACCGAAAGGTCTTTCTACCTGTCCCAAATATTATTAGGTAGGTATTTAACCCATAGGGAAAGGGGGAGCACACAAAACACAGCACAGACACACTTGCTTTTAGCTGCATTCCCCTACGTGACTTGAATTTTCCTTTTTACTTTAAGTAGGTACATTCGAGTGAATCTGAAAACACATTCTCAGCACTGCGACTCGCTCTGATCGATGAAGGAATTTTCCTGAGAAAACGATGATTATCCAGTGATTAATATTATCGATAAAGAAAGAAGGTAACAAAAAATCGAATAAATATTTTTCGATTATTGTGATTGTCATTATGCACGTTTTGTTTTTGTAGAGGTGTTTTATTCTCTTCTATCGGAGTCGGAGTTGAAAGAGAATATGGATTCGGGTAACAACAAGTGGTTCATTGAACTAGTGTGTACTTTTTTGTGTTTTTGTTGGATACGTCACTTTGGTTGAATGTCAAACGATTGCACTATTTTGTCGATTACACCATCTGATTTCGGACTACGAAATTTTAATCGTCACTTTTTTTCAGTTTTGTTTGAGTTGGGAGTTGGAACAGCAAATTTCTGCTGGGTTTGTAATTAATGTCAATGTACATCGTAGTAAGTCCCGTAGTCGCGTCGATGGATGTTTTAGTTTTAGTTGTCATCGTACTGACGTTTTTATGCTGTGGTTGACATTTCTAGCGGTAACTTAAAACGAAACATGTCGGAATTCAATATGGACAAGAGAATACGAGTAGTATTAGAATTCCAAGTGGAATATATTTACAGACATGAAACCTCCACGTGGTTGGGGGAGTTTTTGCATCGTTGACAATTCACCGTCAGTCGCCGTCGGCAACATTGTATAGGAACACAAAACTGACGAAAAGAATTAACTAAAACGCTTGCGATTAAGGAGGTCCTAGGTTAGGTTAGGTTGAGGGGCTGACAGTTGATGTCGTTACCGTCACACTTAGATCAATACAGATCCAGTGTGATACCCGTGAGTATTGCTACTCAAGCCATTTGGAGGCATTGATAAAGTTCATAATGTTAGTAACTGGAGTACTAGAGAGTTCTTCTAAGTCACCGAAGAAATAATTTCCGAGCAATTTCTTTCTTCATCGGCCGTAACAGTTATTCTTCTTGAGATTTCCTGCTTTAAGTGACAGGCTGGAGTGCTGACTAGCTGAGCTTGGCTTACGTTAAGTGTTGATCCTAATCTTGTTTCATCGGCTTTCTCGTTGCCTGGTATATCGCTGTGGCCTGGGACCCAGCAGATTCTAATGTTATGCTGTGCGCCAAAAACCTTAAGCTCTTCGCAGCATGAAACAAGCTTTGATTTTACCTCAGTTGCAGTAATCGCTTTTATTGCCGCTTGGCTATCAATGTAAAAGGTGATATCAGCCCGTGGTATCGCCATCATTAATACCTGTTTAGCAGCTGTTGCCACTGCCAGGATCTCCGCTTGGAAGACACTACTGTAGTCTGGAAGCCTAAGCAAGTCGGTTAACTTGAGAGATTCTGAATAGAAGCCTGCTCCTACACTAGTATCCATCTTAGAGCCATCAGTTTACTGTTTAGATAGCTATTGACGACTCACTGGAGTATGGTATGTTATCCATCTGCTTGGGATGACAGCCTGGAAAGGTTTATGAAAATTAAGTTCGGGTATTTTAGTCTGTCGTAGTACTATGACCCATAACTTTATGAAGGATCTGACCATGTCCTATAGAACTGTTCTTCCAGACTTTGACTAAGTCTCAAGGCACTTTTAGCCGTAAATTCTTGAACAAAGAGATCTAAGGGTATTAAATTGAGGATAACTTCCAGTCCCGCAGTTCGGGTGGATCTCATTGCCCCTGTAATGCCTGTGCACGCAAGTCTTTGTACTTTTGTTCAAGTTTTGAGGTTCGTGATCTTTTCTAAAGCTTTCCACCAGACCAGATTACCATAGGTTAGTATTGGTCTAATTATTGCCGAATACATCCACCGGATAATTTTAGGGTTTGGTCCCCAGGTTTTCCCGAAAATTCTATTGCAGGAGTAAAAGGCGATCGACGCCTTTTTATATCTTTCTTTGGTGTTCAGACCCCAGTTTAGTTTTAGGCATGTTGAGCCTCCGATATACAGTCCGGTTTCAAGGTGCTTCGGATGTGCATATCAATCAGCCTCTCAAAAGTTTTCAAAATGAACAATGTTAGACTGATGGGTCTAAAGTCTTTGGCCTCCGTAGGGCTTAGGTTTACCAGTCTCAGCGATGAAAACTACCTTTACTTCACGCCACCATACAGGAACATATCCCCATTTAAGACTGTTATAGAAAATGCTTTTTAGGTGTGGGATGATAAGGTTTATGTTTTTCTAAAGCATCATAGGAAAGATTCCATCTAGACCAGGGGACTTATATGGAGAAAGGGATTGAATTTTAGTCCTTTCTTCCGTTAAAATATCCGATGGTACTAGAGCTTCAGTATGAGTTTCTCTTTCTGGACTGCGGATATCAGCTTTACAGCCAGGAAAATGAGTATTCACAAGGAGCTCAATGGTCCTAACAATGAATTAGAGTGTCAGTGTGGTCCTGGTTCTAGAGCCTATCTTCGTTTAAAGACCAACGATCAATTTTCCAAATATCCTCTCATCAATGAGTCCAAGGAAACGTATTAGAAATCTCATCTTGCAGATAAACCCACCTTTGGAATTGTTAGAATTTTTCTAGTATTAACAGTTTTTTTCATTGATTGAAATAGGATATTTTTTTCTTGTAAATCTTGTGGCCAATAGTCAGGGTCATTTGAGATTTATAGTTATTTGTAAGACCCTCCTAAGCCTGAGCTGAAATAAGAGTTCTTAAGATATCTCTGAAAAGTGTCCATATTACAAAGTATTGGAGAAGTTTGTTGCATTACCGAAAACAAAAAGCCATTAACAATTACTACAGAGGCACACAAGATTGAAGAAGGTACTCAAAGGAAACAAAAAAGAGGATCTTGTGAAAGTACACATTCATTTCTAATGGAACGACATAACCGACGACGACGCCTTGGGAGGTCCCAAAATGTTCCGAAGCATCTCCGAATAGTATTTCTTCTTGTTTAGAGGATTTATCTTAGCGGAAGATAGCAGACAAGAAATAGGGTATTTAATTGTTTTTTTTTCTTTCAGAATCACATTTGATACTTTAGGAAATGAAATTGGTTCCACTGCAAGGGGTCTAGTGTGTTTGAAAGAAGAACAGGTAGGTCGATTCAAAGATGGTCCTGGTCATAAATCATTTATGTATTTCAATGCGATAACAATAGGTTACACTCAAAAATAACAATGACAGTATTTTATTGTTTCAATGGATAACATTCTTCAGAATTCAAGTACGTACTCAAGTATGGAGTGCATACCTAACCTTAAAGCTACCACACCTGCAGCGGAATTAACACAGTTATAGAAACCATTAAGGTATTGCGAGAAAACACCTGTGGAATGAGGGAAGAATCTGCATATAATTCGATGACAATCGTTACCTTTGACACCTTCCTTCCTCCTATTCAATCAGCATTTAGCAATCACTGGGTTCCAGGTAAGTTAGGCTGTCGTGCCCCTATCGCATTTCTTTACCACTTCCTCGTTTTTAACACAACGAAATCTTAATCGCAGCGCGGGAATGGGCTTAGAGATAGACACCCAACAGCGCATATGCTACACCAAATAAAAGGAAACAAATCGTCAGAAAACAGAAACAAAAAAAAAACAACAAAACGCGGGAAGGGAAGATTACGACGACAACCGAGTCAGTTGTTAGGTAACAAACTAGCAACCGACTTTATGAGCTCAGTGTCTGGCAACTTCCTATTTCGAAACGTAACCAAATCCCTCCCAACAACAGGTTAGATGTGGTGTCGGTGTGTGTGTTGTGTTGTGGGGTTTGAGGAGGTAAATGCTGCAGCAGCGACGTGCACCACTAATTCACTTTTTTGATGCCCACGCCGCCACTTTGTTTCAGATGGAAATACTACTTATGGAAAAGTAACGATGACAATGACGACGAAGCGACGAACGGAGGCAATAAGTAGTGTTATAGAAGTTGAGACTACGTAACTTGTTTATAGCAACAGCACCACTTACTACCTTACGCTCGTTTCGTTGTTGAGCGGCGATCTGATGCCTGAGCCGAGATTCGGTGTCGGCTTGTCTTGCCTCTGCAGTGAACATGCTTGTGCATACTCTTATTTAGTTATTCATATACCAGTTATGTGAGTTGCACAGTAAACCACAAAAGAAACGACGACGACAACGACGGCGATTTACTTGTCGTTTTTTTTGTTTTGCCTCATTCTTTTGGTTGATCTCAATTTTCTTCCTCTTTGGCTTAACATTTTTACCCACATTTCCCCTTCCTGAATTTGGTGCAATAATCGTGTTGAATGAGGGTCGGTAGGTGGCGGTGGTGTTGCCACTTGATTGGCTCAATATTTTTGATGTTTCCTTTAGTTTTATTGGTTTATGTGTTTCGTCAAGTTTATTTTTATTCGTAAAAACTTTTTTCGTTCGGTTAAGTCAAAATTTTGAGTCAGTTTTCGGAATTCGTTGTTTTTTTTTAGCGAAAAACGGAAGTAAAAAGTTTCGTTAAATAAGTAAAATGGGAGATTTGAACACCTTCGTTAAGTTTTTCGAAAATTTTGTTCTTTTGAACAATCTTGGCAACCATAATATTTTAAGTTCATGCAACATCCTTTGGTTGATGATGAACACTTGAAAGGGTCGACATAGACACACTCGAAACTCCTTGGGGGATATCCATCTCGCAAAATTTCCTGGAAATTCAAATCGAAGGGTGGAAAAGTGTTTTACTGCAGGAAGAGCTACCAAGCAAGATGGATGGAATGTGGATGTGAGTGGAAGTATTTCTTTAAATCAAAGGACGATCCTTATGTCACAGATGGCACATGGAAGAAGTGCAGCGGCAAAGCGGAAGGTAGTTAAATTGCAAAAAAAAAAAAACCTGAGCAAAAACATCACACATGTGGTGTAAGCCCAGCGAATGCATTTATGAGTGGAGAAGAACACAAAAACAAAAATTAATGTTTGTGGGATGATGATGATACTGAATCGTGAATCTCATCATCCAGCAGCACGGCCGGGCCGTTACAGAATCATAACACACCACCATCACCGCCTCCGCTACCGCAACATCCATTCCATTCCATCGACATTCGTTTCGCCACGCGATGACAGAGTAATTGTGCCTCAAATGTAACCATTTCTGCATTAGTGGAGTACTGAGAGCAGCACGACCAGACCAACGACGACGACAACGAGACACAGAGAGACAACAGAAACAACTTAGACCCCCACAAGACTTCACGAAGAGGAAGAAAATACATAAGAAGACTTTTGTTTCTGGTGGCTCTTCTAGGGGCTCTGCTGACTGAGTGCGAGTGCCGAGTGCTGAGCTAACTAAGCAAAAGCGTGGAGCGGAGCGTTTATTTTTGCTTGTTTTTCTTTTGATTTTCTTCGGCTTGCCGTTGCCGTTTTGTTGTTTTTTTGCTTGATTTTCGACGAAATACGACGAACTGCAAATGTGTTTGTGTGTTTGTGGAGCAATGCGGAAGTGAATTTAATTTATTTTACGTTTTTTTATTTCTTCGTTTTGTTGTTACTTTAGATTTGTTTTTTGTTCGAATGGAAGACGAATCAGTGCTGCAATAAGCTGAACGTGGAGCGCGGTTAAGCCCCTTCGCGAAATGCGAAATGCGGGGGAGCGAAACGTGAATATTGCGTGAAAGCACAACATGAATTAAGGTATTCTATTCTATTAACCAAGAATCAAGCGTTGCAGTAGCAATCAAGGCATAGGTGAGGAGAGACGAAATGCATGCGTCGTCGGTCGCTGTTTTGGGTATAATTTCCTTCCGCGAATTTTCGTTTTTGACCTTGTGTTTGTGCTATATGATGGCAACGGCGACTGCCGACGTCGACACTCGACTTGCTGGGCATTAGCACTAGAGAATGAATTTGTATTGAAAACAACAAAACTACAAAACCAGAAGAAACCACTCAGCTGTGCTTAGTGTGTGAAAGTACCAGTTTTTTGTCTTTTTTGCTATCACATGCGAAAATACGGTAATGATTTGTCGTATGCGGAACTTGAGCTACTTTCCGCACACAAAACAACAGCAAAGTCGTCTCGGTCACCACCACCAACGCCACAACACACTCCCTGCCGCTGACGCCTCGTGGGCTATGAATGAAGGAAGAATATGCAAAATTTGCTCAGACGATTAGTGAAATGCTAATCTAATCGCTGCTATCGCCAAAAGCTGTTACATGAACAGGTTTATGTGGTCAGTCAATTCCTAATGGCTGCCGCCTGATTGGGTTCGGTGCTAAATTATGCGCGTCTTCGTTTGAAATTCCGAATTTGATTTTGACGTCTTCTCTTCGGAGAAGATTATTCTAATGAATATTATGATGATGATGATGAGAAACAATTTTTTGTGTGTTGGACACATGTGCGGGCCAGACGCAAAACTTCAAGGAAGTCCGGGTAGGGCCGTTCAACCCGAGCTAACTCCGACCAGCAGCGACCACTGACCGTTGGCGAGATCAACTCATAGCCAAGCCAAGTCAACAATCGAATAAAATATCAAACCGAATCAACTTAGAGCTATTAACATTTATAAATATTTCATCTATTGTGTCATGCAAATGATTCACACCCAAGATGAGATTTTTAGATCTTACCTGTTTCTTATTTATTTATTGTTGATTTTTTTCTGTTTGTTTGTATTGTTTTTCTGATGCTATAGGCAGGTAGAAGATAGAAATTGAGAGGCAGCAGGTATTCTGCGTTTTGTGATTCAATTTATTACGCTTTCCGGTTGTACTCCATGGCTTGTATAACTCAACTCCAACAGTCAAATTCAAAATTCAACGAGAACGACAACTGGTAATCCAAGTAAATTATATCACTAAATCCAATACGGAGCCTACAAGTTTTTCTTTTAATTTTCACTAATTTCACTAATTTGTGTTCCCAAGTTTCGAAATTAAGAAGAAAACAGTCTTTTGTTCGTTTGCGTGTAAACAATGTTGCCGAAACTTTAATCACACTACGAATATTCACCACTTTTAATCCAACACTTAAAGCGATTATCATCAACTCAAGATGTTGCTTTATTTCTTCGAAGTAAAATTTATTCTTTTCTTCACTTTTTTTATTATCACTTATGCAAAACACAGTAATTCTTAATTATTTTTGTATTTATGTTTGAAGTTTTGTTTCTGTTTGATTGCTTTCGGATGCATTCTTTTGGTTTATGTTTTTAATTAGTCCACAAGATCCGCATTCAATAAACAAGAAAATAAAAATATTTGTGTTCTTTTTGTCTGGTTTATAAATAAATATTAATAATTCCAATAAGAAGAAGAACAACTCGATAAAACCTTTCGAAAACAAACCGACGTCATCGACGGCGAAGCATCGACTGGTAATAAAAATTGGAAACACAACAAACGGAACCTGCGGGCCTGCGGCTTCATTCGTGTCCGCCAACAAAAAAACACCACACCAAGCAAGAAGCAAGCCGCCAACAAAATACAAAAATCACTGTTTTTTTTATATGGATGAAAGAAGAGTACGACGGTATTATTAATACGTTTTATGAGTGGACAAGAAAAGGAAATCCCAAAAGCGAACATTTGTCTCACTAATACTCTCTCATAGGAGGAAAACCATCTGTTTTGTATGAAATAAATAAAAATGGTTAAGGTATTTGTGTCATTGTGCGTGTGAAGTGTGGTGAGAAAGCATTTGAGAGCTATGGTGAAATTGTGAATTTGAGAGAGATAAAATTTACAGTGGTGTTGCGATGGTGATTGCCACTTTGCTGAAATAAAATTATTTTGAAATTGGAAATATCTATTCTTGGCCTTAATTGATTTTTTGTTCTTGTGTTTAAAATTGTACAGTTAAATATTAGCACTATTTAAGAAATGTCAATGTCGTTTACTTTTGACAATTCCGTATTTTCAATCTAAATATCTCGTATAGGGGTCACTGCAGCTAGTTAAAAGGTCTTCACATCTGTCAACTGTCAAGTACAAGGATTACCCTTGCCTCAAACCGGATTTTTCAGTGCTACTTTCTTGTCTTCTCTCTTTGCACCTTGCTTATATGACAATCAAAGCAAGTGTCAAAAATGTTTTCCGGATTTTATGTTTGTCTGTTGTGTGTGTCGTCTTTCTACTGTATTTCAGTGCTACAACTTTTCTTGTAAGCAAAGTATTGTTAAGGTACTTTTTCTTGTATGAAACCATTTAAAAAGTGCATATCCCGTTCCCGATGACCGTCTGGCAAAGTTCAACCACAAGTAAAGGCCAGCGTTATATTAAAAACCGATATCTTCCTTTTTCTTCTTACGTAAGATATTCACATAAGACAACCGGAACGTGTTAATTCTTCTTCTTGTTTCTTTGGATAAGTTTAAAAAAAAAACCTTAAAGGGTTTGCATTCCAATAGCGGACCAAAGTAAAAAACAAAATCTCCTTTCATTCTTTTCATAAGGTCTTCTTCAAGGTACCTAATTCTCTGGAAGAAGTGAGGAATAGGTATCTCATGAAGCAAAACCAAGCATTCAGCTGCCGGTCCATAAGTCCAGCCACTATTCACAAAAGGTAGGTCGAATCGAAGGTATATCCGATGCGCGCCATTCTGACTGTTAGTCCACAACCGATATTACCTCTCTCCTCTAGCAGCTCGAATTTGTGTAAACACACCGCGAGCCAAATATTTGACATCGGATTGGAATAAAGTTTAAGACGGAACCTATGGTTGAGTTGAGTTAAGTACGCCTGGAGTGCGCTTGCCAGCCTGCCAGCAATTTCGTCGCCAGCACGAAAGACGAATGAAAATATGTATAATGAAAAAAGAAATAACAAAAACAGAGCTAAATTTCAAATACTTCGCGGGTGCGTTCCCCAATCACTGCCATTATCCTCGAGGAAAGGAACACACTTCCCCCCAAAAAACATACCATCGAATTATATTTTGTATGTTATGTCTAGAAGCTTGCGAGTGTGTACCCGCAGAGGTCTTATATGACATGATGATTTGGCTGCCTTCCTTCTTTTGCATTTTCTGTGCCATGCACAGCACTGTTTTGTTTGTTACGACTGGAAATTTTTATTGAAAAAAAAAAATAATAAGACAAAATAAAGAAAACAGAATTGCAACAGGAGTTCACGTAAGCAGCGCAAATCGCGACTACATCGTCGGAGCAACCGACGCGACACGACGATGACGACGACGCCGACGTAGACATAGCGTACAGTCGGCCACGGTGCATTTCCGCATTTGAGTTTTAGTTCAGTGAGGTAAGTACAACGCCACCACTGCTGTGAAAGATTGTTGGCTAGGTATTTATTATGTTTGGAAGCCAAATCTGAGACCAGCCTCTACATGCCACAGCCAGCACACTGCACGGATGGACTGTATGTATGTTTCGACTTCCCTGCCCAGTAGCGACGATAATCTACCGTTCCTAGTTCCCACACAAATTCGCATTAAGATTTTTGTACAAGAAGCTGAAGCAAAGTGTCATCATCATCATCAAGGTGGATAGAAGCAGCACTCGACTTTCGATTGGACCGATCGCCAATTGACGCAGCTAAAAATAGCCGACGAATTGAAAGATTTTGTTAAAAATAATCGACAATTTGATTAGCCGGTGTTAGCATAAGATGACGCGAGGACGACAACATTTTGGCAATCGGAATTGGCATGCAATCGAAGTGTTCGATGAGGGTGGTTATTTTTAAAATGAAGAAAATGGAGACTGTACCTAAGTCATATGTCGCTAATTGCGATGGAAGACAGCTCTGATTTTCTTCTCACTGTGAAAGTAGTATTACCTCTCAATCACTCAGCATCGATTTCGACAGGCGAAGAACAAACCTCATTGAACTGTTGGCATAATACCTCGTCAAAACATTAGGGCCGCATATTATTTGAAATCAAACAAAAATATGATAAACAGAAGTTAAAATATTTATTTTGATCTCAAGGAGATGCACATGGTTCTCTTTGCTGCCACCAAGGTGAAACCCGCCATAACTCAAATTCATATACGGATCTTTAGCCGGAAACGCTCAACCGCCCGTAAGAAGAAAAGCAAACCCAAAACCCATTCCCATATTCATCGTTACGTACACATTCCATAAAGAAGAGCACGGTCGGGTTAAGTAAACAAAAACCGTTTTCGAGATGTCTTCTTTTCTTCATCATCATTTGAAGGAATTTTTTTAATTCTTGAAATTGTAAACAAACGGCAAATTATCTTTGACGAAGCAAATGTTCAGAAACAATATTGTATTTGTATACACACAATTTCTTGAACTCTAAATTTAGCCCCATGAAGGATTCTAAATTCTCATAACCACGATCACAGCACAGTGCCTATACAGTTTGGTTGGTTGATGCATAACTCTTTGTCTTGGGCAGCAAACACAAGCAATAAAGCAGCAGCGTCATCGTCGTCATCAGCAACATCATTGTGTGTCGTTGCAACAAGTGCAATTCGACAAACTGAACGATCCATGGATATGCGATATGTTTTCTATTTCTATCGACTGATTCTTTCCATGTGGTAACTATTTGGATTCGGATGGCATAATTGCCATCGCACTCTCGTGTAAAACGATTTTCATAATATTCATGGCTCTATTCTTGGAATTATGCCGCCGCCGCGCCATCGTCCGACGACGATTTGGCCGCAACAACTTACACGCTCGATGCATAATTATTACAAAACAAAAGACACACATTTTAGGAGAACCATCCAGAGACAGAGAGTGAGTGAGCTAGGGAGCGATCTCCATCGGTAAACATTTAACGTGTCAGAGAATGTGTCAAAAAATAAAGAAAAAAGAACACGGTCCAAGTCGGGTGCGAAAGAACGAGAAGACGAACACCATAAACCTTTTGGGCTGTTAAAATCAAAGTTATGTTAATCGATGCTTAAACCAATATCGGACGATGATTGTGCGTGTTGACAGTTTCTAGACATGCAAACGATCATCCTTCATATTGTCTCAAAGGTTGTACCAAAAAATCACATCTTTTCGAACTAGGTGTTAGGGACCAATAGGTGCTAGCTGTAAAGTCCGAAGGTGCTAGTTTATTTTGTTATTTTAATGGTGGCTCCATGTGTGTACTCAATAACACAATAACAATAAATGCCTACCAATCCCCGCTTCGTGCCGCGTTGGACATTATTTCTAGGAATCAACCGATAGACAAACAGAACAATGGTCGCAGTCGCAAATGCGTAGATAGGAAGAGGGAACTACTTCAAATGTTCAAACAGTTAAGAAGAAGAACAGACATTCCGGCACAAAGAATGTTGAGTTTTGGTTCGTCCCTTTTTTTACTTATTTTTTTTTTTTTTTTGAAAGAAATCCGAAAGAGAAAAAAAACACAAAAAGTCGGTAAATGAAAATAAATCAAGTCAAAGAAGATAGGTACCTACCGGTTTTTTTGTTGTTCCTCGTCTCATCTTCTAGGCCCCAAAACCAAGCCAAGTCTGTTCCACGATCCCATCATGAGGAACTTAATAAAAGCAGGCACAGGTAGGCAAGGCATAAATACTAAAGCAGAAACCTAATGAGTATTACATGTTCTCAATTGACTTCTGCTCGAAGCCAAGCCACCAAATGGACACTCGAATTTAATTGCTGACGATATAATAATTTTAGAGCTCCTCAGGTGAGGTTTTGACTTTAAAAGGAAAACTTCTGGTGCTTATAGCCCTTTAAGTGCTAATTGTGTATTCTTGGTGGTTCGTGTGGCGATGACCGTTGCTTGTGGTGGTACAAGCTCGGGTCATGCGGACAGCGGACCACAAGTTAAGTTACGTGGTGATCTTCACCTGCACTGATGTCTTACCCTATAGGTGAGCTGGTGAGAATTACGATTTGGGGTGATTTTGCATCAAATTCTTACTGGTTTGAATTGAAATTTGATCACTTGTCTGGTATTCTAAAGGGAAAGAAGGGTTTGCAAGGAAATTCTGGCTGACTTTGTTTCAAATTGACGAATTTTTGTTGACAGAAGCATATTTTAAACATGTTATGTGATTCAGGCTACAATCTTTGTTAGTCCTGTAGGTAAGGTAGCAGGTAGGTATTACTTTTGCAGGCTTTATTGCTCTGAAGAGTGAAAGTTGTTAGTTAAAGTTTCGTATCGAATCGAAGGAAATATTTCGGCTTTACGGCTTGGGGTTAATAAAAACTCATTTATCTTTACTCTTCTTGTTATGCTAACAATTACTTAGTGGGTTTTTTTATTACTGAAATTCACAATTGCTAATGGTGTGACAAATTACGTTTATCAATTCATCAGCAACGCGAAAAAGGACATGAGGGTGTTGTAATGTTCTGTTACATTAAATCCCTCGCTTCCTTACATTTGAATAAGAAAGAAGGAACGACCCGGATGCAACCCCATTTAAAATAGAATACCAACCCTGCTATGATTAATTCTGCAAATAAACCAAAAAGAAGCTGCAACTACCCCAAGATATTCCGCCATATGGGATTGTTGATGAGATGACGATGTATTCCCAAGCATATGGCAGACTATTTGAAACATTTGTTCTTTATGGGTCTTCTTCTATCTGTGGAAAATGCGAAAATAAAAGAATTCGGTAAATATGCCTTTCCAATTCTTCTGCTTATGATTAAAAAAGCTGATCATCTAGGAATTTGCTAAAGGGACGAGGTATTGTGCGATGCAATCGTGCGCCGCGTCGTCACGTCCGTCCGCAATGCGACGCACTCAAGAAATATTGAAGGATAAGTACCATGTATTTGAGGTCGTCGGGTGAGATGTGCAGTAATGTAACATCATCACTGTTCTATGATGGAAAGCTAGTTAATGATATCTAGGAAGCCGAATCTAACAATGATTGGGGCTTCTGAACCCCCATGCGAAAACTGTCAAAGGTCCAGGTTCAACTGATTTGAATTGAGCAAAAAAAGAAAATTAATTAGAAAATGTATAAGAAGCATTCGGATTCGATTGTGATGGAGTGAGTTGCGTTTTGCTTAAAGTCCCTGCGAACAGCGAACTATCAGAGTACGATCGAATGCGATGATTTGAGTTGTGCTCAGTTGCACATGGAAGCTGCGCATGAATTTGCAATTTTTCTTTGTTTGTCCAAGCCACAATATTGTTGCTTGTGAAGTTCGATGGGAATAGATAAATGGGAAAAGGACAGCATGAATGCAAGAATATGCCATTCTGTCTTCAAAGACAATGTTATTTTTAGTTGTAGAGGGCGCTGTCAAATTTTATTTTTGTGTCACTTCAAAATATGAAAGTTACTGAAAACGGCGGATGACATTTTGAATGACTGAGCAACCTTCACACCAACAAAGGAAAAGTTAATCGTGCTCAATTTGACACCTCGCAAATAGTCACTGAGCGCATTTGCATCATTTTCAAATTAATTTTGATTTTAACATTCACACATTCCGGACCTAGAATTGAATTCAACGAATGACCAATGCCCTAAAAAACAAGATTGAACTGAGAAGAAATATGCATTCCGACTATACTTCCAGTTTGCAGCCCCAACGCCCTTTCTTCATTTTCTCCAATACCAACCAAGTGAAGTGTAGTTGCTCTATATGTCATCGACGAATACTCTACTGTGACGATTACTCTCGATTAAGCAAAACCAGAAGAAGCAAGCAAAAAAAAAAAACACAACTACCCGTGGTCAGAGTTCAAATACCGTCAATTGAGCCAATCAAGATGGAATCAACAGAAATGTTTCTTGATGTGTGCTCCCCTTTATTCTACATTCAGTTCGTCTGTCCGAGTGACTGACATCGTCGTCGTAAATGCACGTTACTCGCTCGGCGACATGAATCCATGTCGATTCGGCTCGTCGCACACGACAGAGTTTTTTTTTCTAATTTATCAAAAGATCTTGGATACACCAAACAACATCATCATCATCAGCATGTGTGAGGAGAAGTAGTCTAAATTGGCGAGTACCCCCAGCGAGCTGCTCCACCCCAATCAAAATGGACTTTAGGGTGGCGACAAGCTGCACCATTTGGAAAAGTTTGTGACGGCTATGGCTCAAGAAGCAATTGCTGAGATAGTAAAGAATTCAATTGTGGTGTGCCAACGCAACGCGGCCGCGGCCGTCTGTCGTCGTCGTCGTATTGCTTTGAATTCCAAATTATCATATTAGAATTTAGAAAGATTCGTACAGACCGTCAAGTACCTAGTCCCGAAGACGACTCTGTTGGGCTATTTAGAAGCTCCGCATATATCTGCGACACGGAATCTTCTTCGAGCTGACAAAACGATGACGAGTAACTGATGAAGTCCAAGACGATGACAGGCAAGCGCGACGAACGACACCGTGCATGCCGCTGCCGCACCGCAACAACTTTGCCTGACAAAACGGAAATAGAGAAATGAAAAAATGTCTTGAAGAAAATTACGTCTATTGTGCGATGAATTTAAGTGATTTTGATTGATATATTCAGAACAGTCGCTTATTGTTATGAGGAAGGAAGAGATTTTCGGAATGAATTTACCGCAATCAGTGTCGCTGTCGTGTTGAATTAAAAATAAAGAAACCCCGAAAACACCCCCAAATGTAGGTCTGATTCGCATAACGATAACCTGTTGAAGTCACATTCAAAATGTGAACAAAGAATGTGTGTTGGACAAGTACTAGAACTAGGTGTTTCCTTCCTCGCTTCACGCGACTGTTACAACTCCACTACCACTCCAGAGTGGTTATGTTGGCCATAAACCAATTTTCCCATCGCATATAGCCCAACACACGAGCCCAACGGACGGCGAACGAACGATCGAAGTTGGAATGAGGGTCAGTAATGCCGTCAAGTGGAAGTTTTATGCCGCTTTTCCTCATTGGATTTACGGCTTCATCTGGTACACTGCACCAGCACCTTTGTGCACCTTTTTCGCGAGCGTTGGGGAGTTAAGCAACACACTCGACGATATGAGCCTTATGGAAATGGGTATCGAACAGATTTTTGTTTCCATAAGTCACTGTACTTACGGCACATTTTAAACTTTGACTGCACGAGTTGGGAGTGCAACTGGGGTCTCGCAGACTTATGTGGTAGCAGTGCGGCTGGCGCAAATAAGATTCACATCTTTTACAGCTGCCGTGCGCGCATAGGCGAATCCCATGTCCAAGAGTTGGCGCTAGTCGCATTCATATGATGTTGTGATGATGATGGTCCATGGAGGGATAATCACTTGCTTGTGGTCATGTCGATATGTAGGTTTTTCTGTTTTCAATCGAAATATCTGTTCTTGGCAATTGGCAGTACTGTTAGATAATTTCAGTTCATTCAATCTTGAATAATATTGTCCGTAATCTTGGAAGATGCACGAGAACTCATATGGTAACGTATTCGCGTAACGGAGATGATGCGTGTGTTTTCTAATAGGAACGTGCTTGTATTCTTCATATTGACGGTAAGTCGCTATCGGTAACTATGGAAAAATATTACAAGTCGAATGTGAGGTCAAAAGATAAGAACGCGAAAAGCTGCGAATTTGTTGGTGGAGTTTTGATTTTGATCAAATCAATTATGATTCAGGAGAGGGTAACATTCCAACAGTGCTATTACCATTTTCATCTTGCCCCTGCCTCTCGAAAAGAACTTACAAAACTTTCAGGAGTATAATTTGTCGTGGAATCAGCTGTTAGGAACCGGCATAACCTTGTAGGTCCCTCAATATCTTGCCACCCAGGCACTTAGTTCTTCGGAACCGTCCAGTATTTTATTTTAAGTTTGGAAATCATCAGCGGTCTTGGCTTCGTCTTCCAAAAACCCAGCTTATGCACTGCAACATTGATTCAAAATTTGTAACCAATTCTTATATTTAGTTATTTTAATCGTCATTTCAAACGCATCCGGAACGTTTTTTTTCCTCCGTCGCGACCACAACATATGATTTGACCATTTCAAATCACTTAACCACACTCACCTAGATTCGGTTCCACGGGAAACAAAACCAAACGACGATGATGTCGAAGCCCAAACGTAACCAATTCCAATAAAATTGTCCCATAAACTGAGGCTCATAACTGCAATTCTTTTCAATCCATATTAACGTTACCACACAAAGGCATGCGTGTAAAATGAAGCAGAAAAAAAGTTGTTTTACGGTTGTTCGCCTGAAAAACAAAACCAAGTCTGTTGTTTGTGTGTAAAACATTACACATGAGGCGGATATTAAAAGTTGGACTTGACAATCACAAGTCGTCGGTCGTCTTAGGCATCTATCTCGTCGATACCCATCAACACTTTATCTTTACTCAAAGTCACTTTGACATTATATCCTTATGGAAGTTTCCACAGAATCAGTAAGCATCGTCTTGGATATAATTCAGCACTCGTTTGACCGTATTTGGCGAAAATGTACCATCATACGGTAGTGGCCGTTGTGGGAATCTTTAGATCCGGTATCATGCCATTTTTATCACTGCTAGTGCCAGACCAGTCGGTAGGTATGTATCTTTCATCGAGAACAACGACAAAGATGACGACGATGGGTCAGTAGTCTTTGGAGCAAATCAAGCAACTTGTTTCCTCAATATAGCGTCACCTACATTCGTCGAGTTTTTTGTTTTGTTTTCTGATATATTTTTTTGCTGTTGTGACTATGAGCTGCTGCGTCATCTCATGTTGTTGTTGCTGATGAGCAAGCTGAATTGGCTTATGATCTGATCAGGTGAACGGGCATCTGAGGCAATCACAAGCTACCTTTGAGTAGAAACTGGTTGAACTCAAATAGATCAATTCCACATTTAAAAATATAGGACGGATGTTTCTTTTAAATATTTTCTGTTTTGTTTGTGTGAATTGCATCCGTATTGGGCGCCACTTTGAACCATATTGAACTTCTGCTATCATTTAATTTTTGAACGGGACATTTTCTTACTGTCAATTCATTTTAATGCTGAACTGTTAAACCTGAGAAAAATTCCATTGACTCAAAGCAAAGGAACATTGTATCCAAAATCTCTTCCTGCCGCAGCTCTTTTTTGTTACAACTTTGGTGTGTGAAATTCGTCTATAGTTTTGCAGACATAAAATGTTTCAGCCTCTTGTCTATACGGAAGAGTTTCCAGAATAATAATTGTTGGTAGCTTGCCAATAAAGACACATTTACGTATCCATGCGGTCTGCACCACACCACATTTTTCTTCCTTAACCTCCTCCTCCTTCTGCTCCTCCCTCCAAATAAAATTATACCACTATTAATTGTAAAATCTATTTACATGGGCAATAGCTTTGTTTTGAAAGGGACTTCTCGTCGGGCGAAATCCCTTCCTGCTAAAGACACATCGCATTGGCATACATGATAGACCAGATTTAACTCATCCAAAATAGTAAAATGAACAAAAAGGCTTGAACGTATCTGGTGTCTTGAGAACAGGAGATGCTATAGCAGAGCAGATGCTAGAAGGAAACCATTTTTAATATGACGGAATTTGTAGTTTGCCATTTTTCTTCGTCGCGGCAATGATTTCTAAAAATATGTTACTCGTGTGCATTTGTTTCAATACTTTCGGCTTTTGTTTGTTTTAGTAAAAAAAAAACTTTTGAGAGGTTGGTGAAAGTGTGAGGCATTCTTCAAAGTTTGTGTGCTGCCGTTTTTATTTTTCAATTTAACGAGCTGATTGTTGACAGCTGCGCGATAAGCGATCCGAACGCTTAACAACAAGTTTTTTATTGCCACTAATATTTTCTGTTTTTGTTTTTTTTTTTTTGTCATAGCGGTACACTTGAAGAATCTTTGAAAATAATTCGCGATCGTTGAATAAAGAAAACAATTTTTTTTTTGTACGCAGAACCACCAATTTGTCCGGAAATTCAACTCTTGTTAAATGGCGCCCAACGTAGAGTCATAGCAATAATCTTTATTTTTATCAGATTTTCCCTTGACTACTTTAAGGATGTGAGAGAAGGCTAAATAGGACTTGTAAGGTATAGGATCCAATTATGCTTCTGCAACTTACAATGTTAGCTATAGTAAAAGTGGCGCCCAACGCATACCATTCAAACTCAAAGCGGTCTTTTGAAAGAACTCTGTAGAACATGAACTGGTTTTCATTCCCGCTTACGTTGATGGTGATAATTTCTTTGATATACAAACAAAGTCATTTACAAATCACTTCCTTTGCCCAAACAACAACACCGTCGATCGCCAACTGTTGGCAATCAATAAAATCAAAAATATTTTAAGCCCCAAAACAATATTTCAAAATTCGTATTCTTCTTCCTCATCGAAGATGATCTCAAAAGTCATGTCTACACATTCATATCGACGAAAAAGAACAAGCACAACATCAAAAATAACTCGATAGATGTTAATTAGTCACGATTTATATTGGATCAATTAAATATCATGTAGCCAATCGAATGTGCACACAATAAATATATTACCAGCACATTCCTATTAGGTTTGAGACGAGAATGTAGAGTTTTGCGAGGCGAGTGTGCGAGATGCGACTTCCTTGTAGCATTTTGTCATATTGTTGATGTAACATTAATTGAAGCTGTCAGAAACGCACAACAAATTTAAACTCCATAGAGCTTTTATTTGTCACAATACGCGACGCACCAGACATGCAGCAGCAGCAGCCGCATCGTAGCCAAATGGCGGAAGCTGAACGCTGCCATGTCTTTGTCGCCACATTTAATTCCTTACGTCCAATATAGGATGCTTCCATATTGAAAGGAATGTTTCTAAGACAAGAAGCGTTTGAGAGCTGTCTGCTGGCTGTGTTGTTTTGACGATGTTCAGAAAACATATGTCGGGTGCTGCAAGGTGGAAGGTGTAGGCCTATGTTGTATTTATGCCAAGAATTGCTATCAGCCGCCAAAATCATAGTCGATGTGGCATACCATGAGCTATTGCTAATTCTGGTTAGGTGCATCGACAGCATTTCAACCAGCAGACACTTAGTCTGTTGTCTTGAGTTATGGACAGTGCGCTTAAGAGATTCGGCACTCCATGTCGAACGGTCTTATGGCTGCGTCGCGTCTCGACGAGTCTAACTGCTTCCTGGGGCAATCATCATCCGTCAAACTATATTTAACGCGTCCAGACGATCTTCGTTTTCATTTATTTTTGAAAATAGGCTCTAGCTTCCCAATCGCCATCTAGAACTACATCAAGCGAATGCGGCTTAGGAATTTTGCATGTACTTCCCAGAATAGATCATTTCGTAACGCATCCGATTCGATTAAGGCGAATCTGCAGCTCTTTGCATATGATGCTAACGATGGCAGTGAAAATGGCTAAAAAATCATGTTCTCTGTCGCCGCCGATCGCAGACAGACTGTGCACATGTCCCCATAAATTGACTTTAAATTACCAACAATAATTGCCGATGATATCTGTCTGTAGCGATGTATGGCGGCCGACCAACGAACGAATCGGTATGACGGTATAGGCTTCCCCCTTTGACAAATCGGAAGTCCTTCATCAAAGCCAATAATAAATAATCAAGCAAACGTAATATTGATTTGTAATTTAGCTCGGGTCTGTCTCTCTTCGATGTCTAATCAAATTACGATCGAGTTGAGATTTCTTGTCTCTGATTTGTAGTCGACTTCGGTCCATGTTGATGCCGATCTCGGAATCGGAATATCAATTGCCCGACCAACATTTCGATCAATTGACAACAATCAAAAGTTAAATTTGTCTTAATTGCTCATGATGCTTGCTATAGTTTCTTACGTTCATGCATCGGACTTGGGTATATCTACACTTTTCACATTTGATCCGGCAATTGATTTAAGCTTGGAGAAGACAGAATACCCCTTTGATTGGCGCGAAGACATTATTGTACCGAATTATTGCTGACACACTGCAGTCGGGTGCCGGCAGCGACCAATATGCGATGATTTCGTTGGCGACAACGGCGGCGAACGCTAATAACCCGCAGCTGAAGGCGTTTGTCGTTCGTTTTGAACATGAACATCCACCACACCACCACACCCGCTTCGGCACCACCACCCATCGACAGATCAACCTTATACTGGTCGGTCACCTAAACCGGGTGATTTCCTCATTGTTTGTCATAATGTCACTTCTCGAAAATTTATTAGAAGTGGAACGGAATTTTCTCAGAAGATAGTAATCAGTTTTATGGGCGATACTTCGAGAATTTAATGTGTAGTAACAATTCTACAGTGTTGCACATTATTGGAAGGGTGATCCTGATCATGATGTGGTTTTTAGAAGAACAGAGCTGTCGAAATCAGTAACTAATATTAAAAAGTAACAAGAAGTAGACAAGTGTAGAAAAGATGTAACACCAATGCAATGGAAAACAAAGATGTTATTCTGAAAAATGGTCAATTCATTGTTTTAATCATAAGACATACCGCACACCTTTTACCCAAATTGAAGTTGTCTCTGCTCCCTACGACAGCACTGCCTCATACCCGCTGGTTCTTGCTCGGTCGTTCGTTGTCATCATATTGTAAGATTCGAAATAGAAATTAAAAGTAATCGCATAAATGTTGGTCGGTGGTGGTGGCGTCGGAAGCAGTACAATTAATTAATTCAAACAATGTACATTTCTTCTTAATTGAGGCTGGCCCATACGTTTCGACATATAACTCCATCCATTCTCAGCATAGCCGTATTTAGGGGGAGGGTTACGGGGTTTAACCCTCCCCGAAATAATTTTGTAAAGCAAAATCAAATAACTATTGATTAATAACTTAAAGATTTGTTTTTGTCTTGCTAACACTGAGTTTATAACTTTTCCATTGAAGCTTAAGGGTATTTTTCTATTTTCTTCCAGAAACCTTTGTATATTTATTATGTCTGGTATAACCTAGAGTCCTAAAAGTTCTCAACATACAATAATAGCCGCGTTTTATTATCCTCACTAACCCATATGGGTTACCCCATCATAATAAAAAGATCTGGGTTAAAAAGGTAAAAGTTTAAGCTATTTTATTTTATCCGAGACGCAACCCCCAGTAAAATTTTATTTTGCTTTTCCAAAAACAACTTGTTTTTATTAATTAATTGGATTGACTCTTATCCTATGGCTCTATAAAACTGTGGCTAAGTTTGGAATACGCGTAATTTGTTATGAATATGGCTGAAATTAATAAATCTTTCTACAATAAGTTCTTTTTTGTCTCACACTCGCCATCTATCCGCCATATTTAGAACATAGTTTTTGAGTTACAAAATAAACCCCGATAGCTATCGGGGTTTCAGATTGTTTTTGTTTTGTGTACAAAAAATAAACCCATATGGGTTAGTGAGGATAATAAAACGCGGCTAATATGCTGGTCCGGATGGTATTCCTACTATCAATCTACAGAGGTGTTCTTCCACGCTGGCAAAACAATTGCGTAAGCTTTTCCATCTATCCTTGTTATGGGCTCGTTTCGAGCAGTTGGAAAAGAGCATTTGTTCGGCCAATTCCAAAAAAAGGCGAATCTTCTTCTCCCTCCAATTATCGTCCGATTGCACTTACTTCCCTTCCTTGTAAGGTCATGGAAACGCTGATCAACTCAAGAAATATCTCGAAGACCGAAAGCTTCTTAATGACCGGCAGTACAGTAACAGGTCCATTGGTGATATGATGGTTTATCTCACCAAACACTAAACAGTGGAACAAATCTTTCGATATCGGTGAATCACTTCTTCGTTGGATTAGAAACTTTCTTTCGAACCGTTCACAACAAGTTGTATTGGATGAATTCAAGTCTGAAACCCACAATATAAATGCTGGTATACCCCAGGGGCCCAGGGCTCCGTTTTGTCTCCGACCCTCTTCCTCATTTTTATAAATGATCTCTTGTCTGTAACTTCTAATCCAATAAATTGTTTCGCTGACGATAGTACCCTTAACTATTTCTTATGCATTTCCAGACTCACATCCCTCCTCTTTGGATGTGGAACTGCAACGACAAAATATATGATAAACTCATTAAACTCTGAATTCTGACTTAAACAGCATTGTACAATGGAGAATACAAAATGGCGTAGAATTTTATGCTTCGAAAACTCAATGTTGTCTTGTATCGTTAAAGCGAGATATATGTACCTCCCCTGCCACTGTCCATGAGTGGCACTTGCATCAATGAGACCGAACATTTCGAGATTCTCGTTATGTGCATCACTGACCACCTTTTGTGGAACGATCACATATGCGATGTCGCCAAAATTGCCGCAAAATGTTTGGGTTTCTGAAGACAGTGCAAGAATTTTTCTCCCCGTCTGATCTGGCCTTTATCTTTAAGACTTATATCCGTCCAAAGCTTGAGTACAATTCCCATCTTTGGGCTGGTGCTCCAGTTACATACTTAAGCCTCTTGGACGGTATACAAAAAAGAGCCCTAAAACTGATTGGTGACAGAGACATAACCAACTCATTCACCTCGTTAGACCACCGTCGTAACGTGTCGCGGTTCTATCGTTACTTTTACGGTAAGTGCTCAAGTCAAGTAGCCAGTTGCATTCCTCCCCTAAAACAATTCGTCCCTCGTCCGTTTCTAATACTCGCGCTTCTAGGAATGGCCATCAGTTTAGCCTCGAGTCCAACTTCGGACGTACTCTCAAGTATGTGGAAAAATTATCATTTATCTTAACCCCCCCTGAAATAAAATCCTAGCTACGGCTATGATTCTCAGTAATGTTCATCAGGAAGCTTTTCAAAGAGGTCAAAGTGCATAAGATATGCAAAGAAAAGACATCTCTTTCAATTGAACGTAAGGAAAAAATATTTTTGTAATGATTAATATACGAGCAAGATTGTCAAAGTTGACAAAGCGAATGACACCTTGCATCGTGCTTAATGGAGTGTGTGCATTAGGTTGATTAAAAATATCTTTTGAAAATTTTCTCTTTTCAGTCAAGAAAACCTTCCAATGTGTCAAATAACAGAAATGTCAAAATAGCGAAGAGAACAGAATGAGATAATAATGCATTTCCGTGGTTAGTGTCAACTTTTGTCTTAAAGGAACACAAGTTTTGAGGTAGAAAAATACGCATCACAGAAATCATAATTCAAATTCCTTGATTAATCTCCTGAAATGTCAAAAGAGACAACAGCGACCAAGCCAGCAAAGGGTTGTTTCCTTTCTTTTCTGTGAAAAATAAAATCTGTTCGTTTTCTCACACTCATCAGAGTAGGACTGTTCGAATAATGCAAAATCCGACATCATTATTTCGTTAGGGGTGAGACTCTAATAAATAAGTAAACACACACCCTTAACAAAACAAATGATCTGAATCCAATCTTTTTTCAAAAAACACGAACAAAAAATCAAGTGCAACAATAAGAACAGGAAAATGACGCAAAAGTTATTACATTTTCTGAATATATGCGACCTCTCTCGAACTCTGTCATCCTCTTTCTTTTTTCTATAGATTTTGCTCCTTGATACACAAACAAATAGAAAACCAAACGGAGGAGGATGTTAACGTTTTTTTTTTGCTTTTCGAAAACTGATCCTCATATCCCAGTCACCTGCGTATTGTTGAGGAAAATTGAGATCCCTTTTTGGTTTTCTTCTTTTTCAATGATGCGCATTGTGGAAGTCTCTTGAAATACCCCGAATGTAGGTTATAATATTTGGTGTGATGCTTTCAGGAGTCAGGACCAGGACTCAGGACGACATACAGACCGACCGCGACCGTGGGAAAATATATTCCCGAGGAATGCAATGTTTTGGAATTTATATATTTCCATTTGGATTTTCCTCATCTCCTGTGTGAGTGTGTGTGCTGATTAGGGATAATGGTTTTTACCATCCAAGGGGCCTTTTCAACTGTCATTTCCTTTTGTTTTGTATACAAAAAAAATAGGAATAGGAAAAAACTAATCTATGTGTAGACTCCAACGCTAGAGAGTAGGTAAGGTACCTTCCTATCGCGAGTTGATTTTTGTGAGGTTTCAGATTTCATATAAGGTTATGCACCGTTAGCAGTCTAAATAAATCTTTTAATGGATTTTCCTGATGCGTAGGAGAAGAAAAAGGAAAACAGATTTCATGGTTTTGTCGTCCTGAACTCATAATCTTGTTTATGGCGCGATATGTTAATTTGTTCGATGTTAATATTCGAAGCAGTTAATGGGAAGAAACAGGTCTTGAAAAGAACTAGAAGACAGCATCTGTTACAATTTGGTTTGTCCTGATTAGCTCAATAGATTGGAGATTTGAAGAGGTTTGTGATAAAATGAATAAGAGGAAATGCCAATTAAGGAAAAGAAATACTTTGTCCTCATGGGACAGTTAATTTCATTTGAGGAACCTTACAATGTTTGGGATACCTGGAAACAAATTCTAGTAAGACAATATTTTAATTTTCTTCTAACCATCATCAAATGACCTTAATTAATTTATAACCTCCTAAAAACCGCTGCGCTTCACGATATAATTATCCGTCCACAAAATATATCGTAATTTCATCAAAATTCCAGGGAAATTGACGCATCCAGAGGCGAGTCGACATTCACGCATGAAACATCCAAGGTCCAAAAAAGGAGGATATCACATCACAATTTTTTTCGTTTTCCTGTTCCAAGAATCCAAGTTCAATCAAAAGAAAAGATATCACGAAAGATGTAATTTTCTAATTTTTCCCTTCTTTTCTTAATCTATCTCAATGTCTCACCCGCCCACCTTTGTCTAAAAGATAAACCATCAAAATACTACAATGGTCAGTTTTCCAAAAGGAATTCAAGACTCTGGACAAAGGTCTCAACCAAAAGCCAAGTCAAGTTGAGGAAATCAATCAGTTTGCCAGTAAATTACAGGTTGAATGATATTCCAGAAACTCACACTCCATATCTTTATACAGGGTGATTCACGAGCGTTGTGCCAAAAAGCTAGAGCGTGTAGGTTGAGTTGAGACAAGAAAAAAATCGTATGGGAGGGGGGGTCTATTCCCCCCCGTTTAGCCAGGAGGGACAATTTTCTGAAAAATTGACTTATTTTGTAAAAAAAAATATTAAAAATCAAAGGCTTAGTTTACAACACCGTGCTATACCATTCTGAAAAGCTAAAAACTTCTTCTTTCACTTTGTTTTTAAAATCAATGGTTTTAACGAATAGTTTAAAAAAAATAAATTTTCAAACTCAAAATTTTCAAAAAAAAATCCAAAAAAAAAATTTTGAACTAATTTTTTTCAAAATTATATGTAATTAAGTACTAATTTTGTCTTAAAATTTCAATGTCTTTGTTAATTTTTAATCGAAAACAGAAAACTGGATGCAAAAATGTCTTTTCGTTTTTGAGAAATTAAAAAAAAACCAAAACCACTTTTTTCTAAGAAAATTTTTGTTTTTATTTTTACCTATCTGGACTTTTAGTTTAATTTATTAGTTTAATGCCCATTTTCTTGACTCTCCATTAAGTTTAATGGCTGATTAATTCCATAATTTTTCCAGATTTCGTTTTCTTCACTCCAAGTTAGCTTTAATGTTACTTTTTAAGACCTGTCAATTAAAGTTAACTGAATCATTAGTTAATTGACCTCAAGGGTCCCATTAGCGCCTTCAATGTCAGTATTAGCATTGGAATCCAATTTCTTCACAGAACTTTAGTTTGTTTTCTAACATTTTGCTGTTATGTTTTTAGAGCCCCTGAAATTTCTGTTTTTTTTTTTTTTTAATTACTATCAAACTACAATACGGCTCTTATGTTATGATGGATCATATTTGGGATAATTTATTGGTCTTCTGATTCCGATGATGAACAGCTAATTGTGGAAAGGCGTCAATATAAAATGCAGGAGCGCATTGATTTAAATAAATGGGATGATGAAGATTTTATTTATCGATTTCGTATATCAAAACAATCTCTTCTTTATGTTGCCGGGCAGTCACCCCGACGCACGACCCCCAACCTGGAGGACAGGTCCTTAGTTTAACTCCAAAGACAGGGAGCCGGTGTAACCGCTCCTTCCCTAGCCCTATAAGGCGTTCACTAAGTTCCTGACTGAAACTGTAGACGCAACCGTTGATTCCATCTGTTCATCTTACTACAGTAGGTAAAATCAATGCAATTGAGGATGTTTGCTATACCTGCACAAGGAAATCTTGCATAAGAAAGTTATATATGACCTTTGAAATCTTATTGGCATGCCGTATAGCTTTCACAAGCAAGTTCTATTGCAGAAGTAAGTTTTAGGCTAATAAACATAACGAGTAAATTTGAATGGTTTCCCTTCACACTTTATCAACTGAATGTTGGCGCATCAGCTTATTGTTAATGGTCTTTTTGAAGACACATGTTGTAGCAGCAAAAATGACATTAGAATGGAAATATTGGAGACTAGTTTCTTTTTATATTTATTTTTTCATCTAATTGTAAAACAAAACAACTTATGGATAGTAGGTCTTCTTGAACCTAGGCTTGCTCTTCGGTCCCCCTGGACGCACAGCTTGAGGAATATACTCTATATCATGCTGGTCGAGAGTTCTTCGCCATGGATTAATACCAACTTCGAAGAATCGACGTTTAGCCTCCACTTGGCGTGTCTTATTGTCAATTTTGTAAATCTTCTCCCACAAAAAGACTTCTTGAATTTCCAAATGACGAGCACAATTAGCCAGAAGCCAGCCAGCTAGACTGAATGGCCTGAGCATGAAGGGCTTCTTTGAAATCTTCGGGGCCATACTTTGCGTTTCGTTCGATAAGGTAATCCCGAGGTTGGAATGAAATCAGGCCGAAACTACTCGAACTTCCTGGCCAGTAACCTAGAAGGAAAATGTTTCGATAAGTCGTATGAATCTTTCGAAAGGGAACATAACAAACCGGGAATATTTGTGCCATGGCGATAGCTTGTCTTGTATCCAGAGATCTTGCATAAAGTTTGAAGAGAGGAATCTTTTTAGCAAGCTATAGTGAGGTACTTTCGTTCATTGATCGAATAGGTGCTAGTTTCAGACGTTTTAGTTCCTCCATTTTTTCCTTTTTGAAATAAACTCAGAAATTGAAATAAATTTAATTTATTGACATTAGAATGGAAATATTGGAAATTTATTTGGAATACTGGAAGCATTTCTTAATTGGAGATTAAGTATTAATGCCTTGTTAAATTGAGTGATTAAACGTGAAGAAAATCAAATTTTAATTGCAGCTTTAAATGAGTGGATTAAATTTAATGGCAGATTAGTTAACCTAAAGTTTAATGGGGAGTCAAGAAAATGGGCATAATTTACAAATTTAATTTTTTGTAATTGGAGTTTTATGAGGACTCAACAAAGAAGAAAAGTATTGGATTTTCCCTGGATTAATCATTTTGTTCATTGAAAACGTCTGCCATTGACCTTTCACTTCTAGCTCTCCGTGCTCTCGTCGGCGGATTCTTGAAAACATGCTACGACTTGGGCGCCATCTATTGGGATATCTTTCAGCGTAGAGTCTTTCGGCTTCCCGATCTCGACAACAAGTTAAACCGTAGCAGAAGTTCCTGTCCGCTAACTCTTCTCGAGCGAATGCGTTTGTTATTGTTATGTGTTGATGAGTTAATATTTTAATTGTAAATGGTTGTTTAGTAAATATGCGATGCCTTTTATTAACCTTTAGGTTGTTAATTGTTTTTTCATTCAAGAAAAATTACGGTTTAATTATCTTAAGCCCCCAGCAGGTAGAACCCTTCGCCGGCGAGTGGCCGCGGCCCCAGGTATAGTAAGAAAAAATTGCAGGTCAGTTTTCAGACGTTATCAATGAATAAAATGGTTAATCCTTTGAAAATCCAATACTTTTCTACTTTATTGAGTCGTCATAAAACTCCAATTACAAAAAATTAAATTTGTAAATTAAACTAATAAATTAAACTAAAAGTCCAGATAGGTAAAAATAAAAACAAAAATTTTCTTAGAAAAAAGTGGTTTTGGTTTTTTTTTAATTTCTCAAAAACGAAAAGACATTTTTGCATCCGGTTTTCTGTTTTCGATTAAAAATTAACAAAGACATTGAAATTTTAAGACAAAATTAGTACTTAATTACATAAAATTTTGAAAAAAATTAGTTCAAAAAATTTTTTTTGGCTTTTTTTTTGAAAATTTTGAGTTTGAAAATTTATTTTTTTTAAACTATTCGTTAAAACCATTTATTTTAAAAACAAAGTGTAAGAAAAAGTTTTTAGCTTTTCAGAAAGGTATAGCACGGTGTTGTAAACTAAGCCGTTGATTTTTAATATTTTTTTTTACAAAATAAGTCAATTTTTCAGAAAATTGCCCCTCCCGGCTAAACGGGGGGGAATAGACCCCCCCCCTCACGATTTTTTTCTTGTCTCAACTCAACCTACACGCTCTAGCTTTTTGGCACAACGCTCGTGAATCACCCTGTATATAGAGAGAGACCCATCATGGTGAACTGCGCACACGACTTGAATATACAAATAGACTCCGACTCCCTATCACCGCGAAGCGCGCACTTAATTATCTAGAAACTACTGATAAATCTAGCTCAAGAGTTTCAACATAATTTCTCGCTATAAAATAAAATCCCTGGAGACATTTGTGCGTAGAGCAAGGTGCTTTGATGATACTCGAATGTGATTTATATATAAATTGGGCAGCCGAATCACATGCCCCGTTGGCATCAAATCAACTCGAAAACTAATTTATTACCAGCGAAAACTCGATCATCGGGAAATAACGCTCTGCCCGCACACAAACCGAAAAACTTCGAATTTAGAAGAAATATCGGAAGAAGATCGAGTTCTTTACGAGTGCCAGGTGGGTGAAGTTTTTTGAAGATCTTAATGACGGCAAGGCACGTCACGTCTAGTCGTTAATTTATGAGATTTTAATTGGAAACAGCGATATTGATCAGATTCTTACACTTGCTTACGAGCTCTCTCTTTTTGCATTTCCAATAAAAATAGTTTCCCGCCAAGTGTGAGTGCTTTTTGCAAATCAAAATAAACACAATAAATCATTAGAAATGGAAAATATCCAGCTTCAACACCGTCAGGTTTCCTGTTTACCACCATGAGCTTGAAAACATATTCAAAATTACCTACGCGAGTTGTTCCAAATCATCTTAAAATCCCAATGGCAAAAGAACAATAAGATAAAGTATCTGCAATATCCCCCACCGTGCCATGGCAATTATTATTGAAAATAATTTTCAAAATTTCAAGAAGAACAACAATAGGTTGAGTTCAAGCGTTTTAAACACATTTTGCTAGGCTATTAGCAAGTCGTTCTGAAAATAGACTTACTCGTCACCCGGCATCAGCTAACGGCTGGCATCCATTCCAGAGCAATATAAATTTTCCAGATAGAAAAAGCTGAACTAGACAAGCCCCAACAACTTCCACCAGAAGTGATATAGTTTCCTATAATACTTGTCCTATTATTAGAATCCACAATCATATTTATCGCACTGTTCGCCGCGTTTCTCTGCGTCACGTCGTTGATAGGTTGAAACGGGTGGCGCGGACGACAACGACGCGGTAACCTGTGAGCGATTAATGAAACAAACGCGTGTAAACACTAAGTAGGTATAAATTATTTTCATTTTGTTTCACCCCCGTCCGATCTTCGGTTGGCTGTCTCTAGCCCCCATAATGCACCTGTAGAACTTAATTATAGTCCAATTCCCATGTCGAGCGTTTTCTGTGTTCGATGTTATTTGAATTCGAAAATATGTGGAAAATGTTATTTCGAGTTTGAGGCTATGTCTTTGAATATTGAAAACAGATTTTCCGTTTTCCTCCTCTTCAATGGCGATGTGTTAAGTTATCGAATGAGGAAATCATGAGTATAGCTCAGCTTTTCCTATTGTGAATAAATGAGTGTGAAGAAGAAGGAATTCGAGATGATCGTGTATCATTGGAAATAGGTTAGGAGCTGGATTTGATTATTAATTTGAATTTTTGAAATTTTCAATAACCATTTGGGAAACCTAAATATTTTATGAAGTTGTAACTCAATTCAAGGTAAAAGTGTGGGGTTTCCAAAGTCCTAACAATAAAGATCAGTTTCGATGTTGGAAATCTATAAAAGAAAACAAACAGAACTTATTTTGATAACATTGACAGTTTGATACTTTATGGCCAAATAGGTTTGGGTTTGTCTAAAGAAGTAAAGGAATGTTTGGGATTCATGAAAACGCAAACGCATCCTGATTCCTGAAATAAACGACGACATCGCGAACACCCCAAGGTAGTTATCGATGTCATCATCTGTCCATTATCTTTGGCTTCGATTATTTTAGTTTAATTTTCTTGTTAATGTTCAATGAGGGCATTCCGAAACCTAGTGACTACGTAGTCAATTCGTTCTGATTGGTCAATTAGTTGTTTTGAACCAATCATAACGAGTTGACTACGTACTCATTAGGTTTCGGAATGCGCTCAATGTAGTTTTCTCAGGCTTCAAGGTCACCTCGACTCTCATTTTTGTAATTGTGCATAAAATAAACGTTTGTTAAGGAAATTTGTTTTCTCGCCTTCTGATTTTTAAGTTTAATTCGATTTTGAACAGTGATTGACTTTTTATTAATTTTTTAATTGCGTTCTAGTTATCTCTGTCAATTCCGTGAACGTGGGAGTAAAATTGAAGCCAGACAACAAAGTAAATCTCAGCTAATAAGACCTTGATTATTTTTTATAACGGCAGATGCACTTCTAAAAAAATTAGTTTTTTCACCAAGCTCACATTCCAACCGTTAGATTTTTTCAATTCAAAACAAAATTCAGCGAACATAAGAAAATATATCCGCAAAAGAGATCAAATAATCGCAGGTGTTCCTGATGTCCTGATGGATGGTTTTAAATATCAAACAAATTACGCAAGTATAGATCACCACTTCGTCCTCAAAATTCGAACAAAAAACCACAGGCAAAGCACGTTTGAGCATCGAGCTCAAGAAATCTACATAATCCAAATTCCAGAGCCCGCATTACTCGCTGCTGCGTTTTTATAACCTTCTAAAGACTCGGATAAAGACCACAGGAATAAAAAAAAGATTTTTTTTTTTTCAAAAACCGGCTTTAAAACAAACGCAACACATTACATGTATACAGGCTAGAGGAACTGTGACGACGAGCATCAAGTTCGCTTTAAGAAGAGATAATATAAGTAGATTCCAATAGGGTCCTTAATGGGACCCTTAAGGAGGGTTCATATCGGTGAATGTGTTTTTTTTTCTTTCTGTTCGTTTTTAGTTTTCAAATGGAACGGAAAAGAAAAATGATCATTGTCAGAGCAAAGATTTTTGTCTTGATGATGATTATCCTGATGGTGATGGAGGCAGAAGGGCGGGCAGGTACTTTGTAGATATGTAATTTGAGAATTATATTTTTTCCTTTTTTTTCGAAGGAACCAACGTGATTTGTAGACATCCGTATAATGATTTGAAATCCTTTCCTGGAACTGTTGAATGAGGTCAGCAAATTGTTTGATTTTTTTTATGAAAATGAAAGTGGTTTTTCCTTATTTTTAAATTTATTGATTTGTGTATTTTTACTAACTAAAAATTAAGTAAGACGAAAATATCCAAATCTAAAACAGGACAATGTCTGTTGGGTCCGCTCGTATGCATAATTGTGAGCATAGGCCAATCAAATTGCAAGTGCATACACATTTTTCATCAAAATCAGTTCAGTTGTAAGGGAATCTGTATACATAAGTACTAGCCGACCCGACATACGCTGTTCCAACTCAACGGAACCAGAAATTTTAGACTCCGAGACCATCAATACAAAGTTTTCCGGTACTGGGAACGAATGTAGAATAAAATTACCCTTTACAAATTTCCCTACAATCAATTTCATGAATATTATTAACGTTGATGGAATCGTTAATAATGACAAACATATAGAAATTCTTAGACTGCATACTTAACGCCTTCAAACAGGTTTAATTCCAAGACTTCCACCACATAAATCCGAAATTCGATCTGCATACTTGATTATGAACACAATCTGATTTCCTCATCACTCGCCTGGGCTGAGGTTCAAAGCTTAGCAACTCGTGTGAAAACCCTTCATAACAAAAAATCACCTGTTGCAGCATTTGATTTAAAACAAGAAGAAAACACTATCTTTTGCCATTTCCATTTCCTGTGAAAAAAGTTGTTATTTCTCTCTCGTCGAGTGAGATCTATTAGCACCTGAACGCCTACGCCTTAAAACAAAACATTCCCAGAGCAGCGCAGCGTTTCCAATCGAACATCACCCAACCGATTAGATTATAAAATGTCAATATAGCCGAGAAGTTGCCTTCTAAATGCAAATGTCCATGAAAACATGTAACCGCTTAATTGTGTTGGATCCAGCCAGCTAGTTTTGTCTTGACATAATTCCACGCTAGACCGCTAGACTTTATGCTCGTATATGATGTCAACGTTAGATAGTAGGTAAGTCAGTCAAGAGATATAAGACAACAAAGTCTTCGTCAGAAATCTGAAATCGTACCGTTCCTGTTGCTCGCCGCCACCACCGCGCGCCTCAACCGCTCATTGTCGCTCATTTCAATCCCATGTAAACTCTGTAATCGCTTAACTGAAGCTGACTCGCGAATACGTTCGCATAAAAGTTAGCCTGCACCATCACACAAGAGACAAGACTACACGGTGCAGTGCAACAGCCATCAGCATCAGCCAACCGAAAGCAATTGCAACGCTAAGCGATTGCTGCAATACACGGAACGATTACGTGAAAGGTGAAAGTTTTGTTTGAATCGAACCGGTAGAAGGACCGAATACCGACGAAACCCACCATTCATTACACATTTATTGCGAACGGAGCTCCGCTTTTGTGGGGCATATGGTCCAGGTCTCTTTGCTCCAGTATACCTACTTACCGACTCCCCCTCCGCCTTCATGAAGTGCTTTTGCCATCACACCACCATTGCTTATCAATTTTAAGTCTGGCTGTGAATAAGAGACTGCATCACAGACCTGTTTGTTGGAGTTAAAGTTGAAGACGAAGTCGAAGTCTAAGCCGATGTTGTCGTATCGTTGTCGTCTTCGTCGTCGTCGTCGTTGCTGCCTGTTTTGTGGTATGTAGTTGGTTTGTTGACATGCTAGCCTAGTGCTCTACCTATCTGTCTGATGCCCTGCACACCTCCAAACGCGCGCGCGTCACACTGATCACTCTTCCGTTGCCTCTTTATCTCGTCTTTCCCATGTCTTATGCTGTCTTGATTTTGCCGTTGGCCACAACATAGCGAGCGATTGAACCAATTTCGTTCCATATTTGTTGCGTTTCTTTGCTATTTGCAGATGACATAACGTTCGTGGTGTTTCCAGTTTCTCGCATGCGGTCGTTTTTTGACGTAATAAAATAAATCACGATGCACCTATCGCAGTGTGGTGCTTGCTGCTGTTGGCTGTTTGGAGCTGTTTCGGCGGCTCGACTGCCAATTATTGGAAATGCTTTCCGAATCGGAATCAGTTGAATGCATTGGCGAGCCGCTCAACCTGATTTGGTTTTTTTTTGTTTTGGTTCTCGTTTTAATAATTTTATTTAACTTTTAATGAGGAAGAGGGAAACGACATAAACAAGATGGCGATGAATATGCCTCTTTAATTATGTTGGTTCGTTATTGTTGAAGCCGTTTCGTCTTTTTTTTTTTTGAAAAATTGAATTTAAATTTTATGACCGAAGACAGTTCATGATGGAGGTGTGTGGTAATTAATTGAAATGTTGGTCTCTAAATTAATGCTTTAGTTATCGTCTTTGGAATACCATAACGGCCGCGATCGAACTGGTTTCGATTTTTTGTCATGTAATCGATGTTGGTGAGATTTTGTTGAGCATTATCGATTTTTTGTTGCAATTTCTCTCGGAATTCGGATGTTGGTTAGCGATTTTTTCTGTAATTGCGAGGTGGGTGAGTCACAACAATAATTGTTTTCTCATTTTATTGGTTGTTAGAAAGACATAAGGGTTTAGTCGAATGAATTGGAATTTCCCTAGAGCTGGTTTGCTTCGGCGCAGTGTCATAAGTCCGTAGGTCATAAGTCCGTAAAGGACTTATGACCCACTTAAGTGAGTCAAAAGTTCATAAATCGATTATGAACTTATAACCCACGTAAGTGAGCCAAAAGTCCGCAATAAAAAGAGCCATAAGGTCTTAAACCAACAAATTTAAGATTGAATGAAATAATTTTTTTTTAAACTGAAAACAGAATAATTTAGGATTCTTTCATAATACAATATTGAATTTGAATAATTAACTATTAATTCCGAAAAACACCTTCGCGCTCTTTGTTATCATTATTATTATTATTATTTATTGAATTTCGTTAAATACTAACAATTACAAAACTTACAGATAAGCTTAAAAACTAAAAATACATAACAAACAAAATGTCACTATTAGTCTGCGAAAGAGGCATAAAATTTCGTTTTTGAAATGATTTGCTGTTTCAACTATACTTGTTAAACATTACGCTGGTTATTGAAGCAGATTCCACAAAGCATAGCGTTTTCAGTTTTTCTCTTTAGAGAACCATCGTCATCTTCATTCTCCTTTTCGCTCAATTCCTTCATTACATCTAAGTGAATATGGTGCATGCTCTAAGTATATGTGACTTAAAGGAAACTCTTCTCCATGAAAACTTTCTTCTGAACTTTGGTGTTCGGTGAGAGTAGGGCATTCTACAAGCACACTGTACTTGAAACCAGTTTCATCTCATTGCCTCTTTTTGTCACCTTAAATAACTGAGCTGTTTCTATAACATCAACAACTCCATCAGAAAGTGGGGTGTGAAAATAAAAAAAATTCGCGCGAATTTTTTTATTTTCACACCCCAAATTCATTCTCTTTTGGGCAAAATTTTTTCCGCTCATTTAGCTCCCAACAAAACAAAAGCGATTCTTAATGTTTGAGATCGTCATAATCATCAGACGACAGTGAAAAAAGATACTCAAAATGAATGAAAACGCACCAAAAAACAAGCCAAGTTTCAGAAAAACTCGAAGGAAGTGACGCTTACAAGTCAGAGCTATCAAACGCAGATATGTTTACATTGAGCATATTAAAACCATGCTCTTGATTACTATTTGCCGATTTAAGATTTAAAAGAGAGTACGTATTACTGAAGGTTGTAAAAAAAATACTAGCTAGTAGGTAAGTGAAAGGAACGCAACCATTAACAATTTTCGGAAGCATTCGCTTCTCAGAGAGAAATGACTCCAAAAAACCGTAAGCTTTGGGTCAGAATTTCGTAGGAAATTTTGACGGACTTTTGACTCACTTACGTGGGTTATAAGTTCATAATTGATTTATGAAGTTTTGACCCACCTAAATGGGTCAAAAGTCCTTTACGGACTTATGACCTACGGACTTATGACACTGCGCGAGTTATGGTTCCCGTAAATCAAAAAGAATTTAAGCCAGTTTAGTATAACATACTTTAATGAATTCCAACTTAAGACTAAAATTACAATTGAATATCATATTATATCGATGAGAGCAAAAACTCAAAAACAAATGAGAAAGGCAACAACAGCATCATACATTAAATTAAATAGAATGTAAGTAAATAACAAAAACGGATTATGACTTCTGATATTAAGTTTGGACATAATTATCATGCTTCTTCAGCGTGACGTGGTTGCCAACGGTGTTCACGTAACTCCTCCCGCCTTAGTTGGAACATAACGATGACAGTGTTGATAAGAAGTGTTCCAACAGTATTAAATGTGATTCGTCTTATCTTCTGTTGCCTACCGATTTTAGGATAAGGATGGTTGGTGGGATATTAATGTTTTGTTTCTGTCTCAACCCCAAACAAACAAATTCTTCTTATTAGCTATTGAAATGAAAAAAAAACTATTCTTCGAAACGATTCTATTCTTAAGTAATGTAGAATGTATACTACATAATTTATATTTTATATGGCACAACATGGTACAACAAACAAAAATTTTATCATTATATGAGTTAAATAATTTATGTAAATTTTCTTTTTTTTCTTATTTTTTGTTTATGGACTTTACGTTTATTTGTTTCAACTGTTATTGTATTATTTCTGGCTACGATATGTGGATTGAACCTGGGAGCGAATTTATTTCTTCTGTCGTCTTGTTCATATATGATTTCGTTTGAACTATACTCAGGTGGGTCCATACGAGTTTGATTACGTAATCCAATCAAATTTTCTTTTTGGGCTAAGCAACGCTTGTAGACTTGTGCCTTCAAAAATTCATAATTCTTAATATGATTTTCTAAATAGTCTTGATGTGATACTACATTGGATTTAGGAAAAAAATCTTTTTTGTTTATATGACCACTTTGTAGCTCGAATGGCGATAACTTCGTTGCAGAGTGGATAGACAAATTGTAAGTAATAACCGCTTCGTCTACAATTTCAGATATCGCCTTATAAGGGAATTCAGATTTAATAATCCTTATCAATTCTGTTAAGGTAGAGTGAAACCGTTCCACTGGAGAATTGCCTGTAGAACTCTTTGCACATATTGCATGTGATTCTATCTCATACAACTTCAAAAAATCTTTAAAAATTGTTGACAAGAATTCACTGCCATTGTCTGTGACAATTTTTTGCGGGACACCATGATGAGAAAAATAATGTTTTAAACATTTAATCAAACAAATGCTGTTTCTGGAACTCAATATGTAAACACTTGCAAATTTACTAAATTTGTCCAAAATAGTTAGAAAATTTTCCTTTGAAATTGAGTACACATCTAAGTGTAGAACCTCTAATGGTTTTGAAGGAGTTTCTGTAACCTGAAATTTCAATGGTTCTCTTAGACGTTCGTACTTGTACTTTTGGCATGTCTGGCAATTGTTAATAATTCGAGTTATAACGTACTTCATGTTAGGAAAATAATATTTCCTTTTAAGGTGTTCAAGGCTTTCGTTTATTCCCCTATGGTTAGAATTTGTGTGATAATTTCTCACTATTTCTTCTTGCTTATCAACATCAACGACATCCTCTAAAAATACAGTGGCCCTTACTAGTTTGAGAATAGAATTACTGAAATATTTTGAATAAACGGCTTGGACTATTTTGAACGTTTCATCGTCAGCCAAAATAGCTGTCATTCTTTTCGTGTTAAGAAAATTTTGAAAAATAGAAATCATTACGTTCTCATCGCAAATATTGGAATGTTCAACCTTAAATCGTTTTTTCCTTTTGAATAGAATGGTAAGCGTGGAATGAAGCTTAGTGCGGTTGGAATTTGGAAGAAGAATAACTTGGTTTGAGAATTCATTGATGGCTCTTTCAGAGATAGGAATACCCTCCCCAATATTTTCCAAAGCCGAATGAATTGTGTTGCTATTGTCAAACTCATCAATGTTATTTTCCGTGGATAATAATTCTGTGTTTTGTATTTGCGGCTCAGTTTCTTCAGCTACATTAATTTCAATTCTAGAGAGAGCATCAGCATTTGAGTTCAATTTTCCCTTTTTATAAATAATCTTATAGTCAAACTCTTCTAGTTTGAGGCGCCAACGTACTAACTTGGAGTTGGGATCTTTCATTGAAAAAAGATAAATCAGAGGCTGATGGTCCGTTATCATATTGAATTTTCTGCCAAAGAGATATGGGCGAAAGTACTTAGTGGCCCAAACGATTGCTAAAAGCTCCCTCTCTATAGTACTATAGCATTGTTCGGATTTCGATAAGGTACGACTTGCGTAGCAAATCGGCCTATCAGATCCTATAGGGCCTTGGGATAATATAGAACCTATTGCAACATTACTTGCATCACAAGTAAGATTGAATGGCTTGTCAAAGTCTGGGAATTGTAAAACTGGTTCATTGCACAAAATATTCTTGCAGGTTTCAAAACACTCGATATACTTAGAATCCAAAGTTATTCGGTTACCTTTACGCAGACATTCAGTCAAAGGCTTTGTTAAGTTAGCAAAATCGACTATAAATTTTCTGTAATATCCCAAGAGACCAAGGAACGATTTGATTTGCTTGGGAGTTCTAGGCAAAGGAAAATTTTGCACAGCATGAACTTTAATTGGATCAGGTTTTACACCTTCCGAGGTGACTAAATGCCCAAGGAATGATACTTCTTTTTGAAGAAATTCTGACTTGGATAGTTGCACTTTCAAATTTGCATCTTGCAACCTTTTAAAAACTATCTCCAAATTAAGTAGATGCTCTTGAAGAGACGTTGAAAAGACAATTATATCATCAAAAAAGACGAGGCATATTTTTCCTTGTTCATTCCTCAGAACATAGTCCATGAGGCGTTGGAATGTAGCCGGTGCACCTTTAAGTCCACACGGCATCCGTAGATATTCAAAATGACCTCCTTCGACAGAAAAAGCCGTCTTTTCAATGTCTTCTTCACTAACCTGAATTTGTTGAAAGCCAGAAGCAAGGTCTAACGTACTAAAATACATTGCTCTACCCATTTTATCCAAAATATCCGCAATATTCTTCATTGGGTACTTGTCATCCACAGTTTTCTGATTCAGCTTCCGATAGTCTACCACCAATCGCCATTTTTGTTTGCCACTTGAATCTCTTTTTTTTGGCACGATCCATATCGGTGCAGACCAGGGTGAAAAACTTGGGCGGATAATACCTTCCTGAAGCATTTTGGAAATTTGTTTTTGTACCTCTTCTTTATGGACATGAGGGAATCGGTAAGATCTTGAATGTATAGGTATATTGTCGGTTGTTTTTATACGATGCTTAATATGATTACAGAATGTAAGAGGTTCGTTATGTTTAAAAAAAATGTGTTTATATTTAAAACATAGCCGTTTTAGCGCAAGTTTTTCTTCATTATTAAGATGATCAGTTCGAATTAGCTCAGAAACATTTGAATCGCCTAAATTTTCAAAATTTGTTGTGGAGATGTTGTGAATTTCGATTATTTTACTGGATTCAATAAGTTGTACTTTGATTGGTTGCTCTAAAACAAAAGATTGAGGGAAATCTAAGGAATTAATTACCTCTACATTTGAATACCAATCATAAGCTTTATAAAGTCCTTCCGAAATTTCAAGTCCGTTTGTTATTAATTTAGGTTTAATGAAAATTTCACCAAATTGAACATCAACCGGAAGTTGGACAATCATTTTACAGCACTCAGGGACGGTATAGAGTTTTGACATTATGTTAGGTTTAAATGCCAATGGAATTTTTACGTTCTCGTTTTCTAAAAACGAATTTTTTAAATCAATTTTAAAGCCATGATGTCTTAACGTTTCTATTCCAAATAACCCGTCAAAATAATTATGGAAATTGAAAAGCAATAAAGGAATTTTTTCATTAGTTTTAAACTCATCTAACCCCTGAATAATTACCTCCTGGTTCACGGTTTGAGTGGTAAATACAGTTTTAATTTTAACAGGGTCAATGTGTCTGACATGATTATTGAGTTTCATTGCAATACTTGGACGAACAAAAGATTTGTTGCTGCCGGTGTCAATTAAAAATTTCAATTTATACCCGTTAAGACTTTCAACTATTATGTATGGCAATGAACTTGAGTTAAAATTATTGATGTCTAGGTACCCGATCGTGTCTCCGAGGCTAGTGTAGGAAAATTTGTGTCATCAATTTCACATTCAGTCGCTTCGTTTTGAGGGTTATTAATGTCTAAATTTTCAAAATTTAAGTATGAAGTATCATAATTCATATCATCTGCTTCCATGTTATTAAAGTAACTTGGTCTATTGTTGTTGTTTTGCTTAGTTTGTGAAGAGTTTCTATATGTCGTAGTTCTTACACTGCCTATATCCATCGGTTCATAATTTTGAAACTGTCTACTATTTTGTGCGGATCTAGTTTGATTTGTTCTGTTATCAATCTGTAAGTTTTGATTTTGGTTTATAACGGGTTGTGAAGAGCTGGGGTTATATGGTCTATTGTATGTATTTGTGTATTGGTTTTGATTCATTGATGGTTTAGGATAATTGAAGTGATTTGGTCTCTGGGATTGTTGGTTTTCATTTAAATATGTATTCAAATTGTTATTTATAGAATATGGCCTGACAAAATTTGATGATCGACTCATCTGAGCAGGGGAAACGTTGTTTGAATTGTTTTGTCTAGGTGAATAAATATTATTAGAATATGATGACCCTGAATTGGTTGCGTTAGTTTTAAAAGTTTGCGGTACTCTATTTCTAGTCTCAAATGAGTTCCTAGAATTAAAGGAATCTCGATAATAAAAACAATTCTGTTCTTGAAGGCAGTAATTCAAAGCTTCAGATAACCTAGCTGGTCTCATCGATCTTATTGTAGAACCTAAGGGTTCTTTAAGGCCCGACAAAAACGTATTAAGGCACATCTCTTCATACAACTTTTGTTTTGATTGAATTACATTGGGATCAGACTCGTGTACCTTCACGTGGTTTATCATTGCTGAAAGAAGTTCTATTATTTTAGCATAAAAATTTTCTACCGTATTTTGATCTTGCCGAATTTTATGCAAATCGCTAATTAAACTCGTCTCATTACGCTTGTCTGAATAGTGCACAACTAAATTATTTTTTATCTCAGTCCAATCCACACGTGTGCCGTACATATTAAGCACTTCGCTAGCCTGTCCAATGATTTTATTCCTTATTGATCGATGTATGATTTTCTTATAAGCAGCATTTGTATTAGGAATGAAGCTTAAAATTTGTTCAACGTTTTCAAGAAAATCATACAAAAGTCTCGGGTTACCATCAAAACTTGGGAGGTCTTTTACTGCATCAGGAATTCTGAGGGAGTTAAAAACCTCACAAGCAACAGTTAAATTGTTGTTTGTCATAGTATTGGTATTAGCTGATAAATTTATATAATTATTTAAATCGTTCGTAGCAGAATAGCCCTTTACAATATTCTGAAGATTTGTTTTTAATTCTGTTTGATTTGTTTTATTGAGACAGCAACTAACGTTAATTTTCTTGGTTTTAGGATGTTTGAATGAAGGCATCGGTAGGGCAATTCAGAAAAGACTCACCTTTTGTACAGTTTCTTGCTCGTTTAATGATGATTTTCGCTTAATTAGTATGCACTTTTACATACAAAACATTTCTCCTTTAGTTTCTATGATTTATTTTTATTTCGTTTAAAAATTTTACATAGATATATGTAGCTTGTTTAAAGGTTTTTTTTTCCTTGATAGGTAAGTGAGTGTTATGTTCAAGTTTCTTGTTTTAAGTTTTATGCTTTATCCACTTTAAAGCATTTTATTATCTTTCTTACAGTTTTTCACATATAAGTCTTCTTTCATTCAAAAACGTGTTCCATTGGGAAGATATTAATGTTTTGCACTTTTTTATGTAAAAGTTTGTGACTCTTTTTCTTTTTATTTATGTGGGAGGTAAGTTTTTTGTACAAATCGCTATAAATTTTTCAAGTTTAAGCTACTATACTATTCGCTTATTGAAAAAAATTAGCACTCCAAAACGACTGCGCCAGTTATGGTTCCCGTAAATCAAAAAGAATTTAAGCCAGTTTAGTATAACATACTTTAATGAATTCCAACTTAAGACTAAAATTACAATTGAATATCATATTATATCGATGAGAGCAAAAACTCAAAAACAAATGAGAAAGGCAACAACAGCATCATACATTAAATTAAATAGAATGTAAGTAAATAACAAAAACGGATTATGACTTCTGATATTAAGTTTGGACATAATTATCATGCTTCTTCAGCGTGACGTGGTTGCCAACGGTGTTCACGTAACTCGCGCGCCGTTTGCTTCAACTTTCTGGATACGAGCAAAAACAAATGGCTTGAAATAAACGAGAACACATGATTCTAGTTTTTACAATTTTATAGCGACAAATTTGGCTTTCGTTACACCAAAAAATCTATCAAACATTTTTGCTGTCATATTAAATCAGTACAAGGGCAACAACCCCTTTTGATGCAACCAACAACAACAACAAAAATTGAAAATCCCATTCCAACCCTCTGTTGCCAATACCCTTGGCATTTGAGTTGAACTTTTCTTTGTTCACTTCGTGAAGACAAAAGCCACCCTTCCAACCGAAATAAATGATAAGCATAGCGTCACGTTTGCAACCACCTTCTCTCTATTAAAATATGCCTGCCAATTCACTTCCGAGTTCCGTATTTACACAGATGCTACAATCAGAAATCTAATCGGGTGACATATGCAAAAAATGGGATGCAGGACATATTCTTCAACCCACCAGCTAGCGCAACCGCCCAACGTGCGTTGTCCTCGTCGCATGTATCGCTCGTGTCGGCGGATGCGGAATCGTTATTTCCTCCTTCTTTTTATTTGTTTATTGCTGTTCGACGACATGGGAATCCTCTCATTAATAAACAAACGATTCAAGGCCACAGGGGTGCACTTTCTTTTATCCAATATATTCAGAAACACACGCGGTAGCATTCGGCTTGGGGTTGTCTATATCCTTGAAGATTTTTCTTCAGTCGTCCTCGTCATTATGTGTCTGTCTATCGGTCTGTCCCCTACCCTATAGTATGAAATTTAAACCGCTTCCGCGGTATTGGCATCATGTGGTATGGAACGACGAACATAGAGTATAAAAGGTAGCAAGTGCATAATACGACGATGTTCAGGAAGTTGTATGTACATAAGTGGCGAATTCTATTAAGGACAAAAAATCCAATTTTAAAGTTACTCCTGAAGGGGTGTTTCGAGAATTCCTCTGGGACACTTGTGTTAGTTCTGGTTACCGAATAATGTTCTAATTCATAATCGAGTTTGAATACAGGTTCTAGACCCTTTTAAAATGTTACCAGTTGTTTTCCTGTTCGATTCAAGGTTCGACATCAAATCGAGATGTTAGCACTGAACAAATTTTGAAATATTTCAAAAACAAAGAATTATCCTTTTTCGTCCATTTTGATGAAAGTACCAAATACGGGAAAATGTTTGCGAATAATTAACGTTTTTGCCAATATCTCGGCTACCAGGCGTTCAAAAAACTTAAACCCATTTTGATTAATAGAGTTTGACGGCTTGATCGGACCCAGAAAAAGGATGAGACCATTGTTCTCCATCAAAGCACAAAAATTAAAATAGGCCTATTACGCTTTTTTGAAAAGAACGTAATGCTGAAGATCTTTTGCAACTTATTTGTCGAAAACTTAAAAATGAAACGATTAACTCGACATTAATCGAAAATTTGAGGTGATGTCAATTCACGAGGTACTCTAACAACTAAATTAGCGCCAAGTTCACGTAAGCTAAACGACACACATGCTGATAAATTGGTGATCATACAAATTGCTTTACTCTCACGATTCGAACAAGTTTCCGCCGAGAAATCTAGAAGAAACCAACTTTTGAAGTAGTTAGACAATGTTCTATGTTCCGACAATTGTTCCGGTTGAAATTCATAGTTAATATGCATCTTTGATTGCTCGTTCACGCTCTAAGGTTTCAAAGAAATCAGAAACGCACATGGAACGTGAAAGAAAAGAAGGAAATGTTCAAATGGTAGTTTGGTGAGAAAATATATAAACAAGGGTCTTGACGTAATGTTTTCATTTGAAATTTAGTCAAGGGTGAAGTTGAGAAATTCTGGACAGTTTTGCCAAACTATTGGAAACGGATGTTTGATAGACTTTGCACTGCGGATTGAATATCAGTCCTTCTTTCCAGAATATTTATTTGAAAATACATCTCACTGATGTATTTGCATAAGAAGTATATATCATTTAATTGCAATCATGTGTCAAAACATTTCAACACAGAGCTTAAGTCCGGACGAGAACATCATATAGGCGCACAAAAGGAGCCATTCCGGAAATTGATTGATACGCCCAAGCAATAATTCTGGCTTCCATCAAACTAGAAAAGTCTTCTTTTTCCTTTTAACGAGTACATATTCTCGAAAATCATATTACAACTTACAATGCTGAATCATAGTTCTCTCATTTCCCGTTTGTCTTGGCCCCCCCAACCACGTTTTGCCGACGAGCGACAGTCTACAGTCCAACAGTATTTATTCGTCCTCGGATCAAAGTCCCGAGTGCTGACATTTTCTCTTCTCTCGACTCAGAGTCTATTAACAAAAGGAAGTAACATTTCATTACCAAGTCGCATCCGGGCGGAAGTTGGGTAGTTTCAAGCTTAGGATATTAAACTCATCTCCCCCGGTTGCCAATTGTATTGTGGTTATACAAAACTCTATCTACACTCTGATGTCTTCAACTTTTACCCACATTTAGCTTTTGTGTTACAACACAAGATACCAAAATATACACACCAACACAAAATATCCTCTAAATGCAGAATCATCATCCTTGTGACTTCCTCATTATTCCACAGTTGGTCCATCCACTATCGTCGTCGTCATCGTCGTCGTCGGTCGTTCTTCTTTCTCGTCCCACAATAGCATACATCTATGTGTGTATAAGACCAACAAGACAACAACAAAGTTCAGAATGAAAATGTCTACAAATCATCTTCTGAAGGCTTTTGAAATTTCTCTTCCTTGAAAATGTTCATCTTCCTGCTTCCGGGATAAAATGTTCATATTTCGAGGACATTTTCAGGAAATAAAATGCGATGCCATCCCCAACTTCCTGTATGTGATATCCCGGCGTATCACCGCCCGTGTCGTCGTCGTCGTCGTTGTCGTTCCTATCACCCACCTACTGCCAATATAACGACATCCCACAGCCACAGCGCACAACCGAACCGGGGATTTTGCATCACTGCCAAGCCTGCACCCTCTCTCAATCTATAAGCCTTCCTTACTCCCATTTCCCATTTTTCCCGGTTTCCCGTTTCCCGTTTCCCTTGTACAGGAACACAGACAACTCAACAACGACGACGACGAGGACGAGTATCTCGTTATAGGTTTTGCATAGGGAAATGTATGGCAACCCTCCAGCAAGCAGTCTTACCGGCTTGGCTGTTTCTGAATCTAAATCGGAGACGAAGCAGGGGTCGGTGTTGAATGAAAGTGGTACTCTGGTAGGTTATTACGGAAGGACATTTTGTGCACAGAAAACTGAATCAGAGCAGAGGACCAAAGAGTAATGTGCTGATGTCGGTCCCCCGCAAAGAAGTGATGCCATCGCACTCAGATGCTCACCCAAGGACGGCGCGCTCTCTGGTGTTTTTTTCTATTGCTCGAGTATTTCATAGTTTAACCTCACTGAGTGGTCCTTGATTGCAAAAAAGCATGAGCTTGCAACACATTTTTAAATGTTAAACTTTCTTGCCACTTGCTCCGTTCGTGTCCGTCTTGAGTCTTCATTTCGAAGCTGAGCTGGAGTCTGTGAATTACAAACAAGAAGGAACAAAAAAAACAAAAACGGATAAAGGCGAGGAATCCTGATTATCAGACTTTCTGCTATGGGTTGGGGTTGGCGTTGTGGGGCAGATGGGTGATGGTGGTACGGTGTAGTTTTTCCGGAGCGAAGGATTGTTTGTCCTTGTGCATAGTGCATACATTTATGTGCGCCGGGATATGTGCTGGCTTTGCGGAAGCGTATGAGCGGATGAACGGAAACTAGTGTGGTAGGTAGGCTATGAGGTCGCACTGCTTCCTTTTCCTTGCAGAAACATAACATTCAAAAAACGAAGGATGACAAAAAAACACAATATTGTAGAGTGCATTGGATATGGGGCGGGAAAATGAGAGAAGAGCAAGATACTTCCTTCATAAGTGTCCTGGATGCATTGACTATCATGGCATGGATGAGGGGGAAAACTATCTTCGATTTTTTCTTGTTCACGGAAGTAGACATACAATATGCAAGAGTGTTTGTAATAGTTCTTAAAGGATTTAAATATCTAAAATAATATTTTTTTCATACAAAGAGCCTTGTCCGTAAATCAGTTAGTAGCAAAATTTTGTTGGCAACTCCCTCAAAATTCAAAATTTAATTGAATTCGAGCTAAAATGTGATCTGGTATTCGCCTACATTCGTCCTTGATGTGGGAAATACTTATTTACTCACAATCCATGAAGGATCTCAGCTTGAGACACTGCAGCCTTTCATCGGGAACGGAATTCAAGGTTTGTATAACAAACACTTTGTTTTTCGAGTGAGGAGTTTTGAACCCAGTTGTTTTGCCAAACCGAAGCAGCAGCGCTCCACAAAGGTATCGTTTGTGGGATTGATGTTTGTTCCAAGGTAGGTGAACTCCTTAACTACCTCGAAATTGCTGCTACCATCATTGACGTTTTGTCCTAGGTGGTGGACAGATGTTGCTTTGTTTGTCGATAGGATGTATACTTTGTTTTGTCCTCATTCACTTCAAGACCAACGAGTTTCGCCTGTTTTTCAATCGCTTTGAAGGCCCAAACCACTGTTTCGAAGTGCCTGTGTCCCGGTTCTGAAACCAGAAGCTAACTGCTTCGACCTTCTATAGATCTTTGAGCTGAGAAAGTGCGGATGTGGGAAATAACTTCACTCAAAAAAAGTGAGGTTAATTCCCACTGCTGGTCATGAAATTTCCCTGCTGAAGTTATTGCTTATGAATTTATTCCCTGCTAGTCGATCTAGCTTTCGAAATTCGTGTATCAATATATTTATTTTGCGTTGGTTCCTCATTTAAAGGTTTTTACATTCAACAACATGTTTATCAACTTCTGTAGTGTTGTCAGATTTGTGTAATGTGAACCTACCTTATTGTTTTGAGTTAATTCTCAATGACATATATCTTCGCGAACACACCCTGCACACACAGCTGTTTGACGCCACTGTCATTTGACATTTCTAATTGTTTTTGGATAAATAACCTCACTTTTCTTTTAATTTTGATTTAATGTTCCATACTTCTGTACAAAAATGCTGAGCTTTCAAACATTCCATGTACTTACTTGGCAAAACGTCACTCTCTGAATGTCTGCCTCTGCCTTCTGATTTAGTTCTTTTATTTCCTTATTACCAAAAACGTGCCACAAAAAATGAAATAGAAATTACCATGGGTACATTCTAATGTATGGCTCCTTTTTTAGGGCTTATGGAAAAGAATAATTTACTATTTAATTTTATGAAAATATTCTCAGGTATTTATGGAAATAATTCACTGCGCACTGACCCTTTAGCCAAGCCATGAAACAACTATGCTCATCAATTCCTCGCTTGAAGAAACCTTCGTACATTCGTTGGTATACCCAACCTGTAACTTAACATTTATATCCGTGGCCGTAACATTATTAGAGGAGTGACTGTCACTCCATGAGTCTGTCTCCAAAGTCTTAAAAATCCAAACCAAATCGAGTGTTAGGGAGCGGCAAAGACTCTTATGGCCGTTTCACCTGAGCTGACAGAGTGACTTAAAAGCGGTAATTTTCCTTGCCAGACATCGTCATAGTCATCTTCTCCACGCAGCACTGATCAGGAAAAGGAAGTATGTGAAGCGAAGCATGATGCGTTTCCTCTGCAAACGCTGCCAACGAAGACGACCGACGACGATAAAGTGAAGATGATGATGATGAGAAAATCAAGCTACTCATAGAGTTTAGGGTCGAGTTTTTTGGCCAGCAAATAAATAATTTTTCCACCACAAGAACTCTACATGCAATCATTCTTTGAAGAAGAAAGACGGCCAGAACTAACAACCTGAACGACATAAGTCTCCAAGTACATATATGAGAGGGCGATCAATTTAGGTGGGACAACTGTATCGGTGTCGTCGTGCGACTTCCGAAGAATCAGGGCAATCCCAAAGAATGGGTTACATCCTAAACGTCCTCGACCGTTCATCTTCGATCTGTCTGTCGGTCGTGGTCGTCGATGTTGTGTTCCCTTCTGGTTTATAACAAAAATTGTTGCAGCTCAAGTACCATATCTACGCGATGGTGATAACGAAATCTTGTCACGTCTTCCAGCTTACCAGCGTTTATATAATCAACAGAGCGGAGTCACACATGCGCCCGCTAGTGGTGAAATCCTGGATGCATTTCTCGTTCTCTTTTGGTCATTGTCTTCTGGATACTCAGTTGGAGTCGCAGTAAGAGCTGTGTAGCTGGTGTTGTGAGTATGTTCTTAAGCTTAAGTCTTGGTCATATCTCTGTATGCAGTTCACGGGTGCAAGACAGTTCTGTGGCACGTGAAGGAACGTTAATTCAGTCATTGGTAATGCGTGTGTACTGTGTGTTTGGACGGACGGACCTGTACACTGGTAGTCGTCCGCATTCGAGTTACCAATAATGATGATGATGATGATCGGTACTGCGGTGATCAGTGTCATTGCACTCCTTTGTGGGTCTCCTCGGTTGTTGTTGGGATTGGAACTTTGTTCTTGGATGATGATGATGGGTAAAGAAGGTCCGATCGCGTAGTAAATAAAAGCTGTTAAAGAAAGACAAGAAGTGGCGGTGGTGGTGGTGCGGAGGTTTCTTCAATTCTGGAAATTATTTGATGTTTTGCTTGGCGATGAATGCCCCTTTCGTCTAATGGTCGTACGTGTTAGGAGCTAAAGTCATGGCAATAGATCGTCCGTTCGTCGTCGCACGGTGCCGGTTTTATCATGTTTGTTTGTTCGACCAACCAACCAACCGAGAACCGACCGATCGACCCAACCAATGCGGAATGCGGATGAGTCCATCGAAATTACCATTTTGTATTCAAGTGCAACCGTTTGAGGGGCTGTTTTATGGGTGGAGTATTTGAGTAGTGTGTACAAGAAGGTACAGTGTAAATGCTTCGATCATGTAATGATCCCGGATCTCCGGCGGACCTCGATTGAAGAATTCCCTAGAGACACACGGGGACATTAACTAGGCTGAGTCATGCGTTGGAGTGCGCATGTTTGTTGTTTCATTCTGTGAACTTACTGATCTTGCGTAATCGCACATAAACTCTTGGAAGGTTCAGACAAATCAAATTTTAAATACTTTTCCCACGAATAGAATTTTGCAATGTGAGGATGATCATTTCTGTTTATTGGGAAGATCTTCTGCTTATAAAATATTTTTGTTTTAGAAAGTCTTCAATATGATCAGGAGTTTTGAACGGTAATACGAATTGGCGCCCAACGTGAATTCTTATTTGAAAATTTCTATACCACGCCAACCTGCTGAATTGGCTGCGAAACCTTATAACATTATGTGAACTATGGTAACCACAAAAATACATGCCTAATGCAACAGCTTGACAACCGAAAACACATCGACCAATTTTCATGCAACATTCGATCACCAAAGGTAACCGTCATAATGCTGCGGTGTAGGACGTAGGCATACAAAAAGGCTTAAACACAATAATTCTTCCACCGCCGTCGCTTGATTTTGCATTGGAGCGATCTGTGTGTGTTGCTTTTTTTTAAAGGCTTTCATAACACAATCATGCAGATCAAATGTGTCACCTGAAACCACGATACCTTGGAAGCCACCCAAATATTTTTGTTCCTTTAAGGTTAAGATACACGCACATCACAACAAATCGGGATCTTCGATACCAGCCAGCCAAGAACTCATCGGCCATCAAAAGAATCAAGCGAAATTTGTATAAGGGAACAACACATTAGGATGTACATACTTTTGCACATTCGCTTTCGGATTTCCTTGCGACCGATCGACATGATTGCGTCCAGACAAGTCCTGTTTGCCAAGTTTTGCGGTTTGATCAACCTGCACTCGCCAACAAAACGAAAGAAGGTTTGCAACTTGATTATTTTTCACGAGGCGAGAAACGGCTTTTTCCAATGAGACGGCTGAATTATGCTCTTTGTGCTGTGTCCCTCTGGCTATCGCCTCTGCCTGTGGCATTGGCACATAAAAGATGCAGCGATTGTCGTAACGCTTCAATGGTCATTCAAAATGGGATCAATTTCATTTTTGGGGTGTCTATACACTTTGGAACAGGCTCTTCTGCTTTTTTTTTCATGGCTTAATGATACAACCCCTAGTTGTTGATTGGCAAGACTCCAATATGGGGCTTGATGGTAGGGATCGATCGAATATATAAGATATTGATTCCCTTTCGCAGGACAGGTCTTTGACTCGATCGACAACAAAGCCAGTTCGGTCTGGCAGTGACGATGACGGTGACGGAGGAGTAAGTTGACATTTGATAACCTTACACCATGTGAAAGTTTTTGAACTAAACCCCTGCAACCAACAACTTACGGTTATATACATTTTTTTTGGCTGGCATTCTGGTTTAACCTGCAGAGATTTATTAAGGTTGCGCCAAAAAATTCTCAGGCATCGATCGCTATGAGAAGTCTAGTGGGACAGTTTTTTTTCCTCATACCAAGAACTAAGAACTGTACTGAATTGACATTCCTGGGCCATATTATGATGGCTTCACGTGAATTTATGTATGACATATCCGTTTATCATAATATTCGGTTCCCGAACAATGATCCGAAAAAGTTTTTGGAGCAGAATACCAATGCGCCTCAAACAATTTATGGTAATTAGTCAGAATACAGAAACCTCATCGGCATATTGTCCGCCGGACCTGTCATTCGGTCGTTTGGTCGGTGGTGGATCGTTTTGTTGATTGTTATTCAATTGTTGGACTTTTATTTTGTGCTTCCTAACGACACGGTTCTCGCTCGAGGAACGTGTGGGTGTGTGATGGTCATAAATAAAGTTCCATCAATTCCACGAACCGAAACAGTAGGACTTTTGGGTTTCGGGCGGGTTTATCTGTCAGTTTATCGCGTTTTATCGGGAGGAATGTTCGCTAAATTGAATTATCAATTTGTTTGTGTTGACAACAAATTATAATGACTGGCCTAAAGGCATCATTTGAAACCTGGATTTTGTATCCGTCCGTTTCTCAGCGATACAAAATGATAAATTTATTTTCACATAAAGCCAACGAACAACGACACGACGACGTAATGTAGAATGAATTTGTGATAACAATTCTAAACAGGAAATAACGCCTTTTGAATACCAAACATGGTCATGATCGATGAAAAGCTATTTGAGAATCGAGATCATCATCAGTTAATTTTGTGGGGTTTTGGTGTGGCGGAATCGATATTGTACTACTCGAAACAAGCTCGAGCGCACTTTTGTTCTTTTCCATTTGACTTGATTTTTAATGGAAGAAGTTTATGTCATTTCAGTTAAATTGAGAATTAAAAATTATTTTATCGACCAAAAGGTGAGTTACCAGCAAGAGTCAGTAATTTCGAAATTTCGATCACGATTTTCGAAGTAATAAGTTTTAATATCGGGAGTTTTGCGGAAAAAATGCTGATTCGTTAAATGCGATTTGACAGTTGTTGTATGGTTTTGTTAATTGGGTACATCCGATGTCATTAAAATGGAATTTCGTTGTTAAAAGCATTATCAAGAGTAAGCAATGAAGACCAAGTCCCAGCAACCAGCACAGAAGAGGTAGAAAGAGCCATGCCATCGGATGGTTTATATCTGTAGAACTCTTTAAATATGGAGGAGGTGTTTTGATGAACCGCATGCACCAGGTCATCAACAAAATGTGGGAGGAAGAATACATGCTATATATGCCCCATCTACAAAAAAGGCGATCGTTTGTCATGCAAAAACTACCGAGGCATATCCCTGCTTAATGTTGCAAGCAAAATCCTATCCAACGTACTGTGTGAGCGTCTTAAACCGTTCTGCAACACAATAATCGGCTCGTACCAGTGTGGCTATAGGCCAGGCAGAACAACAATAGACCAAAATTCACACTGTGGCAAATCCTGGAAATGTCCAACGAATTTCAAGCCGAAACCTACCATCTTTTCATCGACTTCAAAGCTGCTTATGATAGCATCCACCGTCAAGAGCTTATTCGGGATCCCGAACAAACTTATCCAACTGTGCCACTCGACGCTAAACAATACGTAGTGCAGTGTGCAAACGGGTAACACTAACGATAACGACGCATACGAGTTGCTTCAAAAATGCGCTGGGCTTAGACAAGGAGATGCGCTGTCATGTGATTTCCTCGACATAGTGCGCAAGGCAGGTGTGAGCACAGAGAACACTATCTTCAACAAATCCACCCATCAGCTGCTTGGCTATGCGGACGACATAGAGATCATCCTTGATCCAAGAGAGCTGTGGTTGAGGCGATTGAAGAACTGGAAAAAATCGTTGGCCTTGAAGTGAATGAGGAAAGTACATGCTATCAACATATACAAAGCAACATCTGTCCACCGCTTGGACAAAACGTCACTGTTGGTAGCAGCAATTTTGAGGTATTTAAGGAGTTCACCTACCTTGGAACAATGGACGACAACGCTCCAGCCAAGAAAGTTTTCTCATCGCAGCCCCCAGGTTCGAGACGACAAGGAAGACCGAACCTACGGTACCAGGAACAATTGACTGCGGATGCCAGAGCGCTTGGTTTCGGCGACTGGAGAGTGCATGCGAGAGGGACCGTTCCCGATGGAAGGCTGCAATATCTCAAGCTGAGATCCTTCATGGATTGTGAGCCGGTTAAGTAAGTACCTAAGTAAGTAAGTTTTGTTAGAGAAAATGGTTCAATTGATAGTTGGCCGATTTGAGAGGCACATGATGAAAGAAGCATTTTTTTGTTCACCAAACGAGAAATCAAAAACACAATTTCATTTTTTTCTAATATCGACAGTAGAAATCAAAGACCCCTTAAACGCATCCTTTTGTTAATTTTTCCTGAGAAATAGGGAAGCATCTTAACCATACCCTATGTCCATCGATAAATTAAGGATACACTTATTTAAGGAAATTATCCAATATTCCTGTATACCTGTCTCTGTATTGACAGGACAACAAGCCAACAACAAAAATAAAACTAAAAAAAGAAGATGAAAACCATCAGAGAGAGGATTCTAGATCGCAGGTACTGTTCACTTCTACAGATTGTTGTTCCATTGATTCACAAGAGTGATACGCACTTACATCCTGATTGTGTGTATTCCCTTCTTTGAATGGGTTTCCAAGGAATTTCCACTCTTTCAGAGAGATGGATATTCACATTCGAAGTGCAGAGTGACCACTTGAACAAAACCTCATGAAACAAGGATCCTTTATTTTTTCAAACGAAAAACATATACCGGATCGCCGTTTCATGTCTCTTTATTTGGTTGTTAAAAGGACAACGTCTTTAGAGTGGAACACTTGCATAAACAATTCCGAAATATGAAAAGAGGCGGGAAATACTGATCGAAGCACAAAAAAGGGATTCCAACATGTCTCTGATTTAGACAATAGACCAATACATACATGCGTTAGCACCTTCATTATACGAGACGAAGCATGCATGCATGAAATATTCCTCTCCTTATCAATGACATTTTTAAGAAGAATTTATTTGATTGTCATCATAAATCTAGGAATTGTTGGTAATTATTATATTTTTTAATAATCTCTTTACAAATGGAAATTGGTTTTCGTATTATTTATTTCCACTTAATTGCTTTCCAGGTAGATTCACGATGAACCCTTGTTTGTTTGCTCTCAATTCTGAGATCAGCTGATATCCTTAGGCCCGGTGCACACACGCGATTTTTGTCGCGGCGATATCGCTGCGATATCGCAGCGATATCGCAACTTTTCAGTGCACACTTGCGACATTTACCGCAGGTTTCAATATTTATTTTGAGTTTGCCATTAAACAATGGAGGTTTACAGGAAGAAAAGAATTATTTTCGCGTACCTCGTGCGTAAAAATTATGTTCTTAATAAAAAGAAACGACGTCATTGACGTTAATGACTATTCCATCGGCTAATAAAAGGACTATTTTATTCATTATTTCAAAATAAGAGTCAAAATCCTGAACATATTTTTAACAATTTTCGAATGAGTTTAATTTCTTTCGATGAGTTGGAGGTCAAAGTTTCACCAAAAATCAAAATCAAATAAAAAGAAACCAGCATCAAAATCATATATATTTTCCCTTTCAATTTGATAAAAACTCGCGGTAAAAATCGCATGTGTGCACTGCACAATAGAAAACAATGTAAAACAAGACACAAATGCGATTTTTGTCGCCGCGATATCGCTGCGGTATCGCAGAAACTTTTGCGACATTTTACCGCAGAAATGTCGCAGAAGTGTCGCAGAAGTGTCGCTGCGATATCGCAAGTGTGTGTGCACCACTCCATTAGATTGTGAGTACTTTATGTCGTAAAAGCGATATCGCAGCGATATCGCCGCGGTAAAAATCGCGTGTGTGCACCGGGCCTTAAACCGAAATTACAATGACACTTTTGACAGAACTCACGCAAAGCAACAAAGCATTGTCATTAAGAGAACGCAGTCTTGGATTTATTTTCGAAATGAAAAAAACTATCCATTAACATGTTTAAGTTTTGAAGTAGACAACCACAGTTATATGCTATTTTCTTGAACGCGGAATGCATATCTATTCCTTCAAAATATTTTATTTAAATCGTGTCCATTAATATGCCACATTCATATCTTGTTGAATGTTTGTTTCCCCATATTACTTTGGAACCGGACTTCATTCTGACAACGCATTCCAGCTATTAGCTTCAAAATTCAAAGCTAGGCTTACCTCTTAAGAAACTCTAACCACGTACTTTACTCCTTAGAATCAACCATAATACAAATCGTTAGAATAATATGTTAAACTCGTTGGCCCTTTGTTGTTTGGATTGGTATTAACCAGCGCAAAAGATCGGAGGCGTCTCATATCGGTTAAGAACCCATAGAAATTCGTGTAGAAACCTGCTGTGGTGATGATGATCACAGGTTAAAGAAGAAAAGTAGTGTCAATTTAATATGCAAGGCCGTGCTTGTCTTCAAGGAAGAAATATTTTCCGTATTACGTGATAAGTGTTTGTTTCTTTTTTGTGATTTTGTTTTGCTTGTGTCGTCTTTGTGGTGATTGAGTGGTCTCAGTTAATCATCTTAACATAACACAATATTCTAACGCTAGTGGAGTTCTATTGTTTTCTTAGTATACCAGGAATCAGAGAGACTTCAGTAATTCTGCATTCTGAACGTCCTTGTGTTTGCATGTCAACTTTTTAGGTTTTTAAGCTACGAACAAAATTTTGAATCATCCTAAGTAAGTATAGGTGATAACAACACAGCATATTTCTTGCCAAGAAATTCAAATACACAATTTAAATAATTTCTTAACTGCCAAGAGAACATGCGGAAACGGACATCATAAGGGTTCGGATATTAGCTGCAATAAAAAAGAAATCGAATTAGCAAATACACCAACCAAATAACTCCGTATTCCTTTTGCTCAGAGACAATCTATTACATTTTTAAAAACGTTGTTATTTTACAAAAAATTAATACTCTACAAAGTAGTATCTAAGTGGTAAAAATAGAACGATGATAAATACTGAGTTTTCGAATTTCAATCCTTAAATTTGTTGAGCTTCCTTTTCCCCATACAAGTCTCTAGGCCTGGACGGTATAGTGCCGATTATGTTTCAGAAAGCTAAATTTCTGGCAATTCCATGGCTGGAATTGATCTTTAAGGAAGTCTCTGTCTAAATCATGTTCCTAAACATGTTGGAGAAGTTTTTATACCGAAGGCTGGCGGGCAAGGGCACGAATCCGCGAAGGATTTTAGACCAATAAGCCTTACCTCCTACGTGCTATAGTAAAGTCATTTAAAAAATCCCATTTGGTAAAAATGCTGTTTGGTGAAAATTCCCATTTGGTAAACAAGCTGTTTGGTGAAAAATGTCATTTGGCAAAAATGCTGTTTGGTGCTGCTAGAGCCACCTAGGCGGTCAAAGTTGGAACTACAGATTTCGAAAAATTTCGCCACACTAGCGCCATCTTTTTTCCGCAAAGGTGGTGCTAGTAGCACCAAACAGCTTTTTTTCACCCAATGGGAATTTTCAACAAACAGAATTTTTACAAAATGGTATTTTTTCAAAATCTTATTGTTATGAAATTTTGTTGTATATCTCTTCCTGATTTTTTGTTTTTACTTAAAAGGACAATGGGAATGAATCCACTCATCGAAATTAGACAGATTATCAAGATATCTCCTACAAGTATGTTTTGGTTTTTTTTTTCAATATCAAAGGTTTTTGTCTCCTCGTGGTCTGTTCAGTTTGAATAAAAGTGACTCTTGCAAGCCAAATATTTACATTTTTGATGAAACTTGCGGTGGTTTTGATGTGAACATCAAAACACAAAAGCAAGGACAATTCAAAGCTAACGCGCGCGATTGACCCTTTGTTTACTCTTCGAGTTAGTCATAGCAAAAGCCTCCACAACCTTAAATGACTCAAACTCTCCTGTGACGTATACATGATGTCTTTTTTATCAGAGGAAATTCCATTTTTAGCTGACACACTTTTTGATAGTGTGGAAAAATGTATCTTGTTGATTTTCGAAAGTTGTTTTGATGAAGATAAGACTCTCAGAGCGTCGATCCATCGATTTCGATATAAATAGCACAGACATCGACTTGTTATTCAAAGAAGGTGTTTGAAAAAGCCGCGATGAAGACAGTTTTCAAGATATTGTTTTGTGTGTTCGTGCTATTGCAGTTCTTTGTTGGAAACTCGAATGGATTTCATATTTCACAATTGTGGTCACGGTTTAAGGATAACGATGAACCTACATTGAACCGCGATAAGAATTTAGAGGTAAAACTGATGTTTTAATGTAATTTTTCTATCGTAAGACTTTATGAGAATTTTATTTTCTTAAGGTGGTGTCGTTGAAAACAATCATGGAAAAATTCAAAGGAATCGGTTCTCCAGAAGCGGATATGTCGAATTTCAAATACGAAATAGTACACAATCCGATTAGAGAAGATGCAGATTGCGATCCTGGATTCAAGAGAGATCGAAGAGGAGTATGTAGAGAAGTTTGGTGAAAATTGCCGTCATTTGAAATGTTATTTAAGTCGATGTTGATCAATAAACAATACCCTTACGATTGGCGTTAGTAAACCATCCTTTCTTTCAAACATTCGAATAAGTTCAAGTTGCTGACATCGTCATATATCTAATAAAACGGATAACACTAGTTTTGTGGTACACTTTACATGGCCTACAAAAACCGAAGGGGCATAAATTATATATCAAACGAAAGCATTTTTGAGTAGATGTAGGTACAGTGACTATGTACTAGTAAAATATTGTAATGTGTATACACTTTATTTATCTCATACGCTCTGTTTCTCCTTCTATTGTAATGTCTAATGTGTATAGTATACTTTATTATCTCTTACTCTCTGTATCTCTTTCTATATTTAATGTACACACTTTTCTTACTCTCTTTACTTACTCTGTATCTCTTGTTTATTTAATGTACATACTCTCTTTACTTAGTCTGTATCTATTGTTTATTTAATGTACATACTCTCTTTACTTAGTCTGTATCTCTTGTTTATTTAATGTACATACTCTCTTTACTTAATATCGTTTAATTGTAGTAGTAAACACTCGTGAGGGGCAATAATTAATTAAGATTAAGAGAAACTTTTTGTTTAGCATTAAGAACGTTAGCCCCTACAAAAATCCCAGTATTCCTTATTTGTAAATAGAGAGCTTCTCGAACTTTCAGCTTCTCCAAGAACCAATAGGAACCAATAGTAGTTTCTAGAATCCATCATTTTTGTTATATAAATAGCCGTTTAGTGGCGAGATGAATGAATTAATTGTGAATTGCGATAAAGAAAAGTACTCTGTGTTTGCAAAGTTATAATTGAAAGTTTGAATAAATAAGTTTGTGAGTGATTTGAATAAAGTGAATTTGTGTTTTATTTAAAAAGTGAATAAGTTTTAATTGTCGGACCAAGCCGAATATTACAATATTTTGTTCCTTAATTGTTCAAAACAACAAATTTAATTAAAACAAAGTTAAGTTGAAAATGTCAAATTACAGTGCTTTCAAACAGGATGAAAGTGATTTACCATCAGTACCTGCCTACTACGGCTTACCTTTAGGTGGACCATATCCACACTGTCGGTGCGACAAATTCCGACCAAAGTCGGCTAAGTCCACTTTTATATTTGAGAGGACACTCAACCTCTTCCTGATGATCCTCAAGAATACAAAAATAGGTACACACCGCGTCTTTTTAAGAATAAAGAAGCAAGTGTACCCTGCATCAAGATTCACACTATAGTACGAATCGGATTAGTGCCACCTCTTATCCATCTTGGTTCGATTCTGGAACCGTTAACCGGGATACATACCAATAGTAGCTGAGACCAACCTCTTATACAAACTTTTTATTAACTCTTCGAAGCTTTGTCCAGCTGGCAGACCAGGGACACTCCTCACCCTCTCTCAGATATTTATCCACTTTGATTGAAGGGACGGACCAGCCAATCAAAATCAAGGGACATACCCAACAATTTGTCTTATTTCCAAAACGAATATCCACTTTCGGTACTCGTTGATCGTTTTTTCAGCTTTTACTATATCCGAGGATAAAGTATATTTTCTGGATCGCATTTCTCGTCATCAAATGTCCTGTTTCAATCCGCCAAGAAGACAGAAGTTTATAAACATGTTGCTGAATGTGAACCGCGTTATATGTAGAACAACGCACTCGAATGCTGGGTCGACAAGTTATTCTTCCTTAGGGCGGTAACAAATAGAAAAACTGAAACTATTGTCTTTTTCATCCCAAACTTACATCTTAAATTTATTTTTTGTTTTTTAAAATATAAATAACAATTTTTTCGCTTAATCTACAACAAGTTGTTTGTATTTATACAAAAACAAATTGAAAAACAATTAAAAATGTAACATTTTACGGAGATACATTTCAAGCAACATAAAATAAAAAAAGACAAATTTTAAATGTATCCAGCCAGCCTTAGCTTAATTTTGTAAATTTTATTACTAAAGTGCAGTTTTTTTTTTCAAAATCTATACAATAACTTTTTCAAATTGTTTTTGGGAATGTCATTAGAGTCTACGTCTTATAGTATCACAAGAAAGAAAAGAGAGAGAGAATACTAGAATTACGAGGTTCGCGGCAAGATCCCGACGCGTTTTCAAAGCTTTTCCTTGTGTCTTAAATTTCATTTTTTCATCTTGTATCCATCGGTGAATCCATAAGCATTAGCCACTAAAATTGAAGAAATGTTTTGTTTTGAGAAAAGCAAAATATATTTTTGATTTTTATCAACTTACTTTCAAAGTCCTTTTTGTAACATTCAAAGAAATCGGCCAGTAAATTGCCTGGGGGAATCTCCCATGACGTAGTTCCTCCATATTTCGCCGGTAGGAATTCTCTATCAATGTGTCCTGCCAAGGACTTCCAATCTTTTCCGTGGAAGAAGATCTATTTAGACAAAAAAAAAAAGTGTGCCATGAGCTATCTGGTTGACAGAAACAATCACAAAATCACCTACCCTCTTTCGAAGTTTCTCCCTGATGAATGGCTTAAAGATGGCAAACAACATATTGAAAATGTAAGAATTGTTAACAATGTGCACAGCCTTCAGTCTCATGCAAATGCAGTCTTGAACATAGTCGAGTAGCATAATTGCAAAAGATGGTGTGAATTGCATCACATGACTAACTGGCAGACCCTCCATATCGATGATGACAACGGCTCCGCAAATTTGTGATTTTGGCTCTGCCATCGAACCAACAACTGCTAGCTGAATTCCCTTAAACATATCACCCAATGGCACTTTGGATGGCTTCCATTTTTCTTTGAAAATTTGAAATTTACAAATGAGATGGGTTATCATAAGAAGAAGCGGCATTTGAACTTACTTCCGGCTTCGATGACAAGAATTCTTCGGCCATGTTGATCCCTGTTTGGCAATAGTGAGAGAATACCTTCTTCGAAGACGTTTCTAATTGTTGATGGAAGAATGTTGTCACAGACCTCGCCGTATTTCAGTTTCATGTGGTAGAAGTTGACAAGTCTTTTGAGCGCACCTTCTGGATAGTAATGTGCAGGTCTCAAGAACATTTTCATGTATTCATCGTCGAGGGGTAAGTGTAAGAATTCGGTTTCTGAAAAATCGATTTAAACATTTTTAATTTGTTAATTGTACTTAATAGATCGAAATTTTCCTCGCAATTAATTTTAATCAAAAACAAACTTAAAGTTGCACATTAATCAATGTTTTAATAGGTATAACAAGGGTTACGGCGTTGTGCAATTTTCTTTGATTTCAAATGACATGATACTTCTTTGAAGCAAGCAAACTATTAACGTTTATGTTTTAAAGATGTGATTTTTCGTATTGACCTGCTACAGTCGCTAATGATTACATCTATCACAGGAAAGATTAATCTTTTTACTGAGTCATAACCAGTTTAGTTCGATTCAAGAAAATTTGGAATAAGATAAACTTAAATCATGAGAAAATTATCCGTCAATAGCCTGTCAATTTAGTAACAGAAAAATTTAATTTTCTTAAGTTTAGGAAAGCTGACAAGAAAATGCATTTTAATTGCTTAAATGTATGCAACTGCGATGCTCGAGCTGTAGGTACATAGATATGGAAATTCTATTTAACTCTCGTCAGATAAAACTTCTAACATCTTGGCGCTGCATAATGAAGAGAATTTCAGGTTTACATTTTGCATAAACAATGCATTACTTAGAGTTCTGTAAAAAAGATAGTACATCTGTTTTTGTTCAATACTGAATTCATACATAAGTAAATACGTATAATTGTTATTGTAAACGGAACGTGCTCAGGAAATTCTTGATCGAACATTAGATAAAACCTGAATTGCTTGCGACTTGTTCAAAATAAATTATTTAAAGAAATGGGAATTTTTATCGATTTGCAATTAACTTACGTTGTATCAGTTGACGTAATTCTAGAATAGCTTTTTCAACAACTTCTGGAGTCTCACGGAGTTCGTTGCGAGCCTTTTCCAATGCCCATTCTGGTGGATCTTCTTTTTCCAGTCGAATAACCACACTTCCCAAATCGATGTAGGGCAATTGGTTATCGTCAAACTTTAAACTTGCTGCTTCTGGAGGGCTCATGATTATATTTTATTCGAATTTTAATTCACCTGCAAGTCAAGAGATCAAAATGTTTAGTTAAACACATTCGAAAAAATTAAACTAAAAAATAAATTGGTTCCAATGGGGTTTTAAGAGCAGTTTCTTTATCTTGCTTTGGACTTAATCAATATTCCCAAAGCGTGATATCTTTCTGATTCAAATTATTTTATCATGTTGTTTTATTTCGCGGGTATAAACAATTCACAGATAAGGCAGCTTGCATTGCAACTGAGTCAATTTCTTGTTCAAGCATCGATGTACAATTGTAGGAACTAAAGGCAGTCTAATGCGTGAGTCATTTAGTTCAATTGAATTTGTTGATTTAAGGGACTACTTAAAACGAGTTCTCTTTATAGTTTTGTTTTCGTCAGTTCGACTTCGAACCTTTTCAAGATCAAGGCTATATAATGAATCTTCATTGAATTATTACAAACGAGAAACGAGTTATTCAAATTAAACACTTAATAGACGGTTGACCACCTAAAGCTTATGTAGATCTTTGAATTTGGTTTGAAAGATTATACCTTAGTCTGTTTCATTTTGACAAGGTATCAGAAGACATACAAAGAATTAATAAAGCCGTACATAATCAAATTCGAGTTTTGAATGTCAGGAATCAAAATTTGAATGTCTTTGTAAACCAAAGAAGACGTTTAATTTTGTCCCAAGAACTAAGAAACATTTGGGCTACGGTATCATACCATAATTTTGCAACAATTAGTTGGTCTTCAATTTATTTAAGTCTCGGAATTGAACAAACAATCAATGTGACATCGCGATTCCCGACAGATTTTTGTCAGGTGGAACTGGCCATCATGGGAACATCGTAGTTGAACCACAGTCAGTGCTGATGATATGGAAAGACCACTTTTCCAAGCTGTATAATGGCAGTTGCCCGTAGCTTATTGGTTAGGTGCGTTGGCTGCTAAGCAGAACGTCGTGGGTTCGAGTCCTACTCGTGTTTTTATTTCATCTTTCACGGGTACTGCCTCTTGCAAAGACCTGATAAAACTTCCAATCTTCAATCTGTCATGATAAAGTGCTTCTCAACTTTGCCGTTCGGAATAGGCGTTAAGTTGTAGGCCCCCTCAACTCAGAGAATTGTTGATGAGAGTAAGCCATCACTTAGGCCTTGGCTCTTCAAGAGCTGTCGCGCCACTCTATTTATTTATTTTATTTTTATAAATGACGAGCAAAATTCCGCCAACTATACAGAACCATTTAATTTGGGTGAAGCAGGCTACCAATTCCACCCACTTGTTACTTATACAGATAACAGCAGATTAAATTCTTCTGAAGTAATACCATTTAAGGTTTATTTAATTACAAACTTTTATATCGCATTTCAAGTAGAAAAACGATGTGGGAATTTAAATTCATGCAGATGGAAATTGTGAACTTTTCCATATAAAAAAATATTCCACATACGCCATAGTGAACTGAAACATTTTATTTCAAAGCATGCCCGACGAATGGAACCTCAGCATCGTATGCCCGATCATCAAGAAAGATCCTCCCCTGAACTGCACCAACTAAAGAGGTATAAGTCTCCTTAACATCGCCTACAAGATCATGCTGTGCCAGGAAGATGGGTCTAGCGGTTAACGTGGACAAGACCAAGTTAATGTTGTCAGCAAGAAAGGACAACCAATATCGACGTCTTGGACCAAACGTCAGCAAAGACAGATTTAACTTCGAGGTAGTTAAAAACTTCGTCTACCTAGGGTCCGCTATAAACTCAGACAACAACACCAGCGCTGAAATCAAACGAAGAATCACTCTTGCCAATCGCTGCTTCGTAGCACTTAGAAGGGAATTGAGTAGTAAAGTCCTCTCCCGAGCAACTAAACATCCGATGAAAACGCTTTGGGCTGGCTCTTCGAGTGATTTTTGGTCCAGTCTGCATAAATGGAGAATGGAGACGAAGATTCAATCAAGAACTGTATGAGCTGTTCAGTGACACTGACCTAGCAAGAAAAATTAAGGTCCAACGACTTAGATGGTTGGGTCACGTAGAGCGAATAGAAGACAATGCTCCGGCCCGTAGAATCTTCGAATACAACCCGGAAGGACGTCGTAGAAGAGGAAGACCGTGACTCAGGTGGAGCACACAGGTGGTATACTAATTGAAGTATTTTACGATTGAATGCACAAGTTTTTGGAATCTAATTGAAGATTGAACAAATCCAAAATGTAGGGTTATTCGATTTTAATTGTTTAAAACATTTAAATTACATTTAATTCATCAGTTATGATTATTGTCTTTCTACCCATAATTTCATTTTTCCAATAAAATCAAACAAAACAAACATTTTTACAAACCAAACAGAGACGATTTTAGGTACTTTACTTTGTAATTAAAATCAAAACAAAACAGTTCCACTCGACAAAATTTTAACATGACGATAATGAGTTAAACATCATCAGTCTGATTCACTTAATAACATTCATGACATGACCATCCACACGAACATCATACAGTGTGTCCAAAAGTGTTAATAAATTACAAAAGATACCATACAAGGTTAAGGCAAAGTAGTTATTATTTCATCATTGACATAAGGTACACCTCATTTGTATCTCTTTTTATGCTTAAATTTGAAAACAAAATTGCCATTGCGTAGGAACAAAAAATTAAAGAAATAATATTCAGCGATATAAATGACAACAATGCAGTGTCGCAAGGGCACAGAAAAAAGGTTCTACACAGTCTGAATCTACACTATTTAAAGTTCGTATACAAACAACTTTAACTGGAAATGAGTTTTCATTTCACGATAAAAAAAGAGAACGTCGTTGTTAGCACTTTTATCTTGCAAGCATGCTATTATTGTTTTTTTATGATTACTTTGACGATGGACGAATATTGTCGTTTCCGGTCTAGAAGCCACACAATAAATTCAGAGTTTAAATTATCATTCGCAGGTCAAACTCCCTATTAACTTATTCAGTTTACCTTGAGTCAGCATCGAAATCTTATTTCTTTTTTTTATCGCACCCTAAAATGTCAAAAACACACAAAAAATATAAAACCACACTTAAAATCAAGCTTCAAGGCGGCCGGCAAAGTGATGGCGCGACGGTGGCGGAGCGACAGAAACGAGCAAAGTCATGGCCGATCGAATCGAAATCGAACCCATTCGACAACAACAATAACGGAAAATAACTTTGTGACGATCTTGCAGAAAAAATCTTTCAATAAACTTTTGTGACGCTGTTAATTACAAAGGAAAATAACAGTTTCTTTAAAATGCAGTTTCAATTAATATTGCAACTGCAGCTACTAGTCAAGCGTATCCAGGTGTTAACTGACAAACATTGAGCATATCATTTATAGCTTAAGTAGAGATAGGGTTGCCGTCACATGTTGTTTTGTTAATAAACTTCAAATTTGAGTAAACACTTGAATTAGTATAGGGTTGCGAAAAATCTTAAATCATTTAAGGTAACGGCACCAGTCTCCGGGCAGACCCCAGTGTCCAGACGATTTTGCTCTTAATAGGGAATAGGGAAAAAATAGCGGTAGACTTTGGAAAAATATACTGAGAATAGTTGATTTTGTGAGATCTTGTAATAAAATGGAGTTTGTTACAATGAAAATATAATGAACTTCCCATAACTAAGGAAAAAAATTGAGTTTTGCGTTTTTTCAATCGAATTTTTAAGTGTCCGGGACACTGGTATCAAAAAAAGCGAAGATCTAGTCTCCGGACAGCTCCAAGTTTTATTTTTTTTTGTTAAAATTCTTTTTTGAAACCCTTAATTTTCTTGCCAAAAGTAAATATTTGTATCCAGAATAAAAAAATTAAATCATGATCTTTCTGATAGATTAAAAATGAAAAAAAAACTTTAAAAATTGTTTTATCACTGTCAATGTGGTGTAAATCGATCGTGAAATACTGCAGCAATTAAGTCTAAAATAAGGTTCAAAATCGTCCAAATTAGGTTCAAAATCGTCCGGAGACTCTGCTCTGTTCGTCCGGAGACTGGTCCCGATTTCGTTTTTTTTTTATATTTCGTCTAAAATAACAATAAACTAGGCAATAGTTTTTAAATTAATTAGATGCCAAACAATCAGGAAATAGTTATCAATGCCGAAAATGAATTGCTCTATATTGACATATTGAGTTCTTAAGTGGAACTGTCCGGAGACTGGTACCGTTACCCTACTTGTAAGCTCGTTTCTTTAAATTCTTTAATCTAAACCTTGATAAAACGACTGTCCAATTTTATAATTCTCACTCACTTTATCATCCCTCCGGCAACCCTGTGGGAAAATTTCAATACTCCATTGCACAATGATTGCCGCATTGTGCCAGACATGCAAATGCATAACGCAGGAGTTTTATTTTGCTTTTTGTCTAATTTTTTTCAAACTTAGAAACTTAATACATATAGGTTTCGATCTTTTTCTGTAAATTCAAGTCAAGGTGTGTTTTTTATTAACAAAATTAAGATGCGTACATGTCTATTGTGTAAAACACCGAGAGTAATAAGTTTTATTAAATATGCCAATTAAAATGCGCAACACTCAACAAGTTACGTAGGTTCGTATAGAAGAGTCATCTCGTTAAATAATTGCTCCACTGACGTTTTTATTACTTAATTATTTTGTTAGGAATTTTTCTAACCTTTAAAGTGATGAGTGATTTACACATGGGTTTCTATGACAGCATCACAATGGATTAGTATGTTTCAGTGGTGACCTATTGACACTTTGAGAGCCGACGACTTTTCAAAAGGGTTAAGAGAGGTTAGAAGATTTTTTAATTGACATGCGATATTAGCGCAATGTTGTTCAACTACCTCTCACTTTCATTAAGAATGATTGTGACAGTGACACATCATTGATGAAACCGTTTCTAGTCGCTAACAGCCTTGCAATCACGTATGAAACCGTTTCTAGTCGCTGACAGCCTTGCAATCACGGTGCCAACTTTAAGACCCTTTGACACAATCTTCTCCAATGTCATCGTTTGACAATTTGCAACCCTGTTTAGAGATGAATTGTATCATATGTCACCTTTCTTTCACTTCCAATTTCAATGACGCCCTTGGCCTTTTCATGAAAACGATGGCAGATGAAGGAGGAAAAAAAAAACAATAACCACAACTTGCCAAAAGCCAAACTCAACATACAGCACAGTGACCAAATTTTTGGATCGTTTTTTAATGCTAATCAGATTTGAAAAGAGAACTTTATTTTCGTGTGTGTTTTGTTTCCCATTTCGACCGTCACCATCGTCGAGTCGTCGTCGTCTTCATTGAAACAAAGAGAGAGGGGGCCTTGGAGGAATAATTTTGTTGTCAATGACCTGCATTACATTTTTGAGTCTATATTGATTCATGCCACGTTTGTTTATGAGCGCTGCTATCGGATGGGCTTCCAAAAAAAAATTAATGATTCCGAATGTTCAATGAATTCTTTGCTTGTGTGTATGAAGGAACATCAACAAAACCACAGCTACAACCACAATGGTTAAGCTACCTTAAAGAATTTATAATTAATAAGTAGTTAGCGTCAGAGCTCGAAGCGGTACGAATATTTAACGAATTAAAGATTTCTTCCGATGTCTTTACCATCGATTAACCTTGAATCCATAAAGACTATGTTGACGAGGCTCGATACAAAAAACCCACGCGATTTTAAACTCGATCAGCAAAAAGTTTCCACAAGAACTTAAATTCTATTTAACCCCAACTTTAAGTGGCGACCATTTCTATCGAATCTAACTGCTAATTGCAGCATGGATCAATCACTCTATCACTACATATGCAATTGACTTCATTCCCTCACGCATAATAACTGCTAGCTGCAGATGATGATGAGACCGCACCGCTTGCAACACTCCATCAGCAATTATACTCATTGTGCAACACATTTGTTTACTTACTTTTCCTTATGCGTCGTGTCGGTCGTCGTCCGTCGTCGTCGACGTTATCCGCTGATGTTGCTCGGAGTTGCAAAAGAACTTGTAAAAAAGTCACAAAACAAAAAGCACAAGATATACAGAAACAATGGTTGATTGTAATGTCAGACGTCAGAGCCAGAATTATATCCACAAACACACTTTAAGTACGACTTCAAGCCCACACGGAAGACTAATATCGTACACAAGACCGACTGTTTGCTTGAAGAGCTCTCTAGATACTGAGTCTTGGTTTTGGCGAGAGGCTTGATTTCAACAATATTCTGCTTCTGCTTCTGCAGCTGGAATATGGAAATAAGTTGGATCGGAAATTCGCAAACTTCAACGTCTCGCGGTCGTCGTCGAATGTAGGTAATAGGTATGTGAATGGCACAAAGCTTGTATTTCGGTTTTCGAGACGAGAATGCAGTTTTTTGGCGATGAAGCTTTTTTGTATCGTAATGATGTTTAAGACGCGGCTTAGTTAAGCAAGTTCAATAGGCAAGCTACCAATGGAATTTTATTACCAAGTTCACTTGATACTTGATGTTGGCAGCGAAAAAACTGCTGAATGTGCTTATTAGTTGGTTAAAATTAAGCTTAACTGAGAATCAAGTTTGCGAGATCGATCGTGGTCGTTGTCGGTCGTCGTCGTCTTGATCGTTGGCAATGTACCTGCTCATATTTGGTGGTTTTTGGCTATGCGGGTTCCAGTTGTTCTGGTTTTGATAGACTTTTTTTATTGCTGAAGCTTGAACACATGGTACTTATGTGTCTCTTTGGAAAAATAAGGTTAATTTAAAGTTCTCCATTTAATTTGAGGTTTTTTTTGGTTCTTTTTTGACTATATTAATTGAATACACCTGTGTTTGTGATAAGGGTAATACAAATAATGTCTGATCTACAAAATGTTTGGCAACATACAGTTGATGTCAAAGTTGCGGTAGTGTTCCTAGCATTAGTGGTGACCCTATTTTAGTAATGGAAGGTAATTAGATAAACTGCGTGTCTAGGGTCAAATGATTGGGTCTTGTTGTTCTTGATATTACATAAGGAAAAATATATACCTTAGTCAATACTATATTTCCTTCACTTATATTTTCGACAGTGGTTTTTGTTTTGTATTTTTTTAGTGGAGAGGGAGATGTCAATGTCAAATTGACGTATTCTACGCCACAAGAAACTTTCACAGAAAAAATAAATAAAAGAAAACAATAAGAAACAAACAAGTTCCTTGTATTTATTAAACTGTCATTTGACTAAACGTGGCACTTCATGTCTTTGGATTCAGTTTTCTAACCTAAAGTACGAATTTTAGATGAATACGCAATACGCACCTTTGTTCAACCAACAAATAATTTTCTTTTGGTTCCTCTATTCATTTTTCCTATACAAAATATTGACAACCTTCATGATATAGAACAAAACCGTTAATTGAAAAGTAAAAGCAACAAATGGAGATTCAAAAATATTAAAAGAAAACAAAATAATAATTATTTGTTGAAGCACTCCAAACTTGTACAGCGAAAATGTTCCAAAACTTGAATTAAATAGCTCGGTATCAAATTTCATTGTTTTTGCTGGCTATTCTATTACAAAAAAATGTTAATGCAATTGCTGTCAAAGCAGTCTTCCATTTAAATAATAATATGCGGACCAAACAATTGCACAGAAGGTATTAAATAACGTAGGTACAGGTCGGACAAAAGTACGAAACTAAAATTTATTTATTAAGAAATAAGTTGTTTTGGAATGTACTTCCACTTTTATATTCCAGTATCGAAAACGACCAATTTAGCAGCCGAATCAAAATATTTTCATAAATAAATACAAGGGAAAAAGCGTCAAAACCGAGGGTAAAAAGTTTAACCATTAAATTTCTTTAAAATCTGTAACAGAAACTAACGAACAAATCTTTGCTTTGTGACGAAGTCACCTATTTCATCTACCTCATTTCAAATCCATCAGCCGTCACATCATACATAATGCTGACTTTCATTATGCGCAATGCGCAATTAAATTACCTATGAAAATCATATGGCATATGAAAATGACTTTCGGTGTTTATAATTCACTGTATGTTTTTGCTACATTTTTAATTGGGGAAATTGAATTTTCATACCAAATTAGAGAATTTCTGTGGTTACATTCTACTAAGAAGCAAGCTTAATCCTCCCTGGAATATCAAGGGTGCGTAGTGTATTTATAGATTCCTGATATTTTTATACGCTGACCCTCGTAAGAGCACAGCCTACCGCTTTCCTACCGTACACCTGTTCCAATTCAAATAACCATCTTTATTTTAGTCGAGGTCTATCTCGTCCCTATTTAAAGCCGGACTGGACATTGGTTGCGTTGATATTGCCGTACATTTGTTCAGTTGATATTTCCGTACATTGGTTCCGTTGATATTGCCGTACATTAGTTATTTATTTATTTAACAACATCAATTAGAGTAACATAACTCAGTTAGACTGAAAACAATAGTTACCTTGATATTGCCGTTCATTGGTTACGTTGACATGGTTGGATGTTGGTTCTGTCGATATACCCGTACATAAAATATACATACGTTTTCACGAGGTCTTTAATATTTCCCCCTCTACTGTCTCCAAAGACCTTGCTACTTTTGCCTCTCACCTTGATTCCAAACGTTTGCCTTTTATCAACCACAGTAGAAAGCCCCGTTTTTGACCGTAATGAAACTGTCCAACGCGACCCAATTGTTAGTCTTTCTATGTACTACCAGAATGTTAGAGGGCTCCGAACAAAAACCGCTAACGTATACCTTAACTCCCAAAATCTACCTTATGAAATTTTTGCCCTAACAGAAACAAATCTTACTTCCAGTTTTCTCGATAACGAACTATTCACTTCCGACTTCACTGTCTTTAGGGCAGACGGACAGACAAGTGAACTTGCTCCTACTGGTCGTGGTGTTCTTCTCGCTGTTCAAAATCATTTAAGTTCATGTCTCATTGAAATTTCAAAATCCTGTTTCTTTGAATATGTCTGCATTAAACTTGTTTTTCCTACTCGCTGTATATATCTTATGTGTTGTTATATTCGACCTTCTCAGCCCAGCTTTGTCTATCAACTTTTTGTTGATGCTCTCTCTCTGTTGTTCGACAAACTCTCACCTTGCGATGACTTTTTCGTCCTCGGTGATCTTAATCTACCTGATTTGAACTGGTTTCTTTCTGAAGATGAATCCAGCTTCATCCCATCTAATCCTTCTTCCGAAAAAGAAATAATTTTCACCGACCATATGCTAGAACTAGGTCTATTCCAAGTCAATGGTATCTGTAACAGCTTAGGAAGACAACTTGACCTTGTGTTTACCTCTGACCCTTTCAATGTTACTGTCTCCGAAAGCCTACACCTCCTCTCCACTCTCGATAACTATCATCCCCCCCTCTCCATTATCTCATCTGTGTCTGAAAGTTCTCCGTCACTCGAGTCAGACAACTCTACCCGTTTCAACTTTCGGAAGACCGACTTCAATAAACTCAATTCTCTTTTCAGCAACATTAACTTCAATCTTTTTATAAACCCGTCCACACCTATAAACATTTCCCTATCCTTCTTTTACACCTCTATTTTCGATTGTATTCTCCAATGCGTCCCTTATATGGTCAAAAAAAACTATTCTACATCACCTCCCTGGTATACTAGTGAATTGCGAAAACTTCGCAACAACAGAAACAAACTCTGGAAATTTTATTTAAAGTCCCAAACCCCTCTAAGCTATTTCCATTACCAACAAGCCTCTTCTCACTTCTCTTCTCTTAGCAACACTCTTTACCAGGAATATCTCTGTAATATGGAGTCCTCTCTCATTTCGGAACCTAAAAGGTTCTTTCAATTCATCAACACTAAAAGGAAATCAGATGGCATTCCGTCCTCCCTCAACTTCCTTGGCACCTCTTCCTCTGACCCCAAAGTTATTGCAAACCTTTTTTCCTCTTTCTTTTCTCAGTCCTACTCTGATTCCACTCACATGCCTGATCTTGTTTACCATCGGCTGCCCCCGAATGCCCCTCAATCTTCTCTAGCATCTATCTGTATTGATCATCATTCTGTTTTCAATAAACTTTCCATTCTTAAAGATGACTTTTCACCAGGGCCAGACGGAATTCCTGCTATAATTCTAAAAAAATGTGCTCGTACATTAAATGTCCCTCTCGCTAATTTGTTTCAACTCTCTCTCACACAGGCCTGTTTTCCATCCATATGGAAAGATTGCTTTTTTTTCCCAATTTTCAAAAAAGGTTGTAAGAACGAGGTTTCCAACTATCGTCCGATTGCCAAATTGTCGTCCATCCCAAAGCTTTTTGAAAGTGTTGTATATGACTCCCTCTATTTTCACTCAAAATCAATTGTTTCACTTCATCAACATGGTTTCCTTAAAGGTCGTTCAACGACGACTAACCTTGTTCAGTTTGTCTCTTCAACGCTGGTTGCACTTGAACAGGGTAAAGAAGTTGATGTTATCACGACTGATTTCAGTAAGGCTTTTGATAAGATCAGCCACCAAATCATTCTCATCAAACTTCAAATGTATGGATTTCCATCGTTTTTTATTCAATGGGTGAAGTCTTATTTAGAAAACCGCATCTACAGGGTCACTTTTAGGTGCGCAGTTTCCGAGCCCATCTTCGCAACTTCGGGCGTTCCGCAGGGAAGTCATCTTGGACCCCTCCTTTTTGTACTTGCCATTAACGATGTTGTAAACACAATTTCCTTTTCTGACCTCTCCATCTACGCAGACGATATTAAAATCATCAAAACAGTAACTTGCCCTCTGGATTCTCTCCTGCTCCAACATGACTTAAATATCTTTTTTAATTGGTGTGAGAAAAACTTTTTGGACCTTAATATCAGCAAATGCCAAGTAATGCTTTTCTCTCGTAAGCGTTTGTCCTCACATCCTCGCTGTTACCATTTCTCCAACACTCCCATTCCTATTGTTTCCTCTATCCGTGACCTTGGTGTTATTTGTGATAGGGAATTAAACTTCCAGTCCCACATCGATAACATTATTAGTAAGGCTAACTCCACTCTTGGATTTATCAAACGATGGTCCAAAGAATTTGCAAGTCCATATGTTACCAAATCCCTGTATATCACTTTTGTCAGACCTATCCTTGAATATGCAAGTCAAGTTTGGTCCCCTTTTCAAATAACTCAGTCGCAGAGAATCGAATCAGTACAACGACGATTTCTTAGGTTCGCATTACGTGGTCTTCCCTGGTCTGACCCTATTATCCTTCCGCCTTATAATAATCGCCTTCAACTATTAAATCTACAATCCCTCTCCAAACGCCGCGATGTCGCCGACATATTATTCATCTACCAAGTTGCCACTGGTGCTATTGACTCGCCCCTTCTCCTGGATCTTATATTCATTAACACAAACCCATGAAACCTCAGATCGGTTCCTTTTTTCTGTCTTTCTTCCCACCGCACCAACTACGGGCATTTCAATCCTATCAATAGAATGTTACGCTTAGCCAACTCCTTTCAATCTGAACTGGATTTCTCTCGTAACGTATCTTCCATAAGAACATCCCTTTATAATTCCTTAGATTAACTCCTCTCCCTCATCATTTTCCGTCACTACTTCACTACCTAAACTCCATTTTCCTTCCTTATTTTTCATTTTAATTATCTTTTTTTTTTTTTTTATTTCTTTTTATATTGTAAATATGTACATATGTAATAGATTGGAATGTAAATTAGTATTAAGAAATGCTTGCTAATAAGCTTAAATAAAATAAATATTGGTTACGTTAACACAGCCGGATGTTAGTCCCGTCGATATAGCCGTACTTTGGTTCCGTTGATATTGCCGTAGATTGGTTACGTTGATATTGCCGTACATTGGTTACGTTTTGACATAGCCCGACGTTGGTTCTGTTGATATAGCCGTACATTGGTTACGTTGATCTAGGTATAAGTTGTTAGTTATAAGCCTAGATTTAAGTTCAAAGACAGCCTGTTGTATCCATTGAACGATTGAACTATATAACGTACATTTTGCTGCACAAATACTGAAATATTTGATCAACATTGTATTTATTATAACTTTACTATTGAAATAAATCATTTGTAACGTTTATTAGATTACAGATAATTAATAAAGAAGCATTAATTTTTCCAAATCGGAGTTTTACGTCTTTTCTTCAGTTGACCCTGGATCCGCTGAACTACCTCAGCTATCGCTTTACATGCTTAACTAAAGTTTCTAAGTAACGTCATTCCCTCAGCTCCCTGTTAACAAACTTATTTAAAAATTTCGACTAATTAACCGGTTAATTCCCAATAAGAACTTTAGGTAGGTATAATCCTCTAAGGGATGATTTTTGGAACAAAAATTAACTCTGCGCTCATGTTTGTCGAAATTCAAACTATATAAATGTCTTACCTAGTATGATAAAAAGCGGTTCAGCGATTTAAGCGAACGGTTGAAACAATGACATGAAATCAAAATTGCCTACAAGTACACCATACATCTTCAAAAAAGAAAATAACATTTAAAACATACCTTTAGGCGTTTTTGAACAGAAATTCGATTTTGATTATTCCAATTTCAAGTTACCCACACACTCAAAAACAATGAAAATTCTCAACAATCCAAAACTGAATAGCAAAACAAACAACAGCTGATAGCAGACCAAAACAATACTTGTTTTATCGTCAATAACTCTTTTTTCTTTTGTTTTCCACACGTAAAATTTATTCAGCTTACATACCAGCTCATATGAACAAAATCATATAAATGACTCACTTACATGTGTGTTGATAACGTCTTGAACTTTGGTCGGATTTCCGTTGGCATAGGGTTTTCTTGTTCGACCTTTGTTCTACAACTCACAGCGATATTGTGTTCTAACTGAAAACACTTTTACTTTTTATACTCAAATTATATTGTTGTTTGTAGTTGAGGTAATAAATTCGTTTTACAATTTTACAATCATGTTTACAGAAAGGCAGTTATTCTGTAATATAAGTTCTTGGGCAATAATACACCTTTACAATGACCTTGGATTGGCAAATCTATTGTGTTCCCAAAATCAAAAATACTTGCGATCGAACTTATCAGACTTTTATTCCTGTCAGAAATAAGATAAAGCATGGACTTTGATCAGTTTATGCAGCTCATTTTTATCGCTCAAGTCAAATATCGATAAGTGCAGTGTTGTCAAACAGAAACACCGAATTTTATATCAATTTCGACATGTTGACCAATTTAATGCCTGTGCACTTAGTGACGACGAATCTGAAGTGATGTTTCATCGAGATCGCTGGATTTGTAATTTCCTTGGTGCATACAAGGTTTGATGTATGAGTTTGAGATAAGGATATTCATGTGTGGTGAACACTCTCGGCGATCGTATAGTACGTGTTCTAAATCAATTCTTTTTTTTGATAATGTTTGTTGATCGGAAAGTTTTACTTCTTGATTGAACCTATTTGAAAAGGAACTAGAAATTAATGAAAGTTGATAAATCTACAAATAACAAACTGGCAAATAAACTTATCTGAGTATTCATCGGTCGAATAAATAAGAGCGTTATTCGTCAGATAATGTCTATCTGACGATTGAAATCCAATATTTTGTTATCTGTCGAATAAACACTATCTGCTTGTTTATCTGACGATTAAAAAATCGGCTCTTAAATCTATTTATTTGTTCTATGGTTAAAACTTTGCGTTCATAGAATCTACAAAGTATGTACCTACACTAATTTTGTTCCTAAAAGTTATGATGTGCTTTTTAGTTTCCAGCATGATTAGATTCCAGGTATGATGCCCCTGGTGGCACCGATCGACAGGTATGATGCCCCTGGTGGCACGGACCAGCAGGTACAATACCCCTGGTGGCACGGATCGGCAGGTATAATGCGCCTGGTGGCACTGATCGGCAGGTATGATGACCCTGGTGGCACGGATAGGCGGGTATAATGCCCCTAGTGGCACGGATCGGCAGGTATAATGCCCCTGGTTGCGCGGATCGGCAGTTACGAAGCCCCTAGTGGCAATCAATATGGACGGCCGTAGCGCTAACCGTGGATCAGCAGGTACCAAAGCCCCTGGTGGCTATTAATAACGGACTATGACTTCAATATTGAAACCCCTTACCGCTGGTGGGGGGAAGTTCCAATTATGAAATGGTCGGACTTTTTCAGACAAAATCTTTGACCAATATTACTAGTTGATACGATGGTATTATTCGGTAGTAGTAGTAGAATCGATTTTAGCACTATCGTACTAGTCTACTTTGATTTTTTCTGAAGGGAGTTAGTGTATGACTTCGTTACAAGGTGGTGCGTTTATAAGCCTTGAGACGGAAGAGAAATTGATTTAAAGTCAACAAAGAAGGACGCTCAAATACTAACACACTTGACAAGGATTAACGTTGATTTAGTTTAGCCTGAAGAGTCAAGATCCAACAACTTAGATAGCTTCATTAACCAGAGCGAGTTGAAAACACTGCTCCAGACCGGAAAGTCATCGCTACTGATGTGGAGCACAAAGGTAGTAGAGAACTAAGCTGCCAGAGCTACCTAGTATGACGATGTCCTAGGAAAAAGTTGGTTTTCTTGCAAGCAATTTTGTCGAGTAGCCCACTGTGACGTCATGTCTGTATTTTCAAAAAAGTGAAACGTTTTTTCACTGCTTCATACGTTCATCATCACTCTGAGACCTTGAAAAATCTATTTTTTATTTTTAAATCTTGGCAAAGTAGTTCAGCTCCGCTATGCATTGCCAAGGCAATGCTCAACATATTATAAACATGACAATTCCAAGATAACACAATTCCATGTATGTGTCCAAAGATATCAGAAAAACGCTTCACTCCAATCGTAAATATTTACAACATTCATGATTCCTTCGACAAAGTTCAAAACCTAAAAATATAACTTTCGTTTTGTTATTGTTTTTCCTTTCTATTAAACACTCTCAAAGTATTAGAGAGTCTTTCTTTTGTAATATCTCAATCTTAGGTTGTACACATATAAAATAATATTTTTATTGCGATAACTGAACACAGAAAAACAGATAGCTATAATTCCCCAAAGTAGTCGTATTCTCCGTCATCGGTAGTCACTTGAAGCTTAAACAAAATCACTCCAATTTAAAGCCGCGTCGATTCCGCAGTCATTTAGTGAACTCCTCTGTGAAAAGTTGTGTTGTAACGTTCAGACGTGGAAGTATTTAAATTTAAATTTTAAAATTGTTATTTAAGAAAAAACAATGTAAGTTCAAGACAATAAAATTGCAGCACGCAACCCCTTTAAACGATAAAAGCTATCATCTGTTAATGTCTCTCTTAGTCAACTTTCAGAATGGAAAACAGTGATCCAGCATTTAACATCCGCAAAGGCTACACAGCTCCTGAGTCTTGGGAAATCGCAAAGAATGAACTCCGCGAAACCCCCGAACTCAGAGAGGAAGCCATAAAAGAACTCAGAGAGCTTTTGCATGCCGCCGAGGACCTCAATTTCAAGGACGACGATGCATTTCTGCTGATCTTCTTGAGAGCTTGTCACTTCTACCCCAAAAGTGCGTTGGAAAAGGTGAGAAAAAACAGATTTTTCAATTGGTTTGGTTGTCAAGGGAGATTATCAAATCATCTATAAGTGGGCCAAGTCAAATACCCACCTCTGAGCATTATTGGCAATAATTTTATTTTTACTCTGATATAAATGGTCAACAAGTTCAAAAATGTTTGACTACCAAGATTGCGTATCAGTAGCGCGATTTGATCTTTGGCCGCTGGTTTTTCTCTTAATCCATAGTAGTGGAATGTTTTGATAAGCCTCAAGTGGTTGTTGCTCGATTGGTCATACTTCATACTTCAAACATGAAAAGTGTGCAACGATTGAAGATAAATAAGTTTATGGCCATGTTGAAAGTTCTCAAGCTTACAGGTTTTATCAGATTTTTATCTTGTTTTGTTTGTAGATGAAAACAGTTGCCATTTTCCGTAAGGAACACGAAAACCTCGTCCATGGCCTACAGATCGAAATCCTGAAAGACAAATTCATCAAGGGCAAGGTTGTGAATGTCCTGAAGAACTGCGACCAATTGGGACGTCGTGTTATGATCGTCAACTGTGGTGGCAGCTGGGATCCTAGTTACATTTCATCCGATGAGATGTTCCAAATGTTGTACTTTGTCCATTTGGCAGCTCAGCTGGAAGAAGAATCACAAATTCGTGGTGTTGTTTGTATGATGGACTTTGATGGTTTGTCAATGAAGCAGATAAAGTCGCTGACTCCGAGCTTCTCAAAACGCTTGCTGACCTTCATCCAGGACGCCATGCCACTTCGTATGAGAGAAGTGCATATGGTCAAACAGCCATTTATCTTCAAGATGGTTTGGTCGCTGTTCAAGCCTTTTGTTCGTGAGAAGCTCAACAAAAGGGTAAGAGAGATCTCAAATTAAAAAAAGAAAGAAGAAGATTTGACAATGAGGGTTTTCTTTTCAGATGCATTTCCATGGCAGTGATATGAAATCCCTTCACAAATTCCTTTCTCCCGAATGCCTACCAGAGAACTATGGTGGCAAACTGCCAAAGATCGATTATGGTGGTGAGGAATGGTATCCAGCTGTCGAGAAGCATCAAGACTTCATTGGTGAATGGGCAGAAATGGGACCGGCTAAGTGGTAATTTAAGTTTGTTTGGTTATCGGTTATAGTCCAATTCTGCCTGTCTCACTTTGATCTTTCTCTCGAAAAGTCCACTTTTTTTATAAATTTAATTTTAAATGTATTTAAATTTAGTTTATGCGCTAACTATACAAGTAAATAAGATGTTCTTTTTTGTATCTGATTTAAAATTCATGACTGCCCAAAAAGATCAATTTATATGTAATGTGCATCTTTTAAAATTTAAGATTTGATATAAAATGTTAACTTTTTTAATTCTATTTGTTTTTTTTTTTTTTTAAATAAGACTAGAATAAACTTAATTTTTGTTAAAAAAAAAATGTGTGGAGAGAATTTGTTAACTTTCATCAGATCAAATCTTTGATCCTCAGTTCGGAAAGCTCATTTAGGTCATTGAAGAAAAGGACTTTCCCAATGATTTGGCTCTCCTTTTGGCCAGCGCAGGACACTTACACAGGAAGTGAAGAACAGTTTCCTTATCTCCCTGGTCCCCACAACTACGACAGAAAGTATTGCGGGGAATGCCCAACTTAGATGCGTGTTCCCCAACAGACCAGTGTCCGGTGCAATGACCGTGGTTATGTCTTGCCTGGGTCTGCAATATCTTTCTAGATACGACACAGTTGGTTAGGCTACTCCACCTGTGGTTTGATTCAGCGAGAAAAATTGAGAAGATCTTACCATTCAAAGCAATAAGAGGAATGTCGACTCTTTCCGCGAGTGAGCTATGAAGGGCTGATCCTTGCCTAGCCAGCTCGTCAACCCGTTCACTGCCCTCAAAGCCACTGTCACTGGAACCCAGACAAGAGTGACCCTGAGTCAAATGTTCATGCTCGCGAGCTCACTTCGGCATTGTTGAACTAATTTGGAGGATGATGTAAACGAGCAAATCGCTTAAATAACCGCCTAACTGCCCGAAAAGATAGCTGTATTGTGGTTTTGATTTGGATCTAGTTATAGTAATTTGCATACTTTCTAAATCGCGAGTAGTTCAGCCTGAAATACACTAGCAAAGTCAGGAAGCCGAAAAGACATGGGGATAGTTCAGATCAAATTCCTGCACTAACCCCCCCTCCCCCCTTGGGGTGTTCCTCTGCTTAGGTGCCTGATCAAGTTAGTGTTACCTAAGGTAGCTTGAAGCCTTCTATCACTGAGCATGGATACAATCCAATTTTCGGATGTGGTCTTCTACACCCCGGTCAACCAGTGATTCTTGAATGGATTCTGTTAAGACGTTGTTGAAGGCTCCTTCTGTGTCTAGGTAGCGAGAGTAAATTCTTTAAAATGTGTAGTTTTTTCAACTATACGCACTACCTCATGGGCTACCTTTAGGGCTGTCTCCGTAGATTTGTCCTTAAGGTAGGCGTGTTGGGAACTATCAAGAGGACATACGTCTAGAATGCCATTGTCTTAAGCACGAAGAAGGTAAGGCTTATTGGTCTAAAATCCTTCGCGGATTCGTGCCCTCGCCTACCGAGGACCGGATAGTGCATCACAGAGAACTTGCAGATGATAAGAAACTTGTGATTATAAGGAGTTTCAATAAATTAAAAATATACCAAAAGACCAGAACCCCGTGGAAGTAAACAAACAAAAATAGAGTTGAACGACAAACAACTTTCGCGATAAGAAAGTAAATTTTAGTTAAGAGTGGCTGTCAGGATTATTCTTACAGACTCAAGGCCAGTTCGTTGACCCTTGCTTACAAAAATTGGTTCATTCTGATATCGCTTTGGGAAATTACCTCGTAAGAGCTTCTAATAAAATAGGTGGACATGTGATATAGATGTTTGCAAGTATTTTCTCAACTACCATTTTTGTCTTACTAAGCTGACCTATGGTCGATCTCTAATCGCCCGCTCTCAATTTTTCAAACAGCCTTTGTCGATATTTTCATTGAGATAAGAAAGTTATTGTTCATCTTCGTATGTCAATAGAAATAGAAAATATGAGATAAGGTTTTGTGATGTGCCAAATAAAAACAAAGCAAAAGTCAAGTAAAAAAAAGAACAATTTTCTATAATTTCATTTAAACTTAACTTTAGACTTAATTTCCAGCAATCATCACCACTTGGAGGGACCCAACTCTGACCATTCTCGTATATAATCCTCATGAACCTTCACAGCTGGATACCATTCGGGACCGCCATAGTCAATTGTTGGCAAATAGCCACCATAGTCGCGAGGCAGATAATCGGGTTCAAGGAACTTGTGTAGTGATTTCATATCGTCCCCATGAAAGTTGATCTACAAAATTTACATTTAGAATCAAAAGGGTTAAGAACAAAAATCAAGAGAATACAAACCCTATTGCGAAGTTTTTCATTTATCAAAGGTTTCGCCAACGACCATACAGCTTTGAAAATGTAAGGCTGCTTAACGACATGAACTTCTTTCAAACGCAACGGAAATGCATCCTGTATGAAGGCCAGCAAACGCACCAAATAATTGGGCGTTAATGTTTTGATTTGTTTGAATGAGAGTCCTTCGAAGTCCAGAATGCATACAACACCTCTGATTTGAGTTTCTGGTTCGAGAAGAGCAACAAGATGTGCCCCATAGAGTAGCTGGAAACTTTCATCAGACGTTACGAATGACGGATCCCAAACACCGCCAACACTTAGAATCATAACACGTCGTCCTAAATGATCACAGTTTTTGAGTACGTTTATGACTTTGCCATTGATGAGTTTGTCCTTAAGTGGTTCGAGTAAAAGTCCGTGAAGAACACTGGCATAGTCCTTACGAAAAGCTGCAACTGACTTCATCTGTGTGATATAAGAAACAATTACCAAAATGATGATAAAACAATAAAAGTCTGCATAGGGATTACCTTTTTTAGAGCACTCTCTGGATAAAAGTGACATGCTCTCAGAAAGACCAACAGGAACTCGTCGTCATCCTTGAAATTGAGATCAGAACTTGCGTGCAGCAGTTCTCGAAGTTCCTTAATAGCTGCCTCTCTAATCTCAGGTGTTTCACGCAATTCTGCCTCAGCCAATTTCACAGCCTCTTCACTAATATACCCCGCCCGGATATTGAATTCCGTGTTGCTTCCCATTTCAAAACTTTTAAAATTATTTTATGCAAAACGACTCCCGCGCGACCTTAATCGAGCAATCAGTAACTCACTACTTTTAAGTTAATTTCGATTATTTTCTTAAGTAATTTCAGTTATTTATCTAATCACGAAATCCATAATAGCCAAAAAATAACAATCTCGATTCGATTAAGATATTGCATGCAATAAATTTGAGATTAAGCGTTGCTTTGGGTAGATGTATTCCTTATCGTTAGCAAAAAATAAAAGAAAAGAAAATAATTGTTAAGTGCGACTTTCCAGAACGGAAATCTAACGCCAACTGCGAAAATGCATAGAGCTGCGAAATCTATGGAAAATGCTTTCGAACTTAAACAACAATAATTACAAATTTGTAATTTGATGTAGAATGATCCAATATGAAACGAGATTAGACAAAAAAAAAACTGTTACTACTAAAAAAACAACAAATGAGTATAAACAAACAAGTAAAAAAAGGTAATAAATATATGCTGTGCTTTAGAACAAATAAAAAGATATCGGGTTGAGTAACTTGATGCAGATCAAGTTATTTGTTGAAGTTGACACTAAATTTTTTTTCCTTTCCCCATCTAGAAAGGAAGCATTTAAAACACAATCTTCGAAAATAATGAACTAAGCTTGTTTTTAACTTGAAATCAACTGTATTGGTAGGTACTTCCTCTTGAGAAGAAGAAGAAAAACGATTTGACGAGCCAGAGTATTAAAGTTAATCCTTGCCTTGATTGACGGTAAAATGGTCTAGGACTCTTTGCAAAAATAATTATCTAACTGTAGCGTTTTGCTCAAAGCAGTAATTCAGGAATGTAATAACAAAATCTCAATTCTATTTGTTTAAACGGTTTTATGAACAATTTAAAATTATAACATGCAACATGGAACCTTATAGTACTGAAACGATTATATGAAAACGAGTTAATATTGTATGGAAATAAAATATTGATCTTACTTAAACAGACTTGAATTTTCAAAAGCCTTTATTTTTATGTTTTTAACTATGAAAAATCAACAAAATATCTTTTTATGGAAAACAAATATTTCAGGAAAAAAGAAAGTGAAGAAAAATCGGACGATTTATTAAGTAGAAATTGTTTTTCATCTCCTTTCTTTCAAGAAAAAGTAATTTGACAATATACAGGATGATTCACGACCAGTGTGCCAAAAAACTAGATCATAAAGGTTGAGTTCAGACTAGATATAAATCATATCAGAGGGAGCTTCCCAGTTAAGCTGGGAGGGCCAATCTTCTTAAAAAATTGACTTATTTAAAAAAAAAGATAATATGAGCGGCTTTTTCCACAATTTTGTGCTTTAACTTATTGCAAAGCCAATCGGCAGCTCTAAACATAGTGAAAAAAATGAAAGGTTAAATTTCAGATGTTTTCAATAAAAAGAAAAATAATAATTATCAGTAAATCTAATATTTACTTTATCACTTGAGTCTTCATAAAACAAGGATAAAAAAGAAAAGAGAATAGCAAAAGAAAGTTAAATAAAAACAAAAAAATTCTTTCTTAGGAAAAAGTGGTTTTGATTTTTTTCATTTAGAAAATAATTTTCTATTAAAAAAAAATAGTTCTACATTTACCTTATTGTATCTACCTATAATATTTTGTTCTACAAAATAAGTAATTTTTTTACGCACTGCTCATTTACAGGGTGATAAACAAAAATATAAAAATATAAAAATATGAAAATATCACACACAGCAATATTCTCACAAATATAAAATTTGAAAGTCAAAACACTGATTTTCTTAAAGTATTTATTTGATTCTTACAATAGACAAAAAAGAATAAACGAATTCTTTAAATAAAAAAAAAACATACTTAGTGTTAGTAGAGTAAATACAAAACTACCCGACCAGAGGGACATTGTACCCACTCTAAGGAAATTATTAGCGGTAACTTAAAGGATGAGTGTGAAGTTTTCCCGTCAGTTGACAGAATCGCCGCAATTCTGAAAGAAGCATCGGATAGTGCAATTTTCCAAGATTGTCTAACTTATGGAAATATTAAATTTGCAAAATTTCTAACCGAGGTATTCCGTCGTGATTGTACACGAACGTTTTTTTTTTTTTCAAAGTCAAACTCCAGTAAACTGATGGCTTGAGACATGCATTGTAATGTCAGTTTCGCCATTTCTCGAAAATTGGTCGTACTAACTCACAACAGCCACATTCGCTGACTCATGAACAACAACTTTGCAAAGTATAATACAGTCTATTTTACTCCTGAATATTGTTGTTTTCTTTCAGTGAAGGAATTTTCCTAATCCTATTAGTATTTCCGAATATTAACATTTATATGGGTTAGCTAGTAATACAATATATCCTTTGCTAATAATAATGAAAATATTTTTAAAATGGAAACAGAAGTTTTTGAGTTTAAAATACAAATCTTTCCTCTTTATAATAATATGTACATTGTACCTACATAGGTATGAGTGTTGATAAAGCGTTCTGATTTTTTTTTATTAAGTTTTCGACAAAATTGAAATCCACTTTGGGCATAGTTACAATTGAAGAATACAAAATTAAGGTTTGAAAATAATTATATTTCATTTTACAATTCTGCTTACAAAAAAATTACAGAAAAAACCGTAAAAAGAAAGTTGTTTCACACTTTCTATAAAAAATAGTATTTGGCAAAATGTGAATGATCAAGTCCACTTTTTGATTTTATCCAATGATATTTAATACGAAAAGGTTCCATGTGACGAAAAGTGTGCAAAAAAGTTCCATGTAACTTAAGCGCGTTTGATTTTAAAACGGCATTAATTACTTGAAAGGTTGCATGTGAAACATGGAACCTTATAGTATTAAACAGAAGTGCGAATGCAATGAAAGTTGCACGTGTTTTTTGGCTGTAGGGTTGCCAATAATTTTTTGAAATTTTTTATTTTTCTTTTATCTGAAAGCCGGTTCAATTACGAAAATTTTGATGTAAAAAAGTCATTTTTGAATTTTTGTATGACATGCAACCCTATAGTACTCAGCCAGCGAAATGTCATTGGCCATTTCCCTGTGTCATAACATTTTTCAAAGTTGCATCTCGTCCGCCATTTAAGTTTTTTTTTTTTTCAACTAGTACTTATGTATTTCGTGAATGGTAACACTTAGCTCATGTCTGATTTGACAGATAATTAGTTTTATCCTTGCGCTGAACGAATATGGTTGTGTGTACGCTTGAACAACGCTGGCAAATATTACGACATTACTTTGAAAATAATGGTAACGTTGCAGAATGTGTTCGAAAATTGCGTACGGATTTTGGAAGAAGAGAAGCACCGTAAGCTCCGTATGTTCGTTATCTTGTGAAAAAAGTGAAAAAAAACTGGCATCCTCATCGATAAACCAAAGCGTGAAAAGCCAAAAGCGATCGACTTAGAGAAGATGCCGATTTTGCAAAAAAAAATCATCTTTTCAGATGAAGCTCATTTTGATCTTGGCGGGTATGTAAACAAGCAAAATTGTCGCATTTGGGGCACAGAAAACCGGCACGCATACATTGAAAAGCCGATACACCCAAAACGAGTCACTGTTTGGTGCGGATTTTGGTCGAGAAGCATAATTGGGCAATTTTTCTTCGAAAATGAGCAAGGAGTCGCCGTTACAGTCAATGGCGATCGTTATCGGGCCATGTTGAACGATTTTTTTTTTCACAAAAATTGAAGAGGAGGATATTGGCAACATTTGGTTTCAACAGGACGGCGCTACGTACCACACAGCTGAAGCTACACTCGATGTTTTGCGCCCTGTTTTTGAAGATCGCATTATCAGCCGCAGAGCTGATGTCGTTTGGCCACCTCGGAGCTGCGATTTGACATCGTTGTACTATTATTTGTGGCGTTCCGTAAAAGATAAGTGTAACGCCGACAAGCCAGAGACAATTGACGCTTTAAAGGACAATATTCGTGAAGCCATTGGTGAAATACAGCTGCACACAATCGATAATGTGCTTAAAAACTGGACCGATCGTGTCAGCCGAGGCAGCCATTTGAATGAAATTATTTTCCATTATTAACCGGAAAGATTGTACTTTCAAATAAAAAAAGAAATTTGAGAAAATATTCAGTAGTTTTTATAGCATATTCGAAAAAAAAGTTATTTGGCGGACTCGAAATGGTTTTACTACGACAATGAAATTAATAGTCGAACTGTGACAGTCAAAGATTGTGATGGTGATGTTGATGTAGCTGTGAATGGATATCATCAACGAGAACTTTATGTGTTGAAAATGCAAGTCGTCAAACCAGCGCATTCAACGCAAGTCTACATTTCTCAAATTGGAGAAACGCTTCAAATGTTTCAAAATAGATTTGCTCATAAAAACAAACGCCACGTTAAGAAGATTCTTGGAAAAATTAACATCAAAATATCTCAAGGTTATAGAAGAATTTTGTGTTGATGTGCAGTCGGAAAGATGCATCGACTTCCTTTCAAGTCAAAAAGTGATTGATCTGTTGCACTGTGAAGTCATCCATTCTGATTTCCTTGGGCCAGTAGAAGTCACTTCTCTAGGAGGTTCGAAGTACTACGTTGTCTTCAAGACTGACTACAGCAAGCTCCGTAAACTGTTCTTCCTCAAGGACAAGAATGAGGTGTGTAAATGTTTAAAAGTTTTCTAAACGAAGCCAGAACTTTGGGTCACACTGCTTAGAGTTTGTGAACAAAGAAGTTTCAGCTTTGTTAGGAGAGTATGGAGTTGAGCAGTGTATTACTGAATGGGACAACAGAACGTGAACTTCGAACTATAGTCGAAGCTGCTCGAAGCATGAAGTTTTCTAGTAAGTTACCAAAATGTTTTTGGGCTGAAGCCTGCAATACTGCTGTGTATGTTTAAAACAGAACTGAAACTGAAAAGTATTGTTCTTATTCTTAGTCATGACGTCATTTTCACACTTTGCACTGTAACTTGTGAGAATTTTTGTCAAGATGAAATTGCAAATAATGAAAAAGAAAAATTTGAGTTTGTGTTAACTCAAGAAGATCTTGAAGACAAGGAAGTAACACAGGTTTCAACTAATATTGAAGAAGATTCTAAAAACGAGGAAGAAATCAATCAAAATAAATGTTGATTTTGAATCAGACAATCAAGTAGCTGAAAGTGAATATAGTTCTGAAGAAGCAAATGGAAATGAAACACTTTCAGAAGAATTTAAAAGAAGACCAGGAAGACCAAGTAAGAAGCCTTACTGGATAACCACAGGTGAAGAACGGAAGACTTACGCTGAAGCTGTGCAATCAAATAATTCTGAAGAATGGCTTTTAGTTATAAAAGAAGAATTGGAATCTCTGGCAGAAAACCAAACTTGGAATTTAATAAAGAAACTGCAAAAGTCGTTGAAAATTCATTTCAACAAATGAAAACAAGCCAAGATTCAAAGCAAGACTCGTTGCGAAAGGTTACGTCCAACAAAAAGGCATCAATTATAATGAAACGATTAGTCCTGTAGCTTTTAGCTTTATCAGCAAGAAATAAGCTTAGCAAACAGCAGTTCGATGTGAAGACTACGGTGAGCTTGAGGACTGAGGAGGAACCTCAAGGTTTTCAAGATGGAACCGAAGGAGTCTGTGAGTTGAAAACGAGTTTATATGGATTGAAACAAGCTTCTCGATGCTGGCATAAATGTTTCTTTGGAATAATGAAGAAGTCTGAAGACTGACGGAAGAAAATTCAAAAACCGAAAATGTCAAAGAAGAAGTACCCTATAGAGAAGCTGTTGGAAGCTTAATGTATTTATCAACAGCAACAAGACCAGACATTGCACTTGCAATAAGTTCTGCTGCAAGAAGAATGGAAAACCCTACCAAAGCTGATTGGAATAATCTGAAACGCGAGACCAGCAAAGCTGTAATCAATTATCCAGCAGGAGATTATTGTCAAGAATTGAAGATATACAGTGATGGTGATTACGCTGGACATTTAAAAACAAGGCGCTCAACAACGGGAGTAATTTCAATGTTCAATGAGCAAGTCAACTTCAAAGAACTGTTCCATTGTCAACAACAGAAGCTGAACTTATGGCTGCAACAGAAGGTGCCAAAGAAGCTATGTGGCTGAAGTATCTCATGCAAGAACTGATTGGAGAACAGAGAATAATATCAACGCTTTACATCGACAGTGCGAGTGTTTTAAAGCTTTCAAAGAACTCAGAATTTCACAAACGATCAAAGCATATTTAAGTTCGTAATTTTTATGTCCGAGAATGACAAATTAACATTGCAACCTATATTTGGAAAGGACCAATCCGTTTTCAAATGTAAAGAAAGGATATTCAAGATTAACTTCAATAACTGTTTGGTGTTTATGGAGGAAGTGTTGAAGAAGATAGAGCTCCGGGCATTTAAGCACTTAGTCTCAACATCCTGTTAAAGGACCGCACGATAAGATGACATTTACATACACTTGAACTTACTCTTCACAAAACTTACATCGAATTAAATAATAAGTATACGCCGTAGTTATTTTTCAATTAAATTGATTAAATTTTACTTAATGGAGCTCAGAGAAATATTCAAATTAAAAACAAATGTTATAAAATATTAGAAATTCAACTCGAACTCTTTGTCCTTCACCCAATTTTCTACTCTTGAAAACTCAGCTGATTGGTTCAGTGGAACATGACATAAGTTAAAATTTATTCAGTTCATTCGCCAGGGTTGTTGCTCATTCAGTTCCAACCTTCTAGGTTTTATATTAAAACTATATTTGAGAGATCGTCGTGTTCAGTTTTGAATATCTCAACGAATTATTATCGCTAAGAGCTGGTACCATCTTGGCAGAGGATACAAAGGATTAAACAACGTGTTGACTACTGTGCCAATTCAACGTTTTCGGTGATAACGAAAACTGAAGTGAAAGTTAAGCACATAATTCAACCGGTGATGTTTTGCATATTTTTTAGAATTGCAATTAGAATGCATTTTTGCCCATTTGAAAAATAAACTCCCCGTGTAGAAAGCTAAGCTCTCCGATTCGTTGCAAATGCAACTTTGCACTTAGTCAGCAAACTATTGCACTTGATAGAACAAAAACTAAGTGTCAAATAAATGCATATAATTAAGTAAAACGTTTGTTGTCTAGATTTCAACTTAGCAATGTTGCGTGCGTCCATAATTAACTCTGATTTGATTTTCCTTCATTGTCTCAATTAAATAAAGATTACATTGAAAATAATTGGACTTGATTATAGTCTTTATTCTATACTAAGTCACCTGTGAAAAATCTTATTGATGTTTTGAATTCATCTATTTGTTTTCGATGTTTTCGTTTAGTTTCACCAGTTGAGGACTAGATCCGTTGCACAAGTGACTAAAATAAGACGCATTTGGTTTGATTGCATTTCCCGTGGAAAGTTTACTTCACGTCATGTATTTAAGAAATTAAAAATAAACTGTCAAAACGTCTTTCACATTTTGGCAATGTCTTTCACGTGTCGTTGAACCCTTTAACAATCGAGTCGTCGCCAAGGCACAAGGAGAACGGATTTAAACAATGTTAAATTTATTATGAACCAATTTATTCTTTTAATTATGGTTGAATAATTAAAAAAAAAAAATGGTCATGGTGAGTGGGCGGGTGGGAGTATTAGGAATAATTCTCTGCCTTCCCTCCCTCCCTTCGGTGACACTCCCTCGAATTCATCTTCGGGTTCCATTACTTTGGAACCCTAATGATAATGGCATGATGGAAAAATTGTAACAAAGTCCAGGGGCCTGATTATGGGATTCGTGGCGGATCATTTTCAATTCGACCTTTCAAATTCGACTCGCTTCGTACTTCCTTATTAACGAATTCGCGGCGGATCGAAAATATTTCTTCCTGTGATTTCACACTTTTGGTTTGACTATTTCTTCCAATATTCCACTGATTTGAATAAACATTCTTTCGCCTGTGAATCCGCCAAAAAAAACTGTCGGATTTCAACTCACCAGTAAACATTATGACATTTCGAATTCGTTAATTGGTCGAATTCAAATCGAAGAAGGCGAAAGAGAAAGCAATAATTGAAAAAATGTCAAACTCGCCATCAAAACGATCCGACGCCAAATCCATAATCAGGCCGCAGAATTGCGACTGCAACAAAAAAAAAAAAAAAACCCCACACCACCGACGCGACGAGCTGAGCCAAAGCAAGCATGCCGCAGTCGTAGCCTGGATCCCCTTTTCAGCCTGCAACCTGGATCGTTCTTAGGGTCCTGTAGTCCTAAGAGCGTGAAGGGTAGCGAAAGGTTGAAGAGGGAGGAATATGGGTTACAGATTAAACAATATTTTTGTTGGTTGTAATAAATATCAATTTATTTACTTCATTTATGGATGTTGTTTTCTTTTGTATGTTCACTGAGGGACGTTTTTGTAAATTACTCTAAGGAAATCTTCTATATATTTTCATGTTTGTTTTGATTGAATAAATCCCGCTCTAGCGATTCATTTAAAAATGCAACTTATGTAATTAAACTAATATTTGACAATTTTAAATGAAACAAAATATAATTACAACAAAACAAAAGAAATATTATGTAATAATCCAATAAAATTCGCCAGTTTGTTCGCCTCGTAATAACAAGGGATTTATAGAATAGCAATTCAACATAATAGCTTAACATTTGTTTTTCTATGTTTATATTATCCTTAGGGGAAATTTAGCATGCTGTTTAGCTAGGTTATAATTTACAATATCATCATTGCTGGATCTTCCATGCACATACGGAAGTGTTGCAGCCATTGGGCACCAACAGCACCGTCAACGGTCCTGTGGTCTGCACTGAGTGTTACGGAAAGAACAGTTATCTCTTTGAATCTGAAATTAAAGTTGTGTTTAAAGTCGAAGTTTGTGCAGGGCGTGTACTGTTTCTATTTACCCTTTGGGGTTAGTGGGGTCTAAGACAAGCCGCTTTCTTGACGTTCCCGCGGCAAGGATGCAGGATTGTGGTGGATTGATAACGGCACAGAATTGGTCTATACCTGAAATTAAAATAGGAAAATAAATAAACTGTCTTGAACAATTGAAAAACAAAACAAACCCATCATTCCCAAGTTTGAAACGGTGACAGTGCCTCCTTGGAATTCATGGGGCTTCAATTTGTTAGCGCGAGCTTTGCCGGCGAGAGCCTTGACCTCGTTGGAAATCTCAATAATACCCTTCCTGTCGGCATTGTATACAATTGGTGTGATGAGCCCGTTGTCTGTAGAAACGGCTACAGACACATCAACATTCTCAAACCTAAGAAAAAAGTGCCCCATTAGTTTTATTTCATGAAGAGAATAGAAGTATTCAAATTTACTGTCTAATAACGGTGCCCATCCAGTATGAGTTAGCTTCTGGAACCTTACGGCAGGCTACGGCTACTGCCTTAATGATGAAATCGTTGACAGAGACCTTCACTTTTTCTTTCTCCATCTTTTTGTTGACTTTCTCACGGAATTTCAGCAGCTGTTGATGCAAATTGAAAAAAGAGATTTACGGTTGTTGTTGTTATACTGAAGAGAAAACTTCTTACAATGTCAACATTGCAGTCGATGGTGAGATAATAATGAGGAGTCTGTTGTTTGGACTCCAATAGCCGCTTGGCAATAACTGCCCGAACGTTCGTAACTGGGATATCGATGTATGGCCCTGGGCCGCCAGGTTTAGCGGCAGCTTTAGGAGCCCCTTTAGGAGCACCTGCAGCTTTCATGCCTGCAAGATCGGCGGATGTTATTGAACCATATATGCCACTACCCTTTCCTACACGCAATCATTTAAGCAAATAAACAAAACCAAACACCACTTTGTTAGAAATTCAAACTCAAACTCTAATCACTGCATACCTTCCAATCTAAGCTGCTGTTTCTCAGCCAAGTTCTTGGCCATCGGACTAGCATAAACTCGCTTACCACTGTGATCAGCTGCTGCTGGTGCGGCTGCTGGAGCAGGTGCTGGTGCTGCTGGTGCTGGTGCTGGAGCAGGTTCTGGAGCAGCAGCAACTGGAGCTGGTGCTGGAGCTGGTGCTGGAGCTTTTGGAGGAGGTGCTGCACCTCCTTCGTCTTTGAAATCTTTGAATGCAGCCACATCTCCTGCATTTGGGACAATGATGCAAACCAGTTTGCCAATTTTGACATCTTTTTGGCCGGCTGGAACAAGGATTTTTGCCAGATAACCTTCTTCGGGGGTTTCAAATCCCATTGTTGCCTTGTCGGTTTCGATTTCGGCCAGCAAGTCACCTGTTCACAAGAAAATTCGCTTATTATTTCTTTATTTTATTTAATTTCTAAAAGAAATCTTGTGAACTTGAAACTCAGCCTTCAAATGAATGGTCGCAACCTATGGCGTAACCTTAAATCCATTGGTTTAGGCAAACAAAGCAACTACTGTCACACAGAACTCAATGATCTTAACTCAATCAATAGTCAATTTCGGCCGATTTCTTACGAGATCGCAAGCAGGCTGTAATGGCTGGCAGTCAAATGGCAACCTTTCTTCCGAAAAACAGAGGTGTACCTCAGGGGTCGATTTAAGGGCCTGTGCTTTTATCATCCAGGTCATCAACAAAGTGTGGGAGGAAAAATGCATGCCCACTGACTGGTCGAAAAGCTCAAACTACCGAGGCATATTCCTGCTTAATGTTGCATACAAGATCCTATCAAACTTACTGTGTGAGCGTCTTAAACCGCTCTGGAACACAATAATCAGCACGTAACAGTGTGGCTTTAGGCCAGGCAGAACACTGAGGTAAATCCTGGAAAAGACCAACGAATTTCAAGTCGAAACCCAACATCTTTTCATCGACTTCAAAGCTGCATATGATAGCATCCACCGCCTATACTTATGAATTCGAGATCCCAAACAAACTGATCCAGCTGTTCTGCCTGACGCTAAACAATACGCAGTGCAGTGTGCAAATGGGTAACAGCTCATCCGAGTTGTTTCAAACCTGCGCGCGCAGTGTTAAGATAAGGAGACATCATCGGCCGATCCAAGAGAGCTGTGCTTGAAGCCTTCACAACGATTGAAGAACAGGCGAAACTCGCTGGTCTTGAATTGAATGTGGATAAAACAAAGCACATGCTTTCAACAAACAAAGCAACATCTTACTACCGGCTAGGACAAAACGTCACTGTTGGTAGCAGCAGCAATTTCGAGGTAGAGGAGTTCACCTACTTTGGAAGAAATATCAATCCCACAAACGATACCAAAGTGGAGAAGTGGAGATCCGACCAAGAATTACCCTAGCGAACCGCTGCTGCTTCGGTTTGGCAAAACAACTGGGTTCAAAACTCGAAAACCAAAGTGTCACCTATACAAAACTTTGATTTTACCAGTCCTACTCTACGGCGCCGAGTGCTGGACGATAAGTAAAAAAGGGGAATTGATGCTGGGCACTTTCGAAAGAAAAATTCTTCGACGGATTTTCGGTCCCGTATGCGACGATAGCGAATGGAGAAGAAGGTTCAATCGCGAACTGTACGAGCTGCACCAAGGTGTGGATGTAGTTCAGAAAGCCAAGAAAAGACGAATACATTGGCTCGGCCACATCGAGCGAATGGACGACAATGCTCCAGCCAAGAAAGTCCCCAGCTTCGAGACGACAAGGAAGACGTACAAGGACCTAGACTGCGGATGCCAGAGCGCTTGGTTTCGGCAACTAAAGTGCATGCGAGGGATCATCCCCGATGGAAGGCTATAGTGTCTCAGGCTGAAATCCTTCATGGATTGTTAGCCGGATAAGGAAGTAAGTACTAGCTCAAGCTCATAAGTATATTCTGTATACATTGTATCAATAAACTAAACTAAATCTTACCTTCGTTCAGCTTGTCACCTTCTTTCTTCTCCCAGCTTATAATGGTACCTTGGTCCATTGTTGGCGAAAGTGCAGGCAAGGTAACTTTGATGTGATCGGGATAGCTGGCATAGGCGCGAACGAAATTCGTACTCCATGCTGAAGTTTGTTTTGGCCTTTGCAGTTGGTAATCAGATATTCTGAAATTAGATGAAAACTGGCTAAGTCCATTGTTTGACTATTCAAATTTAAAATTGACTGTTTCAAGCCGGTTTCTAATTCTAAGACAATATAGGATCTCTACTTTGTGTCACTACTGTTCAAAAATTAATTAAGAAGATAATTTTTTATCTGTTTTCCATTAACTTCGCTGAATTGGAGATATTATTGTTAAGATAAAAATACAAATCTTTCAAATCAGAGCATGATAACTGCTTGGTCATTCTTTCAACAACTTCTCGCCGGCCTAGTAGCTTTCCAATAATGTTCAGATATGTATTGACTTTTACTCTTACGTCACAATCTTGGTCGGAAGTAACAAGATTATTGGCAAAAGCATTGATTTCTTCACTTCAAACGTGTCATTTCTACTTCCTCACGCAATCAAACTTCACAAAACTCCCCGCGAGATTCGACGTACACAAAATTTATCTAACAAAAACGTAGATAGGAGTAGGTCAGCCGCACTATTTGTTGATAAATTGATTAGAATAAATCAGACCATTCAAAAAGCGCATGAAACGATTCGATCGGCATAACGAACTCACAGCCAACGCATGGAAGTGGAAATGGCAATAATAGATGTAGCATTAGGTTATTTTGTGCATTTGACGTTTGTCGACCACGAGCCGGAATAGAACAGCTTTGGTGAAAATGTTTTCCATTTCTCCCCCACAGCAGCATTCAGCAAAAGATTACACAACAGTATTTCTAACCTTACCTTACATCAATAGCAAGAGCAAAACGAAGTACTTTGCTTTTTTTCACTTCAGAATTGGAACTTCCTTCAGAATTGGAACTCTCACTTACCTGAAAATCTGTTGTTTCCTTGTAACCTGGGTACTTAGGAGCCGAAGAGCCAACTTAGATCTGCATCGGACAGCATTGGACAGAGATCCTCGTAGAATCGATTCGTTGCGAATGGCAATGGTTCGTAGCATTTTGGTCGATTAAGAAATTCGTGAAAACTCCGTGTGGACAGACGAAACTATGTTATTGCAAGGGTTTCTTTGTTTTTTTTGCAAAAAAAAACAAAAGCGAGTGATTTTGGATTAATATTTAAAGGAAACCCGCTATAAAAATTTTCGCAACCGACCTTAGAAATTTTTGATAGGTCATACGGGCTGATGACAGTTCAGATAAAAGCTTTTATTTTTTTGTTTTTTCTTGTTTGCTTGAGAATTGAGTGGAGCCTGAGTGGAGAGCTTTGAAAGAAGCTTGCTGAAACGTCAAAACGGAAATTAGTGCTGTTTGATTACATTTTTTTTTAGGTTCAATAGAAATTTACATAAGGGAGTTTTCCCATTATGGATGAATCGTTTATTGTTCTACGAAAAACACAACTGTTGCACTTTTAAAGATTTCTACAATCATTTGATTACTTGCAATTCCTAGAAAACGAAAGTATTGTTTGGCGATTGAAAAGATAAAAAAAACACGTGTTATTTTCTGTTGAATACAATCATCAACAACAATCAATCAAAAAAATTTTAAAAGTTAAACAATTTCAAATATTGAAATTAGCATTGAAAACAAAAGAGTGAAAACGTAGTGCAAGAAAACGGAACACAAACAGAACTTTTTTGACAGTCGAAATCTCGAAATGTTAAATTTATCTAACGGAAATTCGATTCGAGTCTCGCCTTTATATTTGGTTCATGTTCATGTTTGAGCGGTTTTGTCGCCAAATTTGTTAATTCTTTTAAATGTTTTTGTGCAACAATTGTTTTGTTGGAAAAATTATTGTTTATAAAGTGAAAACAAAACATAAGTGTAAGTTTTAAATTATTTCTGGTAAAATTGTGATGTGTGTTTATGTTTTGTGTGTGAATTCAATATGTTGGCAAGAACTCCAAGAACGCTTTACTTAGCCGCTGGTGCAGGTACGTTTAAAAATTCAATTTGAAGTTCTATTTGTATCGGTATTCAGTAACGGAATAGAAATATATATATTTTCTAAAATTTCAGTAAAAACTGGACAAGATTGAGTTCTCTCCAAACATGAATAAGCCTGTTAGTAATTGGTAGTCATAGGCCGCATTGGCCTTAACTTCAGGACATTTCGTAAGCTAACCCTTTATTCTGATCAATTCAAAGCACTTGGTAAGTCCTATGCAGTAATTACCTTAAGAACTCAAATTTGCATACGTAGTTTTTTAACGCATTTTCATTCTATGTAGTTAGCAAGCAGTATTAAATAAGATAAGGTATCATTGTTCTTAATTAAAGGAATGATTATTTATATTTCTCTTTATTGTCTGTATTGACCTCACTTCTAAGTTTCTCTTTGAGATCATGCGACATTTAAAGATGAACTTCCCTTTTTAGATGCACAAAGGTTTCACTAGGAATTGCAAATGCGAAACAAGCCTAAAATTCTTAATTCATATGACCACTATATTCTTCTGTCAAGCCTAGGAACTTCTTAGCCGTTATTATTGGCAATTTGTTTAGTTTCCGAAGAGACCATAGACAAACAATATAACATCGATAAGCTTAAAAGAGTTCAAAGAACTGCCTGCATTGAAACTACGGGAGCAATTAGATCTTGCCCCACTGACCTTCACATTCACGAAACAGTCTCCTGTAGTGCTTTAAGACTGAGGGAATCGGGTCTTTCGGACTAAAATTAGAACCCTCTGACTACACGTTACCAACCTTAAGCTTTATTAAGCAATTTAAGGTTGAAATTCCAACTAGGCAAAATTGGAAAATTAATAGCCCTATAAAGAATTTTGACATCACAGTATACACTGATGGTTCCAAGATGGAACTCGGTGTTGGGGCTGGTGTCTTCTCCGAAGGACTGGGTAATAAAAAATCCTTTAGACTGCCCGATAGATATAGCGTATTACAAGCTGAAGTTCTACCGATTAGACAAGCATGTAGGATTCTAAAACAAGTAGTCAAATCTGATAAAGTTACAAAAAATGTAGCAATCTTTAACGATAGCAAAGCAGCTATCAAGGCTACAGCAACCTGAATTAATCCAGAATCGTTAGAAATGGCAAGCAGGAGCTCGCAAGTCTTAGCGACAATATGAAAATTAATCTAGTCTGGGTGCCAAGGCATATTGACATTTAAGGTAATGAAATCGCTGATGAACTGGCCAGGACGGGATCAAACCCTCAAATATCTCTAGCTGAGGAAGTTAGTATTCCCCTAGGAGTCATGAAAATGGATATTCAAAACCATTTTCTTAAAAAATCGAACGTAAGATGGAAAAGTCTCACCAACTGCACTATCTCGAGACGTACCAAGGAACTTCTGAATAAACCTAGGTCAGACATTGGCAGGATAGTTGCCACTGGCCAGTGGGACAACATGCCTTGAAACTTGGTATTCCTTACAACGAATTATGCCGAAGCTGTAGAGATACGGCGCAAAGGGAAACACTAGCACTTTTTGTGTGAGTGCCCTGCGCTTCTAAATGCTAGAACAATGGCTTTGGGTACTCCCTTCCTACGGAGGCAGAGGCTGCCCAGAGCAGCCATTCTAATCTATCTACTACAACAAAACTAAAGTGAAAATTTGATAATGTCTAACGAGTTATTTTCTCTTAAGGTATGGTTGTTAATAGTTTCTGACTCTTGATAATTTTTTTTTGGTTTTTTGATTGTAATGAAAGCATTTCCGCTCTTTTGTGGAAGAAAATCAGTTTCGATATTACGTTGTCCTTGGCTGAAACAGAAACTTTGACTGGAAATTAGTGATCGTTAAACATCGATAGTCAGGGACTTCGATAGTATCGATAGTTTAAAGAAAAACTATCGATACTATCGATAGACTATCGATAGTTTCCTTTGAAACAACTTTTAGCCATTGGAACCACAAAAAAAATGTTAAAAAATTATATGGGTCTTCAAGATCACTAAAAATGGGGAAATGCACGATCTGGAGCACAAACTTGCATTTGTATTGCAGATAAAACTTATAAAATAGGTTCCTTTTATTCTGTAAAGCACAAACTTTGTGTGAAATCATAGTTTGTTTTTGTGTTAATTTAACACTGCAGTTGTGAACAACGACACCAATGGCTTTTTCCGTCAATTGCTTTGTTTGGCTGGAGGTATAGCTATTTCCAAGCCGATCATCAGACTCCTTTATTAGTAGTGCTGTCTAGTTATTTTCATATTAATCGAAAAACTTTTTGAGTTCACTTTGGGATTTGAACCTAGACCAGCTAGTTGGGAAGCCAATGCACTACGCATTGCGCTAACAACTCCACTGATATTTGGTTTCCCATTGTAGACTTTGTATTGTTTATCAATTGCAATGAATAGACATGCATTTTACAAGCTCCTCAAAGTGAAATCGTTTGATTCACTTTAGAGGAACATGACATTTCTAAAAAGAAAGTATTACCTTAAAATAAAAACAATATTCCCAAATAATCAAAAACAAAAATCGTGGATCAATGAAAAGCAAAGAGAGAATTTTCACAAAATTGACGAATTGAAGGAAATAAGAACAAATTAATTGCATTTGTCTAATGTTGGTTAGTTTTATACCTGCAGTGCTACTTGTTGCTTGTCACAGTAAAAAATACCTACTATGGAAAAGGAAATACAAATACAATGATATTGCTCATGTATAGTGAAGTGTCTATTTGCTTGTTGTTCTAGAAGAATACTTTTTTACTGGAAATGCAAACTCGATAGTATTTTCAAAACTATCAATACATTCGATAGTTTTTTACTATCGATACTATCGATAGACTATCGATGTTTAACGATCCCTACTGGAAATGAGTTCATTGTTTTTTGTGACCTTGACGGAAATTTGCAAACATCAGTTCTGTTTCTATGTTGCATCGTTACTTCCTACTTTGCAAACTAATTGTATTTTTGTCCGTTTAGACCTTTAATACACTGGTAAAATAGCTTTGGGCAAGTAGTATATCAAAATATTTTTCTTTAATGCACCTTGTAGAAGCTAAAATGCGATAATCAACCTTAGGTTAGTCCTACTCGTGCCCATAAAGTTTTTATTTCATCTTTCACGGGTACTGCCTCTTGCGAAGAACTGACAAAACTTCCAAGAGTATCAATCTGTCATGAAAAAAGTGCTTCTCAACTTAGCCGTTCGGAATCGGCGATAAATTGTAGCTCCCCTCAATTCTTACGCTCCCAGAGAATTGTTGATAAGAGTAAGCCGCTTAGGCCTTGGCTCTTCAAGAGCTGTCGCGGCACTCTATTTATTTATTTATAACCTTAGGTTAGTAGCTTTTACATCGATTCACGACACCCTTTAAGATTGGAAATAGATCCGGGCTCCCGATTATTTTTGTGATTTTGTTTATTTTTATTGAATCGAAATCATTTCCACTTTTGTCGAAGATATTCTGTTTCGATAATAATACATTGGCTGAAACTGAAACTTTGACTGAAAATGAGTTCAAAAATTTTGGTTTTTTCTTGTTTTTGTATTTTTTTTATTTAGAAAACTTCGTTCATATTACAAACTGGTCTTAATATTGAAATTTAATTACATTAAAAAAATATACATGTGAAAAGAGAGAAAAAAAAACTCCACTCATAAAAAAGGACGAAAGAGAACGGAGTTTTTTGAGACAGAATCGAATTAGACGTCGTCGTGTGCAGTCGATATAAATTTTGCTAATCATTTTCATTATTATAAACTTTCATTTTTACCATTACCCATTTCTTATTTTTAATAAACGATTTAATATTTATTCTATTTTTGTTTAACAATATAGTTTTACAGTAACTGTAGATTTAGTGTTGAAGGTCTTTTCTTTCTTCTTTGAAATTCCGCTTCATTTATTGTGATGATGCATCTTTATCAGGTGAAAGAAAAAATATAATAATTAATTAACTTTTGTTTGAAAATATATAAGCAATTGAACAAACAAAAAATATAAAAAAAAATAAAAATTCGTAGAAAATAATCCGCATATTGAATGTACTTCAACATGTGCCGGGTTTCATATTCACCAGAGCACCTGATGAAGTACAATAGACATGGGATAGTATTTTTTTTTTTTTAATTTTCGATCAAACCTTATAAGATTAATGTATTAGGAAAATGAGGTATTCACTTGTTGACTCCACTTAAATGTTGATTTTAATCTAGCACTCCGCGCGCTACTTCAGGTACCTGACTGCTTTAAAATATTAAATGGTATCTCAGCCCCGGTCTCTGATTAGCGCGCAAAGTATTAGGATCTTAAAAATATCTTGCTGCATCCTGAAAAAATATTCACAAAAATTAAGGATACATATTTACATATACAACACGCAATCGTTAAAGAATCACAATTCCACAGGAGAAAGGGAAAAGACTGGTTATTCCTCTTTAGTTTTATATTTAGCATTTGTAATCGCTTGTTCTCTTCTTGTTCGTGAAAAAGGAAACGACCTTGTGGTAGCTCTACAATCTACATGAATATGCTTAAGGTGAATGATCTCCACAACTTTACACAACCATACAACTCTCATGTCATGGCTACTTCCATATAAGATGAGCTTTTTTCTTCAGTTTCGTTTAATGTTGCTTGCTTTTTTTTTTGCTTTGCCATAGGAACAAACCCAAAACTCAAACACAAATGATTATTACATGCGCCAGAAATATAGATACAAACGAAAAATAATAAGTTAAATCAAATCATGTTCGTAGCGAGTGGCGAGGCTAGTGTCTCTGTGTGAGGAATTGAAATACCTACTCGTACAAATATAATGACAAAAACTTTTTGATAAAATGCAAAAAAGATCAAAAAAGCAGTTCGTTCGTTATATTGACTTTGTACCCACACGTATGCCGATTTTGAGGCAATACTTGACGTCGTATGACCGAGTATGTGCATATATGGTGCCATTCTTTGGAGTGCGTTTGGTTTTGCAAAAAAAAAGCAAAACCAAGCCGAGGTCGGGGGAACAGGCATTTGTTTTAAATGGCATTTCTATGAGACAACCAAGTGCTTTCATAATAAATAATGCGTAACGTTCAGTCATTGCCAACACAACCAAAACCAAGATAACACAAACTCTCCACTCTCTGACTCCATCCGTCCGTTCATCAGAGAAGAAGACATTTTGCTACAGAATCAGTAGATTTGTCATAAATTTATCGAATTCAAAGCGAGATGATGTCATTTCAGAAAGCAAAGAATTTTTCCATCAAATTTCTTCTCTCTCCCGAATCATCCATTCAATGCCAATTGTCCACCAATGTCTTTAATATCATCAAAAGAAAAAAAAGAACAAGAAAAGAATGCAAAAAAAAAACCTGTTGCAAATTTAAAACAAGAAGACTACAGGATTCGACATGAAAAAGATCTGGGAACTCGTATATTCGCACACATCACGTAGGCTGATAAAAAGGGAGGGTAGTCGTAGTAGTAGATAAAAAGAACTTCTTTAAAAATAGATCTTCTTGATCTAGCAGGAAAAACCGCACTGTTTACTTTCGCATATTAAACGAGTATGTACTCTCCTAGCGGCACGACAACGACTATAATTGTCAGCTGATACGATGACAAATACAAAAAGACAAATTTCCAATTTCAAACGAAAACCATCGCCCAAAAATCATAAGTAGAACTTTTCAGGTCCACACATGTCTAAATTTGCTACCCTGCTTAAAATATGTATTTTTTTTTTCATTTTTTCGTTCGTCTTCAGAAATTAGATGAACAAACATTGAGATTTTTTTTTCGTTCGTTCGTTTCTAGTTCTTTGAAATTTATTTTTTATTTTTTTATAAGAAAAGAATACAAAATAAAAGAGAACCTATACCAAGACTACAACATCAAGTAGAGGATGGAAAAGAGAATTCCAAAACCATCGTTTGTGTCGGTTCGGTCGTGCACAAAACACAGAACAGAATAAATCCACGTTGTTGCCAAGTGGGGCTCTGCTGGCAGCAGTAAAATGAAAAATAATAAAAAAAAAGATATAACGATGATCGAGCGAGCTGTGCCTGTGCCGAGCCGACACAACACGCACACATGAGAGTTCAGCGATCGCTTTAAAACACATTCATATAACACGTGCCCAACTACATTCATACTAAAGACGGAGCCACAGAGCACAGAATTTGCTAATTACTCATGCAAAAAAGCTTCACTGATAAGCTTTTTGCAAGCCATTCCGTTCGTTCCGCAAAATATCGATAGTGATACCGAAGACCGAACACCGAACCGACACTGACAGCCACTCCACTACAATTTGCCGGTGGCAGTGGGGCGCGGATCGCTGTCTCCAGATCTTTAAAATGGTATTTGTGTTCAGCACTTGAGAAGCAGCAGCAAATGAACAATGACAGATGAATATAATTTTCGCGAAAATACCTTTGGGTGGGGCAGATCCACACCATATATATTCGCTACATCGCATACATTCGTACATATATTACAGAATAAGCACTTTAGACTTTCTTTATGGCGAGAAAGAAGAATCTCTGGTCTGGTGGTGGTTTGATAATATATATTAACAAAAGCCACTGACCAAAGGATTGGACAGCGACAACAACAACAACGATAGCTTACCGGCTTTCTTGTATTCAATTTTTAAGAGTGAAGGACGGCGACGGTGCCAGCACCAGACAGTTACAAAAGAGAGCCACGAAACAAATTTGTAACTTTGACTATAAATTTCTATGAACTCTGAAAGCTCTCAAAGCTTTGATTCACCTTATGGCCAGCTGAATAAGAAGAAGACAGGCACATGAACAGAGCACAGACACAAACACAAACCAACCAGCACTTGTGTGCAGTGCGAATTTTTGTGGCTTATTCCATGTGACCGGGGTCGTCTACTTCCTCCCTTCCATAGACAAGAGTTCATTTACAAAACAGCTGTAATATACGTTTTGCCGACAGGCCGACACCGACTTTCATCCAACATGATGACAAAACTATGAAAAGCTCAATTTTTGTTTTTACTTGTCAAAGAATTTGTATACGCACGTTATTCAATATTTCTAATGACCTTAAATAAAATCATCTGGAAAATAACATAATCGTCCACACCGACACCACCGCCACCGTCCACCAGGCGGCGACGACCAGCTGCTTATCTCGAATGTTCCAATATTTTGTTCGGAATGTGAACAAAAATTATATCCCAACAATAATAATTATTGTGCTACGAAGAAGCTATACTATAATCTCTCTGTACCGGAAATAACTTTCACATACCTCAACATTTACGTCATATATACCACGAAGAATACAAAAAAAAAAAAAATTAAAAAATAAAAATTATTTATATACATAAAAAGTAGATGTATGAAAAGGCGAATGAATTGCTAAAAATAAATACCAAAAATTTTAACGAGTTCTTTGAGTTAAAAAAGTTTTTTTTTGCAAGTTTCACAAAAAATCAGTTTTCACATGTTACACATACGCACGAGTGTCTCTTTCATCACCTTTATTTTAAAGTTTTTTCTTCCTCTCATTTATGAGATCAATTGTCAAAATATTTTATTGTTACTTTGTTTAATTGTTTAAAATTAATTTATTTATCACACACTTTTGAAAAAAGTACGTTGAAAAATATAAAATTCACTTTAGGGAGTTTTTTTCACAAAAAAAAAAAAAATTCAAGACAACAGCACAGAACTTCTATTCCAAACCAATTCGACCGGCTGTCGCCGTTCAAATGAGTATGCACACCGTCAAGGAGTTCACTTCGAGTGTCTTTCTTTTGTGTGTGCCTGTGCCTGTGGCCTGTGCATACAAAAAATAAAAGCTTTCCTCAGTTCGTCTGTCGGCGACAGCGGCGGCGGCGGCGGCAATGATATATGTACTCTGTCGCCTCTATACATACATGCACAGGGGCGGTGGTGGTAGCTGTGGCGGCCGGCGCGGCGCTGCTGGTTAGAGGAGCATTTGGAATGGGTGAGAGTTGGAACTTGGGAAGCAGCAACGTTGAAACGTACACGTCTACTAAGATGACGACAGTGAGAATTAAACGCGACGACCGGTGGCGACCGAAACCGACGACGACGACGTGATCAACTACATTTTTTTCTTTTTTGGACGTTTTCGTAGCGACATGACACAGAGCACAGCACCGAATATGACAAATCACAAAAATAGCTCGCGAAAAAGAATTTTATCAAAACGAAAAAAAAAACTGATCCTCTCTCACAATTGACTTTGACCAAGACAGGTTTAAATCTACTCTTTGTAGAGCTTTGTAATCCTCGATGTAAACGGACAAACGGACGGAAGACAAATGTCGACAACGATAAGGACGAACACGATGGCTACCACAAAGACGACGACGGCAGCGTGTTTGCCTTGCCTTATGTCTGTATTTGGCAGTGACTTGACTTTAGTTTCGGGTAAATGGCATTGGCTGGTATGCGCAGCCAAACTTTGGCAGAAAAACACATTCGAGAAAAATTGCGTTTCTTCCCCGCATTTTTTGTCAGTAATAATGAGTACATAAGTTATATTTTTGAGTGTGTGTGTCTGTGTTTGTGTGGATGATACAAACAAAATAATAATGAGCCGGCAATCAGTTGCGACAAGGTTGACCCATGTCGAAAGCTTTTCACTATTTCTCAGCTCGACTCGTTAGTACTGCCATACCGGTATTTTTGAAATAGTCATATGTTGAAAACTTGGTTTCCGATCTCGATACCGATCACAGTTCTAACTAACTTTTTCTTCCACCAAAATCAACGAAAGCAAAAAAAGACTTCTTTTTCTAAGACTCAATTTAGGTACCGGTACCAAGGACGGTACCAGAGAACGAACACACGCTTCTTCAAAATCCGATTGCGAATGGAGTTAAGAATCGACAGAGCGCTTCTTGAAGACTTCGCCGACTCGCTAACGACGATACATCCGAATTCGAATAAAAAACCTCTTAGTCATTTCAATTTTTGTTCTTCAGTAGTGCTTCTGTGTGTTTGATAGCGATGACGATGAGGATATGTGTCTGTTTGTCTGTTTCTGTTTCTGATTCCCCCCTAATAACCAGCAAAAAAAAAAAAAGCACACACTTTTTACACAATTGGAAGGGAGAACAGAAGATTGTGTTGGTTATATTATTATTATTTTTTGTGTTCTTTTTTTTTGTATATGAATAAAACACCATCAACCACATCACATCACACCCATCGATTTTCATCATGATGGTAAACATCATCAGTCTCAGTCTAGAGATGGTTTATGTGTTCATTCTCCTGCCGAATTTCACGCGAGTACTGCTGCTGATCTGGTGGTATTTGGTTGTGGGCTTTATGTATCTTTTACATGGCTGTTTTGTTTTTATTGTTCCGACGTTGTGTTTTTTTTTGCCGTTTCGTTTTGAGGCAGCCAGACAACCTTCACCAGAGAGACGCAAATTGCATACAACTCAAACCAGGACTGTGAGCTTTTTTTTTCTAGTCAGGGATTCTTCTCTACAATATTCCCACTTTCCGCAATGATGCCTGCCCGCTTGTGCTCCATCTTCCATCATCATCCATTTCCATTGTATTGTCGTCGTCCTCGCTCATGTAGACTTGTGATTCTGGACAGAATTCATATAAATAGGAGTTGCATTTATGTGCGTTTGTATCGGTGTACAGGCCAGAAACACGTGTGTTGTACGATTGTTGTTTGACGGTGGCGGCGGGTGTAAAGGCGGCGACCACGACTCCATGGTTGTCTTCGTCGTTGTCGTCTAATTTTGCTCATGCCATTGCCGTACCCAGCCCCTGTCCTAAACGGACGGTTTCCAAGTCAAGGGATAAACGGATGGCTGTAAGATGGATAGGTAGACGGATGGATGTGGATCTAGCTAGATGGCCGCCGCCATATATTTGAATGGATCTGATGGATAGTGAGACTTCGAGAATGAGAGAAAGAGAGCGAGAGAAATGTTTTTTTTTTTTATCTTACAAGAAGTTTGAGGATTAAGCTTTTTAGGCAGACAATTTCACTTGACAGAGACGTCGGGTTATGGTGATGATGACAATGGTAACCAAAACCACTACCAATGCAATGAACTTCCTTCCCAGTTCCCACACCCTCTTGGCTTGGCTTGGTAGTTACCTACCTAGATCCGATAAACTATCGTCGTCGTTGCTGGTGGAAGAGATGGACCTCTGCCAAGTGCTGCATTATTGGAGTAAAACTGCTGCTGTAAATTGTAATAGGTGGGGCAGTGGCATTCACCTTGCAAAAGATCAAATAATAATAATTATAGATGTCTGGCAAATCCAACGGATTAGGCACCGAACCTAAAATTAGCCAAAGATAGACATATGAAGGGCCTACTAAGCGGGAGTCTTCTTTTGGTTTGGTTATGTATTAGAGGTCGTAAAATTTGATTGTTTATTGAAAAACGCAATGGTGCGGTGGCGGCAGCACGGCGGTGGCTCGGGTCAATACCACACAAATTCTTCTTGCATGTTTCTTCAAGCAACAAAGAAGTAAGACATCACACCAGTTTTATATAAATGTTCATATGAATCATACCGACTTCCTTTGTTATTCGGGTTCATTAGTTTTTGAGAAGGACGTGTTTTCTGCAAACCACAAAATGATTCACTCACAGATTTATATTTGTTTATTTTGTTTGTGTCCACATACATTTCTGCGGAGATACATATGTATCTGTAGTTCAAGCCTCGTCTGTCGTTCCGTTTATAAACGGGCACCTACCTACCTTTTATGCGCTTACGTAAGCATTAATCATGAATAATATTCAATCAAATCGGACTTATAAGACACTCAAGCAGCAGATTAACTCATTCATTGCATATTTTTACGGAGGGCTTAATTGCGAAAACTCAAATTTCTATCTTGTTCTATTTAACAATCTTGAAATTGTTCATTTGGTAGTGGTAACCTGCCCTGATTCTGATTCTCTTGAAAACGATAAAGACAAAAAATGTACATATTTTTGTATTGCCTTAATTGTAAATGATTAATGCTGCTTTTAAGGCTGCTGATCTTTTTTTAGCTTTTTCTCTTGCACCTAGGTAGCATATTTTTTTTGTTTTTGTTTTTTGATTGCACCACACCGACGCCGTCGGTCGTCGCGTCGTCGTTGTTGTCCGAAACAATTTGTGGTGCATTTTCATTTATCACGCGATTTTTCACAGTCTGATGCGGCAAAGTGATTGCAGACACATCAGTGAAGAGTGTAGCAACAAGAACTTTTCTTTACAGCAATTCGGATCGGATGTAGATAGACTGTTAAGAGGCAGCTAGATGGTTGATGGGGTGCAGTTCTAATTGGAAGTCTTACCACAAAAATTTTTATCTATTTTTTGTTCAGTCGCTCGTAGGTAGGTTGGTTGGTAAACACATTTAAGTATTTGTGTAAAGTTCATTATCGAGTGTTGCTACGATTAATAAAGAGATGCATTAAACATTAAACATAATGGCCGTTATGGTTTTTGATGGATATCGTCTGATCTCTTAATATAGTGAGAATTCATTCGAATTATTACTTCCGGGCTAGTTTGGCCTTGTTGGCTGGCAGTGGTGCTTTTCCACATTTTTATTTATGGTCTAGAAACGAAATCTTCTTAATTCAGTAAAAAACACCCAAACGGCTTCGAAGCATGGTGGGTGGTCCAGGTCGTAGCCTCTGCAGCAAATTTTTGTAAAAAAAATTCTGAGGCAACTTTCTTCCTTTGCTTCTATTATCACTGTTTTGTGTTTTTTCAGCCAATGGCTTCAGTGCTGTTCTCCGACTGTATTTTGTATGCGACGTCATGTCAAGGATCTCTTTTGTCCTTAAATGATCTTAAATGACATTAAAGGGTCTTAGGGGATTTTTAAATGTTATCAAAATAAACTTACTTACTTATCCAGCTCACAATCCATGAAGGATCTCAACCAACCTGAGATACTGCAGCCTTCCATTATGAACGTTCCCTCGCATGCACTCTCCGTCTCCAGTCGCTGAAACAAAGCGTTCTGGCATCCGCAGTCACTTGGTCCTTATATCGTAGGTTCGGTCTTCCTTGTCGTCTCGAACCTGGTTGCTGCGATGAGAAGATTTTCTTGGCTGGAGCGTTGTCGTTTATTCGCTCGATGTGGCCGAGCCAATGTAGTCGTCTTTTCTTGGCTTTGTGGACTACATGCACATCTTGGTACAGCTCGTACAGTTTGCGGTTCTCCTTTTGCCATTATCGCATACGGGACCGAAAATCAATTCCCCTGTTAAACTTATCGTCCAACACTCGGCGACGCGACGTAGAGAAGGATTGCCAAACCAAAGCAGCAGCGGTTCGCTAGGGTAATTCTTCGTCGGATCTCCACTAAGCTGTTTGTGGGATTGATGTTTGTTCCAAGGTAGGTGAACTCCTTAACTACCTCGAAATTGCTGCTACCAACATTGACGTTTTGTCCTAGGCGGTAGAGAGATGTCGCTTTGTTTGTTGAAAGCATGTGCTTTGTTTTGTCCTCATTGAATTCAAGACCAACGAATTTCGCCTGCTCTTCAATCGCTGTAAAGGCTTCAAGCACAGCTCTCTTGGATCGGCCGATGATGTCTCCTTATCTTAACACTGCGCAGGTTTGCACTGCGTATTGTTTAGCGTCATGCGACACAGTTGGATGAGTTTGTTCGGGCTCCCGAATTCAGACATCGCCATCATAAGCTCTTGGCGGTGGATGCTATCATAAGTAGTTTTGAAATCGATGAAAAGATGGTGGGTTTCGACTTGAAATTCGTTGATCTTTTCCAGGATTTGCCTCAGTGTTCGGCCTGGCCTAAAGCCACACTGTTACGTGCCGATTATTGTGTTGCAGAACGGTTTAAGACGATCACACTGTACGTTGGATACGATTTTGTTTGCAACATTAAGTAGAGATATGCCTCGGTAGTTTTTGCATGACATAGGATCGCTTTTTTTGTAGATGTAGCATATGGAGCTTATCGACCAGTCAGTGGGCATGCGTTCTTCCTCCCACACTTTGTTGATGACCTGGTGCATGCGGTTCTTAAAAACGCCTCCTCCAAATTTAAAGAGTTCGGCGATATTCCTTCCGACCCGGCGCGGACTTGTTACTTTTTAGCTTTTGGATGGCTCTTTCTACCTTTTCTGTGCTGGGGGCTGAGACTGGGTCTTCATTGACTGGTCTTGCTTCTCTTTCGTCATTGGCTCGCTCGACATTATGCGCATTCAGCAACTGTTGGAAGTGCTGCTTGAAAACATCTACAATTTCCTGTGCTGAAACCAGAAGCTAATTGCTACGACCGAAGAAAAGCCGGGTGTTGTTCTTGGCCCTAGACTCTTCTAGATCTTTCAGCTGCAGATACTCGCAGGGTCTCTTTCTCATTTCTCCTAAAAACAAAAACCTCTTGAAAATAGAACAAACTTAGTTTTTGACTCGATAAAGTGCTTTCAGTTATGATGGAAATGGTTTAATCATTTTCACAAGTGCTCAACTTTTTTCTGAAGTATCCCCACCCTCTTTCCCTTCTTTCACAAAAATCAACTTTGAATGAGTTAATTTCCTATTAGTCATCAATTTTTTGTTACAGGTATAAAAGCACTGATAATAAAAGCAAAGAAATAGTCATTCAAATCTCCTCAAGAACTTTCGTAGCTATTTCTTCTGAAATGCAATGAGAATATAAATTCCAAAAAATGTCTGCGTCACTTAGTTCTATAAAACTTTTCTTCGAAAGGGCAGTACTCTCACCTTCGTGCACAATTTAACTTTTTAAGGTGTAAGCTCCCAAAATGTAAGTTTCTGATAAGAAAAGCTTTTTAATTTCTCTTGGTCTGCATATGTATGCAAAAAATCTTTGCTGTCCAGTGTACTTGTAAAAACAATTATTTTTTAAAAGTGGTTTGAGCCATTAGAGGAAGTACGTGTTTAAGATCTTCATAAACGTCGGTCACCGATTGTAGTAAAAAAGACCAACAAACTCCTGTTCTGTTCTTCTTCGTCACTAACTAGCATTCCATCAAAAAGTTACTATACTCTGTCCGATAAAAATTGGCAGTGCAGGCCTTATGGGAGAGCTTTTTAAAAATCAGTGGCGCGCTGTTCTCTACACCATACCCAATTGAAGGGAACTCCTTTAAAAAGTTTTATAAAACACCCATGAATTTTTGATGGCATCCGACGTAGAACCCACAACGACCTGCCTGGCACACACTTGAGCATGCACTGATCGTTCTCTGCTGCTTTTCAACCCTCATTAAATCACACATATTCAGAGTTGCCTTTTTCTATTTCATTACTCACTTCGTATTTTTTTCTTACTTTTTCAATGGATTTCTGTTGAAGAGCTTTCGCTTTGGGAGCTTTCTTAACGATGAGTGTTATCGAGTTGTGTTTGACTTTTGCATTTCTTTTAAAGTTTTGCAAATCAGTTAAAATGCAGTTGTAAAAATCAAAGCCATTTTATTTGAGGAAGAATATTATTTGCGTAGATTCTCGTACCGGGCGGTAGCTTTGTTGATTTTGCGAGTTATTTTTGTAAATTATTGTGATAATATTATTGTGCTGTTGTTCTATTGTTGTGTGGTTTGTTTTTTCTTGTTGTGCTTTTGTTGTGTTGTTTGTGTTTTATTGCTATTGCTTTTGCTTTTGTTGTGTTGTGCAAATTTAAAATGGCTTCAACATCAAAATGCTCAAAGGACTTGAGTGCTGAAAAAAAGAGATAGTTGAGGCGCCAAAAGCAATTTGAAAGAACCTGCAAAGTAAAACCTAGGCTTTACAGGTTGTTGATATATTTTCTGTATCTGAACGAACAGTGTACAGACTTCTAAAGGAAAATAGCACCAAAAGCCACAACTCACCACCAAAAAAGAAAAACCAATCTGGTCGCAGAATTAAAATTGATGTATTTGATAAATGTGCAATCAGACAAATTGTTCACCAGTTTTTTTCAAATAATGAATGAGAATAATTAATGAGAAGAATGGCAACCCTGCAGTTATTTCATTTAGCTTTTTCGAATTCAAAATGCGCATTACGGCAACCCTGTAAGAGCTTTTTTGAGAAAAGTACTTATGGGTAGGAAAAGAGTGCGAACGAGATGCAGATATCCCTATCTTCCCTGTACTGCCAATTTTTATCGGACAGAGTATAGGAGCTATTGACCACTGATAAGTTATAACAAGATTGGAAACCTACCTACGTTTTACCCTCCAAATACCGCAAATTTTATTTTTTTCATACACATTCTCTTGCAGCAAACTTGCTTTTTATTATGTAGGCAATTGTATCATTATTACAATAACACGCATACTATTGCAGCTAACCTGCTTTTTTAGTTTGTATTACACGCATACTCTTGCAGATACTCGTAACCTGGGGTGGAATCGTGTAATCTGAGTTTTGATAGTTGACTAAGGCGGCCAACTTTATAACAAGTTAATTGAAATTATTAAAATTCACTATAAAAATGGTGAAAATTTGCAACAAGCAATGAAACCATCGATCTTTTACGGGAAAAATTTCCGGACCGTGTTATCTCTCGAAGAGGTGATCACAATTGGCCACCGAGATCTTGTGATTTAACACCTTGCGACTTCTTCCTTTGGGGCCACGTGAAAGATTTGGTCTACACCAACAACCCAGCGTCGATTCAAGACCTCAAAGATGGAATTCGTGAGGCTATCGAGGACATAGGGCAGCCACTTTGCGATTTGGTTATGGAAAATTTCATGAAAAGGATATGGTCCTGTAAGCGTGGTCGTGGCGGTCATTTGGCTGATGTTGTGTTCCATTATTAACGGCATACCTTCCTCTTTATAATGAAATAAACATTATCTCAAAAAATGCCATTTTTCTTTGAATATCAAATTAACACCTCTTATTGGAAAACCCTTTATTACACGCAAACACTCTCACCGTTCGTTATTTGAGCTAAATGTTTGTATTACACACGCATATACTCTCTATGTTCGTCAATTTGAGCTTGCAGACGTTCGTAATTTCGATGTGGAGTTCAACACTTTTATATTTATACGAGAAATATGACTGGATAGGAGGAATGCGGGACATACGGGACACGTTAGATAATTTACGGGACTATTTTATTATTTATTGAAATGCGGGATTACAATTGTCATTACGGGACTGTCCCGGAGAATGCAGGACGGTTGGCCGCCTTATAGTTGACAGTCAAATTCAGGCAAAAAAGAATAGCAAATTGACTGTCAACTATCAACTATCAGCTTACACGATTCCACCCCTGTTTTTTAGTTCGTAGACAATAATGTCATTTTGACAGCAAGCTTTCCCATCTTGATCTTGTTACAACTGATCAGTGCTATTGACTGTTATCTGTTTCCTTTGCTGATCGATTTATGACGGAAAGTTGAAGTGCAGTTATTCGACGTGTGATTCCCTTTGACATGATGCAACAATCCGGCCGTATTTCGCTTTCAAGAAGAACATTTCATGGTGCTTAGTTGAAAGCCTGATTAATACAAAACAGAATGTAATTTTGGTTCTTTTATTTTTCAGACGGCATTCTTTGTACGGTACGATTTCTTTTTGTTTTATTTTTAAAAACCAATTACAAATACATTTACACACTCAAACATTGATTTCAAAAATAAATAAATTAACATTCAAGCAATAAATTACGGAGAACTATTCGACTGCGGCGGGACAAACGGACTCCATCTCAAACAGTTATCGTCGATTTTGGGGAAATTCCCTCTACGTCTTAATCGCTCTTCGAATTCATCCAAAACATCCTTTAATTTAAATAAAAAACATTCTTCATTGACTTACGACTCAAAAATGATAAAGGAGACATACCTGTTTTTTCAATACTATATGTTTTCCCTTCCAATATTTCATCATACCGAGAGCTTGCAATGTACTTACGATGTCATAAGAATAAATTGCCATTTCCTTAAAAGCGTAACGAACAGAAATTAGAAAAAAAGTTATATTTTTGCTAGTCGGATTGTTAGAAGCAGTAATGAAATATTCTGCCTTAAAAGAGCTTTCTTTTTTGCCAGTCAATAATCAGTTATACAGTGCCTTGCATAAGTATAACCGCACCTGAAAAAAATGCGTTTTATAGAAAACCTACAATAGGAGTGACTGCCTACTATATTTTTTTATTGAGTTGCATCACTGATCAAGCAAATTGAGAAGAAAATAAAGTACCGTTATTACCGTTATTATTATATGCCATTTGGAATAACGAGATTTTAGTGTAGGTTAATAAAAAGTCACTTACGGTTTACCAATCCCGATTCATGTTTTGGCGGGCAAATTCCAATCTTTTCTGTTTGTGGGCTGCTGTTAGATTTGGAGCTGGCACCATTTTGTCCCGAACAATCACTCCACTGCTTTTTAAAGAACGAGAAACGTTTGAAACCGAAACTCCTAAACCCAATTCGCCACGAAATTCTGGCAAAGAATGCACCGAATAGGATGTAGCATTGATTAAACGCCTCTTGTCGCGACGGACGTGTCAGCTTCTGCGGACGCCCGGGTCCTTTTTTTGTCCCATAAGATTCTGGATCTTTTAAAAAAATTCGAACTACACGATCCGATCGAAAAATACGTCTTCCAATACCCCAAAGACTACTGGCGTATTTATTAGATTTTCTTAAAATGGTTCTCAAAGGTTGTTTAGTTAAGCTTGCTTAAATATTTAAATTGCCTTTAAGTAACGTTATTTAAATTCTTATTTATAAGTGAATATCAACTGTTACTTAGTTAAGCGACGTCTTTGCCAAAAAAGTAATAGAAACTATGAATCTATTACAGGCAACTTTCAAGTTTAATTTCTCAAAAGTCAAATTGAGCGTCGTGCAAACAAAAAAAAACAAAACAAAACAAAATAATAGGCGACGTTGTACACAGTTTTTTCCGTGGCCGTGGGTTTGTTTAAGAGAGGAATATCGATAAGGATGATGACAATGACGATGATGACTCCGAAAAAGAAGACTATACATTTGATTATAAATTTGGCTGTTAGGCCGCTTGACCGGAAAGCCAAGATTTTTGCGTTTTTCAATTTCGCTTAAATGCGTACCACGTGGCATTGTTGTTTTTTATTTGAAAGCACTTCAAAGAGATTTGCATTGTGCGGTTATATTTTTGCAATACATCAAAATCTGTTTTTAATTTTTAAACATCAGGAGAGGAAATAACGGTACTTTATTTTCTTCTCAATTTGCTTTATCACTGATGCAACTCAATAGAAAAGTAGTAAGGAGTCACTCCTATTGTAGGTTTTCTATAAAACACATTTTTTCAGGTGCGGTTATACTTATGCAAGGCACTGTAGGTTATAGCAATCAAAACCGCTTCTGACTGATTGATAAGGATCATTCCTTTTCAAAGGCATTTTTGTTCCCTTTATGAAAGCTGGTATTACCTGTGAAACTTCCTTAATACTCAATGTGGTTCCTGTACGATTGCAGAGATAGTCCAAAAGGACATCCTTCCAATACGATCTGTAGGATATTAGGCCCAAGTCGGAAAGCGGCTTCTCGGGGGATCCGATTTTTCCTTCCACCCGCGTCAAGAGGTAACCTTGGTGTTAATTGAATAGAAATCATTCATTATTGTTGCTAAAAAATTATGTACTTCAAAACGTCTTATCACATTGGCTAATTTAATTACAAAAAAAAAAAAAAACAACCTAAACAAAAAATCACCAAAAAAACATTACCAAAGGACAAAACTCGAAATTGAACTTTCCAGACAACTTTTTTTGAACAAGCTTCGTGTATTGTTTTGTGTCTACAAGGGTGTGAGTGGACTTGGTGTATCTGTGTGTATGTGTATGTCGATGTATCTGTGTTGCGCATAATATCGTTAAACTGAAGTTGCGCATTATTGGCATAGGTTAGGGTGTTGCACTCCGGCAAACATTAATTTTTCGGGGGTTTCCCAACCCAATGATTTTACATGAAAGAGGATAAAATTCAGACGGCAGCCAGACTCGTTATCGATTGTTTTTTTTTTCTATCTATCCATCTATCCAGTCAACCAGCCAGTCAGCCATCAAGCCAATACAATGAATCGAAAGAAGGGAAGCATAAGGACATTTCATCAGGATTCAAAGTTGGGAAATGTTTTTTTTTTTTGGCGTAATGAAACCGCAAACTGCCTCGAAATTAGTTAATTTCAGCTCAGAAAAAAAGGACACTAAAAATAAGACATAAATTACAAATTCGGCTGATACACTTTCGTGGTGTGAAGATGCCTATCTGCCTTAAGTTTACGTAGGTACAGGCAAAGCTATATGTGCATCGGGACTCATACGTAAATATTTTGTTCGTTGGCGTCTGGAGTTTAAAAACCCCTACATAATGTGAAAAAAGCTGTGGCAGGTTTGGAGTTTTGTGCCACAACTCTCCGTCTCCGGGTTTTGCATTTTCCTATCACTCTCTTTCTCCCATATTAAATATAGAAGGTATGTGTATGTATAATCACTTCCCCCGGTTTCGGGCGCTACGACTACGACTACGGGCTTCGGGTATATCTTTTGTGTGTATCCTTTTTTGCGTTTTGAGAAACGTCGAGACGATTTTATCGATCCATCTACTATAGTCTGTTATAGCTGCTACCTTGTTCTGTTCATGGTCCTGGGGACGACGCCCTGTGCGGCGTTTGACCTGCCCTGACCTTTTCCGACTTTGCGCGTATTGCATCGAAGCGACGACGTCGTCGTTGTCGCCCTGTGTCTTTGATTGAACAAAACGACCATTATTTTTATGTTTATTACATTTTTAAGGGCGGTGTTTAATATGTGCCATTGACGGCGCATCGTTGGACTTGTCGCCGGTGTGGTTGTGGTGTTTAGAGGGGTTTTGTTTTCTATTTTCTATTTTTTTTTTGTTATTAATTAAATGACAATCATCAATGCGTTGAATTTTTACAAATAAATATTTCTAATATTTGTAGCTCTCTCGACTCTTTTGTCGATAAAAAGCTTTCACCGACCGAATGTTGGGGTGGGGAATCCGTTACCGCCGCCAACGGTCGACGACTGATGGAAGAGGAAAGGGTTGCATGCATATGTATATTTTTCACTTCTTGTCGGTGTATTTATTTTGTGTCTGGTTATAATTTAAAGCGTTTGCATGTCCAAAGCATAAGGTCAATGTCGCAATGATTTGATGAGGAGAACCCATTTCCTCTGTATAGCGTTAAGCGTGAGGTAGAATGAGAGACGTCTGTTTGCCTATTTGGGTATACTGCCTCAGCCGCTCACGTATAGGCTCAGCTGTTTAACTTGGTGATTTTTAATTACCTACCCGATAAGTTTTCATTCATAAAATTTAAATCCGTCTGCCTTTATGCAACACGACGACGAGGGAACAACATGAAGTGATTTTTCTTCTGAGAAATGCTGTGGCAAAAAAGCCTGCAATGAGGCTGAATTTGCATTGCAAAGAGTTTTAACCGACGATTAAGATGTTCATCGCAAAAGTGATGTCACATTTTTCTTACATCGGCAGTTGTTTGATATTCAATTTTCTACGCAACAAAGCTTTTTACACTTGACTTACGTACGGCTCAAGATCAAAGCCAAGTCACATCATCGCTTTTTACCTAATCTTTATTCTTTACGCACATTTCATCAAACGATCGGAAATGTATGACAGCAGAGAGGCGGCAGAAAATGGAATATCAGTTTTCATATGTCCAGATTGGGTATTGGATGAGACGTTGAGAAGTGTTTCCATGAGGTTGACAGACACTAGCTAGCTGCGATTTAGTCAAACAAGCATTTGGTATGAAGCGTGAAGGTTGAAAGTATAGTAGCAGACTTGTCTTTTCAGTTTTAATATAGTCATACTGAGAGTCTCGGCCTTTAATAAGCTAACTTGTTAGTTGTTACTCGATTAAGAACTTGCAAACAAATGACAACATTTTTTAGGGTTCCTAGGGTTCATTTTAACGCGTTCCTACACTTAACTTCGACTCGAAAAAAGAAAGTAGAAAATTAAACCTCGTTAACTTCTGTAATCTTCTAAAAGGACTTAACAATAAATAGACGTAGGCAAATGTCAAGAATGATGTCATAGAAACCTACTTCATTCTATTTAGGTTAGGTTAGGTACGACGTAAGAGTGACAAGAGACATCTTGTGTCGATCGTTGCCAGTTCACTGGTATTATCAAAGTAGGGATTACCGAGATAGTTATTCCTTCTATTGGAGAGTGCCGGACATGTACATAGGAGGTGTTGGACTATTTCCTCTTCCTCCTCGTCCAAGCAGCTTCAACAGAAGTCATTTGTGTAATCCCCTAGCCTCTAAGCATGTCTACCTATGAGGATATGTCCTGTTTTGATTCCAATTGCGGAGCTTATACTTTGTCTCCTCAGGGAAATCAAGCCTTTTGACCGCTTCAGGTCTATGCTTACTAGCCATATTTGTATGGTTGCTAGACAGGTGGTACCCTGTGACCTTCTAGCGTTTGTTGATTCTAGAGCAGATTGTTTGAGAAGATGGTTTCATGTAGCAAGTGGTGTTCCTATGTTGTGTCTTTGTCTGACAGTGGACAAAAGTATTCCGGTTTTGGCGAGCTCATCGGCTTTGCAATTTCCCGGAATGTCTCTGTGGCCCGGCACGGCACCTAAATGATGTGAATGTTAAACTGTTCTATCATCTCATTTAGGGATGATCGGCAGTCGTGGACTATAAGAGAGTTTGTGGAGACAGACGCGAGAGATTTGAGAGCGGCTTGGCTGTCCGAGAAAATACGTTTTCTTTGGAAGATATAGCGTTTTCTTTGAGCCAGGAAAGTGCCTCTTATATCGCCATTACTTCTGCCTGGAACACACTACATTGATTGGGGAGTCTATATTATAGACAGAGATTCAGTTTTTTCGAGTAGATACCAATTTCAACGCCGTAGTCGCTCTTTGAACCGTCTGTATAGAAGTGTTTCGTGTTTCCATGCAGAGGTCCTCCTTCTTCTCAAAAAAGGATCTTGAAGGGATGGAAACATGGAAGTTATTATCGAATACCATTTTTGGGGTGGTATAGTCTAAGCGATCTGGGATAGATCTGAAATTGTCTAAGATAGTAGTATAACCAGTATTGTTACTGATCCATTGAGAACCCACGCATGAGTTGGCTGCCACCATTTTGGAGAAGATGTCAAGAGGTGTTAGGTTTAGAAGCACCTCGAAAGCTGCTGTTGGTGTTGTGCGAAGTGCTCCCGTGATGCACATACCTGCTGACCGCTGGACTGTAATGAGTTCATTCAAATTTACCATTTTGTCATTCTATTTTTTCTTGTTTCATCTGAACATGGGGGGGCTAGTCGCACTTTCCGTAAGTACCAGCACACAGTGGGTCCCGCCATAGGTCAAAAATAAAAAAGTGAATGTCATAAATCCAAAATTTTTTAATGAAATTATGTTAAAGACATTCCCGTTAATCAAAAACAACAAAAAGATTGTATGGTAATTTTTTTTTATTACTTGTAAGCCCTTCAAAGTGAATATATATTAGAATGCACATCTCGCTTATCAGTTCAATATTTTGGTTGTGACCTTTTGGTAGTGATAACACGTGTTGAAAAAAGCTTAACATTATTTTCTTAAATATGGATATTAAACTAGAAGGTCAGTTCTTTCTAAAAACATACATTTTATTGTAAAATATATTCAGGTGTACTTATAAGGGGTCTCCTTCGTAATGTAGTTTTTGAAATATTTTTCAAAGACTTTTTTAAAGTAAATTAAAGATTTAGTTGGGTTCCCTCCGAGCTCATTCTAAAAATTTGGTATTAAAATGTAGAATATTGTCTAACCTTTCAAAATAACTTTGATTTTTTTTCCACTTTTTTCCCCTTTTGAAGTTATAACAGTTTATGTGACCATATATAGCTTAAATTCAGTGTAAAATTGAGTGAAAAAGCCTAACAGTCAAGGAACAAGGATATACAAAATTAAATTTTATAAGAAAAATGTCTCACGTAATAACAAATAAGGACCTTTTAAACGTCTTTTATTAACTTCCGACCCGTTTATTTCCAATTTATGAAAATAGCCTAGTAAAAAGAAATGTCTATTATCGAAAACAGCAGAACTGCTAATGAAAACATAGTTTTTTTTCAATATTTCAATATTTATGTTATTTTTTGTTATTTTTTCCTTATAATTATGTTCAAATAAACAATCTTAAATCATATCCCCAGGTTTTTATTGGAAAAAAGCAAGAATAATATTTTTGACCGCACTTTGTATGGGCGGGTACCCACTGTGCAGCAGTCCGACATTATGAGCTCGGCAATATTTCCACTATTATTGTTATGGCTAAGCTCTTGAACTACAGCAGTCTACTTGTTTATGCTGTTGAAGTGACTAATGGCGGATATTTTGATTTTTTTTTTTGGACTGTTATTAATTGCAAGCTTCATTAAATTCTTTAGTACCTTCGAATCGAAGAAGACTTGGTGTATGTGTAGTACAATCATGGCGAAGAATTTTGTGTTTCTCGTCCGTAAAAGTGGCGGTCAAAAAACTACTCTACGCTTCCTTTTTCTTCAAAGACGGTGTCACTAACAAATAAGTACAATTGTTTGTACTAAAATTTCTTTTTGTGTTATTTTAACACTGCAGTTATGCTGCGTCCGTCAATTCCATTTATGTATTTGAGATAACAACTTAGAGGTGCTTCCACCAACGTCTTTTTTCCGTCAATTTTGGCTGGAGTTATAGCTATTTCACGGCTGCCAAGCCGATCATCAGACTTCTTTATTAGTGGTGCTGTCTAGTTATTTTTCATTTTAATCGAAAAACTTCTTGATTTCACATTTTTGGGATTTGAACCTAGACCAGCTAGTTGGAAAGCCAATGCTCTACGCATTGCGCTTACAACTCCACTGATTTTTGGTTTCCCATTGCAGACTTTTTATTGTTTATCAATTGCTATGAATAGACATGCATTTTTACAAGCTCCTCAAAGTATGCTATCTTGTTCCGCTTTTATTTTTTCTAATTTCCTACCTTTGTGTCACAATCACAACAGTTCGTTGTACTAAAATTGTACCGTGTTTATAGATCAGTTATCTTTATTGTCTACTCCCGAAAGTATGCAATCGGCTGTTTACTATTGATTGCTATCAAAACTTTTTTTGTTTCGATATTTTTGTTTTCTTATTTAAACAAATAAAAATATTTAAAATAATCGAGGTACTTACTAAAATCAATTAACAGTCTTCCATATCCTTTCCGCTGGTAAGGAGGCAGTGTCAAAATACACGAAACGTTGTAAAATGAATTTTTTTCCTGCAATGAACAAAGAGATATACAAAAAAGACATAACTTCAAGATTTTTTCTTGCCAAAAAATTCAATTAGATTAAAATATAGAATTGCAAAAGAATGAGAAGAAGAAGACATTTCTTCTTTCTATTTTTTGTTTGTTGTAAGTTTATCTTTATGATGATGGTAGCTGGTTATATATGGTTCTTCGAGAGGAGATGAAATAAAATATTTAACTTTGAGGTAGGGATCACCCGGCTTCGGGTTCAACAACCTCGACAGTTCCTCGACCACGATATGTACACACAACACACAACTGGAGACGACAGAAGCTATTTACTTTTTTGGATATTTATAAGCAGAATTCCCCAAATCGTATTATACGAGAACGACGACATAGCTTTGTCGGCGTGCACCCATACCAAAATTACAAAAACCATAGACACATATCTACTGTGCCATTGTTAGGTAACTAACATCACCACCATCGATTTCATCGTCAGACTCCGGCTCCTGCTCCGGTTATGGGTTCGGCTACTGCTCCTACTCCAGTTGTATGGGGTCTGCCGGTATACTCTTCTCTTCAAATTTTGCCAAACTTCAAAGCCCCCACGCAAAAAGGAACAACAAACAAAAATTCCCAAACTATGGAGCCACACCACAGACATCGTGTGTACAAATTAAGCTCCGAAAAGTTGGGATACAAGGATGCAGGCAGACAACTAGTAGTAGTTTTCTGGTTTGTCTTGCTTTTTATTTTGTCACAGAGGGATCCACCCCTAAGACCAACAAAATATGTGGACACCCTCTTGACACAAACTTTTCTAAAAATTCACCGTCCAAAAAAGAAACGAAAACTTAGATATTCCTTCCAAAAACCACAATCTTTATAAAACTACCGTAAGCCCCTGTCTTTCAGGAGCCTTACCAGGGCGGGGGTGTTTATAGCAGAAAAAATAAATCAGATTCGATATACCTACTCGGGGATTACAAGAAGTTCAATGACCATAGATTAAATTTGTACAAACATTGTGCTATACCTATTGTACATGTTAACTGTCGTCTGGCTCAAGAATTGTCTACCGAAGTGGGGGTGAATTCTGAAAACAACAGAACCAGAAGCAGAACCCAAGCACAGAGCAGCATCCCCTATTGCCCCCTACTAACCAAAATGCTCCGACTATATAAATACATGTCTATGCAAAAGGCGCGGCGCGGCAACTTCAAAATGTCTATTCCACACGCAAAAACCATTCTGTACGCGAGAAGCTTTCGTCAGGCAGGCTAGACAGTGGAGAGTACATATCACCATCATTCTCATCTTAAGTACCACACCACCAGCGGCAATACTATCACTCCTTCTCGCTCTCCACGTTTTCGTTGGCGTAGTAGCATTGGCCGTCGCCTCTACTGTCACCTCGTGAAGTTAGTGTGACCAGATGTTGTGTAATCGGAAGTAGTTCCAATGAAAGGCTTTTCTATCAGCCTTGTTTATTAGATTCCAATCTCGAAATAGTAAAATCGAGTCTGAGCACTTACATCGACCTTACACCATCTGTTTATTTAATAAAATTGTTGTTCTGGTTAAGAGTCGAAGATCTTGCAACCTGGACCACTTTTGTGGATTCGCTCGACGTGACCGAGGCATCACCGTCCGTTGCCAGGGGCCTGTTTCAGGTTCATAAGTGCACATATCTGTTACAATCTTGTGTTTATTTGATTTATTTAAAAAGGTTCAAGAAATTTTCCAGTTTTTGAAGAGTAAACAAATTATCGATCATACCGAAAACTTAACCTATCCCAAACTTATTAACCATGGTCACACCGAGGATGATATCGTGTATGAATGAAAGTCTGCAAAAGCTCAACATACTGGGTACCTATAAAGTAGGTACACAAGTACACAGATGCACCGACATACCAAATCACAGAGGCTACACAAACGACGGCTCGTTGTCGTAGCTCGTAGAGGAGCAGTACCAGTACCAGCACCATTGCCACTCATCAATTTTAGTCTCACTATTATTTTTTTTTCTCTGCTTCTCCCCATAGTGGCGTCAAAGAATTTATTTCATTTTACAGAAGTAATAAAATCGAAGAGGCAGATTGCTTGCTTTTGCTTGCTTCTCCCTTTGTCGTCGCCATGCTCGTTCGTAGTCGTTGTCGTTGTCGTAGTTCCTCGTTGTCGACAGAGGTCCACGACCTTATTATATGCTTATGTACAGACCATATATACCTTCTGATAGAAGGCGTTGAGCAGCAGCAATTCCCTTCATTCTGTTCTGAGCGAACACACTAACTTGGAGCGCTTAAAGCTGGAACCAGCCATACGAGAGCTCTCAGATGAGGGAAGAACGGCTGCAAGTCAAGAGTGAGATAGAAGCATTAAGAAAGCTTTGTATCCTTTTTTGAACTTGTTGTGTATAGTGTAGACATGATGTCACGTCATTGTGCTTACTTGGTGTGGCTGCTGCTTTCGCAGATTCATGTACATATGGACAAACATACATTCTTTAAGCACATGGTAGATATATGAATGTGTACATAGGTTTGAGTTATGTATATTTAAACTGGGGAAAAACGTCTGGCACCAACACAATTGCAAAAAGCCAGGCCGTGTACTTCAGAATAACGACAACGAGTGTAGAGTGTACCCTTGTCCTCGACACTAGAGTTCGTCGCGTTCGTTAGGCTTGTAAGCACTTTGAGGCTCAAGCTAAAGCTAAAGCTAAATCTATAGCCCTTACTCATTCTATAAAGAGTACTTTGCTGTGCGCCTTATATAATATATAGACAACACGATGGAAACAATAGGCGTCTGCCTGTGTGAGCATTCACAAAATTAATTTTTGAAATGTACCCACGACATGCGCAATTTGTAACACAAACCCAGTCTTCATGTCGCACCAAGCTCTCTGCAGTAGGTACTCGTACTACACTTCATTGCTGGTGTAACGAAGGGATAATGAACCCGACCGAACACCGACGATGACAAGGTTCTCATTGCTTGCCATTGAAGACTTCATATAGGGATGGGAAGTGTCTGCCTTTGCCTGACTATGGCGTTTGGGTATGGTCAAGATTTGTTGTTTCTTTGACTAAGAGCTTTTTTTCCCTTCATGTAATCGTCTACTTTTTGTGTATGAATTCGAACGTTTATAGACGACCTATGTGCGAAGCTGTTTTGCTTATTAAAATTTCTTTGCAAAGGCAAACGTTAAAAGCAGAATGGGTTCGTCGACGTTCAATGTCACTCTTATATTTCATGATCACCTATGCGTTGTTTGCTTAATAAACACTTGAAACGTTTTAATTCCTTTGCATTCTTGTCGCAGACGCACTCGTAGGTACCGTGGGTGATGCTTAAGATATTCAAAGGATTCTCGTTGATTTAGCTTTTGCCTCCGTTGCATAAAAAATGGCGACGCCATTCACGATTTTTTAAGTCTCAACTTTCGCTTCGCTAATAAACTGAAAACAAATGGAAACATGCGTGACTTCAAAAATAAACAAAACGATTCTTCTTGATTTACAAATTGCTTATTCCAAAGCAAACAGAGCCTGAAAGAGACTAATTTCACTTAATTTTTGGACAATGCCAATGTCATTGTCAATTAACTGCCTTCGGTAAACAGTAATGTGCTAGAAGTTAAGCCGCAAAGACTCAGTTCGACTCGTGATTATGTCGTTTTCCATTTCGTCCAGAAGTATTCGGAAGAGTCCAGAAGTCTTCTGAAAACATTCCATTGGACTGACTGACAGACGGAATGCTTCTGAGAAGAGCTTTCAAAACAGAGTTTTCAAAACAGAATCGTCCGAAGATTGACACATACACTATAACCCGTTCCATTGGGGTAGAAGAAGAAACGTCAAAAAAGACCAATGGAAAACGATATTAGTGTTTTTCAGCTTTTATGGGTACTGGTTCTTAGGAAGAACTGACAAAACTGGCAAAACTGTCGTGGAAATGTAAACCCCTTTTAAGCATTGGCTCTTTAGAACTGTCGAACCATCACTACTATTCTTATTGAATGGAATACGGTAGCCTCCAAAAAAGGGTAGAATAATAACCTTAAAACTCTTGCTGCTAGTTTAACTCACCTTACTAAAATACCCCACGGTATGGCAGCCATCGATGTCAGCTAATGTCATGACATAAAACAAAAACGGCTCCACATCGCAGTAGAGAGTCTTGTGATCCAAAAAGAATTTCGCCAACAAACACAAGTGTTGGCAATATTGTTTGTGCCGCTTTCCATCCACCTGCCACACTTGTAGCTTTCCTTTTCTATAGATTTCATCGCCCGGCGGATGACGCCACATACACTTTTGTGCATGCCTTTTGATTCCAGTCTCTGATTTTTGATATCTTAGACAAAACTCGCATATGTACATTTTGGGAAGACGAGCCACATCCTCGGGATAGGGCGATTGATACCAAACTTTCATTTGATATTTACCCATTGTGATGTACCTTAGAAAAATTGCAATGAAATAAGTGATGAAGAATTTCGTTTTGCAAAAAATACTTACTTAATACCTTTGCCCACCGGAAGACCCTTGAGTTCATTTTCGATTTTCTCGCTTGCTATTGCCTGAGCTTCGCGGAACAGTTGTAAATCATACTCGGGAACCAGACCAACTAGATTCGGTTCCCTATCATGATCGGTGCAATCTTTTTCGCTCTTGATTTTGTCAGCCATTGACGCATGGTTTGGTTGAAGAGGTTTGAATCTGGCGCGTGCTTCCCTAATTTTAAGTAAATATTCCCTCTGTTCTGGGGTGGGCAGTTTCTTCTGTGGATCAAACTGACTTGTCACTCTGTCGTATTCTGCGTCTTTGAGTATTCTTTCATTGGCCCGCTCTTTGCATTCAGAGGCAGACATGTTGTGAAATATGGGACATGCTTCTGGGAGGAAATGCTTCTCCAAGTTGCCACTAAGATGCCCAGATGAATCGCATCCCTCGATCGGGCATTTTTGTTCTTGAAGCTGAGGGGACATCGCACGTTCAGGGCATGTTTTCTCGGATCTTAAATCGCGTTTTGTTTTGGTCTTGGCCTTACTCTTGGTAACGACTGAGGCCTTTTTCGCTGGACTCTTTGAAAGTGAACGCTTGTCGAGCTCACCTTCGGATTCGGTGTCTGAGACTCTTCCATGGACATGTTTTGATCGTCTGCTCAATGATCGAGTGAGCTTTCTTGGTGTTATTTGCTTGTTTGTTGCAGCTGCAGCATCCGAATCGGACAAAACCACAGCCTTGTTGTCAGCCTTTGCAGATGTCGCCTTGGAGGTGAGTGCTTTTTTTTGAACGCCCCGTTTGGATGGGGGTGACGAAGAGGTATCGCTGGATTCAGACGCATCTGATTCCGACGAAGACGTAGAACCCTCTGCCGACGAGGAACCACTTTCTGAATCAAGATCATCTGAACTTCTGCGACTTGCTGCTGCTTTACTGTTAGTTGGAGGGGGAACTCGAGTCTTTTGTGGAGGTTTTGTTTTCGGAATTGCTTTTGATTTGGCAACAGCCGCTGAAGCTGTGGCTTTGCTCTTTTGCTGGACATTTGTATTTGCCTTTTGGGATTTTTTCTCCGGCTTCTTGGTATCTTCTTGTGCCGAATCGGAAGAGTTATCTGGGGAGAAAATGCTCTTATTTTTCGAACTGCTGTTCGATTGCGCTTGAGATTTGGCGGCAGTTTGAAATGCTTTTGTTTTGCTGCTTACTACTTTGGAAGCGAAGTTTTGTTGCTGATGTTGTTTGACAACCGCCGGAGGAGCCTTACCCCCGCCATTAGCTGGTGGATGACTTGGCATTTGGAGTGCAGCCGTTGTCTTCTTTACATCGGTTCCTGGCTTTTTTCGTGTATTCGGCGGTTGGGTACTGGAATTCGATCTATTAACGCGTTTGCTTGGAGGCACCTCATCATCACTTGAGTAAACACTACTGCGAGAGAGTCTGGGATTATTTCCGCTGCCACCGGTCGATGAAAGTCGAGATTTTGTGCCTGCAGCAGTAGAAGACGTCGTCGGTTTTTCATCACTTTTTAATTGACTTTTCACTTCTGTAGAACTCTTTCGACGAACATTCTGTGTCTTAACAGGTTCAGTTGCCTTGGCGTTTGCCGTAGACGATGCATTTGCTGGCTTTTTCTCGGTTGTACTAGAGGAATCAGTTTCAGATGAAGAACTGCCACTCTCCGATCCACTGCTACTGCCACTCGAACTCGAAGAGCTAGACGACGAACTCGAACTAGACTCTTCGGTTGATGTTGTGCTCTGTAAAAAAAAAAAATTACATGACGGAAATAGTTTTCTGCAATAGAGTGACACAGCCGAAAATATGTGCTTGCGTAATTACTATTTCGAATAAACGCGCCTGTCTAGATGTCGGATAATTTGTTATAGGAGACAAGTACTTAAATTGATTGAAGATTAGTTTTTTCAAGTGGATTTTTTATTATAGTTTTAAATCGCACTAGTTGTCCGACTCGGACGGAATGAGCGATACAAAATGTTGAAATTTTCGACATTTGGGTTATCGCTAGTAAAAGAAGCCAAAAAGTATTTACAATTATTTAAAGCAAGTTCCCAGCCGCAGGGATTTCCATTTTATCCAGAAATAGTACGCAACCACAAATTGGCTCAAGTTGTAAGTTGTTTTTTCTTCTTTTGTGTAAGACCATTGTAGTTTGGTGAACTCACTTTTTTGCGAAAGGACATTGCTTTTGGTGTTATTGTTGTGTTGTGAATGAAGTGATGTTGAAGTTGAGTGCAGATTTATTTATAAAATTCGGTTAATCTACTTTTTTTCTGCTAAAAAAGCAAATATTTTCTCTTTGTAAAAAAAATTTGTTTATTTCACAATCAAAACGCCATGTTTTTTTTTCTTTTTTCCCATTGTGCACATTCCCTTTTTCGTGACATTCCATTGTTGGGGGTGTTCGCGAAGTAGCGACGAAATGACAAATTGACAGATGTTTCAGATTTACACGTTGAGTGTTTGTATCTTTTTTCTTTTTTGAGGCAAGAGTGTCTTTAAATTTAACCGTTATATTTTAAAGATTTCTCTTTTTCGGCTGTCGTTTTCCATTGGTCGTCCAGAAGCATTCGGAAGAGTCCAGAACTCTTCTGAAACCATTCCATTGGACTGACTTTGACAGACGGAATGCTTCTGAGAAGAGCAGAACTCTTCTGTTTTGCAAACAGAATCGTCCGAAGAATGACACACACACATCATCACAGTACACAGAATACAAGGTATTATATTGCGCATCTGTCAGAAACCAAAATGACAGAAGTGAGAAAAGGCACAAAAAGAAATGCAAAAAATTTCAGATCCAATGTCAAATTCGTCAAGGGAAAAAAATGGCTGATATTTTTAGTAAATGAGACAGACAGAGACAGAAATCTAAAGTTTTGTTCTTTTCTTTTCACTTTTCTTTTATTATGACATTTTAGATCTGAAATTTGACATAATATGCGTGAACTTGAGAAGAAGAAAATCGGGAATATAATACCTTGTATTCTGTTTACTGTGCACATCATTACCCGTTCCATTGGAGGATGGAGGTAGAAGAAGAAACTAAAAAAAAAAGACCAATGGAAAACGACATAAATTGGAAGGGAAATATTGATGAAAGAGTAAATCAAGCTACTGTAGCACTTTTTACTTGTAAAAAGGCCATAGGCTCAAAATGGCTATACACTTCGGTAAACAGACCGATACTCATTTATGGAGTTTTCGTATGGTGGACCGCACTGGACATGATAGTAAATTTGAATAATCTCATTAAAGTCCAGCGGTCAGCAGCTATGTACATCACGGGAGCACTTCCCTCAACACCAAAAGCAGCTTTGGTGATGCTTCTATACCTAACACCTCTTGACATCTTCTCCAAAATGGTGGCAGCCAACTCATGCGTGAGGCTTAGAGACATTGGCGCAAATGCTCTACTTTAAATCCACTTTTAAATAGGAGTCGACTCAAAAAACAAATTTTAGATTCAGGGTCGACTTTATCTCATTTTTGAACGACTTAGGCTAGGCGCGCACATGCAACTTTTAGTTTCGAAACTGTTCGGTTTCTAAACTGAGCACTATAGACTTATACGAGAGTCCGCGCACATACAGAAACCATTCTGTCGCTCGTTCGAGCAACTTTTAAGTTTGTGTTTTGACACAAACTAAATCATCGCCTCAAACCAATTCCTTAGTTTGTGTCACAAGGAATTATAGGTAACTGCGCGGACATTCAACTAAATCGTTGAATAATTTTCTTTAAGTGCAAGAGAGAAAAAAAATTAGTCAATGTTTTTCTTTCACAAAAAATTCTGAGAGAAGAGAACCACCTAACATCTCAATTTCACTAGTTTTCTCTTTCATACATTGATTGCGAAAATTTATTAGTTGCTAAAACCCATAAAAAATGTTTGTATCCTACTATGATACACGTAACTGCGCCCACATTCAACTAAATAGTTTCCTAGGTATGCATGTATTAGTGTATTTCAGTTGAATGATTCTTTAAAGTGTGACGGGATTAGTAGGATACCTTAGAATAATATATCCTACTCATGAGTTTGTTTTCATAATTCAATTTGATACTTTTTAAACGTCAAATGTATTTATTTACTGAAAGCTGCTGGAAGTGCTGCTTGAAAACATCTACAATTCCCTGTGCTTCGGTGACTAGGTTTCCTTCGCTGTTTCGAAGAGTTTGTGTCCCGGTTCTGAAACCAGAATCTAATTGCTTCGACCTATTAAAGAAACGCCGGGTGTTGTTCTTGGCCCTAGACTCTTCAAGATCTTTGAGCTGAGAAACTGCGGATGCTCTTTTCTTCCTTCGCAACTTCGGAACTTCGGAAGTTCGCAGGGTCTTTTTCTCATTTCTCTTTCGGTACTCTTTTCTTGCTGCTCGTGTTTTCCGTTGCAGCATCTGCAGGCGTGCATTTTCCATCTCTCTTTTCAATATCACGCACTCATCATCATACCACGGGTTCTTTTTCGGGGGTAACCTATGGTGGTCTCGGCTACATTTTTTATTACTTCGCGATATTGGTTCCACAGTGTGTTGACGTGTGTGGTATTTGGGAGGACGGCGGCGGAGAGTTGCTCGCTCAGGCGGCTTCTGTAGTCTCTGGCATTCTCCAATGTGCTAAGGCAATCGATGTTGAACTTCTTTCTTTGGGCTGTGGTCAGAGTCGACATTGGCTCCTCGGAAAGTGCGCACGTTCAGGATGTTGGATGCGTGCCTTGCGCCGATTAGCACATGGTCGATTTGGTTGTTGGTTCGACCGTCTGGAGATCGCATGCATGCCCACTGACTGGTCGATAAGCTCCATATGCCCCATCTACAAAAAAGGCGATCCGATGGTATGCAAAAACTACCGTGGCATCATCATCATCATCATCAGGTCCTGTAACCCCGCTCGGGGCATAGGGCATCAACAAAACGTCTTCATCCTTCTCGATCTGCAGCTAGATACCTTAACTGTGGCCACCGCACATCGGATTTGGGGGTGCGGCATCTTTCATGCAACAGCGTCAATCAAGACGCCATAATAATAAATGAATCGTCAACAAATAGTAGAAGTCTTTCAAGAAATGCAATGGATACCGTGGCATATCCCTGCTTAATGTTGCATACAAAATCCTATCCAACTGTGTGAGCGTCTTAAACCTTTCTGCAACACAATAATCGGCACGTACCAGTGTGGCTTCAGGCCAGGCAGAACAACGATAGACCAAATATTCACACTGAGGCAGATACTGGAAAAGACCAACGAATTTCAAGTCGAAACCCCTCATCTTTTCATCGACTTTAAAAGCGTTTTGGCAACCGAAAGGAAACCCTTTCACAAGGCGTTGTGAGTTCAACGGGTGAACCCAATATTGCCTTTTGTTTACAGGTTTATTCCGTCTTTTTAATTCAAAGGCGCATATCAATTCATAAAAATCCATATTCAGAAAATTGTATTGACTTATGAAATCTCTTTCAAAAACCAAAAATATATTTTGTATTCCAACAATATATCTCCGCTTTTCTTTCATAAGCAAAAGAGTAGGACAAATTTGAAACTATTTTGTTTCGTGTATATGAGATTGAAAAAGTCAATAAAAGTTTTCTGTGTATTGGTTTATTTCGTTGATTACTTTGGAGTTGCTTATGTGCGCGATGTTTGGGCAACTAACGATCGAACTATTTGGTTTCAAAAAAGTTGCATGTGCGCGCCTAGCCTAAAAGTATACTTTTTCGATAAAGTGGTCGTCTAACTTTAAAAGGGAGAAATCATTCATTTAATTCTTTAAAGTGTAGTTTTGAGGCAGCAGATTCTGAGATTTTCGAAGATTTTGAAATTATAAGAAAGCAGAGTTTATCAAATTCGTATAATATGCTCTTATTTAAATTCAAATATTCATTTATCATTTTTGTAAAAAAAAACATGAACCACGGGACTTCCAAGCTGGATTTGCTGCTTGTTTTTTGACACTTCTTGCAGTTGTGTGTGTACGTTGTTTGCTTTTAATTTTATTACCTATGTGCCTTTTTTGAGAGTTCTTATAAACAAATCGCACTTGTAGTTGTAGGGAAATTTATTTCTGTTTTTAAGGAATATTTTTAACCCATTTCAGAGCACACAATTCCACCTTCACTATCACAAATACAAAAAAAAAAATTGGAACATCATTTGGATATTTATTTAAACACAAAGAAAAACATAACATTTATTAGAACTAAATATACAAACACTAAATAATCACATTTTTTCCTGTTTTGGGGAGATAAATGTAATAAAAACTGATAAAAACTGCAAACGTAAAATGACAGTTCACTAATTCAATTCATTGGCGCAAAATTATAGTCGCTAATGAACAACTTTAGTGTGATACTAAGCTTAAAATGACGTTTGAGTCATATCTGAAACGTCATTTTAAGCTAGTATCACACTAAAGTTGTTCATTAGCGGACTATAATTTTGCGCCAATGTATTTGTATTTTAGCTAGTACCCGCGACCTGGCAATCGATTGTAGCGCCATCTTGAGTTCTGGCGCAGTGCTAACTCTTTTTGCATAGGTTTTGTATTGGGATTTTTTTTTTTTTTTTGGTTTTGATCTGGTACAAAAAATCGTAAAACCCATTCTTGATTGTACTAGGTGGTTTCATATACAATGATTCAATTTATCGATGTGTCATATTTAGGCAAGTTCACACGACGTTATGTTTAAAGTCCAATCTAATTAGAAGACTTGTTTAAAGTGTTTAAAAATAAGAAAAAGTTAGAGAAGTGCTTTAAGTAGAGTAGACTTTATTGCTTAAACGAGGGCTGACTTAAAATTTGCGCCATTCTCAATGGATCAGTAACAATACTGGTCATGCTACTATCTTACACAATTTCAGATCTATCCCAGATCGCTTAGACTATACCACCCCAAAAATGGTATTGGATAATAACTTCCATGTTTCCATCCCTTCAAGATCCTTTTGGGAAGAAGGAAGACCTCTGGAAGTAAAGATTATACACTTCTATACAGACGGTTCAAAGAGCGACGACGGCGTTGGAAGTGGTAAGTTCATTACTCTCCCATGGGTAACTTCTTTAGTGGTAACACAATGAACCCTTGATGTCTAATAGCGTTTTTTTTTTGGTCGTCCGGAACTGTTCCGAACAGTTCTGTACTCGTTCACTTGGTACAAGATGACAGTTCTTGTTCTGAATAGGGGGGTTCACATGGACCAACATGCATGAAATCCGTCCAACATGTTGGTCCAGCAGTTGTCTTTGTGTTCACATGATCGAGCATTGATGTCCAACGAGCCATCTTGTCGAGCATGTTGGTCCATGTGAACCCTCCTAATAGAACAGAAAAACGATTCCGAATTTGAAGTCAGAATCAAAAACAGAATCACGCATACATGCACACATTCGCATATACGTACTCGCTGCCATGTTTACAAATAAAGAAATTAAAAACAATGTCATGTCATCTGCGATTCTTCATAATGAGGATTCACAAATACACAACCATTCAACCCTTAGAAGCAAAAAAAAAAAGGGTTTGTCTGTTCGTTTGGAATCCGGAATCGGACAGTTCTGTGTACAATTCCGGATCTTTGTATATGGATTTACCAGGTAATATCAAGAATGGTTTTCTGCTTGGTTTGACATTTTTTTGACAGTTTTTTACATAAGTTTGTAATGTGTGTTCTCTGCTTGCTTTGACAGAAAACCATTCTTGATAGTACTAGGCAAATGCATATACAAAGTTCCGGATTACCAAAAAAAAAAAAACGCTATAAGTGAGTCAATAACATCTAGACAGCCACTCTAACCTAACCTTACCTTTTAAAGCGAAACACACTGTCAAACTTACTCTACAGAGTAACTGATCCCTAAATTATCAAAAACATTTTTAGGGCAATCTGAACATTCTTTCCCCAACTGTCAAAATAAAATAGTAAACAAAAACAAGAAAAATGGCAAAATAGGTTTCTTTGCTTTAAGCAAGAACCATACGTTAGTAACTGTAGTTAGGGACAAATAAATTAAACAAATAATACTTATTTACCGATCCAACAAGTGTCTTAATCCGTTCTTAGTTTATTTTAAATTTCCGATCAAGATGGCAATTTTATTGACTTTGCTACACTTATTCCTCACATTACTCGTGACTATCACTGCCTACGATGACGATTTTTCCACGTATGTAGGACGAAAACAGGTGAAAAACACTAGCCATTTACTCATCCTCTTCTCAATTTGTAAACAATCAAGACCGGTAATTGATTTAAATCTTTCAGATTAAATATGATACAATTGAAATGTCGGACAAAGAGATTGGAAAACTGAGCCAGCTTTCTAACACGAATCATCTCCGAGAAGCTGTCAATAAAATACTCATCCCACGAGTTGTGGGAACCGAGGGTCACAAAACGGTTCGCAACTATATTGTTCGGTCCCTGGAAGATCTGGATTGGTCAGTAAAAATCAACAGTTTCGACGATGTTGTCCCCATAATGGGAAAGCTCAAGTTTCACAACATAATAGCCGCGCTCAATCCCAACGCCGAACGTTACCTAGTATTAGCATGTCACTATGACAGTAAGTACATGCCTGACTTTGAATTCCTCGGAGCAACAGATTCAGCAGTGCCTTGCGCTATGCTTTTGAATTTGGCCACTGTACTGAAAGAACAATTTAAAGCCTTAAAAGACCAAAAACTCAGTTTGATGTTTGTGTTCTTCGATGGCGAAGAAGCATTTGAGACGTGGGGCCCTGACGACTCAATATACGGAGCTCGACACTTGGCGAAAAAATGGCAAAACGAAAAGTTTCTCGATCGAATTGACATGTTAATGCTCTTGGATTTGTTGGGAGCACCAGATCCGAAATTCTATAGTTGCTTCTCAAACACAGAAGACTGGTATTCAAAGTTGGCAGTCATAGAGGATCGGTTATCCGAAGCCAGATTGATGGAAAGATACTCGAGTAGCGGAGGAATGACACACCACGATGGATTGCATAACCAATACTTCCAACCGCACTCTCTAAAGACCCTCATAGAGGATGACCATGTACCTTTTCTTGAGTTGGGTGTTCCGGTAGTCCATTTGATCCCGATTCCATTTCCCAGTGTGTGGCATAAGCAAGAAGATGACATGAGCATTATTGACTACACCACAACCGAGAATTTAAATAGAATTATAAGAATTTTTGTCATGGAGTATTTGCTCTCGTATGCGCAGCAAGAAGACGAGGACTATGATGCAGTTAAGAAATAGTTGCAGTTGTGATTTATTGTTTGAACCCTTGACGGTGCTATGATTCAACCTAAATAGCATATGTTTGTCTTTACAATTTTACCAGTGTTGTTTTCTTAATTTTAAAAATAAAATACGATTTTAAAAACAAATGTCCTTTATTGGTGAAGAAACTAATCGTAACACCAACATGATCCAAAAAACGAAGTTCAACTCCGAATATCCACTTGAATTTCGCTGCTGCATGATGAAAGAACGTAACCAAGTGCGGTAATTGCCAATAGTCGTTGAAGGCTGCCACACTTTTGGTCCATCATTGCACAAACTGCCTTCGCAACGATCACAAAACGGATCACTCTCGGTGCACTCACTGACCTGAGATGCACATCCGCGAAGAGTGTACACTAAATTCAGTCTTGAGACCAAAGTAGTTACACACTTTTCATCTCGATAAGTACAATTACTGTATGGAATATTCGAAGTATCCGTCCAATTCGCACAATTCGGTTCATTGATTGATGAACACTTGTAACATGACCTTATGCTTTGTCGATTACAACCATTCGCGTCACGGCATTCGTAGCATATCTGATTTGATTTTGGTTGTGGCCGACTTGACCCACATCCACGCCAAAGATGCATTCCGGCTTCACATGAAAAACACGAATTTGATTCACACTTTTCAGCTTTTAATGAATCGGTTTGATTGCGACAAGAGGGATTTGTTCTAGTATCACAAACATTGCAATTGATACTGATGCAATTGTTGTTGCAATAATCTCCAAAACATTCTGTTAAATTCCCATTTACTGTCGATCCCATTGTCGAGGAACAACCTCGGGTGAGGGCATTTGTTTGTTCGTTTCGAAGGGTAAAACACTTTCCCTTATGGCCGAGTAGCACCTTATTGTAACAAGTTTTTGTCCCTGAAATAGAACATTCATCATCGGCTGATGGACTCTGATCTCTCAGGCAATCATAATCTGGCGACATCGATTGCATAATTGAACATGACAGGCAGTAGTGCTCCGTTACTCCAATTTCGTTATTGCAGCCGTCATAATTGCATTTGAGACAGATATTTGAACACTTGGCCAATTTATCACTGTCAGTGGCTTCACACCCGCGTTGAATGGTGTCAGTGCTTATGATGTTGGTATAGCATCGATCGTTTTCCTTGTAAACTCTGCACACTTCAGGCTTGTAAAATGTACTATTCCGTACGTCGTTGCAGGATGAGCCAAGACATTCGTAGCATCGTCGGCGGTCTGCTGGAAATATACGAACATTGCAAAGTGATGTGTTGCACGTCTCGCAGAGATCACAGTGTTTATTTGGGAACACATCCCTTAAGCAGCCGCGCTTAGTTGTGCCGTTAACAACTTTGAAAGAAAATTCAAATAAAAACGATTTCCATTCAGTAGAGTATGCATACCTATCGCTGTGACGCATTCATCGCTATCCTTGCATTCCTGCACCTCCAATTGTTTTCCTGGCTTTCTGGCGCAATCAATGCTGGTCGTTGAGTTGCATGTGTAACATTCCAATCCAGTAACTAAAAAGCGATTAATTCAATCAAAACCCGTTTCGTAAAGGAATGACCTTACCCACTGCTAGGAAGAAATGAGCAATTAGGCTAACGGCTCCTATGTGTGACAGAATTTTCATTCTTTCTTTCACTGGGTTTGGACTTTTAAGTAATGAATCAGAAGTCTTCGAAAGCTGTCAATGACTATCTTAGGTAGATAAGAACGAATTACACCTAGATAGAGAACTATCAGTGATAGCAATAAAGAAGGTATAGATTACGCGATTGAAAATTTTGATTGCTGTTAAAAAAAGACTCCAATTCCATTTGCAATTAAATAAAAATGTACATATATATTACACTAATTTATAATAAAATAGACAAAATACAATAATTGTACTACTAGGGTTGTATGGCTTCTCCACCAAATTCAATGCTGTAGAGAATTTGTTGAATCTTTAATCGGGCAAGGGCATTTTTGTGTCTGGATAAGCGTTTCAAAATCGGCGAACAACTGAGCAAGAACTTATCATCACCATCGATGTTCATAAGAGTGGCATATTCCTCGGCTGTAAGTGTATTGTGGGTTTTGGTTATTTGTTGATGCAAATCTTTCTTTGATTCTTGGATTGGCGGTGGTGGCGGCGGCGGCTGTTGTTGTACAATTTCGGTGTCTTGGTCGTCCAAGGTGAGATATTGGGTTGTTGCATTGGGACTTGGAAATATGCGGGTTATAAACTGATTACCATCGCAGAGATCGATTGTTGTTGTGGTTGTATCGGTTTGGTGTTGATGATGATGCTGCTGTTGTTGCTGTGATGGCTGATGGTGGTGGTGATGATTGGTGGGATGACTTGGTTCGTCGTCGACAAGATTGGTATTAATTGAATTGTTTTCAGTCTTAAAGGAGCCATGGCTGGTGATGTCGCTGACATCGTTGACATTTATATTGGCTCCAGAATCGGAATCATGTATTAGCATGTCATCATGGGAGTTGTCGTGAAAATCTTCCAAAACAGTTTCTTCAATCTCCAAGCTAGAAGAGAGATGGTCAGTTTTATTGTAGAAAAAACAACAAATAAATGAATTTCTTACTTGGAGTTATCTAAGTATTGGGCGATGAAACTCATCTGGTCAAAGAATATCCATTTCTTGCGCTTATAAGATACAGGTTCCATTCTTCCCATCAACTTGTAGTGCTTGGAAAACGCATCCCGGAGCGAACGCCAACGTTTTCGACACTCTTCAACTGTCAAAGAAATGTTCTGTTTCAATTCATCTCTCCAATAATAAATTTACAATGCAAAAGAAATTGTGGTCTATAAAATCCGTTCTCACTTCCTTTTCTTAATTCTCTGGCGCCGGAACTTGTGATCTCGTCGTCAAAACTGTCATCTTTGCATTTTCTCTTTTTTAATGTCTATAAATTTACAGCGACAAGAAAGTGGGTTGTGTGTTCACTTGTTCGTTCTTCTAGTTACCTAATTGCTTGTTTAAATTAATGAGTAGAAAGAAATCAGCTCGTCTTTTGAATTCAAATTCCTCCCAACCGACCAACAATAGAGTTAACCTCACCCACGAAATCAATTGAATCCATTAGAATAAAAAGTATTCAGTGCTTAAATTTCGGAAAGCATAGTTTATTGCATTTAAAGGTCAGCCAAATGTCATAGGCGGGCGATATGAACAATCGACCACCCACAACGGTTTCGATAGCACATCAATTGTCTCGCCATCCAAACACATAATTTTGGATTAACCATTGCCAAAGAAGACTATCATGAACCGGATCATCATTAATTGGTTAAATGGCTGATGAGGTAACCCCACACCCGACAAAAGACAAAAGCTGGGACTGATTGAAGAGCAATCTAGTAGATCACCTGCAATATGTAACCAGTGAGATCTATTGTATCGTAGAAATTTATTTCGTCGTGGGGTAGCTTTCTAAATTTTATATCATCGTCGGTCGGGCGTTGCCTGTCCCCAAAATAAATAAGCCAATTAAATTCTGTATATTGAAATTTTCCTTAATAGCCACATCAATAAAGAAAAAAAAATCATAGCACCAACAGAATCAAACAAGTACACTCGAAACATATGGAAATCAGATAAGACAAGAAAATGTAGAACACGGGAAATGTACACTTTTTCAATTTATTGGTTTATTCAAGGGCGAAACACTTCTACTCGATTCAGGTTTACTAATTTATTTGTTCGCTTATCTAAACAAACTAATGAATTTGGTTTTTCCACTTACCACTCGATCCAATAGTATTGGCAATCTCCTTCCAGTATTGATGGCGCAAAGCTGACTTTCGATATCCTTTTAACGACTTGTCATATAAAATCGGTCGAATTTCAACTTGACGTATAAGGTCCTCCTCGTTGATAACAACGAGCTTATTTGGTTCGCGTTTGGGTTTTCGTTCTTTTTTTATCTCAACAAATTCTGTGTAAATGTCGGTTAGATCGGACATAATTATTTTTCATTGGAATTTGTTTTTATTTTGATTTTGGCTGTTTTGATTTTGTTTTTGTTTATTTCTTTTTTCTGTTTTTAAATGTTTGGTTTATTTGTTTTTAATTTACAATTTCAACGCAGTTCACTGCAAGGCGATAGGATTCTTTTTTTTCGATTTGGTTTTGTCGAAGTGAGACATCGCAGAAGCCGTTGACAGGACTGTACGGCGCATACACTTGGTGCATAGGGTGATACAAAAATGAGGTCATCGTTTCTTGTTTGTTTTATGGTAAGGTAGGTTGATTCAATGGATTATTTTCACCATCGATTTTGGTAGAACATAAATACACAATTCTGTGCATCAGAATCTAAACTGAATGATTATTTTCGATAAAAAGTAGTTTTATTTTCTTCCTACATACACATTTGTTCAAGAGTTGAACCACGTTCAAAGTTAACCTTCTTTTGTACAACAAATGGGCCTACTTAACTCATTTGAAACTGAGGATGTTTTGAGAGAGCCAACAGCAGGAATGAAGTTCGGAAGTTTTATCGGAAGGTAAAACAGCTGGCTCAAGGTCATCGAGCAAGAACCGATGCCTGCAGAGATAAACAAGGGAACGTCATAGTAGAATCGCAGTCAATGCTGGGCATTTGGAAAGACCACTTCTGTAAACTGTATAACGGCGACGACGAACAAATTCCCGCCTATGATAGCCAACAATTCCGTAAACCCGACCTAGAAGTAGTGAAAACGGAATTATCACGGCTGAAATCCAACAAAGCCGCTGAATCAGATGGTCTAGCTGCCGAACTTTTCAAAGCAGCAGGCGACGATCTAGACAGCAGCATGTACCAAATCATCTGTAAGATATGGTCGGAAGAATGCATGCCTGATGAATGGATTCTCAGCATTGTTTGCCCGATCCTGAAAAAGGGAAATGCTCTAAACTGCTCCAACTACAGAGGAATCAGCCTACTTAACATCGTTTACAAGATCCTCTGTCGTATTATGTGAACGTCCGAAGTCCGAAGCCTTTCGTCAACAATCTGATTGGTCCTTATCAATGTGGCTTGGGAGCAGGAAAGTCAACCAACTACCAAATTTTCACTTTGCGGCCTATGAACGCCAAATCGTTACCCAACACCTTTTCATCGATTTTAAGGCCGCAAGTACATTCTTGTTTTGTTGATCCATGGTTCCGAGTTCATTGTACAAGTATAAGTGAAATAGTCCGTTCCGTTTTTATCAAATATCAATTATTTGTTCAAGAGTTGAACTAGGTCCAAAGTTAAACTTCTTTTGAACTACAAAAGGCCATAACTCATTTTAATAAATTTTGTCTTGATAATACACATTAGCTGCAAAAATCATTTAATGTAAACACTTGCACTTCTTAAACCTTTAGTAGGTAATGTAGTTTTGACAATTCATTACGGTACGCAACGCTTCGCTGACACTGACATTTTGTTGTGTTGTTTACGTTTGGCTTTGCAAAAATTCTTGAATTGCTTTGTTTTTAAACTCTTTTTCTAATTTTCCAAACTTTAATAATAAAAATGGTTTGCGAGAAATGTGAGGCAAAGTTATCGAAAATCATAACACCTGATCCATGGAAAGCGGGCGCTCGCAATACGACGAAACCAGGGGGAAGAAAAGTCAATGAAAACAAAGCACTGACAAGCGCTCGAGAAAAAGTAAATCCACTGGCCAAATCACTTGCTCCCTGCAGGTATTTTCTTCATTAAAAAGTAAAAATGTGTGTTGGATAAATAAACAATTGTTTTATAGAATCTGTCGACAAAAGGTCTATCAAGCTGGATCTCACTACTGCCAGTCGTGTGCGTACAAAAAGGGAATATGTGCAATGTGCGGCAAGAAACTAATGGACACCAAGATGTATAAGCAAAGTGCTGTTTAACATGTTTTAATTTTTATCTGTAAAATAAAGTAGATGTATGAAGTATGACCCTTGTATAAAATTCTTCGACTTTCAGCTGTTAGAAAAACAAAAGAAAACAAGACTTATTTGACTTCAATATAATTTATTTACGGGCCCATGTTTGACGTTTAAATACTCAAAAAAAAATGTTTAACGATGTTGTAAGGATAGTCAGTCTCAAGAGTGCGAGTTCACTGCAAAAACGAAAAACAAATAATTTTGTGTTCATCAGACAAAAAGCAAAACAAAGCTCACATTAGACCCTACAGCTATTGGTCGAGAATTATTCGTATGCACATCGCCACCGTCAGCCGCTTCTGCCGAGCAATTCACCATCGTACTTGCTTTATTATTGGAAGTCGTGGTGTTATTGCTTGGCGGTGGCGGCGATGAGTTCGGAATTTCATTTGATTTGTATTGGTCACTCATTGTCTGAAGGGACGTTTCACGACGTCTAGCGGCAATTTCTTCGGGTTTCATGTACATCAAGTCGATGTCAGTTAAATCGATTTTGGGTTCCTGTAAAGAAAAAAAAAAACCAAAATTGTCGTTTGAGCTGAAAAGACAAACAAATTGCGTACTTCTATCAAAGCGGCTGGAGGAACCTTTAAGTGATATCCCTCAGCACATAGCCTTTTTAACAATTCTATTCCAGTTTGTCTATCGTCAAGATATTTCGTTTCCCATGCATCTAGTAGGCGATTGTAGTATCTTGGGTTTTCGATGAATGCATGAAACTTATGAGAATCGGGTGTTGGGAATATTCGCTCCAATGGATCACAGCGGGCTAATTCGTCTTCTGATATCAGAAGACATCTAACATCGTCCGGCGTCAGTTCGTCTAAAATCGTTTCTAAATACTAGTGAAATGAAAGGATTAGTACTAAAATCATTGCTACGTGATTTTGCTCATGCTACCTCCTCTCGAAATTCTATCAAGCGGCTGGTGTAGAAATTGTGTTTCTTAATTTCCTCGGGGGACAGAACAGGCGTGAACACATGCCTGTCGTAACAGAGAGGACCTTCCATATTGAGTTCGTTTAATACCTCTGCTTGCTGTCTCACACTCAGTTTTGGTGGCACCTAAAAAGAAAATAGTCTTGAATTGAAGGAGTTTTGTTTTTTTTTTCAAAAAGTTGCGATCTACTTGATAGAGAGCAGTATTGAGCACACTACGAATTAGAGGTCCCTTCACATGTAGATCCAACGGCAATTCCGAGTGCAACGATGGTGATATGTTAATTTCAAGCAGCCACGGAACTAGGTTCTCATCAAGCAGAACATCGAATCCAAAGAGCTCAAAACAATTGTAACGACTATTGACGTTTTGTCGATACATTCGATTTAAACAGCCTTCGCCACTGATCAGAGACTTAATAACTAGATTTCGAAGTGTGGCCCAAAGTTTCTTAGTATCGACATCTCGTTTCTCAAGGTACGACCACAGAGAGGGCAATGACCACTTATGCCCTTGGCAGGCGTTAATATCCTCGTTCTTGGCATAGTTTTCAGAGAACTTATTTATACTGTAGTTCGTTAGGTGCATACAGCGGTCAGTGAGTGAATCCAATTCGGAACTGTACTTCACTGGAAATTTACAAATGTTCATGAATAAGATTTTATAGAAATTGATTGGGAGTTTGCAATAACCTGCAGCAAATCGAGCCAATCCGTTTTTGTACATGTAAATCCTGAGAGGATTGATCGACGTCACAAGCACATATATACGCAGGTCGAATTTGTTTTCGTTGATGAGCAGCGGTTTTTCAATGTATCTGAAATGAACGAAACTAAGATGACCGATACTCGGCATTACGAAGTGAGACGCTTACTTTTGAACAATAACCGACTTATCCTTTGGAATCTGCGACCACTTATTGATCACGGTTATGCCAGATCCACGTGCGCTGGCCGGTGGTTTCACAATCCATTTGGTCGCTTGCGCTGAAGCTCGTGGCCAGACTTTTTTCAATGCATCTATTTCCTCTGGTAGAATGTAAGTCCTGCAATAAAGAAAATTCAAGTTGAACAATTTCATTGGCAGACTTAGTTCGAGTATCCTTAGCCAAACTTTAGCTCACTTTTGCATAAATCCGAATTCGACTTTTCCGTGTTTCGTCATGTTGCTTCGCAGATTCTTCCACATACTATCTTTTCGACCGATTCGGAATGAACCAGGCAAATGATTGAATTTCTGATGCGATCTTATCGTCTTGAATCCAGGACTACGCATGTGCTTCTCCCATACTGCCATCCAGTCTGTTGTCTCTGTGGAATGAAAATAGAGTCAAAAAGTCATGTAGCCGACGCGGACGCCGCGCTGTTGACACTCACTCTTAATAAGGCGAAAACCTGAATTGAAGATAACTCGACGAACTAGTCGTGGCATCACAGGACTCAATCTCCATTTGAGAATTTTGTGCAAAGTCGGCGGAACTGCCGGTCCTTTTTCCAAATGAGAGGAGAACGTGATGTAAGGCGCTACTTTGGGGAACAAGCTTGGTACTAGAATTGACGTCGGATTCGGCGCTGGGGGAGTAACCGCTTCGCTCATAAAGTTTATATCCGAATCGCTTGCAAGAACGAACGGGCAACCGGTATAGTCCTCAGCATCTTCATCGGATTCCTCGTCAAAAACATTTAAGTCATCTATATCTAAAGAAAAAACTGTCAAGTAATGTCCAACAGACACAACAAGACCAACTTACCTCCAATATCATCAACGTCAATAGCAGAATTATTGTCATCGTCATCAACATGATTGTAAGTATCGTCATCATGTGGTGGCGGTTCAACAACCAGACGTGTATTTGGCGGCGGTCGAGATAATATCAATTTGAGTTTCTCAACCGAGTCGACATCTTCTTTTGGAGGACCAATAGGTTTAATAGGTGGTTGTTTTGGTTTTGGTGATGCTAGGCGTACACCACCCAAAGTAGAAACTGAGGAGTTATTATTTATGCTATTGGTATTGGAATGCAATCTCGCTGAGAGATCACTGAGGGCTATGGCGTTGGTAACGGCTTTGAATGTACTTGTATTTGAGTTAAGCAAGCTACTGGCATGAAATGGGTTAACTATTATTTTGGCATTCGAACTAGCAGTCGATTCTCGGCTCAAACTTTTGTTTATTGATTTTTGAGTTTGGCTTGGAGGCCGACTCAAAGGTGTGAGCGTGTGATTGTTATGTTGATTGCGCTTGGGGATGCTGGCTGGCGTCTCTTCTCGGGGTCGCTTTAAATTTAACTTGTTTTTAAAGATTTTGTTCAAAAGCAAAAGCCACCGACAAGTAGTACAAAGAAGACCAGGAGGAAACAGAACACAAAACACACAGAATTATATCAACATGCAAAGTTAGTATTTGGTTATAAAATGATGAAACGAAAGAAGACACGTTATTTACATCATGATCTCTAGTACTTACCTCGTCGTAGTCTGCAATTATATTATTGTTTTCCCGCGGGGGACTTCGTCTTTTGCCAGTCGAAGGCACAATGGAGGCAGTGGAACCTTCACGCTTGTGGCCGTGGTTGTGTGTGGTCAGCATCTGTTGGATTTTCACCTGATTCTTATAACTCTCGATGTCCTTTAGCCATGATTCGTGGAAGTCTTGAATCTTCAGAGTATTTTTGGAAGCAGTGGTGTTTTCCTTTGCATTTTCTTTTGCGTGTGGCATTGGGGCCATTGTACTTCTCGTGATAACTAGTCCTTGAGCTGTTTTTCTAACTTGCTCGAATAATGACTTACTTGTTGCTTAACTGCCGAAATTTTCTGCCAATAGAACATCAATCGAAAGTTATAAATCAATTCTGCCAAACGGTCTGGTTAGATAAGTTAAAAGTCATATGACGATTAATCAGCGATCTGCTGCTGCGAGCATAATTCGTGACTAAAATACTGCAACCAAATTAAATATATTTCTGTGCTCTTTTTTACTACATGGCTGCAAGATTTGGCATTTTGTCAAAGGTTTATTACTTGACAAGGGAGAAGAGAAACGAAATGACTTGTCTTAGAAGCAGCAGCAGCATTCGATGGGACGGAAGACGACCCGACCGAGAACGGATAGAGTTCTTAGACGTTAGTCGTCGGATTATATTAGGCACATGTTTGTCTACACAAAGGGCACAATCGGTGGGCGGGTGGTTTAGTTGTTCCCCAGCTAGACATGTCATGTTAAACACGTTTAGGAACAAACGAAGGTGACAAATTGGATTGTGACCATCGGTCAGGGTCACATGTTTGGCATTATTTCGACCATAAATAGGTAAAATTAAAATAGATGAGCAACAACAATGCAAAAAGAAGAAAAATAAAAACATTTCTTTGATTGTTTTTCTCTCAAAGTGGAATCGCAAACGCTGTGACAATGAAAAACCCGAAAATAGACTATCGTCGAAAGTTTTTAGCAAGTAGGTAAACCAATTGATCTCTCTGCGACTAGAGGAGACATCAGTTTAATGTGGGCCAAGCTGCAAAGATATTATTACAGAAAGATATCACAGTGAATAATTTGGGTTTTCGGTCGTTTTCTCAAGCTGAAATCAATCAGCTTATCTAGCGAGTTTTTTTTCTATCAAAATTACATCAATCTTAAAGAAAATCTTCGTTTGCGTTGTTTAACTTGGTGTGGGGGTTTGTTTACATTTTTTTTTGCATTTGCTAAAAACTAGGACTGAATTAGCCGCTTCCAATGCACTTGAATGGTTCCTAACCTCAATCTTTAGTCTCGGAAATTTGTTTTATTTCACTGGTATATGGTTAACTAAAAAGTTCTTACCTTGAGGATGACGAAGAAAGAAGAAACTATCCTTTGTTAAATTTATTTGATTCAAAAACGGTGATTTACAAAATATAATTTATTTATAAACAGATAATTTTAGACGAATTCCATTTGTAAATTGTGTGAGAAGAAAAAAATAATTTACTAAACGTCTGGCTGTTCAGAAAATTGCTGTTTAAATGTCAAATTATGTTTCGATTACGTTTAAGTGCTGCCAGTTTGCTTTTCTTTCTTTTTTAAATATGTTATTCGTTATGTTGCATTGCGTTCAAGGGATAATGAGGAATTTAATACAGAAAATAAAGGTTTAACTCTGAACCAAGGATTAGTGAAAGAAATTAATAAAAGCGAAGATTTCTTCATTTTAAATATTTCGACAGGTTTCTTTTTTGTATATATGTCAGTTCAGTCAGTAATTAAATAATAGGTTTGTAGAAATCTTTGTCCCCATTGAAATGGTCTTACTTTGATCCGTGGCGTAGAGTTGACTATCGATTTGACAGCTGATCTTAACTTGGGGTCTCCATTTCAGTCATTCATTCTTTTTATTGAGTCTTTCTTTTCATTTACAGTGTATGATTCTTACTTTTTCTAACATTAAGATATATAGAGAACTGTCAAGTATGGTTCTCTTTGTTTTTCAAGTATAGTTTTACATATTTTGTTCTTTTTTTTTGTTTGTGTATATATTCAGCTCTTGCTCACGAAGCTATTTCATTTTTATTTTTGACGTTAAAGTCTTCTTGGGGTCTCCATTGAACATTTCCGATGACAGGACTATCGGCCTGTCATCAGAAAATCCAATAGAGACCAACAATCCAAAATCCAGTCCATGATCCGATCATCGCAGTCTGAATTTTTTGAGCGGATCAAAATCTTGTCATCAATTTGACGTTTTGTGTTGTATGTAGTGTTGAGCGTCCATTTTCCACAGACTTTTTGACACATTTACTTGTTGATGGCAAGACATAATATGCCCAGTCAAAAAAAAACACTGGATTGCGGATGAGATTGCAGAAGAGAAGTTGGATTAGATTTTACTCTTGTGGAGCCTCAGGGCAAGAAATTATTAAGGTTGAGTATGTTCAAGACCCAGTCTCAGTCCTTAGCACAGAAGAGGTAGAAAGAGCCATCCAAAAGCTAAAAAATAACAAGTCCGGCGGGTCGGATGGCATACCTGCCGAACTCTTTTAATATGGAGGAGGTGTTTTGATGAACCGCATGCACCAGGCCATCAACAAAGTGTCGAAGGAAGATGCATGCCCACTGACTGGTCGATAAGCTCCATATGCCCATCTTCAAAAAAGGCGATCCTAATGCAAAAACTACCGAAGCATATCCCTACCTATTGCATACAAAAAATCCTATCCAACGTACTGTGTGAGCGTCTTAAACCGTTCTGCAACACAATAATCGGCACGTAACAGTGTGGCTTTAGGCCAGGCCGAACACTAAGTCAAATCCTGGAAAAAACCAACGAATTTCAAGTCGAAACCCACCATCTTTTCATCGACTTCAAAGCTGCTTATGATAGCATCCACCGCCAAGAGCTTATGATGGCGATGTCTGAATTTGGGATCCCCAAAAAACTGATCCAGCTTTTCCGCATGACGCTAACAATACGCAGTGCAGTGTGCAAATGGGTAACATCTCATCCGATTTGTTTCAAACATGCGCAGGGCTTAGACAAGGAGATGCGCTGTCATGTGATGTCTTCAACATAGTCCTGGAGTAGATAGTGCGCATGGCAGGTGCCGGCAAACACAAACACAGACGACATAGACATCATCGGTCCATCCAAGAGAGCTGTGCTTAGTGGAGATCCGACGAAGTTTGGCAAAACAACTGGGTTCAAAACTCCTCACTCGAAAGAGAAAGTGTCTGCTATACAAAACTTTGATTTTACCAGTCCTACCCTACGGAGGCGCCGAGTGTTGGACGATAAGTAAAAAAGGGAAATTGATACTGGGCACTTTCGAAAGAAAAATTCTTCGACGTATTTTCGGTCCAGTATGCGACGATGGCGAATGGAGACGAAGGTTCAACCGCGAACTGTACGGGCTGTACCAAGATGTGGATGTAGTCCAGAAAGCCAAGAAAAGACGATTACATGGGCTCGGCCACATCGAGCGAATGGACGACAACGCTCCAGCGAAGAAAGTCTTCTCATCGCAGCCCCCAGGTCCGAGAAGACCGAACCTACGGTACAAGGACGAAGTGACTGCGGATGCCAGACCGCTTGGTTTCGGCGACTGGAGAAAGCATTCTAGGGACCGTTCCCGATGGAAGGCTGCGGTATCTCAGGCTGAGATCCTTCATGGATTGTGAGCCGGTATAGTAAGAAGAAGGAGCAAGAATGTTCAAACAGGATGTTAACTATTCTATATTTTAGTAAATAAGACACGAGATGATTTGGGTGACGGTCAGCATACGACTGTCGTACCAACTTGGTATTTATTCTCTGGTCGATAAGTACATGTTCAATATATAACATTCCTCCATTCTTAGTTAAATTACAATATAATTTATATAAAAATGAGAATAATAACTTTAAAAGAAACAATGATTATTGGTATAGTTATTATTTATACTTTATCAAAATTAAAATTATTAAAGTAATTCTTTTGGATAAGTTAAATCAAAATCAAAATATTATGTTATGAAGTAAACAAGGTAAGTAAGTAAGAATTTATAAGTAAAAATATTTAGTTTCATTTTAATAATTCATTTTTTTTTTTTTTCATTTTTTTTTTTTTTTGTGAATTCATTTCAAATGCTATTGCATCAGTATTATACAACAAATACATAAAATAGTTAATCATAATTCAGTCTTTGTGGTCTTTTAATATTTTCTCTTGGTCTTAAAACTCGGGTAGTATTTGGATAATCAGGTGTTTTAAATGACTTCATTTTATTTGTGGTTTGTGGTGAAGAAGACTTTATATCCGTCCCATTTGGAGAAGATAGATCTACCCCAGTGTGAATTTCTGGTTCTTGAATAGAAACAAATGAATTTGTTTCCACCGAATCATAAAAATGATCTGATAGAACTTCAGAGTGAGAAGCTTTTCGCAAATGGTCAATATGAACTCTACGAATGTTTCCTTGAAATTCTATCAGATAAATAACTGGGCATTCCGCTTTAACAATCGTACACAAAATCCATTTGCAACTTTCTTTATAGTGGTTCAAATAAAACACCCTTTCTCCTTCTTTAAACATTTTTAGAGAATTTTGTATATTATTAAATTTGGTTTTGTTGTCATATGTTTTAACTTTGTTTGATTTTACCTTACTTTTTAAACAATCTAGTATTGTTCTATTTTTATATTTAAATAACATCTCAGAAGGTGATTGGTTAGTGATTGTAGATGGAGTATTGCGATACGCGAACAAGAAATTTATTATCTGCGTCTGAATATTAATTGGTTTGTTTTCGTTTTCAAGCAAATAATTTTTAAGCGCTGATTTTACAGTTTGGACTGCCCTTTCTGCACTGCCATTTGTTGATGGGTGATAAGCTGGAATTGGGATCTTGTCAATGTTTTGCTTTTTTAAAAAAATATTAAATTCGTGAGAATCAAAAGGTGGACCATTGTCAGAAACAAGCGATGAAGGTAAACCAAAAATACTAAAATTTTTTTGCAATTTATTAATAACTGCTTTTGCCGTAGTAGAAAACATTGTACAAACATCGATATATTTTGAATAAGCATCAAAAATAATAAGATGGTTTTGATTTTTAAAATGAAAAAAATCTATATGAATACGCTCATAAGGATATGTTGTAGCTGGCCAAGAAAAGAATGATTTTTGAGAAGAAACACAATTTCTTGTAGACTGGCATGTTAAGCAACATGTCACATATTTCTCTATATCGTGGTCTATATTTAACCACCACACATACGACCTTGATAACATCTTCATTCTAACCATACCATTATGGTTTGCATGCAAAATATTTAGAACTTTGTTCCTCAATTTAAATGGTACAACTATTCTATTATTAAAATATAACCCATTATTCTCAATACTGAAACCAACCCTTTTAGAATAATATATTTTCCACTCTGCATCAATTTTTACAGGCCAACCATTTTTTACATAATTTATTAACTTTAGCATAAAAAAGCATTCTTTTTGATAAGAAACAACTTTACTAAAATCTAAAGGCAAATCTTCACTTTCATTGAAAAAATTTATGTAATTTATTGCATCATCAGAAACTCCACTAGATTCGTTGAGTGGAAGGCGTGAAAGTGCGTCAACATGGCACATTGCCCTACCTGGTTTATACTGAAAATCATAATCGTACATGGACAATATCAGAGCCCATCTTTTTAACCTACCTACCGCTACTGCTGAGTTAGATTTTTTTGGACTAAAAATTTCTTGAAGCGGTTGGTGATCACTAAACAAGGTAAACTTTAGCCCATAAAGATATTTGTGAAATTTTTTAACGCCAAAAATTATGGCAAGTGCTTCTCTGTGTAACTGAGAATAATTCCGTTCACTTTCCGATAAGGTACAACTAGCAAAAAGAACAGGTCTTTCTACACCACCGTCAACAAAATGTACCAAAATAGCCGAACATCCATAAGGACTAGCGTCCGCATACAGCCCTATAGGCTTTTTAGGATCGTATACTGCTAAAACTTTGTATTTTAACAAAAAAATTTTCGATTCTTCGAAAACCTTTTGACAATTTTGTGTCCATATGAACCTACTATCTTTCTTCAATAAGCTGTATAAAACAGACAATTTTGAAGATAAATCGGGAATAAAATGTGAATAATAGTTTAAAAGACCTAAATATGCTTGTAGCTGCTGAATATTCTTTGGCGATGATGCTTCTATTAATGCTTTAATTTTTTTCGGATTAGGTTTAATTTCATTACAAGATAAAATGTGTCCTAAATAAAAAACTTCAGTTACTAGGAACTCACACTTTTCCAAATTGACTTTTACGCAATGCTCATTTAATCTTTTGAAAACTTCTATACAGTTGGAAACACACTCCTTAATAGATGCTCCCCCGATTAACAAATCGTCAATAAATACACCTATATTTTTTATTCCAGCTAAAATTCTTTCAATAACTGATTGAAAAATGGCAGGGGCGCTCGCAACTCCCATAGCTAAACGAGTGTAACGCAACAACCCTTTATGAGTATTTATGGTTAGAAGCTCCCTTGACTCAGGCTCTACAGACAACTGAAGATAGGCTCCAGAAAAATCGATTTTAATAAAATAACGACAATTAACTTGTCCAGCCAAAATATCATCTAAACGCGCTAATGGGTAATGATTCATCGAAATAAATTTGTTTATTGTAACCTTCCCGTCAATACAAATACGAATTTTTTTGTTTTGTTTTTCCACTACAACAATTGGCGTAGCCCAACAGCTATTTTCAACCCGTTCAAGAATGCCCTCTGAAATTTGTTTTTCTAATTCTATTTCAACCGTTTCTCTTAATGCATATGGCAAACTATACGGCTTACAAAATATTGGCCGTGTATTCTCTTTAAGACGAATTTGAGCTTCATATCCTTGTATAGGAACTTGTAAACTCTGATCAAAAACCTTTGGAAAATTTAATTTAAGATAGTTAAGGAGCTCCTTAGCCGTGGTTATACTATCAACATTTTTTGAAGGTACGTTTACATTTTCTGGACTTACAAGACAGGTCCTTACGTTAGATGGTGCAGGCTGGGACAAGTGTGTTCGCCATGCTGGCATCAAAACATCCATCCAAGTACGACCCATCAAAGGCAGAAAATCTTTGTTTGTCGTTTTAATGATGACCAAATGCAATTTTTTTTCCGAATTGCTACGATCACTAACCAATCGGACTGGAACTTGTATTTTTCCTAAAACTGAAATATTTTCACCTGTTACTGAATACAATTTGTTATATGGAATAATACTTAACTTAGGAAAATACTTAAAATAATCTGCTTCACTAATCACACTTGTGCAAGCTCCGCAATCCATTTCCATCTTGAACAATTTGTTTGCAATAAGAACTTCAATGTACACTGGTTCATTTATTCGGTTTATTTCGTCATACCAATAAAGACCCTCATACTGGTTTGTTGGGGCTACAACATATGATGATTTCCCAGCTGCCTCTGCATCGCCTTGTTCTTTAAAAACAGAAACTCCATCGTCATTATCATCATCATCAACGTAATGTATAACTCTTCTTGCCCGGCACTTTACAGAAATATGTCCCTTCTTCTTGCAACGATAACAATACATATTTATAGCTGGGCAGCTCCCACTTACATGAGTTAATCGGCTGCCACATTTTTCGCAATCTCTCTGACTTGAGGTACCCCTGGATTGAAAAGCTAATCCTCCGTTATAATGCTGACTTCTTCGAACCCCTCCTTGTTCCTCATCTCGCTTAAATGATTTGGAATAACTCATTGCAGGTTTATGGTTTGTCAAATTATTTTTTGATATGACATTAATATTGTAGGTTGGATTACTTATAGCACGTGTTTCATTTTCTGTGAGCTCATAATTAAGAGTCTTGTTAACTGCGTCGTCAAACTTTAATTTTTTGCCGATTTCAATCAATTTGCTTTGCCACTCTCTGTTTTCAAGCCCAACAATAAATATGTCTCTAAGAGTCTCGCTAATAAAAGATGGTGGAAAATCACATTTTTTTGCTAAGAATTTAAGTCGCACCACGTAATCACAAATTTTTTCACCAGAAATTTGACGCATATTATAAAATTTGAATCTTTCTGCAATAACATTTCCCGTTGGTGAATAATGTTTTTTTAATAATTCCAAAAGACTTTCCAGACTTTGCTCTTCTGGCGTGCTCCCGGCAGGCACCATGTGTATTAGTTTTTCAACTACTTCATCACTGAGCAAGGTTAGCAACATACCCACTTGATCTGCCTCTGGAATCTTATTTACTTTTATAAACATTTTTAAGCGCATTTCATAGGTACTGAAATTGTTCCCAGGCACAAAGGTCGAGATATTTCCAATCACATGGTTTGGGACTTGCACATGTTTTAAAATGTCCTCTAGTTTTTCGTCCTGAGTAGTAGCCATTTTCTGATTAGTTTTTTTTTCTTTAATTCACTTTTAAATTATTTATTATTATTTTTTTTTTTTTTTTTACTAGTTTTATCCTCGTCGCCACTATTCTATATTTTAGTAAATAAGACACGAGATGATTTGGGTGACGGTCAGCATACGACTGTCGTACCAACTTGGTATTTATTCTCTGGTCGATAAGTACATGTTCAATATATAACATTAACTTCGACATTTTTCCTTTTTTTGACTCTAACTAAGCCTGCCTTGCCAATGTTTTATGCTCTTGAGTGACCATTCAACAAGCACATTGTAATTCGAAATGCGTTTAAAATATCAACTTTTAACAATTGTTCTACCCGTACCCACCTATATCACGGTTAAAGAAAAAATGTATTTCTTCGATTGTAGAGGTACCGACTATTCAGTTCAATTTTAGCAGCTCCAAATTTTATGTTTTTAATGCGGAAGTGGGGATTAAAGTGTTCTCATCTCAAATGAATTTATTTGTTTTTATTTACAAAAACAATTAAGTTCACAAAATTCTTATCTTGGTTCAATTGGATAATTAAATCTCGTTCGTTTAAGTTGTCCAATTTTGAGCCACTTGAGAGTAAGCCGCCACCAGAGTCGCAGCATTGCTTCAATGCCGAGCCGCGCTATCAAAGAACGAAGGATCGCAACACAAAACATAATTATCCATACTTTATAATATACTCTCCGCCCTTGAGAAACCATTAATTATCCCGGAAATTCCCCGTCGACCACACACACAGACACCGATCAACTAATAGGACCCACAACAACCACTTATGCGCCGCAACCTGCAATCAAAACAGACTCACTTTGATAACCATAGTGCCACTTGACTACGCTCCAGAGTGGCGTCGAAGTTCAAAATTTCACCAAGTATCACATTTTAGTGGGACATTAGTATACGATACTCTTGAGATTCAATCTCGAATCTTTAAAAAGGCACCCAAGACCTCCTAGGACATCAGACATCAGGATCTGATAAAATTTATCTATAATGATTACATACATTGTAAGGTAGGAGATAAGGAAACATGTTCATTTCCGTCTCCTTGTTATCCTAATGAAATCGTCAAAAAACTATAATAAATGAAAACATCAAACCTAGACCCATTGGTCGTAAAAAGGATAAGAAAACCACACCAGAAGCATCCCAAAGATCCCACACCAACAACTGTGTACATAAATCTTGGTTGAGTCTTTTTACGGCTGGACGTCCCAGCCGAAAGGCGTGTCGGATTGCTGAAATGTTTTGGCTTTTTATTAATACCGATCGCTTTTGGCGGCGGCGCTGTTCTTAAACATTTTCATCTATTCCTGATACCTCGGTGATCTTCGCTGCGTGCAACCACAATCTTTGGGCAGAGTTGATACAGTTGCCTGCTTGTTTGGTCTTTTTCAATCATCAAAAAAATAAATCTATTTATTTGGCACATCTTCATTACATCAATGGGCAGATCGGATCAGATCATAGCATCTGCTGTTGGGCGGGGCCCGTTGCCGCCACCATCGCCGTCGGAGAACTGTTTGCGTTTGATATGACTTTGAAAAACTGTGTCGAATTTTGACGAAGGATTCGCATTTGTTTGGAAGTCTTTATTTAAGTTGTTAAACACATGATACAGGCTGTTCTGTTTAATTTACGAAAACAAAATTGCAAACATGAAATTTAGGACCTTACAGATAGAAGGAAAACCAAATATGCCTTCTTCCTTCTTGTATCGATTGTAAGCGTAGCTTTTGAGACGATTACTTTCGTCAAGTTTCTATTTTTTCCTTGCACCTGTTTACTGTTAGTTTTCCAACTCGATAAAAAATTAAAAATCAATAAGTTCAAAACTTCAATACAAAAACAATCAGCATTAATATTTAAGGAAAATGACAGGCCATCCCCAAAGTCCTTTGCAAATTACAAGCAACACCAGTAATTATTTCAACCCATCGCAAATGACAACACATGATCTAAGACCACAACTTGCTAATTTCTATTCCCAGATGACATCTGAGCTTCTTTTTCTTTGAAAAAAGGAAATAAAATCCAACAGCAACAAAAACAAATTCAATCGCGTGCGTGGTCTTTAGATGGCAAACAAAAAGTCGATGGGTATTCTTATGTCCATCCGTTGTTTTAAGGATAACCTCCCCATTCGCTCATATGCATACTTCCATGTGAAACATTCAAATGATAGGGTAGTCCGTGAACGAGGATGACCACTTGTTCAATAATTCATAACCGATAGCTGCTCGAATTATTCGTATTCACATGGAAGTCTACGCGTTAGCATGTAAGTCTCAGAGCCTCAGCAACGTCCGGGCATATAATTTCATTTCTGTCAATTCGGCATGTCCCCGTACCCTAATCGAATTGAAAAACGCCAACACGGAACATCTTCACGGACGGAAAGGAAACTTTCAAACAATGACACGGATTTCATAGAAACTTTAAAATGCACCAACACCTGCTGAGATTCACACAAGTGTTTGTATCGTGGCATGTTATTATTGGTCTTACATAATTTGTTTTATACACAAGTTGGGAGTTTTCAGACCTCTCACAATCAGTGAAATTAATTTGGAAACTCATTAAAAATTACTTACCCTTCTCCTTCGTTCGTGCTAGAATATAATTCGAAGAAATGTTTTTCGAACAATCCGAACATTATTGGAATCTTAAATATCAGCGAAGAAGATTCATAAGCTAGCTGTCAAAATATTTTACGGAAATAGTCACAATCAATATAATTTGTTGCTTGTTTTAATTCTGAATAAATTTGGCCAACTGTAGAATCCAAATCGGATCAAAGATCGCTGCCGCAAGCCTGTTTAAGTGATCGGTATACCCCAACAGCCATATAGCTGCGAGTATAATTTGCTCTTTACCATTTTAAAGTCGTGCCCGGTCGGCTTTTGCCTCATTTTTTTTGTTGGTGATGGTCATAAATTTCACATTATTAGCGCAAAATTTTAAACGTTTTAGTATGATACTAAATCAAATTTAGCATCATATTAGGCTAAAGTGACATTTCCGTAAATTTTAAAGGTTTTTAGTGTCACACTAGGCATTTAGTATGATGCTAAAGTTAAAACCATGAAATTGCGGTTTTAAATTTTTAGCATCATACTAGTCTTTAGGATTTTTGTTATCATTTAATTTTTCTCTATATAAGTTGGTGTATTTCTGTTAGGCTAGCCTGCAAAGAGTAACATTACTTTGAAATAGCTTTTTGAACTAATTTTATATCTTGGAAATTTAAATAGGTTCCTGACCTTTTCCTTGTTGTAGCGTTTTGAGCGCATTTGAGATTGGAATCTATTTTCATATTGAGAAAAATGCCCTGTTACAGGGCAACAACAGGAATATAAAGTTAAGCCTTGACATTATTCTTGATAGTACAATTCAAATGCTCAGTTCAAAGTTTACGTTTTGCTTTGGTATAAGTGTTTAATGTTAATCTTAAGTGGATACATTAATATAATAAATAAGAATTCTAAAAACAAATTTGAAATCAGGTGCTGTTCTCTATACTAATTTTCCCATGACTAAGTCCCAACCTACCTGATTCCTTGAATTCAATGATAAATTTCTGAGTTTTATTAAAAATCGAACCTATTCTTTTTGGCGAAACCATCATCTTTCACATTATAACTCTCAATTTTCTCCTCGAATTTTTCGAGAAAAATTCTTCGCATGGCTACCGGTTGACTAATACCACTTTCAATTGGTTCCTATGGCTTGTTAAATAAGATGGTAACATTGTTGATACAGATTCATCATTTTGGATGTCTAATATTTGACAAGGCGAATGCAATTAGTTCTTTCTGATTTTAAAAAGGAGCAATCTCACATCACTTTTTGAGTTTTATACACATTCTGCTTGAATACAAACTGTTTCTGTTTTGATTCTGAATATGACATTTGGAAAATTAAATTTTTTTTCCTGAAAGCTGTTTGTTTAGTTATTTTGAACGAACTGTCACTTTTTAGCTGTGTTCATTTAATATTTCTTAATAAAATGGTTTTAGTATGATACTAGTTATCAGTTTATTAAAAACTGTTTATTATGCTGGAAAATATTTAGCATCATGCTAAAGTTAACACGATGCTAACTAGTATCGCATTAAATCCTTAATAGAAGGCGGACTAAAATTTTGCGCTATTGTTATTAATATTTTTATTTTCTGTGTAGCTGCTAATATTGGTCGACGGTTTTACCATAAATACGCCATGGATGCCCCATTCCGAGGTATTAACAGCTCCAGCTTTGGAATAATAACTCATTTGAATTGTGGATGAGAGGGCTATTGGAGAGGAAAGCGCAAAACTCTGAAATCAGAATGTCTGAATGCGTATGCGACATAAGAAACTTGTTTGGTTTGATTATAATTAACACATTATCAAGTTGCCTCTTAATTTCGAAGGGTATAGACGGTGGCCGTGGCGTTGGTCAGTGGCTATGTCCACGTCCAAGTCCATAATGTCCCTATAGGTTTTAAAGTGTCTGCTGAATGCTTATACAGTCGGCGCACGTTTGTTTGTCTGTTTGCTTTGAGATGCTGTTGGGGCTCGCACAAAGGTTTGATTAACAGGGCCGCATTTGGTAGTTAAGCGTTTGTGTACAGAGCGAGACAAATTCAAAAGGTAGATAAATTATTATAAAAATTATTTTTACCAAATCAAACTCCTGAAACTTATCAAACACACTTCTGAAGGAAGACCAGTCCCAAACTTCTTCACTCCATGTTCTTAAGACCTTCACTACTTCTTCGTTCGAGAATGAGAAGCGACAGATCGAGGATGTTGAGAAAGCCAACAGGAGGAATGAAGTTCGTAGGTTTTAAAGGAAGGTAAAACAGCTGACTCAAGGTCATCGAGCAAGAACCGATGCCTGCAGAGATAAACAAAGGAACATCATAGTAGAACCGCAGTCAATGCTTGCGATTTGGAAAAACTCACTTCATTAGACTGTATTACGGCGTCGACGAACAAAATCCCGCCGTCCGTCAGGGAGGAGCCTTTCATCGGACACGATGAACCCGACCTAGAAGAAGTGAAAACGGCAATATCACGGCTGAAATCCAACAACGCCTCTCGAGCACATGGTCTAGCTGCCGAGCTATTCAAAGCAGCAGGCGACGTGATCTGTAAGATATGGTCGGAAGAATGCGTGGCCGATGAATGGAAGCTCAGCATTGTTTGCCCGATCCTGAAAAAGGGAGATCCTCTAAACTGTGCCAACTACAGAGGAATCAGCCTTCTTAACATCGCCTACCAGATCCTCTCTACCGTAATATGTGAACGTTTGAAGCCTTTCGTCAACAATCTGATTGGTATCCTTATCAAATATCAACGTGGCTTCAGACCAGGAAGGTCACAATAGACGCATACAACTTCGAGGTAGTAGAGGAGTTTGTCTACCTAGGCTCCGCTATTAACACGGATAATAACACCACCACCGCCGAGATCAGACGAAGAATAACTCTTGCTAATCGCCGTTTGTTTGGGCTAAGAAAGCAATTGAGTGGAAAAGCCCTCTCTCGAGTAACTAAGGTAAAACTGTATAACACCCTCATCATCCCAGTCCTGCTGTATGGTGCAGAAGCAACAACGACATGGACCTAGCCAGAAGAGTCAAGGTCCAGAAACTCAGATTGCTCGGTCAATTAGAGCGGATGGACACCAATGCTCCGACCCGGAAAGCCTTCAACACTACCACTACTAGAGGGAGACCGTGACTCAGGTGGCACACACAAGTGGAAGAGGACCTCAATCAACTTGGAGTTCCAAACTGGAGGCAGCTAGCTAGGGACCGAGCTGGCTGGCGGAGACTGTTGATTGAAGCCCAAGTCCACAACGGACTGTAGCGCCACCTTAAGTAAGTAAGTTAGTACTCCTTCGTTCGATTACAGCACTGCTGTCACTGTCTGAGTTCATAGCTATATTTATGCCTCTCAAGAGGCCTTGATCCAAATTAAACAATTCCAGCCTTGTGCTTCGTCATGTCTACGGCTCTACTGGATTAATTTGGACGATTTGTCGTTGCTGCTATGGCCATGTGATTTGTCCCTTAATTGGTTGGAAATGCATAAAATTTGGTAGAACCACAGCCTCGTCGCCTTCGTTAGCTATGCCGCTGTCATGTTTATTTGCCTAATTTTTTCCAAAATATTTACGAAAACATTTGAAAAAGCCTCCAAACAGACGAATTCCCATGCCTTAAAATCAACAAAATCCAAATCACAAATGTGAAATCAAATCTCCGCAGCACCATAATAGCTCCATTAACCTAAACAATACAATGCGGCACTTTGAGATCTAATACATAATACAAGATCGAAAAAAAGGAGAATTCTCAAGTTAACCAAAGAGCCTGCGCCGGCATTTGCAGCGCGAAAGGATTATTCATCTAGTGTTCTCCGAGTATAGTAGTCCTAGTGTCTTGTCTATGAAAGGAAAAAAAGGAGCATGGCTGTTGCAGCAGCAGCACCACCGAAGAAGGCGGCATTTCGAAAGTGAAATGGGTTAATGGGAATAATGATAACGACTCAGATAATAATGGGATATGGTGTAAGAAATTGACAAGAAGAGGAAACTAGTTGGCTGATCAAGTACATAGGTTCTCGATGATATCGTTTTGCTTTTGACGGGTGGACATTGTTATCGGCGCGCACAAAATCTGTTCGTATTAACAATCAGCAACAGCAACACACATCTGATGATGAAATCCGATATCGCCTATTCATGTGTGATTCGCATGACGATGATGAGGGAACTATTGCTTCTGGGCTCGGCGAGCGGTGGCGGTGGACTAGTGCGGCTGTATTAGCTTTAAGTAATGGTAGTAGCAACGCAGGGCGTATGCTTTCCGTGCAACCATATACAAATCCAATTGCTTCATTAAAGGATAATCATTGAAATTATATTTTCCCTGTGTTTGTTAACTGATGACGAAGGTATTATGTGCCAAGATGTTGGCCTAACAATTGTGATTTGTTTGGAAACTTTTTAAGGCAAATAAAAATCTATATATGGGTATACTGTGTGAGTAGTAGTTACATATATACAGGGTGATTCACGAGCGTTTTGCCAAAAAGCTAGAGCGTGTAGGTTGAGTTGAGACAAGAAAAAAATCGTATGGGAGGGGGGGGGGGTCTATTCCCCCCCGTTTAGCCGGGAGGGGCAATTTTCTGAAAAATTGACTTATTTTGTAAAAACAAATATTAAAAATCAACGGCTTAGTTTACAACACCGTGCTATACCTTTCTGAAAAGCTAAAAACTTCTTCTTTCACTTTGTTTTTAAAATAAATTGTTTTAACGAATAGTTTAAAAAAAATAAATTTTCAAACTCAAAATTTTCAAAAAAAAAGCCAAAAAAAATTTTTTGAACTAATTTTTTTCAAAATTTTATGTATTTAAGTACTAATTTTGTTTTAAAATTTCAATGTCTTTGTTAATTTTTGGTCGAAAACAGAAAACCGGATGCAAAAATGTCTTTTCGTTTTTGAGAAATTAAAAAAAAACCAAAACCACTTTTTTCTAAGAAAATCTCTGTTTTTATTTTTACCTATCTGGACTTTTAGTATAATTTACTAGTTTAATTTATAAATTTAATTTTTTGTAATTGGAGTTTTATGAGGACTCAATAAAGTAGAAAAGTATTGGATTTTCCCTGGATTAATCATTCTGTTCATTGAAAACGTCTGCCATTGACCTTTCACTTCTAGCTATCCGTGCTCTCGTCGGCGGATTCTTGAAAACATGCTACGACTTGGGCGCCATCTATTGGGATATCTTTCAGCGTAGAGTCTTTCGGCTTCCCGATCTCGACAACAAGTTAAACCGTAGCAGAAGTTCCTGTCCGCTAACTCTTCTCGAACATATGAGTTTTTTATTGTTATGTGTTGATGAATTAATATTTTAATTGTAAGTGGTTGTTAAGTAAATATGCGATGCCTTTTATTAACCTTTAGGTTGTTAATTGTTTTTTCATTCAAGAAAAATTGCGGTTTAATTATCTTAAGCCCCCAGCAGGTAGAACCCTTCGCCGGCGAGTGGCCGCGGCCCCAGGTATATAAATTGCAGGTCAGTTTTCAGACGTTATCAATGAATAAAATGGTTAATCCATTGAAAATCCAATACTTTTCTACTTTATTAAGTCGTCATAAAACTCCAATTACAAAAAAATAAATTTGTAAATTAAACTAAAAGTCCAGATAGGTAAAAATAAAAACAGAGATTTTCTTAGAAAAAAGTGGTTTTGGTTTTTTTTTTTAATTTCTCAAAAACGAAAAGACATTTTTGCATACGGTTTTCTGTTTTCGACTAAAAATTAACAAAGACATTGAAATTTTAAAACAAAATTAGTACTTAATTACATAAAATTTTGAAAAAAATTAGTTGAAAAAATTTTTTTTGGCTTTTTTTTTGAAAATTTTGAGTTTGAAAATTTATTTTTTTTAAACTATTCGTTAAAACAATTTATTTTAAAAACAAATTGAAAGAAGAAGTTTTTAGCTTTTCAGAAAGGTATAGCACGGTGTTGTAAATTAAGCCGTTGATTTTTAATATTTGTTTTTACAAAATAAGTCAATTTTTCAGAAAATTGCCCCTCCCGGCTAAACGGGGGGGGGATAGACCCCCCCCCCTCCCATACGATTTTTTTCTTGTCTCAACTCAACCTACACGCTCTAGCTTTTTGGCACAACGCTCGTGAATCACCCTGTATGCATATGACAGAGTAAACATATGTACGTCAGGGGCGATTCCTCATAGTAACCAAGTATATCGGCGGTAAACCAAGAATTTCAAAAAATAAGGGTGCTTTCATAAATGCATGGTTGCTTTGCTTACATGCGATCATTTGCAATCATATTAACGTCAGACAAAAATACTTGCGCATGTGTTTTACACTGCATTTATGATACTATATACCTGTCTCTTTTATTCAGAAAGAAATTCAGTGTGCATGTGATTTTTTGTAGTTGCACATTTGCGCTGCAAATATTTGCGTTTTGCTTTTATGAACATCTGACTTTTATCATTTGCATTTATGAACAACATGCATGCGTCAGACTTTCGCAACCATGCATTTATGAAAGCACCCTAAATGTATTTTCAGATATTTAATATTCTTCCGCAAATCAACAGTTCAAAAATTTATAGTTTCAAACACTTTAATAAATGCCTGAACACAAAAAAAAAAGTTTAGCGCAAAAAAAAGCGATTCCCTTTGAATCAGAACGTGGCATACACAAGAAATAACTTGTGCAGAAAATCTATTTGATACACCGCTTTGCTACCGTAAACAATTGCGGTTACTATTTTCATACAATCTTCAAAAACAGTAGACACAGACATTCCAATAAACGCCTGTAAAAATAAAGAGAAGGTTAAGCGCAAAAAAAAGCGATTCCCTTCCCTTTGATGAGAATTTGGCATACACAAAAAATCTCTGATACCGTAAAAATTTGCGGTCACTATTTGCATACAATCTTCAGAGAGAGATAGACGCATACATTCCACTAAACGCCTGTAAAAATAAAGAGAAGGTTGAGCGCAAAAAAAAGCGATTCCCTTCGACTGAGAAGGCACACAGATACACATTTTTAACTCTTAAGCGACTTTCGTGGTCGTAGTTGTAGTGTTTCTAATGTTTCTATATCAATTAGCACGACGACGTACGATGACGCACGTGTTCGCCAACACGAAACGATTATGCTCATAGTCGCTGTTTTGATTTAGGTACATCAATTTCTTCATTTTGAGTATTTAGTACATAATGGGCGCATTCACTAACCTAGTCACTACGTAGTCGATTTTCAACTAGCTTTGTGAATGCAAAATTGCACTACAAAACTAGTCGAAAACAAACTGTCAAAATATGACAGATGTAAACAGATGTAAACAAAGAAGTTGTGAATTTTGGTTGGAGTTTAGAGAGTTTTGGTAAATTTGTTATTTAAATAATTTAAATCAAAGCGTGAAATCTTAAAAATGAGTGATTCAGAGGAAGATGAAGTCATTGGTAAGTAAATTAATTAAATTAATTTAGGCAATTGCGATCAAGATATGGGTTTAAACACAATTGATGTATTTTCCAAATAGCTAGAGCTGTGGTTGCATTAAACGACCTCCTGGCAAATACAACTGAGCAATTTGGACGAGACTTGGATGAAGAAAGAGTCAGAAACACACATTACTACGAAGCAACAGTTCCAGACTATAGTCTGGAAGAATTCCGGTGCCATTTTCGAATGAGTCGAAGTTGCTTTTCGGTGATTATTACCATTGTTTTGCATAAAAGTATGTTTTTAATTATTTAGTTTTTTCAGAATCTTATGACCAAGTTGGGAAGTCTGAAGCCTGTCCATCAATTAGAGAAAAAACTTTTGTTCACTGTCTGGGTCTTAAGCAAACAGGAGAGTTTTTTGTCGTCGGGCGATCGTTTCGATTTTGCTCCCAGTTCAGCACATAAATCGTTTTGCGAGATCCTGGAATTGTTGTGTTCCCTCTTGTCCCATTATATTAAGTGGCCATCAATAAGCCAATATAATGAAATTTCTCAGGTATGTGTACGAAGAACTTTTCACGAATTCATTTCACATGTTGTTTTTTTTTATTCTTTTCAGGTATTTCGAGAAAAATCAGCAGGATATATCCCTGGAATTGTAGGTGCTATAGATGGGTGCCACATCCAAATTAAACAGCCGGTCAACAATCCAATTGACTATTATAATCGAAAAAATACACATTCGATTATCTTACAAGGTACTTTTAATGTTATACAAAATATTATAAATACATTAACATATTTATTTCTCAAATAGGAGTTTGTGATCATCGAGCTGTATTTACCGACATTTATGTAGGCGCCCCTGGACGGCTACATGATGCAAGAGTGTTCAGAAACAGTCCGCTTTCTGAACAATTGACCCAACTCTTGCCTGCCGATTATCATCTGGTAGGAGATGCTGCTTACCCTCTGGGTCAGCATTTGATAACACCGTTCCGTGATAATGGACACCTACAGGAGAGACAGATCAATTTTAATACTCGCCTCAGCAGCGCAAGGATAACCATTGAGCGAACTTTTGGTTTCCTCAAAGGACGCTTTCGAAGGCTGAAGTATTTGGATGTTGATAGTCCTATGATGGCCAATGAAATTGTGACTGCTAGTTGCATATTACACAACCACATTCATTTATTGAATGAAAGCGAAGATTTCATAGATTTTGAACCTGAAGATGTTGATGATCTTGGAAATGATTCCACCTCTGTTCCGAGCATTGATGAACAGAGAAGCTCTAATGCTAGCAAAAGAAACTTTTTGTTAAGAAACTTTTGAAAATTAAAAAACAAAATAAATAAGAAATCATTCCTTTTCGATGCAACGTTTTTTATTATATCCAAATTCAAAAGAAAGGTACTTCAGTTGTGTTCTTACAGCTAATATCAAAAATCTTATTACTAAAAAATACAAAAAAAAAACAAAAACAACAATTCTATTGAACAAAACAGGAACTTCAGTTCTTTAAATATCACAAGATATACTAATACTAAACACTTATTACTAAAAAACACAAAAACAAAAACAATAATTCATTAAAAACAAAAAAGGAACTTCAATTACATATATACATATTTACATTTTGGCCCGGTTTTCTTTCTCTTCATTGTATTTCATCATTTCGAATTCCAATTTTCTCTGCTTGAGAATTCGCAACTCCTTCAGCTCTTGCAAAACTTCCTTTGCGACCGCCAGTTTTTCTTCCTCCAGAGCGAGCAATTTTGTACGAAGGCCTGTTGGGGTTCTTTGTTTCTGCTCTGCTCTGGAGGTGGAAGGAGCACACACCAAACTCGAACAGGATGCAGCGTTAAGAGAGCTCACTGTTGGCGCTTCCCTGACACTCACCTCTTCCTCATAAATGAGGCTCATCTGGTCAAAATAAGGCCAAGACATACGTCCCCGACCTGTCGAAGTTTTCTTATTGTTGTCCAAGATGAGATTGTATCGGGTCTTAAGATTTGCCAGCTTCTTCTCTAGTGAGCTCTCTTTAAAAAGGTAGCCCCTTTGCTGCATCGCCTCCTTTATCCTTAGGAAAACCGTCCGGCGTCTTATTTTCGGATTTCTCAAATCCGTTTTGTTTTTAGAGCACTCCTCTAAAAACAACAGAACGCTGCGGTGCTCCCACAAAGATTCCACGAATGGAACTAAAAAGAAAACAAAACCATTAATTATTCGTATTGCACAATAAAAGATTATTTTATTTTACCTTCTTGAGAAACCTGGCTATTTTGGGTGGGCAAAGTAGCTGTTGGTACACTCTCCCTGCTTTGGTTTACCAAACTTTGCTCAATAAACGCCTGAGCGTAGGCTGGATCTGCAATTAGATTAGAAAATAATGTACTGTGTTGTTTATTATACTTAACAAAACATTACCTGATAAGATTTGATTACACAAATCATCTTCAGCCTCAATAACATAATTTGTGTTGTTATATTGAATTGTTATTTTCATTTTGAAATAATTTTAAATTTGAATTTGAAGGTTGGTTTTCCATTCACAGCTGATTTTTAAATGTCAAACAATTGTCAACTAACTTTGAAGTTGAAATTTTTTGACTACGCCGGAGGGGAAATCTCAACTCATTTCTTAGTTGTATTTGACCAATCAGAACGACTTCACTACGTAGTGACTACGTTAGTGAATGGGCCCAATTCCTCTTATTTATGTACCTATACTCAAATCTTAAATAATATATTAAAGCCGATTGTTTACGGCTTTATTTTGATGACAAATTTTCAGTTTTTGACGTTTTTTATGTTTAAGATTTTTAAGACCTTGAAATATGTATTTTAAGTATACTTAAGAAGAGTCATAAAATGAAAACTTACCGTCAAAACAAAGCGGTAAACAAACCAAATATTAAAGATACCTTTAAGATTTGATAATAAATAAGGCGGATTATGTACATTCTAATTAGATTTTCTTATTCGGGTCGCACGTACTTGCCCATGTCTTCAACAGCGGGGTATTAATATAAAATATTAAGAAACTCAAAAAAGATTTTGTTCTTAAACTGAAAATTTCAATTGAAAAAGAGTTTTCTAGTATAAAATTTAAATTTATGAAAAATTTTTGTTTTGAAAATTGTTAGAGCGATTTTTTTTTTTTTTAATAATTTTGTATTAATCAAATTTTTTGAAAATTCTTGAAAAATAAATTTGGTATGTCAGTTTTTAGGTTTTATAAAGATACATGTGAAATCTGGAATTTTGAAAAAAAAGCAAACAAAAATTTTTAATATTGTGAAATAAAAAAAAATATTTTTTTTCGTTGATCAATCAGAAGAACATAGAGAACAAAAAACAAACATTGTCGATTTTTGCTCAACAAAATTGAATGGCTACTAAGGTTAATTTTGACTTAAAAAAAAAAACATCCGTCATGAATTCGCTAAAAACACTAACTTCTTCTTTTAAGAATTTTTTAAACATTTTATTTAGAAGAAGAAAAAAATTCTTTACGAAAAAATAGCTCTAAGGATTTTACAAATCTTTTTCTTTTTATAACTTCAATTTAATATTTAAAACTGAACATAAATTGTAATTTCAATAATTGTGAAAGCAGTTTTTACTTTACCTATATTTAAATTTTCACTAAAAATATTTTTCGAGTTTCTTAATTATTTTGATTTTTGTATTTTAATATTTGTTTTAAATCATAACTGTCGGACATTATGTGTTGTTATTTTATTTTATTTTTTTTTGAAATATATAAAATTAACATTTTTCCTTACTAAAAATTTTATCATAAATTAAAAAAAAACTTTTGAACAACAACAGTTTTGAGTTTTTTTTTTATTATTGTCTTAACTTTTCCGAGGGTCGTAGGTAAACCAAGGATGAGGACCAGGAATCGCCACTGATGTACGTGCAGGTACAATTTGTGAGAAATACATAGGTAGATATAATATCGGTTCAAATGTTTGTCAACCGTGGGTGCTAGTATACATAAGTCGATAAAGGGTTGATTTGTCGAAAGTCTATTCAAATTTGAAATAAGGTAAAAAATGTATTCAAATTTATGTAAGTTAAAAAGTGCTTCTTCAGAAGTAGATTAGATATACCTCAGTTTGATAGAAACTTGAGTGTAATACCTATGTCGTAGGTATTTTCCTTTTGAGTAGAAGTTCAATAAAATTGCGAGAGTAGTCCAAAGTAAATCAAAGTATTTGCGTTTTTTTTTTTTTTGGCTCTGAGCGGAACTTTGAAGTTGGAACTGTCCGAGAAAATCTTGCGAATCGCGAAGGTAACATCACATCGATTTTTTTCATTATTTGTCATATAATGACAGTTCTCCGCTCAAGTGGGTTTACGCAATTAACACAGATGCTCTGTAAAATAACCTGCTCAAGGCTTTGCTCTGATTGGTCATAATATTCCAACATATTGCTTAGAGCAACAAAAGAAAAACGCCAATTGTTCATTCAAAGTTGATTGTGAATAAATATCATAAATTCTGTATTGGTTCCATATCTTGCCCTTAAACTTTTGGTCATTGAATTATTATTGCTCATCGATTTTGAATTAAAAATCCTGTTTTTTGGTGATTTATGTATGTAGGTACGTTTTTGTTTGTGTTGAAAACCTATTCGTGGGTCAGTAGTACATATATTATTATTGTTTTTTGGATTGGCGTAGCAGACTTTTAAGGACTGCATCATCACGGATTCCATTTCTGTTTCTTTCACTACACGCTACCTTATGTTAGATGTAGAAATACCTTGGTTTGCTTGCTTTCAAGCTGCCGAAAGTTCTGCACACACAAGGTTTTATTATGACCTAAAACACTGTGTTTTTATTACAAACTACAGTAGTTTCGTTTATAAAAAATCTGGTTTGCGCAATACTTTCGGCAGCTTGAAAGCAAACAAACCAAGATATTTCTACATCTAACACTAGGACGCATGCAATGAAAGAAACAAAAATAGAATCCGTCATAATGGAGACATTTCACCACATTGCAACAGGTATGCGCGGCCTTTCCGGCTAACTCAATTCACGCCGACCAAGCGAATCTTATTCGTCTTGGCTTTAACTTTAATTCCTCATTAAAAATTTTAGTGGGCGCGATGACGGGAATTTCTTGTATGGGGACTCCTGGGCTATAAGACTTTTTTTTAATTTACAAAAGTACTTTAACTGGAAAGGAGCAGTCACCAGTCAGTACTGATTTCTTAACTTGCAGTCAATTGAATAAAAGTAATTGACTAAAAGCTAAATAACTGCAGTACTTTTTAACTGGCTTTAGTCAGTTAAGTCACTAAAAAGTAATTTAACTTAAGCGAGTTTGGTTTTAGTCAATAAGTCTTTTGACTGCAGTCAATAAACTATAAGTACGCATCTGCTGTCATGTACATAGTTAAAATATTACATTTTTGACCAAATGTTATTTGATGAATAATGCTGTTTGGTGAAAAATGTCAATTGGTGCTACCTATGCTAAAAAGGTTAGAACTACAAATTTCAATATTTTTCACGACACAAGCGCCATCTAGCGGGAAATAGATCCAGCATGTGCCACAGATCGGCAATTTTTGGTGTTGCAAATTGTTGTGCTTTTTCCAGTAAAATTTGACCTGTTATCTTTACATTTTTTTCGCTCATATTTTGGAACCATTTGTTCATAGTTTTGTCTAGAATTTCGTATTTACCATCCCTGTACCCCTGAACAGAAACACAAAAAATAACAAATTTAGGCCGTGTACGAATTTAGTTAAAAATGGGTTAAAACTTGACATTTGGTTAAATTTTTACACTTCGCATTGAATAAAACTAGCTGCGAAGCAGGTTAAAATAAGACAGTAGTGGTTAAAAATTCATCCATTTTTATTTTTTAACCACAATTCATCCAATTCGCACATGGCCTTAATGTCACTGAACACTGCACTGAAATTCATTCAATCATTCATTCAATTATTCGTTATGTCAAATTACATCATAATGTACATAAATGACATTTGCGTCGTTTGTTTTGAAGTTTTCTTAAGGGTCTGTTCATGTTTTTTTGAATTTCGTGATTTATTTGCAAGTTTCTTTCATCCAACTTTACATGAAAAATAAAAGTTTGTGTTTGAGAAATGTTTCTTTTATCAGTGTTTTTCTTATAAACGTGTTTCTTATGGGAAAGTTCACGGTGCTTTTGTTCAAGTTTCTTCTAAGCGAGGTTTTCTTATAAGCGTGTTTCTTATAAGCGATAAATACTGTATCTCTTCTTGTTTTTTTGTTTGTCCTTAAAAGGACATTTGGTTTTTTTTTCTTAAAAGCAGGATATCCTTAAGTTTCATCCTCTTCATCACAATTTAGGAACTAGCAACCAGCTCTACCAGATTTCTGGAATATGGATCTGCTTCTTTTGGTTTCAAAAAGGACTACGTCTGAAAGTAAAAGGGTGAATTTAAACAATTATTCGAATATTTTGAAACTTGCACTTTTGCACTCTGAATTTGAGTTTTTAAAGAGGCAGTTCAAAAAATGAATATTTAAACGAAAAATAAATAAATAAAAACCATAATTGTCTCCATTCAAAGTTAGGTAGCTTAACACAACAATAGGAACGCAGATAATGATATTTCAAGTTTAAAACGTCCATAAACCACCTTAATCACCGTCTTCCAATTGTCTTCCTATAGCCTAATGCTCATCCCCCACCACAATTCGACATGGTTGTCAAAGTTCACCCAAAAGGGCCACTTTTCTGATCATTACTTTCACAACTATTAAACAATTTTGACCACTAAACACCTTAAATACCCGGTTGCTTGCCCAATTCTCATTACTCACAACATAAAGAAAGAAAAAAATACAAAAAGACCCAATAGCAACCGCAAAACTATCCAAGTAAATGGTGTCTAATAAAAACACTGTTGTGGCGTACATGAAGCACATTTCTTTTATTTTGGAATTCCTACAACAGTCCAAAGATGATCAGATGAAGATTAGACAATCTATGAACTGTGATCTTCATACATCTGTATGAAGGAGTTCTCTTTCGTGCTGCCGCTGTCGATATACCAAAACCAATGCCGCCGCGCCGCAGTTGGTCAGACCGATTGTCGCTGTGCGCTGCGGTGTTTAAACTTTTGAGAGCATATTGATTAATGGATCAAAGTCTTTTGACACGAGCTATTTTGGGGGGAAATCCTTTGTTGATTTTGCTGTGTTGTACTTAAACTCTTTATTCAATAAATTTTCAATTTTGACTCTTGACGTTGTGCACTGTTCGTTTTGAGCGATCGGCTTTGCCTTCGCCTGCGCGCGTCTTGACTCTTTCAATCTTTTGCTGCGGTTGTTTAGTCCGTCAGTCATTTTGAGTCAGCGACAGCAAGTTATTCACGATATTTTGCGTTTGAAGCTCACAGTGAAATTGTTTTGTTGTGGCATTGGAATTCATTATGGTTATTCTTTGAGACCATCAGAGATGAGATGAGATTGTGAAAGAGCGCATTCCAACAAAAGCCTGGCAGCATTTGATTTGGTTTCTTATTCAATTAAATAACAATCAAGAGGATTTCGCTGCTTTTGTTTAGTTCGAACCTTGGTCAAAAACACACACAACAAAACAAGCAGTTTTCGAAGAAAACACCTCATTTCTAAAGAGCCCATCACTCTTACTGGTGTACAGTACGGCATCAAAGTACCTCAACGAAGAAGAAGACATTATGGAACCAACAACCAAAGCCAATTTGGGCCACATTTTTGATGAGTGTCTTATGGTCTTAGAAATGCTAAGAAGATGTATCGATGATGTGTTTAGGTAACAGTAACAAGTAACCTCTTTCACTGCACTGATGGCATACAGTCAAATCGAATAAAAAAATGTCATAATGTCTGTTCCAGTGAAGCACGTCAGCTCAGCCGCCCCGTGCGGATGATTGATGGCTTTGTCCACAGCTATCTGTCAACAAGCGTATACATCCGATGTCATTCGAATGCCATCAAGCAGCATTATGTGGCTGCACAAAGGAAACACAGCTCATTTATTCTTCTCTCCCATGTATTCATATGTGTTTTCCTTCCACACGGATCACAACTCTTTTAAACACACATCAATGCCAAAGGAGCTCTTCGCTCATCATTGCTCACCTGAATCCGAAACGGACACACCAGATTTTCATCAAATCCTCCATCTTCTTGGTTTCTTGTTATCTTTATCTGTTGTTGTTGTTGTTGGTATAAGAAAGGTAGGTACCTAATAATATGGAAACAACATCGCTTCCCATTGTCCGCCGATGCATTCTGGTTTGAGCTCCTCGACAGCGAAAAAAAAAGAATCCCTCAGCCAAAGATTCAGATTTCGATACCGATCATGCTAGTCAGCAGCACCAGCGCTACGGCAGCAAACCAGTTGGATCCCGCGTACCCCTGAGAGCAACAGCGTCAGCCGTCAGCGTCAGCGTTGTCTGTTACACGGCAAAGGAATAACTGTCATCTTTGATTATGCTGGGCTTATTTAAGCATAAACACACAACAAAAATGGCAAGAGTGATACATCATCATCAGCAGGGTCTTTCTGATAGGTCAACTGTCACAGCTCGAATAATTCGAATGATTGCGCGCCGCAGTGATTTGTACAAATTTGGTTTTAAATGCTTGTTGGGGTACAATACGTATCTTTAAAATACACATGTTCCTTTATGGATATCTCTATCCAGATAGATGTGTGTAGATATGGATTTGAATTCGGATGGATATTGAAACCAGCGGGTGTTGGGAGTTCATGGAATCGATACGACTGAACGATTTTAATATAGCCTGGGAATTCCGATGAACTCGGGGATGTGTTTAGGGAAATATTGAATACCTTTGCCTTTCATTTGATTTTGATAATAAGCAACGTTTTGTGGGATTTTACAATTTAATCCTTTGGACTGTTGAGAGGTGAATGTTTGGATATTATTCCAGTCAAATGAGTTTGCGGATAATTTTGAAATTTTGAGTTGGTCTTAATGTTCGAAAGGGTTTTTTTTTTTTTGCAAATGATGAATAGGTTCAACGAATCATACAGGGTGTCTCAAAAGTAAGTTCACATTTGCTTATCTTATTACGCGAAAGCAACTATTCTGAGGGGCGCGGGGGGTATGTCAGTCGGTAGTCTGGCTCTTGGGAATTTAGTCGCTATGGAGCGTTTCTCTGGTGCGGACCGTGCGTTGTGCGTACGTGAGTTTTACAAAAACGGTAATTCGGCGACTGTAGCGCGTAGAATTCGACATATTCGTCACGTAAATGATGCGCCTAGCACTCGACTCATTGCAAAATGGGTTGAGAAGTTTGAAGAGACTGGGTCAACTCTGAAGAAACCAAAATCTGGGCGGCCAAGAACATCAAGAACAGCCGAAAACGTGGACAGTGTTACTCAGTCTATTCGAGATGATCCAAACCTCTCGATTCGGAAGCGTGCTGTTGCTTTAAATGTGCACAGATCTTCATTATGCCGCATTTTACACAAAGATTTAAAGCTGCACCCGTACAAAATTCAGTTAGTGCAAGAACTGAAGCCTCAAGATGCTGGTCAGAGGCTTGCCTTTGTAAATCAGATGATTGAGCGCGAGGTGACATAAATTGGCCTCCACGGAGTCCCGATTTAACGCCTATGGATTTTTTCCTGTAGGGTTATGTCAAATCAAAAGTTTACGCTAATAAACCGACTTCCCTGGCACAATTAAAAGAAAATATCCGTCATGAAATGGCAGCCATCACGGAGACTACCTGCCGAGCTGTCATAGGCAATTTTAGTGCCCGACTAAATGAATGCCGAGAGCGCAACGGTTTACATTTGGACGATGTTATTTTTAAAAAATAAATTCCCAAACAGTGTACTTCAATATAAAATAAACATTTTTTCAATAAAGCTAAGACTTTTCTTTTAAAAAAAGATTTAAATGTGAACTTTCTTTTGAGACACCTTGTATTATATAAGCCAAGCATTTGAGGGTGATTTGCTTAGAATTAGAAGTGTCATTTGTTAAAAACAAAATCGTATTGTACTCATAAAAGCCGTACAACTTGGGGATTTCTTAACAACTCCTTGCTATGAAAGTCATTGCTGGAAAAACAAAATTAATTTCGGCGATTGGGCTAAAACAACCGAGCGTTTGCTCCTCAAAGTATAGCTAACGTTGACTTAAATCTCCAACAATTAATGTCTACCATTTTATTTTTGCTATCCAAAATTGAATCCCTGGTTCATTATGGCTGAAACGCAAAAAGCGTCTTAAACGGTTTTGCAACACAACAATCGGCCCGTACCAGTGTGGCTTTAGGCCAGGCAGAACAACGATAGATTAACTATTCATCACTGAGGCAAATTCTGAAAAAGACCAACGAATTTCAAGTCGAAACCCACCATCTTTTCATCGACTTCAAATCTGCTTATGATAGCATCCACCGCCAAGAGCTTATATGATGGCGATATGTCTGAAATCGGGGTACCGAACAAACTGATCCAGCTGTGCCGCATGACGCTAAACAATACGCAGTGTGCAAATGGGTAACAGCCCATCCAACTTGTTTCAAACATATGCGCAGGGCTTAAGACAAGGAGATGCGCTATCATGTGATTTCTTGAACATAGGTAGTCCTGGAGCAGATAGTGCGCAAGGCATATGTGAGCTCGGAAAACACTCTCTTCAACAAATCCACCCAGCTCCTAGGCTATGCGGACGACATAGATATCATCGGTCGATCCAAGAGAGCTGTGGTTGAGCCCTTCACAGCGATTGGAGAACAGGCAAAACTCGTTGGTTTTGAAGTGAATGGTGACAAAACAAAGCACATGCTATCAACAAACAAAGCAACATCTGTTTACCGCCTAGGACAAAATGTCACTGTTGGTAGCAGCAATTTCGTGGTAGCTATAAGGAGTTCACCTACCTTGGAACAAATAATATCAATCCCACAAATGACACCTTAGTGGAGATCCGAAAGAGAATTACCCTAGCGAACCGCTGCTGTTTCGGTTTGGCGAAACAACTGGGTTCAAAACTATTCACTCGAAACACAAAGTGTCTGCTATACAAAACTTTGATTTTACCAGTCCTCATCTACGGCGGCGCTAAGTGTTGGACGATAAGTTAAAAAAGAGCATTGATACTGGGCTCTTTGGAAAGAAAAATTCTTCGACCGATTTTCGGTCCCGTATGCGACGATGGCGAATGGAGAAGACGGTTCAACCGCGAACTGTGCTAGCTGTAGCTGTACCAAGATGTGGACTTAGTTCATGTAGGCCGAACCACATCGAGCGAATGGACGACAACGCTCCAGCCAAGAAAATCTTCTCATTGCAGTTCACAATGACGTTCGAGACGATAAGGAGGCCCAAACCTTCGGTTGCTTGGTTTCGGCGACTGGAGAGTGCATGCGAGGGACCGTTCCCGATGGAAGGCTGCTGTATCTCAGGCTGAGATCCTTCATGAATTGTGAGCCGATGAAGTAAGTAAGTAAGAAGTAGATGTCATTTATGTAAAGCAAACTCGAAGCGGTGCATCGTAACGTAGACGAAGACGAAGCCAATGCGTGTTTTGTTCCAGTCTCCAAGACTTTGTTTCACACTCGTAGCATTCATTGCCTTGTTATTGTCCTTGTTATTTGCTCTTTAATTGGTCGATATCTAATCTAGGAGTAGGTAGTTTGGGGTATTAAAGACTGGTTCGGAAAAATTTTGTTTCGACGTAAGAAATTCTTGTAAAATGAAAACAAAATTCTTGTAAAATTAATTTCGTTTCAAGAATAAAAAAAAAAATCATTTAAATTTTATTCCCTTCATCAGGACCACGCAGAACCTTAACATTACCCAAAAATAATATCCTTAATCAAAAATTCCCATTTAGACAACATGATATTTAATATTCAAAAGCAAAGCGCAATGATATCGTCCTCGTCCCCGTCGGCTTTCGTGTCATCTCGTTTAACTGAATGAACCGCCCGATTGTCGGCAATAATCGGCATCCTGATCCAGGAAACACGAATACATCTACATCAGTAGTATTAGCACTCCCATTGTGTCCCCTAACCAATGAAAAAAAAAAGAAAGAAGACAATTATTATTACGATCAACCGATCATTAATAATTTGTTCGAGCTCCGATTGAGACCGCAACAACGCTGGATTCCTGTCACCAAAAACGATTCCCTTTTTGTTGCTCGTAAAAACATACAAGCAAATTCCCTGAACCTCTCTCTCTGTCAGGCACGGCGATGCGGCGCGGCGGAGCTGATTTGCTCGGATGAAATGCTCATTTGTTGTGTATCCTCATAAATCATTGGCTTTCATTCTCTTTTTGGCTGCGTATGGGCTTCGAAAGTCCGTAGGCTCTCGGAAACAAGATTCAGATGGGACAAATACATTTGAAAAAACATATAGATACCTAAGCTACCTACTTGCAGTGGTAAATTTGTTTTCCTCGTTTGGGTATTGTTTGCGTTTGTGCCTCAGCTAATGTGAAAATATGTTTGGGCCTTTGTGATAATTCGCATTTTGGTTTTAGTTGATTGAAGTCGAGTAATGTTCATTTTCACACCTTGTTCTCTGGCTCTGGGGTTCGGCAATCAACACTGTTTCAACAAAAGGATGCTTCTGACAATGATGGCTCTTGTTCTGCTGCTGATGCTGCTGCAGCTCGCTCAAATGCAAATAATACCAGATGTTTGATGGATCAATTCACTAGAGGTTTGTTGTTTGTTTGGTCTCGTTGTAGAGACTCGGTCGATGTTTGTGTTTGTTTCAAATTGAATGTCATTGTTGGGCTTGTTTGGCAGTGCATTGAAAACGGAAATATATCCTTAATTTAAATTGACACTTTTGAAAGGTTTTCAAGATGAAATATATATCTTTGGGGATGTGCGTTTAAGCTGATTAATGAAACACATTGAAAACAGTTCATAAAAAGTTGACTTTTTGGATGGAAAAATATGAATTTCCCTCAAATTCACAAAGTTCCTTAAGTCAAAAGTCTGCTGGACGATCAAAACAAAGTAAACTTCATTCTTGCAATTTTGGTTGCTTTTCAGACCTCCTCAGTCAATATATTTTTATTAGTAACATTTTTATAGCAACATAATTATCCTTTCAGTGGTTACATGGCTTAGTCGCTCGCCGACAACGTTGTAGATTAAGTCAATGCTTATTGCTTATAGAAGCAAACAAACTTTAATTTGCTTTTGCAATCAACATGTTTGCTGTAAACCGAGTTAATTCGATTTTCAACAGACCTTGCAAATTGTTCTCTCCGGCAGATATTGAAATTTTAGCCAATCTGTTTCATTAATATTTTTATTATTATTAATATTAATCTCCATTATCTCATAAAACTTATACAAAAAAAAAAAAGAAGAATAAAACTTCACACTTTTGCGCTTGTCTTGTTTATTATTTTAATTTTAAAATTCAATACCTATAAAAATTAATGTAAAAAAGAAACATTTTATAGTTTACCCGTTCTACAAAAAGAAACCGAAGAAAAACACATTAGTATTTTATTTCCCAAACAATACGAACGATTTTTCAATATTAATCTTAATAGCATTTGCCTTTTAATATTATTTACAAAAAGAGAAAACAAGAAAATCAGACAGCGCGCGGTCATTCTTTCTTTCTTTTTGTTTATTTTTTTTTGTTAACACAATGACAAAAGCAATCGAACCCGACGACGCTCTTCGGACTGGGTTTGGTGCACCAACGCATCAACCAAACAAACCCACTGTCATCGCTATCCCATCATCATTATTATAACGAATAGATTAAGAACAGAATCGGAAATAAAAGTTTGAAAACTTAATCTCATCATCACATCATATAATTTTCGATGTCACCACAGAAGCTACCTCTGTATGACCATTTGAGAGATCTACCGAAGTGGAGCAGAGTGGAGTTCTGTGTCGCACAGTGGTTCCCTGGTATTACAAAAATCTTCTTCCCTCTTTTCATATCATTTCGACTACTTGAATTTGTTGTTTTATAACAGTTATACAGCCTTATTTATAAACCGAACATAGACTTATTATAAGACTTATAATGCCTGTATAAAGAAAATCCTTATTAATAAATGTTTAGCTACATTACATAGGGATTGAATAAGCTATACAAACGTTTAGGGTTGTATAAAGCTTATTATAAGGTACTATAATACGTATGTGTCAGACATCACACGTCAATAAAACAAAAATTTGACCCAATGAGCCATTGACATATTATAATATGGACTGCTAGTTGCCAACTTCACGCGTGTTCAGCGTAAAGAGCGCCATTGGTTCAGGGTGGCCAAAAAAAGAACGATTCCAGCTGTCAAAAATGAACAAAAAAAATATTTTCGAGTCCAAGATGCTTGAAAAACGAGTCCACGTAAAAAAAAATTAAATGCTTTCAGAAATCATTTTGTTTTTAATTTTTAACATACTTATTTGTGTTCTGCAAACAAAAAACGTTATAAAAACGAGTCCCCGAGCCAAGGAAGAAACAACGAGTCCATTTTCAATCTATAGAGTCTATGTGGTAACACTGTCGCTGTGAATTCAAACATATTTTTTGGGACTAATTTGGCCGCTTCGAACCAATGGCGCTGCTGTAGCTTGTACCTTTTTTCTTCTCATGAAATGTATGGAAATGACAAGTGACTCCAGCAGTCCATATATATTATGTCAATGCAATGAGCATTTTTTTTTATTTTTATTTTTGAGTTTGTATTCAAAAACAACAACCTGTTGTTTCCTGTTGACAGGAAATAATACTTTTTTTTATTCAAATGACTGTCGAATGTAGTAGATCATAGTTTTGGTACTTTTTTTTTGACAGAGATTTAATATAACTATGCTATGTTGAACAAATTTTTATAAATAAGAATTTATTCAACGTAACATAAGAGCCTATTCATAGCATAGCTATAATACTGTATAGAGGTGTATAAGGAGAATCTAATAAATAAGGCTGATAGTGTTTAATAAAGAAGCTTTTCCCTTATTCAAAAAAAGCTAAACACGTCCGTTTTTCTGATAAAAATAAACATTTTTATTAGAAAAACCTTGCAGTGTTCTGGAATTTGAAAATATCGTTCGTTACGTTACGTTAACCGGACCCCAATTCAATGAAGGATCGGGTACGGTCCCTCGAAAGCACTCTTCAGTTGCGCTCTGGCATCCGCAGTCACTTTGTCCTTGTACCGTATGTTCGGTCTTCTTTGTCGTCTCGAACGTGACTGCTGTGATGAGAAGACTTTCTTGGCTGAAGCGTTGTCGTCCATTCGTCGTCGTCTCCTCTTGGCTTTCATGACTAAATCCACATCTTGGTACAGCTCGTACAGTTCGCGATTGAACCTTCTTCTCCAATTCGCCATCGTCGCATACGGGACCGAAAATCCGTCGAAGAATTTTTCTTTCGAAAGTGCCTACTATCAATTCCCCTTTCTTTCTAATCCAGTTGTTTTCCCAAACCGAAGTAGCAGCGGTTCGCTATAGGGTAATTCTTCGTCGGATCTCCACTAAGGTGTCGTTTGTGGGATTGATGTTTGTTCCAAGGTATTTAATCTTTTTAACTTTCTCGAAATTGCTGCTCAACAGTGACGTGTTGTCCTAGGCGGTGGACAGATGTTGCTTTGCTTATTGATAGCATGTACTTTGTTTGGTCCTCATTCCCTTCAAGACCAACGAGTTTTGCCTGTTCTTCAATCGCTGTGAAGGGCTCAACCACAGCTCTCTAGGATCAACCGATGATGTCTATGTCGTCCGCATAGCTTAGGAGCTGGGTGGATTTGTTGAAGATATTGTTTTCCGTGCTCACACCTGCCTTGCGCACTATCTGCTCCAGGACTATAGGTTTTGTAGAAATCACATGACAGAGCATCTCCTTGTCTTAAGCCCTGCACATATGTTTGAAACAAGTTGGATGGGCTGTTACCCATTTGCACACTGCACTGCGCATTGTTCAGCGTCAAGCGGCTAAGCTGGATCAGTTTGTTTGGGATCTCGAATTCAGACATCGCCATCACAAGCTATTGGCGGTGGATGCTATCTTTGAAGTCCATGAAAAGATGGTGGGTTTCGACTTGAAATTCGTTGGTCTCTTCCAGGATTTTCCTCAGTGTGAATATTTGGTCTACCATACATCCTGCATCCACTGTTTTACGCTTTAACTTATTTAACGCGTTTTTGAAAGATTTAATCAGTTTTCCAATACAATCCAAACAACTGTGCGGCATGTCACGACAAGGCACAGCACGGCGCATCCTCCACACACATACCTCTTTGCTTATGACTTGTCCATACGACCGGACTTGGACAAATAACAAAAATCTTAAAAGACAAACCGCGCTAAACATTTAGTTTAAGATTCGCCCATTTGCATCTCATCAAATCCGATGACCAAAACCGAAATGACGACAACGCGGCATGGCATCTTGATCCCATTCCACTAATGTGAGTAAGTGAGCACAAGAGAATCAACCATGGTGCAGCGCGGTCCATCGATTCCACCAACTACTGCCCAATAACAAATACGAAAAATTTTATCTCTCTTAACAACTTTCAAGCATAAAAAGATAAAACTCTCAGCTTGATACAATAATTCGAACCAAAAAAAAAAGGAAACTTGATTTTAAGCCGGTGGTGCGGACGAACATCGTCGACACGGTGTAGAAATTTACATCTTAATTCCTTAACCACCCGTAGCAGATTCAGTTTGCTGTTGATGGTGTGTTTGCTAGTGCGCTTTTCAAGGTAACTTCGTTTTCTTCTTCTTCTTTTTCGGTGCATTTCTGAATCATTTAACATTCTGTAATTCTGATAGCATCGGAACGGAACCTTACCGTGGGGTACCCCTTTTATAGGCTCAAAATAACGTCAGTCGGGCGGTTTCTCGCTTGTCCCCTGATTTGTATGCGTTATTATTATTATTATGATGCTCTTTGGTCCTTCTGGTGAATTGTAAGTTCGAGATGGCTGCTGCTGCTGCTGTATGGTTGGTTGTCCTGTGATCTGGTTCGTTCTGTTTTTAGTGCGTTAATCCGTGTGTTGTCAACTTCATTAGACGATAAGCGCACCATGGACTTTGGATGCTTTGCACTTCTGTCTGATGGTGATCACATAAAGGTCTTCCCATTAGGCGGCGTGTTTTTATGTTTTGAAGAAAAATTACTTCACATTGTCGGTGTAGCATTTTCATAGTCCTTGTCTGCGGCTGGAATTGTCGCGTCGTTAGCTCTGTGGTTGCTGTGTTAACAAATCATAGATTCCAGAGAGATATATGGCGACTAATTGACCTGTTGCGAGTACTTTGCTACGCATGCGGCAGTAACTCTAGGCTAATTGGTGCGACTCTATTCTCGAGTTGGGTTTCCGCCTGTTTTTTGGTATGTTCCAAATGAAAGTGTTAAATCAATACAATAAGCTTATTACTTAACCACTATAGTTGCCACCGCCAGTTCCCTTCTTCTGTTTCTGTCATGAAATTCGAGACTCGCCTTTATCCTGAATATTCGAGGTTGCCAATGCACGAGTTTAAGGTTTCTCCGATATTTCCAAAATAACAAAAAATTTACTCGCATCATTTGTGGCATTTCACTTTTAATCGATTTTCACTGTTTATTCAGAGGTGTCGTGGTTTGTTGTTATTCTCAACAATTGCAATTTGAAAGTTCCCTTTTGTCTTTAAATATTAAAATATGGAAAATAAATAAATCATTTAAAATTTTGAAAGAAAAAGCTCTCTAGCTTGGTACTACGAAATTGAGGAGAAGTACAGTGGCAACCCTGGTACTGGCAGTCGTCCATCTCCCCTTTTGTTTTACAAAACTCCTGCGGAAATCTGAATCCAGCTTTAATTAGAAAAGAATATCAAACACGGATACAGCATAAACAAACAAAAAACAAAAGATCTTAAGGGGCCAAGAAGTGTCATGTTTAAAATTGAAAGGTACGTGTGGACTTGTATTATTTAAATATACACACATAAGTGTATGTGTACCTGGCTTGCGATTTATCGAAATAATAAGCGCAGTGTTCCCGGTATGAATATTACCTAAGAAATTATAATATCATAATGCCACGAACAAAACGCCAAGACAGGATGTTAAGCAACTCAGACAAATCGCATCGCAAAATTAATACATAGACAGTCGTGATTTAAGGAACGAGCAGTTGGCTGAATAGTGAGATATTAGGTGGTAATTATATTCCTTGGACGACTTGTTCTGGGAGAATCTGTATTGCACATCAGACGGAGATTTTGCATATCGGGTTTCCTTGTTTTAGGTTTTCTTTTTTGTTGGTTTTTGTTCTGTTGACGTCTATTTAAAAAAGAAAAAGATCTGTGGGAGGAAGTTAATAAAGTGTAAACGAGTTTATCATTGTGCAGAATATATACCTAGTGCCTACTCACACAGAGGTTCTTGGCCAATCTGTTTACATATCCTTGGCACCTTTATTGAAATACAATTCTGAATGTACAGTGATGGCTTGAAATAAAGTGATACCTTAAATAATTTTTTTTTAATGTTTTAATGGAAAAACAACTTGTTAATCTCGTATAACAGATCCAATAACATTAAATTTCCTTATCGTTTGCGTCTTAACAACTTTCTACCAGAAAGCTCCTTCAAAAAAAGGTACGCCATGCATCCAATTCACCCTTATCGAAAAACCCCAAAACCAATCCAATTCCGTAATTATCGGAAAACAGATTGGCCAAAATATAGGACAACCCTAAAAAGTCTGATTAAACCAGAACTTTTTGATAATCCCTTATGCGCTCTTGAACTCGACCAAAAAGTCGATGAGCTTACAGCAGCCCTTAATAAAGCCATGGAAACTGCTTCCCTTACTACAGTGCGGGGAAAGAGGAAACCATATTGGTGGGCTGCTGAACTAGAAACACTCAGGAAAGGTTGTAGAAGACTTTTCAATTTTGCAAAAAAGACTAGATACCCAAAAGATTGAGATTCCTATAAGGAATCCCTAAAAAAGTATAAAAAAGAATTGAGAATCCTCATGGAGATCCTTCTGTAGCTCAATAGAAGAATCTTCGGAGGCATCGAGATTAAGAAAGATTCTCTCGACAAATCCAACCATGCCCATTTGTCTTAAAAACTCAGATGGTACATGGACTAACTCTTGCGAAGAAACGCTAAACCTGCTACTGGACACGCACTTCCCAGATAGCTCCAAATCCGTTTATACATCAAACCCTCGCAGGTCTGGTATTAACTTAACTTTCGGTAGAAACAGCTTTGCATACTCTGGTAAGAACTATCGAATACTCCCTAGAGCAAAAGGAATACACTATGGTTGCCTTCCTAGATGGATCCAAAGACAAATGATAACAGACTTAACGATAACAAGCTCTAAATGGTATAATTTACCAACATGCGCAGCCACAAAACTCGTATGGCCGTCACTTGACCTAAAGCGCTCTAAAGACTTTTTATCTCAAAGCAGATTTCATATTAGCTCCCTAATAGGTGTTCTCACGGGACACTGTTTTATAGGCAGACATGCAATACGACTTGGTTTAGCCTCAAATGCCTTCTGCAGGAACTGTATGGACGAAGAAGAAGAGGAAACAATCTTTCACCTTCTCTGCACTGGCCCTGCTCTTTCCCTAGGGCGCAAAATTCATCTGGGAGAATATTTTTACTATAATCCCAGTGAACTAGCTAACAAGGATATTAAATATCTTCTTCGCCTTTTGAACAGCTCAAAATGGTTCGACTATTAAGAATTAATTCCCTAGATTTACAATGTTCCTAAGTGTGTGGATTCTGTAACCTAACCTAACCTTACCTCATATTAAATGTTCCATTATTTACGGCCGCCACTGTTCAAATAACCCATCAAGCTTAAGCAAACATTCCAAACTTCAGCTATAGCTTGACAATGCTAGATGCTGACACTTCCAATTCCATAATATCTTAATCCGATAAACTTATTTATGGCTGAGATTCCTCTCAGTCCGCTGATGATCATGATGTTGATGATGACGATGATGATAAAGGAGCGTCATCAGCATGAGTATTATGGGTTTCTTTTACCTATTCTAATAATTCTCCCAAACACCCCGCAAACCAAACTCCATCGTTTGTATGGTAGTAAAGTCGTGAGACTGACGGTACGGTCAGTGGACCGTGCAATTTTTGCACACCCATATTTTTTCTGTATATCTCGCTGTTGATACGCACTCACGCGTCCCAGATTGACACTTTGAAGACCGATATTCTTGTTCTCAATCAATGTTTCTATTTAGATTAATCAAATACCTTTGACACCCTTTTTTGGTTTATTAGCCTTAAGCCGTCACATCTACAGTTGGACGTTCGTCGTCGTCGTCGCGAAGAGAAGGATTTAAGTCATGGACTTAGTTAATTATGGGTAAAATGTTACCCGTCCGAGGATTCTTATATGGGCACCTGGGACTGGGAAGCAGACGATTCTCATGTGTGTGAAGGTAAACATGTTATTAGCTTTTTATTATCCTTGAATAAAGCGAAGAGGTTGGAGTTGTCGGGGCAACAGCTCGTTATACTTTGATTCCTACCTACTTTCGAATATCACATCGTTTGTGTTCCAATCACAAACAAACGTATCCAGTTACAATCGAGATAAGCTGTACAAATAATGGTCGGAATTCGGAAACAGCAGACTCTGATGATGACAATGAAATAAGGCATAAATCATAATGTAACTTTTTTCTCTCTTTCTCTCCGTTTTAAATAAAATGTCCTTGTCCTTTGGTACCTAATTCTTTTTTTATTTTTTCAATGGTAAGCAGCGACAACAAACATCCTCTCGGATTATATTCATTTGTAATTCTTTAAAAATGTCTAAATGTCCTAATGTTGCAAATGGAGATTATGCTTGACTATGCGTGTATACGTCAGTCATCAGGATCCTGATTCAGGAACTGAAATTCTGTGTATACATTGCTTATTAGTGTGCTTAACTTACTCTTGCTATTGCCTCATAGACGATAGACATTGCATTCATCAAAATTGAAATGTGATCCTTTTATTCACGTTAAAGTCCTTACCCTCTTTTTTTTCGTTGCGTAGTTGGTTGCAAATCATTTTATTTTCATGTCAATTGGTTGGAATATTTGTATAGGCAACAAATGATTTGCGATAATCTTGAAACAAAAATCAAGAGCAAGAGCAACCCGAACAGAAATGGTCAGGGTAATATCCGATTACCCGACGTAGATAAAGTGTTGTTTTCTGATACTTTTATTTCGGATTGTATCAACTAGCAGTGGTTGTTTGTTGTTATTCTTGTTGTTCATGTAAACTTACCAACTCATAATGGCGATATTGTGTGTCACTGTTCTGTCACCTGGCGAATGGCATTCTCAGAGTGAAGCATAAGTTGTGGGGCGAGTTTTTCATTCCAACAAAACGGTGTCCCGTTCAACTTAAGCCTATTAGGTGGCCTATTAAGCAAAGGTCGTAATCTGACGCCCTATTCAACCGCAAGACTTGGCCACTAGAAACTTACAAAGTACCATCCGGATTAAGACGCCCTGGCCTTGGACTTACCATCAATTAGCTTCCGGTTGGATTCGATCTATGACTCTTGTTCTCGTTCTCAGATGATTCAACGATCTCAAAGACGATATCTTCCTGTTTTTTTTCTGAGTGAATCAGTGAAGTTAATTGGGTGAGACGTGAATGAATGAATTAATACTTTTTTAATGCAGTGTCAACTCTATGCCCCAAGCTCGAAAATCTTATCGTTGTCGGCGGCGACGATGACGATGAGAGTAAATTCATCATTTTATACTTCTATCATCCACCAGTTGTGTTGTGTACGCGGAGAATGAACACAAAAATCAACTCGTATAATTGAGTTCGAATGTGGAGACAAATAATGTAGATGAAAGATGATGTACGGATCAATTGTGTGATCTACGATGATGGTACGACACATCACAGCGAAATGCCACAGTGGCAATCATTCTGAGGTCAAAATATTTACCACTTGACCCTTAACTCAATCAGCTCGAGTACGTGGGTTTCAATTAACTCAATATATGAGACAATTTACGTTTCTTCATTGCATAGAGTAGGTATATTTTTGTCTGCTTTTCATTTTGTCTGTATTTGTGTGGATCACGATGTGCTGGACATCTTTTGAATAAAATTCAAGATGTGCGCAGAAAAAAGTGTTCAAGAAGCTTTAAATTTGTTGATTTTGATTTTTTGTTTGGTCAATATGGTGACTTGAGTGGAACTTTGACATTATTTGTCATCCGCTATATGACTTTGGGGAGCAATGGCTCATTCGCAACGGAAGTTGTGCATAACGAAATGTCAAAGATTACTTTTTCGATTGTCATAAAGAAAAAAATTGTTTTGGGGAATGAAATTTTCGGAAAAAAATATTTCTGATGATTAACTCTAATTGCACAAGTAAAATTTGTCTTCTTCCAGACTCAGCGTAAACCCACGACAAGTTCAAACGTAAAATTCTTTAGAAAAAGTGTTCATATTAGTTGAAGTTCCCGTGTAGAAGAACGTAGATATTATTAAAAATCGAGGGTATAGTCTAATTAAGCAGCTTTTCATTTGAAAACAAAGCAATGCTCCAAAATTAATTTATGCAAATAGAATTAACATGCCTGCCCTTCCTCCTTACCCACTTTAATGCCACTAAATTAAGAGAAGAAAACCTCGTCGCATCTTGTTAAAGAGCTCGAGCATTTTTTATTGTTTATAAACAAATTCATCAATTTAACGGTGATTTCCAATTAACATCCTCATAAATAACCAAACGAAATTCATTTACAACAGCAGCAAAAAATTATTCCGATATTAAGACATAAAACTTAATCATCACTTCATCTAAGGCCCCGAAGAATGTTCTGTTCCCCAATATCCAACCAACAACCGGTTCAAGTTTAAACTCTTTGACAACATCATTGAATTTTAATCCACCGACTGACTAACTGACACTTGTCCAGTCGAAGCTCGTCGAAGACAATGACAACAGGCGTCGCTAGACGCTCGTCTTTCGTCGAAATGACTATACAATTGCTGTGCGAACGGGGCTCGAGACTCAGATCAATTCGATCGATCGAATAAGAAACGCACCATTAAGGCCCGGATTTGATTACATCATTAGCATATTTATTGGGGCATTTAGTATATTTTTGTTTTGGGTTTTAAATATACGACATCATTTGTCGGGCCGTTCTCCGCCTGTTTTGTCGGCGGGTATAGACAAGACACTGAGGAGAAGATCAACCAATCCAATATTTTTGTTGTTTTTCATTTGTTTTGAACAATCTTTCAAAGCTACAAGCTAGTAGTTGCCTCTGTGCCCAAAAACAACAACAACAACGAAGGACGTCGCGCCGCCATCATCTAAACTCAAAGTCTCTATGAACTCTATTGTCCTACTGGTTTCACGTGGAGCATAGATTCTCGTTTAATGCAGCCGACTTCTTTCACTCGGCATTATTATGTTATCACCGGTGATATTACAAAATTATACAACATAACTCAGGTTGATCTTCAGGTGTGTAATCACCGGAGTTCTTTTTTGTTTTTCTTTTTAATTCTATAAGTTGTCAACATTTCTGGCTTAAGAGCAAGTGTCGGTGTCGGTCGGTGCGATTGAACCTGACTTGATGCGTTTCTATTGCTTACTCAGATCGATCGGGCGCGGCGCGGCGGTGATGTTATTGTGTCAGTGGTTGTCCGATGTATATTAGAGGTGACCAGTTCAATTTCCCGCCTCGCACTCTTTTTCGGTCGGCCGTTAAAGAGGTGTTGGCTTTTATGAAGATATCGTGAAATATTATTTCATTGATTTTCTGGAACATGTCAAGCAGCCTATTAGCAGAGGATTCGAGTTCGAAAATATAAATATTCTCAATTCTCGTTCTCGATGTTGTTTTTTTTTTTCTATTTTATGGGATGTGTGCTATAAAGCAGACACACCGTTGACATTAAGTGTGTTGCTTGTGTTAGTGGCTCTGGCTAGCTGACGGTATAATGGAAGCTCTTTTAGAGACTTTCCGTGAAGATAACTAACTGCTTTGCTGATATCTTAATTTTTTTGTTTCTAGTAGTAACTTATGTAGTGCTTTTATCTTAATTGAAAAACAAATAAATAAATTAAACTACCTACTCACAAGCTACTTTAGGAGCTTAGCTTGGCCTAAAACAAGTGGAGTAGGTAGCTATATTTTGAGAATTAATGCCATCCTTTTAGTTGGAAGATAGTCGGAGTCGGTGTCGATGAGACATTAGTGATGGGATCATTCGAATGATATAATCGATTATAATCGATTATGGCAATCATTCGAGATCATTCGATTATTGAAATCATTCGAATGATTTCTCAAACCCTGCTACAACTACTACTCTTCAAAATTAAAATCTCAAATGAAAAATAAAAATCGAATGACGATTATTAGTATTCGAATGACCATTATTATCATTCGAATGCAAATAATCGATTATTAGTATTCGAATGAAAAATCATTCGAATGAATAATCGATTATTAATAATCGAATGAAAAATCATTCGAATGAAAATAGTACTCGAATGAAAATAGTAATTGAATGAAAATAGTAATCGAATGAAAATAGTACTCGAATGAAAATAGTAATTGAATGAAAATAGTAATCGAATGAAAATAGTACTCGAATGAAAATAGTAATTGAATGAAAATAGTAATCGAATGAAAATAGTACTCCAATGAAAAGAATCGATTATTAGTATTCGCATAAAAATAAATCGAATGATGATTATTTTAAGTTTTAATTCGAATGACGATTTTATTTCTAGTTAAATTTGCAAATCTTTGCAATGGAATTTTGTTTATGATTTTTGGTTACATTCTTAAAGGCAAACAAAAATTTGTATCTGGAGATTCTTTGTTTTTTTGTTGTTGATATATGAACATGATTGGTAGAAATTTTTGCGAATTAGTGTTTAAAAAATGAATACGGAATATTGTTTATAGCTAGGAAGATTAACAGGCTATTTTTTAAAAATGTTTATAAAATGAAATTGAACAATAAACCCAGGTCGGTACCTACCATCTGAGAGGGTATTTTCTAAGGCAGGTCTATTGACGAATGACCGTCAATATTATTATACCTGTAAAATAGCTCATTGTGCACTGTAAACTTTAGGTTTTTCACCATTTTCATTGGATTTCGTAATTCGAATGATCATTCGAATGATCATTCGATTATTCAAATCATTCGAATACTATTTTCTCGATTATTGAAATCATTCGATTATGCCCATCACTATGAGACATGTTTTCTCGGCGTAGAAGATGATAAAATTTAAAGGTTTTTGCCTGGGCCCCATTCATTGGCGGCGCTCTATGATGAAATAAATTAATTTCGACGTTTAAAGAATGTCAAATTGCCACGAATCTTGGAAAATCTTGGAGTGTCAAACAAAAGCAGTGGGAACTGAATTCTAATTGCAGGTTTAGAATGAACATTGAAAGAGAGTTACGAAATTTATAAAAGAAAACATGATTTCCTCCTCGCCATCAAGAAAATTCTGCATCAACAATACACAAAACATGAATGAGCTCTCCGCCCCCATTGTTTGCTCAATTGTTTGTGGCCTGTGCGTCACCTATAATTCCGACACCGGACAAGCAAATTCGATAATAATAGTGGCGGTTATAATTCAAAGGTTTGCGGTCTCGTTTTCGCCGCGCATTTGTTGCGCTAACTTTAACGAAGAATCGACTCATCAAAATTAATATACAAATATATCGGAATATTTAAAAAAAAAAAAAATACAAACAAATCTCTTTGAGGACAAGTTTCTCGGTTCTTGAAAGACATTGTGTGTTCAGTCCCCTGCTTGCTGCCACTGCCACATGCCCATGCATATTGGAAAGAAATAAAAATACATTCTCGTTGACTGGGAGAGTATTAATTTTGGCTTCTGATGCGGCAAGATGCAACGAGCCGAACGAAGAACATTCTATTCAAGTCATAGCATTCAATTAACACCTGCTAAAGGAATTACAGGGGAGGAATGGGGCGAGGATTATTATCATAAGATAAATAGTCTTTGCCAGTCAGTCATTCATTGAGTCATTGTGAGGCGGTTGCGCTGCTCCTTGGGATCCACATCCAATATCCAAAGAACAATATTTGATGTTTTGATTGGACTCATAAGTATGTATGGTAAAGCGCGGCTTTGGTTTGTAATTTGCTGTGAAATAAACAAAAAAGAAAACACACACTCACACACACTGTTTGATGGTCCTTAACAACAATGCTGATGTTCAAATTCTTCAAACAAGCTCTCAAGATTTTGAGAAGAATTCTTGATAAAAAAATTGACTTATAAAACTTAGGAAGAGTTAAGAATCATGTATTTCCTAACCTCCAATCTATTTTCGAAAAAACGCTTAAGATTCATAGGCTTGAAATCTACTTCGCATGTTTTCCAAGATCTGAAAAGCGAAACCGTTCCATCCCAGGTCCAAAAATATTTCTCGGAAGACAGCACAAAACTGCAGTCAAGTAGCTAAAATTTGGAGTCACAGTAGGTGTACCCCAGGGAAGTGTCTTGAGCCCTTTGCTTTTTATTGCAATAGTTGATTGGCTGTTTAAATGATGCCATTTTGTACCTTTGGTTTAGAATTCCTCCTCCATTTTAAGTAGTAGATACAAAACTTAGATGGGAGCGTGTTGTTCAAGAAATTCTCTAAAAACGTATTTTTTTCGGCTTTTGATAGCTGCTGTTTTAAGCTATTTTTGAGCTTATTTTGCATTGCGACATTGATTTTAGCCTATAAGCCTATGACGTTGATGTCGACGTCAATATTGTCAATATTCAAAGCCATTTAAGACCACTGGCCCTAATATGAGTGATGTGATGGCCAGAGTTGCTGTTAAAGTTGCAGAAGCAAGTCCTGCATAAACCTTTTTTTTCTCTCTTCGATTTCCTAAACAAACAAACGTCTAATAAGCCTAAAGCAATTTTGGTATTATTAATGAATATAAACACGTTATTAATGTTCCTCCTTGACTTGTTAATATTCTCCATCAGCTCAAAATATACCTACAACTCATGTGGGTCCCTGCGACTACTTATCTCCCCTGTTGACGTACTCACTTGAATAAAAAGCGCTATAATAATAGCATTTGCAACATAAGCCCTCAAATAGTCCCACACTTTATTCCCTTTTTAAATTTCACATTGCGAACAAAAAGGAAACCTAAAAAACTCCCGGAACATTCGTTATCATCTAAGAACTCAATTAAATTGGGTGTCAGGTTGCAAAGTTATATACTGCCAAGATCATAATTTAATTTCTGCGCTTTTCATCCAAATATATGTGAAGGAATTGCCTTCATTGTTCGATCGGTTGTTTATTTATGACCAAACTACTCGACGGCCTTTGCCGAGTGTTGTTTGGCATTTTCGCAATTGGCAACAGCGACACCAGGAGGTAACGCAAGGGACACCATGAATACATATAGAGCTAAAGGATTCCTGGTTAACATGTTGAAAGTGTTTGCTTTTGTGGGGCGCTCCATTTGTGTTCAATGGCGATGGCGAACGCTGACGACGACGCTTCTAAATTTCATCGTGGCCCAAACAAAGTGCCGAGTGTAAATTTGCGTGTAAACATTTAAATCGCCCGCTGGTATTTTCAAATTTTCTCTGCCCATGGGTGCGATCGTGAGTGTTGACTGCGACCCCGGGAGCTCGCCGCAATCCGCCACTAATCCACTAATAACACCAATGCACAGGCGAGCAAAATATGTAAGCGCGGTAGTGCCCGAACGCTTACCGAAATATCTAAATAGTTTTTGCAATTCGAGTGTTGAATTATAACCAGCACGTCTATATTCTGCTATCGCACTATCGAGGTGTCTTCTTGGCAAATGCTTTTATCCGCCCAGCTGGTCATATATAGCAGGACGCACTGGACGCACTGGACGCACGATTCAATGCAAGGATGATAAAAGCTTAGCCAGCATGATGCAATTCATGTATCGTCGAGCATACGTTATTGTTGGTTTGAAAAGTTAATTAACATTTTGTCCCGCACTGCGGTACACACCTTGTTGCTTCTTATAAGTGTGCAACGAGCCTTTTATTTATTGAAAATATATCATGACGCCTATATGTAGCTTGACTAGGCTGTGACCAAAGCCAGGCTAAGGACCATTGTGACCGCAAATGAAGGCTCACATAACACCAGTCGAGCTCGAGATATAGTTGCATGATTTGGCGTTTTTAAGTTTTTGTTTTGTTTTCTCTTGCGCTTCAGTGAGACACAGAAAAAGATGTTCAATTCTTCTCAACAAGCAATCTACAAAGAAAAGAAAAAACCAACTCCTTTATTTTGGGATTGGACGGGCCTTATAAAACGTAAGACGTAACCCAATACAAATTAGACGTACGAACATAAAAGGGTAGGTAATTGTTTTGTTTTCACTTCTTTTCTGTGTTCGATCCGCGAAAATATTGTGCCGCCATCGCCACCGCGCCGATGAACGAACGAACATCAGTGAAATTCGATACACTTTGGCAAGAGCAACCCTTATCGAGTCTCGCTTGAATGGATAAAACATGATCTAGGTGTGCCTTCTTACAGCATCATCATCTTCGTGTTCTTCTCTTTTATCCAAATCCACAACCACTCCATGTCTTCTTCAAGATCCTCGATGGGCATATTAAAAATATGTGACGCGGATGAGTGCCCTTCATTGGAAGCTCCCTGAACTGCTGTTTCTAAATATTTTGGCGGTTTGGTCTTTTGTAAATTTGACACTTTTTTACAAGCAATGCATTCGTGGTGTAGACAGTCGATGTGTTCAGAGTGTGGTTATTTTAATAAATAAAACAAATATTGGTTCTTGTTTGTCAGGAGCCGATCGGTGCGACTGTTGTTCCGCAGCGTTGAGGCTCAATGTTATTGCAGGTGTCAAGTGTTGGAAAAATATTCAAATTCGATGTGGCTGTGATCTACAAAACAAATTTAATATTCAGTATGTAATACACGTATAGATGAAAGCGATGAAACCATCTAGATCTGATAGCATCCGCTATCAACCCCTTCGATGGATAGGTAAGACAGGAAAGGCTTTTGCTGTGTGGATGATAAAATGGGCAGCATATTGATGTTTTGTCTTTTTAGCACTTATGCTTTGCCCACCTCCTTTCAGAACTTCCACCAGTATGTCAAGCCATCATTGCCTTACCTTTAATCAAAATGGTATCAAAAAAAGCAGAAAACTATAGAAGAGAAATTGAAGTTGCTCAAAAATGGCTTAAACAGCAGCTTTCGAAAGCTAAAAAAAAATACTTTCTTTGAAAAAAATGTCTAATCGGTTCGAGGTTTAGGGAACTAAGCAGACGGCGATTCATTTTGTCAAGTTTTTGCTTACCTCAGTATCATATAAGGAAACTTTGATGAGGGAACATTTTTAACAACAACTCTGATCAATATCTCGAGACTCTTCATTTTTATCGTATTCCTTTCCACCTAACCTTCACCCACATGAAAAAAAGAACCGAAAACTTTAGACATTGTTCTCAAGAGTAAAATGCCATTAAGCAATCCACAAATCCAGGATTAAAAGGAGCCAAAGAAAAGGCTAATATTACAAGATTGTTGCGCCAACCTTTCACTCAACATTGCAGCCTCATCACCTGCAAAAAAAAAGGAATCTACGATTACATCAATAGACAGACATCCAACCTCTAAGAAAGTGAAATCCTAGATTGCTTATACGAAAGGCTATCAGATGCAGATAATGAACCATTCAGTTTTATCCTTTTGCTTTTTGCACGAAGATTACCACAATTGATTGGCTTCCACAACACTGATTTCCTGAGCATCTGCTTTTTCGAAATTGAGTTTCTCTCGAAGAAACAAAAAGATGAAAAAATGCAATAAACTCGTAGTCCTAATAAGCCATAACGCATTATGGGAACACTAATCGCCCCATGAAACCGTCGTCAAACAAATTTTTCAATTTCAAACATTTTTTTTATGAAAAAACGAGAAGAAGAATGCAGAAAAAAAAAACTTATCTAGAAGTAGGTTTCGATAAAAAAAAAAGTTCCCATTTAGCGGGAAACAGTGCCAAAGTCAAGGGCTTTTCCGTAGCACCAACTTGAGGAGTCAAGAGCTTGAAACTAATTGCGAAAAGAAAAACGCCGCCCGTTCGCAAAATTAAATTGGCATTTCTATGAGTACGAGACAAGAGAGTCAAATGAAAAACCCAACCGACCAACCCTCTCAAAGTCCGTCCGTCGCGTCGTCGATCGTCGACAAGAATCAAGGGTAGGAACATTTTTAGAGATTGGTAGATGTTGCTCTAGACATGGCTGATGGCTTTGTGAAAAGAAAAATACTGTGTGAAAGCAATTTGGACAAGAATACGTATGTGAGGAAAACAACTCAATCAAATGAGAAACGAAATCGTTGTCATCGATTCCAATCGACTGCATCTAATTAAGTGAAGTGATTGCCAAATTGTCGAAACGAATGGTGGCGTTTGAGCATTTGAGCAATTGAGCATTTGACACTGGGCAAATTGCTCAAAATTTCTTCTATTGGCAATCGTTTCCCACAACCTTTAGGCTTTGGCTTTGTTGGACCTTAGCGGATAATGTTGTTGATGATGACACTTCAGACTCATTTTCGTCTTTATCCCATCAGCGGGGTTTGCAGACACTTAAGTTCGAAAGAAAGAAAAGAATTCGAGCTTGAGCGCGGAGTTTTCGAGTACCAAGCTATGAGAATTCAGTATTTTCTCAGGAAAAAATTCTTCCCAGAGCGTATGGTGGTCGAGATTTTGAAAGGAAATGAAAGAAGCCCACACACCGTTAAAAATATCAAACAGCCGTGATGTTGCTGATGATGATGACTCCAGCGAGATAAATGGAAACATCCCGTTTGTAAATTCAATTCAATTAAGGAACATTCGAAGTTTATTGGAGCATTCTTTTATTCTTGTTGTGGTATACTCCTCCGCACAGCGTTCGTGCGTACATATGTATGTGCGAGACATTGCTAATCATTGTTGGGTCAAAATATTTACCACTTGACCCTTGATTTAATTAAACCGTTGCTGATACACTTGCCAAGGGAAAGATTGTTGGAGGGTTCTCTCTTTTTTTCGACGTCGTCGTTATCGTCGCGCCACTAATGTCGTTGGATGCAAAGATCGAGATCAAAAATCCTACACTGATGATGTTTGTTCTGATTAGCATACGCGTTGTTGTATTGTGCGCGCTTGAGACAGACTACATGTGTTAGATGACCACTGCCGCGCCGCTGCTGCTCGTAAGCGTTCAGTTTTATCAAATAAGATATTTACGCCCGACAAGATATTCCAAGAGAGAGATCTGCCAAATGCCGAGGGTGTCACGTCGAAAGATAGCAGAAATAGGTTCGGATGTGTTAATTACCAGGAATCTCATACTAATTGCCCCATCCACTTCCAGAATATGCTGAGCTCCCCTTTTGCAATTTGATATCCAATGCGAATGGCGGTCGCGACGCTCGAGGTTCGAGGAGATCTGCAAAAGCCATTAGGTTTCCACCTTGTCAGCTCGTTTTGTATCTGCGTTCTTCGATCTTCTTTTTTTGCCGCCATTTATTTATTCATCGGTGGGTATGTGTTTTTATATATTTTTACATTTTATGATCTGTTTGAATTATGGTCTTATGGGTGCTTCTTTCCAGAGATGGGTGCAATAAGCGTGAGAGATATATTTGTTGACTGGGGCCGATTATTAATATTGATGGGTATATTTTGTAAACGATTTGGGTTAAGGTCCAGCAGGTATAGGTGTTTTACAAGCAAAGCCTGACTAAGGATCAAGATAAGATCGCAGCGAATTGCTGGGGGTTCTAGGTTTTATTTATTTTAAGATTAAGGCGGAATAAGCTATAAGTAGTATGTTGAATGGGATGACTAACCGTTTTATTGATTTTATAGTAAAACTGGATTCTTTATTCAACTACCAATCCCACAAACGACACCTTAGTGGAGATCCGATGAAGAATTACTCTAGCGAACCGCTGCTTCTTCGGTTTGGCAAAAAAACTGGGTTCAAAACTCCTCACTCGAAAAAACAAAGTGTCTACTATGAAAAACTTTAATTTTACCAGTCCTACTCTACGGCGCAAAGTGTTTCACGATAAGTAAAAAACGGGAATTGATACTGGGCACTTTCGAAAGAAAAATTCTTCGACGGATTTTCGGTGCCGTATGCGACGATGGTGAATGGAGAAGAAGGTTCAACCGCGAACTTGACGAGCTGTATCAAGATGTTGATGAAGTCCAGAAAGCCAAAAAGAGACGACTACATTGGCTCGGCCACATCGAGCGAATGGACGACAACGCTCCAGCCAAGAAAGTCTTCTCATTGCAGCCCACAGGTTCGAGACGACAAGGAAGACCCAACCTACGGTACAACGACCAAGGGACCAAGTGACTGCGGATGCCAGAGCGCTTGGTTTCGGCGACTGGAGAGTGCATGCGAGGGACCGTACCCGATGGAAGGCTGCAGAGATCATATTCATGGATTGGGAGCCGGTTAAGTAAGTAAATAACCCAACAATCAAAATTTTACTAGAAAGTAATTAATAACCTCAATATATTTTACCAATGCATTTGTATTGTTTTTGAACTACCTTACCGACAGGAGACATTACGATCGCATGATCCCATGATTCACTGTAACTTCCGTTCATTTTTCAGGGTTCTTGGAGGATTTTGGAAAGTAATTCAAAATTGGTTCGCTGTACACCAAAAAGTGAGCAAGCTCACCCAAAATCGAAATTTTTAAGGCAAGCGAAATTGATTGGCCATGCAGAAAAACTGAAGTACCTACTTCTGATAGTTTGATAAAATTTAATGCTTTTGCATTGCATTCTTACCAAGATTAAATTTACAAACACAAGTCGTTTTGCATATTTTTCAACTTCAATTTCAATTCTTAATCAAAAATGTTCAAAAGTTTTCTTTTTTATGACTAGGTACGACGTACGAGTTGTAAGTATGCATATTGAAAAGTCAATTGCCGTCAACTCCAACCCCATTTCTGAGTGCTTTTATTTTCATTTCTCGATTAGTTTGTTGCGACATCTTAATCAGATGCGTTTTGGCAAGACTTATGTACATACAAGCAATGGAATATGGAAACAATGTGGAAAAACACGCTCAACTTTTTTTGTGTCTCGATTTCCCACCCCTGTCTAGCTTCGGTTTTAGGTTAACTACTTTACCTACACAACAACCCTATAAATGTCGCATTCGCATCGCATTGAATGGGAGCGTTAATTTTTTGGTTAGATTAAGACCTCATCGAAGGTTGAGAATTGCAAATGATAGGCCCAACAGACCGGTTTCAAATCACATACCTAAACAGTATTACATATGTATATTTTATAGGCAGTTGCACACTCGATGAATGGGAGAAGAAGGGTGATTTCATTTATCTACGCTACGCCATAGCCATGGGTAATTGAAAGGGGACGATGCCTATAAAACAAGGACGTTGCAAAAGGAAACAATAACAGTGAAATGTAAACACCGTCATGTACCGCGTTTGGTAGTTGTCCTGTCAGATTGCCAAACTATAAAAGCGTAACTGATTTTGTATTATAAACACAAATAAATAAAGCAGTGTCGAGCATATGCGCGAGTCGAGGGTAGGCAAGAAGAGTGTTGCAGATACAAATGGGTGCTGTCGAACGCGCTTGGTTCTCTTTGGTTTGGGTGCCCGTAATGCAAGGGCAGACGCATCTATTTAACCCGCCATCAGTTCGTAACTGCTGCAGGACCAAACACCCCGAACGTTGGTGTAAGTTTCCCTCAACACAGTGGCGGATTACTTACTTTTACGTTTGTTTCCAGAATTGTAATAGTTATGGCACAACACAGTAAATTTAGTGTGTTAAATATGGGAGTGTCCTTGTCATCCTTGCTCTGGCTGTGATCTGGGTGATTTTGCTTACTGTGACGATTGTCGGTTGTTTGAACAATAGAGAAAAATATTTATGAACATTTTCATATTTTTATGTTCGCCAGGGGTTGGAGAGATTGCTTTTTTTCTGTGGATAGAGTAATGGCTGCGTTTTAATCGTTTTATTTTTATTTTTTCACAAGGATCAGCTATGAAATTGATAGAGAAAAAACACAACATAGAAAGGGTTACATCATTCTGTGACATGTCGCGTTTAATTAGGAAAAATAAACATTAACAAATAATTTAAAGATAGAAGCATTTTTGAGATTTTATTTCCAATTATCAAGCTGCGGACAACTCCTTTTTTTTAATTTTTCATAGAACAAACATTACCTTCCGTTTGCGCTACCTAGTTTTGACAGAAAACGATGTTATGGCTGAAACAAAAGCATGTTTCAGCTTCGTCCTTGTCTGCGTTACGATGGACCCGCTGCAAGTTTGCTTAGAATGACAGTTCTTTCCCTATCATCATCGCGTTACGTAACATTACTTCCTAAACGTGACGTAGAAGCTCCATTGTGATAGCATGCATTGAATTCCTACAGCTGACCACGTAAACGATAGATAAGCGAAGACGAAGCTAACGCGTGTTTGTGTTTCAGCAGACTTTCTGCTATGTTTTCAGGGTGTTCCAACGCTTTTGGTTAAGTCAAAACCTGAATTGCTAGCTCTTAGGCTAGGACATAGTTTTAATTTCATTAAATTCTCAACAATCTAAAGCTTCATGCCCTAAATTTGAAACCAGCCATTAGCCAGGTATATACACATATCGGCTATTCTATTAGATTATTGTTAATGCTTATTGGCCTTTGTAGCGCCACACAATGACTCAAGTTTCAAGTGAATAGACCGGTCGTCCATAAGTCTAGTATTTCATCTACCTTTACCTAAGACTCAGAGTATAGAGGCTTCTCCAATCCACATCAATGTCTTTCTTTTCTTTTTCATAACGTGTATTCTTTTCAATTCAAAAACATGTCCAAACCATGTGAGAAACCACAAAGACCAACAACATGAGACTCGACACTCAACAGGCACAACACTGGACAGAACATGAATGCGATTCCATACCTCATATTATCCACAAAAGCCCCACAACGACTAATATAACGATAATTGCTTTCGTCATCATCATAAGGCAGCTTGCCATAACCAACACCTGATCTCATCAGACTCAGCTCGGCAGCGGCGTTCAGGTTCAAGCAGCGGCAGTTCAAGTCAGGTATTGCTGGTGTTGGTTAGTCTTACGATACGAGTATTATTTAGTGGCCATGTCCAGCCGCAGAGCAGAGTACCACCACAGAGAGTCTTGTATAGTATTTAGGTTGGTACCGCAAGACAAAGTACAGACATACATACACCTAAATAAATGCGCGATAGGTAAATTGAGATAACAAATAAAGCAACAATGGCTGTCATGCAAAGTGAGTTGTGAAAATTATTGTCTAATCGACGGGGAACAACAAAACACCAACTGCCGGCCAGAATCGCGTACACTCCAAGTCGATGCCGCCTATAGCCGCGTAAATGAATAATTAAGAAAACCGCCTGGTAACGTTAAGCAAGCACAAGTAACATGCCATGCCATGCCAGAACCATGACTTATTCCGGCCCACAAACCGTCCCGAAAGAATTCCTTCTGTCAAGCGTGCATAATAATTTCCATTCAAGACTAAAATAATAGATGTGTACCAATGTAATGACCACGGCAATAATAGGTCATTCTATTGTGGCTTTGATTGCTGGATTTTCTATAGACACAAAGCTTATGTCTCAAGATATCTATTTAACGTTCCATACAAATAGTTTGTACAAGAAAAAAGAAACACAAAAATGGATAACCCACCAAAATATTCAATAATTGGAATGATGGTATAGTATTGCTTAGAAGATATCTATGAGTAGCCTGAAGATGACCAAGATACTTTGGCTGGCTTAGCTAGCTGATGGCAACATGTATGCGGGCTTGTATATGGAAATGATGAAAATGATGCACTCGCCTGGATAAACAAATAAATTTGTCTTGATTGAATAATGGCCCGGTAATTGGCAAGCTGAATGGAATTGTGTTGCAAGCAAAAGTGACTCAAATATCTAGCAAATAACTTGGAGGAAAAATAACGACGACGACGCAGGTCGCAGTTAGGAGGGTTGCAAAGTGATGAATTCATCACGGGCTTTGAGCAAATTTGGTTAAGAAAAGCAAATAAGTTTAACTTACAACAATAATAATAAAGTACAAATCAGCAGCGCCATGGATAATGTTTAATGGCATCATGTCACTTTCTGCGAATACAATAGAATTACGTGTTCGTGTTTAAGTGGAGAGAATTTATACGGTCAGTGTTCCCATGTGTTCTCGGTACAGTACCTAACGGCAAGTGGTACGTATAAAGATTGATACACAAATACTCGTTTACTTTGCGTACATCATTGATGAGGAAAATATGAGGAAATGATATGAAATGAAGTGCATTTTTCCTACAAGCTACAACTTTACTTGGTCGACGTCGAGTGTATTATTATGATGACGATGAAAAGCATGCGAGTGGGCTCGATGGAAAATTGTATTTTAATTCGTGTTAAGGGTGTTTCGGTTGCGTTTTTCGTTGGAATTTTACTTGTTTACAATTTAGCATGTAATCGCACTTTATTTTTCATTTATAAACAAAAACGTTGAAAAAAAGCCTGCTAACTCGGGGCCGGGACATTACTCCACGGGACATAAGTCCATAATGGACTTATGTCCCACTTAGGTGCGATTTTTTTTATTTTCACACCCCAAATTGATTCTCTGTGGAGCAAAAAAAAATTTCCGCTGCGCGAATTACGATTATTTTTTTTTCATTTAAATTTTAAATCAAATAAATAAATAATTATAATCCATCTTTGTAAATTCATAATTTTTTCTAAAGACAAACTCATGTAAAAATAATAACGCAATTCTCTGGAATATTTGCACAGGAATTTTAGAAAGCATCAAAAGTAGTCAGTGTTGAAATACATTACATGAATATTTATCTTGTTTAAATTCCTTTTTAACTATATTATTTGTGTTATTTATAAATCTTTTTCTATTTAAACTTTGAAATATTGATATTTTTTCAGGAAAAATTATTACAAGTGTCATTTGGCGCTTTAGAAAAGTGACAATATGGCTATATGACAATTTAACAACATGTTATATGATCATGTTTCGAAATATGGCCTTATGACACGTGGCCATATGACACGGCAACCTAATTAAGTGAAGTCAGAATGAATGTAAATTATTTCGAATGTTTTATGTTTAATCATTATTGTTCTACTTTCTGACCATAAAGGCTCAAATTTTAAAATAAAATAATTATTTTGTTCATGGTATTTGATGATTTAAAAAATTGTGGACTTATGTCCCATTTATCAAACAAAAATTGCGGAATTATGTCCCCCCAAAGTGGGACTTAAGTCCAAAATCGATTTATGGACTTATGTCCCGTGGAGTAATGTCCCTGCCCCTGCTAACTCGTCTATAAGGACGATTTGTTTCTCTTATGTTTAAACTCAATAATTGGAAAACTGTTTCAGAAATCTTTTTTTTAATATATATTTCGTATAACCCACTTACTTGACTGTGTACAAATTTGTCTAGAATATTAGCCCTTAATACTGCAGTCTTTTATAGGTCCCTATTTTTGTCATCTAGTCATCCAAACCAATTCCTTTGGCATCAGCCATTGCTTGGACCTTGTAATGCAGGTTTAATCTTCCGGGTCATATCGAACCTGGAAGCTGCTTAACAAAGATTTCATTGAGAACCAGACAACGCGAGCCTTCGTGTTTCGGTTTTCTGATTAACATCATCATCCTAATGTGCTGCTTGTATAGTCACCTCGCTGAGCTGGTTGAATCCTCTGCATCTTCCGTCGACAAAATTGTTCTTTTGGAAGTGACGTGCTTTGAAGATAGACTGGCAAGATCAAAATCTCTATAATAAAAAACTTGGGTTCTAAGCCAAAGGTATTCTGAACTCTTAGCCGCTTTCGAGAGAAAAGCCCTACGGAGAATAGTTGGTCCCGATTGTGAGAAAAGTCGATTCTGTAATCTAGAGACATTATAATCATGAGCTATATCAAATCTACCGGCATATGGGCCGGAATGTCTTTTACGGTTTAATTCATGGTAGGAGACCAAATATGCGTTCGGTGGGTGGCGTAGACTCAGATATTAGTGTCCTTGGGGTGCGGAACTGGATAGCATCGGACAACGGTCGAGAAAGGAAGAAAAATCTGACAAAGGAGGTCCGGAACGGATTCTGGTGATGGAGGCAAAAACTTCATCGGCCAGTTGGACAATGATGATGAAGTTTCATTATATACGGTAGCATACATTGAATTGTAGGGGAGAGAGGGTACGAAAGTAACACGGGGCGGTCGTGTCATTTGACTTTAACAAAGACCGGGGACTGTATGTGTTCATTTAAATGTAGAAATCCCAAAAAAATGCAATTGTCACAGTACTGAATTGTGCCAGATAAAGTTGAAAACGTGAAATTTGTATCCTGGGCTGGAATCACGTAACGCGATAAGCGATAGTTGATAATCAAAATCAGGGTTTTTGCTCTATGTAAGGTGATTATCAAATTGATAGTCAGTTATTTGCGATAATTTCATTCGACACCTATTGAGGTATCGTTTTCAAATATTTATGTCGTTTTATTAAAAAATTAAATAAATATTGACATTGTACATGCTTATAATATATATTTAAACAATGTCTGACAAGTTTGAAGCAAAAATAAATCAAATAATAAACCAAATCCGGTGCAACAAAAAGGTGTAAGGTTGCAAAATTTTATTTTTGTCTGTAAATCGTGAACATACCTTTTCTAATCTACAGCAACGGTGGAGTAAAAATGTCAAACTCAAACATTTGTGGCGGAGAATGACTTTGTGTACTTTTATTAGTGAAAAGTGTAACCTGGTCCTTAGAAAATATTTCATTCCCAGTCTGAATCGGGGTTAGGAAAAATGTCAAAACGAACGAAATTTTTTTCTCCGAAAACAGTAATGCCAACAAATCAAAGTTTTTTTTTGATCAGCTTACACGGAGCAAAGTAAAGTTGATAATCAAAAACGATAAATAATTTTTGATAATCAACTATCGCGTTACATGATTCCGGCCCTGTTTTAAATTTTTTTTTGTGATTTTTTCGTTGTATTTTTCGAGTAACATCCTTTTAAGAAAGTGGTAGCTGTTTTTAATGTTCAATTTAATTTCAATTTCAGTGGTTACATTTTTTAAGTGGACGTTTGGAATGGAACATATTACTAACGTGCACCCAAAATATACCAAGGTGACAGTTCGTGTATTGATCTTTAATGAAATTTGTAGGAACTTTCAATTGATAAATGATCAATTGAGTATAAAATGCCATGACAAAGAACAAGAAAAACCTCCCGAGGCATGATTTGAAAAAAATATCATGATTAAAACAGCAGACGAAGTCTTAAAAAATGGCAAATCAATTCGAAGTGTTTCAAAGGCTTATAATATCTGCCACTCATCTGAAGACACTGTTTACCCAGTTATAGGTTACAGGCCTCACGAATATCGTGTTAGGTTTCATGGTATCTGGAATTTTGCCAGATATGATGAGTTTTTCGCTAGCGATAGTAACATCGACCAAACCCGTATTAAGCCTTAAACCAGTCATTGCCTTCAACATCTTCCCTAGCTGGTTTTATTCAAGAACCCATTTCGAATTAAAATTTATCATGTCCTGATATTATTTCTCAGACTGCATCGGGATTTTTTCCCGAAATCGTTATTCCGTATTCAAAATCGAAACTTGCAGCAGCTTCTACACGAGGTGGAAGAAAAAGGGAACAGATAACTAAATTTGAAGTTAAACCAATATTTTTCTTTTATTTTATCATATTTATGTGGCGTAACAACCGTCCTTTCATCATAGTACAATTGGTACGACAAGAAGGACGGTTGTAACATTAGACTTTCACCTCTTTTTTCCAGCATACACTCGGAGCAAGGTTTAAATTGGATGGCAAATCAATGTAGCCAAATATCCACTTATTAATATGTGTGTTGTTTTATTTTGCTATGCCTTTTGGTTTAAAAGATACAAAATATACAAATTGTTACTTTCGTACCCACTCTCCTCTACTCAATCTGTCTTTGTTGCTTCCTTTTTTGTAATTCTATTTGGAATTATTCTACCCAAGAAATGAGGATGACACTATTTAGATTTTAGACCCTTTAAAACAAGAACATTTTACTTCTTTTTCAAAGCTTCAAGTTTTTCTTTTGAACTTGAATCAATTTTTGATAACTTAACTTTTCCATTTGAAAAAAAATTTAACCGTGATTCTTTTTTTTTAGATGAAACATGGTGAGTATCGTGAAGAAATAAAATGTTAAAAAACGTTATGGAAAATACAAAAAGAGTTCTAAAGTATCATCAGTTAAAACATTGAGGTATGTATTAAGTAATTAACTGCCACCTAAAGTTAACTATTACTTTCTGGTAACGATCAAAAGTTAAGGACTGTGTCGGTCAGTGTATCAATTGCCCCTTATTTCCGATACAATATTGTTTTGGAAACCAGATTTGTGTTTAAATAAGAAATGATTCAATTCAAAGCTTCAATCAGTTTGTTTATTCAAATATTTAATCTTACAACTTAAAGCTGCTTAATTATTATTCTCAAACCTCATAAATCGATTCATTTAATATTGTTTTATGGAAAATTAATAAGGAATTAGGAATCTTTGTTATTTAAAAAACTAATAACAAATCAAGTATGCATAATAAAAAAAAGCTCTAAAAAAGCTGTTCGCATCTAATATTTTGATTAAGCTTGAGCTCGTGTCGTTTCCGTGATTTACATAACCCGATTCTTCAAAATCTACAGGGTGATTCACGAGCGTTGTGCCAAAAAGCTAGAGCGTGTAGGTTGAGTTGAGACAAGAAAAAAATCGTATGGGAGGGGGGGTCTATTCCCCCCCCCGTTTAGCCGGGAGGGGCAATTTTCTGAAAAATTGACTTATTTTGTAAAAACAAATATTAAAAATCAACGGCTTAATTTACAACACCGTGCTATACCTTTCTGAAAAGCTAAAAACTTCTTCTTTCACTTTGTTTTTAAAATAATTTGTTTTAACGAATAGTTTTAAAAAAATAAATTTTCAAACTCAAAATTTTCAAAAAAAAAAAGCCAAAAAAAATTTTTTCAACTAATTTTTTTCAAAATTTTATGTAATTAAGTACTAATTTTGTTTTAAAATTTCAATGTCTTTGTTAATTTTTAGTCGAAAACAGAAAACCGTATGCAAAAATGTCTTTTCGTTTTTGAGAAATTAAAAAAAAAAAACAAACCACTTTTTTCTAAGGCCCGGTGCACACACGCGATTTTTACCGCGGCGATATCGCTGCGATATCGCTTTTACGACATAAAGTACTCACAATCAAATGGAGTGGTGCACACACACTTGCAATATCGCAGCGACACTTCTGCGACACTTCTGCGACATTTCTGCGGTAAAATGTCGCAAAAGTTTCTGCGATATCGCAGCGATATCGCGGCGACAAAAATCGCATTTGTGTCTTGTTTTACATTGTTTTCTATTGTGTAGTGCACACATGCGATTTTTACCGCGAGTTTTGATCAAATTGAAGGGGAAAATATGGATGATTTTGATGCTTTTCTTTTTATTTGATTTTTATTTTGATTTTTGGTGAAACTTTGACCGCCAACTCATCAAAAAATCTTACACTCATTCGAAAATTGTTAAAAAAATGTTGAGGATTTTGTCTTTTATTTTGAAACGATGAATAAAATAGTCCTTTTTTGTTAGCCATTAACGTCAGTGACGTCGTTTCTTTTTATTAAAAACATAATTTTTATGCACGAGGTACGCGAAAACATTTTTTTTTCCTGTAAACCTCCATTGTTTAAATACAAACTCGAAGTAAAGATTGAAACCTGCGGTAAATGTCGCAAGTGTGCACTGAGAAGTTGCGATACCGCTGCGATATCGCCGCGGTAAAAATCGCGTGTGTGCACCGGGCCTAAGAAAATCTCTGTTTTTATTTTTACCTATCTGGACTTTTAGTTTAATTTATTAGTTTAATTTACAAATTTAATTTTTTGTAATTGGAGTTTTATGACGACTTAATAAAGTAGAAAAGTATTGGATTTTCAATGGATTAACCATTTTATTCATTGATAACGTCTGAAAACTGACCTGCAATTTTTTCTTACTATACCTGGGGCCGCGGCCACTCGCCGGCGAAGGGTTCTACCTGCTGGGGGCTTAAGATAATTAAACCGCAATTTTTCTTGAATGAAAAAACAATTAACAACCTAAAGGTTAATAAAAGGCATCGCATATTTACTTAACAACCACTTACAATTAAAATATTAATTCATCAACACATAACAATAACAAACTCATATGTTCGAGAAGAGTTAGCGGACAGGAACTTCTGCTACGGTTTAACTTGTTGTCGAGATCGGGAAGCCGAAAGACTCTACGCTGAAAGATATCCCAATAGATGGCGCCCAAGTCGTAGCATGTTTTCAAGAATCCGCCGACGAGAGCACGGATAGCTAGAAGTGAAAGGTCAATGGCAGACGTTTTCAATGAACAAAATGATTAATCCAGGGAAAATCCAATACTTTTCTACTTTATTGAGTCCTCATAAAACTCCAATTACAAAAAATTAAATTTATAAATTAAACTAGTAAATTATACTAAAAGTCCAGATAGGTAAAAATAAAAACAGAGATTTTCTTAGAAAAAAGTGGTTTTGGTTTTTTTTTAATTTCTCAAAAACGAAAAGACATTTTTGCATCCGGTTTTCTGTTTTCGACTAAAAATTAACAAAGACATTGAAATTTTAAAACAAAATTAGTACTTAATTACATAAAATTTTGAAAAAAATTAGTTCAAAAAATTTGTTTGGCTTTTTTTTTGAAAATTTTGAGTTTGAAAATTTATTTTTTTAAAACTATTCGTTAAAACAATTTATTTTAAAAACAAAGTGAAAGAAGAAGTTTTTAGCTTTTCAGAAAGGTGTTGTAAACTAAGCCGTTGATTTTTAATATTTGTTTTTACAAAATAAGTCAATTTTTCAGAAAATTGCCCCTCCCGGCTAAACGGGGGGGAATAGACCCCCCCTCCTATACGATTTTTTTCTTGTCTCAACTCAACCTACACGCTCTAGCTTTTTGGCACAACGCTCGTGAATCACCCTGTATAAAGTTCAGTTTTTGTTAAAGAGAAAACGACAACGATAAACCTATTTTGACAGACATATGATTAATAATCATAACCCACTCTAACTGTATCACAACCGATATTGAAATATCACACAATTGAATATTTATGTATTGACACTAAAATGTCTTCTATCGTTTTTTGTCGTTTAATAAAGACAAAAGACAAAGATCATAATTTTAAAAATGCAAATATGATAATTATCCAATAAAAAAATTATCGTTTTTTAAATAATTAAAACAAATTATAAAATAAATTATGTTTATTTAAGACGTTAAGTCATAATAAAAAACACGAACGCTAAAATGTTTACTTTTCTTGCAAATGAAGCACTAGAGTTGGTCAAATTCATTAGTGAAACATTTTTGGAGTTGTCAAAGCAGTTTTCTTTTATAGTTTCGTCTGAACCTAATATTTCGACACCTATTCGAAAGTAGTACCTAAGCGTTACAATAACAGTGCTATACTTTCACAGAGTTGAATTGTCATCATTGACTTGGCTAACATAAAAATAGTCCACCAGAACAAGACGTTGCTCTGTCCGTCGCATGGTTAAACATCATAAAATGAGAACTTTAAGGACTTCAATTTAAAATTTCCCACAGCTGGTGTTAAAGCAAATTTGTTTGTCCCCAACGCTCTTAATTTTGGTAAAACGGAGTGGAAGTGGACGAAGTGGACATACAACATATATCTATACTAATATATAAAGCTGAAGAGTTTTTTTGTTTGGAATATGTATATCCCTTTTTAAGCTTTACAACGTTATTCTGCGAATAATATGAGCAAAGCATGAGTGAAAAGTGTTGCTAAAACGGGGAAAATTATACATTTGTTGGCTTTAAGTTAAGAAAAATTTTGACTTAGGAAGAGTCGACTGTTATACAATTTAAAATAACTTCGCAACAAAATTCCCACGCACAAGTGGACGAGGGACAGGATGCCGAAGTCGCGGGCAACTGCTAGTTTTTGATAAAACTGCTATCTATTTGTTTACTGTGGTTAAAAAATTGTGAGAATTGAAATATATTTTGCTGCCTCGAATCATAAACTAAAGAAACATATAATGAATCTAAAATGACGGAGTAACGATAGTCGGGGAAGCCCGTTATAAAAAAATTGTTTTTAAAAGGAATGAGAAGGGGCGTGGTAGTTGGTGTGTTGGCTGATATGCAAAACTCGTGGGTTCAAATCTGACTCTGGCCTTTAATATGTTTGTTGCATTTTTAATGGACCTTGTTGAGAACTAACAAAACTTCCAAGAGTATATGCAAAATTTTAGCTTCCATCAGATATTATTCTTTCCAGGAAACAAAATTATTGCTCAAGCTATTCTTAAATTTTGACACATTGTCGGCTGCAAAGTCTCCTTGCTTTAACACAAACCTTCTTCATAGAAATATCTACTGTCATCTAAATTGTGTTTGACATCACAAAAACACGGTCTTACCGTTTTAATCTAATTTCCTGCAAAACAACATGCTTAACAAGACTAAAGACAAACATTACAAACAATATTTTCCATCGTACTTTTGACATAATTTTCAACAGATCATCCAGAAAGATGCGGGTACATAGCCGACATCAATTCGCACGCAGTTCTGCAACACTTTAATTCCTTCCTTAGATTTCAAACCAAGTGCGGATGTACAATTCGATTTGAAGCTGTCACTATTCGCGCAGCACTTCCAGTTTCCAGAATCCAGACACCACCAACTTGACTTTGTGGCCGCTCTTAATATGCAACTACAATATGCTGCTGCTGCTGCTGGTGTGCTGCACGCAATCATCATCTTCATCTTAATCTCATCGAGCGACAAAACTTTCTTGTTTTATGGTTAAATTATGTGTGTGGGGGTCGTGCAATGCAACACATTCTCGACTGGAAAAAATCTCTTTTTATCAATTACTTCCTGTTCAATTGCTCGCATGTGTCAACTTAATTAGAGCGCGCCGCCACCAACACGCTTCTTAATTGACTGAAAAACAACATAGCTAGTGAATGTGTTGATGGTTATCGCATTATAGCAGTGTTCTATGTTGTTTATTGTCGTTAAAAGACACCCTTTCACCATTGTCGTTACGTTCGTAAAGTAATGTTGTTCTTAACAAGCTTAATTGATCTGCAAAAAATCCGCGCAACAACCGCATAAAAGAACAACAATAACAGAAAGAAAAACCGTTGAAATTATCAGTTTTTGAAATGGTTTTATTAAATCAGATAGCTTTTCGGCTAAGACGACTTCCTTTACAACAATTTTATCAGTTCACAATGACTTTGATTTAATTTCCTATTCTAACTACGGGCATTTACAGTAAGAGATTTATTTACAACAGAGCGAAGGAGAGATAGAAGAAGAGTGAGAAAGCTTCCTTTTTGTTAAGATCTATTTGTATGAGTGTTTAAATTAAAAATATCAACAAATAAATTAATTAAATTTAATTAACTTAACTAGAAAATTACAAACTATGTATTTACACAACAAGAATGATGTTGGCAGCAACGCCACTGGGAGATGTGTGTTTGGTGCGCAGCAGCAGATGTCAAAGTTTTGCAGTCTCAACTGTTACGGGACACAACTGTTACTGGCTTGTAGATTGGACCCTGCGGTACCGTCGGCGAAACGGGCGCTGATGGACTCTGCTCACCAAGATGTGTTGATAGTTGCAGGGGCTGTAGGTGAGCATTTTGCTGTTGTTGTTGCTGCTGTTGCTGTTGCTGCTGCTGCTGCTGGTGCTGTTGTCGTTGGTGGGCGGCAACTGCTGCAGCGGCTGCATGCTGTTGCAGGAGCTGTTGATATTGCAGGCGTTGGTATAGTTCGGCAGAGGACGGAAGTGATGGCGCAGGCGCGCCATTTTGGTGGGAGGCAGAGGACAGCAGGCGTTCCATGGTCCCGGGGAATCCAGGACTCGCGCCCAGGCCCGGAGGTACACCAGCCGCCCCGGCGAAGGACATTGGCAACGAGAGCCCTGGTGACTTTGGTACAAAGGGATTGTATCGGCTGTACATGCTGGCCAAGAGCGAAGGAGCAGAGGCAGCTGCCGCCGCTGCAGCTGGATACAAAAACTGTCCGAATTGGGGGTATCCAAGGCCGGGAAACATCGGACCGATGAGTGATCTTTTGAACGCAGCCAATCGAGATCTAGAAGCTGCAGTCGTGCGCCGTCGCAGTTTGCCAGTCGATCCACCAATAAAAACGTCTTCTGCCGACGGATCGAGCATCCAATAATTGCCCTTTCCGGGATCATCATAGTGGCGAGGAACTTTCACAAAACATTTGTTCAAGCTCAGGTTGTGCCTGATGGAGTTCTGCCAGCCTTGCTTGTTGTCCCGATAGTAAGGAAAATTTGTCATAATGTACTCGTAAATGCCGTTGAGTGTGAGTCGTTTTTCTTGACTCTGCCTGATTGCCATCATGATTAGGGCGTTGTAGCTGTACGGGGGCTTCTCGTTGCCCTTCTTGTCGGTCGTGGAATCCGATGGCTTATCATCGCCGTCCTTTTCGTTATCGCCGCCATCATTCTGTTGACTGCTGACACTGCCCTCGCTGCCGTCAATTGGTGGCGGCGGTGACATACTCGTTACGTCAAGATCGGATTCAATGTCCGATATATCCTGTTCTTCTGAGCCCAAAGGCGAACCCGGGCAGTGTTCGGAGGTTGGAGTGTGCCGGTCCATTTCGCCGCGACTACTTTCAACAGTTTCCGGTAAAATCGAATTGATTGAAAAGCTCGACTTGAGATGTGGCGTCCGGGCCATATTAAAAATTGCGGTATGCGGTAGTTCCGTTGTCTGATGATGGTGATGGTGAAATGAATGCGCTTGATGATGAATAGGTGCCGTTTGAATGCCTTCGATTTTTACCATTGTCATGGGGTCGTTACAATAAGAAAACAATTGTTGTGCAACACTTTTCAAAATGTCACTGCTAAATCATTTGTTTTGAACACACTGTAATCCAATTGGAGAATTGTTTGGAATATAAACTTAAATATTTGAATGGTTGAATACTGGATTGATATCACATTTCGCGTTCAAGGGGATGATGGTCGATCGAGAGTAAAGAAATCACAAAGCAAAGCATTCGCGACCAATTCGTTCTGAATAATTTCGTAGACTAAACTGGATTGAGGTGCTGCCGGTCCGGCTATGGTATATGATTGTGACAGTTGGAGTGGAGACTTTTTCAAACCACTCCTCGGATTGCGACCAATCAGATTGGTGGAAAGTCTCAACAATAATGGAGAATACTGAAAATGGGCGTTCTTCCAGTGTTTTGCGCAAAATCCGGTTTGATTCTTGTCTCCTTCCACCCGATGTTTAAGTTAAATATTAACACGATGACTACCTGGATATAGATTGAATGGATAAGAGCAGCGAGCAGAGCAGGAAGATATACCGCAATGTTTCTGTTTGTTGTTCTTGCGGGGCTGCTTCTAGTTCTACAACAGTTCGGCAAGTTGTCAGCTCACGTTGGCGTACAAATGTTTTCCAATGTGCTGATCTTTTGTGATGCGTGTGTACTGTAAATTATTGTCGAGAGTTTACAAACTGACTACTCCGACGACAGTATTTGAACGCTGCTGCTGTGTAGCAGCGATGGCGACGGCGGTGATGGTGGTGGTAGTTTAACAGTTTACAATTTTATAGAGTAGGGTGCTGCTTGGTGTTGTGTGCTTGAGCAATCGAATACAAGCAGAAAAACACAGCTACTGTATGTGACAGTGGATAGTTGTTTCTGGTGGTTGTTGTTTGTTGTTGAGCCAACTTATCGAGTATGCCTGCACTGCGGCAGTGGGTGGTTGTTTGCCATGAACGTGGCATGATTTTTGAATTTGAGGAGAGGGTGATTTTGAATTTCACCTGTTTGATAAACTTAATCAGCGATGGTTTTAAGGTGATAGAAACGGGAAGCAGTTCTTTCGTCTGCAAGGCAGGGCCGAAGCATACATAGATGCGAATGCACAGTTCGAAACGTTTTGGGGCCTATCTAGATACCTGATCAGTGGTCATGTAGATTTCGCTACTATCAAGGAGCTGTCAAGTTGTGCACTTCGCACAACACCACAGCAGCCTTGGAGGTTCTTCTAAACCTAACACCTCTTGACATCTTTCGAAAATGGTGGCCGGCAACTCATGCGTGAGGCTTTGAGCAACCTCTCAATGGATCAGTAACAATACTGGTTGTACTACTAGCTTAGACAATTTCAGATATATCCCAGATCGCTTATAGACTATACCACCTCAAAATGGTATTCGATAATCACTTCCATGTTTACATCACTTCAAGATCTTCTTCTGAAGAAGAAAGACCTCCGGAAGAAAACACGATACACTTCTATACAGACGGTTCAAAGACCGACTAGGGCGTTGGAAGTGGTATCAACTCGAAACAACTGAGTCTTAGTCTATCATATAGGTAGACTTCCCAATCAATGTAGTGTGTTTCAGGCAGAAGTAATGGCGATAAAAGAGGCACTATCCTGGCTCAATGAAAACTTTATAGGTACCTTGAAAGGATATACGTACCTTCTCGGACAGCCAAGCCGCTCCCAAATCTCTCTCATCTGTCTCCACAAACTCTCTAATAGTCCACGACTGTCGATCATCTCTGAATGAGATGACAGAACAGTTAAACATTCATTTCATTTGGGTGCCGTGCACAGAGACATTCCGGGAAATTGCAAAGCTGATGAGCTTGCCAAAACTGGAACACTTCTGCCCACTGTTAGACAAAGACATGACATAGGAACACCACTTGCTACCTGCAAACATCTTCTCACACAATATGCCATAGAATCAACAAATGGTAGATGGTCACAATGTAACACCTGCCTAGCAACCAAACAAATATGGCCAAGCATAGATCTGAAGCGGTCAATAGGCTTGATTTCCCTGAGCAAACAAAGTATAAGCTCCGCAATTGGAGTCATAACAGGACACTGCCTCATAGGCAGCCTTGTTATGAATATTCTACATTATAATAATCCCTTCCCGTTCGAAAACTGTCATTTAATGCAAATGTCAAGCAATAAATACGAAAATATATTGAACAACATTGAAGAGCGTTCTTTAATCCTCTGAAATCCCCCTCAATGTCTACGTCCCTGAGCTAACTTCAATATGCAACGACTGTTAAAATGGTGGGGAACAAGAACAACATTGCTGCACCGTGCGTCGGTCGTCCGTCGCTTCGCGTCGCCTCATCGTCGTCATCTTGTCTATGCAAATATCATAGGTAGCAAGCCAAGTGTTGTGTGTGGACGACGTTCTTTTGGGTGGAAATTGGATGTGGATGTGATGTTTGTTTGGTTTTGTTTTGTGGTGCGCGCAACCATTTGACGCTTGTGTACACGCCGCTGTTATGGTGGGAGATCAAAAGACCTGCATCCATCCAATGGATAGAATGTGGAGACTTTTTATGTTTACCTTCTATAGGCTGCCCTTTTTTTGGACAACAACAACAACTACAACAGCCGAATGGCTTAGTGTGTGCGGACTGTGGAGTTTTTTGTTTACAAAATGGCTGTTGTTGCCTCCTCGTGTGGTTTTATTATTGTGCACTTGCACTTCAAAACTGATTTCGTGTTTTTTTCGAGAGATACGGTTTTTCTTCAAGTTGTGGTGTATTATTGTTTTCGAAGAGTGTTCCTCTTAGAATTTTTGCTTATTTGGCAGTTTTGACCTCTCATATAAGAAATAGAGGGGCTCATAGCATATACCCCAGATAAAAAATTAAATTATGAATTATAAACGAACATAAGTCACGTTAGTATCACAGAGTTCATATTGCTCATTGTACGAGTATAGCTACGAGACTGTCTTAAGACCTCAGACTCAGAGCATGGTTGATATACAACTATCGTAGACCCACCAATTAACCTAATCAAATCTAATTACGGTCCAAGTGTTAAGAATGACAATATTTAGCCTCTAAGCGGTGGCGTATCCACACACATAGAGCAGCGGCGAGCACATTATACGGGAAGCACTCTGCACTTTTATGTGACTGTAACGACATTTTACTTGGTAAAACGAAATAAAAATAATAATAATTGCTCTTTGAGTCAATTCGATTAGAGAGACCCGTCTAATTTTGTGAATGACTATGAGTTGTTTACAGTGGTCCTATATGTCCCGCCGCAATGAATATTCATTGTTGTCCGAAACATTTCGTTGAGACGGAGGAAATTCTCGTAATTAGTTACATGCATTGAGCAGTGGCCTTTGTTGACCCGTTTTTCAATTAAGACGAATTAAGTGAACTTGTGGTCGACAGTCGTCGTCGTCGTCCACATTATGGTTTGTTGGTTGGTTTCATTTTTAATGTTTTATACAATTGATCTGATGTGATGGTTTTGATGCTGTCCACTATTGTTGATTTTATGTCCTGCTGAAATAAATCAGATTTTTCTATAATTTCTTACGATGACGTGGCCTTCATGGAAGCATTTTCGTCGATGAGCCCGCAGTTTTTGGTCGAATAGTGGTGATGTTGATGCTGACCATCATATTGGATACACATTCTATTTAAGTTTTATCAATTGATGTGCAAACATTGTAGAAACAATTTTGGACAAAGCAATGCTACACTATAGCATCATTTGTATGGTGTTAAAGATTGTTGCTTAATCATAAGGGTTTCAAGGAGGTTTACACATAAATTAATTGTAAATATTGATAGAAACTCTTCAAACCTTTTTTCGGTTTGTTAACTAAGTCGTAGGCTTTCAAATAAAGGACCCCTACATATGAATTTGGAATGTACAGAACCGAATTTGTTTCAAGTTATAATTATTAAAAATCAACTTCCTTCTAAAAGGAAATGCAAAAACCAAGTGTTAACCATAAAACAATATAAAAAGATAAAGCTAGAAAACAAATATCGGTTATTACTTTATTGAGATGCATCCCTCAAAATTTCGCAAAAAAAATGGAATTTTTACCTGATTTTTATGGTTTTGTAACGTATTCAAATTTCAAATAAAATTAAGGAGCAGGGGTGACTACAGACACATTTCCGTTTTGTTTGCGTTTTCCTGTAGGTATGCCAGAAAGTTGATTGCGCAACATTTTCTTCAGGTATAAACCTTCCTTTTGACTGATTGTTACATATATATCAAAAAATGAGACATAAAATTGGAAGTTGTAGGTAATTCATGAAAAAGTTTTAAATAAGTGACGTACGTAGGTACAAGTATGTATTATGAACGTAACACTCTTACTACTTACTTATTTATGGTGGCGCTACAGTCCAGGTCGGACCAGGGCCTCATCCAACAAGCGTCTCCAGCCAGCTCAGTCCCTAGCTAGCTGTCTTCAGTTTCGCACGCCAAGTTGCTTTAGGTTCTCTACAATCTGTGTGCTCCACCTGAGACATGGTCTTCCACTTCTGTGACGTCCTTCCGGGCTGGATTCGAAGACCCTACGAGCCGGAGCATTATTTTCCATTATTTCTACATGACCCAATCATCTTAGTCATTGGACCTTAACTTTTTTGGTCAGTGTCGCTGAACAGCTCGAACAGTTCTTGATTAAATCTTCGTGGAGAATGGAGCATTTATGCCGAACGGACCAAAAATCACTCGAAGAATTTTTCTCTCGAAGCAGCCCAAAGCGTTTTCATCGGATGTCGTCATGGTCCATGTCTCTGCACCATACATTAGGACCGGGATGATGAGGATTGATGCTCGAGAGAGGACTTTACTACTCAATTGCCTTCTAAGTCGAAAGAAGCAGCGATTGACAAGAGTGATCCTTCGTTTGATTTCAGCGATGGTGTAGTTGTCTGAGTTTATAGCGGACCCTAGGTAGACGAAGTCCTTAACTACCTCGAAGTAAAATCCATCTATACTGGCGTTGACTCCAAGACATCGGCGTTGGTTATCCTTTCTTGTTGACAGCATTAATTTGGTCTTGTCCTCGTTAACCGCTCGACCCATCTTCTTGGCCTCCGTCTCAAGGACCACGAACAGTTCACTGAAATTACGCTGTGTTCGTCCAATTATGTCATCAATGTCGGCTTCGTATCCTAGTATCTGGTCGGACTTTTGAAAGATTGTGCCTCTGGTGTTGACGTTGGAGTTTTGCACAATCTTTTCAACTTCAAAAAAGTTGCAAATGAACTCTTTTTTTTCCATTTTAAGATCCAAAAGAGTGTCAAGTGTTCGTTGCTTGGGCGTTGGGCAGCTAAAATAAGTAAAAGGTTTTGAGCTAAATTTGAGTTTCATGAAAATCTCAAAAACAAACCATGTCATGTGTCCTAAATCAAATAAAAGCGAAGGCTGCTTGTTTTTGTATTGCCAATATGGTCAACGCTTAAATAGGCTTTGTGCAAACGTCATAAAACTTTTAACAACGCCTTGTAAAATCCTATAAAAGAATAAATAAAATTTAATAACTCTCAAAGGACAACTCCCATGCAAACATTTATAAAATTCCATTCCAGTGGAACATTACACTTAAACTGAATGTTGCTTCCTTGCGGATTAGCTTTGTTTTAAAAACAAATTTCCACTTATCGGAGAGTTCGAAGACAAGAACAAAAGTGTTCTCGATAGATAGTTAACCCTTTTGGCGCGTTCATTTCCTATGCATTTAGTGTCCTATACCTTGACCATTGGTACTTCCAAGAATTTGTAGTTTATTTGGGTTGCTTGAATAGTCGCTTAACCACAGGATTAGCATGTTGCACCAAAAACACAACTCATTGCTTCTGAATTTTCATTGTTTTGTGCAAACAACCCTTCGCCTGAAACAGTAGCTAAATTTTCCAAATTGACCTCTCCCTCCTATAGTATAGGTATGTCCTCGCAGATTGAAGAAGGACACACGGTCGAACTCATAAACGGATTATCTATAGAAAAAGAGTTTTTGTAAAAGCATTTAACACAAAGACGACGACGACGAGAACGACGGTTATAAAGGACACAATATCATCCACCAGGTAGCGAAGCGCGGGGTTTAAGCAGCACAAATGGCATCAACACCCACTATGCGAGCGTCCGAGTTTTATGGAAATCTATTTTCCGCACTAATTGCCATATAGAGAATACGGAAGGCAAAACAGATAGTAGGATGATATTTCCAGAGGTCCATTGCATTGATTGTTATAAATTTAATGAATGGCAAAGGGGTAACAATTTTTTTTGTCCTTGTGACAGCTCTTGACACCGTGGTGTTCCCCTTGGGCATCAAAAAGGCCTTCGGGATTTCTTGTGCTTTTTTTTTGTTTTTTGTTTAACCAGTTTTGCCCACGCTGCAAGCTCTGCTCAACTTAATTGGTTCAATTTAAAAGAAATCATGCTCTCCAGATACACGACATTGGTGTTAAATCTAATCCCAGCGTTGGCAAAATAATGAACAAAGTGTGTGTAGGGGTGGATGATAGTTATGGTAGCAAAGCGAAGTGTACTTTCGAGTGCTAATGGCCTGCTGTGTGATGGCCGAAAGGTTAAACCCTCTGGTGGTGTGAAAATCGAATGGTAACATAATTTGTATCGAAATAAAATCCTTTGTGTGTATACACAATTAATTCTTTTTTTCTGTTGGTGGAATGGTGCATGTAGAGTTAGAATTGAAATATTTTGAATATCGGTGAATGTGTGAGATCTCGCACCCTTTGAAACCGCGAAAGTAATAAATATAAATTTTTTTCTAACCGGCGAATTAAATCGAAGGGGAATCATGTCCCAAAATTTAAAAAAATAAATGAACTGAATTTTAAGCGTTCATATTCATTTATAGTCCAGTCATTATAGGAAGTTCACCTCGGAATTCGAGATACCCAGCTGTAAGTCTGTAAATACTTGCATATTGACACCCTAAAAGTTGTCTCAAAACCTACATATGGTAGGGTGTAAGCAACTATATAATTTCAAGGTCCAAGGTCACAAAAATCGTTTTTTTGGAAATATCTCATTTCCTATGGGTTTTTTGCTATTTGTATATTATTATCAATATTGTAGAATACAAAATTCTCTACAAATTTTGAACAAATTTTTTTTTATACGGTGAACCGTTTTCGAGATAGAGCGCGGAGAGCGCGCGGTCACAGCATCACTTCAGGTCAACCGGTGCCTCCGGTCGAAAACGCGCCGTATATAGTTGATGAACGTACCTGCCCATGTAATTGCAGAATTGTTAATGAAAATATAGGAATTATATTTGAATTTTATCCTAATTAATATTTTTAGCTTCTTACATGATGAAAAAAAAAATAAATAAATTATGAATTAATGTTTTTATTAAAAAATATCACAGAATACATTTATATTGAAAGTAAAGAAATGGAATAAAGGGTACAAAAACTACAATTTATAATTTTAATCATCTTCTTCCTCTTCATCGTCGTCATCTTGCTGCTGGTAAATTTCAAACTGGTCTTCATTATCGTCTTCAACGACATTTGTCTCAAGTTCTTCCATGATTTCGTGGTCAAAGGTTCCATCTTCGTTAATGTCGCTCTGATATGGTAGAGCATTGAGACAAGCTTGCCCATTACATTGGCCACAAGCTAAAGAGCATTGCAAGCCCGCTTTCCTGCATCCGCATCGCGAACCACAACCACTCTTGCAGTTGCAGAATATTGTATTTAGCAAATCTTCTGGAGCAGGTGATAAAATTGTCATGATAGGCTCCAGAAAATCGTTTCGCATTGCCCAACCCCATACCTGGGGTTCAAAATCATGTCCTAACCAAGTTTGAACTTGATAATATACACGGTTAAAGTGTTGATGAGCAGCTGCACTTGTTGGTGGAATATTTGAAAGCTGCACAGGTTTATTAAGTTTTGTAGACTTGACGTAATGCATATAACGAAGATGATCGAGACTTTTCACAAATTTCGGAGCATTATAGACTTCCAATAAGATTTGAGTTCCACCCTCTAATAATCTCTGGGCCGAACAATTTTCTTCCTCAAATGCTGCAGCTAGTTCATCCAAATTTGTCAGTTTCTCAAAAACTTTTAAAAATGATTTTTTTTTCCTTTTTAAAAAGCGCAGAAGTTGTTTCACAGCCACTTAATGCGTGCAGAAATAAACAGGCCACAGGGGCGATTCCTCATAGTTGGCTAGTTTAGCGGCGCTAAACCAATAATTTCAGAATACATATTAATTTTATTTCTAATATATATAAACATTATTCTTATGTAAAAGTCAATAAACCACAACGAATACGTTACAATATTGTAGGTACTTAATAGCAACTTAAACGCAACAAAACCAATATGTATTTTTCATTGCATGCTAACAAAACTCTCATGCAAAAATCTATCATGAAACTATATTTAGCTCAAAAGTTAGCGCTAACAGATTTCATACAATCTTCATAAACAGAAAATGAACACATTTGAATAAATGCCTTCAAAAATGAACAGGAGGGTTAGCGCGAAAATCACAGCTAACTTAACTATTAAACGAGAACAAAACAACGAAACGACAGGCAAGAGCCAACACATACAGTTACAGATCTCGTTATGGTTACTCGTGTAATCGAATCGTGTTCGTGTATCGTGTACGAATCGTATCGCATCTCTTGCTTGTCGTTGTTGTGTTGTGTTCTCGTTTCATAGTTAGCTGTGATTTTTGCGCTAACCTAACTGTTCATTTTTGAAGGCATTTATTCAAATGTGTTCATTTTCTGTTTATGAAGATTGTATGAAATCAGTTAGCGCTAACTTTTGAGCTAAATATAGTTTCATGATAGATTTTTGCATGAGGGTTTTGTTTCGTGTACGAAACGACTCGTAAGTCGTAACTGTATTAAGGGTATGAAGAACAATGAAGGTTTAGCGAAAAATTTGCGCTTCAGCCAGCAGCTTATTGATTTTTTGTATTTTGTGGGGTAAGAGGTTTGTTGTTATTAATGTTAATTTTTATCTTATTGTTGTGAAATTTTATAAAATTTATGAAATAAATATTTATTTTGAAATTTTTTACAAGTGTATTTAAATTGAGATTCCAATCAAAAATAAGCGATGATAGAAAAGACGAAAAAAACTGCTCCGGCGATTCCGTCCGTCCGTCTGTCTGTCTATAATTGCATCAATAGATTTAACCACTGCTTCCGTTGACTTGAAATTAATTTTAAATATAGTAGTTTGAGCGAATTTGGATGGGTCGTTTTTTATTATTTTTTTTTAATCAAAATTTAGGGTAGCCACCATACATTTTTTTCGGCCAAAGCTTCAATTTTCTCAAAAACAGCTACTCCGATTTTTCTTAAACATCCCGATTCCGAACGGCAAAGTTGAGAAACACTTTTTCATGACAGATTGATACTCTTGGAAGATTTGTCAGGTCTTCGCAAGAGGAAGTACCCGTGAAAGATAAACTAAAAACTTTATGGACACGTGTAGGACTCGAACCCACGACGTGACGTTCTGCTTAGCAGCCAACGCATCTAAACACTAAGCCAAGGGCAGCTTCAGTCCGATTAACGTCTTTTTACTTGCGACATATAGAATATATCGCAAGTATTGAATTCGTAAAAAAAAAATTTAGGTAATGATGAGATATCACATTACGATGATAAAGAAGTCGAAAAAAGTGGGTCCGGCGATTCCGTCCATCTGTCTGTCTGTCTGTCTGTAAACGCACAGCCTTAACCACTGGTCCGATTGACTTCAAACTTGAAAATTAAAGGTTTGAGCAAATTCGCGTGGGTCGTTTTTTTCATTTTTTTTTCAAAATTTAGGGTAGCCACCATACGATTTTTTTGGCCAAAAACCAAAAGTTTCAATTTTCTCAAAAATGGTTCCTACGAAACCAAACTTCCTCGAAAATTTTTGTTTAAAACTCTGATATATTTTATGTAAAAAAAATATTTTTGTATTGGTCCAAAACCGTACCGCCTATAGAACCGTTTTTTTGTTATCAGATTTTCTCGAAAACTAAAAGTCCGATCAGGGTATTTCTTTTTTGAAAGTACGTTTATATTGTTTAAATAATATTTTGTATTCAAAATTTTTTTGGATTTTTATAAAATATTTAAACAAATTTTATTTTAATTCTGTATCTCTAAAACGGATCAAAATTTGAAATTGTAATTTCCTCAGAAAATGTATATAGTTAAACATTCTTGAATGCTGCATACCCAAATTAATTTTAAGACATTTTCAAAAAATTTTATATATAAAAAATTAGTTTAAGAAACAACCGCTCCGACGATTTTTTTTTTAATTTCAAAAATCAACAATTTCTTAAGAAATCATATGACATCATATTTTTTCAGATTGAATCTTTTTTTGAGCTAGATATTTCAATTTAAATTTTTATTTACGAATTAAATTTTTTTTTATGAGTTATAATTTGGAATACAGGAGCAAGTTCGTACGGCCGAGTCGTGCAAATTTTTTTTAGGAGTATTTATGTATTGCTCAAATAATATTTTGTTTTCAAAAAACATATAAATTTTTTTTAGTTTAAAAAAAATTGTTATTAACTTGTTTTTCAATACTGCATACCCAGTTTAATTTTAGGACATTCTAGAAAAATTGTATCGGTACATAAAAAATAATTTAAGGAAAACCTCTCCATGTCAGTTAAAAAAAAAAAAAAAAAATAAACAACTTTTAAAGAAATCTTATGGCATAATTTTTTTCAAATAAAATGTGTTTTTTATGTATCTATACATATTTCAATTTAAATTTTTATTTATGAATTTAAAATACTTGTTTTTATTTTTAATGTTTTTGTTGTGTGTTAAGTTTGGAGTACTGAAGCAAAGTGCGTGCGACCCTGTCGTGCAAATTTTTTTAGTTGTATTTTAAACTTTCCCGAAGAACGTTGATATAGCTAACCCACAAAACTTGACCAGGAATCGCCACTGGAAATAAAATATGTTTTTTAGAATGAGGATAATTATCAAAACTTTTAGTCGAATATATCTCCGTTTTTACATTACCTTTCCCAACTTTTTTAAAGAAAATTTCTTGTTCGTAAGACAGTGTACGCCCAATTAAAATGACAAGTAAATCAATATCTTGTCCTATTATAACTGCAGTTTTTTTAGACTTTGATTCTTCAATTGCAGTTTCAACAATAAGAACATCCGCATCATCTCTGGCTTGTTTAGTAGTAATATTTCCAGCTTGTAATTTTTTCAATTAACATATTAATGAACTTATTTTCGTTATTTCGATTTGATATTTGATAATTCTAATTTTAATTAATATAATTAATTAAAATAATTCCTTTTGTTACTTCTGGCTGCAACAATTGATTTATCGATAGTTCATCAACTATATATGCGCGTTTTCGACCGGAGGCACCGGTTGACCTGAAGTGATGCTGTGACCGCGCGCTCTCCGCGCTCTATCTCGAAAACGGTTCACCGTAAAAAAACAAATTTTGTACAAAATTTGTAGAGAATTTTGTATTCTACAATATTGATAATAATATACAAATAGCAAAAAACCCATAGGAAATGAGATATTTCCAAAAAACCGATTTTTGTGACCTTGAAATTATATAGTTGCTTACACCCTACCATATGAAGGTTTTGAGACAACTTTAAGGGTGTCAATATACAAGTATTTACAGACTTACAGCTGGGTATCTCGAATTCCGAGATTCTTACCAAATTTTAGCTTAAATGACTGGATTATTATTAAAAAGTGTGGTTACCACTTAAATATATTGATTTAAATAACTTTTAGTACAGTACAGGCGCATACTTTACACATTACTTACATGTAGGTAGCTATCCCTCTTGTATTAGTTAGTGCGCAAATATTGAAATCAATGGTAAAAACCTTGCCTTTGTCCAAACAATTGATCGAAAAATCAAGAATTCAGGCAGTGATTAATGAAGGTTCAAACTATCGGGGCACCACTGTACACTGATATATAGAAAATGTCTTTATTTTATAACATTAAGCAGGTTTATACGAGACTAACTTAAAAAAAGAAATACAAAATGTGTTCAATTCGTTACACATTAATATTTTTTGGTTATTTTTTATAGCCACCACTTTAAACTTTCAAATAGCTGTAATTTTGCTTTATATCAAAATGTACAAATTTAGAGCAAGTGGAGACAGAAGACATTATTATTTGTTACCTAAAAAAGACTCACACAACAACAGGAAACATGTTTGTGCTTAAAGTCTGATAGACATACTAGCGGACCAGACAGACGTTCTCCTTTTTAAAAAAGTAAAATTTTCAAATTGAATTCAAATTGAATGTTAATCATTCCAAATCAATCCGTCATTGTTAAACACTCGTTGAGTCCATGCACTTGTCTATTAGAGTTATAAAAAGTTATCGATCAAATTTTTACTATATTGTAATTTTTTTGTTTCAATATTGTTTACATTAATCTTCAGAGGTTATACCTAAGTTTGATGGAGTAAAACCTCTAACACCAGCACCAAAAACTCACCTCATTCCTTAAATCCAAATTAACTTCATCCTTCTCCTTATTAACTCGAAACCATTTAACAAAGCCAGACAAATGTTAAGCAAGTACTTACATCTGCCTCTGCATCGACTTCATCGCACTCCAAGAAAATTAATCCACTTTTTTCTGCTCGCTTACCATGATCTCTCTATTCTTATGACTTCTTTCGAAATTCAATAAAATCGTTTGTTTGCTTAGCCGAGTACCTTAATTTCTAACAAAAGTTTCCTAAGTACTTAAGCCAAGCACAAGATATCTAACCTTGTTAATGTCATTTCGAGCACTTCTTGGGACTATTGTTTCCATAGCCTGTACCGAACACGACTGCTGATTGCTAAAGAAGCTGGAAGTGGATTTACTTCCCGCCATACAAGACTCAAAATTGAACCACAAATCAGTGTATACAATACGGTTACAGGTTATAAGTGGATTTGTGAAATGAATCCAATTCAGGAAATCCTCCGCCTAATCTGGATTAGAAAAAAGAAAGATATAACCTTTTGGGCATCATTCCCAGGGCATGTGTAAAGATTACAATTATTTCAAATGTTATGATCTACTAAGCCCGACCGACCGACTACGACGACGTACACAAATCCTGTTGCAAGTTTAAACTCGAACATTTATTTACCAGCCCTAATCGCTTTAGAAACTATTGGGATTAGTCTAGTCTCAGCACTTGCTCCAATTGAAAGGCGTGCCCGTCGAAAGATTCAAACAAAAAAGACAAGAAAAACAAATAAATTAGAAATTCATCCTTCTGACTGACCGAGTATCTTTTAGCTGTGCCGCACCTCGGATCAAACGACTATACCGCCGCTAAATGAGAAATTGAGATGTCAGAAAGTGCGGTGAAGGTGACGCCTATAGTCCGATTCGATTTGGAACCAGAAATGATCCTCCAAACAAGAATCAACCCCAAGTTCTTATTATTGTTCTACCTGTGCGAGTTATTTAGAAATAGGCCCAGCAGGAAACCAGCGCGCAGCTGGATCTGTCATTAGATGTGTCACTTACAATAATAGAGACAAAACCAGCCAACAAACTGAGAAAAGAGATTCAAAAGAGAAAAAAGCAAACAAATGTTCATTTGAATAAAATTTATTACAATTTTTTTTTTTTACAAACAAAAGAAAAGTTTTGTAACATTCTTGTTTAATAGATATTGTGTGTTGCTTTTCGAGTTCCCATCTATAGCTCGACTGCGGCAGAGTGAATTTTCGGACTGGAACGCCCCCTACAGATTCATCTATAATACTGGTCATTTGAATTTGGACCCGTTTGTTTTGCTTTCCCACTTGGTGGATGAGTTACACGACTTTGTCACAACAAGGTTGATCACTGGTCCCGCTATGAGACCATTCAAAATGGCTTCCCAATAGAACTAAGACGATGCCGCTTTAACTGGTTCCATATTTGTTGAAGAACTGCATTCGCTGGAGCATTTCTGTGGGATTCATTGCTGCTTGCTGCATTGACATGGCATAGGGATTCGCTTGGTACGGATTCTGTCCGGGGAAACCACCATGGTAGGATGGTGGTGCCAGGCGGTGATATAGGGCGGCTGCAGCTGCGGCTCCGACATAACTGCTGTATGGGGATCCTCCGAACTGAGGACCAGCTCCATAACCACCGAGGATTGGAGAAAACACTGCTTGTCTGTATGCTGCCAATCGTGATCGGTTTGCCCCAGGATTCTTGCGTCGCAACTTGCCGGTTGTTTCTCCAATAAACACTTCTTCTGCGCTGGGGTCCAAGATCCAGTAGTTGCCCTTGCCGGGATCATCATAGCTCCGAGGAATTTTGGTAAAGCACTTATTGAGACTCAGATTGTGGCGAATGGAGTTCTGCCAGCCGCGCTTGTTCATCTTGAAGTATGGGAATCGGTTCATCAGATACTGGTAGATCCCGTTCAAAGTCAATCGCTGTTCGGGACTGTCCTGAATGGCCATCATGATCAAGGCATTATAACTGTATGGAGGCTTCTTCTCATCGCCATCTTTCTTATCATCTCCACTATCATTATCACCGTCAGCGTCGCCATCTCCATCACAACTTTCCCCATCGATCTTCTCTTCACCTGATGATAACGACTCAGCCACGCTGCTCATTGGAGTACTAGTTCTTGACGGATGCTCGAACTCCTCCGACGATGAAGTCAATTCGCCGTCGCAAAAACTCGCCGCAAGCACATTTTCTTTCTTCACACTCACTTCCTGATAGCATTCTTTTTTAATATTATTCGAGAGTATCGCATCGATTGAGAAATTTGTCTTATACTCCAAACCGGACATGTTTTGTACCATTTTCACCAAAAGTCTACACAATCTATTTTGAATTTCTTTAAAATTGTCTTTCACTGAACTCGGATTGCACAGTGTTGCTACTCACAAAGTAAGAGATTGTTTTAAACTGATTCATGTCAGCTGCAAGTCCTTCTATTTATACCAACGGCTCGATGACTCCGCCTTATTCTCCCTCATGGAATTCTATTGATGTGGCCATGCGGCCTAGCTTGTTAAGTCGATCCGGTTCTTGGATGTCTTGTTTTTTTGTTAGCTTAGTGTAGTGTAGTGTAGAGAATTGAGAGACTTGATGCGATTGGTCGATTAGTCGTTGGGAAAGCATTTGTATGCAGACAGAGTCCGATTGTTTGGAAAACAGAAATCCCTCGCAACAAGGGTTGTTGGACAAACAGTGTGACGAATTGCGTGTATTGTTTGTAGACTTTTTCTCGTTTCCTTGTTATTGTTGTTTTATGGGTATTTTTTCTGTTTAATACATGTGTTCTAGTTTGGGGATGAGTTGTTTTGTATTTTTTCGGACAACAAAGATTTTGTGCATTGCACAGATATTATTATGGTTAAGGTATGGGGTAAGGTAGGGCGAGGGTCTCATCTCTGCTGACTAGGGCTTCTGTTTTTGTGTTGGTATATTTTCTTTTGTAATGGAAGGTTCAGGTAAAGATAAATCGAAACTGTATGAGGAAATACATGTCCTTTTTTTGGTTCAGATTTGGAACCAAAATAATGTCTTAATTTGGGGTTGATGCGATATTTTGATTAAACAAATGAAAATTGATTATCGTTTTTGGTTTTCGGATTTGGGTCGTGCATTTGGTATATCATTTCGGGATTGTCGGTAGAGTTTTGAAGCTTGATAATTATTGATATTTGCCCTGGAATTTTTATAATAAATTAAGCTGCACAGTTGATTGAATTGTACAAAGTCGGTAGGGCAGAATTCATTTTCAATGAAAGTTACTTAACCTTAATGTGTTTGAGGAGTCGCATTTCTCATATGTACCTACATATGCAAGTGACAAGGATGGTATTTTTTTACCGAAACGTCTACTTTAAACCTTGCATTCAGAAACTAATAATTTTTTGACTCGAATTATTTCGAGAATCTCCTGCCCTGAAGAAAGCAAGGATCAGATGTGAGATCGTTTCCTCTTCCAGCAGAAATCATCAGAGAAATCATCCAACTCGAACACAGCTTAGTAATTCTGTGACTCGAATTATTTCGAGAATCTCCTGCCGTGAAGAAAGCAAGGATCAGATGTGAAATCGTTTCCTCTTGCAGCAGAAATTATCAGAGGAATCATCCAACTCGAACAAAGCTTAGTACATATTTTTGTGATTCGAATTATTTCTAGAATCTCTAGCCTTGAAGAAAGCTAGGAGCAGATGTGAGATCGTTTCCACTTCCAGTAGAAATCATCAGAGAAATCATCCAACTCGAACGAGGCTTAGTATTTTTGTAACTCGAACAATTTCGAGAATCTCTTCCCTAAAGAAAACCAAGGATCAGATGTGAGATCGTTTCCAGTTCCAGTAGAAATCATCAGAGAAATCATCCAACTCGAACAAAGCTTAGTATTTTTGTCGAATTATTTCGAGAATCTCCTGCCTTAAAGAAAGCAAGAAGCAGATGTGGGATAGTTTCCTCTGTCATAAGAAATCAACAAAGTAAGAATTCGTAAGAATTCGTCAATTCCGAAAGTGTACATGCCGATGAGGCAGTGCTTTTCAATTTTAACGAGCTTATAAACAGTCAATACCTCTTTGTCGATTTTTTCGCCTGGAAATGAGTTTTTTAACTGAAACTAATACCGCAAATTGCAGAACTTGCAGAAAAACATAGTCGAAGACCTCAAGACAGTGAATTTCCATATTTGACGTAGAAATAAAATTGAAAAGCATTTGTGGTCTCACAAAAATATTCAGCATGGAAACCTCAACTGCCTTTCGTTGCATGGTTCGAGTTTACACAAACCATATTTCCACCTAATGGAAGTCGTTCCACCTCTTTTGTTTAAAAAAAAAATCTCTAAAATCTGACAAAACTCAAGTGTTAAAAACGCAATCAGCCACGCACCGTTTTGTTTGCTTTCAATAAGACGTTATTGGTGATTTCAAAAACAACTGACTTTCATTAGCTTCATCATAGTTCACATTTACAAAAACGTAATGAATTTACGAGACCTTCACTTGATGGCATGATGGATTTACAAGGCCTTCACTTAACGATGTACCTATTCAATGCAAAATGAATCGAAGGAAATAGGACCTTCGCGACCGCAACGAATTGGTTTTGTGATTTCTGTGTGTTTAGTGAATGTATAGACACAACCTTGAAGATTTTTGTAAGAATGTTCAAAATAATGTTCAATTATTACGTTCAACATGGCTCAGCAGTGAGACGAATACGGTTTGGTTTCTTTGTGGCTAAAACCAGTCACAGTCACGACCACCAGCAAACCACCATCACTAGTTGAGTTGCATTCGGAACGGGGATGCTTTGTGAAAAAGGACACATTATTGAAATTGTTCATGGACATTTAACTGCTTAGTATCGATAATTACGTTGTTCACGCAGGATAATTTGAATTTATTTCTTCCTTTTGACAGTCTTGTGGAAACGCATGAAGTATAGAAACACAAATTATATCCATCGAAGAGGGACACCATTCCTAACGAAGGCAATATGCTCATTTTTCAATTTTGTTTCATTATTTTTTAGCAAGCAAGGCCCAAAGGACCAATATAGATATTTTCAGATTCCAGAAACACCCTCTTCAGTGTGGTGTTTGAAATCAATTAGTTTTGTCGATAGTGTCGCCTTCTTCATCTTTGAAACCAGAGACCACCGCATTCGTCGTTGTCGGTGTTTTTTTTCGGTCTTTGTCGGTTTCTTTGGTCTAAGAAGCTATGATCCTTTAAATCACTTGCTATATTGCTGAACAACTTACTCTATTCGTATGTCACGGTGTTTTGCAAATTTACTCTCTTCGAATCTGTGAAGAAAAAATAAATAAACTAAAAAAAAGGAGGCGGGCAAGTAATCTTCTTTCACCTTTGACTCTCTCCAGTATCCCGATCGATTGTTCCTTTACTGCTCTGCCACCTCCGCTTCTTTTAATCTTGCCGAACTGTGCTACTGCATTCGATTGATAATTAATAAGGAAAACACACACACACTCAAAGGGAACGCTTCTGATGGGAATTCAGAAGACTGATATTTCTATATTTGTCGTTTTTCTCATTCGAATGTGTCCAAACAAAGAGTTTCCACAGGGCATTGTTTTCGATGTTCAATTACATTAAGGATCAATTTTTATTTGTTTTTTGAGTCGCTTTTTTGTACTACCTTACAGTCGACAACGGCGGCGGTATTGTTGTTGCTCGATCGCAGATGAAGATAACAAGCTGAGACCGATTTGATACGCGTCCTTTCACTCAGAGATGAAAAGAAACACATACATTGGAGGTCCTACCATCAGGGTATTTGGGATAAATGGGTAGCAAAGAGTGTGGTATTGGTGACCATATTTTGTGTCCTAATGTCAAATGATTGGCTTTAATGGATTTCTATCAGTGAAACGAATCGATTGATACTGGTCTTAATCTGCTTTGATACGTATATGGTACAGTGTAGACAATAAGAACCTTAGGAGGACTTTGCAGGACCTTATGTTTGTTATGCTAAAACTATGACGAATCGCCCGGATTGATGTTGACAGCTCTATTCTGAATAGAGCAGTTGTCACGTAGATTCATACGTGAATGTGATCATTTGGAAAACTATTACGAAAGTTGCTCTGAATAGTTTTACAAAATTTGATATTTAAGGCGAAAATCGATTTTTGGAAAAGTCTCCAATAAGGCCCTTTAAAAGATTTCTTTGCATTTTCGGTTTCATTTTTTTATATTCTTAGATAAATTCTAAACAAAATGCAACATTTTGGAGATTTCTAATACTAAACTACCTTATCGACAGTAGCTAATAATTTGTTGACAATAGATGCGATCCAAAAATCCTTTCCACTCGGTAATTTAGTTGTCAAATTTCTCTTCACTTCAATTTGCTTTGTTAAATTTCTGTTCAAAGTAAAAAAAAAGAATATCTCTCCACTTCGGTATACAACAAACAAAAATAAGAAATATGAGAATCAAACATTTTTGCATGGTCACAACACGAGGGCGTCTTTATATTGTACAACACATCCTGACCAAATTGACTCCCAGTAAAAATTACACTTCTTTGAAGATTTTCCGCTCCGACTATTATCACTGACCAGACCATTATTTTAGGAAAGAAAACTCAGTGTTGTTGTTTTTTTATCCTTTCAACTTAAAAAAGAGCACACACATCCCTTTCCACATGTTACACTCTCCAACACTAGGCGGAAAGTTGTAAAAGGAATAAAATAAATTATTGTCACCATTTGGACATGTAATTGCTCTAGCCAGGATTGTCAACAACACAATAAATGTAAGGGTCGCTGCCGCTGCCGCCTGCCGGCCAGGACGAAGACGATATATCTGAAATTGAGATGTCTTGGTTATCGTTTGAAGTCGGCACTGCATTTGCTGTAAAAAAAAGAAAAAAAGGACTCTACCCAGTCGGGGTCCTTTCTTGGAGAATACAAAACACAAACGACATTGCTGGTTCTTCGCCTTCTTACCAGAAATGCACTCTCGGCAGGTATTAACAATGACTGCACATCAAAACGTTTCGGAACACATTAAACGTGTCCTTTCTTTGATACTCATTATGGCCATTCCTTTGATTTAATTGATCTTACATTTCTATTGTGTTTTCCGTATGAAGTGATCGAGATATTTTGATATTTCCTCGGTAACCTGGTATATGGTTGTCATCATGCGTCGGTGTGACTTTTCATCGGCATCGGCTTTGATTTGAAGTCATTGTTGCGGCAGTGGCCAAAAAGCAGTGTAAATCTGCTTGCACAACAATGTATCAAAAGGAGTTCGGTGTATTGTGTTGTCAGGCAATTCTCATGATGACTTCATTGACTTTTTAATAAATCATGATATTGCAATGTGTCAAAGGCGGTAAGGTTGCACCTTGCAGGATCGATACAATTCCATATGCATACAAACGCTGGACTCAACAATGCCGCCGACCGACACGTTTGAAACGAAACCGACTGACAGCGATGGTTTATTGGCTTGTGTAATTTGAGAGGTTGAAAAGGACAACATATTTTGCCATGCGTCTTGAATGTCGTACGATTTCGGTGTCGTACTTGGTTGAATGGTATGAAATATAGGCGCTCTCATTGAAGTCAAGCTGGAGAATGTCTCTTAGTCGGACACTTCCTTTCACTTGTCATATCACCATAAACGAAATTTCTTCCTTTAACTGGAAAATCGAGTTCAATTCTCAATTGTTCGACACAATAGGTCCGTTCTTTTACTTTTTGGACAGTTTGTGTAAAAACTGTCAAAAATCATCCCCACTCCTCGAAATTTTGTGATTCACCCAAAAAGTAAACGAACGCTTCACACCATAAATCTGCCGAATGCACAAAATTATGTCAAACGTCAACAAAATTCAATGTACTTCTTATGGTTTGACAGAACTTACACAAACTGCCACAAGAAATTTTTGTGGCTAAATTCGGCAGATAGGGGAAATATTTTTCTCCTTCAAAAGTGACAGATTTTAATTTAAGTGGCAGTAAACGAACGAAAAAGTGGGAGAATATGGCAGTTTTGGGCAGTTTTATGGGGTAAACGAACGGACCTAATAAATGCGGCCCTGCCTTGATTCTTCATCCTATGTTTGGGGTGCACCGAAACTAGTATAAAAATATGACTACGTGTTGCTTGTTGACATCGTCATAAACACCTCCTGGATGGTAATGGAAATAGTGATGATAGTGCAGTGAAATTACCCGGAAAACATCGTCACTTCTCCAATTTCCCATATCAAAGGTCCCGGTCTCACGGCTGCTTGCAAGCATTTCCAACAAAATTTCGAATCCGGTGCGTACTGCAACATTTGGTGTTTTTATTTTCTCCTGTTCAACACTTAAATGTTCCAAAGTTGTGACACTTTCCGCGTGTTGAAACATTCGAGTGTTCCAATAAAATGTGATTGACCCATTTGCATGCGTCTTCCTGGAAAATTATGAGAACACAAATTTTTGTCACGCATTGTTCGTGTAATTGAGTTTCGAAAGATCCTCTTACTGAAACTCGGACATTGAAAAAAGAAGACCAAAGGATTACAGGGAATTTTCGTTAAATATTTTGAATGTTCGGTGTCCTTTTTGAGTTTGCTCTGCTGGCGATGCTTGTTTCTTTAAAGAAACACTGCTGTCTACTTCGACTAATCTAAATAAGTAGTTGATCCTTTTTGCTTTAAAGGATTTCAATTCTTTTCAATTAAACAATTTCGACAGTCGACAGAAAAAAAACTAATTATGCTTGCTATCGTCTGCTATATGCACTGGATGTCGCATGTCGCCTTTTGATAATCGTATTGCAATATTTATCTTCAAAAAGAAAATATCCTTAATCCGTTTAAAATGAGCATAATGGCCTTATCTTTTGGATTTGAAAACAGAATTTGGTCCTGAAATTGATACACTTTTGACTGATCTGTGTATCGTGTTGTGTGTGTAGGATTTGCATTTGAAAATCCATTTTTGGATTTTAATTTTCTAGGGCACGGTTTTGTTCTGTGTGTATGGGTTGGTTGGTCAATACTTATAAGAGGATTTCGCTAAGCGCATTTCAATAGTTCTTGATTTTGCAAATCGGTTTTTGTTTGAACTAAAACAAAGAGTTATTTGTTTGATGATGAAACGATGAGGGCTGTAAGTAGGGCAAATTTACTACGGAACGTGAATTTCAATGTAACTGTTAAATTGAATTTTTTTTAAATATCGCTTACTTGTTTTTGTAAACACTGTTATGAGAAAGCCCTAAAGGATTTGGCACAACATCTAATCCAGAGGAAGGTAGCTAAATTTAAACTTGGCCTTTTTGAAAATAGGAACTGATTCGTGATGCATCTTTTAGGAATTTGTAAACTCTGAACCTTATAGTTACCCATTTGACCGACTGACTAATTTTCTTGATAATGTTCATTGTAGGCAACCTCGACTCTCATTTTTGACATTGTGAATAAAGTTACCGTTTGTTAAGGAAATTTGGTTTAACGCTTTCTGATTGTTTTGGTTTAATTCGATTTTGAACAGTCTTCTTGGATCGTACCGTGAATACTTTCCCGGTCAGTTGCTTTTCGCTCATTCCCACTAAGCTTGATCTGATACAACTGCATTGGGTACTGTAAAATTTGTACAGCCATCCCCGTTTTTTCATCAGCTACTCTTCTTCTCGAAAGATTTAATTTCTTCAAACGTGTGCTCGCCTAACGTGATAGTGTTGCATTGAAGAGGTTACAAAATTACGTTCCGCATTCATTTCTTCTAACAAAAATTACCAGTACTAGAAATACCCACCCTTCTGTACTTGATCATCCTTAAAAAGGTAATAAACCTCCCCACAAGAACCATGCCCTCCAGCGATATAATCTCTGAAACACCTCAAAGTATCACCATTAATATGACAATCGTAGATCATCCCACAATGACATATTTATCTTACCGATTAAGAAATCGTAATCTCACCATCTAAAATAATGTTACAGTTCCTTGAGAAAGGCAACATACGAGCATATCACACACTTTGGACTTCTCAAGATGAACATACGTCATAAATACGGTTCAGAAAGAGCTAATTTACTTTCAATAGCTCCAGGCCTTACTCTACCAGAATCCAGACGCAGCTCTTCACATTTTATGCCTCAATAAACTATTTTATGATTAGAAGGAGCTTATGACACGAATGACACACAAACGTACAAAACGTCTTACAAGACATTCACACACAATGGCACTTCAAACATTTATAATATCAGTGTCCGGGAATTATAGAGAAATTTCGGATCCACTCGGAGTTTCATTTCAAACGTATGTGAAACAGAAACACTTATATCCAGATCGACCAACATTTTACCGCCACCATATAACATGTTGGTGTACTAATTGTTGGATGGTTTTTTTGGTCTCTTTTGCCAGTAAACCTAAATGGGGTGCTTCGGTCTTGTTTAGGAGTTTAGGACCGGGACGTATCGGTCTCTCTCAATCGGATTACATTGCCGGGTGTTGACATGCGATGTGATAATTGTGTTCGGGCCGCATCGCGCTGCCGTCGATATGATGTAAAAGTTAACGAGGGGCAACCATTAACTCATTTAGAGTTATTGTGCTCATAAAATGTTCTCGCTTTTCTTATTATATTTTTCGCGGGGGGAAATGAATGTTAGTGGGTATTAAAAATGTTATGCGGCAACAAATGATTATTGTTGTTTTAGAAATAATGAAAGAGGACTTTGGTGATGTCGGTGTATAATTTAAGGCGTTGGGAAAATTCAATTATCGGAATGTTAATCTGAATATAAACATAATACTTGAGGGGTATAAGGACCTGCATGGTTACGAGTGGTGTTGGTAGTAAAGTTATCTGTTTATCAAGATAAGTAATCGGCAATATTGTTAAGAAAACTGCTGGTTGAGAAACAAAGTCGCTCGCAGGCAACCTTAGTACCTTTGAGTACTCTTTTAACTATTGAAACAACAACACAGTTAATCCTGTTTTTGGATTAAAGCAGCGTCAGCGATCTGTGATTTGTCTAAGTAACATTGCTACGTCTTACTATTTTTTAATTAGGTACGACTTATGAGCACTATATTATATTCTTCAACAACGTTGCCATGTCGGTAATGGCTGAAACATAGCTTCAGCTTCGTCTTCATCTGCGTTACGATGAACCCGCTTCGAGTTTGCTTTGAAGGACAGTTCTCTCTCCAGTTCTCTATTCATCATCACCATCCCACCAAAAACAAATGAATTTTGATTGTTCAATTTTTTTTAAAGGTATTGAGCTGTCAGACAAAGCAAATCAACATATATGAACTAGAGCTTCCGTTTGGAGTCACGTTACGTAATATTACGTACGAAACGTGAGGTCGCATTGAATCCCTATAGCTGCACTCGTAACCGTCAGGCGAAGCCGAAGATGAAGCGTGTTTGTGATTCAACCATTAATGTTTCACTTGAGATTTTTCGATTTTCCGTCAGAGTAAACATCTTAAGGTTCCGAGTTTCGTTTTCAAGATCGGTTTATAGAAAGAACGTTACTGTTCAGCAATAGACAGTTCGCAAAAGGTTTTCTGTACAAATACAAACAGGCTTACAGGTTACAGGTTTCCCATTGTTTTATTCACTAAAGGTCCGAAAACGACAACAACTGATCACACATTGCTCCCATATACTCTTCCAACTTAGAACCAATTTCGAACGACATATTTTGTTTCCTTTTTTTAAACTTTCTAAATTATTTCAGTAGTAAACACGCATAATCGGTTTTTTTGCCTAACAAATTTCAATAAGGATCCTTTGCCTCACCAACAGCTGGAATTGTATGCTTTTGGCAGAACAAAACAATTTAGAAAAGGAATTGACATCAAAAACAATCCAAAGACGAGACGAGATATCCCTTCGTTGACATCTTGTAAATTATGCCTTCAATTGTCAGCACATCACATTTTGACTCCAAGTGCTAAATGCATTTGTTCTTGTTCCTTTTTTTCCTATGTCTTTTTGTTTGTTTCTTATTTTTTGACACAGAAGATACGGCTATCAGCATTCGAGAGAGTTGTGCAGAGTTTTTGTCCTGTTTAGCGTGTCAAATTGAACTTGAATAGATGATTTTCAAATAATGCGCAACGAAGATCTTGATCTTTCCTTCAATTTATGGCTAATCTACAGGAAGTGACATTTTTAGGTTTGTCTCTGTTTTTCGGCACGGGACATGTTGTCAGCAATTTTGCCTGTAGTTGTGCAGAATTAAGATATTTTGGAATGTCCTTGATGTGTCCATAGTTTTCAAAACAATCCATTGACCTTGGAACTTGAGCTGGAGTAATGTTTTTGGGTATTGGGTGACCGCGTCAAAACACCCATTACTTGGTTAACCAGAATTATGGTTTCCAACATGACCATGAAGAATGACCTTCAGCCTTGAGACTGTCGAAATGAGCTGTAGAATTGCGATTTTCACCCGCTCCAAGACAGAAATAATATTGACACTTGTGTTCTGATGGTTTTTGCCATCTGATTGATTTTCATCGTACCATAAGTTGATTAATTTTCACAGCCGGACAACGGAATTGTTCGATTATGAACAATAAAAAAATCCATGCTTCGACACACTGCACTCGGACAATGAACTCACTTGATTGGAACTAAAAAACCCAAGCCCGCCAATTCAACCACACACAATTATTTATTTGACTGTATTTATTGTGTTGCTGTAAAGAAATGCTGCCATTTGTACGCTTGCATTGCGAACCGCTGCTGGCGCAAACCTTCTGTAAACAATACGCCTATTGGGAGGAATTGGGTGGCAGTAATGTCCTTTAACGTTGTTTCTTCACAGCAATTGCTGCGGAATGCTCGTAAATTCTATGGTTCTGGTCTCATCAATTGAAAATAATATTTTCAAAATAATTCTCTGGTTTGGAAACAAAAAGATCGAAACAAACAGAAAAAAGAATTAAAAACACCAAAAAAAAAAAAACCTCAGAGTTGAAAATCAATGACAGAATTGGAAGGAATTGTAATTGAGTACCCACCCCTCTGGATAGCCTTAGTCTAAGGACAACGGGTGGAAAATATTGTGAAAAATAAACTTCAAATGAAATGAACGCCGGTACTCCTATAGTGTTGTTATTAATATTATTCTTTAGTATTCGTTTTTGTATGTCTGCTTCATCCTGTGGGGAAACTTCCTTCCACTGTTCCGCTGCCGATATGCCTTCGGGATAAAAGAATCCTTCAAAAGTATACAACTTCTACTTCACGTGTATTTTTTTTTGTGTTTTTGCTTCAATATCGGTTGGATAATAATAATGAAGGGATATCGACAGTTGCGTTGACTGCAACACTGAAGAGAGAAGTACGAGTATGCCACAAAACGTGACGTTAAACAAAAGAAGCCATTTCCATCGAACAGCATCTATCCGCCAACTGGCATGTTGACAATGTAAGGACTTACTTTTTTATGTAGATCCTTGATGTATATTTTCAGTGAAGTGTGTAGGTATTCTCTTCCAGTGTCTCTTGGAGAAAGGAAACAACTTTTTAACTAAAAATATTATGGGAGAAGATTTCGAAACCGGAAGGCTCCACTTTTATTGTTTTTCCTCAGTTTGACACGAACTTTTGTCTTTTTGTCATTATTTTCATCACTAAGAAAGATTGTGGGGGAGATTGTCGCCTCCTTCCCTGCAATTAATGTCGGACAGTATTCGAAAACGTTTTCTCGTATTTTCGCAAGAATTAAATTCTATAGGTACCGCAAACTACAAAATTAATTAAAATCAACAACAATTCAGACAAACAAATATTTACTTTCCTTCTTCTTTAAATTTTGCAAAAAAAAAGTATTTTTTTGATTTTTTCCCAAAAACAAACATAAACAAAACTTCAAAAGAGGTCATTCTGCAAGCAAAACGATCAAAAATTAAAGAAAAACAGAACAAAAAATATTATGAATACCTCAGCGAAGCCAAAAATGCAAAACAAACAAACCCTCTCTTGTGCAAATATTTGTCCAAATAAATGCGATCGGATTTAAGATCATACACAAACCTGCAGCAAAACTTTTATGCATATATTTGCTGAAAATATTTGTATGCAGTCCTTGTCATGGGAATAACAAAAATATTCACATCCTGTTGCGATTTTCAGACTTATTCAGTCGATCTGTCTTCGCTACCTGTCAATGTCCGACGGAGGATAAACCTCTTCAAAGATAGATTAGACTTATTGAAAACTGTTGCAGAGAAGAAAAAATATGTGTGCATTCAATTCAAATACTTTATTTATTTTTAATTTAAACCTTTTAACAGTTTTTGATGAACGAGTTACATTCTTTGAAATCTTCGTTTAGAAATTCTGTGGGGCAACAATTTAATAGGAAGCAGCAACAGCTGTCTTACATTTGATTTTTGAATGACCGGCAATATTTTCAAATGTTTATCAAATTTGAAAGAAATCTTACAAATGGACGACTAATACATTATTCATAAAAAAAAATAAAGCACACGCCAAGAAAAGCCGCTTTAGTCGTATAGTTAAGTTATTATATAGTAGCAACTAAGAAGTCTACTTTAAATAATACTAGTTGACCCAGCTCTCGAAATTCGAATGCGTTGATTCTTCAACAACATGTTTTTTAACTTCTGCTATGTTGATGGAATTTTATAATATGAACACCATTGTGAACCTACCTGACATTTCTGACATTTCTTCGCGAACAAACCCTCAACACAATAGCTGTTTGACAACCCTGTGATTTGACATTCCAAATAACCTCACTTTTTTGAAAGTATAAATTTGTTTTAAGCAATTTCGGTATAGAATATTTAAATAATAAACAGACACTGTACATGTGCCCAAAAAATGCTCTCGTTGGATATGTAAGTGATGCCCCTTCAAATTTCGTAAGCCACGTAAAGTGCACCACAAAAATAGTGTTAGCCGTTTAATTAAATGATGATTATGGCTGAAACACGCTTTGGCTTCGTTCATCCAACCTACACCCAGAGAAAAGTCGGTGTAAAATTAGCCTATTTCGGGGGCTGATTTCACGTTATCCTAAAGCAATTTTGAGCTTGCTTAGAAATAGGCAACGATAGCCTATTTTCCTAAGGTGATTTGAAAATCTTCAAATTTACCTTATCCCTAACATAAACCTTACCTATTTTACCTATTCCCTAAGGTGATTTAAAAATTTCCCCTCCGAAGTTTTACTTAGGAAATAGGTAGATTTTACCTATTTCCTAACATGACTCACTTTATTCCTTGGGCAAATTTTACCTATTTGCTAAGGCAAATTACCTTATTCCTAGGAAAATTTTACCTATTCCCTAAGGTAAATTTTACCTATTTCCTAAGGCAAATTTTACCTATTTCCTAAGGTAAATTTTACCTATTTCCTAAGGTAAATTTTACCTTTTTCCTAAGGCAAATTTTACCTATTTCCTAAGGTAAATTTTAGCTATTTCCTAAGGCAAATTTTACCTATTTCCTAAGGTAAATTTTACCTATTTCCTAAGGTAAATTTAACCTATTTCCTATGGCAAATTTTACCTATTTCCTAAGGCAAATTTTACCTATTTCCTAAGGTAAATTTTACCTATTCCCTAAGGTAAATTTTACCTATTTCCTAAGGTAAATTTTACCTATTTCCTAAGGTAAATTTTACCTATTTCCTAAGGTAAATTTTACCTATACCCTAAGGTAAATTTTACCTATTTCCTAAGGTAAATTTTATCTATTTCCTAAGGCAAATTTTACCTATTTCCTAAGGTAAATTTTACCTATTTGCTAAGGTAAATTTTGTCTATTTCCTAAGGTAAATTTTACCTATTTCCTAAGGTAAATTTTACCTATTTTCTAGGTCAGCTGAAAAAAAGTTGTTTTTAAATAAAAATAAAATTTGTATTTAATTTTATAATAGTATATTATATTTATTTATTTTTAAATATTGATACATACATTTTATACTTTAAGTAAGTAATGCATTGATATTGTTGATTAATGTTTAAATTGAAATTATTTTTACAACTTTAAGAAAGTAATGAATTGATATCGTTAATCAATGTTGAAACAGAAGGAATTTTTTTGCCATCGTGAATATTAAAAAAAAAAGATTCAATAAAAATCCATACTGAAAAACATTGAGTAGGGTATTCAATATTTAAAACGTATAAAAGCTTTAAATAAAAAATAATACAATGCAAATACGTATCCAATTTAAATTTAATGTTGTCCAAGGAAACGACAAAATTTTTGTATTTAAATTTCTCACCAATAACAAATAAATAACGGGTTGAAGTTTCGTGCCGGATTTTGCACATTCTTCTTGTTTTTGTTTAAGGACCTGTTCAATGTGGCTTGCATTTTCAACTTCAGTGGTGAATGATTGCCTGGAGTCCTCGATTGTAAATTTCTTGAACATGCCTTTGAACTGCTTCGATGATGGCGGCAGCAATCCATGTAACAAAGTTGCATAAGCAATGTTAACATTATCTGAAAATAAATTAAAGCCTCATAAGAAAAATAGAATAAACATAGTAATTAAAACACAATTGAAAGAAAAGTATTTAACTAAACAAAGTGTTAAAATAGAGTCATTTTACCTATGTCAAGGTCAGCAATATTTTCTTTGACCTCATTGAGGTATGATTTAAGCCCGCTACACTTCACCCTCTCACTGAAGAATTTGATGGCAATTTTTGAAAATTGCTCCCACTTCAATAAGTCAAACCCGTTGTATGGCCTTAAGAAATCGAAATCCATGGCAATCTGTTTATAAAAAGAAGAAAACACATTGAATGTTATGTTAAAATTTAATGTATTATTTGTTTTAAGAAAGGTGAAGAAATAAGTTAAAAAAAACGAATATTGTTACCAGTTCTGGCGCTCGTGAAAATTTGTACAGCGGCCATTCCTGGAGGACTGTCTGAATGTCGTTGTCATTACTCTGGCTTATCATATCCCTCCTCATTGCTTCCATTGCTTAATAACGGTGTCCCAGTCGCGGTTTTGTTTTAGCTCATCGCAAATTTTTTGCATCTCGTTAGAATTTAGTGGTTCCACATAATGATATTCATTGGAATGATCTTCCACTTCTACGACTTTTGCCTTCTTTGATGTTGTGGGACTATTATAGAGCATACCAAAAAAAAGAAGACCACAAACAAGATTTGTTTTTAAATTTAACAAAAAATAATATTATAGTCAGACCCATCATTTATCTCCGGGTTGTGCGAAGCATTATGGCCACTATTGGCCAACTGGTAAGTCTTCAGTAAGCTTCGAAAAGTCCCAGAGCGTCAGATAGCAATCTAAACCCCCAACTGCAAGAATATTACCGTCCCGACTGAAAGACATCGTATGAATAGCACCCGTGTGCTTAGTCAACGAGGCAACCAACTGGCCGTGTGTCCCAAATGAGCACGTGATGGTCAGACGAACCCGATGCCAGATTGTAGATTGTAGATTGGAAGGTCATTAGTCGCACCAATTGGCCATTGGGTACGTCCCACGATCGAACAGTCCGGTCGCTTGACCCAGTTGCAATATAGTTCAAGTTTGGATGGAATTGAACACAATCGACGTCTGCTAAGTGACCACAAAAGATACGCAACGGCTGATTGCTATCGGTGGCCCAGAGGCGTGCACTTTTGTCGTAGGAGCACGTTGCAAAGTAGTAACCATGGGGTGAGAAACGCACATCCCAAACGCGAAACAAATGGCCTTTGTATACCACGACGCAAGCCCAAGTGTGCAAGGACCAAAGATGAACCGTAGTGTCTTCGGAGCACGAGAGCAAAAGATTCTTTTCAGGAGCGAATGCACAGCGATAGACCGGACCGCTGCGCTGTGTCCGAAGAAAGTGCGCGAAGTTTCTAGATTCCGGTCATCCATCATTCGCACTAGCACGTCCTCGGCACGTCGATGTCTTTCAGCTGTTCGGCGGTTTTCATATCACGCAACTTGGACACAGCCTTTTCATCTCAATACATTAGTTAAGTTTTTTTTCGCATTTGTTTATGTCGTTTTCAATTGGAAAATCTGGAAGCAAAAAAAAGCATTCTATATGCGTTCAATTGGGCAAAAGTGACTTTTCTGATTCTGAAAAGAAGAGAATTTTCCTTCTGAATTTTAAAACAGAATGTTTTTTTTGCTTCCAGATTTGCCAATTGAAAATTACATTACATAGATTCGGAAGTGTCAAACCGAGTGTTCAAAGCTTCTATGGAGCAGGTTATATCTACTAGAGAATTCATTACGAAAAATATCTGATAGCTTTAACAGGCAACTTATATAATTTTATTTTTTTTCGTTCCGAGGACGAACTTTTGACTGTCCAGAGTTGAAGAGCTCTGACAAAATATGGTGGATGAGGCTGTCTGTTGGAAAGCTATTTGCAATTTTTTTCGCAGGGTATTAGAAAAATGTATTGACTTGTCAATATAAAAAATGTGTATGCCAAAGTGTTCCTAATACGGCGTTTTCAGTGGGCGTTAATCTAGATTATTGTTGTGCGTAATGGTAAAGAAAGGAAAAAGGTGGCTAGAAAAGCCAAATGCTCAATGGGTTGAAGAGCCACGTTGCCGCGCCGCCGGCATCATTGTTTCAACGCAAACCTCAAAAGTAATGTTTTTAATTCATAGAAATATGAACAAGCAAATACTTAGTTAATGAAAAGGTGAAACGTGTTCCAAAAATAACTTAGTTGTAAGATAGATACAAAGCAGGATTGAACACGTTTTCTATAATTAAAATACTCAAAATGAAGAGTTTTATACTTTTTTTCTACGAGCGAAATAAAAACGCAAATATATTGTAAAATATTCTAGGTAAAAATACTTACTTTGATATAATATTTGCACTGCTTGTTTTTATATTTTCTTTTATATTCACTTTTAAAACTTTTAATACATATAACATTTAATTAAAGACATGAACTGCACGCTGCACGCCACGAAGTTTTGGAATTAAATGATGTAAAGCACGTTTCGAAAGCAACCAGACAACGATTTTACCTTAGGACTAAGGCAATTTTAAAGAACTAACATAAAATCACCTTAGGAATAAGGTGATTTTATGGCGTCACCTGGAAATTAGCTTAGGCCTAAGGTAAATTTATGTTAGCTTCTAAGGTAAATTTATGTTAGCTCCTTAGGTAAATGGCGTCACCTAGAAATTAGCTTAGGCCTAAGGTGATTTTACGTTAGGAGTTAACATAAATTTGCCTTAGGCCTAAGCTAATTTCTAGGTGACGCCATAAAATCAACTTATTCCTAAGGTGATTTTATGTTAGGTAGTTCTTTAAAATTGCCTTAGTCCTAAGGTAAAATAGAATAATTTTGGATGGAAAACAACACATGAGCGTATCCTTTAGGGGTATTTTGTTCGTTTTCTATTGGAAAAAGTAAGAAAACAGCGTCAAATAGTCATCCAAAAATGAGGATTCCTTTTAATAACATTTATTAGATCTTGGTAAAATTAGATATAGCGTAGGTAAAATTAGCTAAGGCCATGGTCAAATTTTATTTGGTTAAAGTTACAATGAAATAATGTGGGTGATGCAAAATCAAACATGAGCGTATCCTTAAAGGGGCATTTGAAAGGAAAATTGAAGTAAAATTCAATCATTTTAATGATTTAACGTTCTTATTACATTTTTCACATCATTATCTCTTTTAAAATCAGTTTTTTTTAAGGGATTGTTTCTAATTACAAGTTTCCTTATTACATGTTGGAAAAAGAAAACATCTGACTTGTTTAATTGAAATTTTGGAACATTATATCATTATTTTCATATTGATTTTACATGCTGAACATGCTAAAAAGTCCATTTAAACATTCCATAATTATGCTTTTTCAATGATAGCTATAATTTTCCCTCCAAAACTCGAATCAGGGTTGATTTATTTTATGAAATAGAATCTTATATTAAGAAAAACATAGTCAAAGTGTGTTTTGTTTTACACTTAATTTGCATTTGGCTGAAGTTAAAGGCTTTATTCATTCAGGCGCATATTGTGTAGCTATCATTGAAAAAGCAAAATTGAAATGTTTGAATGGATTTCTTAGCATGTTTTCTGTTGCCAAGAAATGCGAATTTTGTACCAATCGATCTGAAATCAACAAAATAATTGTTTGCCATTAAAAAAAGTTCAGACGGAATTTTTTTTCCGGAAAGATGATTCTGTCACTGAAATAGAAAATCCTAATTTAAACAAGGAATAAATGCGGAAGTAAAATTTGTTTTCTCAAACAAAATTATTTGACTATTTTCCCATCAATTGGAATAACATTTGCATTCCTGGCCAGAAAACATGCTAAAAAATCCATTTAAACATTCCATAATTATGCTTTTTCAATGATAGCTATAATTTTCCCTCCAAAACTCCAATCATTGTTTTTTGCGCTTTTGGTGGGAAAATCACCTTAGGCCCTAGGTAAAATCACCTTAGGCTTTAGGTAAAATTTATTTCAGCCAAAAAATAAATAAATTTTACTTAGGGCCTAAGGTGTTTTTACCTAGGGCCTAAGGTGATTTTCCCTCCAAAACTCGAATCATTGTTTTTTGCGCTTTTGGAGTGAAAATTACCTTAGGCCCTAGGTAAAATCACCTAAGGCCCTAGGTAAAATTTATTTCAGCAAAAAAAAATAAATTTTACCTAGGGCCTAAGGTGATTTTACCTAGGGCCTAAGGTGATTTTCCCTCCAAAACTCGAATCATTGCTTTTTGCGCTTTTGGTGGGAAAATCACCTTTGGCCCTAAGTAAAATCACCTTAGGCCCTAGGTAAATTTTATTTATTATTTTTTTCTTTGCTGAAATAAACCTGTGTAAAAAACAACAACAATACAAAATTTCGTATAGAAGGTGAAGAAAAAAAAACATTTGTATATTTTTTAAAACTATGATAAATGTTTTTTTTTCCTTTATAATAACATTTGAATCGCTAAGTTATTGAAGCATATTTATTTTTTTTTAGGAAGAATTCAAAACTTTTTGCCAAAAAAAAAAAAAAAACATTAAATTAACGTAGGTAAAGTTGCCTTAGTTCTAGGCAAAATTATGTTAGCAAAATAACATTTCACCGAAAAAATTCCCCAGGAAAAAATTAGCTTAGGCCATAGGTAAAATTGCCTTAGTTCTAGGCAAAATTATTTTAGAAAAAAATTATTCTAGCAAAAAAAAAATCCTAGGTAAAATTTACCAAGGCCTAAGGTAAAATTACCTTAGTCATAGGTAAGAGTCTAACATAAATTGCCTTAGTTCTAAGCAAAATTATGTTAGGAAAATAACATTCTAAGTAAAAAAAAATCCTAGGTAAAATTAGCTTAGGCTTAGGTGAAATTACCTTATTTCTAGGCTAAAATTTTACAATTAATTGCCTTAGTCCTAAGGTAAATTTATGTTAGGAAATATTTTCCATACAAAAAAATTTACCTTATCCATCTAAGGCACGGTAGCCTATTCTAGGTAAGTTTAGCTTAGGATTTTCGAGCATAAATTGCCTTAGAACTAAGGCAATATTATGTTAGAAAATAACTTCCATACAAAAAAATTCAGCTTAGGCAAATAAGGCAATTTTACACAGTTTTTTTCTCTGGGTGTAACGTTCGTACGTAATGTTACGTAACGTGACTCTAAACGGAAGCTCTTGTTCAAATATGCTGAACATTTGCTTTTCCTCACAGCTCAAAAACTGTTTAAAAAAGTACTTAAACAAAATTCATTTGTTTTTGGAGAGATGGTGATAATGGAGGGAGAACTGTCATTCATCAAACTCGAAGGGGGTGCAGACGAAGGCGAAGCCGAAGCTGAAGCCTGTTTGTGATTCGGCCAAAGAGCAAAAAATCTTAATATTTACGGGACGTAATGTGACGTCTAAGGTCAAAAATACTTTTTTGACGTTTTCCGCCCCAAATTTTAGAGCGAAGATAAATCTGAAAAATGTCTGTAATATTGTGAAAGCATTGAAAATAAAGATTTATAAATATTCAAAAATATACACAAATGTTTCGCTAAATTTAAATATTTACTTTGCCAAACACTTTGTATTTCTTTTTTTTTCCTCAATGAAAAAATCTCTCCGCTCTCTATTGATGTCTATATTTAACCGACCGGCATAGATATTCCCTTCACATTTCACTTTTCACGAATCAAAATTGTGAGTGTAAATAAACATTTTACGAGTATTTCAATTTGAAAAGAACTAAAAATATCTAGGTGTATCAAAACCAAAATTTACTGACTTCAAAATGAAGAAAAAATAATTCGAAATAAACACATAAAATCGAAAGATTGATGAGCGATATTCTGAATATTTGTTGGAGAATACATTTCACCCACGCCATCGCCATATGGATGCAGGCAAATCTCTTCAAATAACCTTATTTATTGTCTGTATTCCTGGCTACAAGGAGCATATCCAAAAAAAAAGAAAAAACTAAAACAGAAGTCAATTGATCAAGGATTTAGGGAACAGAATCTGACTACTGAGAACATGAACAGGATTAGTGCATTCTTCTTTGTTGCATAAGCCCCAGCTCCAGCTTCATCATACTCAACAATCCAACCATTTCGATCTTCCTAACACTAAAAATTTAGATGTTGATGTATTTGATATATTTAAGACGATTACCCGGGCGTGCAATGAAGGAGGCTTCCTATTCCTAATTATCGCAGACATTTTGCACTCCAGAAAAACCTATTTGTCCCTAATAGGATAACCCAGACCGAATGCAATTTTCCTCCAAAGAGTTGGTTCGAAGTTCGAACAGTGAACATAGGCAGGTGTCAGACGATCTTCGACATTCAAGCATAAATTTCAACATCCAAATATATAAATAGAGAGAGGGATAGAAGGGACCCCTGAGGTTAACCGATTATTGCGAAAATTTGTTCATCACAAGCACCCTACGACCTGATGATCGCTCATTTGCTAGACATTTTCTGGTCTCGTTGCAAGAAAACAAAGTAGAAAAGAAATAGAAAAGATGTCATCCTTTATCTTGTTGTAACTCTCAAAAGAAATTCAAAAGAAACAAAGCAAAAAATAAGGAACTTTCGAAATTGGCCCGACGACGACGACAGCCTAAGACAGCACCTTAGGTAGCACCGCCTTTTTTAAGGTTCTCTGGTGTACTCTCATCTGTCACCACATGTTGGCACCATCCGAAGATCGATAGATAACGTTCCTTGACATTTCATTCGAATTTTAGCACACTTTTTGTCTCGATGCTGCTTGCTGACTACATTATTCTGACAACGTACTCTATTCGAAAAATCTGAAAAACAAACTCGCAGCAAAATAACCTAAGATCTGACATGAACGCTATGATCAAAAGAACCAAAACCCAAACAGCCTTATGAAAACAATAAAGTGGCCAAGACAGACAGACTGGCTATAGCTGGCACTTAAAGACTTTGAACCAAATTAAAACTGTCGACGGTATGGAGTTGGTCTCAATCGGAGCGACTTCTGAAGAATCTGAAGGAGAGTTTTTGTCTTTCCTTTTTGAAATTCGATAGTGATAATGAAGAGCTATTCGATGAGAAAATAAATTTGTTTTCCTCCAAATATTTTTGCTATATTCCAGCTGTGGTGTGTTACGAAGTTGCTAGTTGAAATGGTACTGGGTACTACATATACGAAACACTTGTCTGTCAAAGAGTTTGATTTAAAAGCGCCGCCGCCAAAGGCGCGAGTTGATTTTTGTTTGACAGAAAAATTCTATAAAATCAATAGGGGAGAATTGGGCAAGTACGGATTCATTTCTTCCTTCATACTTCCTTATACTTTACTTAGGTAAACAAAAATTAAAGATCATCAAAGTATTTGAAGGATTTTCTTTTCAGTTCACATGGTATTGTGTAGTCTTTAGAGTGCTCAACTTTTTCCATTCTCCCCTAGACTACCCATAGAAAATAGAACATCAAACTATTCACACACGGGCTTCAAATGAAAATTTGAAAAACACCCACTTGCAAGGTCTATTTATTATTTCATAAGTATTTTATACATCCAGCCAGATTGCTAACGGTTTGTTTGAAAGGCCATCCAAAAGAACGAGCACCAATTCTAGGTAATTATGTGTTTAATCTTTCATTTCATCTGATTGAACAACCAGCCCCCACCATCACCACAAACCACGAGAAAGAGCATCGGTTTTTCAGAGCAATTGCTTTTTATCTTTTGTTTGTTTACAAACACATAATTACAATCACAATTCCTTTGAATTATGTATCCACCGCCGACTTATCCGCCACCGCATTATTGCTCTGCAACCCCATCATTATTGTTTTAGGGCTCGAACTCCACTCCACAATGAACACCACTGTGTTTGATTGAACTTGTGTTTGTTTACATTAGTGAACAACGCGACAAAACAATAACCACCGCCGCCGCTGAAATACCGGATTGTTTTGCCGGTTTTCCAGGCGATTATCCTGCATCCGTCATAGAGCGTCATAATCAGTTGAAACTCATCCTTAAATCCAGTTTTTTTCTCACATGTACCGGTGGTATACACGTGCGCGCACTTTCCAAGTGCAATGTTTTGAAAACTCGCTTAATTGGAGAGTGTCGTGCTCGCACTGCGAAATTCGAAACTGTTACTGTATATTGGACTGTTTTGTGTGCAAAGTAAAATGTAACACGTGCCAACACCCCTGCAAGTGGGTGTGTGACTTCGTCCTTTGTATAGGATATCAGAAAACGAGGGTTGGATTATAAAACTTTTGTAACTTACTTAACGATGTTGTTCTTTGCCACTTTGCGCAAACAAACATACGCCATCGAACCGGAGTCGTATTGTTAGATGATTCAGTTCAAATGTTGGTCATTCGAATATGATGCTCATTAGTTTCAATTGAAAGGCTACACCCCGAAAAATATTGAGTCTCTCTTTGTGACACGTCTTATGTCTGTCGTCCTTCTTTTTCAAAGCAACGTTTTTTGGGGGATGTTGCGAAAGGAATTTTTGTATCTGAAAACCACAATATTTGTGTTTCGTTTCTGTCGTATTCGAGGTTCAGTTCAGGTTGCAGTGTTTTATGTTGTTAGGAGATTTAACTGGCTAATAAAACCGCGAGGGTAGGTAATTTGAGGCTCCTTATCCTCGCTGTTTTGTGACATGCACATTCACCCCTATTACCCTCGTTTTTGCTGGATAAGAGCAGATTTTTCTCTCAAGGGAGGATTTTCTTACAACGAGAAAATGAGAATATTAATGTTCAATTTGTTATTTCTGTAAAAAGAAAATCTTCCAAACAGATTTGTACATCAACACCACCAGTCCGCCTGCATGCAATTCACGCATCTTGTTTGACAGTTTAACAGATAATTACGTTTACAGAGAAAACCATGGTGATTCACGCCATAATATGGCCTAAAATAAGCCGAAATCAATACAAATAACATAAACTCAATAACTGTGGGGTTTCATCAAAGGTGTGGTATTATTCAAATCGGCTTAAAAGTTCCCCTCCTCGACCAAGACGCATATCATATTTATATTCAAACGAACTCTAGTTCCGATTATGACGCTGATAATTATGCAGACAATTTTATGTCAAAAACAAAGCAATACCAACTTGTCTTGAAGTCCTTGTGGGGTTTCTCGAGTATGCAAATTTGTATGAAAACATAAATATCGTGAATGTGGAAACGGAAACCCTATCTAAACTATTTGAATGGTATCAGAAATCTTTCGTTGGTAGTTTTGTGGGAAGGCCCACTTCAGCACGCTCATTTTGCTGCAGGGTGGTAGCTGAGTGTTTCTCTTTTATTATAATCTATTATTATTGACGTGGCGTAATACAACGCTAGTGCGGTTAGCTGTGGATTCAAGAGGTGCAAAAGAGCACTTTATGTGCACTCACTTACGTCGTTTATCGACGTCAATCACCTAACGGGTAAACTCTCATCAGTCATCACTCTAACGAAGACCAACATCCCGCATAATCATCGCCTATCGTCGGATCTCAATATGCCTCTGAGCGTGCTTTATTTCACTGGCACGCGCTAACGATAGCGCAGCGCAATAAAGCAAATGTAGCGCCCCCATCAAGCACTTACACCCTTCCACCGAGTAAAACATCATGTTTTGATGTCTAGATGCTGTTTGTATTCTCGCTTAACAAGATCTACGTGATGTTAAGCTGCGTGTTTTGAAGCGAGGCTTACCGCAACGAAAATGTGTGTTTTTCATAGATTTTTTAACAGCGGCGATGATAATTCTCTGGTGGTTCGTTTTAATGTTCGTCATCATCCCTTTTAATTGAAATTAAGCTTTTAAACTCAGTGGATTTTTCCTTATCGATGTGCGACTTTAAAAGAAACACTTTGAGAATTTTATGATTACATGGTCATAAATGCTTCAGACATCTGCCGTCTTGTGCAGTGAACAAAAAACAAAAAGGTGCTATTTACGAGCTACTAAGAGTGGCGTTTCGGACAAATTTCACGCCTCGCGAACCACCTTGCCTATATGACCGATCATAGCGGTGTGTTCTCTTTGTCTCATTTTTTTTAACTCAAGTGTTAATGATCGGTCGTAAAAATTGTTTTACGTTGTATCGGTTTATTTAGAACATAGCGTTAGCTGTCTGTCAATTGATTTTTAACCAATGGCATGCCTTCGGTTGTCATGTGAGAACAATAATTTTGTAGGTACGATGAAGCGCCTTGGAATAGAAAATTATTTATTGTCAGGTGTAATGATCAATTCATTATTTAATGGCTTTTCTTTTAGAAGCAAACAAACTAGTAAAGGCATGTATTTACAGTTTAATTGTTTCAAATTCAAAAACGAGCAACTCTGTTCTGTTAGAAATGTGCTTTCAAAAGCCTCCCAGACGTCAAATATGTTTACGGTAATTTTTATAAAAAAAATTTAGGAAAAATGTGTATTTCATTATTATTCAATTTTATTTTCTTGGAACTAAACTTTCCAAAATCAGCCTTTTGACTGCTAAGAATGAAAATTGCTGTGCATGTATTTTTAAAATAAATTAACAAAACAAAACCAAAAACTACAAGAAAATGCTTGACTTGCAGTGTGTATGTCTACGATGGCTCTTTGTATTCGTGGTTCATGCATCGGCTACAAACAAAATGTTCTTGTCGTTTTGACTTCAAATGTAAGATGTCGCGCATGTCAAGAGTTGTCAAGAATGACGTTTAAATTCAAATAATTCTCACAAACCTTAAAGCACAGATAATAAATTTATACAGATTTCTCATCCCTGCAGAAAAAAATGAAACATATTTTGCTCTTAACAGACCGAGCCCTTACCGCCCAATTATCGTAAGCGACAAAACACAATTTTTTTATCAAATCTATTTTAAAACAAAGATTTGTTTATAAATTAGAATTTTATGTACTTTATCTACTTTTAAACATTCAGATGTTATAATTTTTAAACAGAAAAAACACAAACATAAACAATAAATGTAATTTATTGCGCTGGGAAAAACGCATTTTCCTAGTGTCGCTTACGATAATTTGGCGGTAAGGGCTCGAGACAACGCCGTAACAGACAAGGAGCTTTTTGATTTTTTTGGTAGCTTTCAGTTTCATATATCATTTCTCGCCATAAGGGTGAGACATCTGTATAAATTTATTATCTGTGCTTAAAGCCTCAAGGCCCAACTATAATTGCTTAAGTGAACTTAAGCTAATGTCATACAACCGGACGAAAATTTCCTTCAGTAAGCGAAAAAAGTAGGCTTTCTTCAAACTGTCAAGTTCACTTAAGCAAATAAGCGAATGAAACCGCACTAGTAAAAGTTTAACGATTTAACGAACGTAGCTTAGTTACATTACGGTTGGTTTTCGCTGTAAAGGGCAAAATTGCAATGTAGTGAGCCTTTAAGAGTGTTGTTGCTCGAATCTCACAATTTAACAAAGCAATTCAGCAATAACCAAAACAAAAAGTAAAACGCTTTTTAATGTCTTAATAGTTGTGAGTCAGGCAGGAGCCTTTCGGATTCGATGCAACAAAGCCCCTGGAGCAGATGGTCTAGCTGCCGAGCTGTTCAAAGCAGCAGGCGATGATCTAGATAGGAGCATGCACCAAATCATCTGTAAAATATGGTCGGAAGAATGCATGCCCGATGAATGGAACCTCAGTATTGTTTGCCCGATCCTGAAAAAGGGAAAAACGGAGATCCTCTGGAACTGTATAAAGCTATGTCTAGTTTTTGCATCCCTGCCAAGTTCGTTCGCTTGTGCAAAATTACGAGCTTGGCAACGAGTTTATGGAATCTTTCGATGTCAAAAAAGGATTCAGACAAGGCGATGCACTGTCGTGCGATTTCTTTAACATCGTTCTTGAGATGATAGTGCAAAACTTCACCGTCAACACCAGAGGCACTATCTTCCAAAAGTCTGTTCAACTTCTCGTGTACGCCGATGATATTGATATAATGGGAAGAACACAGCGTGATGTCAATGGCGCCTTTGTGGGAATTGAGAAAGAAGCGACAAACATGGGTTTAGCGGTAAATGAGGGAAAAACTAAGTATATGCTGTCTTCGAGAAAGGACACCCAACACCGACGGCTTGGACAGAACGTCGCAATAGACGCATACAACTTCGAGGTAGTATAGGAGTTTGTCTATCTAGGCTCCGCTATTAACACGGACAATAACACCAACGCCGAAGAATAACTCTAGCTAATCGCTGTTTCTTTGGGCTACAACAGCGCACTTTACGGGTTGTACAACGACATGTCTTTCCTTCATCAAATTATTACTGGTGTCACTGATGCTCCAGATATTTTGAGTTCTATCCTCTTTAATTATAGAGGTGGAGACTATATTCTGCGTTCTCATAATTTGATTAAAGTCCCCCAACATAGAACTAACTACGGAATGCATGAGCCACTGACAAGAATGATTAAGCTATTGAATGCGTATGAAGACTTAATTGACTTTAATATCAATAAAAACCAGCTAAAACAAATTCTTAAAACCAGTGTTCCGCGTTCTTAAATGTTTTTTTCTTTGTATTTTTTTTGTTTTTGATTTTGTAATTTTATTTGTTGTCTATTCATGTTGTTTTTTTATTATATTTTTATTTTTGTTGATTTTATTTCGTTTTTACGAACTTGACAAGCGTCTTCTATGCGCGTTTTTACTTTTTTTTCTTTGTTTTTTCATATTTTTAGAATTTTTGACCTTAAAATCTTTGATTTAAAGATTTTACATTTTTATTTTTTTTTTAACTTTTTGTAATATTTTATTTAAAATTTTGATTTTTTTTCCCTTTCGTACCTGTTTGCATTAAGCAGTCCCAATCTCTTATCTTCCTCATGTTCGTATCGCTGTCACATCTTTGTTTTATTTATTCCAAATAATTTCTAACTAAATGCCGATACGACTAGCAATCGTAACTGTTATCGTCTCGGTGTAAATGGACCCCAGCGCGTGCGGTACCTGGGGGGGAAAGAGGCGTGGGAATTAAAAAAAAAATGCACCTATCCAGAAGGGTCAAGGTCCAGAGACTCAGCTAGCTATGGACCGAGCTGGCTGGCGGAGACTGTTGATTGAGACCCAAGTCCACAACGGACGACCTTAAGTAAGTAAGTAATAGTTGTGAGTCTGTTATTTTATTCTTCTGTTGTCACTGCCACTGTTGCCACTGCCTTGTTAACTCCGATTAAATAATTGACAACAATTACGTCGGAATCTGCAGATTCGTCTCTAATCACAAACATGGCCAACTTTTATCCGTAATACTATTCTGTTGAACTCAAAACGCAGTGAAGCCTCGTATCCGTATAAATTGTTTTGGATTTTTAGACAGCTGCCCGGCCCTGTTGTAAAAACTTAGGTACGTGTCCGAGTACGTCTACCAACGACAGGAGTTGGAGCCATCATGATCCAAAGTACATTTTTTCCTTCATCTATATGAATTCCCCTGTATTCGTCTCGTAAAGCTAACAGACCAATGTCCTCCTTGTACCAATTCTATGAAAAAACTTACGCTTTATGCACTGAAAGAACTTAAAGAAAATCTAACATCTCCGGACATCAGGAGCAATAAAAAAACGGCATAAATTTACATTTAATGTTGTTTTCTTTTTATAAATTTTAATTAATTTTTCCATTCTGTTGTGTGTTCGTTAGTTATAAACAATGATAGTCGATCAACGGACAATGATAGACATTTTGAGAATCTATTCAAAACCATAATTTATTGTTCACAGAAAATGTTAGAGGAAATTACTTAAAAATTAAAGAGTAAATACAATTTATTTATGCATCCAAAATTGATCTCGCATTATTTTTTATTTTTAATATCATTGACAAAAACTTGTTTTTTCTTTATTATGATGTAAAATTTTAATCTTTTTTTCTTTTAATAATGTTTTCGTTTGTGTTTTGTTTTAAAAACCACAAAAAATATTAAGGGTATTAAAATGCTTTGCATAAATATGCCTGTGTTTTTCAAATAATGCAGATAATCATTTTGGATAAATCTAAAAGTTTTTTTTTTGTTTGTTTTTATGTTTCTCAACCAAATGATATTTTTGTTTGTTTGTCGGTTTGTTTTGTATCTTAAAATCTACACAATAATTTTCAGTCATGTTTGCTCGATACCTACTTAAATGCCTAGTTGTCGGTTTTTTAATTTTTTTTTTTATAATATTGTACACACAACGGTTGTGCCTCTGTCTGCTACAAACTTCATTATTTGTTTCCTCTTCTTAACTTTACTTTGCTTTTGTTTTTTTAATTGTCTGAATTTGATGATGATGTCTATGATGATCTTTGTAATAAGATTTTTCTAAATGTAGGTTTTTACTTTTATATGCATTTCTCTTTTCGTATAAAAATGATAGGTTTCCTTAATTTTTCTTGCTTCTGTGATTATTCCATAACTAAAATATGAATTTTTCCATTTTCTTATATATTTCTATTATCCGTTTTTTGTTTCTTTATATAATTAGTATTGTATGTATATTGAGTAAAAAGTTAGAAAAAAATATGTTTGTTATTATTTCTTTTTGTTTTTTTTTGTGTTTTTGTTTAATTCATTGTAGTGATATTATATTGTTTAGTACTTTTGGTTTTGGTTAATGCATTTTTATTTCGTTTTTTATGTTTTATTGTTTATATTTCATGTTTATGTTTTTTTTCCTTATGTTTTGTAGAATATAGTCCTATTTTTTGTTCTGCTTTAGATAACTTATAAATACTTAAGTTTTTGTGTGTTAACGAACTCATCCCATCCAAATCAATCAGGGATGACGATAAGGATGTGGGTGATTGTGTCATATTGATAGAAACATAATTCCTACATCCATACATATTGCAACTAAAATATTGTTATTGAGTTTTATACACTAAATTGGTTGTTAAAATATATAGAATTGAATATGAATTTGCTTATTAAATTAATTTAAATTTTTTGTTTTGTTTATTTCCTGTGTTTTTTCTGTCTATCTTGTTTTTTGAAGATACATATAGTTTTCGATATTGAAACGTTGTTTTGCTGTAACTGTTACTGTCGTCGAAGATAAATTGGCCGGCTTAGGATTGGAAAGGGACAAAGTAAAAGTAAGAAAACGAAACAAAAAATGTGTCTAACAATAGGTAAAAGTGTTGATAAATTTAAATACATCATCGTTGCCATTTCCGTTGGAAACAAATCAACTACATTACATACATATACTTTATTCTTAAGACAGAGCTGACATTTTCGACATAATCTCCAGATCCGTTGAAACGCGAGCTATAAATTAAATTGCAATTACCCAATATAACTTCGACGAGGACCGTTGTTAATAAAGATGTTTGTTGGGGGATATCCTCTTTTTTTCATTGAAGGGAATTATAGGAGAGCAAATATTTTTGTTTTCCTTAATCTGATCACCAGCAAAAGACAGACAATTCACCTGTATGTTCGCTATTGTGCCGCCACGAGGACACAGATCGGTCCTGGAGCTGAAAATAGACATCAGAAGAAAGCGAATTTTAATGTTAGTCCTTTTCTGCAAAAGGCAATTTAATTTAATACTTTCAATTCATGTCGTTTGCAGTAATTTTATCACAGTAGTGGCTACTATACGATAATTCCTACAAAATGGTCATACTATTGGAAATACGCTCTTACACGTTGGAGGTTCATTGGTTGTTGAGTCACTTTGCTTAAATTTTAAAACGGATACAAAAAAAATCTTAATTCAAAAGTCTTTATTGATTATTTTTATTATCATTATAAATAAAATAAAATTTAATGTTTTTTAAGAAGCACAAAAATTGATGTGTAAAAATTTGAAAAGAAACAAATATATTAAATGAAATAAGAAAAAAACTAAATCAACAACCAAAAAATACATTTTTTTTATATTAACTATTTTTTTCTAAAAAATTTCTTATTTTGCATTTTAATCTCTCTTTCAGGTTTTCCAAAAAGGTGGTGGAGGAAAGGAACTGTCATTAAAACTATTGGTATATTCGTAAGTAAAGTCTCTTCCGTAATTTTGGCTGGGTAAAACTGAAGATCTCTTAGTTTTCTTGTGAATGTAATCATTAATCATTTCTTTTATTTAAGGTGAACAGAATACAGCAGGCAGTTGATGACAGTGAACAAAAGTTTATTTATTGAACACTACGCACAACACACAATATGGGGTAGCAAATTTCATGTGTGTGTGTTTTTTTTTTAAAGAGTTGGTTCTTTATCTAGAGGATCAAGATTATTCTTTCTACTCAAATTTTGGAGATAAGAAATAAATAAATAAATAGAGTGGCCCGACAGCTCTTGAAGCGCCCAGGTCTAAATGGCTTACTCTCATCAGCAATTCTCAAAGTGCGTGTGAAGAATTGAGGAGACCTACAATTTAACGCCTATTCCGAATGGCAAAGTTGAGAAGCACTTTTGCATGACAGATTGATACTCTAAGAAGTTTTGTCAGTTCTTCGCAAGAGGCAGGACCCGTGAAAGATGAAATAAAAACTTAATGGACACGAGTAGGACTCCAACCCACGACGTTCTGCTTAGCAGCTAACGCACCTTACCACTAAGCCACGGGCACGGAGATATTCGGACAAATAGGTACACTATTACTATCAATATTCGAATACTTCGAATTTGAGTTCGAATACTGTAAGAGATCAACTACAAGAATATCAGAGTGATTAAGTGATACAATGGATGAGGTTCTCAAAGAACTTGTAAATGTGTATGTCTCGTTAAACAAACTAATTTACTAACTAACTGATATGGAATTAATGTTCGTAACAGACATAACATTTGTGCCATTCAATTTTCATCTCTTTCGTCGAATATAAGTCAAATCTTACTAATCACTTTATTTGCTACTTAACGAAGGTTTTAAGCCTCTAACTTGGTACGAATTTTAGCAATCACTTTCTTGAGTATTACAACCTATCTTTGAAGTTAATACAAAATTTATTGATTTCATGCTAGTTGTTTTGTTAAACTCGAAAATGCTTTTTCATTAAAATTAACAAACAAAGGGAATTACAAATTAAGAAAAATAAGTCAGTAAAATGGCAAATAGAATTACCTGCTGCATTTTATCAAAATCTAAACATGGTCTATGAGGACGCTGTAGTCTTTGTGGTGCGTGATGACCTCGCATTGGCCTCCGACGTGGAGATATTGCACAATGAAAAAGTTTCGCCGGCGGACTAACTGAGCGTACATCCAATTCTAGTCCTGTTGTCGATGCTGGACTGCTTCGGCTGCTATTGTAATGAAATTGATATTTTGGCTGAGGTTGGTGGATATGATGGCTGCTACAGCTTGATTTTAATGCAGCAATACAGCTACTTTGATTACTGGTACTGGCTGAAGATTGCTCACCATTGCCACTATTGTTGCTGCTGCTGCTTGCATCGCCGCTGCCGTTTTGGTCACTACTAGTACTATCACAAGAAATTTTTATATTCTCAATGCCACGACTCGCCTCAGTCAGGATAAGCGGTGTCGCGGAACGGAACATATGGCTTCGATTCGGTTTCAAGGCTTCCAAAGGAGGCGATGTCCGGAAGTTAACTGGTGTTGAGATCGGTTCTAACATATTTTTTAACTGAAAAATGTTTGATTTTGTTTATGAGTTGTTTTTAAAAAAAGGAAATAGAAAGTTAGTTAGTAGAGAGATACTTACTTCATCATCTGAACTGTGTGCCAATGATCGTTTTCTGTTCTCTATCATTGTAGAGCTGGAACGTTTCGATGTGGAAGCAGCCTCACCAAAAAGCTCATCCGGCTCCAATGACGATGAACCTCTTTCTGATATTAACGATGAGGCTGTTCCACGTACAACTAAAATACTGGCTGCCGCTTCTGCAGCTGCTAGAGAAGACGGTCCATTTATGACTTCCAGCTCTTCTTCAGAGCTGTGCTGATCGTATAACAGGTGGGACTGACACATCATGGCAGGGGAGTCTAAGGAGCAGGCGGTATCAGTTGGGGAAGTAGCGTCTAGGCGGGAGCTCATGCCTTCAAAGAAATTAAATTCAAAATTGAGTTCAGTTTCGTTAAATTTTCTTTCAACTTACTTGTTTCCATTTCGGGTTCGGATTGGGCTCTCTCAGCATCTATATCACCATCAGATTCGGTTCCGGAATCGTGTACGTCACTCTAAAAGCAATTTTGTTTTATCAAAATCTATATAGACAGCAATTCGGTATAGATATAAAAACATGAATGTACTGTTTGTCGTAGTCGTATTTTGAGTATGATTTCGGTTGCAAAGGGAGCTAGTGCTTTTGTGTGCAGCAGTGACGAAAAGGCAACAAACTGCCGCTGCCGCACATGTATGTTTCATGCACATAGACAAATTTAATTCAGAGTAAAATGCTCCTGCTGTCTATGTGCATGTGAATACGAGTCGTGTAAAATCTGCGCCTGCATCCTGAAAATGCTACTTTTTCTATCGTTCATCGGAGACCAGAGAGGCACTATATGGACGAAAAAGCCACAATCGTTTAATGGAAGCCATATTTCATGACCTTCAACTGATTTGTGGGCGGCGTACCTTACATTTTTCCAAACTAATTTTTCCATAAAAATACTTTTGCTCACCTTTTTGCTAAAACTACAAGAATCTGTAAAATTTTCGTTTATCGAGTTTGTTCGCAACTTGTGCGTGATATATTTTATCATATTCGCCGGCACAACTATGGCAGACAAAAATAAAATATACTTTGTCTGCGTTCGAAGAAAAAAAAAACTTAATTCACGACAAAGTTGCGGGGATTATACCCCGTTGTCGTTGTCGCTCCAGCCTCTTTCGTATACCAGCAAGCAGCACCTTCCGGGTGTACGGTGTACAACACATAGGTTCACAATATCGATTTTAACGATTAATCACTTTTGGAGGTTTTCTCGCCGTCGAATACAGGTAGAGTAATCATGTCTCCCACGCACTGCAAAGCAATTTTCATTATAACTTCGTTGTTTTTCCTTCATTCTAAAAGTTTCTAACGTGCACGACTCTTATGCGCTGTGGTAAACAATTTTCGTATTTCCATTTTCGATGGAAAAAATTGCTTTAAAAATTGTGTAATAAAAACCAGACTGGATAAATAAATTTTTAGTCGAAATGTCTACCTCGACCGGCTCGGCGGCGTTACGAAAACTGATTGTAGATGGTTGTCTATCTTTTGCCGTACGAATTGCACTTGTCTTGGTGGTGGTTGGTTTTGCCGTGTGTCTCTATATGCATTTTAAATACTCATAAATCATGGCACGAAACGAAAACCGAATATTGAAATGCGCAAATTTTAAACATTTCACATGGAAAAAGTGAGGGCGAGCCTCTATGTTTTTATGCGCCGATAAAATAGTACAAATGAAATGCGAGTGTGTATAACAATTTTCTTATGAGCCTTTTAAGCATGAAGCCTAAAATGCAAGCAACACACAAGAAAAATATAAACAATCAAACAAAAAACTAATGAAGTCAGCAATCGAAGTTGATTTTATTTTTTTTGTCCGTGCCAGTTCATACTGGTTTATCGACGGAAACCCGAAAAGATACAATATCTAAATTTTGGTACTCTCGCATTGTGAAGTCTTAATCTATTTTGCATTAATAGACGCTCTCTTTAGTTTTAAGTATTCTCTCTTGTCTCTCTTAATTTCCTCACAAACAATGCATTGAATGTTCCTTCGTTGCTGTTTTTAAGCTCAGAATGTCTCACCGATTACGTGTTAGGAAAAGCGGAAAAGCTAATACTTAGACTCAGCTGCTGAATGCCGTAACTCACGTAGTTTTTTTTTGCGGAGCTCATATAACCAAACAGCGAGATAACAGACCTTTATAAGAATGTATGGGTTGTTTATCATGCTCTATGATCAGTGTGAATAGATACGAATAAAATGTCCCTTTCTTCCTCCAGGGAACTTAGTCATGTTATGGTTACTATTCCAAATAAATTCAGTGTTTACGTTTTGTTAAATTGAGATAAATAGTAGACAGATCTAGGAGTGCCCGTGGCTGTGGTTAGGTGCGTTGGTTGCTAAGCAGAACGTCGTGGGTTTGAGTCCTACTCGTGCCCATAGTTTTTATTTCATCTTTCAGGGGCACTGCCTCTTCTGATCTGACAAAACTTCTAAGAGTATCAATCTGTCATGAAAAAGTGCTTCTCAACTTTTCCGTTCGGAATCGGCGTTAAATTATAGGTCCCCTCAATTCTTCACACGCACATAGAGAATTGTTGATGTGAGCAATCCACTTAGGCCTTGCCTCTTCAAGAGCTGTCTGGCCACTCTTTATTTTTTTTATTATTTTTTTTTAAGTAGACAGATCTAATCCTTATTAAGTTCATACTAGTCTTGAGCTGTCTATTACTAAAATGAATAAGATAGAACTCCATATTCGAGTAGTACGGCTTCAGAATGAATCTCTTCTTGAGCAAACCACCGAATTTTTGCTCAGAGTTTTTTCTCGTGTTCTTAGATATGTAAATACTATCATAAACTTCGAACTATTTTCTTCTACACGGTAAAAAGATCAATCAATGTTGGTTTAGTATTTAAAATGGTTCCCTGACTGACGTACAACACTCTTAGGTTAGGGAATTTTCAATTTCTTGAATGGGATATTTTTTGGTTTAAATGCCCTTGAACAGTTCGACTCACATACATTATACATACTGTTTTCGTTCTCTCTTTTTCTATTACTCTCTTTCAATTTTGAAATACAAGTGCAGAACCTAACACCGTACTCGTACTATACCTACTCACTGCAACTCGTTGAGTTTCTGTGTTTGTATACGAGCATGGAGTATATTGTGTATAGTATTTATTGTTGCCTTTTTGCACTCACTGTGAAGCAAGAGGAAAACTTTCTTCTTTTACGCTTAAAATTTTCAACGAGTACGCGACACTTTCAGAAATTTCAACACCTACAACACCACACACTCTCATTACAATGCATATCTTACATAATTTATCAATGTTATGACAATAATTATTGACTGCCGAAGATAATAAGACTTGACGAGACAAACAGAAAAAAAGTAATCTATCAAATTTTTTCTCAAAATGTACTCTCAGATGTTCTTACCTCTGCGATGGGAATGCGATGAATTTATTGCAATAACGGCGCGGCGCTGTGTGCATTGGTTGCCCCTTCGAATACTTTGGCTAAAGATGTCGAACTTAAGTGTCTGTTGTCTCACTACACATCTTCATAAAGCGTATATAAATGGAAATAAATTCGGATTCAGGCCTGCGCATATAAGCAGCAAAAATCGTGACCACTATAATACGCTGCTTGCAAAAAAAAAAGTAAGCAGCCAAGACAACAACGGAACGACAAATACGGCACTATTAAAACGAACCAAATAAAGTCGATGTTACACTTTGACGTGTCAACACTTAAAAGAACAAATATAACAGGTTAGAGGACTTCGAATTTGTATTTCAGCCGAACAAAAGCCTTACATATATTGTGATTGTTGTCGAACAGCACTAATCCATCCACTTCCTCTTGAAATAAAAATAAGATTCGAAAGAAACTTCTTCTAGATCTAGACAAAACCAAAAGCAACCATTCCACTCTCTACTTCAAAACATATGTATCTATAGATACACATGCACACATGGCAATTGCACTAAACAATGTATCTATGTCGGTTTGTTGGAAGCCATTGCACGATGGAACAAAATCAATAGAAACCCATTATGGACACAGAATGGCAGATTTATTATTCTTTAATGGTTGTAGGTCTTTAGAGAATATATTATTTATCGTTCAAGAAACTAAGTAGTCTTGGCTAGTGGCTAGTGGTCACCTGGAATATCAATTCGTACGCTTTGATTTTTGCAACCGATGGAGAAAGGGTAGTTGGTTGATTATTTCCGCGGTAGTCGTAGTGGTGGTGGTCGTGATGATGGCGGTGGTGGGTGGTAGTAGCCGTAGCCGTAAGCCCGTAACCCTCCCGACAACGACGATTAACAACGATTCGATCACTGGACCGTTCTTGCAGATTAAAGACTTTCATTCACCACCACGAAAAGTTGACTGACGGCAACGGCAATGGCTTTGGTTTGGTTTCACGATTTGGCATGCAACTCATAGATACGATGTGAATCGTTTCGAAAAGTTGACATTTTACTACGCGTACAACAGAAATACTACTCTTGACTTGACGTTGGTCGTTGTAAACGTGACTTTCTGTGTGTGTAGAAGCGAGTAATTTTGTTGAGAGTGTGTGGCTAAATAACTTGTTCACTCTCAGCGCGCTGTCACAGAGCTGGCATGTATCTATCTATAATGTTAGCCGGGGGGTTATGGGGTACGGAAATTGGAAGTAAGATGTAGATGTTTATGAGTCTTGATTCTGTTGGTGGGTGAGAGTTTACTGTATGAACACGTTTGTTTTTTTTTCTGTTGAAGCTTACACACGATGTGTCATGCGCAGTGTGAAAACAATTGTGTAGGTGTCTTAAGCTTTTAGATAGATTTGAAAGCTTTAAGAAAGCTTATCTTGCTGACAGGGTGTAACGCTCCTTCTTTTAAATATTTTCAAGATCTTGATCAACCAAAGTGCGATGTTTTAATAAAATATCTTCCCAACTAAAAAATGTTGCCGAACAATGTCTCCAATGGAAATTTTGAAGTTGCTATTTCTGAACTCTAACTGAATTTTTTTCGGCAGTGAACAAGAAATGTAACGTCCTTTTAACAATTTCGAATTGTGTTTATTTAAAATAAGCCTTTTGTTAACATCAGTTAAATTTTATTGTAATGTCAAATATTTAAGTAAAAAAAAATTAAAACTTACATTTGTATATTTAAAACGTGGCGTTGAACATATACATATATATACTAGATTAATTTCGCTTAGCAAAACATTTCGTTCGATTGTCTATTTACAAAAAAACTAAAACTAAATATCCTTTAAAAACTACATTGCTTATTTTTTAATCTACATAGCAGTTTCCAGTGGCTGACTGTAGCTGCGGCTGTCTGGCTGAAGTGGATTATTTGGACTACCCGATCCTTCCTCATCGAAATTTGTCTCGAGCAACGCTTCCGATTTGGATCGCATGTAGGAACTTGAACGAGGCTGGTCCTGGTCGGCAGTTTGATAAACAGTCTTTGGGCGTTTATTGGCCTCTCTCGGTGAAATAAGGGACGATGGATTAAATTGTGTCGGTGCTTTACTGCTCCGAACGGCAGTATAATACGAATCTGGTCTTCGTATATCGGCTGGGTTTTCATGGTGGGCATTTCCTCTGACTAGGTCTTGAAAACTGTTTCCGGGCTTGTTGTCATCAACTGGGGTAAAGTTAAACTTATCTATTTTGTCCTCATACGGCATTGTACTGGATTGTGATTGATTTGAAGAGTATGGAAGGAAACTACTGTGGCTTTGTTCTTTATCTCCTGGCTTGTACTCGGGGAGGGTATGTTTGAGTTCATTCAAAAAGGCCAGATTCTCGTTGTGAGTTCTTAAGGGTAGAGTGCTGGCGTTTCCATAATAATCTGATCCCACATCGTCGGTGTCCGGAGTATCTGTCAAATGAATAATAGGTGTGTCTTCAGTTGAATTATTCCGGGTGCTTGCAAAGGTAGAGTTGTCTCTGTAGCCTTCATTTCGATACGATAGTTCGAAACGTTCTGGGTTAGGTGCATAAACAGCTTTGGTAGCTCCTCTCGATACACCAATCGTAGCCACTCTTGGCTCATTTCCGTATCCTTGTGCCGCTTGTGCGGCTTTTAACGAACTCTGATTTGCATATTCACCGTACTTTGAATGATGGGGTTGCAGTTTGTGGGTTTCATTTGCTGGATTAAAAAATTCTTTGCCACTAGCACTCGGTCCTTCATATGTGTCAAAACTGGCTGTGGAACTTAACACACTTTTGTCCATTGAATCAATAGATCCATTCGAATCCATTTTCTTATAGTCCTGTGCTAAGTTTCTTGTTAGGGTTGCCGTTGACGATGAAACGTTCTATTGGTTGTATTTTATGATGAAACAAAAAATAAAAATTAATAAAAAATGAAAGAAATTAAAATTATAACAAAAAACAAAAACAAAAACAAAAAACTCATACGAAATTCCGCCGCCGTAAAGATCCCTGGGGATCTATGCCGTTTAAGCTCCTCAAGCTCTGTCGAATGCTATTCCTTCTTTGTAAGCGTTGAACATGTCTGTGCTTTGATTTGGCATACCAACACATTGCCATCAAAACTAGCAAGATAATTGCAAGGATAAACGCCGATATAATGCTGATGGCGAATACGTCAGCCCTCCAGGATAATGGATCAATCACAACCTCAAAAAATTCAATCAATGTTATTTTCTCTTTGTAAACTTTGAAAAAGCCAATGAATACCTTTGGATCTATTTCACAAATAAATCCGATTTCCTGGTTACAGTCCTCTACCTCTATGTCACGGAAAATGAAACTTGTACACTTGTCAATGTGGTTGTAGTCTTGTATCCATACTTTTTCAGGATACCTTAGGCAAAGAAATTTATTAGCCACTCGAAGGTTTCATTAAAAATCAAAATAGCTTACTTTAAATGCTGCATCTGGCTTTGAAGGTAGGACCACAAGGTTGCACTATCGGTCCTGATGAATGGCATTGATGCGTTATCGGAGCGGCAGAAATCTCTAGCTTCTCGAAATGGCATCGGAGCACCAATGTATATGAAGCAGGTATCCATGACAAGAGTCCATCCTGGTGGACATTTTCCATCGAGAATTGTCTGATTGTTCATTTGGAATGGCACTGCCTCTACTTCTAACAAGTATGGGTCATCTGTTTTCAAAAAAATGGAATGGAGAAATTGAAAAAAAAAACCGAAATGGAATTAGTATAGTGTTTAACTACCTGTTTTATCACGAATGCGAGACTGCACCGAGATTGATTCATTGAAGCTCCAGTAGTTGTGTCTTGCGTCCACTTTTGACTTCCATAGTTCAATAGTACTACAGGGAATGGAGAATAGTAACGGGTTAGTTTAATAAGAGAAGATTTTGTACTTGCTAAAGGTTGGCAAGAATGTTGAAACGAAAACTATAGAAACAAATTTCAACCAAATATGCCTTACCTGTTCCAGTACTGCATATCATAGCTGTTTTAATATTTGTTAATTAAATTTTGATCGTTTAAGAAAGCATGCAATGAAAAGATAGAAAAGAGAAAAGGGTAAACTCTATCAACATAGAAAAAGAGGAATGAAGGACTCTAGAAACATACTTGGAATTATTAACTGTTATCATTTCATAGTCGTTCTCAAAATTCTGGAATATGTTATCCACGTACTGCTGTCCGGCAGTACCAGCTACAATAGTAGCTCGTCCCAAGTAGCTTGTAGCAACATTTCTGGAACAAAAAAAGCAGTGTTACTGCCATAACTGAATGAAACGCAAACAAACATACTCATAGAACCCGTTATGTGCTGTTGTTTGATAGATTGGAAGTCTAACTTTGTTGAAGCCCGATACTTCCATTATCCTGCTTCCAGTATTGCTGTGAACATAGTTGTATGTAAAATTAGAGATAACTTGTCTTAATCGAATGACGTCATCGAAGCCAGCATCGTTTTGGGCAATGTAATTCCTATAGAGTATAACTTCCTGGTAGGGTGAAGATTGTCTTGCTTCAATATGAATCGAGGGTCGGTTATGATTTCGAACAAAGAGATTATGCTGAATGTAGCCCTTGAGGGACGTTGCTGTTCCACGAGAGTCTGCGCGAATATATAGACCACCTTGATTGCCTTGCACCAAATTGTTCTAAAAGAAAAATATAAAATATGCTATGAATTGAATTTGATTCATGAAAACTCTGTGTCTTACTGTGAAGAAGAAGGATTGCATGTTTTGTACGTCAACTCTGAGAGCAGTCTCACACGTTGAAAAATTCCCATACAGCTGTCGGCAATTGTTTGTAAACTTATTTGAGGCAAGAGTGAATTTTGGGGACACTTCGCCTGCAGAGGAATATGTAACTGCAGACTTTGTAGTACCACTGATTTGTGAATAAGTCAAATTGTGTTGTGCATCTCGATCTGAAAGCAGAAATTATCATAAACAAATCGGAAGTAGCTAAACTAAAACTTACTTAGTCCGATTGCCGAAATGGGAACAGTCACCACTTCAGCAATAAACCCATGAGTTTCTGGAGCACCACTAGCGATGAGGCGAATACTTAATGTCGGCCCAGTAGTTTTGAAGAACGAATTCTGATTTGGTGAATCAGCCTCAACCTGGCCAAGGAACTTTGACGATATATTATAAATATCGCCATCGTAAAGCTGTATCGCATCCGGTCTACCATACTCCTTTGAATGCTTGAACAAATTTGACTGCAGCAAACGGAAGCCAACAGGCTTTGCTCTATAAACAGCATTAAAGATCTTGACACAGTTCACAGGATTATTGTCGTATTTGTAGTAGATTAAGATTCGTTCTTCGACTGTAATAACTTTGTTCGGATCACAAATGTCCACCAATGAATACAGGTGATAGGACAGATCAAGCGCCTTTAGTGGCACAAAACTTGAAAGGTCGCTTTCTCTGCCTTCTCCCGTCAAGGAAATTATGTTGAGTCCATTGCCAAATGTCCTGTTTATATTAATAAAGTTCAAGTTCACAGAACCACTTGGTGAAATCAGATTGATACCATGATGAGCAGAGTTCACAATGTCGACGGAAGTAATCGCTGGATTCTTGAATATCGCTTGAATTGCTGACGATTTTTCATTGTGCAATATTCCAGCATTTTCTATTCGGACATATTCCAGTCGGCTCTCTTTTGGTGACATCGAACCATGTGTCCGGATATCATGAACTCGATTCTCGTACAAGTTTTGCTCAAACTCCGAATTCGCAAACCGTATTCCACCCCAGTAGGTGAAATCATCCGTTTCCATGTTGCCGTAACAACTGACGAAAACAAACTCATCGTTCCAACGGCACTCATGAAGCCTTCCGTACAATTGACCATTCAATCTTTCGGTACAGTCTTCTAGGCGATTCTCTTCCCCTTTGCATTCCAGTGGTTGAACCCATGACCAGATGCGAGTGAGCGAATTTGTGTGAAACTCAATTCGTCGGTCGTGTCCGTAATACACATTCAGCGGATCATATCCCAACTCACGGCAAACCACCTGGGCGTTTCTTTCTGTAAATCTTTTGTCGCAAATGGGAACCCACTGAAGTGTCGTATGATTGAAATATTCCAGGAAGCCTTCATGGACTGAATAAGTTTCGTCCTCATGAGCCCTTGACGAGCAGTTCCTTGCCGTACATAGTCGGATCGAATCATGTGATACTAGATTTTCAAGTGACCTCTTGTTTAGCATGGTGTAAGACTCGTGAGTTTTCGATGGTCTTGGCTTCATAATAATTTGTGAATCCTTATATCCAATGGCGTCAAGTGTTCCCAGAACAAGAATACCTACGTTTGGCTCAAATTCCAAAACCGTTCCAAACTGAATTGTCAGAGTAACGCCTGGCATTACAGTTATATCAGATATCACATTGTACGGTTCTGGTCGTCTTTTCAATACAAAATCTCTTAATACCCTTCCTCCAATCTTAAGGGAGTCAGCGCTCAATTCCTTTCCATTATTGGTGCTGGAATCAACCGAAACACTCGCATCGAATGAGTTTTCTATCAGATACGGCTGGAATACAACTTCTGCATGGTTATTCCAGTTGTCAAAGTCGAAAATTCTCGATCTGATATAGGCAGGATCTGACGAACCCCACCAATTTTCCATGGCATACAAGAAGTTATTGAGCCTAGCTGACCTCACCCCAGCTATTAGGTCAAAATCCATTGTGTTTTGTGTGATTAAGTTTCTGTGTATCTTAACTTTTTGAACTCCATCGAAACGAATGACTGCTGTTTTCGGTAAGGATCGCTGTTCTTGTTTTAGAGTCCTTATTTGAGCACGCATCATAGAAGTGCGATAGCTTGCGACGGGATCATAACGATTGTCCTTTATGGTGTTGAATTCAAAAATTGCTGGCACTTCTCCGATTATCTCACTCAAACTGTCAGCTCGAACTTCAAGAACGAATTTCCCATTATTGTTTTCCATCCGATTATAATCGAATTTGAGTTTCTTTTCCATTCCATCCAACGCAATCAGACCTTTGCGACAGTCATTGTCGAGGAACAAATTGGATGTCAAATTAACGGAAGCATAGTGACCTTTGACGGAAATCATAAAGTCCCTGTTTCGTCGCCATGTATTGTTTCCAAGAAAGATGCTATGGGTGAAATTCTCATTGTACTGCCAGACGTATGGCAACGAGATATCAAGGCCTCCATGAAGATTCGACTCGATCGTGTTATCTTGAAGGGCGTAGTGAAAGAGATTATTCGAAGATCTGAGGTCCTTTGACACATGACGAATTCCCATTCCATTTTGGAAAATCAAAGTATTGTTAATATGAATGGTCACCTCGGAGATATTACTTGAATGAACATCCCAGAAAGGCGCCTTAACAAGGAGTGCCTCACCATCGTTAGAGCTTATTTCGGAGTTTGAAATTTTGATCGATTCGTTAGCTTTTCTCAAGTAGTGTTCGCCGTGTTGGCCAAAGTATCTATTGTAGTAGAAAGCTGATATAGCTCGTGCATTTTTCTGAATCCTGGTCGATCTTACTGTCAACGAAGGAACGGGTCCTGAGGTCACTCGATTTCTAACATCCTGGATTGGTGCAGTTAATGTAGAAAGCATCAGAACTGCACCTCCAAGAGCGTTCTTACCGCTTTCGTAATACAGAATGATCCCATAGCTACTGCTGGTTACTGGAAAAACACTCAGATCTCGCTTGACTTCCCACATTCTTGAACGATCATTTTCTGTCTGCGAGTCCAGAATTGAAATTCGTTCGGTGGATCGATTCTCGATCGGATTTAATAGTTGGATTCCCATAACATATCCAGGCTGACATCGAATGGCCATTTTCCTGGTTACACTCTCTCCAGATTGTTTTTCTGTTATTATGTATTTTGTCTGCCATGTGCCAAGATCGAAATTGAAATCATTTTTTGGCAGAAACACTGGTTCGTAGTCTGTGTCGAATGTATTGAAGTCTGGCGCCATCTTAAACCATCCGCCTAATTCTCTTTGATCGACTGCCGAAACAACCGGGTTGTGTGAAATACCACTGCCAAGGTTGTCCTTTATCAAAGAGCCATGAACTCGTAGTCCCAGTTGCTTGAGGCTGATTCCGTCGCCCTTGTTATTTGTGAATTCACTGTTTTTGATGTTATTAATGGATTTTCCTCCGAAGACATCTGAATAGATCACTCCCAGGCCGTCATTCAAGTTGTCAACAATGCGGACGTTTTCCAAATTATGTCTGGCGAAATCCATCTGCACTGCTGGTTTGAACGAGTTCGTTTTGTAATCGAATAATCCAGCCTTCTCTACGGTCACATACTGCAGGTCTGCCCGTTCGGCCAGCATGCTGAACCTTAACCCTGCCCATCCTCCTTCGTGACAACGAACGCCGACGTCATTTTCGTGTGAACAAGAATTCTCGAACTCGCCTCGAGATATTCTTTCAGAGCGACATTTGGTGATGTCAACATCGTGTTCTGTGCAACGGACGTTTGAAACAATAACGTCTTCTGTGGTGCCAACGCCTGGCATTTGCGACGGATGAAGTCTCCAGTCAAGGGGGTTAAGAGTATATCCGAGATGATGGCACACCAATGCAGCGTTAATTATGTTCCAACCGTAATCGCATACAGTTCCCCATCGATCGTCGAGATAGATCTGCAGACGTCCCTCATGCTCCCCAGAACCACCAAGCAATCGAACTGGAACATCTGTAAGGTCTTCTTTTCGCATAATAGACTCCGTTTCCATATCGATTGCTTCCACGTCTTCTCCATCAGCATCGACTGTGTCGTTGGTTGTGGGCGGCATCAACGTCTCGCGTTTAAGTGTAAACAGAATATCATCTGGCCTTCTGCCTCTTGCTTCAAGCTTCCCAGCTACCATCATTCCTACACTGGGATCAAACTTCAAAGTAACTTCAGGCTGCAGAATTAGTTTCCCTCCAGGACGAATATTAATATCTCTATTGACTCGATAAGTTCCCGTAGGAATCATTTCTTGGCCATCAACCTCCCCACCCAGCAAATCGGAACCTTCATTGTAAAATTTGTGGACAAATGTCGGAATCGATATGATCGTCGAGCTTCCCGGGTTTGAGTTGTGCAACAAATACGGAAGATATTGAATCTTTGCCAGGTTGTAACGATCATTGCGATGAAATAGCCTTTCGTAGATTTTAAATTCGTCGGTGTAGCCGAGCCAGTTGTAAGTTGCATTAATAATTTTGCTCTGATCACACAGTTGTGAACCTATTTCGTACTGGGAATCATAGTTCGATATTATGTTTCGAAAAATATCAACATTGCTCGAAGAGACAACAATTGGTGCGGAGACTCTCGACCGGGGATTGAGTTTCTTTTCTCCGGTATCTAACGAAGCCGGGCCAAAAGGTTCGCGGATTTTGTTTTCTCTGACAAAGTTTCTGGTAAACAATATGGATTGTACGTCCTTTTCACTGTAGGGCGACAGACCCAGTGAAACTACGTAAACTCCTTTGTTTCGCATAAAATAGTTATTCTGCACGATCAATTTGACTGGCAGCTCATTAAACTCATCCCACGGTTGGTTCCGAATGTACAGAGAGCCATAAGAACCGTACCTGAATTGATTGTATTCTATTTTTCCTACAAGGTTCAGTGCTGGGCTCATTAGAATCGAATTTCTGTTACTGTTTTCGAAGAGGTTATGGCCTATTTGAAGCCTTAAGCCCTCTTCGTTCGGATTTTTCAAGGGAAACCAACAGCTATCGACGTAAATGTCATCAAGACGACTCGCATTGAAATGGTTTCCGGTGATATTTATCCAAAGTGGAGCACAGAAGTTACCATGATGTATACCAGTCTCTAAGTTGTTGAACACATCCGTGTATTCAACCGTTGTTGTTTGATTGAGGGGAACGAACTCTTTTCGATCAATTTCTTTGGTTTCGTTCAGCCAAACTGCGAATCCATAACCCTGGTTTGAACTTATAACACTTCTGGAAAAATTCCTGTTACCGCCGTAGTATGTTATGTTGACGCCATCACCTTTATTGAAGCTTATGTTGCTGTGGGTAATGTTGACATCACCAGCTCCACTCGTCACATGAACACCAGACACATGGCCATTGTTCGATATAGTTGTCCTTTGTATCTGCAGCTGGGAACGGATGTTATCAATGGCTATTCCACGGCCTGAATTGTCTTCCACGACGGAGTCAACCACCTTCAAATCATATGTTCGTGTGTATCCGGTTGTGAGGCGAATGAATCCCAGAACTTCCGTTCGCATTTCAGCACGAAACTGAATGTAAAGCTTGTCTTTGGTGCTTGTCACACCCTGATGGCGAGTGAAGTTTCGCAAATTCCACGATACCAAGACACGATCCCCAGGCGAAGATCCGTCAAAGATTGTAATGGTTGCCGATTCGTTGCGAGCAACAGTGAAGTAGTCGAAATGTACCGTCAAAACATAGTCTGGGTGGGTGAAGAAATATTTGCCACATTCTTTCGCCGCCCCTGCATAGAACTTTTGATGCATAGATAAACTGATTGGGAAAGTTTGACCTGATGTTGTTGGTAATGTACAGAAGTCGTGTATTGTTGCTCGATCAGTCCGTAGATCGGGGCGCAGATCATGGCCAATATATTTGATGCCATCTGCTGCATTGTCTACTATCGTACATCCCTCTAAACTAACCGAACCATAACTGGAATTGACAAAAACTCCGATTCCATTACTATTTCTAACAGTGACGTTTCTCATAGCAAATCCGCCATCTGGACGTGTGGTATTGACGCCAGTATAAGCTGAATGATTGATTACTATGTGCTCCAGTTCTGGAGGCAATCCAAGAACTTCAAGAGCTGATTTGGCTACTCCTTCTCGCCCGTATCCAGCATTCAAAATATCAACATATTTCAAGCTTGACTGTGAAATAGCTGAGTATACTGTGTTGTCAAGTCCCAGAGATTTGGCTGCGGGAGCATTTTCGAATCGCAAACCTCGCCAATGACCAATGACGTTCTTGTGGACTGGAATACACTGTACTCCAATGTCGCTGTGATAATCACAAACGCCTGAGCCAAGCTGTCTGTTGAGCCATGAGCAATCGAAGAGAGACGATTCAGTCCCTGTACAATTTGGCTCCTCGTACAATAGGCGAGGAGCTTGCTTTGCAGAACGTTCCATCCAATTCCAAAATCTACCTCCTCGAAATCCCATTTGGCGACATGTTGTCTCGTAGTCCGATTCTGTCCAACTAATAAAATCTGATTTTAGTAGTGAAAATAATTGAGTTTAAAAGATAATAAATTACTTTCGAGAATTCGTGCAGACCGAGCGCCATTGTCCCTTGTGAAATATTTGCAGTCTTCCTTCTAACGGTGTCGGTCCATCTACTAAGCGTGCCCCCAGTTCTTCGGGATCTGCGAACACCCTATTTTGGTTGTCACGGGATGTCAACGTAATTCTCCTTGTTGAAGTTCCCTTTTGAAGAACAATTTAAAACCGTCAAATTAATTGGCATATTAAATAATATTTAACGCCACTCCCTAGACATCTTCTAAACAACAAGTAATAAGAGAGAAAAGAAAAAATACCCTAATGTCACTTGAATGAGTTAATTCAATCTGCAAGCGAGCGGAATCAAAGGGAAAAATGACAATTAAGAAGCCGCGACCCAAAGACCCATTAGGTCAGTTCGTTCATTCATTGTCAATTAGATCTTTTGTCCACTACTACGCATTACTACTGAACGGGCTTCGGACGACTGAAAACTGAATCACTAATCTTGTTCTTAGAGATATGTCTTTTAGGAAATTGCGATGATGGCAATTTAGTGTGTAGTCTAGGTCAATTGATTTTTTCTTGTTTTTTAGTAATTATCGTGTCTTAGGAGACAATTTTTATTGAATAATAGGTAATTACAGTGAACTTTGTGTAGTTTGGTTTCAAAGATAATCGTCAAAGAAGAGATGGTGCTGTGTGAGATTTGAAACTGTGCTAGCTATAAGGACAAAGTGGTAAATCTGAATAAACTCATTAGAGTCTAGCGGTAAGCAGGTATGTTCCTCACAGCAGCACTTCGCTCAACACCAACAGCAGCTTTGGAAGTGTTCCTAAACCTAACACCTCTTGACATCTTCTCCAAAATAAAAGCAGCGAACTCATGCGTGAGGCTTAGAGCCACCTCTCAATGGATCAGTAAAAATATTCATACTACTATCTTAGATAAATTCAGATCTATCCCAGATCGTTTTGACTATAAGACTGTTCAATAAGAAAAAGTGTAGGTTAGAACAGCACAGAAAAGTGTAGAACAGAACAGATCAGCACAGAAATGTCAGACAAGTTAGAACAGTCATCGAAACGTCAGCTGTGAAAACTAAAATCAGAAAAAAAAAACTTCCTGCATTGTTTTCTTCAACACATGTTTGAAAATGTAATTTATTTAAGGAATTAGATCTTTAAAAAATCAAGCAAATAAATATTAACTATTTTATGAGCAAAAACAAAAAATCTTTCATTATTGCCTTCAGTGAATTAATTCACTTAACCTCAAAACACAAAACAATAACAAAGACAAAAAGAAACAACAACACTTTGACAGTTGTCATGATTCTGTTCTAGGTTACTCTTCCTCAAAAGCAAGTACAGAAAATCCTGTTATTTTTTACGCTAACCTACGCTAAACTGTTCTAGAAAAAGTCATTGAACAGCAAACTAGACTGTTCTAGAACACTCTATCACAGAAAAAGTGTCATTGAACAGGAAAATGTTGTACTTTTCTGTCCAATACAGTCCAGCACAGACTCATTGAACAGACTTTATATTACCCCAAAAATGGTTTTCGATAATAACTTCCATGTTTCCATCCCTTCAAGATCTTTTTGTGAAGAAAGAAGACCTCTGGAAGAAAACACGATACACTCCTATACAAAGACCGATTACGGCGTTGGAAGTGGTATCTACTCGAAACAACTGAATCTCAGTCTATCATATAGACTTCCCATTCAATGTAGTAAGTTCCATGGCAGAAGTAATGGCGATAAAAGAGGCACTATCCTGGCTTAAAGAAAACGTTATATCTTGCAAGGATATACGTTTCTTCTCGGACAGCCAAGCCGTTCTCAAATCTTTCGCTTGCTTCTGTCTCCACAAACTTTCTAATAGTCCACGACTGTCGATCATGTCTGAATGAGATGACAGAACAGTTTAACATTCACTAAATTTGGGATTCCGGGCCACAGAGACATTGCGGGAAATTGCAAAGCTGATGAGCTCGCCAAAACCGGAACACTTCTGCCTACTGTTAGACAAAGACACAACATAGGAACACCACTTGCTATATATGCAAATTTCTTCTCAACAAATGCTAGATAATCACAGGGTACCACATGTCTAGCAACCAAACAAACAGGGGCAATCATAGACCTGAAGCGGTCAAAAGGCTTGATATCCCTGAGCAGACAAAGTATAAGCTCCACAATTGGAGTCATAACAGTACACTGCCTCATAGGTAGACATGTTCTGGCAACGATCGACACAAGTTGTCTCTCTAATTTCATTAAAAGTACAAAAAGATTTGTTTAAGTTCATTACTCTCCCATGAGTAACTTCTTTAGTGGTATCACAATCGACCCTTGAGGTCTAAGTGAGTCATCTAGACAGCCACTCTAACCTAACCTAGCTATTAATTTTGATAACAGCTCTCTTTTTAAAACAGGTTCGAATGTCTTTAATTGGCTTATCAAAAGAAAAGCTAGTTCCTTTCTGAAATTAACTTTCCAAGACTTACTTTATTTGCATCTCTTCCGAAAAAGATCCAAAATGTTTTCCCCGACTATTTGAACAACGACCTACTACCTACAACCTACTTTTATAGGGTAATAAAGGGGGTGGTATAACGTGTTTGAATATGTATTCAACATAAAAGTGGCGCCAAGGAGACGACACTAGAATTGGTATCTGATTGTAGCTTAAGTTTTGGAGAATTATTTTTACATGCATTTGAAAGTCATCCTCCAAAATTACAAAACATGGGCATCTTATTACATATTAATTTTAAAAATGTCACATAGCCTTAATAAGTCGTGGTTCTAAGAAACAAAAGAACTTCCTCCACTATCACAAAATCTGTGCTGTTCTCAAGGGTTGAAAGCCTCTTTTCCAAGAGCCTCAGCACCCATTGACCGGTTCCTTACTATAAACTTAGTAAACAACAATTACAACCTTTGTTGGGGAGGTTTTCCTCGGCAACTCGCCATACATCTATCGATTGGTCTTTTTATTATGATGTCACTTGGCCTAATTCCATCAGATATCCTCCCTTGACACACAAAAATACTTCGACAACAATGCAGAAAATTCCCTTAACTTTATTTCAATTCTGTGTTAAGGAATTCAAGAAAATGAAAAAAAAAAATCAACAACAATGAGTAACATTTTTCTCTCACTCATTGGAATAAGAGGTATTACGGTGACGCAATCTGTTTACATTTACGTACGTATCGCTGAATGCTGACTTTTTTGTTTGACTATGAGTTAACTGTGTATGTCAATGGGAGCTTTATCACACTTTTGCAGGTGATAAGATATGGATTTCAATTTTTCTACAGGTGAATCTACAGCAGGTGTATTAGTAGCTGAAAAAAAAAAATACTTTGCGAAATGTACTTACGACGGCATGCATGACACCTAACACAGTTAATCCAGTCGAAGGGGCGAATTCTATTGTCACTCCAGGCTCTATAGTTAGTTTTGATCCTTTTGGCACCTCGATATCGTCCGTCACCACATAGGGACTCTCCACCGCTCGTAACACCCGTTCGCCTATAATTTCACCCCCACGAAGCTGAGTTACGGGTCGCTTGAGGGAGTCCTGCGGCATTTCGCCATCAACATCAATTTCATTTTCACTAAATGCACTATCACTGGCACGTTTTTGAGCCGAAATTCTATTCGTATTTAGACATAGCAAAAATATTAAACAAAATATCACATTTAAACCGGAGCGCCCACCACTTCTCCGATTACTCATTCTTCTAAGATATATCATAGTCACTTGTTTCATCGATGGGGAGCAATTTGTTTGACTTCCGTTTATGACATATTCACAAAGCACTTGTTTGGCAATTCGTTTCGCCAATTAAACATTTGGGCTCGTCGAAAAGACTAAAAGGTTATTCGAAACCGTAATTTTTGTTTAAAGGGTGGTTCCTCACCTGGAACCCTCAAGACGATAACGAAAAAAAAAAACAACCGTATCCACTGAACAACGAATTATAAACAAGTAAAGCTAGATTAAGAATGCATCTACACTCAAAGAACCGTTACGAAGAACTAACCAAAGTATAACTGTAAAAAGTTGGAAAACCAAATTAAAACCAACACTTAAACACACAAGGCACACACTCAAGTATCTGTGTGAGCCCGCCAAAGAGTGTGTGACGGCACGGCGCGAAGTCACAAAAATCTATGAGCAAACGAAGCACTGTTACGTGAATGAAAAGCTACAGATAGACTGTGCATTGAACTCCCTCGATTTGGTCGTTTGAATGCCAATAGATAGATAGTTAGAAACTTTTGAATGCAGGTAGTTATGTTGTGGTTGTGGTATGGGTGCAACGAACAGTATACACACGTGTGTAGAATGTATTGTCAGAATTTTTTGTTGTTGTTGTTTTCTTGGTAGCTTCTAAGCTGTCTTGCTGAAGTTTGTGGAGCTCAAATTAAATGAAGGTATTTCGTACTGTCTCACACGCGTGAAGTTCGCTTTATGCACTCGAACGTGTCTTCACTGATCGTATCTTTTATGCAATGAGAAAAAAAAATCACTGGAGCATCAAGTTGCAGGTAGAATGAACTTAAAACATCTAATTAATCCGAGTTATAGGCAAAGAAAATCATTTTTATTGGGTTTGTTTTCTTTTCAATATCGAAGGTAGAGAAACTATCAAGTTACTGAAAGAGAACAAAGCTAGCACAAGCGTTAACGTATAGGTAGATGTGAAGGTATGTATCTTAAAGATTTTTTTCTTCAATTCCTTCACAAAAATCTTTACTTTCTTGAGCTTAAAATCGCGAAAAATTACCGAAAAACAGTAAAGAAATATGAAATTTATCGAAAATTGATCATAATTGATGATTTTCAAAGGTTTATTGATGATTAAAATAATTTGTAGGTGCGGTCACAAGAGACAAATGCGTTTCACGAAGCACAAAGCAAAGCACAAGCGAACACTTCAAAGGTAAAGATGACAATGGAGGAACTCTTACTTGGGGAAAACTTTCAAAGTGTGATTCTGGCTTTGGCTTTGACTTGGCTTGGCTTGGAGTTCGACTTGATTGGAATTAAGTTTCTCTTGGTTTTAGCGGAGTTCTCTTTAAAACTTGTTGATCTTCACCTGTTGTCAATTTGAAAGCTCTAACCTGGTTTGAAAGCTTTTTTGTCAGAATACATCAACAAATGAAAACTGTCTAACATGGCAAATGATTTAAAGTTTGACCAGCCGTTATGATGTTAGTTTTTTGTTTACATCCAATTACAAGTTAGGTATATTTTTGGATACATTCAAGTGTGAGACTCCCCATCGCACTAAGTTGACCTAGATTCTGGGGCTAGACGTGAGTCAGTCTCAACCACGACGCTGTTCATATGTTTTAAGTGCATTGTCGATATCGTCAGAAGGTTTTTGTATGTTTATTTACTTTTTTTTACCTGGGGAGTCGGATATGTTTATTTTATTCTTTGTTTGTTTTTATTTCTCTACGTGTTAAGTTTTTGGAGTTGAGAGTTGAGATAGAGGTTTTTTTTTTTTTGATTGGATAGAACAAATTAATGACCATTTAATTGGGCGATCGCTGGGACATGGTGAGGTCGAATAAGTCAACAGTTGATCATTGTGACGAAATACATAGTTGAGTTTGAGGGCAAAGAAAGACTTCGTTTTTTTCTGCTTTTAATTTATAAGAGTCTTTGTTTCGATAGAGTGACGTTGTAAATACATTAAGATAATTCAGAACTTTTTCTTTGTAATAGATGCAAATATGCTATTTCTAGTTTTTTTTTTCGGGGCTATGCGATTCCAAAGCTCAACTGACTGAATAATTTTGCGAGTTGTCTGTGAACTTCAATACTCGGATAGGTTGAGAATGACTTTTTCCTTGACAGATTGAGACCTACTCTCAAAAGTCTTGTCAGTTTTAAGCTTTCTACCTAAGAGGTGCTTCTCAACCTAACACCTCTTGACATCTTCTCCAAAAGAAAGGTAGCCAACTCCTACTCATGCGTGAGGCTTAGAGGCACCTCTCAATGGATCAGTAACAATACTGGTCATACTACTATCTTAGACAATTTCAGATCTATACCAGATCACTTAGACTCCAAAAATGGTATTCGATAATAACTTCCATGTTTCCATCCCTTTAAGATCTTTTTGGGAAGAAGGAAGACCTCTGGAAGAAAACACGATACACTTCTATGCAGGCGGTTCAAAGACCAACTACGGTGGCGTCGAAACAACTGAAAGACTTCCCAATCAATGTAGTGTGTTCCAGGCAGAAGTAATGGCGATAAAAGAGGCACTATCCTGGCTCAAAGAAAACTCTATATCTTGCAAGGATATACGTACCTTCTCGGACAGCCAAGCCGCACTCAAATCTCTCGCGTCTGTCTCCACAAATCTCTAATTGTCCACGACTGTCGATCTTCTCTGAGTGAGATGACAGAACAGTTTAACATTCACCTCATTTGAATGCCGGGCCACAGAGACATTCCGGGAAATTGCAAAGCTCACCAAAACCGGAAGATTTCTGCCCAGAGACAAAAGGAGATCGGAAACTGACTTACGTTTTACCCTCCGGATACCGCAAATTTCGCCCCATTTTTAAGAAATTTAAAATTTAAATTTTATTCTTTTTTAAAATAACTTGAATACACCGTAAATTTTATTTAACCGTTACCTCGTGTATGTGAATAAATGAGAAAAAACAGCAACAAAAAATCAGGTGGTATGTCGAAGTTTACTGAGATAGTATTGGTAAAAACACGCATACTCTTACAGTAAACTTGGACCGTAGCTTGTAGACATTGTCATTTTGACAGCTTGGTGTCCCATCTCCCTTTTAACTCATCTGTGCTTCTGCACACTGTTAGACAAAGACACAACATAGGAACACCATTTTCTACTTGCAAATATCTTCTCAAACAATATGCATTAGAATCAACAAATGCTAGATGGTCACAGGGTACCACCTGCCTAGCAACTAAACAAATATGGCCAAGCATAGACCTGAAGCGTTCAAAAGGCTTGAGCAGACAAAGTATAAACCCCACAATTGGAATCATAACAGGACACTGCCTCATAGGTAGACATGCTTTGAGGCTAGGGGTCTACACAAATGACTTCTGTAGAAGCTGCTTGGACGAGGAGGAAGAAAAAACAGTCCAACACTTTCTATGCACTACATGTCCGGCGCTCTCCAATAAAGAATTGGCAATGATCGACACAAAAAAATGATTTGTTTAAGTTCATTACTCTCCCATGAGTAAGTTCTTTAGTGGTATCACAATGGAGAATGGACCCTTGAGGTCTAAGTGGGTCAATAACATTTAGACAGCCACTCTAACCTAACCTACCTAAGATTCTAGTCAAGCTATAGACGGAATTTCAGAAGTTGATTTCTCGGTACGCTTTTGACCATTAGCCATTTTTTATTTTCCCCATGATCCGGATACCAGATCAGACCATCAATTTACTTGCATTACAAAAACAAAGCGAATTTGTTGCCTATTTTAAGAAATGAGAAAATGACAGCTGAAATTTGTATGAAGTCGCGCGGCAAAGTTTAAAACGAGTTTGACGTTCGATAAGAATTTCAGCTGTCATTTTTGTTGCGCGACTCATTCTGTTCAGCTCTTTATGTTTGCACCTATTTTTGTGACACAAGAATCAGTTTTTCTAACATACAAAACTTGAAATGCTGGCGTGTAATTAAACGCAGCTATTATTTTGATTTCTACCAGCAGAGTTTGAACAGTTCACCATTTTGATCCGGTCCTCTGCTCTGAGCAAAAAATGAAACACATTTTGTTTGGATTTTTGGAAAACAACTGTCATACTGTCATTTTATTCTAACCTCGTCGTTACGGGCATAGAGGACATATATTACCTAGAGTCCCGACTTTCCTCGTCCCTTTCCGAAAACACCCGCAAATCACCTCTGAGGTGAACTCTCACGATCCTCTCTTAATTTCGTGTCCGTGAAAATTTTACACGCCTGAAGAGTATTTGAGAGAGACGCATGCCTTGGAAGGTTTCACGCAAGCCTTGCAATCATTTAAGTCTTCCCTAGAGAATGCTGAGTCCGAAAAACCACCTTCACAAGAAGACGAATTCCCAAAAGTCACATTCCTTGGAACAGGATCTTGCATTCCAAACAAAACACGGAATGTGAGTGCGATTTTATTGCAACCCCAAGGTGATTCGTATATTTTACTGGACTGTAGCGAAGGTACTCTTGGACAAATTATTCGATTGTATGGTCCATCCCGATGGCGAGATGTTGTTAGGAATATAAAAGCGATCTATATATCTCATCTGCATGCTGACCATCATATAGGTATACATTTCGTCTTGTGCTGTCTGAGACTTGATTCTAAAGAAAACAACTCTTAGGTTTAATAGGAATAATAAAGGAGCGGTCTAAACTGCCTGGAGCAGGGAATATGCCTCTCTACCTGTTTGCTCCTTTTCAGATAAAATCACGTACCTATATTACGCTAGAATCTCCATTTTATAAGCCGGACTCGGGGACCATCTGGGAATTTGTTGCTAATTTGTTGCTATTTTGTACCGAAAGAATTGATTTTGTACCTCTCTTAGTTTACGAGAAACGGCTGAGGACCTGACGTAATATTACGCTACAATCTCCCCTTATATATCTAGACAAAGAAAGCACCTATCGACTTGAATCCAACTCCATATTTTGTTGCTATTTTGTTGCTGGGAGATAGGCCAGCTACATTTGTCGGAATCGCAACCCTTCACGGGGGTGGGTGGTACACCTACCCCTGTAAATACGAGATAGAGTGTATCTCATAAGCCAGAGCAGCTAGCAACACGAGACCAGCGGCGTATTTTGTTGCTATTTTGTTGCTATTTTGTTGCTAAGAAATAGACCAACTTTATTTGTCGAAATCGTAACCCTTCACGGGGGTGTACGACCCCTAGCCCTATAAATACGAGATACAGTGTATCTCGTAAACCAGAGCAGCTAGGAACACGAGACCAGCGGCGTATTTTGTTGCTATTTTGTTGCTGGAAAATTGGCCAGCTACATTTGTCGGAATCGCAACCCTTCACGGGGGTGGGTGGTACACCTAGCCCTGTAAATACGAGATAGAGTGTATCTCATAAACCAGAGCAGCTAGGAACACGAGACCAACTCCATATTTTGTTGCTATTTTTTTGCTGAGAAATAGACCAACTACATTTGTCGGAATCGTAACCCTTCACGGGGGTGTACAACCCCTAGCCCTGTAAATACGAGATAGAGTGTATCTCATAAACCAGAGCAGCTAGGAACACGAGACCAACTCCATATTTTGTTGCTATTTTTTTGCTGAGAAATAGACCAACTACATTTGTCGGAATCGTAACCCTTCACGGGGGTGTACCACCCCTAGCCCTGTAAATACGAGATAGAGTGTATCTCATAAACCAGAGCAGCTAGGAACACGAGACCAACTCCATATTTTGTTGCTATTTTGTTGCTGAGAAATAGACCAACTACATTTGTCGGAATCGTAACCCTTCACGGGGGTGTACCACCCCTAGCTCTGTAAATACGAGATAGAGTGTATCTCATAAACCAGAGCAGTTAGCAACACGAGAACAACTCCATATTTTGTTGCTGTTTTGTTGCTGAGAAATAGACCAACTACATTTGTCGAAATCGTAACCCTTCACGGGGGTGTACCAACCCTAGCCCTGTAAATACGAGATAGAGTGTATCTCATAAACCAGAGCAGCTAGCAACACGAGACCAACGGCGTATTTTGTTGCTATTTTGTTGCTGAGAAATAGACCAACTACATTTGTCGGAATCATAACCCTTCACGTTGGTGTATCACCCCTAGCCCTGTCAATACGAGATAGAGTGTATCTCATAAACCAGAGCAGCTAGCAACACGAGACCAACGGCGTATTTTGTTGCTATTTTGTTGCTGAGAAATAGACCAACTACATTTGTCGGAATCATAACCCTTCACGTTGGTGTATCACCCCTAGCCCTGTCAACAGTGGCGTAGATAGGGGGGGATCAGGGGGATATATCCCCCCATTGGGATTCATAATTGTTCAACATAGCCAGTCAAGCCAAATAAGTTAAAGAAACGCACTTTGAAATAAAGTACCTACTTCCTACGTGAGTCAAGTCTTATTAGTACTCACAGGATTCCTAGAGGCATTGTAAATTGTACATTCTATTTCTATACATACCTACTACGGGGAAAACACAAAGTCAACTTCATCTGAAAGAAATTATTACTTCGGCTTTTATATCGATTTTTAAAAAGTGTTTTTTCTCTCACCAACTGATAATAGGTAAACGCGCAAGAAAAAGAGCTTAAATCCAGCTTTCCACAAAAACCCACACTGACACAAAAATTAAAAGTTATTTAGATTTCTTCTCGCCGTGTGTCACATTGTTAATTTGGTGTAAGAAACCGCTCCAAACACGCAACACACTCATCCACACGAACACAAATGTTCGCACATATTCGGTGAAGTTAACGCGAATCCTAACGGTAACGATAACTCACACTAATTCATTTTTACCAGGAAGCGAAATGCGCTATTACCCATTACATAAAGCATGTCTAACACAAGCGGCAGATTGACAATCGTTCGTCGTAATTTTGCGAGTTATTTGGAGTGTTTTTTTTTTTAAATCAATTTTTTATATATACAATTTTTCGAAAATTTTCTAAAATTAATTTGAGTATGCAGCGTTCAAGAATATGTGAATTTGCAGTTTGTTAGTGAATTTCGATTTTAAATATTGATCCGATTTCGAGATATAGAATTTTTAAATAAGTTTAAAAAGGTTTTTAAAAAATACAAAAAACAAATTTTAATTTTTTTTTTGAGGAAGTTAAAAAGAAATCGTTTTTGAAAAAAATTGAAACTTTTGGTTTTGGCCAAAGAAAATTGTATGGTGGCTTCCCTTAATTTTGATCTTAAAAAAAAAATAAAAAAAAGACCACAGCGAACTCGCTCAAACCTGAAATCTTCAAGTTTTAAGTCAATCGGACCAGTGGTTAAAGTTGCAGGTGCGTTTACAGCATGACAGACAAATATTCAAAACTTTTCATATATTCTATACTAGCAGTTGCCCGCGACTTCGTCCGTTTCTCCCTCGTGCCCCGGCCAGAGGTGCGTCTTGTGCATCATGCGCGTGAATTTGATTGCAAAGTTATTTTAAAATTGTGTATTGCCCTAATTCAAAATTCTTCTTAACTCAAAGCCTTCAAATATGTATTACTTTCCCCGTTTTAGTAGGTAAGACTTTTAACTGAAGCTTTGCGATTATTATTCGCAGCGAAACTTTGTATAGCTTAAAGCCTTCCTGGATAATTGGACTATTCAACACAAAAAGAATTTTTCAATTTGATTTAGCAGTTCCTGAGATCAGCGCGTTCAAAAAAAAAAAACTTTCTTGCCGTTTTTTTTCCACATTTTACACTGATTCTTCGCTCCTATTGGTCGTAGCTTAATGTTATGTAGCCTAAAACCTTCCTCGACTATCCAACTCTACAATTCGAACCAGTAGTTTCTGAGATGAGCGCGTTCGAACAAACAAACAAACTCTTCAGCTTTTTTATATTAGTATAGATGTCGGAAGTAAAAATGAGCGAACTAGATCCATCCCCCCCCATAGCGAAAAGCTATCTACGCCACTGCCTGTCAATACGAGATAGAGTGTATCTCGTAAACCAGAGCAGCTAGGAACACGAGATAAGCCTATGTTATTAAGTGTGAATATAGCTTTCTAAAGGTGGAAAAAACTTTGAAATCGGATAAGTAGTTTTTGCTTTTATTCATTACAAACCATAAGATATAAAAACAAATGAACGTTATTATAGTTTTTCTCTCACAAACATCATCAGTATAGGTACTACTTTTTTTGTGTCCTTGATGGGCTATGGATTTGCCCTTTAGGTCATCACATTCTACCCATGCACAACTACCTCTGTGGAAAATGATCGATGTGTAGTGACCAACAGCCGTTTGATCATTAGATCTCGAGCTACCACCGTAGAAGGTGCCGATTCCTACCAGCGCAAACCTCTGACTTGAATCTTGAGGATCTTTCAAAGTCCTTCCAATGTCTTTTAAACATATTTGGAGGTTTTCTTCTTCCTCAACTCGCAAGAGTACGATATCACCTAGTAAACATAATTCAAAAAACATTATTTCTGGAGGTACTTTTTTTGTAATATACATTAAAATAAAAAATTCGTAAGTGTTCCTAGCTGCTCTGGTTTACGAGATACACTCTATCCCGTATTTATAGGGCTAGGGGTGGTACACCCCCGGGAAGGGTTACGATTTCGACAAATGTAGTTGATCTATTTCTCAGCAACATAATAGCAACAAAATACGCCGCTGGTCTCGTGTTGCTAGCTGCTCTGGTTTATGAGATACACTCTATCTCGTATTTACAAGGCTAGGGGTGGTACACCCCCGTGAAGGGTTGCGATTCCGGCAAATGTAGCTGGCCTATTTCCCAGCAACAAAATAGCAACAAAATATGGAGTTGGATTCAAGTCGATAGGTGCTTTCTTTGTCTAGATATATAAGGGGAGATTGTAGCGTAATATTACGTCAGGTCCTCAGCCGTTTCTCGTAAACTAAGGCCGTGTGTGAATTGCGTTAAAATGTGTATTAAAACTTGACGTTTGGTTAAAATTTGACGTTTAGTTGAAAATGGGATCAAATTTAGCCATTTGCTGTGTGAATTGCGTTAAAAGGGATATTTTTAACCAACATTTCTGGGTAGAACTAGGAAGTTTCCCTCATGATTTAAGAAATTTCCCTCAACAAAAAATGTTTTTATCCACCTAGGTAAAATAATTTTGTGTACGAAAAGCCACTAAAGATAAGGAAACAAACTCTGTTATATTCATTTTTCTCGATTTTGCAGTGGTAATTTGATGTTTTGAGTCAACAGTAAAATGTCTTCAAACGAAAATTTCCTTTTTTGAATGATTGGTTCCTTCCATCTGGTCACACTGCCAAACATGTTTTCACAGCAAACATTTTCATTTTCAAAAGAAAACAAAAAACAATTTCGTGTTTCGATTTGAAAATATGATGAATTCAGTATTTTATTTATTTTATTGAAATATCAATCCGTAAAACGGAGAAAAACAGCACAAAACAACAAAACAAAACAAACTTTTCTATCATTCACGATTAAAAAATATATACGTCAAAATTTTAACCCATTTATCCTGCTCCACAGCTGGGTAAATTTTAACCCATTTTATTCACCACACTAGTGTCAAGTTTTAACCAAACGTCAAGTTTTAATACACATTTTAACGCAATTCACACACGGCCTAAGAGAGGTACAAAATCAATTCTTTCGGTACAAAATAGCAACAAATTAGCAACAAATTCCCAGATGGTCCCCGAGTCCGGCATATAAAATGGAGATTCTAGCGTAATATACGTGAAAAAATCATGGCTGAACTATTATAATGACATCATTGAACCAATAGCCCAAGGCTACACATTAATTCCGAACGGTGATATGGTAAAAATTCTAAGCATTTAAAATTGAATGCCTTGACCTCTTTATGTATTTCTAGATTGATTTTCCTCTCAAATCGACTGCTTTAAAAAACATGGGCATTGAATCGATGTCCACATGTTTGGTTAAACATTGCCAACATTCGTTCGGAGTCTCGATGTTATTGGCTTCGAATTCAAAAGACGAACTTTCGGAGCCAATGAAAATCACATACAGCGGAGATACGATGCCATGCGAAGATTTAATAGAGTTGGGGGCGGATTCTACAATCCTCATACATGAAGCAAAGATGGGAGATGAAGCGAAAATCAAAATGCACTGCACTGTTAGCCAGGCATTAAATGTAGCCCAAAAAATGAATGCCAAGCACACAATTCTGACACATTTCAGTCAGAGATATGCCAAATTGCCGAGAATACCTGAGGGCTTGTTAAATAATGTGGCGATTGCTTTTGATTTCATGCAGGTAATTGTTTGTTGGTCTTGTTAAAAAGGCTTTCACTTTTTTTCAATAGGTCTCGGTGGGCGATTTGAAGAACTTCTCCTCGATGTATCCAGTTATGAAATTGATGTTTTCCGAACATTATGAAGAATTGGAACGAAAAACTCAGATGAGATTGATAAAATCAGAACGGAAACGGAAGTCAACAACGTAGTTGTTAAGAGAATTTGTATTTATTTGAAACACTACTTGTTAACATTTGAATCTGTCCTGATGAAGCAGTCGCATACGGAGCCGCCGTCCAAGCAGCCATTCTAAGCGGCGACAAGAGCAGCCAAATTCAAGATGTCCTGCTCGTCGACGTAGCTCCATTGTCACTTGGTATCGAAACAGCGGGAGGAGTGATGGCGAAGATAATTGAACGCAACTGCAGGATACCTTGCAAGCAGACTCAAACCTTCTCCACCTATGCCGACAACCAGCCTGGTGTAACCATCAAAGTCTACGAAGGCGAACGTGCTATGACCAAAGACAACAATGTCTTGGGCACATTCGATCTCTCGGGCATCCCACCAGCACCCAGAGGAACATCACAGATCGAAGTGACATTCGACTTGGATGCCAACGTTATCTTGAACGTGTCCGCTAAGGAAACTGTAACAGGCAATACCAAGAATATCACCATCAAGAATGACAAGGGTCGCCTGTCGCAAGCCGAGATCGACAGAATGGTGAACGAGGCTGAGAGGTACCAAGAGGAAGATGAGAAGCAACGACAGAAGATCGCATCTCGCAACAGCCTTGAAAGCTATGTGTTCGGAGTGAAGCAAGCTGTCGATCAAGTTGGAGAGAAACTGAGCATCCAAGAGAAGGAAACTGCCCGCAACGCATGCGAGGGGACCATCAAATGGCTGGACGCAAACACATTGGCTGACAAGGAAGAATACGAAGACAGAAGAAGAGCCTCTCTAGTGTGTGTAGTCCGATAATGACGAAGATCCATAGTGGTGGAGCTAGTGGTCCACAGGGCTGTGGGCAGCAATCTGGAGGATTCGGTGTCCATACTGGACCCACTGTTGAAGAAGTAGATTAATTCTCGATTCCTAGTCTTTTTCAAAGACCATAGATAAGCATTAGACTAACTGAAAACTTGTACCTTTAAATTTAGAACGTAATGAAGCCTCACTGTCATTTTATTTAAGAAAAATAAAAAAAACTTTAAATTCAATTGAAAAAAAAATCAAATGTTTCATTTAAAAAGAAAGCATATATTTGGGAAGATTTTTTCAAGTTCGTGGGTTTAAATGCGACTCGTTCCTATGAGTCAAACAACTGACAAGAATGGTTCCAACTAAGCGGTTTGGTATCGGCGTAAGTCTACTCAATTCTTCACAGGCACTCAGAGAATTGCTTGAATGGAGTTAGAAAGTTAGTTGATCAAGAACCTGTGAGAGGATGGAGTTTTTCATGTCTTCTTGCTGGCGCATTTGTTCCTGTTGCTGTTGTTCTGTTTCTCTGGGTCATTGCCACCGCCACCCTAAAAAGGGGATTCAAGAAATCAATAGCCAGTCGCAATGTGATAGCCGTTCGATGAGAACGGCTGTATGTCCGCAGATCCCATGCACGCCCAAAGGCGTCCAAGCCTCCGGTGACTATCACACTTCCGTCGGATTGGAAAGCCAGGCGGTGGACAACTTTGGCGTGTCCTTTGGTCCAAATCTCACAGTCGCCATGAGGAATCGTAACAAGCTGTGGTCAGGAACCTTCCCGATGGATGGAACGGCAGTTTAGAGACTGTTGGGCATATGACCAGTTATATCAGCGATGGATTCTTCACTTGCATAGCTCCAGAGCTTGACAGCACCATCGTGCCCACACGAAGCCATCGAGACGACATGACTGTCATCCAAACGCCACCTACATAGCTGGCATGCCCACGAAGGGTCTGCTTTAGATCACAATCTGGCACACTCCAAACCTTACTAAAACCCGACCAGCTCGAAGTCATCATCAGACTTGAATCGTCATTAAAAGCACATCCACTAACTGGTCGATTATCACCAACCTGACTGCATAGTGGAGCCAGCGATTGAAGTCGCTTCTGCAGCTCCACCATTCGACCTGCTCTCGTGGCACTCGGAAGTTCCAAAAGGGCCTTTGCTTTTTCCAAACGCTGCTTAGCAAGTGGCAGCGAATAGTCGGCAATCCAGAATCGAGCTACTCGCAGTGATTCTGGTCCTTCATGGCACCACGTTGTCTCTTGTTATTTTTGCAACTGTTTGCGTTCCTCTTCTTCGGTTTGTTTTTGCTTGATGGCATTTTCACCCAAATTTGCTAGTAACTCCTTCAAACAACGTCGCCGTTTTGCTGGTCCTACACCAAAATAACAAATCGGTTCATTCAATTATCGTAGGTTCTTCTTGATTTCAGCGTCATCTGAACTTACATTTATTTGGCACGCTCAACGCTTCCTTTCAAATTCTTCCAATAGCGCCAACTTATCTTTGGAAACTTCTATTTCAATATCAAAATAATCATCGTCTATCTTAGATTCTGCAGGTGGTGCAGATGGAGGTTGTGGTTTTTTTTCGGTCAGCAGAAGCAACCACAGGTACTTGTGCTGTATTAGTAGGGTCGTAAGCATCTTCATCCGATTCGATGCCTTCCAAAGCAGTTTGCCGGTTGCGTTCGGTTTCTTCTAATGAACCATAATGTTTTGTCTTTGGCTAAATTTTTAGTGGTTTTTTACACAATTTTTGTGAAAATTTCCAAAAGTTATTATTAGATTCGACCCTTTCTTTGCATTTTTCTATAATTGAGAAATGAAAATGTCAAATATTGTTGACATTAGCTGTCAAAACTTTCACCACAGCAAATAAGAAACTAAGGGCCCGATTGTATTATTAATGTTGTTTGTTCTTAAGGGTGTCGCATACTATTTCGATTTTGTTTGCGTTCTATTTAAGATTTTTAATATTTTTGATACAAATATTGGTAAATAATATTGTAATTTTATGCTAAAAGTGCAATGAAATAAAGTAATATATTTATTTTTCATATTACATGCATTTTTTTGCATGTTAAGGTTTTTTTTGAAAAATTTGAGCTCAACGGAATCTAGTTTTTTTGAAATTTGAGCTAGAGGATTTACACCACGACTGGAATGGGCCCACATGCCTTAAAATTGCATAAGTATTAGTGAGAGGTCCCATAAGAAATGCATTGGGAAACTAACACTTATGCACTTTTAAGGTATAAATGTGAAAATTTCAGCTTGTAGGCCGAAAGAGAGCGAACCACCGAAGTCGGGCCTCTAGGTAATATATGTCCTCTATGGTTACGGGAAGCAAGTGAATCATAACACCATCAACATCTGTTTCCCACATAATGTACAAAAATTACTTTTAACATCCCTGCGCTCCCGCTGCCAACATTGAAAACAAAAAATTGTACAAACTGCGAAGATGCCGCAATTTGATTGGCTGAAATCTCTACACAAGCCGACAAAATCCAAGCCAATTACGTTCACCATTTGAAAATAGAAATTTCACAATTTCCATTCTCGTTTTAGTTCTCGAAAGAAGCAGACGTGTATCCGGAATAGTGTGTGAAGTTTTAAGTGAAAAGTAAATTTTTTTCAATCACCTCAGGTGCATCGCTGAATCACCTTGAATTAGCCGGGATAATAATTAGGTTCAACGGTAAACCATCTTCAAAACATATTTAATGAAAACAATCAACAAAAAAACTACATTTAAAGGAATTGCTTATTTATTTTAGTATTTTTCGACGTTTTTTTTCGTCCACCACTCCCTTCTTCTCCAATTATACATAGAATATATACATATATCTGCATATATACATACAATATGTATATTTTTTGTCCGATAATCTAGAGCGCATTTAAAGTGCCTGTGCCTTGTTTTAACTAGCAGTTCTGCTACTCCGATTCCTAAATTCAATTGATCGTCAAAAATTTAAAACCATCGCGTCGATAACACTGAAATCGCAATGGAAAAGCTGATCTCATGAATAAAAAAAATTTGCGAACGACGCCATCTTGAATAGGGTGTTGTACACCATCGAAATTACTATCTCTTCGAATAATTAAATTTTCCATATGCTCTCGTTTGTACTCTTGCTTGCAATCGCCTCTACGAAGAATCAATCCAAAAATATCGTTTTTGAAGCTGAATCAAGATAGAACAAGACACAATCACCTTATTTGTTGAAAATAATTGCTGATACGCCGTTAACTTAAACTAAAGCACATTTTATTGATCCCTTCGGACTGTGCGCAAATAAAAAAAAAATAATTGCTACTCCACACAAGATTAACTCCGCTGAAATCGTATTATTTCATCCTCTTCCTCAACAATCAATATATATCCTTCGTTTTTTTGGAGAACATGACGCATGCATTAATTTCTTCATCGTCACAAATCACGAATATTTTCTTTTATTTTCGAAAATTACATAAATGTTACATCGATCGCATACTGAAAAGGGGTGTGGGACTCTGTGTAGATACATCTTGTTCCCTAGATACCGTTTTTATTAATTAATTTAAATGTAGAAACTCAAAGAACAGGAAATCGATATTTGCACGACATGCGTGGTCTTGTCGTCGAAGCCGGAGGGTGGTTTAGCGGTCGTCGTCGGTAGGTATACCAAGAACAATACATAGACACCATTTTCTAGCCACTCTGGATGGGGGAGATTCTTGCTCTTGCTTCTCTTCAGTCACGTAGCACGGACGTAGTGTTGGTAGCTTGTGTGCTTGTTTACCCACTTAAAATGGCGTTTTGCGGCCTCAAGAAGAAATTTAAATATATTTTGACAAACACATTTTCGTCCTCGGTTATATTTTGTCTGTTTTCAAGTATTTGCTGATTAAACACAAGTTGACTGATTGAAAAATGTGTTATCTTTCCAAAAACAAGCATCTCATGTGAAGTAAACAACGCACTTGCTAATCTTTATCGCGTAGTTATTCACAGACGGCTCTGGCTTTCATAAATAACAAATGTCAAGTCGCGAATGGTAATTCACAGTCTTCACCGAAGTTGCCGCCATGACGATGACTGGATTAGTATATAAATGGCGACCGGCCCGTGAATAGAGAGGAACCGGTTTCCCAACTTCAATTTCATCAGTATTCTTTTGAATTTTCGAAAAAGTCATCGACCGTCGCGTCGTTCATTTTGTTGTAATGTAGGCACACTCATAAAACATCATCCGACTTGTACAATCATCTAGAACAGTAGTATAGTTGTTTTTTAACTTTAACATGATTTGGAGTAGAATTAGCGCACTCATTTCAAACGTCCCACATTCCTCCGATTCGGTATGCGATCCCAAATGAAGCAAAAAAAAAAAAAAAAACAACGAAACCGATTTATGTCATCCAATGTTTGTAGCTAAGAACAGAACTGGAGAAACTGTACACACTATTGTTTTATATTTCGCTGTTACTTTATCACGTATATATTCGCCGATATTTTTTTGTTATACTGCTACTACTAGTAACCTACTATTCTACATGCAATTATCAATATAAGAAAAATCAAATTCACATTTACTTCAATCCTATCAAAGAACGAATACCTTTACCTACTATTATCAAAACATTCCACAGTCAACTGGAAGTCGTCGTAGCAACTCTTCGTAGGCAAGGTCGTCGTAGTCTTCGTAGTCATCGAGAGTTAACAGAGTTCTTCAGCGCTCTTCGTGTCAACGCATCGTCTCAAGCTCAAGCCAGTCCGGCGGCGCATATTTAAAGCACATAAACAACAAACAAGTACAGAAACATGAGTGACAGTCGAGGCACACGCGTCTATGTCGGCAATCTAACTGACAAAGTTAAAAAGGAGGATCTGGAAGGAGAATTCACTAAGTATGGTAAATTAAACTCTGTTTGGGTTGCTTTCAATCCCCCAGGTTTTGCGTTCGTCGAATTCGAGAACCGCGACGAGGCCGAGAAGGCATGCGACATTCTAAATGGCTCCGAAATTCTTGGATCGCAATTGCGAGTTGAAATCTCAAAGGGCCATCCCAGACAAGGACGCCGCGGTGGTGGCGGCCGTGATTTTGGTCGTCGTCAAGGCGGTGGAGGCGGCGGCGGCGGTGGTGGTTTCCGTGGCCCGCGCAGCAGCAGCGGCGGCGGATTCCGTTCATCTCGCGGACCACCCGGTCGCGGTTACAGTCAAGACAATGGATACGGTTCGTCAGGAGGTGGTCGACGAGGCGGTAGCGGCGGCTACGGTGGTAGCAGTCGAGACAGCGGCGGTTTCAGTGGTCGACGTGATGGTTTTGGTGGGGGTGGTCGCGACAGCGGCCGTTCCTACGGAGGTGGTGGTGGCGGATTTAGCAGCGGTGGACGAAGTGGCGGCAGCGGTGGTGGCGGTCGATTCCGCTCCCGATCACCAGCCGGCGGCGGCCGAAGATTTTAAGCTAACTATTTAGAATTTACTCATTAAATATATAAAACTACACATAATAATTATACACTAGACATTGCTGTATGACTAAAATACGTTTTTGAATTCAATCTTACTGCATTAAAAGAAGACAAGAAACAGAAAAGTAAAATCAAAACAAACAGAGCAAGCCGTGTGTGTTGCGTGCGGCGAGTATTTAGATTTTATTTCCTAAATGTTAGGTTTTTAAATAGAACTCAAAGAGAAAACAAGCAAAATAATGAAAACGACTAAAAAAAACCGTAAATTCTTCCTTTCTTTTTTTATTTTGCCAAGAGACGAAAGCATTTTTTTGAAATTTTTTAAATTGAAGAGAAAACTATTTGGAAATATGAAAATGTATGGAAAGTATTCGATTTACAAACTTCTGAGGGAAGAAGCTGTACGATCTATGTTTTTGTCCAAATGAAACTCCCTACATCCTCTAACAAGACTTAAGCAAAATAAATGAATGAATTATGATAGGAAAACGCATTTGTTCTTATTTTATTTGAGGAGATTTCAGCTCATTGGAACGTAAGTATCAAGTTTGGACCGTGGCTGTGTAGAGGTTAGAGACGAAAGAATCGTCGCTTTGCTGGAATTTGAACCCTTTCTTACTTCATTTGGATCTGCTTGACTGGTTCACTAATTGACCTTCGCGATCAAGTGACATTTAAGCCAAGAACTCGGTTAGCATTGAAAATAAGTGCAACGGCAGGTTGCGGTTCGACAGCAAGTGCAATTAAAGATTTATGGCCCCTTTATTGGACTTTCTTGACTATGTGCTTAAAATGTCTTCAAAATAATACTTTCTCAACGTTCTGTGTTTATCACGATCTCATTTTATTCAGAATTCAATTTTGCTAGACTAGTTTACTTGGTTGAAACGCGAGTACGCTTATTCCAAGAGAAATTTACGCCATAGTTCTTGACACGTTCCTTTTTGGGCTTTTCCTGGCCATCGACGTACCACCTCAATCCGTTCTTTTCACAATGCGCAATTGCTTCGTCCTTGGAATTAAACTCAACCTGCATGTTCGATAGTGGATCTCCTCTAAAATCAAAATAAAATTCAATTAGCAGTGTGTTAAACTAGTGAGAACAACCAACTTACGTAGATGCCCAGCCCATCAAAGGATTCTCCCAGCGTTCACGATTATCAAACTCAATTTGCCAATTCTGAATGTTATTGGTGCCACTTTGCATTGCATTCTTAGGAGGCATGTGAATTCGAACTCTCCTTGTCTTCACATGTTCCGATGGAACTCCAGATATTGGACTGATATCAACCTACAATTTTTGATGTAAGAACTGATCCAATTCCTTAAGAATAGTTATTTACCTTGACGGGAACTGTGATGGTTCCTGCAAGCTTATTTTTCTGTTCAATCTCTTCTGGTCTGGCTAGGGCAGTCGACACATCAATAAGTGGTGCTTCGCGTTTGCCTACGGACGCACAACGAACAATAGGAGCAGCTAGCTTGGCCCTATCGAAGAGATAACTTTATTAGTGAGATTGTTGACTTTTAAGTTAATTATTTTTTGTTAAATACCAATTATTGGCAATTTGGGGTTTGCCGAAAACTTTAATTATTGCGGACATTCTCTTGAATTTTACTCGATTATGTAAAGAACAAATGTCCGATGACAGTTAAATGACATTTCTTCCTGAAGCAGCTGTCAAAATGGGAATTTTGAATTTTCTTAAGCTCCGTTTTCACTAGGCAATCGAAATCAAATGGGAATTTTTTGAGCAAGATATGAAATTTACCCTTTTATTTTCAGAAGTAGTCTTTTTGAAGCCAAAAAAAGCAGATCCATATTCCAGAAATCTGGTAGAGCTGGTTGTTAGTTCTTAAATTGTGATAAATAGGATGAAACTTAAGGATATTTTGTTGTATATCTCTTCCTGATTTTATGATTGTCCTTAAAAGGACATTTGGTTTTTTTCTTTAAAGCAGGATATCCTTAAGTTTCATCCTCTTTATCACAGTTAAGTAATTCGGATCTTCTTTTTTGGCTTCGAAAAGGACTACTTCTGGAAGTAAAAGGGTAAATTTGAACAATTATTCGAATATTTTAAAACTTGTATTCAATTTATTGAATTTATCGTTGGGTGTAAGCCCAGATACGTGGCTCAAAATTCTCAACACTTTCTGTTGCTCACTCATAATGACAAATCGGTCAACTGTCAACGTGACATTTCCTTTAAAAGAAAATAAATCAAATAAACAGCTGTAGTGCGTAGTATTTGTGATTTTGTTTATCAAAATTTATAAACAAGAAAAATGAAGAAAATCACAGAATCTCATCCTAAAAATTTAATAGAACAGTATTTAAAAACCTCAAATAAACTTAAAAAGTTTGATAGAGTGGTATTCAAGTATGTACCTCCAGCGAAAGACTTGTGAACAGTTTTCTACAAACTTGTTTAATTTTAGGAGGTTTGCACCGAACGTATGCGAAGTATTGAACGATTTTAATGAACTTGCACTGAAATTTGAGGATGCTGGTATTTATCAGTATGCTGCAATGTGTTACCTTGGTTCCGCCAAATGCGAAAAGAGCAATGGTAATTTCTCAAGTAAGACTCAATCGAAAACATCACTTAACCTTGTTGCAAATTGTAGGAAATAACTTGTGCGAAGTCAATTGTTATCTCAAATCGGCACGAGCCTTCCTTAAGGCCAACCAGATATCTGAGGACTTACAAATGCGTTCCAATAAAGGAGAATATCTAGAAGTAATTTTTCTTTTTCTCATTTTAAAATCAAAAGTAAATTTAACCTTCTTAGGGAGCTCTGAAATCATATTACCAAGCATTATCCAGAGTAGCAGACGACGGCGTTCTTAAAGCTGCAATTATTCGTGAAACAACAGCAGTGAACAGCAACTACGACGGAACCAGTACATTCTCTTCACCAAGCCACAGAATCTACGACTTGGAGATGTCGGCAAAGAAGAATATCGAAACTGGAGATTATTTGGGAGCCCTAGAACGACTCACAGACATCTATGACAACTTAACGGAACGGAAGAAGCAACATCTGTACTCCGATTTGCTGAAGGAAATAGAAGTTTGTCGTCTTCTTCTCTTGGTCATTTTAGATTTGCCTCCGTCCAGACAGTCACCCTCGCATATTAAACTCATAGAACACTATTATAACTTTTGCAAGGGCAATGGAGGCAATGATTCGAACATGGTATCACCTTCTCCGTATCCAATGGATAGTTTGGATTTAATTTCGTTCGATTTGAAGTGTATTCTATCGGATATAGTGACTGCTTGGCACCATGACGATAAAAGCCAACTGGGAAATGCAATTGACGAGCTCTGTGACCTCCGAGATATGAGTTCCATGGAACACATCCTAATTGAAAACATTATGAAGAGTTTAATCAGAGTTTAAAATAAATATAAGAGTTTTAGTTGCGATTAATAATTACGCTAAAATAAATATACATATTCCATCTGACTCCTAGAATTTCCTCCAACTTGGTCTTCGTATGTGCATCACTTCGCTCAACACCAACAACAGCTTTGGAGGTGCTTCTAAACCTCACACCTCTAGACATCTTCTCCAAAATGGTGGCAGCCAGCTCATGCGTAAGGCTTAGACCCACCTCTCAATGGATCAGTAACAATACTGGTCATACTACTATCTAAGACAATTTCAGATCGCTTAGGCTATACCACCCCAAAAATGGTATTCGATAATAACTTCCATGTTTCCATCACTTCAAGATATTCTTGGGAAGAAGAAAGACCTCAGGAAGAAAACACGATACACTTCTTTACAGACGGTTCAAAGACCGACTACAGCGTTGGAAGTGGCATCTACTCGAAACAACTTATTCTCGGTCTATAATATAGACTTCCCAATCGATAAAGTGTGTTCCAGGCAGAAGTAATGGCGATAAAAGAGGCACTATCGTGGCTCAAAGAAAACGTTATTTCTTGCAAGGATATACGTATCTTCTCGGACAGCCAACCCGCTCCCAAATCTCTCGCATCTGTCTCCACAAACTCTCTAATAGTCCACGATTGTCGATCATCTCTGAATGAGATGACAGAACAGTTTAAAATTCACCTCATTTGGGTGCCGGGTCACAGAGGTTAGGTTAGGTTAGGTTTAGGGGCTGACAGTTGATGTCATTACCGTCACACTTAGATCAATACAGATCCATTGTGATACCCGCGAGTATTGCTACTCAAGCTAATAAGAAAGACATATGTGTTCAGTTAGTCAAGCCATTTAGAGGCCTTGACGAAGTTCAGGATGTTAGTACCTGGCGTACTAGAGAGTTCCTCTAAATCCCCAAAAAAAAATTGCCAAGCATTTTCTTCCTTTGATGGGAAAGTGCGGGACAGTGACACAGAAAGTGCGAAGTATCTTCATGCACCTCCTCGTCTCCGCATCCTCTGCATAGATCATCTGAACTGATTCTCATCTTCATATGATAACCTAACAGATTATGTCCGGTGATTATGCTCACAAGAGATCGAAGTGATCCCTTGTGTAGCTGCATAATTTTTTCCGTTCTTTGTTTGTTAAAACAGGGCCAGATCTTTCTTGTTGCCGGGCCACAGAGACATTCCGGGAAATTTCAAAGCCTATGAGTTTGCCAACACCGAAACACTTCTGCCCACTGTTAGACAAGGACACAACATAGGAACACCACTTGCTTCATGCAAACATCTTCTCAAACAATATGCTCTGGAATCAACAAATGCTAAATGGTTACAGGGTACCACCTGCCTAGCAACCAAACAAATATGGCCAAACATAGACCTGAAGCGGTCAAAAGGCTTGATTTCCCTGAACAGACAAAGTATAAGCTCCACAATTGAAGTCATAACATTGCCTCATAGGTAGACATGCTTTGAGGCTAGGGGTCTACACAAATGACAAAGCTGCTTGGACGAGGAGGAAGAGGAAACACCTCCTATGTTCATGTCCGGCACTCTCCAATAAATCGAACAACTATCTCAGTAATCCCTGTCTCTCTTATGTTATTCTCCCATGAGTAACTTCTTCAGTGGTATCACAATGGGCCCTTGAGGTCTAAATGAGTTAACAACATCTAGACAGCCACTCTAACCTAACCTGGTCTTCGTTACGGAAATTCAGTATTTCTTGTCGTTATCCTCGGTTTCCTTCTCAATTGGTTTTCTGCTACAAAAATACCTTTTCATCAAAATGAGTACGTACAAAAACATTCGCACAATTTTTTAAAGAATTCTGGCTTTCGAATTCTTGCGAAATGAACAGCACATCAATTCGCTTTAAAAAAAAAACACGTATACGCCACAGTGCACCAACATCAGCTTAGTGTGTACCTTGGAAGAACATGTTGATGAAGAACATTGGAAAAAAATTCGTTTCACCCCTTTTATGTGCATTAAAAAATGTTTGAAAAGTTTCTCCCTCGTTTTTTATGATTAATAAAGAAAAAATTCAAACCCATTCCCGCAGTCAGCACTTTATTAGGTTTTGCAAAATAACGAAACACATTTATTCAAACCACAAGTACGTACTCAAACAAAATTGTTTATTCATTTGTTTTGCCCACAATTTGCGATTAGCCAAATCATTTCTCTCACTCGTGCCTACAGGTGCCCGCAAGCAATTAAAGCCAAAATAATTCCAAACAAAAACAACAAATTACTAAAAAATAAATGTTTGTCTATAAAAAGCGAACAAAACCAAACAATGTAGGCTGAAGTACAAGAACACCCACCAAAGCTTCATTCTTTCATTTTTAGACAAAATTGTTTACACAAAGTCCAAAGGAAAAAACCTCATTTTCAAAATTAACTTCACAGACATTTATACACCTGTAATCATATTTAGAACGAAATCTCTTTGCCGTCATCCCTCATGCATGCTTTCAATTTAAACATTTTTTTGTCTGTTCGTATTTGTTTTTATTTCCTATAATTGACTCATAATCACGTCAGCACCCTGCGCCGGATTAAGCTAACAGAAATGAAACCCTCTCCGTGAGTACGGCGCTGCCATTGCTGGTATTGAGTTAAGGTAGGTACATCCACCATCCCGCAACAACAACAACAGTAAAATAGTGTCAGTGGGGTAGTTGGTCCACCGTCAAACTGCTGTTCGCCTCGCCGCCGTGAACTTTTCACACGCATAAAGTAATGTGCGCCCCATGGAAGAATCAGTCGATTCAGGAGCTTTTCGCCATTTAAACGTGTCCCCTTAATGCGCTGGTCCCGGTAGCGCTCAGCTCAGTGTTTGCCATTCCACAAGAGTGAATTTTAAGTTTTTTTTTTGTTTTGGGTGGTTTTTTTTTTAATACTGCTGCTGGTAAAGTGAACTCAACTGTTGTCCGTATCTCCGTGTGTCGTTTGGTTATCCTTTGTGTGTAGAATAATTTTTATTTTTATAATAGAGTATCCCTTGTTTGCTATCCTTTCAATAACAGAAATATTCAATTGACAAAGTGGAAAAAGTTATGAAAATGCTTCCGTCAAAGTTTCGTGCCTCGGAGTAGAGTTTTTCCGCAGGACGAGCGACGTGTAAGTAAAAATCGTCAGTGTTTCAATTTCAACATGAAAAATTCAAGAGAACTTAACAATTTTAAAGTTTAAACTCCGAAAAAATAGTACAAAAGTGATGGACGGAAAAATCGATGCGGTAAAATGACTGCGAAAATAAAAATACAAAAAGAACTCGGTTCCCAGGAAGAGAACTTCCTTCCCTAGAATATTTCGATTTCCAGTGAAAAAATAACTCTACCGCTCCACAAATTTTAAACAAAAGATCCTTTTCAGAGTCAAAATTGCTAAACAATCATAATTTGCCTTCAAATAAGTCAAAAGGCTCATTTTGCAAATTTCAATTATAATCCTTCCAAAACCAGAAAAAAACACTATTTCATACGCCTTCTTTAGTATATGTACGAATGTATGTACGTCGATCGATCCAAGAGCTTTATGTTCTTCCACCCGCTATTCTCAGTTCCGACATCGCGTATTGGCATATAGGGACTCGCAAGTGTTGTTAGTAGGGTCGGATACGTCTTGAAATGGTGGGGAAGTGCGGCATAGCAAAATGAATTTCTCATAGACGTGAGTTCCTAGCAAGGCAGTTTTCAGACGTTCCATTCGAATTTAGAAAAATATACAAAATGTTATTTCTTCACGAGTCCGTAATTCAAATATCGCGGCGCAATTTGTTTATAAAATTTATCTGAGTTTGCCTTTTAATAGACACTTCACACACTCATCGTCATCTTTCCTGAGTGTTGTGTGTTTGAAAAGTTAAAAGTGGATACCCCGAGTGCGGTTTTGTGTGTCTGTTCTTCTTTTGTTTGAAATGAAAACTGTTGATTTGGGATGTCAAATTGTTCATAATGCTCCTTTGAAGAACGAGATAATAATCCAGGGAAGCCAATTCGAGATGTCATGTCAATATGCACTTATAGTCAAGTAATTTAGATACGGGTGCATTCATCTCATATGCCGTTGTCGGTCGTGTTTCATAGTCGTAGCCATGTAAACAAGATGAATCCATTTGGTGTCGGAAAGTATACATCAGGATATCCGTTTTGTACGCATGTCTGCTCTCGGTTTTTGCTCTTTAGACGTTATTTAGTTCAAAGATGATGATTTCACTTTGCAGAGCTTTGAAAAGTGCACGCGGGAAATCATATGTGCTGTTCATTGTGCATTCGACATTTAGATTGCCGGATTAGCAGCCTTAGATAAACAATTACGTTACGATATGTAGGCTTATTGTTCCTACGCACTGGAGTGAATTAATTGACGTTTGATGTCGAGAATGACAATCAGCGCAAGCATTTGGCATGTTTTGGCATTTGGATATTTCAAGAAACTGTCAGGAATCATGGCTTCAGAATGTTTAGACTTTCCTTTCGGTTAGTTAAATTAAAACGAATTCTTGAAAGGCCTTGTGACTACGTGAGAGGTTGTCATTATTTCACTGTTTCGTACGCCAATTTGTCCAACACTTACCCGCTGACTAGACAAGAGGCAAGGCAAAACTCACAAGAATCTGTCACAGCCTAAGTTATTGACTTATTTTTTTTACTTACTAACTTAATTAACCGGCTCACAATCCATGAAGGATCTCAGCCTGAGATACTGCAACCTTCCATCGGGAACGGTCCCTCGCATGCACTCTCCAGTCGCCGAAACCAAGCGCTCTGGCATCCGCAATTACTTGGTCCTTGTACCATAGATTCGATCTTCCTTGTCGTCTCGAACCTGGGGGCTGCGATGAGAAGACTTTCTTAGCTGGAGCGTTGCCGTCCATTTTCGCTCGATGTGGCTGAGCCAGTGTAGTCGTCATCCACAGCTGTATCGTACAGTTCGCGGTTGAACCTTCTTCTCCATTCGCCATCGTCGCATACGGGACCGAAAATCCGTCGAAAAATTTCTCTTTTGAAAGTGCCCAGTATCAATTCCCCTATTTTTACTCATCGTCCAACACTCGGCGCAGTACAGTTGGACTGGTAAAACTAAAGTTTTGTATAGCAGACACTTTGTCTTTCGAGTGAGGAGTTTTGAACCCAGCTGTTTTGCCGAACCGAAATTGCTGCTACCAACAGTGACGTTTTTTCCTAGGCGGTGCGGTGGACAGACGTTGTTTTTTTTTTTTTTTTTTTGATAGACGTACTTTGTTTTGTCCTCCTTCACTTCAAGACGAGTTTCGCCTGTTCTTCAATCGCTGTGTAGGCCTCAAGCGCAGCTCTCTGGATCGACCGATGATGTCTATGTCGTCCGCACTGCCTAAGAGCTGGGTGGATTTGTTGAAGATAGTGTTTTCCGTGCTCACACTTGCCTTGTGCACTATCTGCTCCAGAACTATGTTGAAGAAATCACATGACAGCGCATTTCTTTGTCTGAGTCCTGCGCATGTTTGAAACAACTCGGATGAGTTGTTACCCATTTGCACACTGCACTACGTATTGTTTAGCGTCATGCGGAAGAGCTGAATCAGTTTGTTTGGGATCCCGAATTTAGACATTACCATCGGCTTTTGGATGGCTCTTTCTACCTCTACTGTGCTGGGGGCTGGGACTGGGTCTTCATTGACTGGTCTTGCTAGACGTCAATTTGCTACAATTTCTTTGAACAACTTTTCCTTTACCTTGTTAGCTGGCTCCAACTAAAGTACAATTTCCAGGACACTAACGCACCAAGGAATACACAATTTAAAAACTCTTTGAATACACATTTTCCAAACTTAATATTTTTTATTTCTATTTTCTACAGATGCACAAAATTGAATCTACACAATGTTCCCAAGATAAGAGTAAACAATCAGCGAATTACATTAATTCATTTATGTAATTTGTTATAATTGTTGAATGTTGATGAAAACAACTTTTTTCGTTCAGTATTTTGAAGTGAAACGAAAAAGTCGTTGCAAGGTATGACCCGTAGTACGTGTATCATATTGATTATCCAAAGGAAGCTACTCCTCTTAATATAGATTTTTTTTGATTTTTTGACAATTTTCTAGCAATGAATCTTATTAACATGGATTCCGAAAACCGCGTTGTTCTCAACGTGGGTGGAATCCGACATGAAACCTATAAAGCGACCCTAAAAAAGATTCCCGCCACCCGGCTGTCTAGACTCACAGAAGCGTTGGCCAACTACGATCCTATATTGAATGAGTATTTCTTTGATCGGCATCCAGGAGTATTTGCCCAAGTATTGAATTATTATAGGTAAGATTTTTTTTTGCATCAAAGCATTGTGTCTTTAAACACTTTCTTGTTTTAGGACTGGAAAGCTTCACTATCCAACCGATGTTTGCGGTCCACTGTTCGAGGAGGAATTGGAATTCTGGGGCCTGGATTCGAATCAGGTTGAGCCATGTTGTTGGATGACTTATACTCAGGTAAACATACGCATTGTCTTATGACCAAACCCATTTGACTGACCATGATGCTTGTACAGCATCGTGATACGCAAGAAACATTAGCAGTATTGGACAGACTGGATTTGGATACAGAAAAACCTTCCGAGGAGGAATTGGCTCGCAAATTTGGTTTCGAAGAGGACTACTTTAAGGGGACACTCTCCTGGTGGCAAGAAATGAAACCTCGCATCTGGTCACTATTTGACGAGCCCTATAGTTCTAATGCAGCTAAGGTGAGAATTCCTCAATTTGACAAGGAACCTCATGTACATGTTCTTGTTTTTCTTTTAGATAATTGGTGTTGTGTCAGTGTTCTTCATATGTATTTCAATTTTATCGTTTTGCCTTAAGACCCACCCTGACATGAGGGTGCCTGTTATCAAAAACATAACCGTTCGAACAGCAAATGGAAGCTTAGCCTGGGTCCTCGATAAAACCACAACGAATGCCCACATTGCATTCTTCTACATAGAATGCGTCTGCAATGCTTGGTTTACATTTGAGATTCTGGTAAGTTCATTCATTACCTGCAATTCTACTAAATTTGATTGATTTTCTGTGACCTCTCCTTTGTACAATTTCCAATTTTATAGGTTAGATTCATTTCATCACCAAATAAATGTGAATTCATTAAGTCATCTGTTAACATCATAGATTACATTGCAACGCTTAGCTTTTATATTGATTTAGTGCTCCAGACATTTGCGTCACATCTTGAAAATGCTGACATTCTAGAATTCTTCTCTATAATTAGAATAATGCGGTTGTTCAAACTGACGCGTCATTCGTCGGGGTTGAAAATTCTAATACAGACATTTCGGGCATCGGCCAAAGAGCTGACGCTGCTGGTGTTCTTTTTAGTATTAGGCATCGTCATATTTGCTAGTTTAGTTTATTATGCAGAGAGGATACAGACAAACCCGCATAACGATTTCAATAGCATACCGTTGGGATTATGGTGGGCCTTGGTAACGATGACCACGGTCGGCTATGGCGATATGGCTCCTAAAACCTACATCGGAATGTTTGTTGGTGCTTTGTGTGCATTGGCCGGTGTACTTACGATTGCACTGCCAGTTCCGGTCATAGTAAGTAATTTTGCAATGTATTACTCGCACACACAAGCTCGAGCAAAGCTGCCTAAGAAACGCCGACGAGTACTTCCAGTCGAACAGCCTAGACAGCAACCAAGACTTCCAGGTGAGTACCGAAAATTGTTGCTGTATATGTTATGAACACAAACACACTTAGCGATAGAAATGATTGTACATATTTGTGTAAAACAAAATGTAAATCGTGCAAAATAAATTACCAAAGTAATATTTGATGTAAATATAATATAATGCTCAATAAACGCTTGGTAACTAGCAGGCCCGTGCTCGCGCTGCGCTACTGCTGCTTCGCCTAATTTTCACGTAATATTGCTCACGGTTCCAAAAGACGAGTATATCATGCTGGTAACCTAAAAAAATGTATTATTAAGTTTTTGGTAGAGATTTCGATCTCAGTTAAATGACGTTAAAGGCTTTAATCTGCCCAGTTGTCAATAGTGAGTCTTCCTGACGACACCGAGTCGTCTGGAATTTCGGTTCGACTTTGAAGGAGGTGGGAGAGAGAATCAAAAACAGAAAGGACAGAAATGTCATGAAAGATAAGACTCTCCCGCCTTAAGGTGCAAGGACTCTTGAATGATTAAATTCATATATGAATCTCCATTAGGAAAATTCAAGTTCAGAAGCATAAATACTTCTGAACTGAACGCTTTGTGATTCTCGCTTTTCAATTCCAATCATCACACAGGTCAACCGGGAGCGCCGAGCGGTTGTGGAACTCCAGGCTCTGGACCACCAATGGGTTCCGGTGGCACAGGACCCCGAAGGATGAATAATAAGACAAAAGATTTAGTTAGTCCAAAGTCAGGTATGTATATCACTTTGCTTCACCTACATACATATATTATTTACACATTTATACAAAAATAAATTTAAAAAAAATCATACAAGAGTGTAAATATGTACTATGTACCTTTAAAAGCTTAAAGCCAATTGCCAAACATCAAATACGGTTCTACAATATTTTGAAAAAAAAAACATAAAACACAAGACACTTGGTACACGGGCCTTAGAGCTTCTTGCTTTAGTTCCCCCGAACACAAATATTTCACGCGTTCGCTATTCAAGAAAATCTAGGAACACCATATTTCGCTCGCTCTTACGCCAAATTTCAAGCATATCCCTCTGCTTTTTGAGTGTCTCCATCAAATGCTTCAAAGCTTCTATTGCGGCTAAGATATATTGTTATTTTTTAATTTTTTGATTGCAGCTCTTAAACATAAAAATACAAAAAAATAATCTCACAATATTGTTCTATTAACAACACTAACCACAGTACACGCTACACACCACTACCCTAACCACCACACCGACACCACCATCATCATGATTACATCCAGGGTTATGCCAATCCTAGACAGAAGACATCAAGTTAATTACCTATTATTGGATAGTATTGTTTGCTTTTTCTCTCTCATTCTTTTGGTATTTATCAGATGAATATTTGGCTATGATTGGCAAAAACTCAAAAGATGGCAAAATGGGTCGGCTTCTTTGAAAGTAGGACACACAGCGCTCTTGTCGTCACCGCCGTCGCCGCTGCTGCAGTTATCCAAATTCAAAAAATTAGTACCTTAGCATCCTCACAAAAAAAGCCACACTGGATGGCCATAACTCCTTATGCTTCCCCCATATAGCCATCTTGTTTAACTAGAACCGTTAGTTGTAGCATATTTTGTATAACGGCTACTTGTTAGGAGATCTCACAAAATCGGACAGCTGCGTCCATCGTACGTAAACAATTTATGTGATTTCTGCAAAATGCAGAGCTTTTAACCTTTTGCCTTTTTGTACTTGTATCTTTATTTAATTCACAATCTATTTCTCAATTATTCATCATAGCTTTTAAATGTTGTGTGTTAAGTTTTATTTTTGTGTGTGTTAACTTTTGTATCTGTTTCTGTGTTGTTGTCTGAACATAAAAGCTGGTTTGATTTTTATCGCCCAGCAAAAATGTTTGTGTGTAAGTGTAATTGACATTGAATGAAAGAGGTTGGTTGCTTTCTTTTAATTTAAGTTTTTTTAATTATTTATTTTTTGTTTGAAGAAACCTACTTATGTCTTTAAAACACTAACAGTCTCGATTCTGAGGAATGAAATATGCATTCAAAATGTAGCTCCTTTATTTACTTTACCTACTTTCAAAGTGAGGGATTTTGTGTAACTTCAAATAGTTTTTAAGATTCTTAATTGAGCTCTTTTCTTTTGAGAACTTTTGTAGACTAAGTTTATTCCAACGAATTCATAGCATCTCGCAACAAGAATATATGAAAGTATATGCCTCTCATGCGTCAATGATTCCATAGGACAAATCTGCTTTCGCACTCGTGTTGTGGCGAGAGTCCTAAAAGATCTCAACATACATAAATCCCCTAGTCCGAATGGTATCCTCGCTATTATTCGGAAGAGGTGTTCTTCCACGCTAGCAAAACTCTTGCGTAAACTTTTCCATCTATATATTCTTCTGGGCTCGTTTCGAGCAGTAGGAAAACAGCATATGTCCAGCCAATTCCAAAAAAGGCGAATCTTCTTCTCCATGCAAATATCGACCAATTGCACCGACGACCCTTCTTTCTAAGGTCATTTAAACGCTGATAAACTATCAGCTCAAGAAATATCTCGAAGACCGAACGCTTCTTAATGACCGGCAGTACGGCTTTCGCAGCAACAGCTCAATTGGTGATCTGATGGTTTATCTCACCGAACAATGGAACAAATCTTTACATCGTTTTGGAGAAAGTCTGATTGTTGCACTTGGTATTTCAAAGGCATTTGATAGAGTTTGGCACCAGACTCTCTTATCGAAAATATGTACGTGCTTTCGGAATCGATGAATCCCTCCTTCGTTGGATTAGAAACTTTCTTTTGAACCGTTCAATAAAAGTTCTACTCGACGGATTCAAGTCTGAAACCCACAATATAAATGCTGGTGTCCCACGGGGCTCCGTTTTGTCTCCGACCCTCTTTCTCATTTTTATAAATGATCTCCTTGTTTCGCTGACGATAGTACCCTTTTAGCTTTTCTTATTCGTTCGGATGTGGAACTGCAACGGCAAAGTATGATAAGCTCATTAAACTCTGACTTAAACAGCATTGTAAAATGGGGAATAAAAAACCGAAATGCTTCAAAAACCCAATTCTGTCTTGTATCGTTAAAATGAAACATACCCCCTTTGCCACTGTCCATTCTCGGTATGTGCATCACTGATAATCTCTTGTGGAACGAGCACATATGCGTTGTTGCCAAAAATTCTGCAAGATGTTTGGGTTTCTTAAGACGGTGAAAGAAATTCTTCTCCCCATTGCTCCAGCTACATACTTAAGCCTCTTGGATCGTGTTCAAAAAAAGCCGTAGGAATGATCGGTGATAGAGACATCACTGCGTCATTCCATTCGTTAGATCACCGTTGTAACGTTACATGCCTCTCTCTATTCTATCGTTTCTTCTACACGGTAAGTGCTCTAGAGAAATAGCCAGGTGCATTCCTCGCCTTTAACAATTCTCCCGTAATACTCGCGCTTCTAGGAATGCCCATCAGTTTACCCTTGAGTCCAACTTCGGACGTACTCTCAAGTACAGAGAATCGTTCTTTAGCCGTACAACGCGAATGTGGAACTCCCTGCCATACTCTGTATTTCCAAATCATTTCAGTATTCAGGAATTTAAGACCAATGTACACCGACACCTCCTGGCCAACAAGCGGTATAACAAACCCCTTGAGTGGGTAATAATTATAGAAAAATGATGTTCCACGAAAACAAAATACTAAATTAGTATTCTAGGTTGTTATTTTCGAACAATTTTGGAAATGCACTTTCTCTGAAATGTTCGACAAGTTTTGATTTGATTTAGTTTGATTTGTTTAGGGGATTTTTGCATAGCAAAATTATATATTTTTATAAATTTTTCAATACGAACGTACCTACATATTTAGTTTTAAGTCTTAAAATAGAAAAAAAACTGTATTGAATATGTGTTTTTAAAAACTCCTTACCTAAAGTAGCTATTGCAACTAAACAACGTTACACTTAAAAAAAAAATACATTCTTTACAGTGGTGTTTCGTTTAAAACTTTTATTTCAGATATGGCGTTCAGTTTCGACTAAAACCCTAACAAAAACACTTCATGCTGGAAACACACTATAATATAGGGAGTCTTGAAAATGTATAAATTTACATTTAAGATTTATGAACAAAACATTAATTTTAAAAATTCATTTTGTTTACATTTCCATAAACAACCCAAAATGTACATTGAATCCCATTACCCATAGTTAGTTGCATATAGAATTCAGTTGCCAGATTTGCTGAAAATACATATAACCCTTTTTCATTTGAATCCAAAAAAGGAAACTTTTTCGAAATTCTATCTTCTTATACAGCCAGTCCCAAAAAATGCATGTTTCATACCTGAGTTCAAGAAGCACTATTCTAACTGCCTTGTAGCAAAACACTGTTGCACAAAATTTTTGGTTTTGTGTTCTTTGCATGCGTTCAGTATTTACATTTTCAAAAAAATATTTCAGTTTCCTTGATTTATAAAAATTGAACTTTATTTAATAAAAACCAAACTCTTTTCCTTTATAACAAAAAACAAAAAAAAAGGTCCAATTGGTGCCAGTATTGTGGCTATGAGTCCAAGAACCATGTTAGATCTTAATCCAGCCCTAGCAATGAGTAAACCAATTTTCGAATCCAAGGGTCCACCGATTACAGCAAAAGATAAAGACGGAGTTCGGAATCCGCTCGACAACTCAACTAAAAAGAACTTTCTTTAATTTATTTATATTATGTAGCAACGAAGCCTCCAAAATGTTGCCGTGCAATATTTTGAATGCTTTTCTTTTCTAATTTATCAACAAAACAACACAAACTTTATTATAAGCTATAGTTTTACTTTGCTACTGCATTTTTGTTAAACAAGCATACTCGTATTAAATTAAAAACTAAAAAAATATATTATACGAATTGAAAAAAAAAATTAATATCTTCTGTAAAACAACATACTCACACACAAGTCATACGAACATAAAAGAAATGATATTTTAACAAAGCCTACTTACATATCTTCAACCATATTCATATTATATATATGTATAAACAATTATAAATCTAAATTTACATTAAATTTAAAACCAGCAAAAAAGTATGTAAGAAATATATAAAAATTACAAATTTAAATTAGTTCCTAGTTCTTAAGTGGTGACCAAAATTTCAGAGTTGGATACATTTGAAAAACACAGGACTATTGGAAGAAAATTTAGTCAGAAATACTGAGGCTTTTTTGTTTTGTTTTAATTCTTCTCGTTTTGTTTGATTTTCTTGTAAATAATTTTTAATGTAAGTGTACACCTAATAACTTTAAAATTTCAATGATACAACTTCTGCTATAGATGTAGTTTTGGTTACATGAAATGCATCTCTGTTATCGATTTTCCAGTTGTTCTTATTTATTCTATATATTTAGGATTTACACAAAAGTTCGTGATTAGGTCCAAGAAAACATAAGCTCACAACGGATTTGTACATAAACATATTTGTTTGTTTAAGTTTCCAATAGAAATTTACAAAATACCAACTAAATGTATCGATTTCAAAGATTTCATAAATAAATAAATTATTATTAAACAAAAATAATAAGCAACTCAAAGTCTTTCCTGTTTCTTAAGCAGATATTATTTTACTACTTTACACTTAAACTTAATATTAAAAATAATAAAAAATTAAAAATTGCTTATGATTGATTACACTTAACATTACAAAGCTCAAGTATTAACATAATATCAATGATTGTGAAACGATACATGACACTCTGTTTCTAGATAGCAATTTTTTTAAAATTATCCAGAAAACAAAAAAGAAATATCAGCTAAAAATACTGTTATGAGGTTAAGTTACATTATTTATCATCCCATTAAATGCATATATACAAAATATTGAGAAATAAAACAAGTTAATACATTTATTTTTAATAGGTTAATCAATTGTCAATAATTTTTAAGCATAAAGCGAATATTTAATGAAATAAAAATTCTTCATATTTATATCGAACAAAACTGCGTTTTATTGTGTTTTTTTTATTGTAATTTTTTAAACCTAATCTGTGTAAGTATGAGCTTGATTGACGATTGCAGCGCCATCTATACGGTGATTGTAGAACTAACAACCGAAATGGGTAGGTATGACCTTCGTAGGCCAGTCCGTTCTCTGAGAAAATGCAATTTTGTAAAATATTCAACATTTCGATTTTTGGCCACCGATCGCAGCGCCATAGTTCTGCTATTTCCCAACGGATGGCGCAGCAATCGGTGGCAAAAAACCGAAATGTTAGTCGTGTTTTTTTTTCACTACTCAGTAGCCAGCACAGCAAAATTTCCCTTGGCAAAGAACAACAATTTGGATTGCAATCAATAAAAATAAGGCCAGTAAAAATGACAGTTGTGCCGGCGATAAATCTTTCAATTATTGAAATGAAGACAGCGCTGATGGCGTTAAGAAGAATTATTTTGCTACGCAAATCTAACGAACTGAGCTTATCTGAGTTATGCACTCGCTTTTGTTGAAGTATTTGCTAATTTTGTTTAGTCCGAGGCGCAACCCTCAGGTCCATTTTGCGATGTTTTATGTAACAATTGCCATTCAAATTGAATTTGGCAGATAAAGTGAGTTGGAGCGTTTTATTCGTAGTTAATAATGCATTTTTGCAGCCAACGCGTACACCTACGAAGGAAATCGAGGTGTCATATGAAAGCTTATGAAAAATCCCATTTCGGTCATTAGTTCCACAATCCCCCAATAGATGGCGCTGCAATTCACAAAAGTGTGCCATTACAGCACCATCTGTTGGGCGCCAAATTCTGCCTTCTAAAAATTTCCTGTGATTTCAAATCACCACATCTTTTTATTTTCCCAGCCATCCTGTATCAGATGATGCACGAGAACAAAGGTTTTTTCGCCCTCTATCAGTCATTAAAAACCAAAACTATTTGCGGTAACTCTGGTTACCGAGTTATGACCAAATAACTCGGTTTTTGTCCTTAGCTAACTCTTATCCCTTGAAAAGAATATCTTCGGATGCAAACATCTCGGCAACCAGGGCTTGGAATTGAATTTGGTTTTTACCGGTAGGCTCAGAATAAAGAGAAATATCAAATATGTTGAGATTAGCGAAATCGATTTCGTCACGATTTTCATCATGGGTTAACCCCTTGCCAAAATTTTGGACAAAAAAAAAAATTCTTCCAAAGCCCATCGAGTGATACATCAAAAGAAAGGTCTGGTCGAAGTCTATCCATCGAAATGGGTTTCAAGTTTATTGAAGGCCTGGTAGCCAAGTTAAAATGTTAATTATTCGGAAACATTTTCCCGCAATTTCAAATTGACATTACTCACAATTTTTCTCGGCAACTCGTACAATTGTACGTCAAAATAAGGGCTTACCAGAACACTATCACCGATTGAAAGCGAATACTTTTTTCTCAGTTGTAAGCTTTTTTCACTAACAGCCTGATTCTCCCCCTTGTGAGGAATCACAAGTCCTAAGCCTTTGTGACTATTTCTTGTGAGGATTGTTGTGATTCGATAACATTTGTCGGATTCTCCCCAAATCCTCACAACTAAAGTCACAAATAAACTCACCACAGCCAATTTGAATATGGAAATGCGTTTCCACACTGGATTCTTTGTAACTGCAATATGTGTTTCAACGCAACATATGATGCAATTTCGTCAATATTGGCAACGCAAACAGAGGTTGTGTATTTGGGTTGCTTTTATTATTGTTGTGTAATTTCAAAGAATGAAGAAAACAGAAAAAGAGCGTATGTCTTTTCTCTTCCTTCCTTTTTTCACTATATTCATAATCAAAATGTCAAATCTCAAACAATTTTCTAGTTATGACCTGCTTTGAAGGAGATCACAATATCGATTGTTTTTGTGACTCTCACAAGTTGTGACTTTGGGGGAGAATCCGAAAAAGTCACAAAATCAGTTTTACCTTTTCTTGTGACTTGTGAGGTATCAGTGATGATGGGGAGAATCGGGCTATAAGTTGTAAACTTATAATCAAAAATCGAAGCATGTTTTTTTCTGAGTGAAGTAGATTTAAAAAATTTACAAAATTCGAAATAAATCTACTTTGAAAGGAGTTAAGTGGTAACGCTGCTGATAATTAACTGATTTGCATCACATTTTCACCACGGTTCCGTAAAATGTCTCCATGAAGTTTGAAGTCTTCCCTCTCAGAATTGTTCATTGTTTACATGGCCCATTGATATAATTTCATGTGCCTTAAAGCTTTAACAATTCATCAAAGACAATTCATATATCTTTCTATTCAGAGAAAGTCATCGTACGCTAAAGAATTCACAAAAGAAGATAAACAAAGCAATCGTAAAGTTGTTCTCAAACATTTCTTGAAATACTTTCAAAACGAACATCTTACTGTATATTGTATATTCATCCTTTTACTTCCCCGTGCTGTTTATGTATGTCCTCATTTCTATTTACTGTGCCAAAAAAAAGTTGTTTAGAATATTGCCTCCCACATTTGAGCATTGCGTAAAGTTTCCAGTTTCAACCCTGACAAAAAAAAATGTTTTCTTCAATTATGTCTTATCTCTTCTCATTTTGAAAGAAAGTTTTTTCTTCTATTATTATTGTAAAGTGATGAAAAGTTTGAGACAATTAAATTTTCAAACAAAGTTTGCTTGCATCCTTCCTCTCTTCACAACAAGGAACCACCAATTTTAACGGGTTATGGGCCTCATAACTTTCAAAACCTGTGAAAAGACGAACGGTTCTCATCCGTAACATGATATCAATCACTCGGAGGCGATGGTCTGTGATATTAAACGAAAAACCTGAACTGATTTGCCAAACACAAGCTCCCTCTAATGTCCTATAATGACTCTTTGAGATTTTAAATCAAATCCTCTTCTTGTTTGCAACCTTCCCATTGAAGAGTGTAGAGTCTTGTTGTGATGACACATTTCGAAATGAAAACGTTGCTTAAATTTTTCCAACACAAACAAATCTCCCATTTTCAAACGCACACAAATTTGAACATGACCAACGGAAGCCATAGACAACCCAAATCTTATGACCAATTTAACTCAATTTGTTTCCAAAATATCATCGCCCTCGTCCTATAGTCGATGTTGACCTGAAGTGTTCTTAGGCATACTTCAGAAGAGTAGGGCACTTGAAACTGTTTATAGATGAGGAATTCATGTCCCCATAGCTATCATCATCAAGCCATTAACATTCATGGTTATGCATTGATGATATTCCAAGATCCTTCCTTATAAGTGACCAACTATTCGGTCAACATTAACCTTACCGCACCTAACCCTCCAAAAAAAGGTCTCATTCCAAGATTTTCAAAATCAACATTGACTGTGGAATATTTGGGTATAGTTGGTCGGTCGGTGTCGTGGCGGCATCTGCGTTTTCCTTATCAACATAAATATCGTATGCCATCCAAAAACCTATACCCAAATTCGGTTCCTGTTTTCCTTATAAGTCGAGGACGAACTTTAATTAATGCACACTGTGATGTGTGCCCGATGCCAATAACGTTCTCCAGATGTTTCATTTGAAAATCTATCTATCTTCATGATGTGCTTTCCTTCATGTATTCATGTCTCGGTTGAGCGCTTTTAAAACAAACATTCGCTCGTATAGCGTCGTCGAGCGATGATAGGTCGACTCTATGCCCTCTATATAAACCTACACACTGTGCACAGCACAATCCTTGTCCGGGATGGAATAGGATTCCTTTGGAGGTTATGCGAACCATGTTGAACCAACACGAACACAGTGACGTAACACACAGCATGACAATTGACATTTTATGATATCAGTAGTTGAGCTGGTTTGGCGATGGTCTTAAGCACCACGCCAATACTTGATGGTAAGCCACGTAGCGTAGGGTGTCACATGAAGTTGGCCTCAAGCGATTTACAGTCACTTCGTATACGCTTTTCGAAATTCTAATTATACGCAACCACACATCGCAGATGAAGCTCTAAGTGCATTAGTTCTCTTCTCGCCATTAAGAGCCTTCACGTGATTTCAGGAACAACCCATTAAAACACCACCCTTATCATCATAGTCATATCCTCATCAGTTACAGCAGCCAACTCTACCTCTAAAGTAACTTGAAGCTTGGGGCGTATTCAAATGGACATTGTTCTTCTGGAAACTTTAATTTACTTGTCGAATAGGACACGTACTACCAACACGTCGGTCGTCGTCGTTGGCTTTGTACAAAAGTTATAGCTATCGCTAGCGTTGTCGTCCTTGATTGCATTCATCCTTTTTTGTTGATGCTGCATATATGATTGTTAGCAGGTATGATATGCTGATATTGTTGCACAGACCTCAAGCACCATGACGTCGACGAACGTCTCTATTTGGGAATGTTTTTGTTCCGGAAAATATAGTTCCAACAAAATAGGCCACTGTAAGATTTTCATAGGACATAGGGAAAGGGTGCCAGTGGCAGGACGGACTCGAGCTCCAACAATGGATGAGAGATATAGACAGGAAAAACATTCCACCCCCATCAACATCATCTTTAGCTGGCTCTATGCAATATGTGCATCATCATCGTTTCGTTGTTTAGTTTTGTTGCAACAAAGCGAGGGAGGAACTTTTCTAAAACAATTAAAGAACGTGAATGTAATTCGAAGACATACGGAAAGTCGGTCAAAAAAAAAATAACGAACTCAGAGTGTAATCTCAAGAACGAGGGCGACTACCTAGAGCAATGGCAATCCTTTAGAGCTCTCCAGTGGACCACCGCAACATATGGACAAATTTTGAATTTTACATGAAATGATGAAATGAAAAATAAGAGAATTCAAGTGGAAGTTTTGCACCTAATTGCATTAGGCTTATGGCGTTAAAATTTATATTGTTGATAGCTATAAAGAACGAAGATAAATAAGAGATTCAGAGTTATATGAGAAAATAAAATGCCTGGAGGCTAAATCATAGAAATTTATATTGAGTGTCTCCCTCTTTTGTTTGGTTTGGCTTTGCCACACAATCTCTATATCATAGTCTCGCTATTCTGTACTCAGCTCGTTTCTTGTTTCCCTCACCCACTCGTTAAGTTTGAGCGCTTGAAGCATATAACGAAGCAGCTTTTGGACCACAAGAAGGTACCTACACACTATTTGTGAGCTCTATTGAGCACCACGTGAGACGGCCGTTGAATGTGGACGGCTACGGCAACGAAAGAAAAGCTGTCCCCACTCCCGAAAAGAGATACAGATAGGATTGCCAGCTGTAGTTTTTTAAAAGAAATATGTTCCTCACTCAAAGTTTTGAGAAAGTGAACAATTTATCGCATATCATCGCAAAGAGCATTTTGCTTTAACTCGTGCAACCTATTAATTTTTAATTTCACGTATAATTTTCGCGTGAACTTTTCGTTAAGAGAATAAACGCAGCCGTTCTCTCTAAACAGAAGTTTTTCCCCACTTATTCAGAAAGTGAACAATTTATCGCTTTTCATCGCAAAAAGCGTTCTGTCAAAATTCGTGCAACCTATTAATTTTTCATTTCACGAACAATTTTCGCGTGAACTTTTCATTAAGAGAATAAACGTACAATGGCAATCATAGACATCTGATAAACCAGCTAGCAGTGCAGCAGCAGGTGATGATGGCTGATGGAGCATTGGAGCAGCCAACCAAGAGATTCAAATGGAGAAATTACAAAATCTGTCCGTAGTTCGCATGCCCGAAAAGAGAAAGAACTTTCACACACAGCTTTGTGCCGGAGACGGAGTAGACTCTGCTGTTGCTCTTGTTGTTGTTGCCTCGATAAATGTGTGCCTGTGAATGTGGCGAGATGGATGTCTATCTAAAAAAAAAAAAAAAACAACCATTCAGCGCAGCGAGTGGACTTGTGGAATGGATACCTAGGTAAAATACTCGTATCATGGATGGAGGAGCTTTGGACACTATCGTCGTTGTCGTGTCGTTGCAATGTTTTGCTTTTGCTCCAGAAATCTTCGTCTTTTGGAAATTTGTTTCGATGCTAAAATTTGTCTCTGTAAGTTTTGCGGCGTTTGTGGTGGCGGAGAGTCTTGCTCCTCTCTGCGGCGGGTGTAGTGTGTGGCGCGGAACTTCAACAACTTGAACACTTTACAAGCATACGTTTTTTTCATTGCGGAGCCAGAGCCATAGTCGCATAGGTATACCTAGTGGGATTTGGTGTTTTTTTCGGTGTTGTTTATTTTTCTTGAATTTTTTCGTCGTCGTGCCAGTCCGCAATAAATTTGTTCAAAGTCGGTGCTCGCTCGCTCGGGATTCGGTGGTTGCTTTTTCGGCTACTTTTGCGAGGATACCTTTATTGTTTCCGTAACCTGGGCTCTGTGAGCAGGTACATCCTTAATCAGACTCTCCACGAACCCACACAATACCGAGAGCAAAATTAAAGTGCGTGAGGTTTTCCCAACAACTTTTCCGGTATTTTCTTTTGCTATTTTTTATTTTTTGTAATATTTTAAAGTGATCCTGCAAATTTGTATATCTTTGTTCTCTGGACTGGTTATTTGTAAAAGCAGCAAGCTTCCCAGGGTTTGAGAAAGTCCGGGCAGAGGAAAAAAAAATTATAGAAACGTTAAATTAAAAAATAAGCAACTGGCTAATGGAAGATATACTTGTCGTGACCTTAATTAAAAGATACACTAGTGATGGGGTGAATTCCATCGACACTTTGTCAAAGCTAAACGACTGCTGAGCAGTGCTGTGCTATCACCATCATCATCATCATCATCTATGTACATCAGCAGCAGCATTGCGCTTGATAGAGAGAAAATCACAAACACAAATCGAATCAATACGCGTTGACTTTTTGCCTAGATACGACATACGAGTCGACGGCGACGTTCGACGAAGAAACGATACGGATTCAATTCAATTCGATTGGATTCGATTCGACAGAGTGGAGTTGTACCCATCTGCATTTTGGTCGCGCTCGAACGTTTGTCTTCGTGTACCTAGTCGTTGTCGTTTGGTCGGACTGTCGGTCGGTCGTGTGTGCGTCGTGCTCGTGCGTCCGTCATATTGGAGCCATTTCCTTGCCGAATCGAAATCCAAATCATCGACGATACTCGATTTCGGTTTCGGTCGTGTAAATCGTGTAAATTGTGTAAAGTGTGCTGCTGATGCGAGAAGCTGCAGAATATTGAGCCCCAAGACCTATCAAAATCCCAGGCAATTGAATAAATAATAGAAAGTGTTATTGTTATCGTTATAACAATAAAAATAAATTGTATCAAGAGAAGTTGCTTCGTTTCTGTTGCGAATACACTGCTTGTCATAATACAATTTGGAAATTCGCAGTGTAAATTGTGCGTTTGTGTGTGTGTGCCTAGAGTGTGCGTGTGTGTAGAGTAGACATAGCGAAACAGAATTTATTGACCCGAGAGTTAAAAATGGTATTTGCGTCCTTGTTCCATCATCATCGTCGTCTTCATCGCCATCGGTCGGAGCAGATATAATAGGGTGAATGAGCGCGCGGCATTCGTTTTCGTTGATATGGAGTGGTGATGTATCTGCGGAGAATTACTTTCGTTTCGGGGGATGCATATTTAACTTGACGACTAGTATTTGCTTGGTATGTGTTTATTCACCTGCTTAAGGAATTGTTTTTCTTTTTTTTTGGCAGTAGGAATGTATGTACTTTTTCGTCCTTGTTTGACTTTTTTGTTGGCAGTGGATGGGTACTTATTTTTTTTATGTAATTTAATTTTGCACTATGGTGACTGTTGTGTGGAGTGGATGGCTTCCAAAGGAGCATATACCTCTTCCAGTGTTGTGTGTCTACGTAGGTACTTATTCGAATGCAGTATGTATGAAATTTTAATTAATTTCTGCAGCAAACCGCAATCTCTCACTCTCTAGATCTCGGTCGGTCGGTCGGTGTAAAAATGGTCTGGATCTGGATGATGATGTCGGCACGTAATTTCGGTTTGTTTATCGTTCGTGTAAAACCACAAAACAAACATCCTGGCAGCCCCCACATGCTTTAACCGACCAGCCACCCTCGCCTCCGTTCCCCAAAACTTCAGTTTGCCTTTTTACTTTTTTTTTGTGAAATTTGTCGTCGTCAAGAGCTGTTACTGTGAAGTCTTTACGCTCTAGAAAACCCCAATGGACTCGTGAAACATTCTTGACTATGTTGACAACCAAACCGACTGCCATTGCCTGCTTCTCGGCCTCCTGCCTGGTGCCTCATGTACTCCACTGTGACTCGCATTCGTATTCGATAAGTAGAGATGCTTTGCTTGAAGAAAGTTGGGCACAATGCGTTATTAATTTAAAGCACAAAAAAAAAAAGAAAACTGAATAGAAATAAGGAAGCTATACAGAGTCTCTGACAAAAGGCGCCTTCAGCTTGTTGGACACAGAGATATATAGAATTAATGGGGATTCCTTGTCAAGATCGTTAGAGAGCTTCGCACATCTCTCTGATAATAGCCGCTTAAATAGATATTTCGTCATTGTCTTGGTGGGTTGAATTTTGAGAACAGTGGGATGAATTGAGTTTCCGTATTCCACGAAAGGCAAACACTCTCGAAATGAGCTCACGAGGTTAAGATTTGAATATTGTCATCGTTTAAGAATTGAGGATTGGACTTGAGACAAGTGGCTCTTCTACATATCTTTATCGATTGTATCTAGAGCAATGCATGATATTCCTAAAAAAACGTGAAGATTGCTTTGATATTAGGATCTTTGACCTTTGATTCCTTTCTAAGCCTTATGTGTTTGATTTGGTTTTGTGTAGTTTTCATTCACCCCTTCTTCAAACTCTGAAAATAAATCAAAGGAATACTTTTGACTCGTAAGCCCAACTACATCCTACCCCACTGTAAACGAGATATGGCTGACATCCCTGGCGCACTTAATCGCTAGCTATGAGCAGCAAGTATAACAAAGCAAGGAGGTCACACGACTGTGTGTGTCGACTTTTTCTTTATTTTTTATTTTACACATTTTTTATTATATTTTTTTCAATAGAAACACTCAAAACCGTAATTGACATCAATAGGCGAACTGTCATCGTTGCTCGTAGGTATTTTTCAACGTAATTTAGTCCCAGTTATGTAGAACGTCGTCGTCAATGTGTAGCTGTCGATAACTACATACATATTTATGTCGATGTCGAAGTCGTTTTCTCGTAAATAGATTAGCTCATTCTTGAAAGGACAATAGCATAAGATTCCTTCGTAGGAGCTAATATTGGTAAGGGAATGTGGCGGCGGCGGCAGAAGGTCGTTGGCTTATCGATATGTACTAAAATATAGATAAAAGTTCCTAAATCTAGGATATGTCCTTGTAATAGCTGATAGCATTTTATATTGAAAGTGAAACAGTTATCCTAAAATGAGCTCTTTTCTACTTTGTTCTTTTGGTTATCTATGAACGAGTACCTACTTTAATGAAAATATATAGCTGTCTCTCTATTCAGTTGCAATTGGCCTAATTACAATATTTTTGCGGTAGCAATGGCAGCGGTAGTAGCGCGGTAGAAACGATGGCATTGGCCGTCTGTCCGTCCGCTTTCCGTTCGCCTTCATCGTTCATCCAAAACTCATAAAATTCTCTACTTTATGTCACAGAAAATTGGATCGCACCATTATTCACATTTTTAATGGTGGCTCTTGCTCCGTCTTCGTCTCAGGCGCTCGCTGGCGGGCGGGCTGCTGGTGGAAGTTGGTGGTGATGGCTATGTTTCTTGAATCTAGGTCTTGTGCGTTAAAATGGTTTTTCTCTGATTATAATTTTTTCTTGCTGACGCTGCATTTTCATAAGATGTAAAAACGAAAAAAATGCAAAAAGAAATATCAAATAATGAAGAGATTAAAACGAGAAGGCCATAGTTGAGTAGGAGGCACCTAAGTTATTGTTGTAATAATGTAATGGGTTTGTACAGAGCAGAGTACACAAAAATCGATTACTTGCAAAATAGGGAGCTCGTTTTACAGAGACGGATTAAAGTATTAAGGACACTTAATTGAGACTCCTTATTGTGACATCGTCGTAGCTGTGTTTGAATTTGTTCTGTGCCTGTGCGGTGAAGGTATATTTTTTTTTCTTATTGTTTTTTCTGAGATGTTTTTTCTTTCATTGCGAGTACAATTCGTTTCAAGGTCATTCAAATGGATGGAAATAGACTTGGAATAACCTTCATGGGACGGTTGTTGTTGCTGTAATAATTATACCCACCTAAGTGTGCTTTTGTCCCATCAAAGTGGATGCTAATGCGTACTTTCACATTTTATAGTGCCTCTTTAACATTTATTTCATCTTCTTCGTGCCTTGCGGACTATGTACTAATGCCATTTTTTAAGTGTTACGTTTCGTTTTTATTTTTCTGATGGCGGACGTCGGTCGTCGTTTCGTTACCTCATGTTGATTTATGGATTTTTTTTCTATTTTGTTAATGTTGTTGAAATTTTGCAATGATCTTCGTTAGGCATACTTTTGAACTTGACTATCGCAAAGGTCCGGTGAGTCGTTATGTTACGTACTATTCTAATTGCAGTGTTGCCAGTCTCACTTTGGGTTATGTAAAACAATTAGGTCTTGTCTCACGGAAAATATTTCGATTTAATAAAGTGTTATTCATTATTCATACCCTCCGGAATTTTTATAATATCGCTCTGTCTTCTATGTTCAAATTTACTTTATTTCATACGTGACCTACAGTTGCAAAAGTATTTCTACTTACTAACGTACTTAAGGTGGTGCTAAAGTCCGTTGTGGACTTTTGCCTCAATCAACAGTCTCCGCCAGCCATCTAGCTGTCTCCAGTTTTGCACTATAAGTTGAATGAGGTCCTCTTCCACTTGGGTGCGCCACCTGATGAGACCTGGTCTTCCTCTACTTCTGCGTCCCTCAGGAACAGTATATCAAAAGCTTTCCGGGCCGAAGTATTGGTGTCCATCCGCTCTAAATGACCGAGCCATCTGAGTCTCTGGACCTTCTGGCTAGGTCCGCGACATTGTACAACCCGTAAAGTTCACTGTTGTATCTTCTTCTCCATTCCCCATCAATGCACACGGGGCTAAAAATGCCCCGAAGAACTTTGCTCTCGAAACAGCCTTAGGCAGATTCATCCATGCTTCTGCATCATGCAGCAGGACTGGGATGATGAGGTTGTTATATAGTCTTAATAGTCGAGAGAGCGCTTTCTTAACCCAAAGAAACAGCGATTAGCAGGAGTTATTCTTCGTCTGATCTCGGTGCTGGCGCTGGTGTCATTGCCCGTCTATTGTGAAGTTCTGCCCGAGCCGTCGTCGGTGTCCTTCCTCGAAGACAGCATATATACTTCGTGTTTCCCTCATTTACCGCTAAACCCATTTTTGCCGCTTCTGTCTCAATTCTCACAAAGGCGCCATTGACATCACGATGGATGTGTTCTTCCCATTATATAAATATCATCGGCGTACGCGAGAAGTTGAACAGACATTTGGAAGAAAGTGACTCTGCTGTTGACGGTGGAGTTTTGCACTATCTTCTCAAGAAAGATGTTAAATAAATCGCACGACAGGGTTTCGCCTAGTCTGAATCCTTTTTTGACAGCGAAAGATTCCGTAAGCTCGTTGCCAAGGCGCAGCGAAAGTTCTCCATCGTCATTTTGCACAAGCGAACGAGTTTGGCAGGGATGCCAAGACTTTTTGCCTAAGTCTGCTTCCCACGACGAATCCGCATCCAAAGAGCCGCTGTTGTTGTTCTCGGTAACAAAATTCGTCATCAGCGACTTGGTCATTTATGTTTGTATAATTATGTAATTAAGGTGGTGTTTCCGGTTCCTTGCTAGATATCTATAGTTTCACCAAGCTGTTTGAGTTCCTCTTCCAGCTTTCAAGTTTGATTAGAAGAATGAACAAGCCGAGGAATTATGTCAACGCACAACCCATACAGTTCTTGGTTAAATCCTTGTTTCCAATTTCCATTTAGATAGAAAGGACCAGACATCACCTCTTACCACTTCTTATAGAAAAAAAAAAAAAACATATCTAATGCTTGAGGGAAAAAAATTCACATATTGTTTTCCAAACATGGTATTCTATTATTGAGAAAATTTAATTTCGCATCGAGGAAGTTTTGAACAAAACTTTTCCTTCTCGTGAGAGCGCCTACAACTTTTGAATTTCCTTTTTTTTGCTTCGAGCTGGGAACACTGGAATAGAATAATCAAATGCTGAGTCCTTGAATTCAATAAAATTTAATTACATACTCGCTCCTACTCATTCCGTTTCCGACACTGGAATTTTTTTCTCTTAGTTTTAAATTTTTTGTTCTGTTATTACAAAATTAGCAACATCGAGGTCATCGAAAAAAAGTTTTTTTTTGAAGTGTTCATTAGTGTGCCATTTGGTGTGCCAGGAACTAGGACCGGAGAATGATAAAAATTCGACTTGCATAGTTTTTTTTTGTGAGTACCGTTGTAACATTAAGAGGCGCGCATAATGAAGGAATTCGCATGGAAACGCTCATTTTTATTAAGGATGGATGAAACCAGGACGATAAAGTTTAAGTTTGCTTTGTATATATTTGAGTTTTCCTGGAAGTTATACGTTATGCTGGTTGAGGCTTAGTGATGTCGGGTTGTCGTCTATACAGCGAGCCGAGGCAAAGTCCAAAGTTGAAAGTAACAGAAAGTACCAAAGTACCTGCTCCCTGTTCACTGGTTCAGTTTTTAGTGTTCGTTCATGTTCCAGGCTGTTGTTGTCAGTTGAGCTTTATAGTAGAAAGAAATTTAATGAGCGGAACTTTTCGACAATCTCAGCTCAGAGCCGCATAAGCAAAAAATAAATTATGCTAAATGTCCTTTGTAAACGCAATATTGCGCTCGCTATACTCATACCAATGATGGTTTTTGTCACCTGAATGCCCAAAGCCAAACCGAGGTGTGTGAAGTCATTGTAAGATACATAAATTTTCTATAGATGCTGATGTTGATGTCGTCGGTAGTATATATTTATCTCGAGCAAATTTATGTTTTGTTGGGATGATAAAATTTATTCATCAGAAGTTTTTCTCTTCCTGAACAAAAACAAAACACAGAAAAAAGTGTACCTACCTCCTATACAGGCTACAGCACCGTGTAGATATGTACCTATAGATTTTTATATAAATAAAAGGGTAAGGGTACCTATTTAGGATTTTATGTAGAGACAGGCGCGTAGAAAGTTGCTTTATTTTTTGTGTTTTCTTGAACTTTATTGGGGTGGTTTTTATGATTAACGGGGATATGGCTTAAGGTTTATGTGAATGTTCTGTAGTTTAAATACAAAACCAACAGCACTTCTGGTGTGTTCTTTTTTCATAAATTAATAGTTTGACGATAAGCAAGGCTGAAAAGGGTTGGAATGTTTTCATTATCTATCCTTTGGGTTCTATATGGGGAGAGATAAAGCGATTAACTATATTTCGAGCAAGCTCTGCATAAATTATGGGGATTTAGAATTTAGGTGAAATCTGGAAAGTTTTTTTGTCGATCTAATAGTTTCAACACTGTGTGCTTCCATTGGCAATCTGTTTTTTGTTCATTTGAATTTTCGGAGAGTAGTGGTTTGGAATGTTTATTTTTAAGTGGCTGCAAAAGATTTCTTCTACGGTCAAGCCAGTTTGGGTTGTGCATTAATTTCCATAATTATTCAACAATAAATTAGTGATTTCTTATCGACATTATTGCCTTTATTCTGAATCCAAGCACTCTTTAGTCTAAAACGATACGAAAGCAGACAATTTTTAAAGTCTACATTAAAGCCTTTAAAAAGCTCAACCTCATTTAATAGAATCTTCTTGAGGGACTCTTTATTTTTAACTGACGATTGGCGTTAAAAATATCTTTATTTCTGCATTTTTTTTACGACAGCTCAGGGACTTGCCTTCTCAATTTCGAGAAATAAAAACAAGTTGAGAAAAAAATCAATTCGTTCATTCTGAGGTCCTGTGCCCCACTTAAAATGGCAAAGGGCTTCAACATCAACTGCAGGTAACTAAAGACTAAAGGACTTAACCATAAGGTTCGTTTCAGTATTGTGTCACATAGCTATTCATCCCATAGAGACTGTGATTCCTCTTCTTTTTTTTTCTATCTTCCTCCTACAAACGACCCACATTTTTGAGCCTATACTTGGATAAAGAATCAAGTATCTATACATGGAGATGGAGTTAGGCTTGTGGCAATATTATTTTTTTGCTCGTTTTAGATTTTTTTCGCGCCTCTTCATTTCTCCATTTCGTATGACTTTTTATACGATCCCATTTCCTCTATTGTATCTTTACTTTTTCTAGCTTTTTCCATATACTGCCGACTGTCGTATATTTAAAGGCTATTGTTCATTTTTCTTAATGGAACCAGGAGCAGGAGCATCTATCTGGAGTACAAACATTAGACAGTTTAAAATTTCATGTTGGAATTTAATATGAAAAAGTAGATAAATCTTAAATTTTGCAGCCATTAAGTGGGCGTTTGAACATTAAGTTCCTGAAATTCATTTAAGGTCACATTTTTTTATGACGAGGCAAAGTTGAGTAAAAAAATTTCAAAAATAGAATGGAAGAAGGAGCTGGTTTTATTCTTACCTACAAAAACGGAATGTATAGGTACCTATAAAGACTCCATAATTCGGGGCGCAATTTAGAATTTATAACATCGACTTTTTTATATATTTTTACGCTTAAGGATTATTGTTCACATGCATGCCATAGCTTTACATACATATTCAGAGATGTTTTATTTTCCAAACCGTTTGATCCAGCCAGCCCAGTGCCAACGAACTCCACGGCGCGGCGCGGCAGCGAGTCTAAATTCAATTATAGGGAGGCAGAGCTTTGGTACACACACATCCTTTGTTGAAGGACAAAAAACTTTGGAAATACTAAATGGGTGCATTCAGAAGCAGAAATAAAGCTGCTTTTTCTCTCTAAATGTATTCCAATGTATTCCAAAACTGTTTTGATAGATTCACTGAAAACCAGCACGCGTGTTATGCTAACGAGGACTATCAGCCTGATTGACATGGAGCTCTACATTGAGGAGTGGGAAAAATCCGACTTAATTCCCCTTGCAAACATTGGAAACAATTTTTCAAGCCTATTAAATATGAATCGAATTATAATATTTCATTTAATTTATGTAGAACGTTCGGTCTGCAGATTCAAACAATCGACCTTTGTGTCATCAATTACATGCTTGTTGTTGAAACTAGGTAAGGACAGGTGTTTAAGCGATAGCGGTTGCCATAATATTGGTATTTATCATTAAACAAGATCTCTCACCATCAACTACTTTTGCAAAACTCTTCTATTAGAGTTAGGTACACATATTATGACACCTGAGTTTGACTGAAGATTTGAGGGACTTTTCAGCAACAAGTCGGAGGTGTTGTCAGTTGTTCGTTAATGCCATAAACCTCATAAGATAAAATCAATAGATGCTGATTACATCCCCATCACTCTAGTAAGGTATTGGAAACTGAAAACGGTTTTAAATAAAATTCCTTAAAATCTAAGGACTAAGGTAAATGACAGTTCACAGGGGTAACTTCGACTTTTCCATTTTCTGATTAACCGTTTCATATATTTGCTTATTACTATCTTTGACTGCACTCTCATATTTACATTTAACGTTTGGCAGACGCCAACAGAAAGTCAGGAGCGGACTGAGCTACTTACTTGCTTATGGTGGGGCTACACTCCACTTCCGCTTCTATCTCAATTCCCACATATGCGCCATTAAAATCAAGCTGTGGGAGATAGTGTTGACGGTGAAGTCTTGCACTATCTTCTCAAGAACGATGTTGAAGAAATCGCATGACAGTGCATCGCCTTATCTGAATCATTTTTGACATCGAAAGATTCCGTAAGCTCGTTGTTCGTTGCAGGGATGCCAAAACTAGACATAGTTTTATACAGTTCGTCTCTTAAGATGCTGTCATACGCGGCCTTAAAATCGTTTAAAAGGCGGTGGGTATCGATTTGGAGTTCATTGGTTTTTTTCCCTGATCTGCCGCAAAGTGAAAATTTGGTCGATGGTCTGGAGCCACATTGAGAAGGCCCAAACAGATTGTTGAAAAAATATTAAGGCAGAGAGGATCTTGTAGGCGATATGAACTAGGCTGATTCCTCTGCAGTTGGTGCAGTTTCGAGGATCTCCCTTTTTCAGGATCATAGCTACATACGTCGTACGAATAGCAAAACTGAGTGTTTTCCTCAAAAGTTTCATTTTTTGATTGTCAACATATTTTATTTCTTACAAAATCCACCCCTGTGTACTTTTATGGGAGGCACTAGAGCACGATTAAATGTTGTTCGACAGAAGCATCACAACATTGATGTAACTAACCCTCGACACAGCACATCATCCAGTTTACTATCGTCATAAATAGATTCATCGATGTGGAGGAGTATAGAGATTCAAATGGCTTTTGATTTTTAACTCGTTATCGTCAAAGTAGATTCTAACTGAAAGGGAATATAACACACTCCTTCTTTTTGTAACGACGTGAAAATCATTATATGTACATAATGTATCACGTATAGAAAGTTTAAAAAGGACAACCAATTGAAGATTTATAGTTTGGGGTTATCATTACCTAATTTTAAAATTAGCATTTTGATTAATTAAATATTGAAAAGCAGTTTCAGTTAGGAGTTTTAGTTAATGGTCGTTTCTTTTGCAGATGGCTTACTTAACAGTTTTCTGTAGAACCTCAAATCAAAGTTCTGCCAAACGGCTCTACAAATAATTTCGGAATGTTCTTCCTTCCAAGAGTGCTCTCAAATACCACAAATTGCAAAATACCATTTCAAATTGCCATGCAAACTTGCAAAACTTGTGCTGACCACAAGCTCTTGAAGTTCACCAAACATTTTAACCCTTTGGTCACATAAACTTCTTTTCCTCCCGAAAAATACCTAAAATGTCATTTGTTCTCGAAAAATCATTAAAACAACATTTTATTTCTCACCTTTGAGACTTGATATACCTTAAGCAGAAAAACCTACAGAAACTTCATCCTGTTCGAACAATCCTCGTTTGAACAAATTTATCATTCCTCGAACCCTCACTTCCCCAAAGCGAAAAATTACAAAAGTCATCTATTAAAATGTCATTCCGTTTTATTTACATATATCAATGAAATTGGACGTACCTATGTATGTGTATGTGTGTGAGAGTGAGTGAATGCCAAATATACAATCCTTCATACCTACAGACTTTAAAAAACAAAACAACTCAACTGGAATACGTTTTTTGACACTTTCAACAGATACACAATTCTCTTGCTAGAGATAATGAGTTGGAAATCTTGAATAAAAGTCAATTAAAATGATTGAAAAGTGCACATGCAACCGTAGAGAGAAAATAGACTTTTCAATCAAACAAAGGATGAACGAATGTTCCTTTGTCCAAAGGCATATTCAGCACAATCCGACACCGGAAAATCCTATATCCTATAGTTGTCCACAACTAACGACAGCTCCAACGTCCAAGTCCACAACGTCGACGAAGCAAATTCATCCCAACAATAATAATAACAAAAACAGCAGCAAGAGCAACACAAACTACAACTGCACTTGCAATTGCAATTGCAACTATCAGCTCCACCACCGACACCACCTCGATTCTCATTATAATCATCATCATCATCATCAGCATCAGAATATTGGACGAGAATGCATCTGTGCTGCGAGTAGTGGGAGCGATAGTTTTCGACATTTCAATTATTTCAACAACAACAAACATTTTTGTAGCATCGAACCACCTTACCATTGGCCGACACCATCGAACGCAGTGTGACAAAACCAGTGTTCCAGTAGTATAGATCTTCGTCAAACCGAGAAAAACCGGTTGCACACCTCAGAAGGTGCAGTTCCGCAACCTGCTCCTGCATCAGCTCCGGCTATTGCTAATGCCCTCACCACCAGTAGATACATTTGTTGTCATTGTAGTTTTAATAACAGACCCATCATCTGGTGGGTGTCGTGTCCTCGGCTGTCTTCCATTGAATCAACGTCAACGAAACTAGAAACAAAGCCAAGTTTATCCCATTTGGATCTGCGTCAGTTATACAAGCCCACTAACAGCAGCACTGCCGCAGTCATGAATAATTTCTACAATTCTTACAACTCTTACGATCAGCATCAGCATCATTTAGATTTGGACGCTGAAGATACAGTGCTGCCTGCAACGGTGCCATTGCCACCTCTGCCACCAACATCGCATCTGCGGAGACAAGCAGCAACGTCGAGACCACCCTACGGCAATGGCAACCTTTCCAATCAGCACTCCCAATCAATCACGGCCTTATGCAATGTTTTCGATAATTATTACGGCAATAGCTTTACGTGTCAGTGTCATGGCAGTTTTGGCACTGGCGGCGGTAGTAGCAGGACCCCCAAAGTCCGCTCAGATCAGTGGTTCGAGGAACAGAAGCCTAACGACCTACCGCCGCCACCGCCGACCACATGCTATTCAGGTTTGTAACAATAATATTTGAATTATTATGCTTAAGCTTCTTTTTATCATCACACCGAAACAGGATATGAACGAGCGAATAGACTGACTGATGACGAGGACTCAACATTTCCAGCGGGCTTGCTCGACCGAGAATTCCACATGCTTCATAGAAACATACCTGCTCTGCGGCGATCTGGCGTCGATATTACCACAATTCGACAGCATTTCTATCCGGACGGCGGTTGGGGATGGATTATTTGTGGGCTTTCGTTTCTAGCCCACGTCCTAACCTCAGGATTGCAGCTCTCCTACGGACTGCTCCTCTTCTATGCCACTCAACATTTCGGCAACAAAAGCGAAATAGGTAATTTCATTCTTTTTTCCTTCTATTTCATTCCACATCGACATTTTTTCAAGTTGAACGAACATTCGAAATTGCAGATTGGTTGGGAGCATTAAGCTGGTCTGTGTCCACAATAGCTATTCCAGTTGTAATAGCTTTTTGCAGAAAAAAATCCACCCGGCTTTTGGCTGTCATTGGCGGACTGGTGCTGCCGTTGGGTGTTCTTTTCACATCGTTTGCCACCCAGCTTGGTCAGATGTCTTTTAGTTATGGTAAGAATGAGATGATGATGCTTCTGGGGTATGGGATATTGATTGAGAGTTCATAAAATATTTGCAGGTGTCTTAATAGGGCTCGGAGTCTCAATGGTACGAGAATCGTCGATCATAATGATTGGGAATTATTTCAAAAAACGTAGGCAGTTCGTGGAAATGGTTGCCATGTCCGGAGAAGGAGTTGGTCTGGCCTTGTTCTCGGTAATCCTCAAGGAAGGTGTGGGGTGAGTATGCGGGTTTTATTTGTCAATTTCTGTAGGTGATATTATTTTTTTTTCTATTACAAGGAAAATGGGTTGGAGACTCGGTTTGCAAGTCATTGCGGCAATGGTGTCTGTTAGCTTTTTCATGGGTCTATTGTATAGGCCTGCTTCGCTCTATCATCCGCAACGGAGGGCAATTCAGCATTTAAAGAATCAGAGAAAGAAGGTGAGTTACCAGTTTAAAGGTTCAAGTTTTTTTTGATATTATGCTGCAAAAAGTATTAAGTAGCTCCGTTGGTCCGGAATTCGGTCTACTGCCTTCAACTTCGAAAAAGTTAGTTCAAGTTTTTTTCCAGCAAAATACTTTGAGGCTGTTATTTTGATGTATTTACATGGCGTGTCCAGGAAGGTGACAATTTAAAATGACGAAAAAAATTTGAGAGTAAGGAATCCTTTTTTCCAATATTTCGGCTTCCAGTCGATCAAGAAAATTGTGAGGCATACTGATGAATTAGGCTCAACCTGGTCTTTCGTTTGATGTGTCACTCGATGGGTTTCGGAAGAATTTTCGATAAGTTCAACATATTTAATAGAGCTGATTAATCTGAGCTTATTACAAAAAACAAAGTCAATTCCGAGGTCTGGTTGCCGAGATATTTACATAATAAGGAATTGTCTTGCTTAACGATGAGGACGCAAACCTACAAATGGTTTTGAGATCGAATATCGATAATTGGACCTCAGTCTAGTGACTGATAGAGTCACAATAGATGTAAGTGATGGCTATTCGAAAATCAGTGGACATTGCTGAAAGCAGGCCTTTAATGTAAGCAGAAAAATAGAAATCGTTCACTACGGCGTATACGTGTTTTTTTTACTTGGAATATTATATTACTTGAAATAGTCAAATAGGTGCGCTCAAATAAAGCTTCAAGTCTTGATAAGGATATAGTATGAAATGAAAAGCATGGTGAACGAATATGAGCAGATATACTGTGAACGTATTACGTCTTACCCCCTTCCTATCATCCTTGCGTTTGCTCACGATTTTTTCTTTTTCATCCCCAGATAAATTTGTTTGTAAAGCTTCTTTTTTTCTTGATTCCCAACTAGGTTAAGGAAAAAAAGACAACGGTTCAAAGTCCAAAGAAAAGTTTCATCGATCTCGCACCAGCAAGATCAACTACAGTTAGAGTTCTTATAATAACTTCAGCTGTGTCAGCGCTGGGAATTTATGCTCCGATATTTTCAATGGTAAATTAAAAGAAGAATTACACACAGAACAGAGATTTTAAAGACAAACACATTTGTTAACAGTCACTTCATGCTGCCAAAGAAGGCTGTGACATCCAAGACTTGGTGCTACTTCAGACATTTCTTGGTCTATCAACAACCTTGGGAGTGGTTCTAGCCGGAACAATAATAAAACGATCTTGCAGAATAAATGACACATTCATTTCGGTTCAAATTGTTTCTCAGGTAATGTCCTAAGGTTTCCTTATCCTGATTGTTTACAATTGCTTTGTTTTTATTCCCAGGCTTCATTGCTAGCCGTCGCGGTTTCTATTCTCTTCCTTTCGTTTGTCCTCGGATTTCGGCCTCTGTGTGTGCTTTGTTGGATATACGGAATCGGTTTCGGAGGCTTCCGGTACTCATTGAAAATGCTAGCTCTGCAACGCGTTAAGGCGAAATATTTTACCAAAGCTTGGGGTAAGAAATTCACATTTAATCAAATGCCAAAACATGTATCTCATGCACTATTTTGTTTTAGGCCTTATAAGAGGAGCAGAATCTTTGCCTGTGATCCTAAGTGTGCCGTTGACCATGTTTTTGAATGATTACTCTCTGAAATACGGCCGAGCTGGGTATTTTATTTGTTCCGCAGCAGCGGCAATTGGCGTCGTTTTAATATTTTTTGTTGGATATTCGAGCACTAGACAAGGCATATCGATGAAAAACTGCACCAATGGCACCTTAAGGTCCCAGTATTCCACTGCCAATAGCAACTACACTCCTGATCTTCTCAATCGAAGCTATCTTAATTTGCCAGCAGCTGCTGCTGGTGGCACTGGCGTCGGCGGCGGTGGTGGTGGTGGTGGACAGCAGTGTGGTTGTCAAGTTTGCTTGAGTCTTCTTCAGCATAACTGTTACTGTCACCAAGTACCTCATGTTGCTCCTAGATGTCATGCTGCTGGAACTAGTCATTTTAATCCCTATACAAATTCCTATTGCTTTAACGACGGTGTTAGCAGTGTTGGTCTCGGCGGAGGCGGCATGATGTGTCCTCAGAAATTAAACGCTCTGCGGGACCAAGCTCGATGCCGGAAATATACATTCGGTTCGGGCAGCATTGGGGCCAATATGGGGAGAAAGTTACAGAAGAGTTTCTCCTTTGTTAGTAATCCGTGCACAGCTACATGTGTTTGCACTTATCCTGAGCAATACTGTTTGCCATGCACGCCTAAAAGGTATGCAATGTTGTTCGTACCATTTGATAACAATTTTTCAAATTTCATATATTTCAGACCAAAACAAGCTTTACATCCAGGTTCATTTAACAGACATTACATGGGAACAGGATCATTGTGTCATTCGTCAAAAAGTCGCAGTGTTCCCGAAGGCCTATCAACATTCTCCCAGAGCTGTCGATGTCCATCAGCAACGCATTATCAACCCTACAACGTTCATCACGGCCAACGTCAACGATCGCACTCACTGTCGAAGCCATTTCATTTCGTTGAACAAATAACGACGTCTGTCTGACCCTAACCCCCAATGGCCAATGGTCCCAAAGTAGCTAAATACGAATAGTAAAAAATCAATGTTAGAAATTTTTAATGTAGAACCTTTTTGAATAAAGTATGTTTGTATTTGTACTCGTATACATTTAGGAAACCCAAAAAAACCCGACCCCACCCTTAAAACGCCATCCAAAGATTCAAGGATTCCTCTTAACTCGTAGAAGTAATCCTATTTTATGGAACAAATAAAACTTAAATAAATTAATTATACCTTAAATTGGAAGTTTAAACGAACGATATACACAAATTGTGTTCACCAATATCAGGCATATCGAAAAGTTCAAGTATTAGAATGTATTGTAATGTATATAGAGAAAAAAAGCTCGATTTAGGATTTTTATATAATAAATGAAATTATTATGTACGATAGGAGCTAAATCAATGTTAATCTAACCAATTTCCGTTTTGTTTTTTAAATAAATTAAATCAAATTTTTGTCGAAAATTTTATGGAGATTCGTTTTTGTCACTTATTGTCGAAGTAAGTAGGTTGTAGGTATAGATTTTTTGAGATATCGGAAAATGCATTGAGTAAGACTTTGTAACGAAATCACATGGCTTTTTACATAACAAATACTTTTCCATACAGAATTGAACTTCGTTATTCAATTCACACTCACTCCCTTCGGAAAATATTATAAGTAGAAAAGTACGATAGTGCTAAAATCGCCTCTACTACTACTACCGAATGATCCTTTCGTATCAGCTTGGAACTTGGAACTTCCCCCCCCCCCCCCCACCAGCGGTAAGGGGTTCCGATATTGAAGTTTTTTGTCCGTATTTGATTGCCATCAAGGGCTTTGGTACCTGCTGATCGACGGTTAGCGAAACGGTGTCTGTATTGATTGCCACCAGAGGCTTCGTACCTGCCGATCCGTGCCACCAGTGGCGCATTATACCTGCCGATCCGTGCCACCAGGGGCATTATATCTGACGATCCGTGCCACCAGGGGTATTGTACCTGCAGATCCGTGCCACCAGGGGCATTATACCTTCTATGGTGTTATGGGATACCTTGCGGAATAGATTTTGGCTATTTTTAAACATTTGAGAAACTTGAGGAAAAATAAAGTAAAAGAATATAGCTCCGGTTGCTGAAAATCCTATGCACGATGTTAAGTTTTAAGTAAAACGTTTTCTTCCGCAGACAGTGTGAGATTCACAAAGTGCACTTATTGGTAAAAACTCTCAAGGGTACACTTCTGACTGCTCTTATGCAGATATGTACAAGCACCAGCAATCAGACTAATGATCCATCGTGGTATGAGCAACAGGGTTGTTATGCATAGCCAATAAAGGTTAACACATTTTGAGATGATCTCAAGCCACCTATTTTAAAATTCTCCAAACGAAAATAATTTCAACAGAAATATCCAGTTTCCCTCGTACATTCCATAAACGGAAATAAAAACAAAACGGTAGCAATTCATTTCAAGGACAGCACACAAAAGTCTCCTGCCAAATTCAAGGCTTAATTTAGACGATACGTGATATTCACCCCTACCGCCACCATCCCTCAAAGTGATAATTTTTTTGGGTAAAAAAGCCAAACATCCGAGATAAATTAAATGTATGCATGTCTAAAAGCTATTCCGAGTGGAAGACGCGTTTTTTATTGTCATGGTTACACAACGAATAACAATTTTCCACTCGACGAACTATATGCCTCCTGTTCTGTTTGCATCCTCAAGCATTTGACAGGACCTACTATATCACGAGTTGTGGGAGTTAAACAAAAAAAAAAGAGCACCAAAGGAGGCCAGCGTCAGAGTGGGAGATAAATTTCGATCTCCGGAGCAAATAAAACAAACAACAAAATGTACAAAGAAACTTCGGCATCCTTCATTGAGGAGAGAAACAGGCACAGCAAAAAAAAAGAAAATAAGGAATAACTTTGTGGAGCAGCAGCGTTTGCGCTCTCCCAAAATATTTTAATCAAAGAAAATATTTTAACTGCTTTTCGCTGCACTTGAGATGAAACAAGGACTTTAATGGCACTTCATTCAGTGTCGAGGATTTTTCGTTGAGGATGTAAGGGCCAAGCTGTGCGGACCATAGCTACACGAACAAGAAAGCAAAAAAAATTCAAAAAAAAAGGAAAGAAGCAAATTTTTTCTTCCTCGAACTCAATTCTTTTGAGTCCTCTAACTTTTCTCATCTCAGCTCTGTCTTCTTTTTTCGTTAACTTCCTTTGAAAAAAATTTACTTTGAAATAAAAATAAGTTTCAAAATTTTCACGAAAAGCGAAAACTCGATAAGAAAAAGGAACGACCACCATTAAAATTCACGGGGAATGCTTTTGCAAGGAGGTTTTTCACGTTTCGTCTCGGGCATCATTGAACATTCGTCAGCAGAATTTCATCGTCTGTCGAGCAAAAGGATTCTACATCTACATTACGTAAAGGTCTACGAGTGTGAAAAAGTGCAATTTTCGACAAAATTTTGTTGAATCGATGTGTCCCGATTTCTTAACGATCTAAATTTGTTCAATTTGATTTTTTTCGTGCTTTCAAAGAATTTTCCAAATTCTTAATACTTGGAGCTGATTAAATATTGATGTGATACAGTTTCGCTAGACCATAGAGAGATGACTTCCACAACCATACGTACAAATGGTGAGTTCATGAATGATATGTCGTTTTTTTTTGTTAGAAACTGCACAATTCTATCGCACTGCTGAATTTTGGATTTAAAAAAAAAGGATTAAATTTTTTTCACTTTTGTGTGAAACATTTTTTTTCTCCGTTGGAATTCAATAAATTTTAAGGGTATAGAAATAAATCAGCTGTATCTGTGCCTGAGAGGGGATGTTTGACTGCTTGAGAATACTTTGCAGCATCCCCGTTTTGGACGCACACGCGTAGTGGGCGTCCCACTGCAGATCTCAATTTTCAACTCTTATCGCGCTCTCTTGCATCCCTTAACTCAGTTTGTTACATTTTGGTGTCAAATGCAAAAATTCATTGTTAATTTGGAAATTTTATAAACAATTGGATCTCCAGCCAGGTGCGAAGGGATAGACTGCATTCAAAAGTTGCAAGTAGCGACGACCGCTGGCGGTTTTCTCATTTCATTCCAGATGAGTTTTCATTTGTTGTTTGTGTGTGATGCTGCTGGCGATGAATCCGAAAGTAAACACAGGCTCTTAAGGCGCAAACATGTTTTGCATTGAGCTTTTTTTCTGTGTTGTTTTTTTCCGTTTTCCGTTAAGCATTGTTGTTGCTATAATGAGCATTCCGATGGAATTCCTTGTAAGTAAGTCTGTAGTGTGCAAGGAATTGCAATGACGTCATTTGCAACGTGTAAACCATGGAAACAGGCTCCCGACTCTTACCACTCTGACTCGCTTTGCTCCATTAACCTCAATTAGGATTCATTTGAATGCTATCGATTGTGTTTTAAATTGAATTTGGTGAAAATTACTACGAATCAAACAAAAAATTATATTTGCATCTATTTTCCAGGACTGCATCATGCAATCTCACTAGGGAATATCGAAACATCGGCAAAGGTATTTCTTCCACTTTTATTTCTCATACAAATTAATTTTCATTTTCTTTTTTTTTTCCTCTTATCTCCAGTCGAATTCGTATCAAGTCGAAAGATGCTACGATTCTGAGGATGAAAATATGGGCAGACGAAGGACACGAACACAATCTCCATCGGATTTGTATCATAAGACTTCGGTTTACTCGAAGGGCGATATTAGGGAGCAGGTTTGAGAGCTTTGCCAAATTGAATTAGGGTTTTGATCTAATTCGGGAGGAAAAAAAATGTGATTTTATTTATAGTATTGCCTTACGGACAGACAACTGAATACCATTGAGCGTCCGAGGAGGGAACGTTTTTTTGGTTGTTTTTCGAGCAGAGGAGCTCCGCAATCATTTTTGGGAGTGTGCGTTGGGAGGAGGGCACCATCTGATGAGAATATTGCTGATTACGCTCCATTCTACAAGTATCCTCGGTAAGTTAATTTATATTGAGACATATTGACAGGATGAAAAGGACCTTGTTTTGGAATTTTTGAAGATGTTTCATATTTAATAATTTATTTCACTATAGCTACCACCATCACTGTTCACCGGAGCAGAAACCACCTGAAGACGACCAAGAAAGTTCCTATTTTCGACGACAACCTGCGTCAATATTAATCACAGCCAAGTGTGGTAATGAAAATCCGACTGCCCAGGACCGCTACTCATGGATTGAACCAACTACAATCATCGACGATTCTAATATGCATCCCAAGGATCTAGGGTTTGTGTGAAATTATAAACCAAAAAAGCTATAAATGTTGTAGAAAGTTTATTTTGTGTCCACACTTTTTCAAAAGCATTTTTATCCCAAATAGTTTGCTTAGCTACGTTTGCTGTCTTGATTTAAGGTCCTGACAACAAACATATAGGCCTTTCAGTGTGTTCAAGCTTGCTTTTCGTCAGGCATTGCCTTAGACTTAGTTTAAAAAATGTCAAACCCTCTGCGCTTTCGTAAAACATCAGCTTCTAGCTTTCTTTTTCCGTTCAAAATTTGTGTACTCTTAGAAAAACGTAAAACTACTTCACTTTCTCTAGAGAGCAGACATTTATGTGTATGTTTTGTTGTTATATTGTATATGTAAAAAAATTGTCTTTGCCGGAATCCAGCTTCCAGCAAGAAGCCTTCTTTGTGAGAGGCTATAAGCAACCGCAGTATTTGAACCACAATTCTGAACAAATTACCTGGTATGTACTTTGTAAATAGTGTAAATTCCTTTTTGCCTTACCACTGAGAACACTTTGTAACTAGAGACTACTACTACTACTGTATACTTTCCACTGTAATTGTCATTTAACAAAACATTTCGACACGTTTCTGTCGGATTTCAATAATTAACTTTGCATTGATTGAAAAACCAATTAGCATTCCTCTAGACATTTAGTGAATATGAAATAGATAGATCCATTAATTCACTGCCATTCATCACATTCCATTTTGACAGTGTTTATCGATGTCCAGCGCATGTTGGTCTCCCACCACCTCCACCCCCACCAACTAATGCCCCGAGTGGACCTCCAACTCCAAGGTAAACTCAATTCGCTTATAAAGAACCCTTGCACTTCAAAATCTCATACTCAATTCTTTCTCTACTTTTCAATAGGACTAAGCACGTAAGCTTCGCCAGATCACACACTTTGACATCCTTCGATGAAGCATCACTTCGCTCATCTGGTCGCATGAAGGGCGCCCGAAGCCAGGAACGTCTCATCGGCGGCAAAAAGCCAATCATGAATGCCACACCGATTTATGAACCGGTACAGCATCCAACTCAGTTTGTCAGCAGACCAACTCACCATCATATCATCCAACATCCACATCAGCATACTCAGATTATACAGCAGCCAGCTTATCACATTCACCATCCGAACATTCTGGTTCCGATGCATCCGCACGAACTGGTTGCAGCCCAACACCATCCATCCAATGAGGAACTAATATCAATGATGCAGGTTAATCGAGGGGGTCCCATGGTCGAACTAAATGCGGCAAACATTGGGAATATCGCAGCTCAAAAGTCGCCATCGGCAGCTGAAGTGATTTTGGTTGAGAAGATCAAGAGGAATGCTATGAAGACCCAGGCAACGCAAACCGAAGGTTATGCAGCGTCGAAGAAGGAGGGAGTTCCGTACAACTTGGCGCTGAGTCCTCGCACTGTTCACAGGGTAAGATATTTTAGTTCAAGGCGTTAGCGAAGTCTAAATCCAATTCGGCGTGTTTTAGGTGAAAGTTGTGTCACAAGGTGCTCAAACCAACGGTATTTTGAATGGGAGGAAACTAACGAAAAGCCTTTCTGAAATGAACAATGGACGACCGGTGACTGGACAATCAACCGATTACCTAACAGCTGACAAGTCGAAATTGTAAGATCGCACATCGCCTTCAACCGATCCATATTCTATGACATTTTTAAATTTCAGACCACTCGATCATGAGCAACTACACCGCACTCAGTCTGAAGAACCACCTCGGTCTCCATCAATGACTCTACCAGACACTACCTTTGCTGGTCCTGGTGAAAATCAGCCAACTAGCATGAAATACTATGAACCACCACCGCCAATAAACATATCGTCCCATTTGAAGGCAGTCAACGCCAACGATTTGTTCCTGAGAGATTTGCCTAGGAAGCAATCTCAAGAGAGCGTTTACTCTTTCAGAGGAGCAACAGACAACGAATCTGCAATGTCGATGAGTAGTGGTCGACATCGTCCAGAGGATCATTCTCACAATTCACAACATGTCTCGAGGTCAAGATCATCTTCCCAGAGCATTCATGCATCACAATCTATTTATGGTCCCGATGGGTCCTCGAATGCAGGCAGCGTCACCGACTATGAAGGAGCAAACTTTGACTTTGAACGAAACAGTTTGCCACGCAGAGCATGTGGCCAGCACAGATTGGATGTTGAGACCTATACACATAGCTTGCCACGGAGAGGAGATGCGATGCAAAACCACGAGAGTTGTCGGCATATAACAGAGTGTCCGGAGCTGCTGAGCGATGGCGTTCGGGAATATCGAGGAGAAGATCTTTTGGAAAAGTTGGAAATCCATCGGCAATCGTGGAGTGAACAACGAAGATCATCAATGACCGGTCAACGTTCGGATGGTGCATTTTCACGAGACGACTTGCGTCGGAAATCAATGCCGATGCAGCCATTCATAATACCATTTCCTGGTGCTCCAACATCGATCGTAAGAACAAGAGCTTCTGAGGCAAAGTTGCAGGCGCAGGTGCACCCACAACCGCAGTATCAGTCACAATCGCATCTACATTCGCAACCTCAACCGCAGCAACAGCCCCAACAGCAGCCTCAACAGCAGCCGGAGCAGCAAACAGTATCCATAAAAAAAGAAGAACCCAAACAGGAGAGGGAGGAAGAAAAAGAGATATTCATAGATTTCAAGCCGCACACCTCGCCAAAACCAAGTCCGAAAATCAACAAGAAAAAACTTCATAAAACCTCATCCGATGGAGAAATCCTCTTAGAACGCCGACGGAAACAAGGAGCACAAAAAGAGGCTCAGCAAGCTCCACCTCCAGAAAATCACGTTTCTTCCAGTACAGCTGAGGAGGATGAAAGCAGCGAACACCTGTATCAAAATCTTCCCGTCAGAAACGATAAATGCATTCCTACTGTCATGAGTCTATCACCAACAGAAAGCTCTCAGGGCGCTCACAAACGAGATATGTTCCGAAAACGATCAATCAGTCTCGAAGATCCAAACACTTCCAACGAAGCGAGACTAGCCAAGTCAGCACCACCGTCACCCTGCCAAGAGGAACTATTAGCCAATACATCCACCTATCCATCATCGGACTCGCTGGCCAATGATCTAACGCGTGATCATTCCGACGGCCTCTGGAATGACTCTCAAGTGACTGTTGTCACTGCCGAACCGCGAGAAGAGAGTGACAAGAGCTCGACATCGCATCTACTGACTCCATCATCGAAAAGGAAAAACTTACTCCTCCAGCATCAACAACGAAGTTCCATCGACACTGATTTCATTGACTTAGATGAACAGTTGTCCGATCATAGTCCAACGTTCTTAGTTCCTCCGAAACCAATGGGAAGCTCGAAGGGGGTTAAGGACCAAACGACAGGCAACAGTTTGACTGTACCTTGTCTGAAACAACCCTCGCCGACTATTGCAGTCACACCAACTATTGGGGTTCGAGTACTACCTGAACTGCCATCTCCAGTTAATATCAGGCGACTTTCAAGAACAATGTCACCAGCTCCTGACCCAATCTACGTGTCAAATAGGTAAGATGAGGAACCTTTTCTCATTGCGACTGGCAATTACTAATTTGCTTGCTTCCAGATTCCTTGATACTTCCATTACTGTACCAAGTCAAATGCTTCCTGAGTATCACATCTACAGTCGAAGGGACTCATCGGTTAAAACTAACAACACCGACCTGTCGGAGTGCAGTACCAACACCGATGAGTACGCCACGTGCACGGACACATCTCGACGAACGCCAGGTATGAAGACTCCACCCACTACAACAAGCTCGTCATCAACCACACAAGTACCAGGTTTGCAAACTTTTATCAAAAATACTAGTTTTGATGTTTGTGTGTTTCTCTATTGAACCTTGCTTATAATACTTATGAAGACCTCGCCATCAAGGCCGAGATATTGGTTGTTGCTTGGTGAACTGCTTGCTGTGTAGTCCTCTGTATTTCAAATGAGTTCAATTGTTCTTAATTCTCTCTTGCCTTCCAGTTTCAGCTCAGAGTTCCCAGACGGAGAGAACTCATGAGGGATCGTCCTTTGAGAGTGCTTCTTCATTGTATTCTACACGGGGAGATGGTCTTTCTGAAGATGCTCCAACTATAGACGAACAGTTGCCAGCGGTTCATATTCATTCTCCTTCAGCTCAGAAATCGCATCTTCCTAAACAGTCACCATCCCATTCCATATGCAGCACTTCTTCGGGAAGCTACAACGTCGCTGGTGGCCACCAATCGACTTCCATCACGCCAGTCAAGGAAGAGAGTCCCCCACTACCGGTAATAGTATCTCCTCGAAAATCAGTGACTATCGCTCCCCGACAGGTGGCAGGTTTAGTAGCATCTTCGAAAGGTGCTTCAGCCACATCGTCGAGCAAACAAAGCGTTCCCATGTCGATGAAAAAGAAAGCTGAATCGGTATCAGATGATGAACGAAGTGAGAAACGCTACTCATCGTCTGGCTACTATGAGAGTCCGCCACATCACGAGGAAGATCCCAAATTAAACAAATTTCGACGACATCGAGCCGAAGAAGATCGCCGAAGGAGAAAGTCCTCAATGAAGCTGGACATTGAGCGTGAAAATATTCGGGCCCTTACAAGTCCCATTAAGAAGACCATCCTTTCTCCGAAACCTGTTGCCCAGGTCTCGCCGGAAGGTCAGATAGCAACGAACACAACTGCCGCATCCACGAACGCAGCCGGCACAAACAACGCATCAACATCCATCGATGGTACAAGTCCCAGTAAAATGAAAAGGTTCCGTCCGAAAATACGAAGACAATTCCGCAGATCATCGAGGGACGAATGCACCCCACGCAAACAGAAAGCAATCAGTGTACCAGGACGCTGCTCGGACTACAAGCTGCACGGTCAGGATGTATCAACAGTTACCAGCCCATTGAAGTCATCCCAAGGTTCTTGTAACCAACTGAAGGCCAAGTCTAGCGAGTCATTGCGGTCCGTTTCGCCGGGCTCCGATTCAGTTTTTTACAGTGAAGCTGATGGAGGAGTTGGAGGAATCGATCAGCAAGTACATTGTTTACACTGTGGTAAAGAAGTTGAGATTGTTAATGCATCTGGGTCACAGGAATCAATAGCAGCCATAGAGCAGGACGATGACGAACTGGATATTGTCAAGCCACCCGCTGATTTTGCAGACTCACCAGTTACAACGAAAACCTCGCAGCGATTGTATAAGAAAATGGACAAGCGATTCCGTTCGGAAGAGAGGCACGGCGATCGTGGAAGACATTATAAAAGTCGACAGGAGAACATCAGAGCTAAGGTATAAGTCTTGGATGAATGGATGTAGCAATCTTAGCACTTTTTGTTGGTTTCAGAGTGAAGAGCGTGGCAAGGACAATAGTTCCCAAAGTCCTCCTGTCTTGAGACCGGCTGGTTCGAGTCCTTGTGTTCTGCCCAATGAGACGGCAGTTGTGGACAAGGATCAGTGTGTTTATCGTGGCAATTATGACAACGGTCGTTACACCCGACTCACCGACATCGATGTGTGGATTCAATTGGACCATCAAACATTTGGTAATGAATTCTACAATGTCTCCAAAAAATTCGTTTGAAATTTGTTTTATTAGACCGTCAACGTGAAGATCGTCGGGGATCCACTGATTCGGAGAAGAACTTCCATTCAAAGTATCAAGTCATATTGCATAGGTTGGTCCAAAGGAGGTGCACACTGGAAATGTACCATCGCCAGAAAACTAATTCATTCAGTAAGTTTGAACATTTTTCTTGAAGTTTAAATTGTATTCACTTGGTAAGGGCGCTTCTAGACTTAAACCAACAAAATTTTTCCGCAGATAATTTGCCAAAACATTATTTTTAGTCACTCAATTGCATGAGAATCATGGAGAACGAAGGTTTTTATTCGTTTGGTGGAGAGACGTACCTATTCATATTGCTTTATTTTGTTGGTTTGGTTTTTTGTTTATTAATTAATGATATACAAAGTTTAAGTGTAAAATAAGTTATTAATTTCCTTTCTTATTTGTTTATTAATTTTAAGATGACCTTGGGGTTTTTTTTTAAAGGTCGAATGTATGTGTTTGTCGGAGTTAAATTTAAGTTTTTAAAGCTTACTTACTTACTTTACCGGCTCACGATCCATGAAGGGTCACAGCCTAGATACTGCAGTCTTCCATCGTGAACGATCCCTCGCATGCACTCTCCAGTCACCGAGACCAAGCGCTCTGGCATCCGCAGTCACTTGGTCCTTGTACCGTAGGTTCGGTCTTCCTTGTCGTCTTGAACCTGGGGGCTGGGATGAGAAGACTTTCTTGGCTGGAGCGTTGTCGTCCATTCGCTCGATGTGGCCGAGCCAATGTAGTCGTCTTTTCTTGGCCTTCTGGACTACATCCACATCTTGGTACAGCTCATACAGTTCTCGGTTGTATCTTCTTCTCCATTCGCCATCGTCGCATACGGGACCAAAAATCCGTCGAAGAATTTTTCTTTCGAACGTGCCCAGTATCAATTCCCCTTTTTTACTTATCGTCCAGCACTCGGCGCCGTAGAGTAGGACTGGTAAAATCAAAGTTTTGTATAGCAGACACTTTGTCTTTCGAGTGAGGAGTTTTGAACCCAGTTGTTTGGCCAAACCGAAGCAGCAGCGGTTCGCTAGGGTGATTCTTCTACGGATCTCCACTAAGGTGTCGTTCGTGGGATTGATGTTTGTTCCAAGGTAGGTGAACTCCTTAACTACCTCGAAATTGCTGCTACCAACAGTGACGTTTTGTCCTAGGCGGTGGACAGATGTTGCTTTGTTTGTTGATAACATGTACTTTGTTTTGTCCTCATTCACTTCAAGACCAACTAGTTTCGCCTGTTCTTCAATCGCTGTGAAGGCCTCAAGCACAGCTCTCTTGGATCGACCGATGATGTCTATGTCGTCCGCATAGCCTAGGAGCTGGGTGGATTTGTTGAAGATAGTGCCCTCCGTGCTCACACCTGCCTTGCGCACTATCTGCTCCAGGACTATGTTGAAGAAATCACATGACAACGCATCTCCTTGTCTAAACCCTGCGCAAGTTTGGAATAACTCGGATGAGCTGTTACCCATTTGCACACTGCACTGCGTATTGTTTAGCGTCATGCGGCACAGCTGGATCAGTTTGTTCGGGATCCCGAATTCAGACATCGCAATCATAAGCTCTTGGCGGTGGATGCTATCATAAGCAGCTTTAAAGTCGATGAAAAGATGGTGGGTTTCGACTTGAAATTCGTTGGTCTTTTCCAGGATCTGCCTCAGTGTGAATATTTGGTCTATCGTTGTTCTGCCTGGCCTAAAGCCACACTGGTACGTGCCGATTATTGTGTTGCAGAAAGGTTTAAGACGCTCACACAGTACGTTGGATAGGATTTTGTATGCAACATTAAGCAGGGATATGCCACGGTAGTTTTTGCATAACATCGGATCGCCTTTTTTGTAGATGGGGCATATGGAGCTTATCGACCAGTCAGTGGGCATGCATTCTTCCTCCCACACTTTGGTGATGACCTGGTGCATGCGGTTCATCAAAACATCTCCTCCATGTTTAAAGAGTTCCGCGGGTATGCCATCCGACCCTGCGGCCTTGTTATTTTTTAGCTTTTGGATGGCTCTTTCTACCTCTTCTCTGCTGGGGGCTGGGACTGGGTCTTCATTGACTGGTCTTGCTTCTCTTTCGTCATTATCTTGCTCGACATTTTGCGCATTCAGCAGCTGCTGGAAATGCTGCTTGAAAACATCTACAATTCCCTGTGCTTCGGTGACTAGGTTTCCTTCACTGTTTCGAAGAGCTTGTGTCCCGGTTCTGAAACCAGAAGCTAATTGCTTCGACCTTTTAAAGAAACGCCGGGTGTTGTTCTTGGCCCGAGACTCTTCTAGATCTTTGAGCTGAGAAACTGCGGATGCTCTTTTCTTTCTTCGCAGGGTCTTTTTCTCATTTCTCCTTTTCGTGCGGTACTCTTCCCTTGCTGCTCTTGTTTTCCGTTGCAGCATCTGCAGGCGTGCATTTTCTGTCTCTCTTTTCAATGTCACGCACTCATCATCATACCACGGGTTCTTTTTCGGGGGTGGCTGGTAACCTATGGTGGTCTCGGCTACATTTTTTATTATTTCTCGATATTGGTTCCACAGTGTGTTGACGTCTGTAGTATTTGGGAGGACGGCGGAGAGTCGCTCGCTCAGGCGCTCGCTGTAGTCTCTGGCATTCTCTGATGTGCTAAGGCAACCGATGTTGAACTTCTTTCTTTGGGCTGCACGTGTTTTTTTGTCGTTTGATATTCGAGCTCTAAACTTAGCCACTACCAGAAAGTGGTCAGAGTCGACATTTGCTCCTCGGAAAGTGCGCACGTTCAGGATGTTGGATGCGTGCCTTGCGCCGATTAGCACATGGTCGATTTGGTTGGTGGTTCGACCATCAGGAGATCGCCAGGTTGCTGTGTAGATCTTCTTTCTTGGAAACCTAGTGCTACTTATCACCGTATTACAAGCTGCAGCAAAGTCGATTAGTCGGAAGCCGTTATCTGTTGTTTCTTCGTGGAGGCTGTGCTTTCCAACTAATCCGCCAAAGATGTCTTCCTTCCCGATTTTTGCATTGAAGTCTCCGAGTACGATTTTGACGTCGTACTCTGGACAGGCTCCGTAGGCTCTATCCAGGAGGTCGTAGAAATCCTCCTTGCTAGACTCCTCAGCATCATCGGTAGGGGCGTGTGCACATATTATACTGATGTTCTGTAATGTGGCCTTGATGCGGATCACAGCCAGGCGATCACTTATTGGCTTGAAATCCATGACTTTCGATCTAAGCCGATTTCCTACGACGAATCCGCATCCAAATATATGCAATCTTTGATGACAGCTATAATAAATGTCGCAATTTTTTCTCTTTATTGTCCCTGATCCTATCCATCGTATTTCCTGGATCGCAGTAATATCTGCCTTATACTGCGAGAGGACAGATTCAAGTTTCTGAGTTGCACCTGGAGTGTAGAGGGTTCTTACATTCCAGGTACAAACTCTCAATGCGTAGTCCGTTGTCGTTCCGGGTCTGGTTACCATAAGAGGGGGTTCATTATCCGAGGCTGGTATCTCTCTCATAACTGTCAAGTTTTTCACTGTGGAGGGGTTGTTAGCCCCTCGCACTAACCTCCAAATTTGTTGGGCCGTAGATAAGGTGCTCTTTTTTCCCGATTTGCACCCGCGCTTACAAGTTTCGCAAGTTATATCTAAGATATAACCAGTACCCGGTGGCTACCACGAGGAGGTAAAGTAAGCACTTGGTGTGTAGGAAAAGATACAGCCGAAGCCCCCAGATCCTACAACACCCAACCACCAAGTTTTTAAAGCAATTTAATTTAAAATATGATTTGAACTGTACAAATGTCTTATTTTTTGTTGAACGGACAGACATTTTATTATCGTGCTTCTAACGCCATGAGAGATTTCACTGTATTAGATCGAAATTCATGGAATTTTGTATTATTTCACATGGAATCGAGAACCCTTAGATTTGATGAAGATTATTTTGCATTGCATCAGCTTAGATTCAAGAATTATTAATTTATATTAATAGAATTTCGCGTGTAACAAATACTGCAGACTTTCGGCCTAGATGTTGCAGAGGCCAAACAAAAGCATTTAATTCAGGAAATAAGCACGCCTAACCCGGGCACGTCATCAAGTCACTAGCCCTAAAAAGCGACTTTAAATAACTTTTCAAAATTTTGTTTCTTTTTGATCTCAGAGTTCATGAGTCCGATGGCGTGCGTACAAAAACACAATTAACAGCAAGGCCCTATTCAAAAAATATTTTTGGACATTTTCCTCTCACGCTTTTTGCTCTCTTCGGAGAAAAACACTTTTTGAAATTTCAATTTTTCCCACAAAGTCCCAAAGATCATTTGTCGTCTTGCAGTTTTTGGAAAACAATCGTTGGGTGAAGATCGCACACTTTGTTTCAAATTCCTTGAACGCGCCTGTTTTGCTTTCGTTTTCTTAAAATACAATCGAATAGATTGTTTGAGAGAGTGACGTTCCTTGTCTAATAATACCACGTGCGTGCACTTTTCACCTCATATTAGAGTAAAATAATTTGTTCTAGTGATGCACTTTTGAGTTGACGGTGCGTCGTCGTTGGGGCAGAATGTTAGGTTTGATATTTCTAAAAAAATTAACAAACTTTTTCGTATAGCAATTAAAACTTTTTATAGAACTTATCTCGAAAAATTCGCAGCCGGAACCATTCCGACGAAAACTGGAAGAAGTTTTCAAATTGATGTTGGTAGTTTGGGCTCGTGAGGGTCATGTGTTGGCTAGGTTAGGTTCAAAGACAAATGGTTAGAATGGCTTTATTACTTGTTCAAAAATCTAAGGTAGTTGGAAATTGTGAATTTTTTAAAACCAAACTCTTTTCTTACAGAAATCGATAAAACTATTGTGGTTAAGAGTGATTCTGGGGAATTCGGCTTCCGAATACATGGCTCGAAGCCAGTTGTAGTTGCAGCCATTGAACCCGATACTCCAGCAGAGAGCTCTGGTCTGGAAGTCGGAGATATTATCATTTCAGTGAATGGAGTTTCGGTGCTGGACAAACACCATACCGAAGTGGTTAAAATCGCCCATGCAGGATGCGAGACCCTGGAATTGGAGGTGGCTCGTACGATTGGTGTTTTGATGAATGAGAAACAAGATTCACCACGTCCGATCATTCAGAAGGGATATCTATGGCGACAAAGTGGCCATGCCAAAGGAATACCGAATCCCAAGAAATGGGTGAGAAGATGGTTTTGCCTAAGACCGGATCATTGCTTATATTACTACAAGACTGAAGATGTAAGTCCCACAAAATGATCTTTAATCTCAAAATTTGATTGATTTGTTTTTCTAAGGATACTCAACCTGTGGGGGCCATAATCCTGGCAAAACATACTGTCGAACGTTGCGACACGAGTGTTGGCAAGCCGTTTGCCTTTAAGATAGAAGCTAGCGAAGGCATCCCAATGTATCTAGCAGCCGACACTGAAGATATTTTGGCCCGCTGGATAACAACTATGAGACATTCAGCAACACAAGCTGATCCTTGGTTAGATATGAGGTAGGCAGAAACATGCAAAAGTAAGATGATGAATCTGACCTATATTTTGTAGCTCACGAAATCTTAAACTGCCGCCTGGTGGAATTGATCGTCCTGACTGCTTTGGCTACCTTATGAAACTCGGTTCCCGATGGTGTGGTTGGTCCAAGAGGTATTGTGTGCTCAAAGACGCTTGCTTGTATTTCTATCAAGATGCCAACAGTAAAACAGCGTTCGGTAAGTTTCGAAAAAGAAATTTAAAAAACTAGAGATTTGAATGATTTTTGTTTTTGGTAGGAATGGCGTGTCTTCAAGGCTTTAAAGTTGCGTCGATGTCAACGAATTCAGCTGGGCGCAAGAACTCATTTGAAATTATCCCACCAGAAGCGAAACTTCGACACTATTACTTCAGCACTGAATCGGAAATGGATAAGAAACGGTAAGGACAAAATGTTTTTGAAATATGACGATCTTATAACTTTGAACATTTCAGCTGGATATCGGCTTTGGAATATTCCATAGATCGGTGGATCAAAACTGGGTAACTAGGGGCCAAGCCAAAGCCCCATAAAAAGAAACGTCGCAGCTTCAGCAAGTCAACCTACTGATAGTAAAAAGGCACAAGCTTCTGTCTGTTGGGAATATCAGCACAGGACAACGAAGACAGTCTTTCCACGTGTCGCAGATGGGTTTTGAGTGCATACAAGAATATGAAGCTATCCATTTTATTATTGTCACTGTTTTTTTTTTTTTAATTAAATTTTTTAGGTTTGTATTTTTTAATTATTTATATAGATGTGTGTGTTTTAAGTATTGTCGATATGAAAAGCATTGTACAAAGCGTTAAACAAAAATAATTTTCTTTAAGAAACAAATTCACTCACACGAGAATAAAAAATGCCTAAAATTAAAAACAAAAAAGAATATTTTTACTAAATAAAAAGAAAACGTTAAATCGAATATATTAGAAAATTAAATTAAATTTAAAAACAAAATTAAAAAAAAGTTCTAAACAAAGGACCGATTTGGTCAGTAAAAATAATCCAGGAGGGTCCGTCCTTCGTCCTGGTAAACAAAATGTCTTATGCAAAAGTTTATGTATACATTTAGTTAGTTAGAAATTGTACAATGTATTTTTTAATGCCTCGATGTGTTATTATTATAGTATAAATGTTTAACTAAGTTATTACAAAAGCAAAACAAGGAAAATAGGAAAATACATTTGTTCAAAAAATTAAAAAAAAGCGATCTTGTTTCTTTAAAAGATTGGGCTGCTGAATACTTATGCTTACTTAAGGCGCCATTGACATCGGAGTACGCGAGAAGTTGAACAGACTTTAAGAAGATAGTGCCTCTGGTGTTGACAGTGGAGTTTTGCACTATTTTCTCAAGATCGATGTAAAAGGTTTTTTTTTAGGATCTGCCCCATAGTGAGAATTTGGTCGATGGTTGACTTTCCAGATTGTTGACGAAAGGCTGCAGACGTTCACATATTACGCCAGAGAGGATCTTGTAGGCGATGTGAAGTAGGCTGATTCCTCTGTAGTTGGCGCAGTTTAGAGGATCTCTCTTTTTCAGGATCGGCAAACAATGCTGAGGTTCCATTCATCGGGCATGCATTCTCCAGATCATATCTTACATCTAGAATGCTGGACAAGTGCCTTCCGTCGATCGCAATGTGATCAATCTGGTTGAAGGGTTGCCGAATATTGCTTCAAAATATTTTTATCTCACTAATTGAAATTGGAATTTGATAAGAAACTGGTTTAACGAATTTTACCGCAATGATTGTGAGTCACGCGGGCTCGTTCCAATTCAAAACAAAGATGATTTTCGATAAAAATTTGAATCTCCCTTAGTCATGGATGTTTTTCGCTGACGAGTTCTACCTATATTCTATTCCGCCAACTAATTACACTCTTCAATAAAAGATCAATGCACGAAACCTAATCAATTTGATAAGACGTCTTATCGAATGTAATTGGTTTCCTGATTAGATAAGTCAAAAACTTCAAAACAAACACCTGAATAGTTTCACTTTATTGTTGTTGGCCCGTGAGTATAGTTCGATGCTTCAAGACTTCTAAGCAAACACTTGACTATAGTTTCACTCGATTATAATAACCGCGTGAGTATGGTTCGATGTAAGACAAATCTAAGCATGAAGGAGGAATTCAACCTTCGGAAAGGCTTTATCAGTGAAGGTGCTCTGAAGCAAGCAGAAATTGAACTACGTGAGACACCTGAAATTAGAGAAGCAGCTATAAAAGAACTTCGAAGCTTACTTCATGCAAGTCCTGAACTTAATTTCAAAGATGACGATGAGTTCTTGTTGGTTTTTCTACGAGTTTGTCACTTTTACCCCCAGAGTGCTCTTAAAAAGGTATGTTGAAGTGTGATTCATATAATGTCCATCTTCTTAATTTCTTCCTTTCCTTTCCCAATAGATGAAATCGATTGCAGCTTTTCGAAAGGCCAATGCAGACGTACTTCACGGCCTGCAACTGGAGCAGCTCAAAGAAAAATGCATCCATGGAAACTGTTTTAACATTCTGAAAAACTGTGACCAACATGGAAGGCGTGTAATGATCGGATATCCCGGAGGAAAATGGGATCCATCATTTGTGTCAGGCACTGAATGGTTTCAGTTGCTCTACTCATTGCACATCATGGCACTACTTGAACCTGAAACCCAAATTCGTGGTGTTGTATGCATTATGGATTTCGATCAGCTTTCGTTCAAACAGATCAAGGCATTGACGCCGAGTTGTTTGTATCGTTTGTTGACTTTCATCCAGGATGCATTTCCGTTGCGATTGAAGGAGGTCCATATTGTTAATCAGCCTTTCATATTCAAGGCTGTGTGGTCTGTGGCGAAACCTTTAATTCAGCAGAAACTCAGAAATAGGGTTCGTCTTATTGTTTGGTCTTGTTAGTTTATTTCTAATTCCTTTGATTCAGATATTCTTTCATCAACATGACATGACATCCTTACACAAATATTTGGATCCCGATTGCTTACCCAGAGACTATGGTGGCAATTTGCCAATGATTGACTATGGGGGTTTGGAATGGTATACAGCAGTAGAAGATAATGCAGATTACTTTCGTGAATGGTCAGACCTTGGGCCTGCTAAGTGGTGATATCCTGAAACTTATTTTAAGCCAGTTTAAGAGACTAGATAGTCATTTCTTTAATTTCTAAGTACAGATGTAAACATAATCAAAAACTGTATTTTTATTCTGATTCTTAAGGTTGAATAAAGGTCCTTTTTCTAAGATTAATGACCACTCCAAACTGCAAGACGAATGGTAGTAAAAGACAAAGCCAATAGGCAGATAGGTGTACAAGAATGGCTACTATTCATTTATCAAGCAAATCGACTGGTACCTCTGGCAAAAGATAAAAGCATTGGTTTGCCTTCCATCAATCTGGATTCCTAAGAAAACCAGCAGTAGCAGCGGCCTTAATCTCTAAAACTACAAACTCACCACAGTTGACATGCATCGCTAAAGCCGAAGCAAAATAAGAGAAACAACAATCCCAAGAAGAAAAAAAAAGTAGCATAAGCGTTTCGTACCTACATAATCATATTGGCATCAGGCAGACAAGTGCATTATCAAACTCTTAATAGGCTGAGCTCATTGACACCGTGCATAAATTTTTATTCACTGCCACTACCTTTTATTCAGTTACTGGTACAGAAGTCAAAACTATAACATTTTGCTCCTGCTCAGTAGAGGTAGACTGCTGGTGGTGGTACCTTAAAGCCGCTGCGGCAGCTATATCTCCTGTGCTGCTGCTGTTGCTGCTGCTGATGTTCAAGCAGTGGTGCAAGACGTAAGAAAAAAGAACAACTAATCCATAAAACAAAAAAAAAAAACAAGAAAAAAAGGGAAAAAGAACGAACAAATCTTTGGCGGTCCAAACCGGCTTCAGATCCAGAATCATGGACTTTGTTTCCATCAAGGAGATGCAAAGGCTGACTTACCTGTGGTGTATATCTGATGGGAAGAAGAAAGGCGACCATCATCTCATCTATCTTACCTTTACCTACCTTTTCTCTTTCTACCATTATTTATTATTTTTTTGTTTTGTGGAGTTTCAGGTTTTTGAAGATTAAAGTAAGCAACTTTGAGAATTCAAATAGGAACCGAGCATCGAGAAGAGGTACCAACACCATTAAGTCAAATAAAAGAGATAAGTAAAGAAACAACAAAAATAAATTACAGAACGTTGGAGATGACGTTGTTGATGATGATGATAATACCTTACCTCTGCCTGATGGAATTAAAATTATAATTTTTCCATGATGGTTCACTTCTCAATTTGACATTGAGACACTGTTTTGAAAATAAGTTGGTGTTACTATCAAAATAAAGTGAAACTAGTTCCGTAGTCAAATTAGAAATTTCTATGTGTAGGTACCTACGGTTGTTCCCTAGTCCGCCGGATCTCTCAATCTTCCTCAGAATCCTTTGTGAAATGAAGCATGAGATCAAATGTCTGTTTGTCCTCTTTCAGTCACAGAAAAACAAAACTCACCGATACCAAAATGTACCAAACCGTCCCAGATCCAGTTCTGGATCCCGTTCAGGAACCCGTTTAAAATCCCGTTCAAGTTTCCGTTTCAAAGGTAATTGCTGGTATCATGCCACGTGGTGAGAGTGTCGCTAAAGGCGGTACACGACTCGACACTCAATTCATACCGCCCCTTTTGGTTTACTTCCGGACCTGCAAAACAACCACTTGCTCGACTCTACGACCGGACTCCCAGTAGCCTCTGGCACGTTTTCGACTTCTGGCATTTTATCAGTCAAAACGCTTTCCAACACTTCATCCTGGTTGCGTATACTAGCAGAGTTTCCGAACATCACAAAACCCGACGGCATCTGTAAACCAGCGAAGCACGCGACTCAATACTTCATCGCAACAACCCCTGGTCCTCCAGTTTCGAGTAAGGCACGAAGTCTGGCCCCTCATCGCCAAGCCATAGCCAAGCAGGAGTTTGAGAAGATGCTGAAGCTTGGAATCGCTCGTCGCTCAACAAGCCCATGGTCGTCGCCACTTCATTTAGTGCCTAAAAAGACTGGTGATTGGTTTAACGCGCGGACTGTGCCAGACTTCTACCCTATCAAAGTTCTCGAAGACTTCACGGCTTATCTTACAGACAAGAAGTTGTTTTCAACCATCGACTTTGAATTCTTCCAAAACCAGTCCAATGATACATCAAAAGAAAGGCACTCCAGAATTTATAAAGTCAACCTGGCTTGTATAGATTCCGAACGATATGAAGCTAAAGAATTTTTGTTTTTGTTCGTCTACTCAAAAAAAAAAAAAAAAGAGAACCCAGCTTCGAAATATCTACAGGCCACGAAACAGACAGGTTATAAAACAAAACTTATAGATACGTGTAGGTATATAGCTCCATAGCGTATCTTCCGAAGGAATCGGAATCAGAGAATAGATACAAGAGAGAGAAAAATAAATAGCAAAAACAACAACAAAAAGATAAACACAAAGCCCGCAAAACCAAACAAAAACTCCAACTCTGAGCTCGAGCTCGAACTCGAGTCCGAATTTTTTATAGCCATCACCGAACCAAGTCCATATAGATACTCATATTGGTTTGCCCGAACAAAAGCAGCAGCAGGAGCGCACGTTCACTTTTCAAATATTCTTATTCTCCAAAAATTGTTATACAAAAAGGTAGGCTCAAACTGTCCCACTCTTCCAACTGGACTTTCACACTATCCATCCAGTTCACTCTGCCAACAAACACTCAGTCTAAACCTTAAGTAGCAGCTCAAATGTCTACCGTCTTCCGTCTTCCGTCCGTTGTCAGTCGTTCATCCTAATCTCTCTGCTCAGTGCTCACTGTTGTGCATTTTGTGCCCCCAACAGAGTTTCCAGTTTGCTCTTCGATCAGTCTTAAAGAGTTGATCGTACCTTGCGCACCTGTAATTTAACTGTTCGAGCGTACGTTCGTCGTCGTCGTTTTCATCCGCACCCTTGCCCGCCCCGTACGTAACGCTCGCCCTCACTCAAATAGTGTCTATGTGTGTATTGCGTGTCTCAAGAAAAACGCATCCGATATTGTTTGACTTTCGTGTAAAAGTATTCGTGCCAATATCTAGTTTAAGCCTCTCTCGCTGCCTGTCTCACTTCAACAAGACTTGAAACGAAATTCACCTCCCGCTCACACCCCATTGGCAGAGTGCCGTGTGGGAAGAGATTGGGACTACTTGAGGAGCAAATTGGTAGCGCTAGCGTCAGCTCCCATTGAATTGAATGCGCGAGGCACACAAATCTCAGATATACGTACCGTCGTCGAAGGTACATCTACCTACCTTACCTGCCTACCGTTCAAATGAAATTCCAAAACCTGATCTCCACACCAATACATAACACCTGGATTAAAACATGTCTCTGTGTATGTGAAAAAGATTAATAAAAATAAATTTTTTTCATCGTTCTTCGTTTTTGTTTTATGAATTTCGAATAAGGTGTGCGATAGATTTTTAATTTTATGAGATTGTTACATTTAAATTTTATTGTTTTTAAAATTAATTTTGAAAAACGTTTATCGAAAATTCAAGCCATAGCGAAAAATATGCATTTTTGGGTGCAGCACGTGTAAATTAATGGAATTTTTGAAACACCAAAACAGCGAATGTGTTTGTTTTTGAAAAAGAAATCGATTCAGGAATAAGTGTACAATTTTTGAAGCGTTTTAGAGATCAAGAAAACTTTTCGAAAAAAGAATTCTTTATGAAATATACGTGATTGTGTGTGTGAATTGTTGGGAAAGTGTTGGTTAGTGTGTTGCCACTGCCATTGCCACCGAGCAGTGAGCACAGTGTGATGCCATGTTAGGCTTTTGATCCCAAAATGCTACTTTAGTAGACCACGGTGCTGAGTTTTTCTCCTCATATTTGGAATATTTATAGCAAACGCTTTTTGTTGCTTTGTTGAACTGTGCGAATATTATGGAATGCCCTCGATCTCGAACGGATTTTGGATATTAAGAAAACCATCTATCAACGAAAGCCGCTTTTAGGAGGTAAGTTGTATACTTTTAAATGCAAAGCATATATTTGATATGCGGCGGAGGCCTAGCACTTAGTTGTGCAAATAAATGAAAAGAACCTAAATGTACGAGGAGGTTATACTTGTTTGTTTGACCGGAGACTGAGATAGTTATTTACGGAAACGAACGAAGAAGGAAATCTCGAGAAGGTCTTGTCCCGCAAAATGTTGGCATCCAAATAGCTTGCAAGGCTTAAATTAAATATACTGGCCCGTTTTTGTAGTCACTGTAGGTACTCTAGCTAGGCCACGTCAATATTGAGAAGGCTTGTACTTGTAAGGGGCACTAGTTACAGGTTATTTATTCTTTTGCTTGGTCCCTCTTCCTGCTGCTCCCTAATGTATCCCTCATTACGATTACCTACATGTTCACCTACCAAAAAAGCACCTAACGCAACAGGCGGCAGCCATCTTACAGTATAAAATGGAAAAACCATTTAAGCCTTTTTTCCAATGACGACAACGATACGATGAACGATCATGAACAAACGGACGACACTGTATACGACGACGACGAACCTCTTCCGAGCATCGATCTGTGTTTACGTTTATTCCTTCTTCTTTGCCACTTCATTTTCTTCTCCCATTTTTGTTGGGTTTGCTTTTATTTTAAATTTGTTTTATTGGATCTGGGTCCAGGTCTTCCAGCATATCAACTCAACCAGCAGCAGCAGCCAACAGCCAGCACTGTCAGAGATCAGAGGATGATGATGATGATGATGGTGATGCTGCTGAGGCTGCAGCTCTATATTATTATGATGCGCGGTGCGGTTTTAAAACTGTAGCTGTAGCCAGATAGCAGATACCTACCTATCTACCAAACCGAATAACTAACCTATGCGGTTGGGTTCGGTTGCTCTATCTTGAAGTTTATTATTATTGTTATGCTTTTTATTCTCTCCATTTGGATCAAATTCTGTGGTTTTCTTTTGTCGTCGTCGTCGAGTCGTCGCGTCGCCAAAGTTGTTGATGATTTAATTTTTTTTTTTGTTCAATGATTTTGGAATATGGATCAAAATGTTTATTTTGTTTACAATCTGCGATAATTAAACAAATCTACAGGGTTCGACAATTGCAACGTTGGCAAAAATTGGTAGGGAATAAGTTTTTGGGAAAAAAAAATTCAAGAACTTGAAAAGATGAATTCAGATTGAAACAGCGAAAGGAGAAAGGGAAACCACAAACTTAGAACATCTGTTAGGAGGGTTCAAAATTAAACTTCTCAATCTGTTTGGCCAACCGCGAAAGTCTGCAAATTTCTCAAACGACCACACCGTATGTTCTTGTTTACAGTCTGGATGTTTCATGATTCACATTCCATTGCATTTGTTATTCGCGAAATCGCGACTCGAAAAGGATATAAGATACCTTTTAACATATTAAATTACACCCTCCTTGCTAATCCAAAACTGACCCAAAACAGGCAAAGGTGGCATACCAAATAGTATACGAATAAGTTCAAAAAGGTTCCTTGAAAACACCTTATCCAACAAAATATATCCTCCCACTTAATGTAAGTAGATAGGTACCGCTTTGACAGTAATTTGTAATGTGGCTTTCAAAGTGCTACGAAAATCCGTTATTTATTAGAAACATGAATGCAGCAGGGGTTCTTCCAATACTCTAACCTTCCTAAATAAATATTTGAAAGAAATTCCCATACAACGTTTATATTAAATGTTAAGTTATGACTTATGAGGCTTCTGTTGAATAATCTGATTCTTTATCACAAAGTTGCTACTATCGCATACACATTGAATACACAAAACATAAGCTCTTAATTCCAAGAGCTACCGAGAGGCAGTTCTGGTGAACAGCAGCTTTTCTATTTGGATCAAATTTTTTAAGAGATTTCTTGGAATGTTATTTATTTAAAACCGATTTAATTTTAATATATGCAAACCCGATTAACGCAATGAAAATAGATTAAACAAAAATATAAGTAGGCCTTACTGCGTTCTTGACTGGCTATCTCGATGCATTCTAGTTTCTTCAGAAACTATTCGATTGGTTGAAAATGACTGCTCTCCTTCTAGAACAAAGGAATATTTGCTTCTAGATTTCCAGTCAGAATCATCAAGGAAATGTACACAAACAAAAAAATATCCAACTCAAAAAATTGAATGTCCTCGTATTTTGGTATTTGATGAAATTGACTGCAATTTAAGGTACGTACGTACCTAGTTTTCCTCAAAATTTGACATCTTGTGTTTTAGACTAACGACCCTATGAAACATTGAAACGGAAAATTACCATTTAGCTTGCTATAACCAATCGAAAATGCCTCCTGAGGAAGACTTTATTCAGATGAGTATTAGAGACTTTCTCGTCTGTGTGTGTTTTCCTGCAAGTTAGCAATGTCGCACAATTTCTGTTCGTTACATGGAACTGTTTTTCTAGGGGTTTCAAGCGATGTAGCTTACTAGGTCCCTTCTGTCCATGAAAATGCGAATCAACTATCAGTTTAAGACATAAATCGAAGACTGAAGCTTCTCAATGTCTTCTCGATTGGACCACAGTATAGCTGATGGCGAAAGTTACACTTATTTGAAAGTATTTCTTTTGATTCTGTCTGTGAAACTCTTCTTAATCTATTTACATGTCACAAAATGTTTGGGTTTCCTAAGACGATGTTAGGAATGATGAGCTTTATGGACAGTATTCAGTAATGTAAGCCACCAATTGTAACAGTAACAATTGTGCAGTACTTTAGTAATGCGGTCAGTAAGGTCGCAGTTAATTAACTTAAAAAAGTACTTTAACTGGATAGGAGCAGTCACAAGTCAGTAGTTATTTTTTAACTTGCAGTCAATTGACTAAAAATTAATTAACTGCAGCACTTTTTAACCACCTTTAATCAGTTAAGCTACTAAAAAGTCATTTAACTTAAGCGAAATTGGTTTTAGTCAATAAGTCTTTTGACTACAGTCAATATACTATAAGTCAATTGAATTTTTTTAGTCTTTTTGACAAAAATGTATTGAATTGAGTTTTACTATTGAATATTGAAGTAAACAGCAATTTTTTTCGTTTGAATTCACCCTGTACATAATCCTGTGCAAGGATTTGTCCAATAATTTACCTCAGTGTGGGATTGGGATATGAACGTACGAACATGTTGTTCAAATTTCAGAGGCCAGGGCCGTATACTTTAGGAATTACAGAGGGTCAAAGGGGTACCATGACGGTTAGAGTTGCTTGCTTGTTCCTTAATTGTCATTAAGAGGATGAAACTTAAGGATATCATACCTTAAAGAAAAAAAAACAAAAATGTTCTTTTATGGACAAATTAAAAATGAGGAAGGGATATACAACAAAATTTCATAACAATAAGATTTTCAAAAAATATTCGAATTGTTAAAAAAACGTTTTGGTAAAAATGCACTTTGGTTAAAAATCCCCTTTGGTAAAAATGCTGTTTATTGAAAAGAGTCATTTGGTACTTCCTCATAATGAAAAATTCCACTGTTAACCACATCACATCTGATGGGAAATCAAACTCCTCGCTCTCATTAAAAACAATCATAGAAGTGTGACATTTAGCTTCCATCTATAATTGACAAACTTCCCACTACTTTGTAAACCTCGTTATCTCAATTCTAAGAAATTGCCTTGTTGGCTAAACTGAAAATCCTACCAAACACGTAGTCTACTTTTGAAGTGTGTTGTGTTTGGATATAGAAGCCCCTGCTGACTGGTGTGTTATTCCCTTATCTTGACATTCGATTTTATCATATCCCAATAAAGATACCAGAGGCAGGTAGAGGAGAAGTTTCCTTACACCTACTCATTCTCTTCTAGAAATAGAAACAAAACTCAAGACTTTACTGCTTCCAACAAAGTTAAACAACGAAATATCATCTTCTTATCGGCCACCAACAAAATGAGCTTCAATAGAAAAACAGAGACAGACTGAAGACACGTCGCGTCGCACAACTCACAGCAGTAATTGAATTGAAGGTTCGTTTTAGGTTCAGTAGGCTTAAAAGTTATACAATTACGAAAGTGTCTCCAAAATTTATGATAAGATAAAAACCCACCAACAATTTTTTATATCAAATAATTGTTAACTGTTTGTTTTTTTATTTCATGTGATTGCAGATAGAGGCTTCTGGTTAAAGTGAGGGAAGTTTAGAACACAGTTTCGCCAATCGTCCCCCACGTGAAATGTAAATCGATCATGCCTACCGACGCGACAATAATTGATCATGGCGGTGTGTCGTTGGTGCGTAACTCACGTATAGAACAGTTCCTGCAATCGCCAACCAGCTCCAATTCCAGTTCGGATGTGCAGCGCACATCATCAGGAGGCCGCGGATCATCATCGGCGATGGCAGCGGCCGCCGGATCATCCTATGAATCACAACTCGCCTACCAACACCATTTGGCAGCAGCGGCGGGCATCATTAGTTCTTCGGGCCCCCAATCGAGCCATCACAGAGAGATATCCGCGTTTGTGCCAGTTCTTCCGTCAAGGAATCTGCGCGGTCCCGGTGCTCTCTATTCGGGCATCATGGATGGACCGGACAAAGATGTTATTGCCCAGGCGAAGCGTGGCTCAAGCTACGAAATCATTGCAATGATGGCTGACAAACGCAAGGAGTTGGCGCTTCGTGAGGCTGCAGCTGCTGCTATGCTTCTACCCCGTCCTGGTCAAGGCCCCGGTGGCCCTCCCACAGTGATGTACTCACCAGCGTATCTTGGCGGACCTGGGCCATCGCCAACATCGGCCGGTTCGTTTCCATTCCCACCTTCGGCTGGTGCTAGTGGGCTCTTCCCGCCTGGAGTGCCGCCCAGCATGCATGCCGGTCTGGATCGTCGACTGTTGCGGGCACCTGGACGTGCATCGCGACCCAAAAAGCAATTCATATGCAAATTCTGTAATCGTCAATTCACAAAGTCATACAATTTGCTCATCCACGAACGCACACACACCGACGAGCGACCGTACTCCTGTGATATTTGCGGAAAAGCCTTCCGTCGCCAGGATCATTTGAGGGATCATAGGTAAGCCTCTTACTCTCTCTATATTTATCACTTTATTTGAGTCTTTATTTATGACTCAGCTACCAGCTTAAGATTGATGGTCTTCCATTCGCTCGCCTTCAAATCATTCGTACCTACTTATATGTGCGTTCTTGTCTAAATCGCGTGTGGGTAGACGAACAAGCTAACAGTGAGATCTATTTCTAAACACTTAAATAGATACGCATACGCTAGAGATCTATGGGAAACGCAAACCGAAAAAAAACCTCAAAAATTCATGAAACCTGTTTCCCCAATTCATCTCAGACTTCAGTCAAGCCAAAGATTGCTGGTGATTGAATGTTTACAAAAAACTAGTGCTTCGACTCTGTGCTCATGATCTGAACTCGGTATAGTTAATACCTGATCTCTTACCATCCGGGTCAAATAAATAAAACAAAAACAAAAACTAATAACGCACAAGTTAAGTGGTTAATTATTTATTCCGAGCTTTGGTTGGTACTTTGGTATGTTGATGTGGCTCAAAGTTTATTTTATTTCAGAATGAGATAATAACTCACCGAGTTAACTAGAGACTTATCTTGTGGGGTATTTTATGGCAGACAGTTTTGCTATTTTACACGTAATTGGGATTTTATTTAAATCTGATGGGAAACTATACTCGTACGACAACAATGTTATAAAGTTTATGGCAATGCAATAATGTAGACATTTTCGGTTGTTAAAATAAACATTTTTCCATCTTACTATCTTTTGGAAGAAACAAAACAGAAAACTATATAACAAATTCATGACCTATCATTTCGAGTTCGGAATTGAGTTAGCAACTTTTGTATGCAAAGTAGTCGAGCTAATGAATGAAATTATCTTAATTTGGATACTTTGATGTTTCTGAATTGATTTAGTTTTGAATTTGGATAAAAAATGCAATTCAAATTCTACTGGTTTTCGCATTTCAATTTGTTCAATAAAAGATAACCCGTCTTACATGGGTTATCTTTTATCAAGGACTGAGGTAGAACTCAGCGGCTTACAGGATATGACTAAAGAAATAAGAAAACCTTAGCTCTTTGAGAGTTCGCACAATTCATTTCATTCATAACATTTTACAAGTACATTACAAAATTTCTCATAGCTATATGGTTCACTCCAAGATAACAGAGTCCACTACTTATTACAACCTTAAATAGCAGGCGCCACTAGTTATTACAATATAAGCAAGCTGATGCGACTTGATTATTACAGTCTGCAAGCGGACGCTACTGATTAATATCCAGTGAATGACTTTCACAATCTGTTAAAATTTACGAGAGAACAACAAGTCTGGTACTAAACCGCTTGGATATTTTTTTCTGCTTTTGCCTTCAAATTTCACTTCTATTAGTCAATTGTGTGCCAAAACATGAATGTGAATTATACTTGGCAAACGAAATGATTCCATACATTTTGTACCTCTGTGATACACAGCGTTTTTGGCTGTTGGCTGATTGTGTGCAGCTATTGTTTGTCGACTGTGCGCTGCTGCTGGTTGTCGTAAATCGTCGTCGATGGTCCATTCAGACAGAGTTTTCTTGGGTAACAAATAAGGATATTATTTGATATCCCTATTTTCCGACTGATTTTGATATTAGAAAAAAACTCCGAACATGAGTCATTCTCAGCTTTTTGTGATTCCTATAATACCATAATTCTCGCATACAAATAATAACACAAATTCACGTACTTAAAGATTGAAACAAACTTAAAGATATTACTTTTTTGGGGACTTTTAACCACAAAAGTACGCGCGACTCGCAATGTCTCAATCCACAAAAAATTTGACATTCACTTGTCGTCTTAATGTACTTATACCCATTTTAACTTTCTAATGAATCCGCTGAATGATAGATGTGCTTGAAATAATATCAAAGCTCAAGCCGCCGTGTCACCGAATGTCATTAGCATTTTCAATTGAAAAAAAAAATCCAACGCTGAGTAAACATGTCCCCTAAAAAAACTCAATCATGTCCACATTTGTGTGCATAAATGTGGTATTTGTTCATTTTTGTGTGTTTCATTCGTATTTGTGCATAGAAATGGGTTTTGCTAAGTTGGAAGCTGCATAAAAAAACCACTTCTCAATTGATTTGCATACATTAATATTTATTTTTATATTTTTCAGATATATTCACTCGAAAGAAAAACCATTTAAATGTACCGAATGCGGTAAGGGATTCTGTCAATCACGAACACTGGCTGTTCACAAGATTCTCCATATGGAAGAGTCGCCACACAAATGCCCAGTTTGCAGCAGGAGTTTCAATCAACGTTCAAATCTGAAGACGCATCTGTTGACTCACACAGATCACAAGCCGTACGAGTGTTCGTCGTGTGGCAAGGTATTTCGACGGAACTGCGATCTGCGGAGGCATGCGTTGACCCATGCTGTTGGAGATGTGCCCACAGAGGTGTTGGATGTCGGCGAAGAAGACGGTCAAAACGGAAGCGAAGACGAAGAAGATTCACTGCTCGAGGTGGATTCTCCAAGACAATCGCCCGTGCAGAGACATAGATCCCCATCGCCGGAGAGTAGTAATAATCCAGAAACGGATTCCGTTCCTAATGTGCAAGAAAAGCGAGATTGCTTACCACAAAACAACGAAATTGGAAATAACGATGAGTCACTGGACGAACCGGGTGATGAAGAGCCCGGAGGAAATGAGGATGAGATTGAAGAAGACGAACAACAACGGTTCCTGCAGCAGCTAAATGCAGAGAAGCGCCGAGAACGCGAAGAAGCTGTTACGCACTGTCACCATGAAGGCGGGGAGACCTACACTATGCGACCCAACTTTTCTGACAAAGACCGAGAGTACAATGAGTTTCTGAGTGGTACTCAACTGTCACATTTGTATGGGCCAACGCTTAACCCACATACACATCTTCCGGCGAGGCCACCACTAATATCAGGCTTAGCTCAGTCCATTCACTCGCCGTCATCTCATAAACCACCTGAACCATACATCCCTATGTTGCACGTTCGTCGAGATTTGCATCACCACAAGAATTCGTCGACCCCACCAGTGAGCACTGACAGTTTGAGCAGCCATTCGGCCCTTGACTCCATGCCGAGTTTCCTCGGATCTATTCCCATTCGCAAGCGACCGATTGGACCGGATGGAGAACCTCATATAAGGTCACCACAATTCACAAGTCACAGTCATATGGCCATCAACATGACTCGACAGAATCATGCCCTTTTGAAGGTCAAAGAGGATCTACCATTACATGATATGGCCCCACCTCCTATACCAACGAAACCACCTCACCTCCATCCAACGACAGTGATATCACAGATTATGATTGAACCTGGTCCTCCGCCCGATATTGCATTGCATCCTGGACCACCACTTCCACCCCCATCGTTACCACTGCTTGGACCGCCTCCGGCTTCCAACAGAGTCCTTATCCAGCCGCAACCACCACCGCCTCCACGACGGACAGGTTTTAGCATAGAGGACATCATGCGACGCTGATAAACACCCCACACATTGTGTTGGCGGCTAGCCAACTTATTAGCTTAAGATTACAAAACAGAAAAACCTATTAGATATGTGATTCAAAATTCATCTGTTTAATGTTAAGACCTACCACCTAAGCCAAGCTCCTTAATTGTACTTTGCATTTAGAATCTTATAATCGAAATAACTTTAATAGACTTAAGGAATTTTTATAAATGGATAAGGCTTGCCAAACACCAAGTGTTTATTTACATTTACTTTAAGAATTTTACTTCCTAGCAAAGGGGCAATAAATGCATACCCTTTGTCACCAAACTGCTCGTTAGTTGATTTGGAAAAAAATGTTTTGGTGAAAATGTTGTAAGCGCGCAATGTATGACTAGACTTTAAGAACAATATGTAAGGTTATTTTTTGTAATTTCTTAAGATTTTAGTTATTTTAAAAGGCTTTGATGAAGAGTATCTCGAAAGTATTTTATATATTGACCTTTGTAAACTTTAAAAGTTTCGTATTCGTTTTCGTTTAAACCCTGCCCCCATCAAATTATACAATAAAGTCTACATTTATTTGAAAGAAAGTGTTTAAATTGCTTTAATCGAACAGAATCAATTTTGAAGTTCGAACCTCAGCTCTTTCGTTTGGCACCTGTGGTTACTTGGTGAATAATTGTGAGACAACCGTTTGTTTAAAGTTGAAAATTCTTTCGAATTCTTAAATTTGACATTTAATGCTCTTATTTAAAAGCTATCAACAGTTATTTTTCGGCTTTAACTAACAGGTTCTTAGCTTCAAAAAAGATCGTTTTATAGTGACTAATTGCTTAGCTTCCTTCGACCAATACCTCAAAAGAAGAACAATATCGAATGATTTATTATTGTAAGTGAATCGCATGACTGTTCTTTAACAAAATTGTTATTGTTACTTACCGATGGATGACAAAATCAAAAGCGGAAAGTATTTTTCTTATCCACTCGAATCGAGCTATAGCTTTCTGTGTTTCACGTACAACATGCAAGATTGCAAGTATATTCGTACGAATCACTGAAAACGTGTGTACTCCTCGGCTGAGGTTTAACCCATTTCGAGGATGATTTCCGATTGTGGTCGTAATGATGAGAGCTTAAACCGCAAAACACAAACCATTCCGAAAGCCATGCCCATTTCGGGGAAATAAAAAGAAAATGATGGAATCACTCTGTGAGCCACTCATCTTACGTGCTTTGGTTTTATAAACATAAAAATCATTCAATGCTACTCCTGTGTGAATTCATGAATTTAAAGTTAATTACTGCGCTTCACCACCAAGGGTGGAGTTGAAAGCCTACAGAGAGTAAGATGTAATAAACATGCTTTTGTTCCGCTCTTGTGAGCAGCTAATAAAGAAGCTCTGGCAATGAATCTTAATGTTGGAACAGAATACTTAAAACAAATAAATTGTACATTAAATTATGTAAAGGTGCATTTTGTCTAGCATGAGAGCAAAGATAAGGATATCGTTGGCAAATCTGATGTGAATTGGATGCCACCAAGTTGGGTTGCTTTGAGTTACTGCAGTTAAAAATCGTGCAGCAATGTAATTAAGTTTTTTGTTTCACAACATATCTCAGTTGAATATGCTTCAAAATTCAATACATCACCGGGCACCCGAACCCGTATGGCGAATTCCTTATGATGTAAATATCTCTATAACAAGAGCTCGGAATTAAGTTTGGCTTTCACCGGTAGGTATATGGCTCAGAATAAAGAGAACTATCAAATGTAATGAAATTAGCAAAATGGATTTTGTCACAATTTTCGAAAAAAAAATCATGGGTCAACCCCTTGCCAAAATTTTGGACAGAAAACAAAAATTCTTGGAAAACCCAACGAGTGATACATAAAAAGAAAGCTTTTCTTGAGCCTATAATACATCATTATGGATCTACATTTTCTAGAAGCTTTGGTAGCTGAATTGAGCTGTTTAGACCCCCTCCCCCACTCGGTGTCACGCTTTGTCACACTTGCTGTAACCCCCCTAAAATATTACGTCACAAAACAAAGACCCCCCCCCCCCCTTAACAAAAAAAAAATGTAATTGATATAACAAATTTCCACCCCCCCTCCCCCTTGTCACATCTTGTCACGCTTAGAATGACCCCTCCCTCCCCCTTAAGTGCGAACGTATTTTATGGAGGCCCCTGTAAAAAAATTCTTATTTATCACTTTCTAAGAAGTCTTACTTCAAAATTAAAAAAAATTAAAACAACTTATATAACATGTGACTCCTTCAATTTGCCATGAACAAAATATCAATTAAATTAAAATATAGCAATATAATGAATCGCTGAACACACCCGTTGTCGTTAACCAAAAATGTTACACCTAGTGGCAAAAACAAGAACTCAGTAAAAACTAATTATCATAGACACAAACCTACATGAGTATCTCCACTTACCTTAATGTTTGTTTAATGACTGGCGCTCTAATCATTATTTGCAAATGGTTGTAGAATAAGGAACATCTCCTTGCATATTTTATCCAAGAACCAATGTATAGTTAATGGTTGTAGTTTTCGGAACATCATTTTTCTAAGAACATCCAAGGCATGGCGCTACAAAGCACTAAAGAGAATATAAATTGAGAATATAAATCAGCCGAAAATAAAGTGTAAATCTTTGTATATGGATTTACCAGGTAATATCAAGAATGGTTTTCTGCTTGGTTTGACAGTTTTTTGACAGTTTTTTACATAAGTTTGTAATGTGTGTTCTCTGCTTGCTATTGTCAAACCAAGCAGAATACCATTCTTGATAGTACTAGGTAAATTCATATCCAAGGGTGTAAATTAATTGTACAGAAAATGTCAGTTCGAATTGACTAAATTATTGTAATGTGTATACACTTTATTTATCTCATACGCTCTGTTTCTCCTTCTATTGTAATGTCTAATGTGTATACTTTATTATCTCTTACGCTCTGTATCTCTTTCTATATTTAATGTACACACTTTTCTTACTCTCTTTACTTACTCTGTATCTCTTGTTTATTTAATGTACATACTCTCTTTACTTAATATCGTTTAATTGTAGTAGTAAACACTTGTGAGGGGCAATACCTAGTGATTAAGAGAAACTTTTTGTTTAGCATTAAGAACGTTAGCCCCTACAAAAAATCTCAGTATTTTATTTGTAAATAGAGAGCTTCTCGAACTTTCAGCTTCTCCAAGAACCAATAGGAACCAATAGTAGTTTCTAGAACCCATCATTTTTGTTATATAAATAGCCGTTTGGTGGCGAGGCGAATTAATTGATTGTGAACTGAGATAAAGTGAAGATACTGTGTTTGCAAAGTTATAATTGAAAGTGTTGAATAAATAAGTTTGTGAGTGATTGGAATAAAGTGAATTTGTGTTTTATTTAAAAAGTGAATAAGTTTTAATTGTCGGACCAAGCCGAATATTACATTATCTTATATATAAAAATGGAACGGAAAACTTGAGAACGGTTGATTCGTTTCTCACCACATGGAGGAAATGTCTGGGTAGTAGCTAAGACGGTTTTTAAGAGGTTTGTCTTTGTACAGAATTGCCGTTCATGAGATATGGCCAAAAATGTGGAAATCCCATTTCCCTGTAGAATCGTTATCTATGCATTTAACCATGTTATGATCTTGAACAAATTTGTTGTTCATGAGCTTGCGAAGGCTTCTGAGTTGGAACGACCCAGCTCTCGTTTATCTTTATATACATAAAAAACTCGTGAAAATCCGTTGAGGACTCACTACTTTTGTATCAGTGGAATGTTTAGATGGGTGTAAAGTATTTTGTATAAAGCCGTTTATGAGATATGGCCATGTTCGTGGGTTATGTGATAGCGGGGTAGCGGGTAGTGTAGTGACGGGTAGTGGGTATCGGGTAATGGGTAGCAATTACCGGTGTAGCGGGTAGCGTGTGGAAGTATTTGGTAGTGGGTAGTGGGGTAGCGGGTGACAGGGTAGCTGTGTATAACCATAACGGGGTACCGGGTAGTGGAAAGTGTAATAGCGGAAAGAGAGTAGGGGGTAGTATGGTAGCGGGCTGCAGAAGTGTAGGTCTTTTTTATATTGATTGCCGCAGTATGAAGTCTGTCGGATCAGCTTGAAAAAAAGTAAATAATAATCCAGTTGCCCGTAGCTTAGTGGTTAGGTGCGTTGGCTGCTAAGCAAAACGTCGGTCGTGTGTTCGAGTCCTACCCGTTTTTATTTCATCTTTCACGGGTACTGCCTCTTGCGAAGACCTGACAAAACTTCCAAGAGTATCAATCTGTCATGAAAAAATGCTTCTCAACTTTGCTGTTCGGAATCGGCGTTAAATTGTAGGTCCCCTCAATTCTTCACACGCACTCAGAGAATTGTTGATAAGAGTAAGCCACTTTGGCCTTGGCTCTTCAAGAGCTGTCGCGCCACTTTATTTTTTTTTTTTTTAATAACTATGCTAAGAGATTACTTTTTTAGAGTTCTAATGTAAGGTATTTTTCCCTCACACAAACTCACGATCATGTCAATTTTATTTTGCAATTTCAAATTGTTGTTTTCGAGGATACCTATTTCGGCAGTTCATGAATTTTTTCGAACAATTTCTGATCAGTTTTTTGCCAACATCGCAATAATTTTTTTTTCGCGGATGTGAAAAATGATCGCCAATCAATGAAATCTTACAGCGTACCTATATCGACCGTGCAATTGTTCACTTTTTATTCCAAGCAGATGCTGCTGTTTTTTCTGGTGTCATTGTTAAATTTATTGCAAACATATCACCCCGGAGCCACTTGAAAAATTGCCGCCCAAGTGCCACACAATGTCACCAAGGACTACTTGCTTACTCAAGAGCTATTAAATCCTTCTTATAACTTGACTGGATTAAAGATCCTCAACAATAATAAACAACTATCGCACGTCCAGGCTGCCATTCATGTTGCAGGAGTTTATTTTTTAACTGCTGCATGAGTATCAAAAGAATCACTTCAAATTTGGGATAATAACCGCATTCATTCTGCCAGCACACGACATTTTTTGTGTGCACAAAGTTGAGTTGCAAAGAAAATCGTCTCCAATTGTGTCCTTTTTTTCTGTGTTGTGTAAGCAATTTCTCGAGAAATCCTACCACACAATGCCAAAGCAAAGTCAAACTGTCATTTCGCACCTTCGAAAATGCGACCTACTGTGTAGATGTCATTCTATGATTATTTCAGAAATGAAACCTCAATGGGCGACATTCGATCCTGCAACAATTCTTTGAAAAGTTTCTATTTTTTGTTGTGTGTTCCTTCATTTCTAGGATATTTAGAAAACATATCCTTGGGTGCACTCAAAACATGAATCTCTCTAATCTCGGATGATATTTTTCAAACCCTGGATGCCTTGTGTTGTGGTCTTTGCATTTACCTAAACAAAATGTGATCCCGATCTCAAAAGAGTCACATAGAAGAAAAAAAAAATGTTTTGGGCAATTTCAGGACAATTAGGACAAAACACCATCCAATGGCCATGTAATAGAGAACGATTTTTGTTACCAGAAAAAAGGTGATGCGTGTGGTCCTTCTCGTATGAAGCTGGAATTCCTGGATTTAATGAGGCGTAGAAAATACCAACAATACACAGCACAACTGGGAAGTGATAGAGTGAACACATCGATTCTTGTTGATGGCTGATTGCCTTGTAACAGAGCTATTATCAGTATGAGAAAGGATATTATTTCAATGCCAAGGATGGAGACTGTTTTTGTTTTCGTATGTTTTATTTTTTTTTGTGTTTTTGTTCTTTTGTAGATAAAATGAATGAAAAGATTCTGTAAACAAATCAATTCTTGGTGCGAAGGGCCAATTTGAGGCACCCCATGTTTTGCTTTTTACTATCTTTAAGGTCTACCTTTTTGGTGGACTATGAGGTCTGAGTGTGAATAGAGAGGTACATAACGATTATGCAGCATGACATTTTTATTTCGAGGAAGTTTTGAGGACACATATAGATGGCCATCAGCTAATAATGGCCACAGAAATCAACGTTAATAGCTTGAGGAGTCACATTAAGATAAGGATGGTCCAGGGACACTATAATGGGTTTGGCCAAGGAGGTGGGAAACGCGTTTTAGCTGGGTTATGAAAGGTGATTTGTCTTTGGTGGGAATACCGTTGAATTGTTAGATCAATTAGAAATATTTGGATTTTCAAAATTCGATCTGTCGAAAACAATTCCAGAGTGTTGTTTCGCTTCAAAAGGCTTAAGTTGTAAATTTCATTTGAGATACAACACTTAACACGAATTCCTTAAATCACCGGATAGAATAAATTGTTAAACGAACTAATTTATTGTTAAACAGCTAACTTGATGCCTTGATTCAAATAGCCTTGATTTATTGAGAACCATGCGTTCTTGCCTACCACCATGATCGTTCTCAGATAGGGACCATTGTTTGTTACTGATTTGTTGATCCATTAAAGTAAACAAAAAAAAGGAAATTGGGAACGTTTTAGCCTCGTAACCTCTTTCTACGGTCGTCTGTTAGATTCTCTATCAAGTAAATTAGACCCCCTAAATGGCCATTGAATCTGATTTATTTGTTTTTTATTTTAAATACCTGCAGTGTGTGTTTTGACGATGAAAACATTGATAGAAAAGTGTAGAATTAAGTTATCTATTCAAGAAATTGTCTACGTGACAGGCGCGTTTAAGCCGATTGTGGCTCTGCCGTCAGAGAATAGGGTCACTTTCGCGAGCAGCAATCAGGCTAACTTTGCTTAAAGGGCTTGCTCCTAAGATGTTCTCTTAAATATTTCCTATTGATTTTAGTTTGCATTTCATTTTATTACAGCGGAAAACAGCATTGTCCATGTTTTTAATAGTTTCATTAGCATGAATGACAGTGCTAATTCCTCTCGCATATGTTCTCTGCAAACTATCAAATCATGTCTTTACTCTACTTTAAATCAAAACCTTTACACTGTCAGTATCGAACAAACAAACATAACAGGGGAGCCAAGACACTGCAGGTCTCATAATACCCTACCTATTCTTCCGCTGCACATAACAGCTATTATCCGCCTTAATTATGAATGAAAAGGTTTGACACATCAACGCCATTCCGCCCCTCACATATTTATCACATCTTCGTGCGACTGCGACGACCGACTCACGACGGATTGAGGCCAAGCTCGAATGCTATTGATTTTCAAGTGCTAAACCTAATGTTTGTCTATCGTTCAGTTTTTATGTTTTTAGGGCGCACACACAATGGACGATGGATGCCGAATGCGAATTTCGTATGATCACAGCAACATTCCGGATTATTGCATAATAAACGCTGTTACGATGTTTGCATTTAATCTGCTTTAATTATCCTACAGCTGTTTTTGTTGACAATAAGAAATCTAAAATGACAATGACGATGACGAACTGTGTTTGTATTTGATCTTCTAGACAATTGATTCTCTTTTGCTAGAGGAGGTCTGTTTGCAGTGGCGACTTCCTGGGGCCAGATTCACCATTCAAACACCCTGTCTCCCTTCCATATGCTACGAGTTTATGACTTACATCATCGCCACACATTGTCTCTACTCTGTCTGTAGTTGAACAAGCAAGAACACACAATCGGTGTCATATAAGGGAAGCAGCACATTCCTTAATCAAACTTAAGCTAATTAGAACTCTCAAACACTCTTGACAATTTAATTAAACCGACCCTCGAGATGGTCATGTTTTTCCATTGCAAATCTCGAGTGCTGAGTGATTTGTAAACTACAGAAGTCACAAGTAGATAAGACATGAAGTAGCAGAGTAGCCACTTCTATTCAACACGAAACCTACAAAGACCACTCGAAACATTGCACTGATTAGCGACAACGACAGCAAATGTAACTAGTAACTACATCGATTGATTGATTTAATTTTCAACAAGCTGCGCAATTTACTGAGTTAAGTTGAAGCAGCCGATTGCTTACTGTTGGAAAAGTGCTTGTAGGTACCTCTCGGACAAGAATGATTGGAATTCGTGTTGGCCTTGAATATCTAGTCCCAACAAAGTGACAGCCATAGACGAAGAAAATAAACAAATTGTAACTGTTGCAACACTTCCAGAGAACTTTCGCGCGATGGCCTCATTCCTAAAGTAAACACTAGTATCTCGGCTGTGCGAAGTTCTCTTTTGGCTCTTGTCAATACACACGCCCTTCTAATGAAATAGCTTCTTCTTGCACGCGACCGTAGATAATCATAAAACGATATTTTTTCGTCGCTCAACAATCCTGTGACGAACGGAGGAGGATTTCGCCGTATCGCTGCTTGGAATTAAAGATATTGTTGTCCCTCTGGAAATTATTGCCCCTAATTATCATAAAATTTATTAAATACCAGGAGAAAGAAGAATTCGTTAAAGTATCTTTTGAGGAAGTCGAAACTAAACGTTAAGCAATAAAAACAGCAGTTTTCGTGTGTATAGATACCTAATCGTAAAAAAGGACATTCGAGAAAAATGCGCTGGAAAAATTGAAACTTTCGGCAATTTAGCTAAGACAAAAGATCAAAAGGAATGACTTTATAGCATTATGGTCCTTCAATTATTGTACCTTCTGTATTTCTAAATTTCCGTCATTAATGACAGTCAAGGACCAAACGTTCGCTTGTCAAAAATCGTCGAATACTTTAATGTCATTCTTTTCATATTCTGGGTACAAACATCGAAGCGCGACGACTGTGACTTTGTGACTATTCTGGCAGGTAGACAACTGCATAAAGGTCACTTCCTGGGGCTGTAGTTTTGCCAAAAGTATCGCTAATTCGTCAAGGAGAACGATCATGAGCATGGCCGATATGGTCGTTGGTTTTCGAGGTTAATAGCATACTGTCCTCTAAGCTATTAGACACGTCACAACACACCAGAACACCCATAACGATGTGGAAACGATTTGTCCAATTATACATGGTGAAACAAAAAATTATCGTTGGGGTGATGGCCCATGAAATTTGATGATTTGTGACAAATCATCGACAATCCGTGTGCACCAGTGTAACTGCATTATGTTTCAATCTGCTAATCTACAAACAAGGATCTTTATGCGTCCCATAGCTTCGAGTGAAATAATCTCGTAGCTGGAAAATTCAATTTTAGCACAACTTCAAAGAAACTGAAATGAGCGATCCAGCGACGACACACAAGCAGAATGGCTTGAAGGAACAGAACAGGAAACAAGAGTCAATTTGAAATTAGTATGCAAATGGGAAACATCAGGGACATCCGAACAGGATACACAACTGTGGGTGGAGGACGATTTATATTCCACCCTATGTCCTCAAAAACAAACAAAAGGAAACATGAAAAACAATAGATTGAGAAGATGGCAGAACAAAAAATTCCATCAACTTTTCATTTATATACTCTTATGATGGAGCGAAGGGATAAGGATACACCACTGATGGCCTTACTGTTGAGTATACCCAGTTGCGGCAACAGGAACCAAGAATCCTCGCATAACGAGGCTAGCAGTTTTCAAAGGGTTCATTCGATTTCTTTTTTTCCTTTTTCGGAACAGGACCACGGGCAGTGTTTTAAATTTGTATATGTAGTTAAGAGATGGAAATTGGGTTGTCATTTTTGAACTTTAATCTACTCAAGAAAATTGAGAGATTCATGAACTCGTTTTTGTTGTTTTAATCTTTATTGCATTTTTTGTTACCATTTTTCATAAAGTGACTTTGGAGATACTTACTTACGGTGCCGTTACAGTCCGTTGTCGACTTGGGCGTCAATCAACAGTCTCCGCCAACCAGCTCGGTCCCTAACTAGCAGTCTCCAGTTTTGCACTCCAAGTTGATTGAGGTCCTCTTCAACTTGGGTGCTCTACCTGAGTCGCGGGCTTTCTGGCCCGGAGAAGTAGTGTCCATCCGCTCTAAATGACCGGGCCATCTGAGTCTCTGGACCTTGACCCTTTTGGCTACCTCCGAACTTCATTCCTGCTGTTGGCTCTCTCAACATCCTCGATCTGACGCTTCTCATGCTCCCTCTTTTTTCTCATGAGAAGCCGGCGGCGTTCCTCTCTCCTCCTTTGTTCGTAGAGCTCACGAGCAGCTCTTGTTCTTCTATGAAGCGCAGCTCTGTATGCCTCTTGCTTGGCTGCATGCACCTGCCTACATTCTTCGTCAAACCAGGGGTTTCTCTTTGGTGGCTGCGTGAAACCCAGCACATTAGAGGTGGCATCTCTAACTGCTTTCTAGGAATGTTGCAACTGGCGGCATAGGACTCCTTAAGAGGCTTTGAAGATAACTTACAATTTTTCGGAACAAACATTTAAAAATCCGAAAAATGAGAACCGCCATTGACTTTTTTTAGTGTCAACTTTCATAAGTGTTTTCCAGATCAATTTCCGGGGCAACCCGAACCCAGATCGGATCAGTCATTGTGCATTTATTGATAACCTTTCAACTAATGAAAAAAAAACATTGCATATCATCTTTTCTATTAGATGCACAAAAAATAATAGTTTATTGCTTTTTAAACACTCACGTGATTGATAGAAATATAATTTCCAACACTTTCGGAGCTGTTAAGTGAAAATAGCCACTTGATAATGATATTTCATCAGAAACTAGTTTGTATTTAAAAAAAATTTCGTTTTCTTGTTCCTCAAAGATTAATGAACAATGCATTCCCCAGATTCACTAAAATGTTTGCTCAAAACTAAAAATCAACCAATTTAAAAGTTGCAAGATCATCGACGAAGAAACATGATGTATCCTTTTCCTCCGTTCAATCACTCTATTCTGACTTGTGATTTTTTTCCAATTACAGTAGGAATGCATATGTCCTGAGTCCTGACGTTGTTTGCTACTAGGCGCAAACAATTTCAAAAAAAGTGTATTCTCTGGAAACGTTTCGCTCGAACAGTTTAAACGAAAATTAATAGACCTGTCGAAATCGATCTATATCGCCTCGCTCCTCGAAAAAAAAGACAAAAAAACAAATCATCGACAACAATTCATCAATCAGTTGTACTTCGATGTTTGTGGCTTCGATCTCAATAGCTGATATCCTCCAATATTTCAGACACGTACCGATATTGTTCATCATCAGGGCTAAGCTGCTATAAGCCGACAACGACGGCGAACACAACCATATCCACACCACCTTGTCAACATGTTGGGTCGCCGCAGAACAATAGCGACCTACACACAACAATCCACAAGGTACAAAATATTCCTATCTCTGAACATTGAACAACAAAAAAATAAGTGATCACGCACAATGAGAGCGTATCGATTTTTAACCGTGTTTTCAGTGTTGGATCTGTTGTATCTACACATTTATAATTTACCAGTTAATGACACAAAGTCCATCATTTATCACTCCACCAATAGTTCCAAGTCTAGAGGAGAAGAAGATAGGTGATGGACTGACAAAAGCCGCCATCAATTATTCGGTGTGATGATATGATTCTGAGATAACTCGCCAAGCTGGAGTGACTTGTGTGTGAACCAAATCCCCCCAACAATAACAACAAAAAGCCATGAGCATTGTTGTCGAAGTTGAATAAGAAATTATTAAAAATTAGCGGATACACGCACAGAACGTGAACTCATTTATTTTTATCTCAACAAAAAAGAAATGGTTACGATGTGAATGGATATGGGGAATGGGGAAATGTACTTAAAATTTGAATTGCTTCTTATCGGGTGGCAAAAGTGAAGGGCCCTTGGGAGTATACTATAGTGTGTGGATTCTCATAATTAGAATCCATCCATCTCGGGGCAAAGCGAGTCAAGTCTCATGAGAAATGCTCTAAACAAAAAAACGCCCACCACAGAAATTTAAATAAACAATCTATCTGCGCGATGACTGCCCCTTTTAATTAACACTGATAGGCAACTAATTCACTTTACAAACAAGGCAGTGCCACAGGGCCGCACTTTCGGTTCGATTTTTGAGTTGAATGTTACTCAGAATGAATGTTAACTCAAAACAGTGAACAAGCATTTGCCGGGAGGGCTAGGAAATTGAAATGATTGAGAGCAAACGAAACAACGGATTGAGTTGATCCGCTCCTGAATGAAAGGTTCGTCACCGATCCACTTAAGATTTCATAATATTCCGATGGAACATTGACTTGTGTAGGCAATTTATGCTAAAAGCACTTTATCGAATCTCAACTGGTTATTATTATTATTGGGACAGACTACATCTATTTCCTCTTAAAGTCTCATCCAACAGCAGACGGAAAAGTTGATGTAAACAAAATGCCCATCAGAGGATGAAATGTCCTTGAAAAATTCCTACTTCCACGATCGATCGAATGCATACAAAAAAGACACTGCAATATGACTTTCTATGGAAACGTGCGCGACATTCTTCTTTCCATTTTTCGTTTCGTCCCCAGAGACTTTTCACAATTAGCTCATAAAGCAATTCCATGATGAGGTATGATGGATTTGACTTCAATGGAAATCCATGTCGTAAAACCTTGCCTTGGCGTGTTTTATGATTTGTTTTCGACTCTTTAGTCCTCTAAAAGGACGCTTATAAGGTCGCGTGGTGCATCGATTTGTTAAGTTTGAATATTTTTTCAAGAAGCTGATAGGAATAAAAAGAGCAGGCGAAATGGTAGCTCAACAAAGGAGATCGTAAACCTTTTGATTGAGAGCCTGAAAGCCTATGGAAATGAAAATCCATAAACTGCTGTTGGGCACAAAACAAGACTTCTGAGTACTGATCCGCGCTGTGACAGTCATCCACGGCGGCGCGGCGGCTCGATTGTAAAAAGAAGCTGTCGTACGCAACGGCGGCATTTAATAAAATCAAGTCAATAAAATTGCTTTCCCTGGCGGGTAAAAATATCCTCAAGGACAATTGTTCCTAAAACATGTTCAAAATTTCATTTTAAGTGAAAGTGAATGATGACATTTTCCCCAAAGTAATATTCAAATCCTAGAATCCACTGAAATTTTGTAAGGACAAATAATTCCAATGAACCGGACTCAAAGATAAACACAATTATTCTTAAAACGAGTACGGTGTCCGGTTAACTAATACTATGGGAATGCAAAGTGTGAAAAACTGCCCAGCAGACATGACGGCGCACACCCATAAATCCAATGATTTAAAACCTTAAACACTTGCATCCCACTACGCCAAATTATGTAGAACACAAATCAACATATGGCCAAACATTACCCGACCAACTAAACTATACGCTCCCGAGATATGTATAGGAACGCGTAGACCTTATGTCCCTCAGCGCCACTTAAGCGCAAGTGTGATAGTTCAAGTGCCACGCCACCATACAGTCTAAAAAAATAACAAATTCTTAAATTGCATTTTCGGAAGACGCCTACGAAGCACAATTAAGGGTGACACACACTGAAATCGGACACCCAAACAAGAAGTGGTCACATCACATAGTCCATAATGTAGTTTTGTTTTTTAGTGCCAGCAAAATACCAAACATTTACTTTACCTCATAAATAACGTAATAGGAGTGGTTTGGATATTTTGTAAAAATACCCGACCTCGTAATCTCATAAATCTGTGCACCACCAACACCACCGTGTCCCGTCGGTCGTCCGCTTCGTCGAGGCGTTCCGACTAAGCCCTTGAAATTTGTTTACACTATTTACATTACACACTTGAAACGAGGTCTATGCGAACGGAGTAATGTGAGAGACAAATTGGCGCACTCGAATAAATTTACGTAATGGCAACAAGTGTTGACGGTCAATGCGGAGCTGGTGTTGTACTCCAAGGCATCAAAGGACCTGCAATGGACATGAAACCAAACACACCAATAATGTTCTGGGAAAAAAAGTGTAGGACCTAAAGGATAAGGATTCTCGTTGGTGTTGATTGAATTTCAACATAACGCCACGGTCGGTCGCGTCGCACAGAAATTATAAGAACCACTGCTGACAGATAAACGATTCTCTAAACGAAAACAAGGAGGAAACTTCAAATGGCTTCCTAATCTCATGTCGAAGTGTAATTGAAGACCTCAATAAGAGGAATGTTTAAGCGTCTTGTTTTGTGTGCAAGATAAAAATATTTCCCATGGAATATTGTTTTTTGGGGGAGAAAAGCAACAATCATTTTTTTTAGATTTGAGGAGAATCGAATGTTTATTAGTTGATAAGTAATAGTTATTAGTAAACATTCCCTAACAGCCACAAGACAAAGCAGTCTGGAAACAGCTCATGAACCCGAACGAATATTTGTTTGATCAAGTTCATCAATCTGTCAAACTTTTAAAAGGAAATTAAGAAACAAGTTCCGTACCTATAAGGAAGAACATCTTATGGTGCAAATATCTCGGTAACCAGGGCTCAGAATTGAGTTTGGCTTTCAGGAATAAGCTCAGGATAATGAGAACTATCAAGTATGTACAATTCAGCGAAATCGATTGCTTCATGATTTTTGAAAAACATCATTGGCTCCCTGTCCCTTGCCAAAATTTTGGTAAGAAAAATAAATTCTTCCAAAACCTATCGACTGATATATCAGAAAGAGAGGTCGAACTCTCTTCATCGAAATGGGTTTCAAGTTACTTGAAGGCCTTGTAGCCGAGATATTGGCAAAAATGTTAATTATTCACAAACGTTTTCCCGGCTTACAACAATTCTATAACCCCCAATAAAAAAAACCGCTCAAAACCTAAACAGTTCCTAACAAGGCAATGCCACGTCCAATGAGACCAGTTTCATGGCAATACAATAAGTGGTTAGCACATACGCACATACGAATATACACACACACACATCATGATAAAAAGAGGTTATTCTCATTCTTGTGATTTCGAAACATGGACATTATGCAAAAACTGAAGATTCATAAAATCGGCCCCATTACCAATAACTTCCTCTGGGGAGTTAAAAATAACGTATTTCGATCTCTGCCTTCAGAACAACTATCAAAAACTATCTGTAGGTAAGCTCTGGTTACCGGGTTGTGATCCTAATAACTTTAGATGAAAAGAAGGTTATCCTATCCATATCGGCTAGTCTCCTAATATAATAACGATTTTTTTTAATCACCTTTGGTATGTCAATCTGTGCGAGGCTTAATATAAAAAAGACTATTTTAAGATCTACTTGCACTTTTTTCAATCTACTTCACTTTTCCTATCTAAATCTACTTCGGTTCTTTTTTGTCAAAGTGGTAACGCTGATGTTGAGTTTTGGGATTCAAATTCTGAATGCTCTTACATTATGGTGTGAAAAATACCTGAAGAGTGCTTTCGTCAGTTATTTCATGTTGCTTGGAAGAAACAACTTTGATTGCCTGGACACTGATTTAAAGTCAGAATTCTAGGCAAAGATATGAGTGCTTGAATAAAAGCCAACAATCCCTCTTTAAATTGCTATTTTTGTGAAACTTAGAAGGAGTTGAGCAGTAAAGTTCTTCCTCTGGAAACATTGGCTTGAACACAATGAACATGGAGGCGTTTTAGAAGCCTCTGTATAAATTTTAACATCGAAGATATTCAAAGATATTTAATTTTCTTCTACAGCGATACCTACGTTCTACAGCCGTTTAGTTTTTTTTAGGTAGGCTTCCCGTTGAAAGTGCTTTTGTTTGTTGTTGAGGCATAGATCTCGACAACAGCGACTTCAAGTCGTCCCGTTTGAAGAACTGTATACCTACTGGCTTTATAGCGTGTGATGTATTCAAAGGTCCAAAGATTAATGTAACTGCGACTTTCCAGACTTTTGCGTATAAGCACTTCTATTCGAAGCACTATAGAAAAAGTTACAAACTGACTTTGAACTTCCTTACCTACAATTAGTTCCTTAAGTTTCAATGTGAGTGCTTGGAGTGAGACATGAGTCCAATTAACAATGCAATTATCAATTCAAATCTAAATAATGTTAATTAGAACTCAACTCTTATGTTGGAATGATTGGCTTAGGTAAATCAAATACATTTAAAAACCAATAAAAACACTGAAGAAGAAATTATGGAAAATGTATCCTTAAAAAAAAAGACTGAATCTCCTCTTTAACCCAGCACGAAGACGTCATTAGAACGCCGCCGCCGAATAGAAGAAAAAAACAAACAAATTGGTGGGCGTCACCAAACTAATGATATCAGATATTAGGCCAGGCACCCATAATAAACCTTTTTTTCTTTGGTGCGCAAGCAACGCACACAGACTTTTTATCTTCATTTTTATATTAATCCATAAAAAATGGCAATTTCCCAGAATTTATTGTCACCGCCATGATATCAATAAATAACCACCACACCGCTTTCTCACATTAATAAATTCGTATGTGTGTTTGTTGGACTTCAAATATTTGGAGCTACACAAATATCAAACATAAAACGAAAAGAAACCTCAAAAGCCGACGCAAGACATGGTCGGCTGCGGCGCGACAATCGGAAAAGAGAAACCAATCGAAAGTCATCCCTTTTCGATCAACAAGGATCAACAGCGACCAAGACGAACCGTAACCCTTTTATGGTCAACCTAATGTACTCTCCGACACACCTTTAAGTTTAATCCTTTATATCAGGTAAGACGTTTCTTGTGTTTTGTCAACAAATCAGAACAAATTCACCGCAAATGAGCTAGCCCTCCAACTTCAAGTGTATCCAGAAATGAAAGGATTAATCTAATGATTTGTCAAAATGGTTAACCCTTCTTCAAAATGTTCTTATTCTCAGACTAAATCCGTCTGTTCTGCATTGTCGATGCTATCAACGCACTTTTCACTGACCTAGAATTTTGCTCTCGAAAAAAGCGTGTGAGCGTTTCAAATCAAGGATATAGCAGATTATAAAAATGGCAATAAATAGGTTCGTCAATATTTGCAAACGAATACATCTCAAGGTTGTGCATGTACATAGCAGTTCCATGGAATGCAATTAAATTTTATCACTCTATCTTTTCGGCGTACAAGGAATCGAAAGGATGCAAATTTCGCAGGATTTTATTTCAGGCAGCTATTGCTCTCATTGTTTAGCTACTACTGACCTAAAGGGGTGTACCGTTGACAATGGTAATTGCCAAAATATTTCGTTGACTATTTCTAAGGTCTTTGTTCTTCTCTCTCGATACTCGATGCCTATACCTGATTAAGTGATATTCAAAGTCGTTCAAATGCAAATTTTCACGTATCCTGTTAATCCTGAAATACCTGTATCCCCGTTTATAACTGAAACTGATGTTTACTTGTAAAATAATTGAAATAGTCGCTGTCGACATATACACCCTTTGATTTGGAAGCGCTTTTGGGTTTGTATTTGCAATCCAAACACCCCTTTTATATGATTGCAATAAAAGTCAGCAATTCGCAAAAATAGCAATTTTGCCAGTTTGTTTTGGGCGCGGCCGTTTTCGCCTTTTTGCCAAATATTTACGTTATACCTAAGTTGCTGTTTATTGAAGCGATCTTGCAGAATATTGTTTCAATGTCTGGAAATTTTGGTTCGACCTTGAGCAAAGGACGAGTAAAAGTCGAAATTTCATTTTGCGTTATAATGACTTAACTCTTTCAAGGAAAATTCATACAAAGTGAAAACTAGACGAGCAAAAAAAAGTTTGGAAGATCGAAGAAGGAAAAAAAAATTATGCATTCCTTGAATTCGAACAGCAATAAAGACTAACAAATACCCAAACTTTCCACTCATGGAGTAAGCCTTTTCAATTTCTGTTTACAATACCTTTTGCAACATAATAAAATTCTCATTGCGCATTCTGATTACTGCGGAATTCTTTTTATTAATAAGGTGAGGCAGGTTTCAAATAAAATGTATGTTAACTTTAATTTACCGCCTTTTATGACGGCTGATCAAGCTTTAAAGATAATATCTTTGCTTCAGCGAAGCGAGCGCACCCCTTACCGAATAATAAAAGTACCCGTGGTCTTTTAAAAAGCAAAAAAAAAAATAATAACAAGCAAAACACGACTGATTGCAGATCCAATTTAGGTATTCCCATTGTTGCTGATCAAAGTGGCAATAAGATACAAGCCGCCATTATTGCCATAATGAAAAGGAAGGCCCAGCCCGGTCTGGGCTAGGTCGGGGTTCCTTATCAGTGCGAGTGTCAAACAGGTGACAGTAAAAAGTAGTTTTACCCGCGTAAATGGAAGTACTAATTAATGTCATCCGCGACACCTTCAAACGCACCGCTCCATATCGTTATGCGTATCAAAATCAAAATTGAAAATTAAACAACGTTTTGATTGTAAGATTTTTGGCGTTTTAGCGGAAAACGATATTCGCTTTTTCTTTGATATTTCCCATTTTAAGAATCAGCAAATTCGTGTAAACGAACATCAGCAAAAGATTGCAGAAGGAGATCGAACGAGGGGCATTTTGGAAATCCTCGTTAAAAGTAATCCCTAGCAGATGAGCACGGCACACGCACGGAAATTTTCATTTCTCACCATTTGGCGTATAGTAGAAATCTAAATAAATTCTTGAAAAACCAAAACCACCTTGGAACGGTGCGTTGAAAAAACAATTCGAAATAATTATTTAGTTGCACAGGTTTTTGACACTTGTACAAATTTTATCTAGAGACAATATGAGATGTTATTTAAGGTTTGGCACATATGTGCATGTGGAAACTTGACGTGGGAATATTTGTATTTCCATCCACAAATAATATTGAGAAAGGATTCAAGTGGAAACGGGTGTGGGAAATGTGTTGAGAGTTTTCTTTAACGGTAATTTTTGTGGTAGCTAGATTTTTCACCTGATTGAATTAACGACGACGTATGTAAAAGGACAAAGGAAAATACATCAGATTTTCATCATATTTTTTATTTAAAAATGAGAACAAATTTAAAACAAAATGTAATTAAATATTTATTTTTTTAAATAGCACTAGTTTCTGTTTACTTTGTTAACTCTTATAAAAAAAAATATTTGAGTTTGAAAATATTTAATTTTATAATTAAGTTTATTTCATGTTTCGCTTTAAATTCATTTTTTATAAGCAAATTAAAACATTAATCAAAGAAAAATAGAAAAAACACTTAAGGAACCAATCCAACTTCTCAAAACGGATGGAAATATAATTAGCACCTCAACTAAAAAACGATTAAAAAAAACATAGAATGGACCAGTTTCAATATAAGGAAGTATTGAAAAATTATATGGATAGATATTGATATTGATGATACTTATGTGATCTTTCAACTGAAACATTGTTTAATATTAATAATAAATTTAAGGTAAGAAAAATAGTTCGTTGGAGGGAAATCCGAAAAAAACCTCCATTTAAATTTTTATGTAATGTTGTTAGCAAGAATTATAAAAAAAAAAAAATAAAAAAAAAAATAAATAAGTAAATAAAATGACTAGAAACTGTAGAAAAGTAGAGCAAAAAAAAAAGTTTATTATAATATAATAATATATAAATTAGTTAATTAAATAATTTAAAACAAAAGAATATATAAATAAAAATAAATTAACATCAATAAGAGCAATCAAAACACGAATACAAATTACTAATATGCATACAATTTAAGAAATCTTTAAATAAATTAAAAAATAAGTAAACAGTTAAATATGCCTTTTGCTTTTGAAAATTTAGCTCGGTCCAAGCTTGGCTTCGAGATAACCAAATTCATGTATTGAACTGGCCACCGCAAAGCCCCGATCTGAATCCAATATAAAACCCCTGGAACGATGTAGACAAGGCAATTAAACAAATTGAAAATTTGAAGGATTTGTGGATATAAGTTCAAAAGGCATGGTACTCATACCAATAAATCGTTGCCAAAAACTTGTGGAAAGTTTGCCGAGAAGATTTACGACAGTTGTAGAAAACAAGGGTTTTCCTACAAAATATTAAAGTTTAAAAAGATGAGAAGATGAAAGGTTCGGGTTCTATGGTAAAGTTTATGTTGGTCGTCCAAAATCTTGATTTTTTGGACGACCAACATAAACTTTACCATAGAACCCGAACCTCTTAAACTTCGATTCGTCGCTCAAAAGCACATTTTCCCAGAATTGAAACGGCTATTTCATATGGTTTTAGGAAAACTGTATAAGCGTTTTTTATTTTCAGCAGCCATTGAGCCCAGCTTCAGTTAGTCGATAGCGTACAGGTCTACGCGACACTCTGACGTTGTAATCGTCTTCAATTTCGAGCTGAATTCCTCTAGAGAACTTAAATGGATTTCTGGTGCTTGCGGCAACGATTGCTCTAGCTTTATGGTTTCTTGCTCCGTTTTTTTCTCTTGGCGTTTTCAAACAAATTGTGCTGCTTCACGTATAGCATTATAACCCATCCCAAATCCTTCGCAATGTCAAGAATACGCTTTCCATTTTCATAAGCATGTTGAAAAATTACAATTCTTTTCTTACGCTAGCAGTGAATACTTCTTTCCATTTGTAAGTCTAGTAAAAATCAATTGAAATTGGCTTAAAAAAATTAGTTATGTACTTCTACGGTACGGTGCTATCGGTAACATTCAGCATGATTTATACACCAAAGTTATTGGAAACTGGAACTTTCGAGTTCGCGCCACCTAGCAAAGCGGGGGGCTTTTGAATGATGTTATATTTCACACATAATGTCATTTATTCAATTTTAAAATCTTGTTGGTCCATTAATGGTAAACCCTTTACTTTTTATCACACAACGCCCAATTATCATATAGAAGTTTTAAAAATACTTAAAAACTTGAATAAGAACAATTGAGCAAATGTGAGCGCGTTCTAGTCCCTCTATTCCAAGAACGGTTAATTTTACAGAAATATGACTAAGGCATGCTTTTTAGATAATTTCAAGACGAACAATTTGTTTTTGAAGAATATTGACTTCCGGGCGCGAAATATGAAAAATGTAACGAAAAAATTAATTTCGCGACCTTTTGACCACCATAACTTTTTTAGCCGACACGATCAATATCGAAGATATGAATCTTCATAACAGCACCGTAATAAAGGTGTATCGAAAAATTCAACCCACTAGGAATTTTTCCACAGATTGGGGTTTTGAATAACTAAAATGACAGAACTATAAATTTGACTCTGATTCTTCTTTTAATATGAAAGAAACTAAAAGTCCATGTATCAGATATTGAAAAAAAAATTGGAAAGCATGAATATTTATATCTACCTTTATGGCTCCTTTGACAAATTCCACTAACGACTTTTAAAAATTTTTGAAACGTACCTGATGCAAAAAACTGTCATAAAAATTGAACCATTTACCTTAAAAACTAGAACAAATAGTCAAGGTTGTGTCTTCAATAAAACTCAAAAGAAGCCAAAAAAAATCGGGATTCACATTTTTTAGTGCATCTATTTTCGTTCGCGGGAATGTGAACACACAAAAAACTGTTACACTTAAGAAGTCCCGAGGTTAATTGCTCTGGGCTAATGTTTCTCCTGATGAAAAAAGAAAATGTAAATTTTTCCAAAAATATTCTCTTGCAAAACGGATTGTAAAAAAATAAAACAAATTCTCGGTATTGAAAATATTTAGATTTTTTTTATATTGGTATAAAAAATGTCCTAGTTCAGTAAATGTAGCTCCCATTGTTTGAACAAAAACTAGTTTGAATGTTTGAAATATTCTCACTTATTTATTGGTGCAAGAGAATCACAATAAGGTACTGAAGTAATCAACCTGTAGCTCATAATTTTGCTCGTAAAAACGCGAGCAATTTTCTAAGAGCAGAGACTCGCAAAAAATACGAATGTAATCGTATCACGTCCGCAACTAAAGATTTCGGGGACAGTGAGAAGTCCTTGCAAACGGAGCTCTAAAAAGAATCTGCTATGGAGGGTAAACTTCTACGAAATAACGAGAAAATACTAAATTTTAACCAAGTCACTAATAATATAAAAAAATATCACAAACTAATGTAAGAATTATTAGAAGGTATCAATTAGTAATTGAAACCCCCCATGGATCGATTGCCTTGTAAGTTGTAACCTACTTTAGGAGGCTATAATTTTCTAGAGCTCCTGATGTCCTTCCATTTTGTTTCCCATTCTTTGAATCTGAATTGCTATATCCTGGCGACAGACCTCAATTAAAATTAAACACATTATTAAGGATGAAAACACACATATTCTCTAGCTTGGTTATGTGATGTCATAAAGCTGTATTACCAGCGTTTCCTTTAGAAATTGACCAATTAGTGATATCCTCCATTTATCGACCATCACCACCTGTCTTCCTAGTAAATCGAGGATAAATCAAACATCCCATCATCAACCCTCTACCACCAGATGTTTGCCCAAGGCGCCCAATACAAAATTCAAAATGCCAAAACTTTCTAACCATCCAACCCCTCATAGAAAAGAGCAATAGGTATTAAAATGAAAGGCAACAAGACGTCAGCAGCTATTTTTACATCTTCCTAAGGAGCGACACGTGGAATTAACAAGGATAATATAAAACAAACAAAAAACCATTATCAACTAAATACACTGAGGAAAAAAGAAAACAACAACAAAATCAATATCTAACCACAAGGACTCGTCGATCCACCTTTATCTAAAAAGAGGGTTGACGAAGATGCCAGCCAAACTCCCGAGATACCTAAATAAAAACGCGCATCTTCAGCCAACGTCAACCCCTGTAAAAATCCAGAATCCTCACACACTTCCACAATTTACCATTGTCAACGACATGCTCTTCTGTGCTGCAAAATTGAAGCTGCCGCTGCTCTTGCTCGTTTAATGCGCTCAGCCACCCGGTTCAGTTGTCGATCCAGGAGCCCAACAGTTTCCACTGACTTACCATCCAGCAGGCAGCACCAGCCAATCCCAGCTCGCATCGACTCATTGTTTGCACTCAGGTAGGCGGATCCTAGTCACCATCTTTACTGGAAACCGTTTGTTATGTCTCGCACACACTCGCAACACTGGCACACCGACAACCCCCACCACCGTTAACCGAATGCCTTTAAACGGGTCCGCAACTGCCGATAAGTAGTTATTACTGAGCAAGATACGACAGCGGCAAGACACGTTTTTCATTTAGTCTCTCTGATACGACACGAAGAGTGCGAGGAGAATTCTACTTCAGAGATACTTTAACCAAACCACAGATACTTTATTTATTTATTTTTTCGTTTCTTGCTGCTTGTACTCGTTGCTGCATTTCGTTAGAGGGTTGTTCTGCCATCAATTTTGGAATACACTTTTAGTTGTGCATTTGAGTTCGTTGCGAGCGTTTGTTGTAGAAATTTTGAAAAAAATTCTAATTCAAGAACTTTGCCAAAAATATCAAAAGAAAAAGTGAATAGTGAGCAAACAGTGTTTACGTGAATTTAAAAATCAAAAAGACTTAATTATGTCATCCGCATCTGCCTCGCCAATCAGCAACATCACAGTCGACGAAATTCACATTCGAGATCAAGGTAAGTCGAAACTACTTCAAAGGTGTTTGTGTTTCAAGTGACTAACGGTACTTTGTTTATTTACTTAGATTTCTCCCCGGAATATATCACAATTAAAGAAGAACGCTCATCGAGCATTTCGCCGATACTAACACCGCCACATACGCCGACGGAAGAACGCATCCGCAAGATCCAACACAGTCCGCTGTACGAAATGGAACAAATGCGACACCATCAACACCACCAACATCATCATCAGCAACAGCACCAGCAGCAGCAGCAGTTCCACCAGCAACAACAGATGCAGTCAGCACAGCACCCCATGCACTATCATAGCGTTCCAGTGCCGCTGCATCAGAATATCGAGTCCCATCATCAGCAGGAGCAGCAACACCGTTTGTGGTTGCAAGCACAAATGCAGCAGGCCCAACACCATCAGCAGCAGCAAACCCAGCATCCACATCAGACATACCCTTCGATGGTGTACAACCATCAGGCTCCTAGTGGAGTCAGCATGGAAGCAGCTCAACATCAGGCCTTGCTGATGAACCAGTGGATTCGAAGCGCTGCCCTATACCAACACCAACACCTGCATATCCGACCGTATCCGGACATGCAACGGATGCATCCTGCGGCTCGCATGATGGGAGGTGTGCCGCCGATCAAAATCGCCGGCCCCAACGGAACCAGACCAAAGAAGCAGTTCATTTGCAAATACTGCAATCGTCACTTCACCAAGTCATACAATCTGCTCATTCACGAGCGAACGCACACCGACGAGAGGCCCTACTCCTGCGACATCTGCGGCAAGGCCTTCCGCCGACAGGATCATCTCCGCGACCATCGTTACATTCATTCCAAAGAGAAGCCCTTCAAATGCACCGACTGCGGCAAAGGATTCTGCCAATCACGCACCCTAGCCGTCCACAAAGTCACCCACCTCGAAGAGGCACCCCACAAATGCCCCATCTGCAATCGCACCTTCAACCAAAGAGCAAATCTCAAGACACACATGCAAAGCCACAGTATGCCCGAGCAAGAGTCCCAAATCCAAGTGGACACCAAAGTACCAACACCGGTCCTCGACCTCTCACAGAAGACCAACATCAGTCCGCCAAAAAAATCGCTCGGTTTTACCATCGACGAAATCATGAAGAGGTAAACCCTCGAGGAGGTCGTCTTCGTGGCAATCAAGCCAGGAGACAGTAACGGCTTCAAATTCGAAACCAAAGCTTCCAGTGACCTCATTGTTCCTGTTGTTTGGTTCATCATCATCGTTTATGTGAAAATCCTCAATTGCCAGGATAGGACGCACCGCGAGTGGCTGACGCCTTCGACGAGCTCTTCCGCCTGAATTGTATGAACAACACAAAAAACTATGTTATTCAACACACACAACTATGCCAAAGTTTTAATAGTAACGAGTATTATATTATGCGATTTATAGCTGTTTTAGAATTATAGGAATTTGTTTATTTTATTATAGTACCTTAACTAGAGTGGTCGAGCACTGTGTTTTCGGTTTTCAACACCAACAAAGCTCGCCAAGACTGATTTAGCTAGAAACTTTAGATACTTAAGTAGCAAGGAATTATCAAGACCCCTCTCTTTGTCCCTAGTTCATAAGCAAATAAAAACATGTAGTAAATTATTAAAAGTTAATGTCATTGTCATTCAAGCGTTATATGGCTGGGGTACCGCAATTGGTTGCAGGTTTACCTTCCTGTAATGCAAATAAAATTATTAAAAAAGCAGCAAATGAATGAAAATAAATGAATCAAATGCTAAAAGGAAAATGTCTTGTTTGTTATTTTTGTTTTTGAATGACCGATTTTGATTTGCCTGACTTCATAGTATAACAGAAGCTATTTCGTTTTGACAATCAAATCCACGCTGTTGAAGGTGTGCAGTTATCATAAAGTATAAAAAAGGTACCTTACCTACTGCGATAACAAAGTTTTATGATCATGTGTCGTTCGTGTTTTGCTGTTTTGAGATAACAAAATAGCGAGAGCGAGAGAGAGGATATCATAATGGCAATCTACGTTTTTTATAATTAAACACTGTAGTTAAATGATATCAAGATAATTTTGCAGCGATAAGAATTGGGATTCAATAACCTAGCAGATAAAGTGTCTTCTTGCTGACTGATTAGTTAATAGCTGCTGATGTGCAGGAACGAACTTTGGTCGCATTGAGAGATTGAATTTCTCCAACATACTTTTATACAATTTTTGAAAAGAACAAAAAACATGGGATAAAAAATGAGTTTCATAAATCTCTCCACAATAACAAATTACTTCAAATTTTGCGTTACTTCAGACAGCCGTTTTCCGACGTAAGGTTTTAGAATAAATATTGACATTGGTTTATTACGAAATTAAGTAAGATTAAGAGTGAGTAGGTGAGAGCCAAGACTCGCGATTTATTTAATGTCTAACAAACAAGACAAGGGTCAATTTATTTTGGAGTTACTTGGAGAAGTTCACAAAATTCTGTTGGCTTTGTAGAAAGTGAAGACGAAGAGCAAGTAATCTATCAAATGAAATATGAAAATAAATGGATGGATGGATGTATGTTTTCTACTCAATAACTGCAGAAAGGCTATCATTTCGTTCGATTTTTGCCTTCAGATAAATTCTCTCAATTTTTCTAGCTAGCCTATATCAAATGATACACAAGGTCTGTTCGCTCTCTATCAGTCGCTGAAAACCAAAACTATCTGCGAGAACTGGTTACTATATACCTACTACTTTTTTTTGGTTTTTGTCCTCAGGTTATTGTAATTCAATAGAAACAATATCTCCTGATGCAAATATCTCGGCAACCAGAACTTGGAATCGAGGTTGGATATAACCCCTTGCCAAAAATTTTGACAGAAACAAAATTCTTCCAATAGATACCCATCGAATGATACATCAAAAGAGAGGTCTGGTCGAACAGTATTCATCGAAACGAGTATTTTGAAGGCCTGCTAGCCGAGATATTGGCAAAAATATCAATTATTCGCAAGCATTTTCTAGCAATTTCAAATCGAAATTAATCACAATTTTCCTCGTTAACAGTTTAACAATTGTAAATCAAAATAAGAGCTTTCAAGTATTCAGCCATTAGAAGCGAATACTTGTTACAACACTCGGTTATAAAGTTATAATCAAAGAATAAATTCTTTCGATTTCTGCATTCAGAAACTTTCCCGCGTTTTCAAATAGCCAGATCTCTCAATTTTCAAGCTACCACAATTGTTTATGCAGTATAAAACGTTAAGAAATGCATCGAACTTCAACAACGTTTCTTCCAAGAAACTGTAGAAGAACATAAAATCTCTTGGCATAACGAAGAAACAAAAGAATGCTGAGGATGACTGTGATGTAAATGAATTAAACAAACAGTTTGTAAGTTCTGTTTCTGACACAAATAATAGAGCTGCGTTTGACAAAAACTTTGAAAGAAGTAATGAGCTACTTTTATGTTTCAGTTTTAAAAGAGTTTTTGAAGTTGAAGTAAAAGACATTAAATTTGACGCTATATTGGACTAGACAATATGCATCCTAAGTTTCTTAAAATTAGTCTTTCTTTCATATCTCGTTTCTTGTCACATATTTTTAAATCAATCTTAACAAAGTCCTGTTACATAAAACTATGGAAGGCTTCAAAAATATTGCCAATTCTTAAAAAGTCAAATTCACAACAAAAAGAACCAATTCTATCCTACCTTTCATCTCAAATGCGTTCGAAAAGATCGTTAGTCAGCAGATATTAGCATTCCTGGAAATACGGCAGTTAATTTCAACAACAAAACCTGGATTAAGATCAAAACACAGTTGTACCACTGCGCTTTTTAAAATAAGCGACGACATACGGCAGCAAATCGATAACAATCATTTCACAACTTTGGTTCTCCTTGATTTTTCTAAGGCGTTCGACACTGTTTCGCATAAAATTCTTTTGAAAAAACTGAACTCTTTTTTTTTTAAACTCAGCTTTAACTCTCATAGAAAAGTATCTAAGCCATCGAACACAAGTTGTTTATGCTTACTCTAGACTGTCTGATTTCCTTCCTACCCTTAATGGTGTGCCCCAGGGATCGATATTAGGACCACTTTTATTCACACTGTTCAATAATGAACTTCCGTGTGTACTCAAACATTGCAAAATTTATATGTATGCTGACGACGACGTTCAAATTCACTTGAGCTACAAAATCGGTATGTTTGAAGATGCAACTGCTAGAATAAATGAAGATTTTTGATGGGTATAAACCAGTGGTCCAGGGAGAATTATCTTAAACAAAATTCTAAAAAATGGTTTTTCTCTTTTCCAAAAACAGAAATTTTATTAGACACCAAATGTTGAGAATCATGGAGAACGGAGCAAAATAATTCTTAGTTCAAATAATTCTGTACACGCAATTGGCATCTATGGTACCTCTATGTGTCTGTATCACAAATAAACATACCTTTCGGGTCCTGAAATGCTAATTCTTATAAAATTAATAAATTTTAGGATTAAAACTGGAGAAAAAGGATTATTCAAAGGGTTACAAAAAAGGGAATCTTCGTTTGCAATATTTTGCTTCATTTGATTCCTATGCAAATTCAGAAGGAATATTTGACAATGCTCGCATCAGTATTATTTTATTTCTCTGTCACTCCTTTAATTCCTTTAAAAAAAGAAATCAAAAAAAGGAAGAAACTGCTGCACCCACAAATTGTCAGTGATGTGGCTTACCATCCGGCATAGAAAGAAGGCGGAAAAAGGAACAATGCAATGCTGTAGGTTTTCCAGGAGCAAGTATTGTTGCATTCGAAAATTCTAATGGGATGCGTCTGGCACCGGCCCGGTCGTCGGATGGATGTGACGTGATGTCATGATTTTGACACTGTTCTTGGACCAGCATCCAGGTCAGGAATGCCACCCAAGGGTCAAATGGCATTTTTCCCATCAGGGGGTGAGTGCAATTTGTGTTTTACCAAACAATTAAGAGAGCACATCCTTATCTCAGCAAAACATCAACATTCCCTTGCAACAAATGTTCGTCCATAGTTATATTCTAACATCAGCACAGGTAAGGACAAACAAAAAAGGCCAAAGGAGAGAGAGAGTGTGCCCTTGGTAGCTCGTAAAAACTAAAATGCATGCAGATTTCATGTATACAAACAAATGACAACAAGACCAGGATGAGCCATTGTCCTGTCACCAAATAATGCTGGTGTTGCATTGAAAGGATTCTGTCCGCAACGAGGGTGGTAATTCATTCGTCTCGGTTATGGGCAGTTCCTCTCTATGTACCCAAATCTATTTTCTATACAGAATCACTTTTTTCTGTTGTTTTGTTTTGATTTTTAAAAGAACATTCATCAAGATGTCTTGCTGATTTCCAAAAAGAATAGACACGTTCGCAACTAATGAGGGCAAACACAAACAATTTTTTAAAAGAAGTTAAAAATGCCTTCACTCTGGTAATTTGGCATGCGAATGAATATGACATCCAGGACCATGCCAGACAGACGTTTTAATTATAGGAAAGGTGATATATCGACAGCTTGTTTCCTCAAAATACAGACATTTGCTAGGTTACCCTATATAATGGCCTTTGATAAATAGTTTGTTTGGAATATTTACCCGCTTGTTTGTACAACAATAAACCCTGTTCTGGTGATAGTACCTTTAGTTTGCGGCATATAAATGAGGTTTTATCAAAGTCTCGTTTCTCGGCTAACCACGCAGTTTATAGGTAAGTAATAATTTTTGATGACGGGGACGGACGACGACGACGCGACGGGGCGATGATGATCAAAGCGGTTTCGGCGGAATTCATATAATTATATTGAAGCTTCAAGTGCTTATTGAGTTAACAGTAGTTCGATTGAGTAAATTTTATTGCAATTTCCTCAGCCATTTTTTATCTCTGGGCCGTTTACAATTCTGATATGGCAAGACTTTGGTGAATTTTCGTTTTTTTGTATGTAATGGTAGGCGATTTTCAGAGTGTTAAATATGTATTATAGGAATTTAGAGGTAAGTTCATTTATGAGTTGCGACTAGCTTGGAATCTAAAATTAGAAGGCGCTGAATATGTTTCAGTGCGCTGCTGATAAGGCAAAATATCGGATATTTGGGGTTTTCCAAAAAATCTATCTGGTTTTGTTTTGCTGATATCGAATTTCGATTGACGTGGTTTGGGGACTGAATTTCCGAATCTATAGTGATAAAAAGCCTTTACGGTTTACGCACTGTTTATTGGTGTCGAGGAATTTTAATTAATTTACAGGATCTTTTTCCTGTTTACCTACCTTTTTAGGTATTAATTTTTGGTTGGAGAATTTTAAAACACAAAAACGCCCAACAATCAATAAAGCAATGAGGAATGTGCTTTGTTTCGATAAATTATTATCCTTATCGATATAATTAATCACTACATCCACCTTCATTCGCGTAGGATTTTATAGGACGTCTCAATCATGCCAAATTTTTGGTCGATAGGTTCTACCGAGTATCATTAAGGTAAGTTTTCCGAACCTCTTCAAACCACGTTGATTTGTAGAATATTCAAAGATATTGATTGCGAAGACAGAAAATTAACGTTCTAGTCCTGTTGTGAGCTCTCTTTTGCTCGTAGAGCTCACGAGCCAAAGAGGAGAGGGAATGAAGGTTGGAGGTTTTATCGGAAGGTAAAACAGCTGGCTCAAGGTCATCGAACAAGAACCGATGCCTGCAGAGATAAGCAAGGGAAAATCATAGTAGAATCGCAGTCAATGCTGGGGGTTCGGAAAGACAATTTCTGTTGACTGTATAACGGCGACGACGAACAAAATCCCGCCGTCAGAATGATGAAAGCAAACAATTCCGTGAATCCGACCTAAAAGTATTGAAAACGGCAATATCACGGCTGAAATCCAACAAAGCCGCTGAAGCAGATGGTCTAGCTGCCGAGTTAACACAGGCAATAACACCAGCGCCGAGATCAGACGAAGAAAAACTATTGCTTATCGCGGTGCCGTGTAATAACGCCAAACGAAATAAGGCCGACATTTAGAAATTGGCCTTATTTCACTTTCTCAAGGTGAGATAAGACCAACTTTTTAAAGTTGGCCCTATTTCGCTTTCAGTAAGTGAAATAAGGCCATCTTTTGTTGAGAAATAAAACCAAATCGGTCTTATTTCACTTTACGAAAGTGAAATTAGGCCAACTTATGTTTTTAGTCAAAAAGACTTCTAACAAACAGTTGACTTGCTCAAAACAACAAAACCTTACTATACACCGTACACATTGCCTTGCTGATGTCTAAGTTTTAACGTCCAGGTACGATGGTCAATCGTTATATCGTTTAGCGATCTTAGAAGTTGATTTTTCGTAAACAATTTTTAGTCCTCCAAAATAACTTCCTTAGTAAATCAATTATCCGACAATGCCCCATGTAATTTTCTGATTGACGGAATTTTAAGCGTAATTCCCGCATGTTACCTCAAGCAATTCCTGATATTTATTTCTTTTTCCATGAACATGTAAATAAAATTGGTTCAATACTATACTGCAAGCTTTTTTTTCGGAGAAAGATAGTGAAAAGTAAAAACATTCGCGCGTAATTGCCGCTCCCTTTAATTTGGAAAAGCAACAACTATACATAATGTATTAAAGGGTTTTTAAAGCAGATGCTGCATTTCAATTATTCATTTTGAACACTTTTTTTCACTCTCGTCTAAGGATGATGCCGATTCGGAACATTCAAGTTGGTCAATTTGGTTTGATTGGGAGCGAAGCGAGCGAATTCGCGCGAATTTTTTTATTTTTCACACCCAAAATTGATTCTCTTTCGGGCAAAATTTTTTCCGCTCGCTTCGCTCGCTAGCAATTGCACCTACTATATTTTTCGCGCTTTTTAACTTTTCATTATCTTTCTCCGAAAAAAAGTTTAGAGTATCATTTCTGGGCTTCTTTTTTTATTTTCTTCAAACATATATTCGGAATGTGGGATAAGTTTCTTACAAAATACTTCCAAATGACTAAAAATACAAATAAAACTTTTATTGACGAAAGTTCATTTTAAGAGATAATAGAATAAGAAATATTTAAGCATATTGTGTTTAAAATTATCAAAATGTTCAAAATGTTTTACCCGAAGTAAACAATTTGCAGTCAAATTTTGAACAACAGCACTAGGATCTTTTCTTAAACACTTGTTTATTACTTTGTAATTCTGTTTTACATTTTGTTTCTTAAATTATTTTATTTACTTTCTGAACAATACCAATTAAAAAATAACAAGTAGGTATTGTAAAAAACGTTTTCTTATCAAAAAGTGTTCTTTGAAATGCAATCATATTGTCGACCTAAAATTGGGTTGCCTTAAACGCCAAAATTCGTTTTTTGAGTTAGATATATGCAGTCTTATGTTTTCGAGGGTGCTCTTTCCAAATCTTTCATCCTCTTGGCTCTATCTCTTTCCATTGCGGATATATTCGGAATGGTTTTGACGTATATACACCTAATTCATAAATTTCAGGTATTATTTTGACGTAAACGCCCAATTTTGGCATATACGTCAAAATTTTCATACAATTTTCCAAAATTTTAATGCAAGAATTGATTTGACGTACGTTCTTTATCTTCCAACGTACGTCGTAAAAGGAAAAAATATTTTTTAGTATTGTTTTGACTTATGTGTATACAAAACGGTAACTTAAGGGCTAACTATAATGAGCGGAAGCAAGCGGAAGCTAGTGTCAGAACCGAACGAAACGCTCCCTTCCGAACTGCCATGTGAATACTTTACCCATAATGAACGGATGTGTACGGAAGTAAATTTCAAAATCAAATATTTGTTTTTTATTTTCAATAATTCGTGAATTTCGGTTGCCATGCAACAAGCAAGCAATTTCAACAAATTAATTACCTGAAATCAACAATTAATCGAATTCCTCTTCAGCGAAATCAATAAAACCAGTCAGTTGTCAAATTTTCGTCCGTAAAAAGCGAAGGGGAGCGCAGTTTACGTCCGTAAGCAAAACTGAACGAAAATTGACGAAACGGAGCAATCCGCTATTTAGGGCACAATATACGAATTCCTTGTATTCGCTCAGTTACGGACGGCTCCATCCGCTTCATTCCGTTCATTATAGTTAGCCCTTTAGACATGCACGTACGTCACTAAATAAAAAAAAATGTTTTCTTAATTGGGCGTACGTGCATACGATTTTACTTGAACTGGAAAAAGTATAAATAGAGTTCCTTCTAGAAAATTTTTCATTCGCTTCCCAGCTTCCATCAAGAGGACACTTAGAATCACATAATTAATTCATAATTCTTGCAGATACCTACATCTTCCACTAAAAAATAAGAAACGGTGTAAATTTTTATTCATTTTTAATTTTTCCGATTGAAAAAATAAATAATCAGTTCATAGTTTACACCCCTGGAGTATATTATATCCTAGTAACCAGTACAATTTTTATGCCACTTGCACAATTTATGTACCAAATATCGGTACAAGTTTTGTGCAATCGGTGTAGCAGAACATGGGTATAATTTACACTAAATGTCCTAAAAGTGCACTGAAAAAAAGTAAATTTTTTATATTGTAATATTCGGCTTGGTCCGACAATTAAAACTTATTCACTTTTTAAATAAAACACAAATTCACTTTATTCAAATCACTCACAAACTTATTTATTCAACACTTTCAATTATAACTTTGCAAACACAACAGTATCTTTACTTTATCTCAGTTCACAAACAATTAATCCGCCTCGCCACCAAACGGCTATTTATATAACAAAAATGATGGGTTCTAGAAACTACTACTGGTTCCTATTGGTTCTTGGAGAAGCTGAAAGTTCGAGAAGCTCTCTATTTACAAATAAAATACTGGGATTTTTTGTAGGGGCTAACGTTCTTAATGCTAAACAAAAAGTTTCTCTTAATCACTAGGTATTGCCCCTCACAAGTGTTTACTACTACAATTAAAAGATATAAAGTAAAGAGAGTATGTACATTAAATAAACAAGAGATACAGAGTAAGTAAAGAGAGTAAGAAAAATGTGTACATTAAATATAGAAAGAGATACAGAGCGTAAGAGATAATAAAGTATACACATTAGACATTACAATAGAAGGAGAAACAGAGCGTATGAGATAAATAAAGTGTATACACATTACATTGCCCCCTCCTTAGGATTGATCGTCCCGAACAAATCCATCATTCTCATCACCACTGTAGCGATGTAGTCGGTCGCGATGTACGACTTTAAGTTTACCTCTGACTCCTTTTTGTATCCGGTATACGACGTCGTTGATTCTGCTAATCACTGTATATGGACCTTCCCAGTCCCGTTGAAGTTTCGGTGACAACCCTTTTTGTCGATGGGGATTGTAAAGCCACACTCGATCTCCTGCTTGGAACTCTGTTGTTGTCACTCGTATATCGTAGCGTGTCTTCATTCGGTCACTGAACATCTTTTTTTTTGACCTGGTATCGTCGTGGATCTGAAGGAGTCTTTCTCTGAGGTCATCCAAGTAGTCATCCTCGGCTTGCGGTTCCGACGTGGGACATCCAAATTTTATTTCGCTCGGCAATCTGATGTTCCTTCCCATCAAAATCTCAGACGGTGTATGGCCAGTTGCGCTATGTCTTGCACTTCGATACGCCATCAAAAACAGTGGAATGTGTCGTTCCCAATCTCGCTGGTTGTCGTCCACAACTTTGCAAAGATGTTCCTTAAGGGTTCGGTTGAATCGTTCGACCATGCCATCAGATTGTGGGTGGAGTGGTGTTGTTCTTGTCTTCTTGATGTGAAGAAGCCCACAAACTTCCTGGAATATATTTGATTCAAAGTTCCTTCCCTGGTCGGAATGCAGTTCTAATGGAACACCGAATCTGCTCACCCAGTTGAACACAATTTGGTCTGCGACTGTTTTGGCTTCTTGATTCGGAATGGCGTATGCTTCAGGCCACTTGCTGAAGTAATCCATGACGACCAGAATATAACGATTTCCATTATTTGTTTCCGGAAATGGACCCGCCACGTCTATTGCAATCCTTTCAAAGGGTGATCCGACATTATACTGCTGCATTTGGCTGTGATTCTTTTTGTTTGGGCCTTTGGTGGCAGCACAGGTATCACATTTTCGGCACCACTTCTCGACATCTTCCCTTGCATGTAGCCAATAGAACCGTTGTCGAACCTTTTCTAGCGTCTTGTTTACTCCTAGATGGCCTCCCGAAACTCCATCATGCATCTCTCGCAGAACGTCCATAATCTTCGATCTCGGTAAGACTAGCTGCATTACAAAGGACTTTCCATCTGCTGATTCCCACTTACGTCGAAGGACACCTTCTTGGACATGCAACGAGTCCCACTGTGCCCAATAGGCCTTCAGAGCCGGACTTCTGTCGGAGATATCAGCCCATTCTGGTTTTTCCTGGTGTTCCTTGCATGCGAGGATGGGTTCAATATCTGGGTCCTCTTGTTGGGCCTTCCTCAGCTCGTCGTTGCTCCAGCCGTAAATGGGATCGGTTCTGGTTCGTTGGACAGTGACCACTTCTTTTTCTTCTTGGCGTCTGCAATGCTTACTGTCTTGCTTACATGGTCTCCGAGACAGTGCATCAGCATTTGAGTGAAGCTTCCCCTTCCGATGTTGAATTTCATAATCGTACGTCTGCAGCCTCTCAATCCATCTCGCCACTTGACCCTCTGGATTCTTGAAATTCAAAAGCCAGTTTAGTGCTCCATGGTCGGTTCGGAGAAGAAACTTCTGTCCATAGAGATACTTATGGAAGTGCTTTGTTGCCAAAATCAGTGCAAGAAGTTCTCTTCTGGTCACACAATAGTTTCTTTCCGACTTCGAGAGTACCTTGCTGTAATAGGCAACCACCTTTTCTTCACCATCATGTACCTGTGACAATACAGCACCAATCCCGACATTGCTGGCATCAGCATCAATGATGAACGGTTTTCCTGGAGTCGGGTAGGTCAGCACTGGTGCATTACACAAGCGTTGCTTGAGCTCTTGAAAGCTGCGCTCGCACTCACCTGACCATTTAAACTGCTTTCCCTTTTCCGTTAGCTGATGTAGACTCTTGGCGATCTCAGCAAAATTCTTGACGAAGCGCCTATAGTAGGTGGCTAGACCCAGAAAGCTTCGGAGTTGATGTTTGTCCTGTGGTGTTGGCCAATTCTTCACGGTGTCAACCTTATCAGGATCCGTCTTAACTCCTTGGGATGAGATGATATGTCCCAGGTATTTCACTTCGGTTTTGAAGAGTGAACACTTTTCTGGATTGAGCTTGAGGTGGGCTTCTCGAAGTCTTTGAAACACGGCTCTCAGATTTGTACAATGTTCGTCAAATGTTTTCCCGTATACGATGACGTCATCCAAATAGACCAGGCAAGATTTCCATGTGAGTCCTTGCAGGACGCATTCCATAAGGCGCTCAAAAGTCGCTGGAGCATTGCACAGTCCAAGAGGCATCAATTTGAACTGCCACAATCCGTTTCCTGTCGAGAACGCTGTCTTCTCTTTGTCTTCAGGATGGATTTCTACTTGCCAGTATCCACTTTTCAGGTCCAACGTTGAGAACCATTGTGCTCCTTCCATTGCGTCCAGGGTATCACTGATCCTAGGCAGAGGATAGCTATCCTTCTTGGTCACATCATTCAACCTTCGATAGTCTACGCAAAAGCGGGTTGATCCGTCTTTCTTCTTTACCAGGACCACTGGAGACGCCCAAGGGCTTTTAGAGTTTTCGATCAGACCCTCTTCTTTCATGGTGGTTATCAGTTCTTCAACCTCACCTTGTTTGGCTAGTGGAAGGCGTCTTGCAGGTTGACGGATCGGCCTTGCATCTCCGGTGTTGATTCGATGTTGAACCAGTTGTGTTCTGCCATATTTTCCTTGCGATGACGAAAAGATATCTGCAAATTCTTCGAGGAGGCCTTCTGCAGTTCTTCGTTGTTGGTGACCAAGATTATATGACTTGAGAATGTTGGCCTTTATGGAGTTCAGCTCTTCTAACTTCAAGGTTTGCCTTGGCTCTTCTTCGTTGATCCTTGTTATCGCTGATACAGATTCCCATTGTCCGACAATATCACCTTTCTTAAGCTTAACTTCGTACGGCTTGATGTTCAGTATTCGTACGGGAACCATGTTCTTTACAGGTCTAACAAGAGTCTTCCCAATGGTGACGTTTTGGGAGGACTTTACAGATGCTGGTTCGACCATGAGGTATCGATGGCTGCCAGGCTTACCCTTCAATTTCGTCCACACGAATACTTCTGAAGAAGCAAGCAAAGTCAGATCTTCTTTGATGACGGTTTCCACAGATAGCGAGGTCTCATAAGAGTGAATCCCATAGATCATCGGAATCTCGATGTTTCGATATTTCAGGACTTGGTTCCCGATGTCCAATATCAATCCGTGATCTTTCATGAAATCGACGCCGACAATGCACTCGTCGCATATATCTGCTACCAGGAACAGGTGAGAGAATTCCAGCTCTGCCATCCGGATCTTAAGACGTACCTCACCATAAACTTTTGCGGCCTCTCCAGTTGCAGTCCTTAGACGATAGCTGTTGGTGTTGTGGAGCCATGTCTTCTTAATGAGGTCCTGCCGTACAATGGACGCCGTGGCACCGGTGTCGATGGTAGCCACACATTTGTTGCCGTTTATACTTGCTTCCACGTTCAGGCTCTTGTTGTCACGTTTCGTTTGAGAAACCTGAATGGTGTTTCTGTAGCTATCGGTACTAGAAGCCAGCTTCTGTCCCTCGAAGTTGGTGGGGTGGGAAACAACTTGAGAAGCAACATTGTTGTAGGTGTAACTTTGACCAGTTGACATATTTCTGTGTTCACAGTGTTGGCATGCGGTTCCTCTTCGCGGTAATCTGCACTGTCGTTGAAGATGCCCGGTCTTGTTGCAGTTCCAGCATCGTGCTGGTCCGTCTCGCTGACTCCTTTCCAGAGTAGCCTTCTGACAAGAGCATTCTTGGACTTCCAATTCACGCACGTTTTGGGAAGCTTGTTCTGCGGCTTCCATTGTTAGAGCGAAGGCCAATGCTTCTGGTAGTGTTTGCTTTCCGGCAGTGCGAATAGCCCTTTGGAGATTTATATCGCCCACAGCTCTCACAAAGGCTTCCACAGCAAGTTGATTAATTATCTCGTTGCCAGCTGTTGGGTATGCCAGGTGAACTAATCGCTCGATATCTGCCTGAAGCTGCTGCAGAGTTACACCTCTTTTCTGTGTCCTGTTGTTTAGTTGTACTCGGAAGACTTCTGTCATGTGGCTATCCCCAAACCGCTGTTCGATTGCGTTTACTAGAACTTTGAAGTCACCGTTCCTCTCTGCTGGGATGGTTTGTAGCAGTTCAGCAGCTGCTCCTCTCAAGGCAAGCGTAAGAGCAATGTATTTTTCGTCATCGTCCCAGCCGTTTGTTAACGCTGCTGCTTCAAACTGTTTCTTGTAGATTGACCACGGCATCTGACCATCAAAGCTTGGAAGATTCACTTCTCTCTTTCTTGAGCACTCACCAGAAGGTTCTCGAGCTTTCATCTTTCGCACTTTTTCTAATTCGCTAGTAATGGTTTCAATCTGGTCGTCTATTTTCTTGAAACGTGCATTAGTCGTTGAATTTTGTTTTTCGGCACGCTCATTGATTTTGTCTTCGAAGTCCGCAAACCTGCCTTCTAGCAGATTTTTCTGTTCATCAAACCGATCTCGAACGTCATCCCTTTGAGCTTGTAGTTGTTCCAGAACATCATTTCTTTGAGCCTCTAGTTGCTTGAGGACATTTCCTTCTAGTTGTTTGAGAACATTCTCTTGTTCGTTCTTCTGCTCGTTTCTTTGAGTTTGTAGTTGCTCCAGAACATTCTTGTTTTGAGTTTCTAGTTGCTCCCGAACATCATTTCTTTGAGCTTCTAGTTGTTTGAGAACATGCTCTTGCTCGTTCTTCTGCTCATTTCTTTGAGTTTGTAGTTGCTCCAGAACATCATTCCTTTGAGTTTGTAGTTGTTCGACAACATCATTCTTTTGTGTTTGTAGTTGCTCCAGAACATTCTTCTCGAATTTGGCTAGAAGAAATGACATCATGTTAGATAAGTCGGCATTTGCATTTACCTCTTCCGATTTTGCTTCCACTTAGAAAGCAAACGTATCTGGGTCTTCATTTTGTTCTTCCAGATATTCCTGTAGCCGTTTTACGAGTTCGTTTTTATATCCTGCCCCACTTAAGCCACGTTTGCTTAGTTCGGCCTTTAGCTCAAAGACAGTTAAGTCTTTCAAAACTTTACTCATTTTTTTTTTATTTTTTAACTTCACTATTTCACACACTGTTCACACTGTCCACTGTTCACTGTTTTATTCTCAATAAGTTTTAATCCCACTTCTGACACCAATGTAATATTCGGCTTGGTCCGACAATTAAAACTTATTCACTTTTTAAATAAAACACAAATTCACTTTATTCAAATCACTCACAAACTTATTTATTCAACAGTTTCAATTATAACTTTGCAAACACAACAGTATCTTTACTTTATCTCAGTTCACAATCAATTAATCCGCCTCGCCACCAAACGGCTATTTATATAAAAGTTTCGAGTTCGAGAAGCTCTCTATTTACAAATAAAATACTGAGATTTTTTGTAGGGGCTAACGTTCTTAATGCTAAACAAAAAGTTTCTCTTAATCACTAGGTATTGCCCCTCACAAGTGTTTACTACTACAATTAAAAGATATAAAGTAAAGAGAGTATGTACATTAAATAAACAAGAGATACAGAGAAAGTAAAGAGAGTAAGAAAAGTGTGTACATTAAATATAGAAAGAGATACAGAGCGTAAGAGATAATAATGTATACACATTAGACATTACAATAGAAGGAGAAACAGAGCGTATGAGATAAATAAAGTGTATACACATTGACATTACAACATTGAAAATGAATATCACTGCAAAAAATACACCAAATATTTTGGTGTATTTTAGACTTTTGTGTTACTTGAGAATAAGCTATTCTGAGAAGTCTGTAAGTTAAGTTTTTGTATTGGAATGCCGTATGTGCCACATTTTTTGACGTACGTGCATGAGGTAAGATTTTTTTTTGATTTTGTGGCGTATACGGCAATCATGTTTTTTTAATTAATTGTAAATATTTTATAATCTAAGAGAATTTATGAATATCTGCTTGCACTTTTAGAAAGAAGACACTCATAAAAGTATCTTGTAAAAAAATAAAAAAATTTCAGCGGTTGGTTTTTCTGAAACTGGATGTCAAATATTCAAGTGCGATTTCCCAAAAACGTAAAAATGGCGTTTACGGCAACCCAATTTTAGGGCGACGATATCTACATAAACACATCTGCTGGAAGTGAAATAAGACCAACTTGGCCTTATTTCACTTTCTGATAGCGAAATAGGGCCAACTTTAAAAAGTCGGTCTTATTTCACTTTGAGAAAGTGAAAGAAGGAGAGGAAGACTGTGACTCAGGTGGCGCACTGGAGACAGCTAGCTAGGGACCGAGCTGGCTGGCGGAGACTGTTGATTGAAGCCCAAGTCCATAACGGACTGTAACGCCACCTTAAGCAAACTTATATGTTGAACTATTAACCAATCATTGACCAGGGCAGTCGGCTTGAACCTCAAGTGAAAATAATTTGCTACCTGGCCCTCATAGACCGGTGATCGCTTCCGCAGTGTAGTTAAACGTAGTCTATCTCAAATGAAGATTGAACAACAATCGACGTTTTCTTTAGATGTAGCTAAAATCATAGACAAAATGGCATCGTTTTTTGTTCGCGTATGGATGGCGTTTAACTTCAAACAACCGGTTGTCAGATTCTAGGAAAAATAAAACCACTTTCTCATCCATCCCTTAAAAAAATCATCTCTAATTTCTTAGTGATAAAACACAAACCCCTCTCGCGCTCATTGTCAGATAAGAAATCTTTCCAAAAACTGAAAAAAACAAAAGGCCACTACAAAAGAAACAAAACGACTGTCTTCACTTTCATGTCCGCCAAGGGGAGTCGAAGATCGGCAATTTATAGCCACTTACGGTTTCCACACCTGTACAATTAATTTCCCATTTGAACACGAACAATGAACCTCTATCGAATAATGCGCATGGGAGTAGCCACTTTTTGTTCGCCTAAACGATGCATGTGACCATATTCGCCATTGTCTATGTCTTTTATACCGAGAAACCCGAACAAAATTAGCCGAGCTCCAAAGTCAATCGAATCGATCGACCAGAACTCACCAGACTTAAAGGTGTCTTTGGCAGAACCCATTTATTTCGATTTCATGACGTATGCGATGTAATTTATTTCCCAACAATATATCAATCTGCACAGTGCACACGTATCGCCCATCGGAGCGTATGGTATTGTCTTTGATGCGTGTACCTGCACATGCGACTTTTTTTTACAAGAATTCCAACACCAGCTGAATGCGCGCCCCCTAAGACAGTAAATTCGAGTTGAAAGACAATTCGTTCCGAACAATGAACAGCCAGCAAAATGAAGACATTCACATCAATAGAGAACAAGTGCTGCGACAAAAAGGTTAAGTCACAATTGGTAAAAAGGTTACCTGCAACCTGCCTGGCCCTATGCCACACTGTGATGCGTCAATATATCCGAACTGAGCTGACAGAATCTCAAATCTGTATCTTTAAACGCTATTTTGTGGGATACAAGTGTAAATTTTGGCCATGTCAGCTCGTTGTCAGCCTTTGTCATGCTTCTTGCCGCCCTTCAAACAACAACGACGACGACGCATTCCCATATATGCATTGCCGCAGCTCTATAATGGGCTGGGAAATCGAAAATTATGAAGGAAGCAACAACTGCGGTGCATGACGAAACGGCTTTATTCAAAGAATCCATAGAGACCGAGCTGTCACAAGCCTAAACAATTGCTAATGTGGATGAGGTTTGATTTCACGCACCATTCTCGAACATTATTGCTTATTTTCCGAACTCATCGCTTGCTTGGTGTGTCAATCGATGGAAGGTCTTTCCGGAAATTGGCCTGATTTGAACTCGATAGCTTTCTCTTGCAGTCGTGTGATGGTGCGTCCCACGAGTTTTGATACACCTACGCATTGGGCACTTCGTTTATAGCTCCCGATCAGGCAGCTGTTGATCAAGCTTGGCTTATAGAATTCACATAAATTCCATATCGGGAATAGTTTCGCCCAAAGCTCAATATACCATAAACCACCTCCATAAACACAAAACTCGTTTACCTCTTTGCTATTGCTGCTGTCCCACTAATTGGCGGATGGTAGTTAATGTTTACATCACTTGCGCGCCCGCGCGCCATGTCATATACTGCTGATCGGAATCAACAAATTTTATGACGTTTATCCATAATTATCATCCAATTAATCAGTTAGCCAAGACTTCTTGGCCATCACCGAGAGATCAGGCCACAATCATAATGTCGAATCAACAACCTTAACTGGCTGCCGCGACAACAGCTGCTGTCAGTGCGTCCGGGCGGGCAATTAACCAAATTCGACACAAAAGACAAAAACAGTGGGAAAAATGTGAACTTAATAGAAATAGAAATTATTTATTGATTCTGGAACTTAAATGGACTTTTCCATGTGGCTTTGCTGGGTTTGGTCAATTGGTGCCATAACTCAGTTTGGGCGTGATTGCAAATCATTTGGGATTTTTTTCATCTTTTGTTTGTTTGTTTGAGTCTACGCACGCAGTCTTTGGACTTGGAGAATGCTTTGAAATCTTTATCTTTCTATAGACATCAGACATTTGGTCTGTGGTTCGATTTGGACGAGCTTTTTAAATACGCCAACACGCAGAGATTTTCTTTTATCGCTCTGCCTCTGATTCACTATGGATTTTTGACAACTTCCTGCATGTAAATTTGCATGGCTTTTTCTGTTTTTATCACCGTTGATGTCATTTTGATGGGTTTTGGTAGTTAAGGCGGAATATGTGTTAACAAGAGATTAGTTTCGGGTTTTTGAGTGGCCTAACTGTATGTTGTTGCTTTCCAACTAAAATTCACAAAATCAAGACTGCGCTGCGTCTGGAAGGCTAAGCCGTGTTAGGAGAAAACATTTCTTACACAAGTTTGAAAAAAAAAACTGACTGAGCTCTCATGAGAGTTTTTTCGGAATATCGAATTCAGAAATGGCAATGAAAACATCTTGGCGATGAAATCTGTCACTATGCGACTTTGACTTCGATTAAAGGATGATGGCGTTCCACCTTCCACTTGCAATTCGTGGGTCTTTTCAAAGATTTGAATGAAAATGACCTGTCTAGACTTAAGCGGCAATGGAACTCGTCGAAAATAATGTGTTGCGGAAAGTTTCTTCCACGCTCAACAAGTGCTCTCGATAGAAGATTGAGTTGGAACCGATATAGAATGGTCTATGGTCGTATGGAGGTTGTAGACCAGTCAACGAGCATATACATATACCTTTTGAGTACCATACCCAGTATGCAATCTCTTGTTTTTTTTAATCAGCTTCTCTAAACATATCAACACCGTGCAGGGTCAGTACAACGTCTGTCAGTTTCTATTGCGAGGTCGTCTTTTGAACGACAGACCACTTAGGCAATAATTCACATTGAAATATTCCCTCCTTCGGAAGCCTGGACGTTGGTATGTCCTCTCCACTTAAGATCCCCAAATGGACTTTTAATGCCCTCAACTTTAGGTCCTTACTTCTCATGGGAATCATTCTAAAATAGTCGTGTTTGCAAAGCCCTGGAATATCTGTCAGATCTTTTAGTTAAAGTTCCGCAGCAAATTAACCAAAAAACGAGTGAGAATTGAGACAAAGCATGCAAACAAAACAAAAATGTCCGTATGGAAAGTGAAGCACATACATAAATGCCCCAGCGAGAGCGTTGCGCATTCCAGACCCACAAGCCACAACACACCTATAATTAAGGCAGTTGCAAACTTTTCAGCGTGGGCTGAGACTATTTTGAACATTTTGTAAGAACTTTATGATCCAACGATTACATTTTGTGCCTTCGCATTCGCATCATCATTTTGGTGAAATTATAGCCCTTGGCTATTTGGATTTAAAACAGTCGCGCACAGGTCTCTGCTGCGTCTCTGCGCGTCTCGAACCATATATACAAAAATACGAGGCGAACGGGTTATCCAAAATGGCCTTAAACGAATACCTGAATAGCGTATCGCCCCCGACAAGCTCCGCAAGCATTTAAAGGAGCGTTCTCTTTTTTTCCGTCAGCGATTCTTTAATATTAACTGCGCTCATTTGGACAATTTAATTCTTTGTTGTTTTGTTATTGCTGCTGCGCTGGATGATGGCGAAGCATTCGCTTTCACGTTGGCATTCGCATTCGCATATTCGCGTTCCACGAAATCGCCCCCAATTTCGACTGAGGCCGTATAACGCATTTAAAAGGTCATTTGCTCTCGACTTGTATCGCCGGTGGCATTTTTCGGAATCGACAGTGAACGATTTTGTTGCCGTGGCTCGCAGTGGACGTGGCATCATGGCAGTTTGGGGCTCCTACACCCATATTGTCTCTGAAGTAGCGTTGAATATTGCTGAAGGCTCCATGCCGCCGTCACCGCTGTCGGTCGCCACCGCCACGCAGCAACCTGTAATTAAAATGAAACAATCTCGTTCTTTATGGGAAATCGCGCATCGCTGAATTAGGCAATTCGGGGTGGATTCCACTGCCAGAGTGTTTATTTCTTTTTCACATACTAACATGCAACTTATTGCCAGATGCACGTTTTATGACAAATGCCATTCAATCGTGTTTGAAAGCTCATTGCCCCACCGCCGACGACGACTGAGCGACGGATGAACAATGACACGACTTGGATGGAACAGGCAAGCAGGCAGTGGCCGAATGGCAGAAATTTGCGTTCACGCGACATGCAATGTGGTGGTAAATTGTTTTGGGTAAACCATCATCATGCAATCGCCAATATCACCGTCATCGTCGTGAATTCGCATAGAATCGCAACGCCATTGCTATTCAAACTTCGTCAGCCTGGTGGTTCTGCCTGTCACTTAGCGACTCCCCAGCGCCGACAAACAGCACCGGCATAATTACCCCGAATCACTCCGGCTCCCATCAGCCATCAGCATCGCCATCACCATCACCAGCGAGTAGGCAATCAAAGGCAACCTCTCTTTCTTTTTGTGGGCATATAAAAGTGTGGGAACCTTCAGTCTCGCTGGTCTTGTTGTCCGCTCTGCCACTGCCATCATCATCGCAGAGAAGTCAGGAAATTAACTTAACGTTTTACTCCAATAATGTACCACACCATACCATGGCCATCCATCGGCGTTCGGCGCTGGCTGTGGCGATTGGGGGAAGGCGCTCAATTACAGAAAATCAATCCTGGACTTTGATTGTGCACACACAAATTGTTGAATTCCCGGGGGGCAAACAGCTAAATGTATGGGCGGAATGCGCCTCTGGAATGCTGTATTCATCGCACACTAGACACATCTGGTGCGCTTAAACTTCAGTTGGAGCTGCAGTTGAAGCTGGAGCTGGAACTGATTGAGCTGGGGCCAATCATCACCGACCATTTTGTGCTGCACGAAATCAGTTGGTTGAATTTGGGTGCATTTTGTTTTTCGAATCATTATCGCATGTAATGGATGCCGTTGCAAAAACAGTATTGAATTCCAGTCGATTGAAACTTTCAATTCGGTTTTGATGTTTTTTTATGGCCAAATTGATTGGGGGGCCTTTGGATAGTAATCATAAGTCCTGGGAAACAATTTACGAGCCAATAGGAATTTATGATCGATTACTCCACCTTGGAAGCCATTTTTAAATTTCAGATTCTCTTGGAGACCAGTTAAGCATATTTTGCCACTTATAACTTCATTCACATTCGTGTTGTTCGGCTCGGCAAGGAATATCAGTGCTCAGAAGACTTCCTGTTGCAGGAATTGGCATGGAAGCTTCACAACCCCAATCCACATGGAGGAAGGCCATATTCTCTGGGCCACAACAATTCCTGCACACCCGCATCTGTTCAGCATTATCAGCAGACAGAGAGAACCTGTTATTATCTGGATACACAAATGCTAGAAACACCAAATCGAGGAAGAAAAAAACTTCATTAATCACACCCTTTTATCGTTTTCGAATAAATTACAAACGGAACTATGAAAAATTTCCCTCGTATCGGTGAACAGAGTTTACCACCGATAGTGCGACTTGAGTGCCAATATGAAAATAAACACCTCACACCTCGGACGCACAGAAAGAGAAGTTGCGCGTTGCCAAAAGATCACCTGCATTCACAGTGCTAACCATAACCACCAACCTTTAGATCCTACCTCCTGATATACCGAAATCGTAATTGACTTCTCTATAAGTAAGAAATAAAATGAAAACTTCTAGCTGCTTCATAGGGCATCAGACATTCCATAAGACACCATCTCGGTCGTTGTGTCGGTCGCCCAGCATCATCATCCAAGGAGTCCGTAGGTATACGACAATTAAGTTTTTAATGTGATTGAAAAGTCGGACCTCCACGGCAGTTGGTGAAACTGATTCATCGTTAAGATAAAACAGGTGACACTTTCCACACAATAAAGGTGCCCAAAACACTGTCCATTGCAGCTTCCAATGCATCTTCTCTCCTTATCCCTTCTCAGATTGGAAAGTGTGTGGCAGCACCAAATGTCAACTATTAATTCTCACTTCGTCGTGTGTACCTCGAGCCAGCCAGCGCAGCGCAACGTCCGTGTGGGCTAATTAGGAATACAGCCTACGAAAGTGTTTAGTCGTAAGTTATGGCCAAATAGTTGCCTCAATTTGGAATTGTTTCCCTTGGGTTGGTTGCCGGTTGCGTATATTGTCTGGTCTGGTGGTGGTCATTTCATCTCAATAAAGTCGTCTGTCTGGCTGTCGCAACCAACGGTCAGTCGAGCGTTGTCGTTGGGCAGGTCAAATTTGCTGTCATCCTTTGAGTGTTGTCAACCATGAAGAAGACGTACAGAAGATTGAAACCCAAAAAAGCCAAACGACCGCGACCCATCCATCCATCGATGCATGGGAATTGTGTTGATCTGTATCAGAAGACAAATTTAGTTGTTTGGCCATCAGGGGACTTAATCGACAAATCAATTTGGGGACGTGATAATGAAATTAATTGAGGGATGCTCTTACTCGAAAGCAGTTTGTGTTTGTTTTATCTCTCAACTTGTGTCGTCGTGCGTCGGTCGTCGTCGTCTTCATGGCTTTGGGTTTATCATCGTCATCCAGCCAGAGTGCATATTGCAGTTCGATGGGATGACGATGGATGTCCCACAACAAACATCATCATCATCATCATAGCCGCGACGATGACCGACGACGACAACGATGGACGACGAGCTGAGCAAACGATACAACGAAAGATGGGACCACCACCTTTGAGAGCGGTTTAATTCGTTTTGGTTTTGTCGACTGTCGAAAACAAGATACTCACATAAAAACGAAAATATATTGAAGCTTCGTGTCGCGCCGCACTTTGACAATGTGTGGTTTGTTTTTATTTTCAATCCGTTCCGTGGCCGTGGGTGAGTTGAGTGCAACGGATCGAATTTCAGTTGCTATAACGCAACGAGACAAGGACTGGTCGATATGGTGTGTTTATAACTACAAGTTTGATGTGCTTTCAATGGCTTGTACGTTTGCCACCTTGATATGTCTCAGCTATAAGCGGTGAAAGAGTCCTTTCAGCTTATTTTTTCTTAGAAAAGGTCTTTCTGTCATCGGCTAAAAGAACCATTTCTAAAATGGTGCAAGAATTTTTCTGGTTCATCTCGAAAAAAGGACCTCACAGTCACAAGTTTTTTATTGGCGTCACACCAGTTTGTTCGAGCTTAAAACTCTCCCAGGGAGAAGAAACAACACATCTCTCAGCTAATTGCATCAATTCGTCAAATAATTGTTAATTAAACCTTTCCCGGGGCGCCCTAGTCTCATGTTGCAAGTTCTGCATGTTGACACTATCCGACACCGACATCAAAAACACTCTTACACCATCCGAACGTGCTGTGTGGAAACATGATGACTTCGTTCCGCTTTGGCAATTCGCACTTCGCTCAAGCCTAGACGCAGAGGCAGAGCCACAGTCGCGCAGTCTTAACAATATAATAATTGAAGAGTGTGAGGCGATTATTAATGTTGCCCCAGCTTGGGACTTGTGTTGAGCGTGAACATGCTCTTTGGCATATAATGCAAGTAATTTGTTTACACGACGCGACGCATCGCACTATATTTTGCATACATTTTGTTGGTTCTCCTATTCGCGCGAATGCAAAATGTCCCCAAAATGAGCTGACGCAGTGGGTGACACCGACGACACGCTGCCGAGTCGCCGACAAAACTCTTCGGGGGATCGTTTCTGTCGTCAGTTTGATTGGGTTTGTTGGCGGATATCTGCCAAGAGATATCATTCTTCCCTTTTTTTTTGTTGTGGTTTGTTCGACAAAGATGCACAAAACAGCCGCATGCATCTGACATGCACTGTTCACGTTCGGTGCTTAGTAATGTGCGCAACCGCGCGCGCTGCAGAACTCGCTGGGGCATCAGCAAAACATCAGGCAGAAAAGAGCTGCAGAGCAGATCCGTGGGAAATGACGTGTGCCCGCGAGCGTGTGCCGACCAATTTGACTCTTTGCCAACAAGAAGTAAACGAAGGTAATAATTCAAAAATCGTTGATGCTCTAGCAGGCGGTTCCTTATGGGAATCTGTTCGGGATCCATTCGGCCGGCCCGGTCTGGTGAAATATTTTATTTTACTGCCCCTTATAAATAACTCTGTTCCTTTGAACTGTCTGATGGGGCTCTCTGGGATGTTGGGGCAGCTTGAGCTTATGGGATTTTGTTGTGACGGATGGACGAAAGGGACACCAGGGAGGACCGATGCGCCTCTGCGCCTCTGAGTGTTGTTCGTGTCTCCGTTTCGATGGTCGTCTTCCTCATTTTGACCTCTCTTCGATCTTCGCTGCTGCTGAGGTTGCTAAAGCTGAGACTTAGGCTGCTGAAGCTGCGCCGAATAGAAGGTTGGCCATTCATTTGGTTGGCTGCTGCTGCATAGACTACAACTTCGTTGCCAGCGTAACCAGTAATAAACTTACTTCAAGTAACCATATTGCACTCGCCAATCTGATGTTTGCGAGATCTCAGGGCTTCGGCTATGACTTCGGCTGTGGCTCAGGTTTATAGCAATCGGTGTTTTGCGATTGCGACCGACCCGAGATGGTCGGTAGAAATCGCCCGAGGGTGAAATCGTCGCACGTAGAAGAATTTCAAGTTTTTAGCCAGTGTTACGACGATATGGGGCTTTCATTTGGTGTTCTTTACCGATTGTTGCAACATGATGACTGCGACGTCGTCGGTCAGTCGACAACGACGGACGGAATCTAGGTAGTTTGGTAATGATGGTGGTGGTGGTTTGTGCGTCGCGTCATCGTCCCCATTGTTGTTGTTGTTGTTTGGGTAAGTTGCAACGACTGCGACGTCGGACATGGGGTATGCAGTAAATGTGCGATGTGAACGGAAAATTATATTTAAAGTACCGTGAGAGTTTTTTAGGAATAAATTACGTGACTTTATTCGCAGTCGGCTCTCGGTTGTTCTTGCAGCGGCGCACAGATACAGAAATTGCAGTTTTATTCTTGTTTTGGCTCCGGATTTTATGTTGCAGGACAACAGAAATAAGTTGCGATTTGCTTCTTTCTCATTATTAAACACTCGTATTTATTTATTTCCCCCCTTCACAATAGGAGACTATTGTGATGCTTTTTTATACTTAGGCTGAGGTATAATTGGTCGGAAGACTGATAGCCAGGTTTTTCTTATAGATAGCACGCGAAGTTTTGTCCCAAATGTATGACAGTCTTTTTCTCCTTCCAAAATTATTTCCCGATTGCACTTACGTCGCTCGAAAACCGAAAGCTTCTTAATGACCCGCAGTACGGCTTTCGCAGCAACAGGTCAACTGGTGATCTGATGGTTTATCTCACCGAACAGTGGAACAAATCCTTACATCGTTTTGGAGAAAGTAAGATTGTTGCACTTGATATTTCAAAGGCATTTCTGGCATCTTGCTCTTTTATCGAAAATGCGTGCTTTCGGTATCGATGAATCTCTTCTTCGTTGGATTAGAATAGAAACTTTCTTTCGAACCGTTCAATGCAAGTTGTACAAAAAAAAAAACACAACATATATGCTGGTGTGCCCCAGGGCTCCGTTTTGTCTCCGACCCTCTTATTCTTTCCTTATAAATGATCTCTTGTCTGTAACTTCTAATCCAATCAATTGTTTCGCTGACGATAGTACCCTTAGCTTTTCTTATTCCTTCCCAGACACACATCCCTCCTCTTCGGAAGTGGATCTGCAACGGCAAAGTATTATAAGCTAACTCTAACTTAAATAACATTGTACAATATGGGGAACAAAAAACAGACAGCACTGCGCCATTCTCTTCATTAGATCACCGTCGTAACGATTCATGTCTCTCTCTGTTCTATCGTTACTTCTACGGTAAGTGCTCTAGAGAAATAGCCAGTTACATTCCTCAAACAATTCGCCCGTAATACTCGCGCTTCTAGGAATGCCACTCAGTTTACCCTCGAACCCAACTTCAGACGAACTCTCAAGTGTAGAGAATCATTCTTTAGCCGTACTACGCGAATGTGGAACTCTCTTCCCCACTCAGTCTTTCCCAAGAATTCAAAACCAATGTACACCGACACCTCCTTTCCAATCTATACCTTTTTACCTAAAGCACTCACTGTGTCTCTGGCATAAAAAGGGTATAAAAAATCCCTTGAGTCACCAACTCAAATTATTAAAAAAAAAATTGTTGAATATTGTGCATTACCAAGATTGCCTGTTCGAACAAATCTGGCATACAGGTGGCTTCGAAACGAAACGACGTTGGCCAGTTGTAATAGTTTGGGGAAGGATATGTACTGATTAGTTGAGTTCCTAGAGTCACTGTTTCAATGCGGGTCTTATGACAAATTTTTTATTGAGATTACCCCTAATCTTCCTTTTCTTCAAAACACCAATCATGTGTAACGAGTTACGATGTGTTGATTTAATTTTCACTTGCATACGCAAACACTCCATAAACTGTATAATTGGGTAATTGGATGTACTTGCTTACGTGCATTGAGAAATGCGAGCAAGTGTGTGCTGCAATTCCATTAAAATAAAAGGGGAGTGAAACAATTTTCTCCACAACCATAGCCTTAGAAAAGCTCTGAACACAATAAGCAACTTACATAAATGCAAATCTGTAATTTGTTTACCCCCAACACAACCACAACTGACAAATGAAAGAGGCTAATATAATAACAATGTATTGTTCGAAAAAAACACTCACTTAACGGTCACTTCACAACAAAACAAAAATCCATTATTTCCGTTCTGTGAGAAATTTCCCCCAACAATATGAATTGATTGCGCCTTCTATTGAGACCACAGTGGGATCAATATCGACATCTAATGGTGGTTTTGAGTTCAATTGATTTTATCAACAAAGAACAACAAAAAGCCGAGACCCCGGGGAGCGCGTGAAAATCCACACCTTTTGTAAGCAATTGATCCATGTGATATGATCTTTCAAAAAAATCGAAAATGAAAATAAGAAAAAAAATTGTAAATCGATTTTTCTCAAGTGATTTTAAGATTACAAAATATCGAAACGATTCAGTTCAGAGCCCCGCTGCGTCGCATCATCAAGCATCATCGATCGCGACTAGCTCCTCAGTATGGAAATTTGAAAAAGAAGAATGGTTTTAATTTAATTAATATTTCTTTCTCTTAGTCCATCAGTCGCGTTCAGTGCACGACCATGCGAGAAAGGGTTCGTTTGCTTTTTCCATTCCTCATTAATCATGGTCCAAATCACCCACTATTCAACTTCACAAACAAAAAAATTAAGAGAAACAAATGACTTTCGACTGTGAGAGTGCCTCATGGGGTGATCCTCCACGTCCGCAGCAACTGAGCAGCAGCAACAGCAGGAGTACCAACAAATCTCCAGAGCGCGATCACCGCAGGTCAACTAGATCGTCGAAATGTTAATTATTCCTGACTTGACCTCGAACAAGATCATCATCGGCTCATCCCAAACTCAAACTGAGAGTCGTGTGTCTGAATCATAGCTGTGCATTCCTATCTAACCATAATATAATGTGTCGTCACCTGCGATAAAATATGACCAAACGTCCGCATGGTCGCCCATAAGAAAGTGCACCTTTTAGAGAAGTCAATCGGGCCTTTGGCTTGATTCGCTCGATGCGATGGTTGGCAAACGGCCGCATATTGATGATGAAGTCAATTCCATGAAACAACACCATACACTCAATAAAATTCCAAAGGAACAGCCCTGACCGAGGGTCTTATCTGCAGCAGCGCGCTGGAAACGAAGTTGCTGGTTCGGTTCTCCATGGTAGTGTCTCAAAAGCAGTTCAAATCGCACCCAGATAGTTACGAGAACTACAACCACCGTCCGTCCGTCGTCGTCATCGTCGCGATCGACTCGATCAACCAGAGCCAACCAACCCATCCACAGAAGGAGTATCGGCGACAATCTTCGTAAGTGTGAATAACATCGAGTTGCGATATCAGTTTTATGGGTGGCCCACATGTCAGGGGCCATAAAGTAGAAAATTATCACCTTTTAAATTGAAGAAATCCAAACAAATTGAAACGGATATCGTGTTTAAGTGCTATCATCATCATTCCCATTAGTTGTGGCTAATGTCCGGGACTCAGTTCGGATCGTCGACGCTTCAATTCGGGCTTCGAATCGAACAGGCAAACTTAATGTATGTGCAAGAGCTGAGAGTTGGGAGAGTGTAGGTTTTAGACTACGGCGAATTAGATATAGATTCATGTGTTTCGGCGATAAATATGTTCAACATGTATGGCATTGTCTCTTATGGCGATATAAGCTAACAGTCTGTATGGAAAGTCCTAACAGTTTAATTAATTCGTTGATTCACATAAATGTCTTGTTGTAAGCTTAAACATTCAGAAAATCCTTGAAATTGAATTAATTATAACATCGCCTTTGATGCAAGTGAAACGAGTAGAAAATCTTTTCTACAAGATGGTCCTTCCTTTCCGGTCCGAATAAACAATTTTTCTTCCCATACTGTTCCCAGCAAATGTCTACATGATTTTCTGACAAGAAGCCTCTTGTAGGAAGGAAACAGTACGCTAGTCAAGTAAACCCGATAACGTCCATCGACAAGTACCCACAGTCGAACTTGTTCTTTGTTTTATCAATTCTCGCATGAACTTCACATGTAAAAAGCCTCTGAATATCTCCCATGCCATTAATATCATTACTGCCAGCAGTTTCTGGTCAGCTACAGCAAGCAAAGTGTCTCATATCCGCGTGAATACTCGCAATTGATATGCCACTACTAGCCTCTGGCTGGGATCCATTCTATTAGGTTATTTGTGGTCCAGTGCCTTGCGACTCTGGGCGTTTCCATGCAAAAAAATAAATAGTTCACTTACTGTACCCAATATTGCTAATCAAAGTACAAGACACCCCACGCTTTCTTGTTAAATGATACCAAGTGCGATCGTGTGCAGGTTCTTGAAATGTTATCTACTGGAATTCCTAGGTCCTAGTGTGCTCCCTTGTGTCTTGTCTCTATCCGAAGTGCAGCAGCTCCTATCTAAGTACCAATCTAATTTACTGCCAGACAATTGAGTCCAGGAGATAACATGTTAGATGTCCATTTCCTTCCCTGGGATTTCTCTGCGGAGTGAACATTTCTGATTCTGGTATACTCCCTGGCTCATTCCGAACGACAGCTGAACAATTACAATTAAAAACCAATTGCTGGCAGTTAAGAGGGTTAATGCCGTCCATATCATGTCTGCATGTAATACCTCAGAAAAGGGATGCCAATTTTTTGGTTGCGTAGTAGATTCCTGTCTCTGTCAACACTTTTCCTTAGGACGATTGTTTCTTCCCAAGACCTTTGGATTAAATAATTGCAACGATTTTCTGTGTGACATCCTTACCAGTGTATCGGTTTTAGAAACAAAGAAAACTATTGGCTTCAGGCAGTTTAACAAAAGTGGCAACTCTGGTCCTTTTTTAAGACTGTTGATGTGGTTATCAAATTCCTCAACAATTTTGTTGGCGTTTGCGGCGGAGGATCCAGTCACTAACAGGTTTCATGAAATTTCCACAGATTATTGTTTCACGTTGTTGCGGGTGGAAGCGATGGTAGAAGCGCACCTTAAAAAGCAATAAACTAGTCGAGCGTGTTGGAATTGTATTTCAATAATTTATAACAAGCCAGTTAATTTTTATGGCCTAGCACCATCGATCGCATGGCATTGACTGCGACAATGGACCACCACCACCGCGTATACCTACCGAACGGAGGAAAAGGGTCGTCCGAAGTGGCGCTCTTTCTATCAAAAGATCCAAATAATTTCCATTTGAATGCATTCTCCTCACAATGTCACAATAGATTTCTTTATTTCTCAGTCCCATTCCCATTCCCATTGTACGAATATGGATCCCCCCCATTGTCCGGTCCATTCACGGGGCGCTGTATACAGGATTATTTACAGCCCTGAACATTGATGTCACATAAAACCCAAATGCCCCTATAATACGGTGTGACTCGTTAACTATGACTGTGATGTGTGATCACCAGAAAACTCCTAAAAGCTATATTTTAATTGAAGTTTCCAGGTACATCTTTAAAACACCAAACTGAGGTTTTGTTGTTGTTTTGTTTTTGACGAAACAGACGCAGCGGGTGGATGATCGGGCATCGTTGAAGCGGTTGAATGGTGACGTGGCGCATTCCTGTCGCCCTATATAGCCATCAACACAGCTCTGGCCAGGGCCCAGCATGAAATTTGAAATCGAATCCGAAGTCGTAGCCAAACGAAGTCACACTCGAAAGCCAGATACAAATTCATCTTTTGTATTCTGCTGAACCGAGAAACTGATGTTTCAATGCAAGAGGTCAACACATCGAACTATGACTTTGAGATTGACTGATGAAGAAAAACAAATTGTCTGCCAATGATCACGATCATTTGCCCAGTCATCATCGTTTACAACCAAGCCTTCAAATCTCCCACAAAGATAAAAGGTACTGCTCACTCTCCAAATCCACTTTTTTCTTCTGCTTTGGTTTGGGAAGCAAGCGCGATGGCTCTTTCCATATATCATTCTTTTCGTACCCCATACACACCACTCCCACAGTATCGTACACTCATATCGTCGTCGTCGTTTCGTCATCATCGTCTTCATCGCTTAATATATCTGTGTCGAGAGAGATCCGAGAACAATGGAAGGGCCCGTTCCATTGATATCAACCTCAAGAGGCGATCTCTGTAACTCTTGAAATCCATTCAGAGATTCAGCGAGAGTTCAAATAACCATCAACCGATCGATGATGCTTTTGTGTCGAATTGATTCGGACCAATCTACCAAGCACCGCACCATTCGTCATTGCGATATAGGCTCCTGAGTCCTGACGATCGACGACCGACACGCACGTACGACAACACTCTGACGCTGACGCTGACGATGACGGTTGACAGTGCGCTATTGTGGCTTGCGAGACTTTTTCGAGAGGCAAACGGGAGGCACTTAGAATTTTTGGCGGTTCCAAACAAAGGGAAACGATGCATTCGTTCTCCTTTCAGATTCCGGCATCGCATACGGCTGACCCACATGCATTCATGCGATGTCGAAGTTTATGACTTCGTTTGATGGAAGTTTAAGCAAATTGGTGTTATTATTAGTGACTTATCGATATCGGTGCGGCCCGTTTGTTAGTCGTTTAATTTCGAGACCATGTGGCAGTTGAAATTCGGCATGCCTGTCAGTCACTTTGACAGAAATTTTGGCAAAGTTCAAAGCAAGCGGATATTTTTGCACTTGAGATGGTATTGCAATGACAAAGAAGGCTAAATAGACCTGCGTCTTGTCCACTAGCTTTTCTCCTTAGATCCAGACAACTAATTTGTTTGCCAGACAATTAATTTTAATGTTTACTCTTTCATTTCCTAAAACAACAAATCCTTCATTGAAGATCCATTTCCATTTGAATAAATTAAAAAAGTTAATTGATTCAAATTCTTTGGTTCAAGCAACTTAAGTCATCATCAGCATCGCCTTTTTCTCATCATCCACCACTCAAAATAACCAACAACCACATTTACATCTAATGTGCGGCCGAAAACCAGCCCATTGACGATTAAATGGCTCGCGTTCCGGACGTTGTTCGAGGGCAGTTAATATGGAACCCCTAATTAAACGGTGGCCCTGAAATATGCATATGCGTTCGGCTTCTTGCACCCATATTTCATCTGTGCCAGCGATATGTCAGCCTTAAGGTCCCACTTTGCATATATTTGCACCCATCCTCATTTCAGCGGTTCCTTGAAGCGATGTTTTGCAAGTTCTCGGATGGCTGCAGTTCTGGCCGTCTGCTCGGAATCGGGATCACCATTTGAGATGGTATACTTTCGTTTTCAGTTTGTCTTCGTTGATTCCCTTCGGTTTTTTTACCACCATCGACCGTGCGTCGCCGTCGCATCGCTGCCAGCGGCTTAGAAAAGTGTCGGCTATTTTAGCCAAAAATATACGAGAAAACAGACAGGTAAATGAACAGGCTGTTGGTAGCAGTGGCCAGCCCATCCCAACAGCTTCCAATTAAATTAAGGAAAAAAACATATTTGCATGGCGGCTCGGCTATACGATCTACGATCGCGGTCAGTGTTGGACGCAAAATTTTAATATTCAAAAAAGGAGGACACGATGATTGTTGCGGTCTTCTCGCATACCCTGAAAGCTCATTAAAAATCGATAGACTCCTAAGTTGGCCGCCTGTCTTATAACTCATTTATTGCCAGACTGGAAAGCTATTGCCAGCTCCATTCCGGCCAACACAATAAAAACGATGGCAGAATTCATTTCGGATTCTGCCTCCGGGCTTATACTCAATTCAGAAGCACAGCGGGAGTTCTAAGTAAATATTATGCCCGAGTGCGGATCACCCTGCGGATTCTCGCCGCAAAATCTTCCACACTTCCATTATAACTGGGGCCTCGCCAAATTAATAGACAATCAGTTATGGCCAGTGGATTATGACTTTTCGCTTTATTTTATTTCACATTAATCCACGCAGTTTTTGCGTACAAATTTCGATGCCTTCCCGTTCCCCGTCACGTCTACTGGGAAGGGAACGATGAAATTAACAGAAAAAAAAACAATAATAATCAAAAATATTTTATTTGAAAGGCGTTGCCGGCCATTTATTTCGGGACATATCGGCTGCGGCAGATGCTGAGACTTTCGCCCGATCTACAGCCTACACCTATACCCGATTAATGAGGGTCCACGATGATCGTGGAAAATGGAAAAACCAAACATATGAGTATCCAACTGCGTTTCCACCTAAAAAAGTCGGTATACGATCTTTCAACCCTACTCGTATCACGTAGGATACTCTTGTAGTCGCGACCATCATCAAGAAAAAAGGACACCGCGCGGGTCGATCATATTTTTATTGGTACCCATTTCTATTTTTGTGAGAGGGTCCTAGTTTTGCGGGTCACTCATCTCTACCCAAATGGTAGTCAGCGGTGCCTCCATAACGCATAACGAGGGTGCAATCAAACATTTCATAAAACCAAGTTTTTTGTGAAGTGGATATAAAGAAGACATAAATTATGTAGGCTGGCGCGATGGATGGCGTTTTAGGGGATCAGCCGCGAACCTTTTCTGTTCTCTCTTTGTATTTCTAATAAATGTTCAATTTTTTATTATTTTTATTTGATTTTTTTTTTAAGTTTATAAGCCGAATGAACAGTGTGTTTGGTCTCTAGAGTCGCCACATGACCCGGCTGGGACTGGGACAGGGACAGATATACTTGTTAGCATTCGGTAGTAAATATCCATTTAATTTAGAAGTGGGTTGTGTGTCTTTTGTTTGATTTTGAATAGAATTTCGATTTATTCTTTTATATTCTTTTCAAAATCCATTTTCTTTTTATTATGGATACTCGTTGTGTAAAAGGATGAATATCTGGGAAAATGTTATGAGCTGTGTAGGGAGGTTTTATTGGACCTACTACTGCCCATAATGTTCAGCAATAAAATATACAGAAACTAGATTTTCATTTGTTGAAAAAAGTTAGTTTGAAACCAAATTCAAAATCGAAAAGGAAAACTACAATATTTTTGTATAAGGGTTTCTGTACCCTGTACCCTGCGCCTGCACCTTTATTTGGCAATTTGGAAACAGACTATTCTGAAAGCGTTGAACAAGGCAAAGGTGACAGTTCTGAAATCGAATTTTTCTACTGGACAAGTTAACTTGCTTCTAATTTCGTAAGTGTATTTTCGATTTAGCTATTTGTAAATGCAGTTAATTGTCAAATTTCATGAGTGTTTCCTAGAAGGGTTTGTGGGTCAATCCGGTAACATTTAGAACAAAATATCCTTCTGTCGACCTAGATTCGTATCGCATCTCTCTATTGAGCCATTAACTGTCAAATTTCATCAGCGGATGGCAAAGTTTTTGACGGATTAAAAATGTCAGTTTTTTTTCCGTTTTTAAGTGTTCCCTGAATCGATTTCTCAGGGCAATCGGAGTTGGCAAACCGAATTGGCTCGTTCAACTCGAGTTGCAACTCGGCTTACATAAAAACCTAGTCGAGTTAAATCGGTTTCCCAATTAACGGTTCGGCACATCTCTATTCGTTTTAGTTCTGACAGCTAGCTTGTGTTTTCGGGCACCAGTGTCTGTTTTTTAAAGTGCTTTCAAGTGACAGTAGGTATAAATTTACTTCAAAATACCTTAGCTTTGCTGAAATAGGTTCTTGTTTTGAAGTACCAAAATAAGAATCATTAAAAAATTACAAAAACGTAGGTACAAAAAGTTGCAGATTGCATTTCTCATTTGAGATGATGTTTTACAAAAAAATGTTACGGAGTCAGATTTGGTGGTCCGAGTAGTGACTGATGGTGGAAATGTTTTAAGTGGCCAACTCTTCAGACCTATAAATCACTTCGCATCCATATAGGACTGAGTGGATGGTGCCAAAGGTTGAGTTTGACTCATAGCGGTTTGTTTTGGTATATTGGCGTGCATGTCTTCAAATGCCCACACAGAAAACACATCAAATCCCAAAAAAAAAGCACTGACGAACGATGACGAAGGAGATGACAACAGACAACGACGATGACAAGAGCGAAATATATTATGTTGCAGGTGATCGACCACATGTGATAATCACATGGTTGCCTCTTGTAGCAATTAGTGCTTCGCCGCGCCGCCGCCATAAAATCTTAAATTGTGGCGCTGCGGTTTTCTCCTGATCAACTGCCATCAGTCTTCGTTTTATTGACGCAATTTATTCAACATCAACATCACGGGGCCCCGGGTCCAACTCTCGTCATATTTTTATAGGTAGGGTCTCTTGACGTTACCTAAAAGTCGAAAAATATTGCGGTCAATGTGTGAGGTTTCATTTCATTTAAGGAAATAAATAAGAATCGAGTGGGACGTACGCGGTCGTAACTCGTAACCCAATGCCATATTACACAGTAACACAAAAAGTTACAAAATTAAAAAAAAAAAAACAAGAAACACTCGTCATAACATTTCCGATGGCGGTAGATATGACGAAGTGGAATATGTAATTGACATCTATGGGCAAACCGCACATCGGACTGGAGACCCCAGAGAGAGCGGAAGGAGATTTCAACGACAATGTGCTAATTGGAAAATAAACCTACTTTGAGTTCGCGTTTAGTGGATATTCACTGAAAATACGAATCGATTGGTTTACTATCGATTTATCGATTTATTTCGAATGTGTGTATAAGGAAGTCTTAGACTTCAATTGTTTTACGATGAATTTGTGGTTTTGAGGTTGTTGTTGCTCCCTAAAAACTCAACAATCGGCGATTTAATCACAATGAAGTTTTGAAGACTTTTCCCAAATACAAACGATTCTCAGAGGATGGACAGTATCTTTGTTCGCGTAGGTACTCCATGACAATTCCTTCGAGTGGTAAAGTCACTGAAAATAGGTGCCATCCCACGATAGCAACATCTAACTGCCAAACAATGACCATTATACTCCAACAAAAATGTTTGGTCAATAAGATCCCTCGCAACACAATGACGCGCTCAATGAAAGTAACATTTCCCACTCTTGACCCGAGAGTACGACTTGATTTGAGCAATACAACTGTCACTCAGATGACAGAAATTAGTGAAATTTATTGTAACATGCACTCCTCGATGGTCATATCGTTTTATTGTTGTCTCAACCTCTTGTTCTTGGCCTAAAAAAAGGATCTGAAAAGTGTTGGTGGACATAGTAGAATGAGGTACGTTCTCAAGCGCGAGCGGGTGCTTGAGAAATTCAGATCGAGAGGTAGCAGTGTCGAAATTGAAAAGAAGTTCGATGTCAGGGCCGCACAGTTTTTTTTGAAAAAAAATTGTTAATAAAATAAATAAAAACCTGGATAGCACAATGATGGTTTTCATTTCGTGTGGTTTTTTCCTCGAAATGTTAACATTTCTTTTCTTTTATTTTTGTGTGTTGGTTCTTATGTGTTGTCTTCATCTTTTCATCTGGCAGGCACTTGTTGTATTCTATGGGGATCTCTTTGTACGAATGCTGGGGGCACTACATTTGTTCCGAAACTATGCTGAGGTGTTTTCGTTGCGTGTTCCGTGTTGGGATTCGGGGAAAAACATAAGCATTACAAGCGATTCAAATAACAAACACAAAAGATCGATGGCGATGTTCTATCTTCACCTCTTTTTCTGACTTTTTTTTCGATTCAATAGCAGTCCATCTCGGGTATCATGTCTTCATTACAAAAGCTAAAGTTAATTGAATCAGATTTCAGTTACTTTAGCCGTCACCACTAGTGATAACTATTGACGGCAGAGGCGGCACCATTTGAGCTGACGAGTCGTGTTGGTTGAGATGCCGTCGGGTGTATGCATCTTTATCACGCGCCAATAGATGGTTGTAGAGTAGAAGAATTTGTACAGGTTGTAATTAAACGGAGGCCGTCAAAAAAGTATGTTATTGGAGCTCCTTCTCCGTTATGACCATTTTATTCTGTCAAAGGATAATTGAAGCGTTTTGTTGTTTTTAACTTATCCATATCCATAATGACATACCTATAAGCTTGCTTCTTTCGATCAACCATGACATGACCATAGTCACATATATCTGATGATCTCAGCCACTCTATTCTGGTTAGCGTCGGTGTCGCTTGAGATGTCCTAATTTTCTTAGCCATCTGGAATTTTTTTTATTTTGGACGCTCACTCATTTGATTGTCATATAGCAGCCTCAAGCCTCAAGCGACTGTTAAAATTATTCTAGGATCCCGAGGCAAAAACTGATCTCGGATTTCATATTTTTATTTATTATGTTGGGATATCAATCTAAGCCACTTGCCTTCCTAACGATTAACGCGTGGAAATACCGCAAACGCACAACCCGTATGCTAATTGTAATTCAATACGTTGCAATGATATGCCGATGTCAGTTGACTGTTACGACGCTATTCCTATACAGGGAAAGGGGAGTGAAAAGATATCTAAGCGAAATTCTTCGATCACAACACTATACGCCACCTCCGCCGCTAACGACAACATCAACTACAACGCGGCAATAGAGGGAAGCCAAAGGTAACATACCGACTGTATAACTTGCCATACCGATTTCGTGCCGTCATATCGTCGTTTTCAATCTAAGGGGCTCCTCCATCATAACCCCCGCCGAGTATGACAAAGTGATGATCTGATCAGTCGCCGCTGTTCCTCCTCGTTAATTCGTTAAACATTAACATCCCACGGATGAAATTTACATTAGGTTGATACTTCTGCGCGACTGTGCCAATACAATTTATCTCTGCGATGCTTTCACATTTTTCCTTTGTTTCGTTGGCGGTTGGCGGGTCATCTTATGGCGTTGTCTTGTCTTGTCTGACGTCTCTGCCTTGTGTATACGTCCGATTCAATATATTCGGGGGGGCTTCTCATTTGGAATCATTTTTCTCGGCCTTGTTCCAATCGACACATAAAAAATGCTCGCATCATTACCAAGCTGTGTCAATAATTAAGGCTATTAATCGTGGTCCCGGCTTGATCTTCCTTGCATTCGAATGCATTCGATTCAAATACAGATCTCACCATTTTTTGTTGAATTCGGATAACTCACCACCACCAGTTCGAGGGATGACCGCCCCCAAAAACGAAACTGGCTAAACGTGGCAAATTATATTGGCAGGTCCATGACGTCCACGTCCTCATCTTGATGGGCTCTCTCTCTCTCAACAGATCGTGGGAAATGTAAAAAAATCCAGAGGGACCATTTGGAGCAAATAAACAGTTTGGACAATTGGAACGATTTTGAGGCAGAGACAAGGTTAGCGGTGGTGTGGTCTCTTGCCATCTGTGATGGACACAACAATACACCGTCGGAAATGGTATCGGTGTCCGATCTCTGATTGAGCTAAAGGTCTCTCAATTGAATGAGAATTGGATTGGATTGGAGATGGTCAAACATGGGAAGCAAACGGTCTAGCGCGTCGCGTCGGTCGGTTGTTGGCAAACCCTTGCGAGTGAGGTTCCTCTTCCTCCTGACAGTTTCTGATTGAATTGCCAGCAATTTACATGTATACGTGTCGAATTGAATAATTGGGTGTTTGACATGTTCGCAGATGGGTTCGGCGGAAAGTCTCCCTTTTGCTTGATACGTTGCGCTGGTATTGACGGTATTTTGGAACTTGGGATTCGACTTCGATTGGGGTTATTCACACACTAAATTTGAAAGCGCAACGCAACGGACAACAACAATGACCATGATGATGAGGATGATTCATGGGATTTTAAACTTTTTTTCGTGTACCTTCTACACCTTTGAGCTTCGAGAATTTGTTTTTTGTTTTTGGAATGCTATGACCTAGAATGTGTATGGGAACTGAAAAGTCTGATTGATTGAAACATGTTTTTCCCTTCAACCAACCATTGCTTCAGTCAATTAATTTAATTCTTATCGGCTTCGATAATGTTCCACTTAGGACTGATACTTGGTAAAATTTGCATTTGAAAATTTCCCATTTTTGAGTTTTTACAGATAACGAATCTTTCCCAATGTTTATTTTTGCAAAAGTTTTTTTTTCACTTCTTGATGGTAACTTATCGATTTTATATGCAAATTTTTATTGGGTTTCATAATTAATGTTAATGTCCAACGATCAATCAAACGTTATATGGGTCTTGGAAAACGTGACAAACGATTTGCTCAATGACAACTCAGCTTGAGATTTCGACTTCTTTGGTGGTGGTTAATGGCTGTCTAGTTCGGAGATTATAAATTTAATATTTCAATGAATGAAAAAGCTTCCATTTTACGTACATTTTTTCACTGACTGAACTGAAGTTAAGAAATATGTGTTTTTTAAATGTTTTAAGTGATACCAAAGAATTAAAATCGCGTGTTTTAGTGAATGACTATTTCACGACTGCTCAATTTCCATTGCCAATAAATAACAACGAAGTTTACTGCTTTCCGGATGCCCGAAACACGGCCTCATTTATTTTATCTTAATTTAAACAATTCACTTAAGTAAATTTCTTTTTGCTTTTATTATTGAAAACGTATAAAACAATAAAACTTCTGCTAGCTTCCAATAAATTTATAAATTCATTTAGCTATGGCCAACTTTTTGATAAGCCCGCGCAATATTCTAAATAGAAAATGTTTAAAACATTTTTCCTAAAAAAATACAACAAATAGGAATTCAAAAACTTGTGTGGGCAGTTAAACTATTTGAAGTGTCAAAATATTAGTATCTTTATTGAGGGTTATAACTTAGTTCAAAATCTATTAACCATCACAAAACCAAAAAGAACACAAAACTTATAATAGAACCAGAAACATTAAGATAAGGCATTTTTCGTTCCTGATGTTGTGGCGTAAAAGTTTGATGATCAGGGTGTTCCATATATTAGCAAGTATCATTTATAGGTCTCGATATATGGGCTGCTTCTTTTAGACTTGAGAATATTTTATACAAAATCTTTTCGAAATAAAATTAAGGAAAAAAACAAACTTCATAGAAATAAGTCAGTTTAACCATACCAAACCATTAATCATTATGGAAATTAGCTTCGAACATTTTATGGTTAGGCTAACACGAAAACAAAAAAATAAAAAATCGAAATTATTCCCAGTGAACGGCTGGCTGGAGTTATAAAAATAATTTTAGATTTATGAGATTAGATGGAATTGTTTAATTTTGTGAAAAAAGATTAGTCATGCAAATTCTTTATCTTGCTGATTTTTTTTTTTTAATGTTGTTTGACCGAAGTTGCATATCAAAACGAACAAAGGATTCCGACTTAATACTCGTTTTCAGCTCATTATAAGTGGAAAGGATAAGCAGCTTAATCTGAGTATTAAAATTATTGCCAAGCTGTCGATAAGGTTTTTTTTTCTCTGCAATAAGGAAAGAAGGCCATTGGAAATGTTGACGGGTCTGGATGGCAATCCGGATACCCTAATTTGGCTTGACCAGTGGTTATGGTCAGGTTACATAGTCTTATAAGTTTATTTGGGATGTCTAATTCTCTGATGGGTCTGCAATAGGTACTTGCCCCTCTACATTTTTTAGTTACACAGTTCTACTTGATCTAAGTCTGACTCATAGGCAGCGTTACCACTTTATTTCTTTCGAAGTAGATCTACTTCTATTTTGGAAAATATCAATGGTATCAAAAAGGGCAGAAAACTAGACAAAAATTGAAGTAACTCGATATTACTGAAAATTTTCGTGCATCATATAAAGGGTTTATAGGTACATATTCTATTTGCCAATGCTACCGAATTTTTATTTCAGCACTCGGTTTTAAAGTTAGAATTTTAAGATCTACTTCGCTTCTTCCTTAAATATCCTTTGGTTCCTTTTTTCAAGTGGCAACGCTGCTCACGGGTAGTGATGCCAATATTTCACAACACTTTTTGTTTCCTTCTTCATAGTCCCTTGACTTGAAAGGAAACCCGCATATCTAATCTTTCCCCATAAAAGCAATTACAAACTCTCGCTTCATGATTCTTTTTTCTCACTGTATACAATTCTAAATTTGAAAAATTAAATTCTGCGACACATTTCGTATAGTAGTGGAGTTCTTGCCATCACCAAGCCAACAAGCAGCAACAGCAAACGGACAAAAAAGACCAACAACTTGTGCATTTTCATCATCCTATGCATATTGGCATTATTGCTATTTGTTGAGTGCGATATTGCTGGCGCAGAGAAATCCCAACTTGCCATCTCCGCACCGCCACCACCGCCGCAGCAGTCGTTTTATTTTTTTATAAAGTTCCATGAGCATTTCGAGCATCACATATAAAATATATACAGCGGAAGAACCTGCTGTGAATTGAGTGCCCCAAGACATAAAGTTGACCCCGATGACTTTTGAAATGTTTCTCCAAGATTCCATACAACACCACCAGAGTTCAGTTTTTCTGCATATTACCAAGTATATAGTTTGCCATCCATCTGTTCTGTTTGTATGATGCCTGAGAGTTTGTTGGATTCTCAGGCGCTTATATGTTTTATGGTTCCTCAGATGGAATTCCAAATGTTTCGAGTATGTTTCTTTTGCTAAAGGAAATTCCAGGCATTAGAGATGTGTGTTAGTTGAGAACAGACAGTTGCACATTAATTTTAACTTAGTCAAATTTGTTTTAATTTTGATTAAGACCTTATGACTTGAAAACAGATATTTTTTACCCATGAAGACCACCCAGAACACATTATTAAGGCAATCGATTAAAGAAAAAAAAAATAGTAAGACTGTTTCTATTTTTTAAGGGTTTTCTAGAACAGTTTTTGGGACACTCCAGTAATATTTAGAACAAAATATCCCTCTGGCGACCTAAATTCGTCATCATATCTCTGTATCGAGCCATTAACTGTCAAATTTCATTAGGGGATGGCAAAGATTTCGCCGGATTAAAAATCTCATTGTTTTCCGTTTTTAATTGTTTTCTAGATCGATTTTCTGTGCAATCCGGTAACATTCGGAATGAAAACGAAACTTGGCAAACGGACTTGATTCATTCAACTCGGTTCACATAAAAACCAACTCGAGTTACCATGTCTATGTTTTTTTTCAGTGAATATTGATAAGAAATCAAATCTCATTTGCTTGTCTTCAATTGTTGCCCACTCTAGAAGCAATCCCTAACATTCAAACCTTGACCTTGTAACCTGACCCACTCTAAGACCGAAAACTAATCATCCGATTCTAATTGTGACTTTCGATTGTAATCCCTTTTCATCTAAGGGGATAAGCCCATCATTGTCCAGCTTTCCTCCATCTATCGGCTTTACACGGAAATGCCAGATAAGCCATTTCAAAAAATTCCAAAGGCACTTGATCTGGCCGATAAATTCCGCGTAATCTGGTCGAAACATCGAAAACATCAGCCCAGACGCACTAATTCCTCAGACGTGACATTTATATCCAGAAAATGGAGAGACAAAAACTAGAAACTTAAGACCCAACAACAAACAGTTCTTCTTCCATATTTACTCTCGATAAGTGGCTCACTTCGAAACTCGGATTGTTTGTTCCATTATCCTCATTTTGTCCTTCCTTCTCTTTTATCCCGAAACAGACTACGGACAAACAGGACGGACCTGCTCAGATCTCAAGAAAGGATGTTTCCATTGTTGTGGTGAATTGCCATCGAAAATAATCGAATCAAATATTTGACAGCACTAACACCAAAATTATCCCATTACCGCCAAGGGATTTATTGAGGTCCGAGATAAACATTAAACACTGTGCGGGCGGGAAGGCCCTAATTTGTGTCAGTTCATCGAGAAGGACGAAATTGGGAAAGGTGAAGGTGATTCTTATCAGCAGTTTTGATGGTGATGGACTGATGTGGTGTGGTGTCTCAGAAAACCCAGAAAGCCGATTACCTGCTGTTTTGTTGAATTAAGACTATAACTCGACAGGAAAATTTGTGTATTTTTGGTTCGACTACGATCCCTGTCCGGTGCTAATGAGATCAAAATCGAATTGGTCTAAACTGTTTGCGGTTTAAATGGCGCGATGTCGGCTTTTCACAATGATCAGAGAGGCGGCGAGTTTTGGTGGTCACAGATCAAATTCTGATGATAAATAAGAATTAAGTCCTGGCTTGGAATTTATTCCGGTCGCAATGAGAGTGAAATGCATAAATTAAAAAACTTGACGACAAAACTTGAGTCGCAAATGCACCTATAAAGATTCTTAAGATAGCTTACCAACCATCCAACGATCAATGCTCATCGATCGAATTTTATATTTTTGTAATTTTCGTGCGACTAGGGTGACCAGCTCAGTTTCCATTTTGAATTTATTTCTTGTCATATTTTTTAGATATAAAAACGCTGTTAAGTTCGAGCTATTTATAAATCATTCGATCTTATTATTTTTTTTGACACGATCATCCTTTAGAAAAAAGGACGCCTGGTAAGTCTATTAGTTGTGGACAGTGATTTTGAGAGTACTTACAAACAACTCGATAGGGGGCTTTTTGCGGACTCAACCATAAGTCAACCCCTCGCAGTGAACGCAGTCACCACTGGTTATAGAAGTACGACTTCAAGAGTTTAAAGTAGGTAGGTGGATCTGGATCAGAATCTCGCTAGATGTGGATGCGCAGACGGACGGTTGGCTGTCGTCATCGTCATGAAGCAACTCCATGTGCACTTTGTGTGTGAGGCTGAGCGCGTACGGCGGCGATAAAAAATCAAAGAAAAAAAAAGAAGCAAACCCTAATGCTGGACGTGATTACAGTCGATGTTCATTTTAGAATCAATATATCTTTTTTGCAATGGGTCTCTCTTTTGGTCCCTTGAATTTCTGAGTTATCTTTCCGGGGTGCGCTGCGAACCGCATTTTGTATCCCGAACAGAGAGCACACTGCAGCAATGCGCTTTGCTGTCGAAAATATCAATAAATAAGTGAAGCCTGCACTCTATATAAGAGCTATCAAAATCACCACACCATGAGACCGTCACCATCGTTATGGCCATTATGCCTATATAGCCAAGGCAAGAAGTCAATGAAGAGCAGTTTTTGCTGCTAGTATGGGCTGCTGTCGCGGCATATCCGGCGATATAAATTTTATGCGCGCTCGCCCATTATGCAAGTAAAATTATTGATCAGTTGATCCCAACTGACATACTCGCAAAAGGACGATGTTTCGGTTTGTTTTTTGTTTTCATTATTTGTTTGGTTTCGATTCCCCGACAGAGGATCATCTTTTTAGGGTATGCAAACACCACCGAGGTTCAGCAAATACCAAAAAACCACTAAATTTTGTTTTCTAACAAACACGTGCGAAGTCGCAAGCTAAAGGATCAAGGATCAAATGATCAGCCCGCCCGCCTGTTAAAACCAGAGAGAGAGTTGATTTTCTGTTATCTCGCGCAAGGTTTGCTCATCATGCATCGCAGGTACTTTGTTTGTGTCAGGCAATGTTGATATGACCGCACAATTTCGGTTTTGGCGGATTGTCTCTAGAGCATGGAGTGTTTATTTTCCGGTGAAGATCAATTGATCTCATCAAGCGGAACCTCCTGCCAAATTATGCTCTTCGTCGTGGTCGCCGCATTTCAAGCGATATAGCAAAGACGTACGGCAGAACTCTACACTGAAAGAAAAGTCATAGGCAGAATGAAATATTGAGTTCCAGAACGTTGCGTTGTCGAACTAGACTTGTTTCTCTTTTTTATACGTGCACACTCTCACAAAAAAAAAAAAACATATTTTCTCCTTTTGCAGTTTTTCGTTATTGTTTGCGTTTAAATTTAATTAAAATGTAACCCTGTGACATGGCATCGCAGGAACAATTCGAAATGCATGTGTGCCTGCAGGCGAATGGAACATACCCTTGGAGACACTCCCTGAAAGAAAAGAGGCCTCGCCACCTCGAGCACCCTTCTCTTTTGCTGTTTGTGGGGCCAGCCAAACCTTTACCCAAAATGAATACAAAAAAAATCTGGCAAGCCCATCAGTGTGCGATTGCGATTTCATTGATAAATTCGCATGGGATCATCCTGATGTTGAATCGCAGAGATACCATATCTAATGATGGGATGTTTGGGTCTTCGTCGTCTTCGCCCCATCATCAGCATCTTCGACAACAACGATTCGCGACGACGACGACGACGACATCGACTACGTTGGAAATGGAGTTGAAACAAAACAACGTCAAGTCGATGCAATCTCAAGCCCATTTACAAGACAATGCGGTGCGCAATGGTGGATGACGGTGACGATCAAGCAAGTCAGAATCACTGCAGAGCCATGATCGCCGAGTTGTCGTCCTCGGTATCCGTGGTAGTTTCGTCGTCGTTGCGCCTTCACATGTTACAAAAAGAGCCTTCAATTTAAGCGGTCGTGATCATGTAATTTCTGCCCACGCACTTACTCTGTGCACGCATCTCGGTGCACTAATTCACCATTTAAGATGTTCACTCGGTCAACCAAGGAACATCGTCGAATACCGTCAAACACATATTGAGATTAGAAGCAGTTTGGGCAAATGTTTGCTATCACGGCCACGACATTCACCAACGACAACAACAACGACGACGAAGAGAGACGCGATTCGGTTTCAATTGCAAGTTACCAAGATGGCTGAAAACTTAAATAATTGAATAACTTAAATGGAAAACATAAAATTTGCATCGAAGTGGCCGCCTGCCACAACATGAACTACGACATCCACTGATGTCCCGGACCGGTCCGTCTCACCAAAGCCTCTTCGTCGTCATCCCAATAGCCAAAAGGATTTTTAGATTCATTCGTAAGTACAAGTCAGGCATTGAGGACGGTACCATAAGTTGCAAGGACAAGGATGATGGCGCAGTGGATCATCGGACACACTTTGAAGAGTGCCGCAACTGCTCGCAAGAAAATCGCATTGTGATCCATTGTAATTGATGTCAATTTTAAATGGTCAAAGTTCCAATGCCGTTTCTTTTAGTTTCGACTTGGCTGAGCTGTTAACTGCCCCTCCACTCCACACCATAATCCACCAAAACTGAAATTAAACAGAACAACAAAAACGTCAATAATCCCAGGAAAAGGGCTTTTTTTCTCACATTCCCGGTTCCTTTATATCAGCAGCAGGAGCAGTTTGGCACTAAGTGAAGCGTCAAATTGGCAGATTGATAGAATGCATCCCTGCCAACCTTCATCTTGCCCGCCTTGGCCACCTTGTGTCTTGACACGTATAGCTAAATAAGTTGTTGAATGGTGGTCTTGTGTCTTGTCTTTTGACTTGATTGTCAGGCAATGGACACGGCGACTGCTTTTTTCTTCTTGGAAGTGTTTCCAAGTGCCGTTTGTTCGTCACCTTTTGTTTCTTTTATTTTCTTCTCAGCGATGTTCTCTGTATTTTGTGTGTTTTGTAGTATCACATCATGAGTTGATTATCATTTTATTTTCGTTCACAGGAATACTCTTTTATTCTTTTCTTTTGTGATTTATCACAAAGTGAAATAAGAAGCGAGTGTCTGCGTCCACGTCCAAGTCGCCGTCTGCGTTCCTTTAATATTTCTCTTCATGACTTTTATTCGAACTGGGAATCAAACCTGAATCAGGGCTCATTCAATTCAATTCAATGGCTATAACGAAAAACGTTTAACATCAATTGTAAGCTAAACAATAGAAAACCATACAAATCGTTTTGGAACATTTTTTAATCGAAATCAAAACAAAGTAATGGAGTGTAAGAAATAGTCAAGAATTTATTGCTGTTCAGAGACAAAATGTTTTACGAGTTTTTGTTTCTTTTTCTCGTCGAAATCGATGGATAACAAATGCGGTGGACTAGAACAATGCTTGTTGTATGGGCATGAAATATGGACAGTAAATTTGCCTACTTAACACAGTCAATAGGCAAAAGTTGAATTTGTATTAAGAAAGTGATTGCAGAGAAATTGTGATAAAACTGAGAAAAATAAAACGCAAAAACCTTAAACAAGGTTCGCATATCAGCTCTTTTGTTTCAGACACAAGAACTTTCGGAGTACGGCAAAAAGTGGATTTTAGTTACAAATAAAAAAATAGAACTTTGAGAAATGAAAGTAATTCATGTGCATTAGAACTATTTACCGTTAAGGATGATTAAGTTTAATTTGAATAGAAAAACGCAAGAAAAACATTGAATTACAAAAGAAGTAATCACCCGTTCTGACGCGCGTCGGAGTTTAGGTACATCCAGGGACCTTAAAACAAAACAATGTATTCTCTAAATAGTCGAGATGTTATAGAACTCCCCCAAGTAGGTATTCCCAAAAAAATATTAACTCTTTCCCGAAACCACTCCTATAACATTGATTGATTTATTGCTTCGATTGCTCGGCAAGCAGTAAACAAACAAATTTTGAAGAACGCTCTAAATTTAAAATCAAATAAAAAATCAGTATTTGAAACAAACCGCAGCAACTTAAAAGACTTTATAACCTATTACCGAGAAAAACCTCCTTTTCGCCCATAAACTTATAATCACATATCCCAAAGGCCTAATTTTTGCCACTTAACTTTTGAGGAACCACACTGCATCAATCGCTACTTCAAAAGAGGTCTGAAGGAAAAGACAGAACCACCTGCACAATGGAAAAAAATCCTCTTAAACGAGTGTTGGACGCGAGAGGCCCTCAAGGGAGCACTTAAATTTGTGAGTTCCACCCGAATGACATAAAAAATAAAACCGCCCCCTATTCCAGCATAATTTCAAGAATTTCTGACAAAAGCTACAGAAACGTTTATTTCAAAATATTTGCAGCTTCCCGTTCGTTTATTGATGATTGAAATTTCAAAAAAGCAAGAAACGCTTACAACTTAATATGCTGGCAAATCATTTTTCCTTTATTGCGGATTAAATGACCAAATGCCATGATCATGTCATATTTATCAAAAAATGAGCCACCATCAATTAAAAATTATTTTTCAACAAAATGGCATTTTAATTTGAAAATAAATTTTATAGTCACCGTGCGTCGCATCGTGCCTGTCGAAGATGAGAGAAAAAAATGCATAAATTTGCCAATTTACGGATTCTGCATCGGTCGGTGGCTGAATGTGGCCATCAAAACAGCTAGTTGGTCAGTTGGCCGATCAGTGTTGCGAGAATACCGAACAAAAGAACTTTGGTAATTTAGTCCTGAATTTAATGAATATCCAGATTCCCACTGCTTATGGGGATGATGGCGTATCCCAATTACCATTGATTGCTGTGCTCAACTGGAATTCCTGTGAGAGAGTTGTTTTTTGTTATGCGATTTAAGATCGCTTGGAATCTGATGGGAATGTCAATTATAAGGTTAATGATTTCATTTATTATTTGATTTTCGGTTTGCCTTATTTTTTGGATTAGGAATAAGACCACTTCTGTAGACTGTATAACGGCGACGACGAACAAAATCCCGCCGTCAGGCAGGAGCTTTTCATCGGACACGATGATAGCCAACAAATTCATGAACCCGGCCTAGAAGAAGTGAAACAAAGTCGCTGCAGCGACTGGGAATGGAGCTGGCTGGCGGAGACTGTTGATTGAGGCTCAAGTCCACAACGGACTGTAGTAAGTAAGTAGGTTCAATAGAGAATTTATAACCAGTTCTGCATTTTCTTGATGAATTCTAAGCGAAAGGGAAACTCTCCACACGATGCTTCTCAACTGGAAGCACATTTAATCAACACTTTATCAAGATCGTTTTCAAAATTACTTTCAAATTTCAAGATTGAAATCACTTTAAACAACTTTTACCTTCGCTTGTGATTTACAAGCCCAAATCTATGTGAAAAACGTCAAGCTAAGTATTGGTGTAATATTTTAAGCTTTTTATTGAATTGGCTTGTTTCAAAAAACAAGCATCTAACACCAATAAATTAATTAAAAAAGCAAGCCTTATCTGTTCTTCTCTCAAGCCTTTCAGTTTTCCCCAAAACCAAACAGAAGTTAATTGACTGATACCCAAATAACATTTTTTCACCCAATTTCGCCTTAATACGCATCATCAATTTAATACTTTATTTCCCACTCGCTAGATAAGAAAGATGGCCCTTCATCAGCCAGCAATCAATCCATAAAGAAAACCTCTCACCCCAGATGGGTTTGGCACTTAATTTGCTAGTTTATGACTCTTTCAAGACACACCAAAAGCACACAGGTGCTTGATAACAGCCACAAAGCACCAATTCCTGTTCTAGTAATTCTATACTTTTCGTATCTAAACTAATTTTATTACCAAACTTTACATTCCATTTGATGATGGTTGTCGCCATGGAATTTCTCAAATTCAAGCCACAACAAAATTAAAGCTTCACATCGATTTATGGTTGCCTCGCTTGAGCCAATTACAATATTCAACAGTAGATAGAACACCGAGCCAGCGATAGACCAAAAACCCAAATTGCCCATAAATTATGGCAAATTAAACAAAGTACCAAACAAAAGGAACAACTATCTCTAACAACATCCAATTCACACATCAATTTGCAATTCAAAATTATTCAAAGCGATCAATGGTCTGCTAACTGTCAACCGAAATCAACTCACAGATGATGATGATGATGATTTCAATTCCAATTCGAATCCGAATCCAAATAGGAATCTACACCACTCTCGCCTATCAAGCTTCATTGGAGATGTATGCACTTTCATCCAAGATCATTAAATCAAATCAACATCTGCATTCTGCTGCAATGCAATCTGCGAGCGCATAAAAATGCACAAATTGTGCATTCAACGTACTTAAAGTCGGAAAATTATTGTAAGTGCTCATGCTGCTAGCGCGAGATGGGAAAAAACTTGTTTAGAAATGTCATTCTTCATGCCGCTTTGAATCACACTTCAAAACCGTGGAGCTCACTCGCTTGCATTGTTTGGCTTGTCCGCGGTCCTCTCGTGGTCTTCGTTTTGGCTGTTGGGCCGAATCATATGCATGTGTGGCGAGATGTTGTTAGGCCTTGTCTTTGCGGCTTGCAGTTGGGATATGTTAAAGGCACATAACCAACCTGTCGAATCGAATCGAAAACGTGTAAAACACTCGCTATACACACGTATTTACCTACGTCAAGGTGCCCAAATGTGGACATGAGCACGATATCTGCACTGTGTAGTATACAAGTTTTGTGGACCGTGCAGGCGGCTGTGGCGAAAAGGCAGCGAAGCTTCAAATACCACCGCATCGAGAGGCCAAACTCTCCGTCTCCAAAAATATAGTTATTCGCCGTTCGCCATTGAATGTCATAAAGCCTTCCCCTTATAACGCATACCAATTGAATAGGCTCCCTATACACCCACCATCACAGCCACGAACCAGGTAAAGTGATCTCTTCTCTTGCTCGGCCAGAATGAGGCACCTCGTTTGTTCTGTGTTAACAGGGCTGGAGTGTGTCTGTTTCGAATCTTTTGTGTTAACGCAGTTTGACGACTTGAATAGAATTATACTTCCCTCTTTTCTGGGAAAATAGTAAAAAAAAATCATGCATCAAACAGGACAGGGATGGCAGCTCATTAATTTGCTCATAATTCACCGATCTCGTGCCAAAAATATTGCAGTTTTTCTTCTTTTCCAAATGGCGCCCAACGTACGCTTCGCTCCGGCACCGGCACTGGTACATATGAGAGTGTTGGTGCCTTCACTAAAACAAGCTGGTTCGATCCCGATCAACGATAACAACAAGCACCAAACGACAGACACAACGATACGATATAAATGAATCATGGCGAGGCGAATAGGTGAAGGCGAGGCGACTACAACAGTGCGGCAGAAGTATAGAAGTGTGTGAGTGAGAGAGGGGGCAGCACAGGTCCGTGTTGAGTACACGTTACGATGGACGTTTAGTTGTATCGTGGACTTTGTTAACATTGCGCGCGCATATACACAGAATCGACGACGCTCTCCAGAATATCTCAGATACACCAGAGTTGGCGGTGCCCAGTGCGTGGCAACAATTAACATTAAACCCCAATGATCAGCGCACTCTGATTTCCATATAAAAATTATAATAACTGTGCGCATTTAATTAGCGAGACAGCCTCGAGCCGGCTAATTTTAATTTGTTGTTGTTTTTTTTTTTCCATCTGTCAATTCGAGAGCCTGTGTCGGGAGGATCGGAATCATTTCACACGCGACGAACTCAACGACACGATAATACGATGACAAAAGTCAATAAATAGGGTGTTGTTTGCTTTGTTTAAGTTTGCTTTCGTGTTGGTCTTCATAACATTTCGTGGGATCATTGCTTGTGTGACGTGTTTGTTGTTGTTGCTGTTATTTTTGTTGTTGTTTTTGTTGATGTTATTGTTTGACTTGTGCTGCTCTCTGATGGAGCGATTATGATGTATCTGACAGATGCAGATGAATTATAACTCCACTTGCTGTCAAATTGATGAACAGAAAAAATAACAAACACTTGTTGAATTAGAACAAACACTTGTTGTGTATCATTTTGTGATTTTTTTTTTTGTAACCAAGACCTTTTTGTGCTCCACGATATCGACCCAGACGAGCGACGAGCGACGATCAAGAGTGATTTATGGTCGCGTGTCATTTGTGAATTTCATGTTCATATCGTCCGTGCTGGCTGTTCGTCTTGTTGTCTATGCGTTGCGTAGGTGTGTTGTATTGGCAAACTGCAGTGAACTGAAACGATAATTCTGAAGTGGTATCCAACTGTGTGAGGAACATTATGGAGCAAATTGCCGTGAGCGATATGCAGCACCAGCAGAGCACAGGCAGCTTGGTAACGACCAGCAATGCAGGCTCGTCGGACTTCAATTGCTTATCAATTGTGGGTGGACGAATGCGCAATAATATGGGAGGTACGGCTGCGTCTCTGGTTGAGATTTCAGAACCTGTTGCGATTAATGCCGCTGGCATTGAAGCCAGTTCGGATTCAGATTCCCCTACAATGTATTCTTCGACGTCATCATCGTCGTCCAGACAAACGAACAACAATTCAATGAGCAATAACGCGTCGAATGATCTAGCAGCTGCTGCTGCGGTTGTACTCTCGCTGCAAGGAACGATGGTATCCAGTTTGCAGCAGGCAGCAATGCTGCCCGTCAATTCTCCAGCTGCAGCTGCTCTCAACTTACAAGCACTGGAATCCTATCTGGCACTGCAGCGCATCACCGGGAAGTCGGATGTGTTTCGCACCAACAACAGTCAGGACCAGGCCAAGACGTCGTCATCAGAGTTGACCAGTGATCTTGGTGATTGCGATGATCTCAGTCTCTTGGAGACGGACGAGCAGCTGTCATTCGAATCGGCGATAGATGGGACCACTGCCGTCGACGGACTCCAAGGACTCGACACAACTTACAACAATCTTATGATAAACTCCAACACAAATACATCAACCTACAACCTTTCGCATTCGGAATCCTTGCAGGCAGCCATGCTGCACGACAAGATGCTTCTCACTTCCAGCCATCAGTCGTTGTCAGCGTCATCGTCGTCGGCGAAACGTTACCTGCCGTCTTCAACATCAGTGTCGTCTGTCAAAAGCCTGCCCAGTCTATCATCCTCCTCGGCATCGATGTCAGCGGCGTCGTCGGCGACGTCATCCTCATCAACTGTCACAACATCAACCGCAGCTTCGGCGGCTGCAACACAGTCGGGCACATCAACAGCGGTCACGGGCAACCAACAGCAACGCTCAAAAAAGCAATTCATATGCAAGTTTTGCAATAGACAATTCACAAAATCATACAACCTTCTCATCCACGAACGCACCCACACCGATGAACGCCCCTATTCATGTGATATTTGCGGCAAGGCCTTCCGCCGGCAGGATCACCTTAGAGACCACAGGTTTGTTTGTTTTGTTATGCAAAATCCTTTGTTTGCTTTCTTTCCTTTTTAACGCTTTCGTCTTCTTGTTGCTGTGCCCTCTTCACAACTCCCCCACATTAAACCCCATTAATAACGCCTGACAGCCGAATAATTACTGCCGCATAAATCACGCAAGCCATGTCGTGTCGTCGTGTCAGATGATACGGCACTTGTTGTGCCTTTATCTCCACAAAATCGACACATTTATCAATTTGCTTGCCGTTGCCACAGACAAGGTCTTAACTCGCTTTACGTTTACGTTTACTCGCTTAACGTGCTTAATCTCCTTATTGTGTTCATTATTTCAACATGAGCTGTCGAAATTGAGATAGCACTGTTTGATTTTAAATTTTGACAATAGCTCACCTCAAAGTTTAAGCTCCAAGCTGTTTCTGGTAGTTTGTTATCACGTCCGACACACCAAGTACCGACGGCAAAACGGGCTCTCAAAATGTCCATAAATCTTAAGCTCATTATAGAGATTGTGATGGTAACCCAAAAGAAAGAAAAAAACACACACGGGCAGTATCTGCGGACCTAATAAATTGTCCGCCAGTTGTTTTGGGTCATTATGTCGACTTCGAGAAAAAGGCTTAATCCTTCTTAAATCATCATCACTGTTAGAGAATGCAAAGTAATCTGATTTTTTTGTCGATTTTGCCTGTGGAACCAAATTTAGTGACCAAATTTCAGAGACATCCAGATCCAGGCCACAGAAAGCTGGACTGAATGAAAGAGTGAATAAGAGAAAGAGAGAGAGAGAGAGGGAGGTGAGTCAGGCTTCAGCGTTCAGATACATTTGGTGATATTTTATTTATGCTTTGGCATCCGTTGGATACGTGGATAAAACCAATAAAAATCCATGTGACCATTATAGTCCTCCTCTCTCTCGAGTGGGGCTTCCATATTATTATTTTTTTTCTGAAAGAAAGACCATCGCACGGTATCGCGCTCGTTGTCCCCAGTGTGTCCAATAAATAAAAATAATAATTGTCATATAAAAATGTTTCCCAAAAAATTTAAGAATTCATAAGATGGTCCGGGTCATAAATTTTCAAATGAAAACACCTACGAAGCATATGGGGCGCCATCGGTTTTTTCTCGATTTCATTCGTTCTCTGAGGTTTTATAGAGCTCCCACAGGGGAGCAGAGGACACGCATGTTATGATTAGAAGGGGCCTCGCTCAAACTTTCAATTGAAATTCTTTTAATTTTCTGTTTGACGATCATAACTCGAGGAATTTATTGCAGCTTGAAACCTGTTAAGGCGACAAGTCAAGAAAAAAACTTAAATTTTGGAAACGATATTCTATGCGCCGCCGCTGCTCTGGCTGATGACGCCGCCGTTTGCACTGTTGGCTTAGGGACAAGTCATCAATTTGGATTTCATTATAACTAAATATTGGAATGGGTTTCACTTAAGTTTAAGGTTTTTGGCAGCAGGAGCAGCGAAATTAATTCATAAAATGAGTTAACGATTGGGACTTTAGGAATGTGCCAAAATCTTGTTTGTTTAACTAATTATGTGACTATAAATATTAGTGGTTTGACTGTTGAGGAGATTCGTTGAACCTTTTGTAGATTAGATACCACTGAATGACTGCGCTTCAGTTGAGCCCTAGGCACTTAAAACGGCACTGAAATCATCATGGAACAGTTTGACGCAAATTAAGTGCGCAATACCACTCTTCAGAGTGTACGTTGGAAATTTCAACACTTAACAATTTTTTTGCAAACTAGTGCCTAACTTTGCCGACGCCAAAACGCTTTTTTCATGAGAAAATGCCTCATCAATATTTTCTCGAACTTTCTACTTTTTGCCGCCGGCAGAAATTACACTACATTCCATTTTGCTGTTTTTTAGCTTGACAGTTCAATTTATTGACATTTTATTCGAATTCATTTTTACATTTCTCCTTTCAAAACAAACAGTTCCAATTACCAATGAACATTACTCTTTAATTTTTGATTTCAGGTACATCCACTCGAAGGAGAAACCCTTCAAATGCACCGAATGCGGAAAGGGATTCTGTCAATCGCGCACCCTGGCCGTTCATAAGATCCTCCACATGGAAGAATCACCGCACAAATGTCCAGTGTGCAATCGCAGCTTCAATCAGCGCTCAAATCTGAAAACCCATCTTCTAACCCACACCAACATCAAGCCCTACAACTGCGGCTCCTGCGGCAAGGTCTTCCGCAGGAATTGTGATCTCCGACGTCACAGTCTGACACACAATTTGACATCGAGCAGTGCTGCAGTTGGTCTCAATGAATCCCAAGAAACGATCATTATCGGAACTGGTGCTGGTGACAGAAATCTTGCCCTTGAAAAGGAACACCTTGTCGAATAAGACAATCGAATAATCTTGCTAGAGCCAACAATAAATTATCTCTCTATCTCACTCTCAATATTGTGATCGTTCAATATCTGTCATTTAGAATCATCAGTTTACATTGAAGCAAGCAGATTGTAAATAGTTTTTGTCGTATCGTCTTCGAAAGAGATATGAAATTCGCTAAACGATTTGAAACAAAACAGAAAAAGGATGCTTTCTAAGAGCGCCCTCTAGATTAAGCTATTAGGATTATAAGTTACAATAAAAATGTATAAATCTGTTTACAGTTAAAATGTTGTTTGTCTGTTGTTCTTTTTGGCTTTCGGGTGGCTTCTCATCGGTGTATCTATTTCAGAATTGGTTTTTCGTGGAATCCCAGCCCAACAACGATCGAACTGAAATTCGATACTTTTTTAGCACGTGCCCGCATCTCCCTCGTGATAACATGAATTTGAATGCTGATGAAGTGGACTTATCCAATCTATCCAAAAACCTGTCCCCGAATATGAATGGAACAGCCCTGAAAGCCAAAACGAAAGGAATCAAAAGTCATTCTTTATTTGGTCGTATGACTAATTTAATCATATGTGGGGCCTACGTAATTGCAAATTCCTCCGTTCGCTCGGATCTGGGATCACGGCTGATGGTACATCCACGGCGCGACGACGAAAACATGGGCTACAAATCTTTCTCCTAAGTGGTTGGCAGTCTGGGATGGTGTTTGAAAGCAGAGCTTTCAAGTCGATTGGGACGAACAAAGGAACCCTAATTTAAAAGTCGTGTTAGACGAATCGAAACGACCTGTGCGTGGGTTGTTGAAGATGTATTTACCTACATATATACGGAAGAAGCTCACTCTTGCACCGCGTCGCGTCGTCAGAGCGCATCGACACAACATCAGTGTCTCTGATATCCGAAGCCCATAAATTCCCCAAACATTGTACAAATATCGAAATATCACATACGAACGAGCAGAGGGGATGTGTTGTCTGTCTTATCGGTTCTTGTGTTTCTCGAAAATTTCAAAAATTCCAAAGGTCTTTTTTTGCGGCCGCCATATAACACTTTTGCGGAAAGGAGTGTCCCTCGCATCCCGTTTACTTGGGCGAGATAAAATTCGAAAGATTTTGAACCATATTTCCCGGTATACTGACTTTACTGCGAGAGTAAGTTTAACGAGTAACGAGTACAGTATTTGTTGCCTTTGGGATGGGAAAAGTAAGCAAATGAGACAGTTTTAGGAAATGACAAGACGCACTCATCGTGTGGCGGTGTCTTGTGTCATCTATGACATCTGACAATTAGCCGACCATGCTTTTATCTATATCATCCGGTACTCGCGCGAGGCGCACTATTTGTTCAATTCAAAAAGTACTGTGTATTTTGGTGATTTAATTTTACAGTGACGTAGTTTTTCATCTGTGGGCCTTGGACTATCCTTCTTAAAGGGGCCTTTCAACCTCTCAAATCCACTATAAACCAATTGTAAGAGGATCAGGTGTTTTTGATTGTTTTCTGAATGAGTCAGGGTTTTAGTAGCAGCCAGGATCAAAGATGAATTTCTACTTTCGCCCCTTTGGGAAAAAACACTTGATCCTTAAATACTTCAACCGCCACTGCAATTGCCCATCGCCATGATGGCTGGGTCATACTTTTTCACACCATAAACGTTATCGTTTGACGTTCAAATCAAGAACGCGCAGGTCGTGCTCGAGCACCTTTGACTCCTTACACTCTTGAGTCTTGAATTGAGGCGAGTCCGAAGAAGCACCGAGGTACGATAAACTCAGGCAGGGCTTCCTGCGACTTCTTCAGCTTATAGCGATGGTATGGCGATATGGTTGTGATGAAGCCCAAGCAGCGTGCGATGAGAAAATTATGATAGTTTAATATTTGTATTTGACTAACAATTATGGCTCTCGAGTGTCTTCCATATCTAGGCTTGAAGAATGCCGCGCAACACAAACTGTCATCATAATCGTCAACGGTGTGTCGGTGGTGTGGAAAAGCGAACGTTGCCGACCGACGGCAATTCTCAACGACGACGCTTCGGTCGGTCGTGTCGTAGGTCTAATTTGGGGTAATTTGATGTTTGGATTTGGAAATTTCTTGGAAAATCCCTCGCAGTCACAGCGAGGACTGGGAATCTTCTTTTTCTCGATTATATTTAGCGCTCTGCTAAATGGGCTAAATGGAGCGTTTTATATTGCCTTACGGCGGCGGCGGCATGTGACTCATTAAGCTTGTAAACATCGAAAAGCATAAAATGCGTAAACTCTGGCTGCGATATCCGTATTATTATGACATGATGATGACGATGATGGGCCCCTTTGACGGATGGATGGACGACAAGCGATGTGATGAATTTTCGAGACAGCTTGTCCGAGTCATTGAAATTTTATTACCATCAGGTGAGATATGTGATGGCAAATAGAATACCTTATCACTCGATTGTTGCCTTACACGACTGATAAGGATAGTGACAAGCCCTATCGGCGATGGTGGTGGCTGAAAGGTGCGGCAGCCGTGTTGATTAACAATACTCGGAAACAATCAACATCAAAGCTAATTACCCCGCCAATTTGTTCAAGAAATGTTTGATTGACTATCTTCAAAAACAGTTTGCCGTCTTCTATTTTATTTTTGACAAAAATATGAATTCACTGTTCAAAGAAGAAATTTTTGTTGTTGGAATATTTTTAAATGATTTGCGGAAGGATTACCAGTGAAGCTACCAGTTTTTCTCAGAGGGGTGAAATTAATTTAATTAGACGTGTATTACATCGGCATTCCAATTCCGTTTCAACCCCTAATCCAATGGGAAACTTCTCAAGTTGAAAACAACCCCTCTCTAGTCAGCTCGATGAGGGTTTCATATTCATGTCCATAATTTGTTTTTCTTAGCGATGATGATGCAGGTATTATGATGATGTTGATACCCAATTATCTCTACAAGAGTTTGCATATTTTAAATAGTTTTTTGAATCACGCCCATTTTTTGTTTTGTTAGGAAAGGAAATCAAAGAACTGGTAATTTAGTTCTTCCGAAAGACGATGATTGCCCGTTTTGGTTTAACGTAATAGCGAATAAAATGTCAGATTAGAGACCGATCTGAAGTGATGATAAGCGGAAAATCTCCGCTGATCATCTTCGAAGGAAACATTTTGGATTTTTGTTTGTCATATTCAGAAGTGGCTGGCCCTGGCATCTGTTGTTGTCATGCGATGGATGGGTGACTGTTGGTTTTAATTTTTGTTTTTAAATACTACTCGTGATTATTGTCCTTTTTGTAAGGGACGGTGTTTGATGCTACCCTTACCTTCCTTCTTTTAAAGCGATGACCAGGCAATAAGTTGTAGGGTCTCTTTTGAGGAAACGTCCAAGGCTGGATTGATGAGGGTAACAATAACAATTTCAATAAACACTTACCTACTCTGAACAACATTTGCCTCGTTCATGGAAATAAATGATCAAAACTTGGCAGATTTACTTGAGTTTTTGTGGTAAGACTTTGCTCTTTGCGGTGTTCCTCAAGGCAGCCATTGAAGACCACTTCTTTTTTCATTCGAAAAGTAAAATACAGAGTGCTCCTGCCAGAAACCGTTCAACGAATTCACTCTTAACCAGTTTTGATAAAAGTAATTAAGAAGATAGTTCGAAACCAAGTATTAAGGGAGATGTGGAATGAACCAAACCAAGTTGTCTATATCTCTCTTTTCGAAGAGTTTAAAAGACTCTCTTTTGATTTTTACAGTGAATATGTTATAAATATGGGAAATTCACTGAAACAGGACCCAAAAAGGTTTTGGAATTTTGTCAATTCTAAAAAAAATGTGATGTTTATCCTATTAACTTCAATTTCAACAATATTGTCTTGAACGGCAATTCAGAAATCTGTGATGCTTTCGCAAGTAATTTTAGTCAGTCTTTCATCGATACTCCCACTTCAGTGGATACTGATTTCTTTGACTATCTGCGAAACTGTCCCCAAGTAACTTTTAATAATGTTCATATCGACTTTGATGAACTTCTAAATTGTATGTGTCTTCTTTAGGAAGACTATTCTTTTGGACCCGATGGTATTCCACCCATTGTTTTAAAAAAATGTAGGACAGTTTTGGCTATTCCCTTACATAATATTTTTGAATTGTCTTTAAAGCTAGGAAAATTCCCTAGCATGTGGAAAAACGCATACTTAACACCTGTTTTCAAAATAGGTGACAAGTCAGATATTACTAATTATAGGCCTATATCCAAACCTTCTTGCATTCCTAAGCTTTTTGAGCAGGTTGTTTGTGATAACCCTCTACACTCCAGGTGCAACTCAGAAACTTGAATCTGTCCTTTCGCAGTATAAGGCAGATATTACTGCGATCCAGGAAATACGATGGATAGGATCAGGGACAATAAAGAGAAAAAATTGCGACATTTATTATAGCTGTCATCAAAGATTGCATATATTTGGATGCGGATTCGTCGTGGGAAATCGGCTTAGATCGAAAGTCATGGATTTCAAGCCAATAAGTGATCGCCTGGCTGTGATCCGCATCAAGGCCACATTACAGAACATCAGTATAATATGTGCACACGCCCCTACCGATGATGCTGAGGAGTCTAGCAAGGAGGATTTCTACGACCTCCTGGATAGAGCCTACGGAGCCTGTCCAGAGTACGACGTCAAAATCGTACTCGGAGACTTCAATGCAAAAATCGGGAAGGAAGACATCTTTGGCGGATTAGTTGGAAAGCACAGCCTCCACGAAGAAACAACAGATAACGGCTTCCGACTAATCGACTTTGCTGCAGCTTGTAATACGGTGATAAGTAGCACTAGGTTTCCAAGAAGGAAGATCTACACAGCAACCTGGCGATCTCCGGATGGTCGAACCACCAACCAAATTGACCATGTGCTAATCGGCGCAAGGCACGCTTCCAACATCCTGAACGTGCGCACTTTCCGAGGAGCAAATGTCGACTCTGACCACTTTCTGGTAGTGGCTAAGTTTAGAGCTCGAATATCAAACGACAAAAAAACACGTGCAGCCCAAAGAAAGAAGTTCAACATCGGTTGCCTTAGCACATCAGAGAATGCCAGAGACTACAGCGAGCGCCTGAGCGAGCGACTCTCCGCCGTCCTCCCAAATACTACAGACGTCAACACACTGTGGAACCAATATCGAGAAGTAATAAAAAATGTAGCCGAGACCACCATAGGTTACCAGCCACCCCCGAAAAAGAACCCGTGGTATGATGATGAGTGCGTGACATTGAAAAGAGAGACGGAAAATGCACGCCTGCAGATGCTGCAACGGAAAACAAGAGCAGCAAGGGAAGATTACCGCACGAAAAGGAGAAATGAGAAAAAGACCCTGCGAAGAAAGAAAAGAGCATCCGCAGTTTCTCAGCTCAAAGATCTAGAAGAGTCTCGGGCCAAGAACAACACCTGGCGTTTCCTTAAAAGGTCGAAGCAATTAGCTTCTGGTTTCAGAACCGGGACACAAGCTCTTCGAAACAGTGAAGGAAACCTAGTCACCGAAGCACAGGGAATTGTAGATGTTTTCAAGCAGCACTTCCAGCAGCTGCTGAATGCGCAAAATGTCGAGCAAGATAATGACGAAAGAGAAGCAAGACCAGTCAATGAAGACCCAGTCCCAGCCCCCAGCAGAGAAGAGGTAGAAAGAGCCATCCAAAAGCTAAAAAATAACAAGGCTGCAGGGTCGGATGGCATACCCGCGGAACTCTTTAAACATGGAGGAGATGTTTTGATGAACCGCATGCACCAGGTCATCACCAAAGTGTGGGAGGAAGAATGCATGCCCACTGACTGGTCGATAAGCTCCATATGCCCCATCTACAAAAAAGGCGATCCGATGTTATGCAAAAACTACCGTGGCATATCCCTGCTTAATGTTGCATACAAAATCCTATCCAACACACTGTGTGAGCGTCTTAAACCTTTCTGCAACACAATAATCGGCACGTACCAGTGTGGTTTTAGGCCAGGCAGAACAACGATAGACCAAATATTCACACTGAGGCAGATCCTGGAAAAGACCAACGAATTTCAAGTCGAAACCCACCATCTTTTCATCGACTTTAAAGCTGCTTATGATAGCATCCACCGCCAAGAGCTTATGATTGCGATGTCTGAATTCGGGATCCCGAACAAACTGATCCAGCTGTGCCGCATGACGCTAAACAATACGCAGTGCAGTGTGCAAATGGGTAACAGCTCATCCGAGTTATTCCAAACTTGCGCAGGGTTTAGACAAGGAGATGCGTTGTCATGTGACTTCTTCAACATAGTCCTGGAGCAGATAGTGCGCAAGGCAGGTGTGAGCACGGAGGGCACTATCTTCAACAAATCCACCCAGCTCCTAGGCTATGCGGACGACATAGACATCATCGGTCGATCCAAGAGAGCTGTGCTTGAGGCCTTCACAGCGATTGAAGAACAGGCGAAACTAGTTGGTCTTGAAGTGAATGAGGACAAAACAAAGTACATGTTATCAACAAACAAAGCAACATCTGTCCACCGCCTAGGACAAAACGTCACTGTTGGTAGCAGCAATTTCGAGGTAGTTAAGGAGTTCACCTACCTTGGAACAAACATCAATCCCACGAACGACACCTTAGTGGAGATCCGAAGAAGAATCACCCTAGCGAACCGCTGCTGCTTCGGTTTGGCCAAACAACTGGGTTCAAAACTCCTCACTCGAAAGACAAAGTGTCTGCTATACAAAACTTTGATTTTACCAGTCCTACTCTACGGCGCCGAGTGCTGGACGATAAGTAAAAAAGGGGAATTGATACTGGGCACTTTCGAAAGAAAAATTCTTCGACGGATTTTTGGTCCCGTATGCGACGATGGCGAATGGAGAAGAAGATACAACCGAGAACTGTATGAGCTGTACCAAGATGTGGATGTAGTCCAGAAGGCCAAGAAAAGACGACTACATTGGCTCGGCCACATCGAGCGAATGGACGACAACGCTCCAGCCAAGAAAGTCTTCTCATCCCAGCCCCCAGGTTCAAGACGACAAGGAAGACCGAACCTACGGTACAAGGACCAAGTGACTGCGGATGCCAGAGCGCTTGGTCTCGGTGACTGGAGAGTGCATGCGAGGGATCGTTCACGATGGAAGACTGCAGTATCTAGGCTAAGACCCTTCATGGATCGTGAGCCGGTAAAGTAAGTAAGTAGTTTGTGATAACTTAGCCTTCTACAGCAAAAATGTTATATGCTTTGAACAACATGGCTTTATGCAGAAACGTTCTACGGTGACAAACCTTCTAGCGTTCTTGCATAAATGTCTGAATTCTGTAGAAGGTGGACAGGAAGTTGATTGTATTTACACAGATTTTTCCAAAGCGTTTGATCAACTTTCGCATACTATTATCAAGTTTAAATTGAATTCATATGGATTTCCTTTAGGATTCGTCAAATGGATTTCTTCTTATCTTGATAATAGATCTTACCAAGTAAAATTCAGAAACGCGTACTCAAAACCTTTCATCGCCAAATCGGGTGTACCACAAGGTACTTAGGACCCCTTTTATTTATTTTAGCTATTAACGATGCTCCGTTAATTGTTCGAAATAGTAAAATTCTTATCTTTGCAGATGATATGAAGATCTTCAAAAACATTTCATCTAATGAAGATCGCGTTCAACTGCAAGATGATATAAATAAGTTTGGTGTATGGTGTGAAAAGAATTATTTGAATCTTAACCCAAGAAAATGTCAGACAATGACAATTTCCAAAAAGCGTAATCCTTCATCTTATGATTATGTTTCATCCCATCACATATTATCCCGAGTCTTAAAAGTTAGGGACTTAGGAGTTCTTTTCACATCTAATTTAGATTTTTCAGAACATATTAACAACATCGTCAATAAAGCTAATTCAATGTTAGGGTTTATTAAGCGTTGGTCCAAGGAATTCCTGGACCCAAACGTTTCCTATGCCTTGTACAATAGTTTGGTTCGACCCCATCTCGAATATGCATCACAAGTTTGGTCTCCTCATTATGCGATACATATTGAGAGACTTGAATCAGTGCAACGCAATTTTACACGTTTCGCCTTTAAAGGGCTTCAATGGATTGACCCTAATAATATCCCTTCTTACGATGATCGACTTGCGTTTTTCCAGATGCAAAAATTGTGTCAAAGGAGAACAAACAATGATATAGTTTTCCTTCATCAAATTATTACTGGTGTCACTGATGCTCCAGATATTTTGAGTTCTATCCTTTTTAATTATAGAGGTGGAGATTATATTCTGCGTTCTCATATTTTGATTAAAGTCCCCCAACATAGAACTAACTACGGAATGCATGAGCCACTGACAAGAATGAGTAATTGAATGCGTATGAAGACTTAATTGACTTTAATATCAATAAAAACAAGCTAAAACAAATTCTTAAAACCAGTGTTCCACGATCTTAAATGTTTTTTTTTTATTTTGTTTGTTTTTGATTTTTGTTTTCTATTCATGTTGTTTTTTTATTATATTATTATTTTTGTTGATTTTATTTCTTTTTTACGAACTTGACAAGTGTCTTCTACGCGCGTTTTTACTTTTTTTCTTTGTTTTTTCATGTTTTTAAAATTTTTGACCTTAAAATCTTTGATTTAAAAATTTTACATTTTTTTTTAACTTTTTGTAATATTTTAATTTAAAATTTTGATTTTATGTGTCCCTTTCGTACCTGCTTGCATTAAGCAGTCCCAATCTCTTATCTTCCTCATGTTCGTATCGCTGTCACATTTTTGTTTTATTTATTCCAAATAATTTCTAACTAAGTGCCGATACGACTAGCAATCGTAACTGTTATCGTACTCGGTGTAAATGGACCCCAGCGCGTGCGGTATCTGGGGGGGGGGGGGGAAGAGGCGTGGGAATAAAAAAAAAAGTTAATATTTACAGTCTCTTCAAAATACCATTAACATAAAAATAGCTAATAAAATAAAAAGTTGAACAAACTTACCTTTTTTTCTTGAAAAAAAAAATGAGAAGCGCACGGAAACGACGATTTACCACTTAAATAAACTGAACACACTTGTGTATTTAAACTGGTCGAAAACATACAACACATTGCTTATGACGCGATTTTATTTTAAGAGGCCAGTTATAGCTATCATTGGTTTCCATCATTGAAACACATCATTGGAATTTTTCTGATAGGTCGGTTATAACAATCATTGAAAATTTCTGTCCGGAAATTTTTTCCTGCCGTAATTCTATCATTGGAACTGTGAGAAGTTGAAACACAGATCATTGGAATTGTACAAAATTGAAACGCAAATCATTGGAACGATTTGTTTCATTTTTTGACATAAAACAATCAGCTGTTCAGGAAAATTTAATTAAAATTAATTAAATTTACAACCGGAAAATGGAAAAACACATTTTAAAGAAAAATTAAGTGTGTATTTGAACTTTTTTAAGTCAATAAAAATTCTTGGAGTGATTTCCGATCGATTGGTATAAAATTTGTACTTCTGTTTAAAAGAAAACATAGTTAAATATCCATTCAAAGATTTTTCTGGATCCATTTCAATGATAGCTATAATCGGCCCCTAACACACAGCGGCCTTTTCTCATTGCAACAACGCTTTCCACCCTCTAAAACTTCGATTTTCATAAAAAACAACTGATTTCAATTGAAACGAACGCACGAACACGCGGATTCAAAATTTTTAATTCAAACGCTGCACTAATTCCGATTTCGTTACGTTTACTTTGCGAATGTCACACACACACTACTACAACTAATCAGTTATAACTGCTGCAAGAGTATGCGTGTATAAAAAAATAAAATTTGAGGTATTTGGAGGGTAAAACGTAGGGAGGTTTCCAATCTTGTTATGTTATAACTGATCAGTGCTACTACTACTAACAACACAGACTGCACATCTATTGATGGCAGAAAGGAGGAAAAAAAACATTTTATTTCGCCTTAAAACTGACTTATTTCTCACAAAACTTACATTTTTTGGCATAAAAATGATTGGTTTTTCATTTAAAACACATTTCTTTTGGAACTCTTTTTCTTACTCGGAACTGTGCGACACAACATCGAAATCGAAGGTAAACCAAAGCTCAATTTTATTTTACAGAAAAAGAACTTTTGCCCGATGAAATCCATATATTTCGCGGAATAAAAATGATGAACAAACATTTGAAAGATTTTCCAGTTTTTCTAATGGAAATTAATATTTTTCTACACGAAATCGCACTTCACACAAACCGAGCACTAACTTGACACGGAATAAGCAGTAGCAGTTTGTCTCTTTCATGTTGCTAATGGCGAAACTTGGTGGGAAAATGTCGTTACGAAAATGTAAATGAAAATTTGAATTTCATACCGAAAAGGAATTTTATTGTTTTATTTTCTAAAACAAGAAAATATGGTAAATTGAAGTTCATTGATTAGAGTTTAGCGATAATCAGAGATAATGAGGATTTTACTGGTAATTGAAGGAGATTGACATGTCTCCAATTAATTGAAAGAGGATTTCAATTCAATTCAATTTTACAGTGTTAGTCTATTGCCTTCTGGGTTTATATAGGTACTAAGGTTCAATTTATATAATTTGTGCACTTGGCGATGCTGCAGTGCAGCTTGGCCAGTCCAAGGATTAATCGGTGCCGTGAACGAAGGCCATATGAACTAACGCCATAATGGCCTTAGTTCTCAATCAAATGTGAACTAACGCCATAATCCGATTATGGCATTAATTCACAGTCGATTGAGAACTAAAGCCAGCACTTGAATGAGAACTTACGCCATATGGGGTAAGTTCACATTCAAATGAGAACTGATGCCATAACATGCTTTGAGCTTTGAAGCAAAGTTAGCATAGCAAGTAATTACCTAACAAAATCTCATCGAGATCTCAGAGACCTCAGATATTTCTCAAATGGAACAAGAGAAAATTTCTGAAAGAAAAAAAATGTGTTGATCCGTTTTCTTGTTCAGCCATTTGAACGTAATCATGAGTTAACAATATTATTTTCAAGGAATCTCACTGAAATTTGAAAATTGTGCTACACCTAATAATTAGGTGATCGTAGGTGCTTCGTTCGGAAAACTAGTTTTATAGACTCTGAAGTAATAAAAAAAATCGCGTTCTAAAAGCCGCAATTTTTTTTGGCAAACAGAGAAACAAAAAATTTCGGCTTGCTCCGCTCGCTTTCTAGTAGTACTGCAGTACACGATTTTTTGATTACTTTCAAATTGTGGAAAACTAATTTTCCGACTGAAGCATCTACGAAAATATTGAGAAACTTAGGTACTCATTCTGAAATTCAATACAAATATGAAAAATCATTACTTTTTTATTGATTTTTTTATTCGTTTAGAAAGCAACTTCATTCGATTACTTTGCAAAATATTATCAACAATTAAACGATTTCATTTCTTTTCCATCCTCGTAAATTTGTGCATAACACTGCCGAAAAAACGAAGATTTAAAAAATATCATCGAAAACGGATTATTTTCGATTCTGGAGCCAAAAACTGAGGGGACCGCGAAAGTATAAATAACAAAGAAATTTTTCCAAAACTTTTAAGTTATGAGCGTGACGAAAAAAGTTAAGAATAAGGCAAATGTGGGACTATTGGTTCTTATATTTGGTTTATAGTAACCCGTGTTTAAAATATTTGTGTTAACGCCCCCTTAACTAATAGAGCGTTCATCCTTTTTTCGTTAAACCATATATTTACCTACCTACATTATGTTCCAATATCATATTAAAATTATTTTGATTGCTGCGAGTGGCTTTAATTTACATTGAAATGAGTAGGTACTTGGGCCACTTCTTAAAATGAACTAACGCCATATTACTTTAGTTCTCATTCCAATGTGTATTTAGGCCATAATCGGATTATGGCGTTAATTCACATTTGAATGAGAATTAAAGCTATTATGGCGTTAGTTCATATGGCCTTCGTTCACGGCACCGATTAATCAGACATTTTCGTCATATAATTTATAAATATTTGAAATTTATTTAACATTTATTTTGGTGAAACAGAAAGGAAAATTTCCCTTTGCAAAATACAATTACAAATTTGTAATCAACAACGCTTGGTGAAACAACATTTATTCAGAAAATAACAAACTTTGTTAAAAACGCTTATGTAATTACAATTTTGAAAGTTGGTTTAAACAGGCCACAGGCAATAAAAGTAGGGAAGAGGAAACATCCATTGCTGGATTGATGAGGGTAGCAATTTCAAACAAACACTTACTATGAACAACAAGTTTAAACAAACCAGGAAAGCCTGCAATGCCCATATTCGACGGAAAAAATGTTTACATGACCAAAAATTAAGGCAAAAAACACTGCAATGTCCCAAAGGTAGTAAAAATGTTTGGTCATTTGTAAAAAAATATGAAGAATTCTTCCTCTGCTTCGGTCCCTACGCTCGTTGACAGTGACACTCAAATTTTTAACTCTCTCGCGTTTCGCGTAAGATTACTTTTTGCTTTTGCATTTGTTCAGCTAATTCCCAAAAAAGGCGAATCTTCTTCTCCCTCCAATTATCGTCCGGTTGCACCTACTTCCCTTCTTTCTAAGGTCATGGAAACGCTGATAAACTATCAGCTCAAGAAATATACCGAAGACTGAAAGCTTCTTAATGACCGGCAGTACGACTTCTGCAGCAACAGGCCCCCTGGTGATCTGATGGTTTATCTCACCGTCACCGAACAGTGGAACAAGTCTTTACATCGTTTTGGAGAAAGTAAGATTGTTGCACTTGATTTTTCAAAGGCATTTGATAAAGTCTGGCATCTTGCTCTTTTATTGAAAATGCGTGCTTTCGGTATCGATGAATCCCTTCTTCGTTGGATTAGAAACTTTCTTTCAAACAGTTCAATACAAGTTGTATTGGACGGATCAAGTCTGAAACCCATAACATAAAAATAGAGTAGCGCGACAGCTCTTGAAGAGCCAAGGCCTAAGTGGCTTACTCTCTTCAACAATTCTCTGAGTGCGTGTGAAGAATTGAGGGGACCTACAATTTAACGCCGATTCCGAACGGCAGAGTTGAGAAACACTTTTTCATGACAGATTGATACTCTTGGAAGATTTGTCAATTCTTCGCAAGAGGCAGTGCCCATGAAAGATGAAATAAAAACTATGGCCCGAGTAGGATTCGAACTCACGACGTTCTGCTTAGCAGCCAACACACTTAAACCACTTAGCTACGGGCAACTGCCCATAACATAACATAAATGGTGTAACCCAGGGCTCCGTTTTGCCTCTGACCTTCTATATAAGACCAAAATCCGTCCAAAGCTTGAGTACAACTCTCATCTCTGGGCAGGAGCTCCAACTGCATACTTAAGCCTCTTGGATGTTATTAAAAAAAGAGCCCTACGAATGATATCGGTGATAGAGATAGAGTTGCATTCCTCCCCTCAAACAATTCGCCCGTAATACTCGCGCTTCTAGGAATGCCCATCAGTTTACCCTTAACCCCATACTTCGGACGTACTCTCAAGTGGAGAGAATCTATCTGTAGCCGTACACGTACTACGTGAATGTGGAACTCTTTTCCACACTCTGTCTTTCCCAATCATTAGAATGTTCTCTTTCTTACAAAATACGGTGTCCCTAAAGGCAGCCATTCAGGGCCACTTCTTTTTTACTTCGAAAAACGAAATAGAGAGTGTTCCTACCAGAATCCGTTCAACGAATCGTACACGAGGAGGTGATTGTGCTTCTCATTGCAAGGACATCATAAAAATAATCATCAACGGATTCTCCGGAATGCATCCACTCTTATAAAAAAAAAGTCTACCGTCAAACTTCAACACAATTTTAATTGCAATGCAATGCAATGGGGAAATGTTCATTTGTAATTGTCGCAAAGTTTCAAAGTTTGGTATGAAAATCTTACCCGAAATCATATCTCATCGATGATCGATTAGAAGGATTATCTCCAAAACATTCCAAGGTGATAAAATCTTTCTTTCAGTCTGCTTATCCAAGTCCAAAAGCAATAAAACTAGTTCATAAAAAATTTTCCCAATAGACAAGACACATTTCGGAACCGAAACACCAGAATCCGCAATCTTTCCCAATCTGTTAAACCGTCATAACATTTTTGTATCGATATGATTTATGGCCAACAATAATTTATCTAAGGCCATCCTCAACTTATTTAAATTTCATCAAAACCCTTTGTCTACTAAAATAAACAACAATCTCCGCTCCATGATACTCCAATGCTCCACAACAGATTATATCACTCTCGTGCGATTGTTGAATCAACATTTTTATGAATCAAATCAAATTTTACGCCTTTTCACAAAACAATATTGGCTGGTTATTGATCATTTCTAAGCATTCTCAAACAATAAGAATTTGAAAACACAAAAAAAAATATTGATGATGAGGTTGTAGTCATTAAAAACGGGCCCCAGCCGGCCCACCCAAGATGCGTCCGCACTTAATGGTAATTGGGGTGCGGTATTGGTTCGATTCGTCTCAGCCAAGGCAACAACCTGCTCTATTCAAGTCTTCCCAAAAATGTTTTCAACTAAAAAAAGAACATATTGTATCTTATAGCTACATCTTGTGCGATAGCTAAATGAAAATATTTTGTTGTTTAACAAACGAGGCGACACCTCAACAAAGATCCCCAAAGAACATCCATTTCCACTTAACACAAAAATAAAGAAAAAAAAAACCAAGTTTCCGGATTCAAGTTTATTCAAGAAAATGTAAAACACAAGAAAAGATACAAAACAAAGCGCGCACCCAAAGTCAACCACAAAAAGAGACAAAGAGACACAAAAAAAGTATCTGAATGCCAGGGATCAGCAATATTTTACAGTATAATTCCGAAACCCCGCGTAGACAAATTTAACATAACTATTAAACATTTTAGGAACCTGAAAAGCTGACGCTGAATTTAAATTTGAGTCTGAGTTAGATGCTGAAGCTGAAGTTGAAGCTGGAACTCAAGCGTACAAATTTCAATCAATTTGAATGCAAATTTAATCTAATTCGAAACGCCCAATGTCCATTGAAACCGCATTCGGTATGTGATCATTCACCCGCTCTAACAAGGCTTCAATTCGATTCCAGTATGGGTCCAATCCAATAGACTGCGCGATTCAGTCTCGCAAAAGGTGGCAAAAACTACAAGTCGACCATCTTTCAAACGACGACGACGACGCGATGTCGACGGTGATATATCTAACCCCCAATCTGTCATCAAATGGGTGAAGTCAATCTCAATACCCAGAATTGCTGTGGCTGAAAGATCGCTGACTGCGATACAATGGAGAAAGAATGACCCGGATGCGAAGTGACCCTTTGACTTGATCCTCAATATCGCATCGCTAGGCAAGGACTTAATTCTCGTAAATGCTGTGTGTGTGCGGATTTATGGTATTTTAGCCTGCAATGCTCCTCTCAGCTATTTGGAGTTGCGCGCAAAAGGACACTCGCTCTTGTGTCGTAGGTGTATGAGATTTGTTTTTTTGTTGGAACGCCTTCTTCAAAATACAATCGGCAATGAAGCCCCCAGGCTATACACCAGAATGCAGAGAGCTAAGCGGACGCCCACGCCCAGCAAATTGAATGAATATAACTGCCTCTCGATTACTTGACTTTGTCTTGGGATCATGATGCTGGTGCTGGCTCTGACTGACTGGGCCGGCTGGGTTTGGAATGGAATGTGGCCCACGTCGCGTCGCGTACTGGGGTTGTTTAGCATCTAAAAGCTGCCATTGACGATGAAGTGGATGCAGCGTCACCATAAACATGGCACTATATGGCAGCGGAAGAGCTAGAGCATCACGATTTCTTGCGCGAATAAACGAAAAAGGAGTGCGACCGGCATTCTCCTGAGGCAGCGCCAATAAATGCAGTGGCAGGCGAAATTTCTGTGGCCCTGAAAAGGGGCTTGGCGGCAACATATATTGCCAAAACACTCCTTCCTCGAAAACAATCACAATTCTGCATTCAGGTTCTCTATTAAAATTTTCTTTTTATGGTAATCGACTTCATTACTGTTATTACATCCAAGACATCTACGGAGTTTGGAGTGCACACAATTCGACATTCACGCAGAGCTTGATGAGCTTCCGACGGAGTTTGGAGCTTTCTAATGAAGCAATAGGTGATATATCTCATGAGATATATGCGACGTCGCATTTGATGTTAAGACAGATAAAGATCAATGTCTCGAACTCTCTCAGGGAATCGAATTACACTCTTTATGCCTTGGGGCACTTAAACATGCAAATTTAACATTTATTTTGTAAATATGTTAATTCAATAATGTATGTGCGGCTGAGACTAGGAAATGGAAATGAAATCGAATTTTCATGAATTAAGAAGTGAACTTTGAAGTTCACTCTTTTGTCACACCACCGTTGTTTGTTTTGTGTTTTGACACTGTCATAAAACACCGAATGAGTTTTAATATTTGAATAGAATTCGCTGTTTTGGGTCGTAATGTGATTTGATGAGAGCTACCGAGGCTGGGGCTCGCAGTCACAGTCATCACTGTATATGAATGAACCTTGAATATGAATGGACGAAAATCCTGTTTATCTGGATTTTCTTCGAACTAATTGAAAATCCTAGAAAATGCTAACATCAGAAAAACTGTCTGACCTGCAGTCTGCAGTCAATTCTTTTATCAATCACCGCAGTCAAATGCATATGTCTATCACAACAAGCACAGGACTTCCATTAATCAACAGTGTCAAGAGTGAAAGCGTATAATAGCCATACGCACTGCGCTGCGACTTGCAAAATCCCAAATCACTTTTCCTGAAGGCATGCACGTCACACAGAGTTTTCAATAGATGAAACCATTGACAGCTTATAGATTCATTCTCGTGACGTAATTCATCAAACGCCACAAGAACTCCCGCTTGGCAGAGTAAAACAACAAGAACTCGAGTTCTATGTGAGCATCAGCCGTGTCTTGACTGATGCCAAAGTTAAACTTCGACTCCAAACAAAAATATTCATATTCGATGGGTAAATTAATTGCATTCGATTTTGCTGCACGAAATGGAACGTCGCGGTCGTCTTCGTCACATCGTTCCCGCCTGCACTATATGCAAAACGACGTTGCGTCGCCCGCTCTTCGGTCGGCTGGGATTCGGGATCCAGAACATCACATTAATGCAAGTTAAACGGAAATGATGTTTTTATTTATTTAGCCATATATTCTTCATCTCGGACATTTTTGTTCAGCAGCTCCTTCTTGACGGTGCGGCGCGCAGTGGTTGTCTCGCTGCGCGGAAACAAAAACCGCAGGGGTGTTTTTCGACAGTACCTACCTATATCCAATCCATCCATATTCCATATCCCATCATAACCCATATTGCTGCGCAGAAGTAGAAATCCCTAATAAGCTTGGAAACGGCGCGACGCCGGCCGTATACCAGCTCTCACTAGGTAGACAATATAATTGGTAGGATTCGAATGTGAATCCGGATTCCATTCCGATGTGATGCTGTTTCAGTTGCCTGTGCTTTTTGTTATTCGTTTTGACATTTAGCAATGGCCCACCTATCGCCTCGCACTCATACAAAGCAATTTCCAGCGAAAATGTAGCCAGCACTCATTTTAACATATTTCGTGAATTATGAAATTTATAATATCGTGTCTTGGGGGTGATCCAAACAGACACAGTATGGTGGCTTAGTTCGCAAACGTACCGGACGGCCGCTCGGCCACTCTCTGCTCCTCGGCACAGATTGAGGAATGTATTCGCAGCGGGGGTTGCCTGCCAATATTCAAATTCAAATGCGAGGCGCGACGATGGCGACGACGGAACGAAATCAACCGTCCGACACGTTGTCGGTCGTGTCGCTGGTTATAGGAACTTTTTTAGCTCGTTAAAGGAGCTTCTTGGACAAGCACCATTCCCGCCATCACCGCATACATTTCTGGGACATGGGAAACTATCGAAACAGAAATAATTATCCGCTGACTAAGCCCGCAACCAACCGTATGAATATAGTTCCTACCGAAATCGAATGTTTTTGCCTTTTTAACCGTCAAGGTGCGTAGCGTCCGAACCCTACTATTGGCCATTCATCGCGGTCGTTGGCGAGGCGAGGTGAAATTTAAACACTTGTACGCGAATGAACACAATTTGTACACATGAGAGGCGAATTAACACTTCTTATTGAGCCGTAATTGTAAGCGACTACGACACACTCAGCAGCGTCAGCATGCTCTCAAGTGTTGTCGATGCGACTCAGACAACGACGACGACGCACGGCGACGCTGACGCAACGATTGAGGGGTGTTTGGACACTTGCAATGCCAAAGCCCGCATAAATCATAAAAGCTGGTCGGGCCAGTTTGGAGAGTCCAACAGTCCGTTCCGCGACGGCAACGAGCGGTCCCCCACCGAGGAATCAGATATCGCGAGTTCTCTTACTCCTGTTAATGATTTTTGAAACATGCGGCAATAATGCATTTCGAAATAAATTAAGAGCCAAATCAAAAAATTGTGTCTTGCAAAAAGGAATACGCCCGTCTACGTCGCTACGACTACTAATTTGCCTGGGCGAACGATAAATAAAATTCTTAAGCGAACATCGCTACTGGGATTCTATGGGCATTGGACAGCAGTTAGCAGTCAGCCGTCGTATCGCAACAGCACATTCGCTGCTGGACGGACCACTTGGAGCTGGGCACTGGGGTTTGGACTTGAACTAAGACGAGAATGATTTTTATTGCCACTGCGATTCATGTTAGACGTGCGTACGGTTGTCGCTCTGTCTATGCTGGTTATACTGGTGGTGTTTTGAGCTTCTGGTTGTGCTGAGCTACCTCGCTGTGCTGTCGTAGTTTGTCGGTCGATTGGCGGTATATCAGCCTTAGCAGTTGGCACAGAAATGGAATGCAAATAAATGCAGTGCGCATGCTCATGCGTGTAGTACATGCGAATTGGCCTATTCAAATAGTTAATCTTAAGGAATACATTTGACTTTGCTTATAGAGGAAGATGTTGGTGTCGATTTTTGTGTCGAGATTGGGTGAAGGCTACATGGGGACCTCCACCTTGTTGAAGGTCCCGATAAATTATACCCCTAGTTGGGTAACTCAGTGGAAGATGAAATGGAGAACTCACTTAACGAAGACGATGTGTTGCCGTTGTTGAAAAAATTGGACAAAAAGTCAGTGCAAACATTTTGATACCGACAGCGGTTTTTACAGCCTTGAAATGGTAGCAAAGAAGATGGGTAAGACGGTAAGTGAGGACGACACCAAGTTATTGATATCAAGAAGCAGACATTCAACAACGCCGATTTCCTGCTGCACTGCATAGAAGGAGCATGAAGAGCTGCTCGTGAGATCTAGGAGCAAAAAAGGAGAGAGGAACGCCGGCTTCTCAGGAGAAAAAAAAGGGAGCATGAGAAGCGTCAGTTCTCAGATCGATGATGTTGAGAGAGCCAACAGCAGAAATTAAGTTCGGAGGTTTTACCGGAAAGTCATCGGGCAAGAACCGATGCATGCCTGCAGAGATAACCAAGGGAAAATCATAATATTAGAATCGCATTCAATGCTGGGGATTTGGAAAACCCACTTCTGTAGACTGTATAACGGCGACGACGAACAAAATCCCGCCGTCAGGAAGGAGCCTTTTATCGGACACGATGACAGCCAACAATTCCGTGAACCCGACCTAGAAGAAGTGAAAACGCGACAATATCCCGGCAGAAATCCAACAAAGCCGCTGGAGCAGATAGTCTAGCTGCCGAGCTGTTCAAGGCAGCAGTTGACGATCTAGATAGGAGCATGCACCAAATCATCTGGAAGATATGGTCGGAAGAATGCATGCCCGATCAATGGAACCAAAGCATTGTTTGCCCCATCCTGAAAAAGGGAGATCCTCTAAACTGCGCCAACTACAGAGGAATCAGCCTACTTAACATCGTCTACAAGATCCTCTCTGCCGTAATATGTGAACGTCTGAAGCCTTTCTTTAACAATCTGATTGGTCCTCAGCAATGTGTCTTCAGACCATGAAAGTCAACCATCGACGAAATTTTCATTTTGCGGCAGATCCTGGAAAAAACCTATGAACTCCAAATCGATACTCACCACCTTTTCATCGATTTTAAGGCCGCGTATGACAGCATCTACAGAGACGAACTGTATAAAGCTATATTTTGGCATCCCTGCCAAGCTCGTTCGCTTGTGCAAAATGACGATGGAGAACTCGCTCTGCTATTATAACACGAGCAATAACACGCCGAGATCAGGCGAAGAATCATTTTTGCCAATAGCTGCCTGCTTCCGCAAGGACAACGTAACTGAGTAGTAAGTTCATCCCAATTGGCCTTTTGTCCAGTCTAGAACTGAGTGAAAGCAACGCCTTAGATGGCTGGCGGCCTCTGAAAATGTTGATTGAGTATCAAACAGTGTCAATGGAATCCCGGAAGCCACTTGGCGCATTCATTCTTCTGAAAACAAATTTTTTGTCAAAACACCTTTTATGAGCCAATAATAAAACAAAAATCCCGTTATATTTAAATGGTCAATTCCAAAATTGCATAATTGCATATGAAACCAAGGAACCCATCCAATATGCTATTCATCACGTAAGCCCGATATAACTTTTGATCAAGATTAAAATTTAATCGTTCGACGAGGCTGTTAATGGCCTATTTAAGTACCACGGCAATATAACTGTTGATGGGTGTTATTGACTTTGTCTCTTAAGCCCGGCTTACAGTGAAACCCAAGATTATCGAAAGTTTTAACGATGTCATTTCTTTCTTTCTGGTGATCAGGGCAAATCAGGAAAACAATGAACACATCGGTTTCTCGCTTTAGTTGAATCATAAAGATAAAACAAAATTCAAAAATAACTCGACTCCGAGGTAATTCTTCTCTAAAGATTTCAACTACCTTCTATTCGAAATATAAGAGTCTCGAATGATAGCGGAAAATAATGCGATGAATCGGCAACGACGACATTTGGATATGTTTGGGGAATTTAACCATTTTGTAGATTCATTAAACTACCTCTACAGCGAATTCCACATTATTTAGAAGTTAGAACCAATAAAACTTTGATATACAATCCAGATAAGAGCTGATGGAATTATTCTTTTTTTTATGGTCGACGAAACAAAAACTGTGTTGGCTGACATTCTATTTGTGTTTATTGTTTTTTTTTTCGGAAATCAAACATCTGGGAATTGACAGAGGATGATAGTGAGTTGGCCCGTGCGCGATGTGTGGCTTAGGTACGCTGACTTCTAAGGTACTTCCCAAGTCATAAGGCATTAAAGATTGTCTCGTATCTCAAGACTTATTTGAAGAGGGAGAGATCTCTTAAATCAACAAACAAGATGTCATAATAATAACAGCAATTGTCGCCGCCGACACAAATACGACGGGAATCCCCTCGCCCTACGTTATTTGTACTCCAAACAAAAAAAATTATGAAAATGTGCGAAATGTCACGTTCATGTTGTGGTGTTTGACGTAAAATCTCTAACTTGACAAGGTCGGAACATGAGGTTTCAATAGTTTGACTTATGTAGGCGAGATTCGGAAATTTGATAAGAGGTGTTTGCTGATATTTTGAATCCTATACAAGGGAGTCACAACAAATCGAAACTAGATTATGAAGAACCTTTGATCAACTTATGAATAAATTTGCGAATGTAATTTTTTTGTCATCGCCTTAGATGCCCTGTCGCTCGTAGCCCTTATCGGTTTGCCATACAGCTGTAAAAGTACGGCAGATTCTTAAATTGGCACCTTCTACTTTTTCATCGATTTCAAGGCTGCTTATGACAGAGGAAGACCGCACTGTTAGAAGAAAGTCTCAATCTTGTAGGGAGGCGCTAGCATTCCATATTAAAACTTCAACAACGAGAAAGCAATACTTCTTTAACTTCCTCATATGTTGAAATTAACATTTACTCCCACGCACGCAAATCGCTTAACAAATCGATTTCCCTAATGATCTCCCATAATGCATTTCATATTTCTCAAAGACACACACACACACAGCCTCTTAAGCCACAAACAAAGCAAAGCACTACACCAATCGATTAAATGACATCAAGTGACACATGTAACTCAATCGTATTTTAATGGCCGATTAACAATGGCAGCATCCACACCAATTTTCAATTTGAATTCCAATCGATAATCGATAATAATAAAATGTGTTACCCCAACCCCACACACTAGACGAAATTCAATTCAATTGTAATTACTCTTGTTTCGAAACAATTAATAGACCATAGATGGCGGCGCGGACGGCTGTTCGAGGTGCAGTGGATTGGTCCAATCACATAAAAGACAAGGAGACGGAACTATCCACAAATTCATAGCTTGATTGCACAAACAAAGGAGCAAACTTGTTCTTTCAGTCTAGGTCTGGCTTGAGCACCCGACCAACCTATACGCAACACATTCCTATACAAAAAGCCTTATTGTTGGACGTGTGGTATCTACATGGTGAGTTGTAATGGTCTCACCAGATCTACTGCAGCTTGCCTCTTGCACCTTTAGTGACGACGACGCACGACACTGCCGCCCCCGTCTACAATTTTTCGTCTTCATCACTTCGGTCTCGGTGTGTATTGTCGTCACAGTCAGTGGTGGCCTAGAAACGACCGGCCGACAACTTCTGTCGTATTCGTCTTTTTGGGGCATAAAATCCATTGCTCACATATGTTTAACTGGTGTCCATTGATGAGATGATTGTGTTAAATGTACAAACTGTGAACATGGATTTCATTTCAGTGTCCAATAGAGGGCGACAAGAGAAATTTTATTGCCTTGTGAAATTTGCGCCTATGGCCGTGTAGATTGAAGATTAGGCTGTGCATATATAAGTGGCGAGTGGCGAGGGCAATCCATTTCGATAGCACATTTGTGCCCAGGAGACTCGATCGCATGGACAAAATGTGCTATAAAAATACGAGATGGGTTTCCTTGTTTTGCCTGAGGTTATAGTGAAATAAAACATTCAATTCATGTATTTTTTCATGCAATCTGAAATTTTGTGTATTATTTTCCTTCAAAGGAAAATTCAAATCAAATGCTTTTTAGGGACGTTTCAAGACAGTACTTTCTCAGATGCAAGAGTACAAAAAAGCCTCTTTAGACAGCCACTCCCAAGTTTTTGGTCAAAAAGCCAATCCGCAACTTGCTAAAGTTGAAACAAATTGATTGCGGCCGTAATCTAAAATGTGTTCCACTCAACAAGCCTTTGGGATAGGATACGAAACCAGGGTGATGTCAAGCAACGACTTTAAGTGAACGAGTCTGAGGCTCGCGCTAAACTGAGTGGGCGTCAGAAGCGCAAAGTATCTTGATAGCTCCAAAGCAGCCAAGCACTGTCCGTAAATCAATGTGAAATATTTAATTCTTTATTTAGCCAAATTATTTTAATATTGGATGGTGTTGAAATTTGATTCCAGGGCACAGCCATCAGGAATTTCCTCACACACACGCTCTAGAGATTATACAGGGACAGAACCCTTAGAAATTCCGACAGCAATTGGGCGCACTGAGTAATTGATTGACAATAAGAACATAAATACACTCATGCATGGGTTCTGGACGTTTGCTGCTCTTTGCTCATCCGGTGAATGAGTTTTCCCACCATTGAATGCGCTCACTTCATTGCACTGACAAATTGCCCGCCAGACAATCGTCAAAGGCGCGAAGGCCCCATTGTTGTGCGGTTATGGAGAATGTCATCATGGTTGTTTTTCGTCTTTGTTGCTCCTCGCTTTTTGTTGGTACAAGCGCGACTCAGAAGATATGGAACACAATGGACAGCAAACACCTTAATCTGACAGCTCTCACGCAATTATCGAATCATTCAATTTGTCAGGTGACACCTTGTGAAGGCGCATTTGTCCCAGACATGTCTCACACACTAGCCAGAGCCGCATAAGGGATAATTAATCGATTGCCTTCTCAAAAAGGAACATACCAACCTTTTTGAACATGAAGTTATCGCGATCTGACAAAATGCGCGTAGATAGTCAATTATTTATCCTCTCTATATGTTCGTCGAAAGGAAGTTGGGTGTCGAAAGGACATTTATCCATTTAGTCGTCTTTGCGCGGACGGGTCGCGGCCGGCAAGATGACAAATAGACTCATCCATTAAGGAATGCCGATTGACATTGACCCAAAAAAGGAAAATAAATAAACGTCAAAACCACGCGCACAGCGGATTAGAATGCAAATATAAGCACAGTCCTTGGGTAAAAAACACAAGAGAAGCAACGTCAATAATGAAAGGGAAGTTTCATCATCGGACAAACATAGAAACTATTAGAACCCAAAGGTAAATTAATTAAAAGGTTCCTGAAGAGATAAGGAACTGAAATAAATCACACGTTCTGGTCGCCCGCCGCCGCCGTCGATGGAGTCGTGGTCACACATTCATTCGGTTCAGACCTTTAGACCTACAAGTAATTATGGTGGCTTGTTGGAAAATAGTTAAAGGTAGGTACACATTGCTGGATGAAGAGGTGGGCAGAATGGAAATTAGTTGCCATGTCAGAACAAATAAGGAAATTACCTGGCCCAACCCGACTTCGACGACCAAGTCAAAACGAAACACATTGAGATGTGGTTGCATCCCAGGTTCGGCCACTTGAAATTGTAAGGAAAGCTTATAAGTACAGTGCATCTATCGCTGACCGATTTGCGATAGCTATCGCATATGGATGGATGTGGTCAGGTATGGTGTAGTAAGTCAGTCATCGCGGTGCCTGATCGTGTTCGATCGGTTCGGCGCGAGGCGATATCTGAACTCAAAATCAGAATAACTCTCTCGAAGCTGGATCCAACGCGCCTTGCCATTGCAATATAAAAATACAAACAGATTCATCTGAGGGCAATTTGTCGTCAAGTCCATTATACCATATAAGCTAAGTGATTGCGAGAAGGTACGAATATAGATTTTCCCCTGTCCTATGTCCAGATCAGGAGTCCATATATTCTCAGAGAAACAATGTCCTCGCCCTCTCTTCTTCAAAACGAATCCGATTTTAGCAAGTGATAGTGTCAACTAAAAGGTCCATTCATCTTGCAACGCTATAGCGTGCTTATATGCAGATTGGAGATAGGTACTGCGATATGCAGCGAGATGTATTGGTTTGTTAGGTAAACCGATTCAATTTGAATGTGAGGTTGTTTTTGTAAGCGGGCTGTAAAAAGGATGCCCAACGAAATTACTGTTTAGGCGCTGATTTGATTTGATCTCTCCTAGATACTTGAGAAAAATATCTACAACATGAAGCCCTTAAGGAATGTGTCTTTTGCGATATAGCACCGATTTCATTGTTAAGTGAATAGCTTAGCTACCTCGTTTTTGATCGCACAAACTACATTTGCCTCTATGTAAGAGTAGCTCTTGGCTAAAGGCCTGCTTCTCAAACCTTTTTCAACAAAAAAGTCAGCAAGTTTTCAAATGCCAACACTTGAAATGGCGCCCAATGCAGGCAAATCGAAACGAGCAAGTGAAGAAACACACTAAGTCCTTGTCAAACCTCATTTTGCTGTTGAATGTCTTCTCCACTAGACTCGCTTAAGCTATCCAGACCTTGCCCTTGGGCTTTAAGAATGATATGTGCTGAAACCAAACCCCGTCGCAACTTCCATACAGTGGGTGAAATGAATCCGAGATGCTTAAGCGTCGTTCTTCATTGAACTTGCGACATTTATCGCGTGTTGTATCACTTGACACGTCAGCCATAATTTCCACACACTTAAAATGAAACAAATGTCATAAACAAATCTGCAGCTGGTGAACTTTGGCACTGCATCGCCTCATGCCGCCGCTCCAAAGCCGCCTCAAGCCACTGATCCTGCTGCTGTTGTTGCTGCTGCAATTCTATGTGGTTGCCGGTTGCTGGAGTACAAAATGTAGCTTCCTTATCGAATCACAATAATCGCACCGCAATAAAATGTGCACGCAGATAACCTTTATTACCCCCAATCAGCCCAGTGTGCTGGCAGGCTTGCTTCGACAAAAAATATATTTAACACGCAGAGATGCCACACTAGACTTCGCACACAGTAAATTGTTTCAATTTGTGGGCCCCTGACTTGTCAACTAAATGACTCACAAGACCTCTAATTGAACGGCCTATCGCAATCAATATAAACATGTAAGTTAAGTCTCCCTATAGGTAGATTGGAGTGCTCCCTTTAGTCGTCATCGAGCCCAAGGTCCTAAGCCGAATATGAATATCAAGCCAAAATAAGAACCCCTTTCCCATGGCTCCAAACCAGCAACACGTCGGCGTCACAGCAACTCATAAGCCCTGCACAGCACGCATTTCCAATTTAATGTCTTTTGGTGAGCAACAGCGCGAGGAGAGCATAACATCACGATATGGGGGAATGCGCGACTTAATGCGACTCGAAACTGTACAGAGACTTACAGATATCTAAAGCGCGTTGATATGTGATAGGTCGGACATACATCCCAAGAGCTTATGGCATTTGTATAAAGACATCAAGCCCCAGATGTCAGCTGGAGATACGTACTTAGTAGCTGTATCACCTCCAATGGAGAGATACACTTTCAGCGCCAACACCATTTAGACGGGGCGCATTCCATGGATAACTCGCTGACTTTGTGACTTCGATGTAGGCTCCCCCTCTCTCTGCCAAGCTGCAGATAGATAGATAGATATATCAGTGATGTGACTGTTGCAAACAGCCCATTGAACCGGCATCTAATGCGAATGGCCTATGTTGGCCGCTGCGACTGCTGCGGTGGCGGTGCGGTGCGACTGAAATGTTAAAGGTAAATAAATCAAGCGGCTTCCAACTTTAATCACGATCTCTTAAATTAAATCGGTACACATCTCCGCATCACTAAGTCACTTGGCGGATCGGATGCGGATTGCGGATAGTGATGCCTGATTCATGATTCCTGAGCTCTGAGCTCAGCTTAGATGACCGAGACGACGACGACGAAGTGAAGACGACAGCGACACGATGCCTGCCAATGATGATGTTGATGGCTGCTTTGACTGCTCTGAGTAGTACGGTGTGCTCGCGCTAAAATGACATGCACGTATATTCTTTTAGTGCGATGATGTGATGGACAATCTTTTCTCGTCGTGGTCAGTTCGGCCTTAGCGCAACGCAGTTGTCCAACTTAAACGATTTAAATGCGAATGAAGTGAAGTTTCGCCAAATGCGATTAAAAGTTAACTTTTGCGTATGCGCATATAAGAACGAACGCATGCGGTAATTTAATGCAGCTTATACCTACATCACAGTTAACTTGCGCGACGTGTTGGTTGGTCCATGGTCGTGCAGATGTGCGCATGGCTTTCGCTGCGAGGGGAAATGGGTAATTACCGTATCGGAATAAAAGTACACAAGTCGCACATCCGTCATGGGCTTTTTGCACAGTTCGCAGCTGCCCGCCAACGGCTTTGCTTGTGACGAGTGAAAATCAAATTTCGAAAATCAAAAAATTTCTCGATACACTGTAACAAATTCTTGTTTAACGTTTAAGTCTTCAGAACAGAACTTTAAGGCAGTTCCCATTTTATAAGCATAGATTGACAATCTGTCAGTGAACTGATAGAAGTCGGCGTTGGATTTCCACCTCAGAGGTGCGTTTTTGCGCTGACGATGGTTGACTATAGTTTTTGTGTCAAAAAAAATGGTTGATGTGTCATAGTTGAAATAGTTAGAAATAGTTGAAATAATCCAAAAACGCTTTTTAGTTAGGTTTGGTTGAGCTGTCAAACAAGAAAAACAAAAACAAATCTTTTGAGGTTACATTTTTCTTTTCTTTTGATCATATTATTGAAATGGATAAAGAGATAACAATTTTCGTTGCTCTAAATTTATTGCAAAAATTCAAGAACGATCTTGATATGGTAAGTTTTTGAAGAAAATTAAAATAAGAAAATATTTATTTATCTTTGAACAACCCACAGCAAGAAAGGCAAATGCAATATTCGAACTGAAGTCCACCCTCCAAGATGAAATCCTCAAGCTGTTCCAAGTAAGCCAGCTCCTGATATTCTCCTAATTGCTGCTTCCAGATTCGCTGAAAAACTATCAATAATCAATTCAATATCTATTTCGTGCTTTTATATAAATAAACGGAGAGTCTTTATTTTCTGATACTAATGAAAAAAATGTTTTATTGTCGACAGAATACATAAAAGCAATAATAACAATAAGGACTTCGACTTTTTCTTGTGTCTCGGATTATCCGATCAAATTTTTGATACGTCCTTCGGTGCCGAATTTGTTCTCATGTTTCTTGCTGATTGTCTTCCTCAGCTGATGGCTTCGTCCTTCTCCTTCGCCCTTCTTCGGCTTCCAGCATTGCGTCGACTTCGGTCAGCTGAGCTTGACTTCGATAGCTGAAGCTGCATCGATGGCGTTTGAGGACTTTTCCCGCTCTTCGTTGAGTTTACGAAGGAGTTTCTTGTTCTCCAAACGATGAGCATGTGCAATTTGTTCGACGACCTAAAGAATACAATAAACGTTAAATGAGATCTGTTTGGAGATGAAAAACCTTACCTCAGATTTCTCCTTCAGCCTCTCCTGCTCGGCGTTTTCGCACATTTTGTGCTCCAGTTGCTTCTCCACGTTCCACAGGTTTAAGTTTGCCTTTCGTGCCGACTGACGTTCGACAATCATCTGCTCATGGGCAGCGGCCAACTTGGCCTCCAATTTTTGGTACTGCTTCTCGAGTAGGTATATCGCCGACGCTCTTCGGTCGTTCACTGAACTTCTCAGCCATGTCCTCCCGAAATAGGGATGTTTGCGGATCGCAGTGTAGTCAATTCGATTGGAAGGGATTGTGACCAGGGAGAGATTGAGATTCTTGAAATTGGTGCTGACTTTTAAGTCACTTGGAAAGGCGATCATTTCCTTGGCGTGACTCTCCTCGCAGTGACTGAGGATTTTCAAGTATGTCTCGTGGACATTGTGGCATTGTCCTCGTGAAATGGTGTGACTTCGCAGATGAGTTCATAGCCTATAATACCCATGGACCAGAAGTCACAGCTGACCTGTAAGTAGTTTTTAGCATCAATGTTTTGTTTAAAACTCGAGGTTTGAAAGAACTTACGCTCTGCTGGGATTTGGTCAATCTACAATAGGAAACTGTCTCGAGCAGTTCTGGAGCAATGTAATCAGGAGTTCCAACCGGCGAGGAACTGTTCACATGCCCGTCACCATTCAAGGCACCGGGATTTCAAAAATCTTCCAGTTTGATGGCGGTCGATTAGAATGTTTTCCGGATTGATGACGCGATGGACATAGCCCATGCAATGGAGAGCATGAATTTATGAAAATTATGAAATTATGAATTTATGAATTTATTCTGATTTTGAAAACAAGAGGATTCCCTTCGGATTTTAAAACCAGAATGTTTTTACGAGTACACACTACACTACACATTTTGAAACCAAAAAAAAAAGTGCACGAGAGAAATTTACTCATGATTTGTTTACGTTTTTCTAATGAAGTTCCTTTTGCAAAATCTCCGGCGAAATAAAGTTCTTTTTTTCTGATATTTTAAAATTTATAAGGGGAACCTTATTTTCTTTATTTTGTAATGAAATAATTGAACACGAACACAAATACTTTGATTGTAATTAAATTTGCGGAAGTACGGATACGGACGACTACGCGGTTGTAAAAAATGCAGATTCCAGATTGACAAACGCAATTATACAAAAAAAAAAAAACACTTTGACACACCAACCACTTTCAACTCACCTCCTGAGATGGATTGGAAATAGTTAGAGATAGTTACGATTTGACACATCAACACAGACCGCAAAAACGACAATTGTGATTACGAATCGTAACTATTGGCGTGCAAAAACGAGAAATAGTCAACCATTGTTGATTATAGTTGATTATAGTCAGCGCAAAAACGCACCTCAGAGTCCAACTATATGATAGGCGAAGTGTCAAAACTGAACGAAACGATTCCGATCTGTCTCACCTTCGGAACGAAACGACTATATCAGAAATTGATCTTAACTGCTTTGCGTAGGTTCCATTTATCTTCTTGGTGCAGTTTTTCTTTCAGTGTATCAAGTTGAAACACCAAATCAACATATTTCAAAATTGGCACGAATGAAATGTGGCGGTAAAAAAAAATCTTCAAAATCTTCACTACAACAATTTCCTTTATTCGAATGCGCCGTTGAGAGCGGCCACCCAGGGTGGGCACTGGGTACTGACGATCCCGATGCTGATATGATTATGATACACTAGCATCGAGTTATCAAATCTCCAGATTTCGCCTTTCAATTTCATTTAAATCATCGTAATCAAAACAAAAATTCTGTGAAAACGCACTTAATTAAAAAAAACGGAATTCCAGACAGTCATCCACCATCAGGTCCATTCCATCATCATGCACAAGACGGAGACGAAGTCACCAGATAAAATTCCAAATTCCGTGGACATCAGTGGGCTAAATATGCCATGTGATAGCGAGATTATCCGCGATGTTGAAATGTTAAATTGAATCGCAAGCGCGATGACGATGACGAAGATACGATGATGAGATCGAGATGATGAGGATGATGCGGTGGCAGCGGCAAGTCCAAAGTCTGATGATTGCGAAATGCCTCAGTCAACTGCGACTGCTGCTGCTGCTGCTGCTGCTGATGATGCCTGCCTGCTATGGGGGAGACTGGGCGCGAACAATAATTTGACAGTGGAGTGAAGTATGGTGGTGTTGGTGGGCTCAAAAGTCAGGCCTGGGTATATGGTGACGATAACAACTTGCTCCGCTGGCTCAGTTATTGGGATAATGATTATGATGATGATTGTTGAGGGACAAGTAATCCGCAGAATAAGTTGAGATTTAAACAGCCCCGATGTTCAATGAATCGTGTAAGCATGCTGACCCAGCTTCATCAAATTTATAATCAAAACGGCCATGAGCCATTGCCGATCGTCTCGATTGTAGATTGTCGATAGCCGAACCCAAACTCCAACTAGAACCCCCTGTGAAGAGGATTGGCTTTAATTGATTTTGACATGTGACAAATCTTTCACTGGTGACTTTGTTCGATTGAATGGCGGTTATTGGCCACAAGAGAGGGAGGCAAACTGGACCATCCAGAACAAGCAATGTACGCGCACCAGATAGTGCGAGATCTTGCATCGATCTTTTCTTCGCAGTCCAATTGATCGGATCAGGATCGCAATCGTGATCATCGTATGTTGGAATGTTTGTTGATTGCGATGGCGACGAACATAACATACCGAGACGGCCGCCGCACCGACCGGATCGACCGGCACTGCCCTCATCATATTCGGTTCGATGGTTTATCGGCACTTTTGAAACGATTTTGCGTTTGTTGTGCGTCGTCGTCATCGATTCTCGATTAAAACATGTCGCTTCAACAGGGTGGTATTTTGCTTGTGTTCATTCTCAATGCTACGCTTCTCCACAAATCGCAAACCAAATGAACTTCGAGGACGAAATAATGCTGATGATTATTATTTATAGGTCTGAAGGTACCTTTGCCTATAACCTATAAGTCTTGTCTATGCGTCAACCCGCGAAATAATATTTATACCTGAATGAGATATTTTTATTTTGGTTTAATTTATAAACTAGATTTTGCCGCTGCTGCTCCGAATATCGGGTTGACACAACCAAGGCGACCAACTGTCAAATTTCTCATATGAATGCATGCGGCGATGATATGTTATTCTGGATGTCAATTGGGTTAACAGTTGATATGTTGAAGTAAAGTTCTGTTGAAATCTGCGAAAGCCGATAAGGTAATTAGTTTGTAGGTTCTGGTTTTGAGCTTCAGCGTTGTCGGTAAGCTGAACAGGATTCCTATAAGGATAAATCTCAATTCTGCAGGTTATTGAATCGGCCGATGGCATTTGGATGAAAGAATTTCTCTGATGTCTGACGTGACAAACCAACTGTCACTTGGAATAGTTGATATTCTGCCTCTCACTTACAATGTAGCTATCGAGTTTGAGTTTGTTATGAGGTTACATGCCGCAGGCTGAACCTAAATGTGAGCGAGGATTAAATAAAATATAAAAATCACTTTAACGCATCCCCATAGATACCTTTCAGTCTTTGCTAACACATTTCAAAATTGATCCCTCAAAACCGTCACGAAACGCCCGTCTATGACACAACAGGAGATATTTATGCGCTCAACTTATTTCTTTCAATGGTTGATATGGCAATGCCACCAAACCTTGAGCAGATTATAAAATACAAATAAAGGTTTGACTGTTAAAGTCCAATGAATACTCAAGTCAGGGTGTAGGAGTCCCGCATCATAGGATATTCGTAGTTTAATCGGTTGCTGCGCTCCCAGATTGCCAACATAATTTATAGCCATCAGTGACTTACACATTTCCCGCGGGCAAATGTGTCGCTTGATAAATAGGCAACTAATCGCGACATGCACTCTATAAAGTTCTCTAAAACTGTTCGCCGGAAGCGTAATGGAAAATTGAAAACCAAACATGTAAATATAGTAAAATACCAACCGCAAAGCACAGCAAGAGCACAGACAAGTCAATATACAAATACGAATGGCTCTAGGATCCATCACTGGTGGGTCGCCAACATCGCCCCGGCGGCGGCCGGCGCGTCGTGCGGTGTGGACATTAAGAGCCAATAATTAATTTGACGGTTTGAAGGCAGTTCCCATTTACACACGGGACATAGTCAACCGCCTTATGGCTCATTGAGAGATGGTCAGGATCTCCGACTGACTCTCAAGTAAAAATAACTTAAAACAAAACAAGACTCAAATGAAGTAAAAAGAACCAAAAAGCCCAAAGAAGACAACAAAAAAAAAAAAAAAACATCAAAATCAGAAAAAAACAACAAACTTGAAAAAGAACAACGATCCCCGTAAGCCGTAAGGTTAAGCCGTGACAGGAGCAAGAAAAACCTGACAAGGAGAATGCAACTTTGCGGGCATGTGTTTCGGTGTTGTTAAGTAAATTTCCAAAGGTGTCAGAAAACATCTTGTCGGAATTCATCTAACAAGAAATTTGGATTTTTGTTCTCATGAGCCGCTGCTGGCCGCTGCTGCTGCTGCTGCGAGGTTCGTGTTGTCGTGTTCGAATTTGCGAATTCGCGCATTTCGCTCGTCCCCCAAAAGCGGAGCGAGTTACCTGTGTGAGCTTGTTTGCTCTGGGTGTCTTGCATGTTGTTTGATCCTTGTTTCTTACAACCCAGAGTCTAGTTATTACGGTGCAAGCATTTGGGTTGGGCATACTTAACATACTATTCCCATTAGGAGCTCGCATCGCCAAATGGGACTTCATTCATATACCTCACCACCATTGGATTCCATAAGTCTGCTCGCAACACTTATAATATGTAAGAAGTCTTGTCGTATTGTGAGCGATCGACCGCAGCCAGCGACCGAAATCGAACCCCTAGCCGCAGCACATGCGCTGAATCGAAATTACTTTGGCACACGTCACTCTCTATAGTCGCGATAAAAGAAAGGATCTTATTAGTTGTCGTCGAAATTTGTTTCGTCTTCTTCTTCGTCTGCCCGCTTTTGGGATTGTCATCAACAACCATATTGGATTGTCGTCAAGTCCGTCTCGTTTAAAACCGATACTTATCGGCATTCCAACAGCACAACAGATCCAAAGATATTTTGTTCGCTCTGTTCCGCACTCCGAGAAGAATTAACTGACCGCCCGCGATAAGCGATCTCAACTTATTTGTGACGACAAATCTTTTCGCCCTGCCATCGAATGGAATTCGTCCTCTCGATAATAATGATGATGGTGGTGATGCTGATGACGATGACGCGCGGTCTTAAAGTAGCCTTCGAGAGGAGGCTTTTGCAATTTCAATTTGCAAAGTATGCGATGCCGAGCGATGATGCAAGAAGAAATTTTATTCGCTGGTCATAAATCCTGCAGCCAACAAAAGAAGCTAAAAATGTTGATTTTTTTGGATTCTTTATTTGGTCGCTGAGTGAAAACTGAAAAGTAATTCGTTTTTGGGACTTTTTTCGGTTGGATGTTTGGCAATAAAGATAAGTCAAACATATTTGATTATTTATTCATTTGCGATAGCGCTTGAATGCTCTGCTTGTTTTGTCTCTGCTTATGGATGGGTCTTTTTGGGTCTTATTCGAATTTGGCCTTGTGACAAACGATGTTCTCTTGTGAATGGGTGGTGTTGGTGGCGGTTTTTATTAGGCAAACAAAACCAAGATGAAAAATAATTTAAGGCTTTTAAACTCCAGATAGAATTTATTTGAATCAGTCTGCTAAATCGTGCATGCAATAAATATGTCATCCTGAGTGTTATTGTATTCAAACCAACACAAAGGCGGCAACAAGAGGCCTAAAATCTGCCAGCTATAGTCACTAAAGTGACTTAGTGGAACGAAACAGACACCCCTCTCTTCTCCCTTTGAAAACTTGGGCTGAAGAGCTTCTGTGAACAAACCAAAAAAAAAAAAAAACCTAAATCGGCGATGCCATCCAGTTTCGAACAATACAGCTCTGCAAAGAATTTCACTTGAAGATTGCTCTGTGTTCGTCCGAGTCAGATGTCCGACCGCAACTAGAGTCTGTTCGCGAAGATCACTCTCAATCTTCTACTATTCCCAAAGCGCTTGAGTAATGAAGAATTTTAGGGACCCAAATTCTATGCTGATTCTGCTGAGTGCATATATTTACTTACTTAAGATGGCGCTACAGTCCGCTGTGGACTTGGGCCTCAAACAAATTGCTGTCTCCAATTTTGCACTCCAAGTTGATTGAGGTCCCCTTCCACTTGTGTGCGCCACGTGAGTCGCAGTCTTCCTCTCCTTCTACGACCCTCGGGAATAGTGTCGAAGGATTTCCGGGCTGAAGCATTGGTGTCCATTCGCTCTAAATGACCGAGCCATCTGAATCTCTGGACCTTGACACCTTTGGCACACGGGGCCAAAGATGATCCAAGGACTTTCCTCGCGAAACAGCCTAAGGCTGTGTTCTTCCCATTATATCAATATCATCGGCGGCGTACGCGAGAAGTTGAACAGACTTTTGGGAGATAGTGCCTCTGGTGTTGACGGTGGAGTTTTGCACTATCTTCTCAAGAACATTGTTAAAGAAATCGCATGACAGTGCTTCGCCTTGTCTGAATCCTTTTTTGACATCGAAAGATTCCGTAAGCTCGTTGCCAACCTTGCCGGCGCAGCGTGAGTTCTGCATCGTCATTTTGCACAAGCGAACGGTCTTAGCAGGGATGGCAAAATATAGCTTTATACCTACAGTTCGTCTCTGTAGATGCTTTCATACGCGGCCTTAAAATCGATGAAAAGGTGACGAGTTTCAACTTGGAGGTCATAGGTTTGTTTTTCCAGGATCTTCCGCAAAATGAAAATTTGGTCGATGGATGAATTTCCTGGTCTGAAGCCACATTGGTAAGGACTAGTCAGATATTTGACGAAAGGCTTCAGACGTTCACATATTTCGGCATGGATATTGTAGGACATGTTAAGTAGGCTGATTCCTCTGTAGTTGGCGCAATTTAGAGATTCTCCCTTTTTCAGGATCGGGCAAACAATTCACCGGGCATGCATTCTTCTGACCATATCTTACAGATGATTTAGTGCATGCTCCTATCTAAATCGTGGCCTGCTGCTTTGAACAACTCGGCAGCTAGTCCATCTGTTCCAGCGGCTTTGTTGGATTGCAACCGTGATATTGCTGTTTTCACTTCTTCTATATGGTCGGGCTCACGGAATTGTTGGCCATCATCGTATCCGATGAAATGCTCCTGCCTGATGGCGGGATTTTGTTCGTCGTTGCCGTAATACAGTCTACAGAAGTGGTCTTTCCAATTCCCTAGCATTTACTGCGCTTCTACAATGATGTTCCCTTGTTTATCTTTGAAGACATCGGTTCTTGCTCGATGACCTTCCGATAAAACCTTCGAACTTCATTCCTGCTGTTGGCTCTGGCAATATCCTCGGTCTGATATAACTTCATTCCAGCAATGATACTGCCACAATAAGTATGGAGTTCAGGGCAGTTCCAGTTCTGTTTGCAAATATTTTGACAGAACTTACACAAATCTTGCTGTCTGTCACTGTAAAATTTTCTTTTAATTGAATGCGATTTGAAACACTATAGCCTATAGAGCCCTTTTGATTTATCTCTCAGGAAAAATGTTAAACTGCAGACAAATCTATTCTACGTGCCTTAAGTGTCCCTATAGAAGTTCACACGGTCACGGTCAACGCCTAATCAGACCAAAAAGAAACACAACATCAAAACAGACAGAAAGGGATTAACAATTTTACTGAAAAAAAAGAAAAAAAAACTTTGAAATGGGCAATCCAAAATTCAACCGAAAAATACTCCCAATTAGGATTGCTTCTGATACGCAGAGGCCCAAATTGAAGTCATCATTCTAAGCGGTCTGGAATTTTTCGACGTTTAGGCTTTGGATCCATGCTCAAAAAGAGATGCATTATTTTCTTTTCCCTTGACATATTAATAACAGCCTTTGGATCCTGAAGAATAGTAAACACAGTTTCCTACGCGCCCACAATAAACAGATTACCTCTCGCTCTTTCTTACTTTTCTATGCGACGTTAAGCGAAGATTGAAGCTGTCGTAATCGGTAGGTAGGACAAGCCGACGCCGCCGTTGCTGCAGAACCAAATGTTTTATGTTGAAGATAGATGCTTATGGGGGCGGATGAAAGTGAAGAGATCACGTTCCAAAATTAAATATATTTTCGACTGGACATGGATAAGCGCAGGCGAGTGAACAAACAGGCAAAGACCGCATCAACATCACTCTGCAATTACAGGTTTCATGGTCTAGCATCATATAAATGCCTCGATTATTCGATATTAACCGCTGGAGCTCCTGTGTGAGGCATATGGACTGGCCAACCAATTAGCCATCATCCACACACCTAGATCTGTAGATATGTTCAGGTACCAGACGTTTTTATGATGCAGGTTATCTGGAACAAGCCAGCAGATACAAGGTAGGCGTCATGGTTGAAAAATTCCACTGATGTCGATGATGATGGCCTAAATAACATCGACCGCAGGTTTACAGCGAAAAACTACTGTCAGCTAATTTTCTCTCACCTCTTGCGAAAGGCGACGTGAATCAGATTCAGCTTCTGTTACTGCCTAAGAGATGGGAGAAACTTGCCATAAACCACACGAGATGACTTATTGCGTAACTACAATGACTCGGATGCGATGCGTAAGAGCAACGACATATCTCAGGTATGAGCAAGTTTTTTCTACCTTTCTACTGTACCAGGCGCAATGCTGTCCTAAGAAATTGTGAAATTTTGTTTCACGGAATGATACATGACTTTTGATAAGGATCATCGACGAACATGAAGACGACGTGAATGACAGTGACAGCTTTGGCAACTGTCACACCAAATCACCCAATAATAAAAATCGCTTGGGCGTCGTCGTTGGGGTATTCGCGTGTCTCTGCGTATACCCATATCATGAGCGGCCATGGGCAATGTCATTTCGTAATTCGGGGTTTGGTGTGCGATCGCCGACCGAGAAATAACAAAGTCATTGTCGCTGTGTTTATGATATAGCTGTCATCAAAGAAGCTTAAAGTTGATCTGATATGACTTTTGCCGAAAGCATGCCACAGCCCAGGACCGTTGACTTAATTGCAACAGCCAAACGTGCCAGTTGTTGTCCCTAAGCTTCCTTATTAGATCGCCTCGGAACGATAATGAGATAATTTAATGGCAATTCGTCGGATTTTACGAGTAATTCTGGTGCGCTTTACTCAGCTTAATGATTATATTAGACGAGGTACCTGCTCTCCAAATTGAATGAACATAAACTGACGTTTTTTTTCAGCAAGAGACTTTTTATTAAATTTTGCAAACGTTGAAGAATCTGTCGTGTTTGTATGAATTTGGTTTTGTTTATCGAAGTAAATCGGCCACTGTTCTTTTAATTGGACGCCAGACTCCAGCTAAAAGCTTTTAAGTCGTATTTTATAGACTTTGTGTCTTTTGAATGATCTTATTAAGTGGTCCGTCAGGGTTTGTTTATTAACTAATAAATTATTACCAATTAGTCTCAATGTCTCATTAAGTGTTTAAACTGAAGAGCGTGCTGGAAAGGGTTTTTGATTTGAAAACAAATAAACAGGAACATGTTAGATGATTTTGGAAGTTTAATCGAATTTGTCTTCGACAACAATCTATCAATTTCACTAAGGTGCACGACAGATCGGAATGTCGAGGTTTCCATATCGAATTCATCCAATTATCGCCAATCGCCATTTAGCAACTTCCTCTACCAGCGATAAAATCGACGATGACTCGAATGCCAAATATTTTGTCAAGAAATCACCATCAAGAGAGAAAACGACCAACCCAATAAATAAAAATAAATATTGAAAGACATCGCTAAGTGGTGTTGTCACATTTCAAATGGTTATTTTTGACCGGTAGCTTTTGTATGGTGATTAATAAATTAATCGTTGAGTGATACCTAATTCCTTTTAAAAACAGCAAAATCGATTTATTTGAGTCATCTTGGTCCATTCAATTTGTGCGCGCGGCATTAGACTTATAATGAGCGTGAGTAAGAAGCTTTTTTAAAACTGAGCGCAGCGGAAAACATTTATTTTAAATTTTGTATAATTAATTCCTCAGTGTTTTTGAATTAATTTAAATTTGACAATGTAATTATTTATATCGACTGTGAATCGAGTTATCTGCTTTGTTTTTTGTGGGTCGATGGTTCGGAATGATTTGCTTTTCAATTAAGAAACAATTAATTAGTGGTTGGGCGGAGTTGCCAACCACATCGGACTTTTTTTTAATGGACTGATTCATTTTCGCCTGCCTTAGGTTATCTAGAAGTACCGAGCGAGTACCACATCAGGAGCGGCCAAGGATTTAAATAAATGAAGGAAAAACAGTGTTCATGGCGCTTCATCTGAGGATAGTTAGTAGAAAACATCCTTCAACGGTGGAAAGACGAGGTATAACAATTGACAATATCGCCGGATTCAAGGCTTGTTAACTTATTTAAATGCTTAATGAACTCTTTCCTTGTTCCAGACCGCGTTTATACTCAGAGAAGTTGGTTCTCTTTGTGAGGAAGGATGATTTACATATGAATATGCACTTAACATCGCATACAAGACCCTCTCTGCCGTAATATGTGAACCACTGAAGACTTTCATCTCATTGGTCCTTTCCTTATCAATGTAGCTTCAGACCAGGAAAGTAGGTAAACCATCGGTTCACTTTGCGGCAGATCCTGGAAAAAACCTATATGAACTCCAAATCGATACCGACCACCTTTTCATGGATTTTAAGGTGGCCGGCGTATGACAGCATCTAGAGAGAAGAACTGTATAAAGCTATGTCTAGTTTTGGCATCCCTGCCAAGCTCGTTCGCTTGTGCAAAATGAGGATGGAGAATTCATGCACACTATCAGGGTTGGCAATGAGCTTACGGATTCTTTCGATGTCAAAAAAGGATTCAGACAAGGCGATGCACTGTCATGCGATTTCTTTAACAACGTTCTTGAGAAGATAGTGCAACACACCACCCACAACAGCAGAGGCACTATCTTCCAAAAGTCTGTTCAACTTCTCACGTACGCCGATGATATATTGATATAATGGGAAGAACACAGCCTTAGGCTGTTTCGCGAGGAAAGTCCTCGGATCATCTTTGGCCCCGTGTGCATTGATTGGGAATTAAGAAGAAGATACAAAAGCGAACTTTACGGGTTGTACGACGACGTGGACCCAGCCAGAAGGGTCAAGGTCCAGAGATTAAGATGGCTCGGTCATTTAGAGCGAATGGACACCAATGCTCCGGCCCGGAAATCCTTCGACACTATTCCCGAGGGTCGTAGAAGGAGAGGAAGATTGCAACTCACGTGGCGCACACAAGTAGAAGGGGACCTCAATCAACTTGGAGTGCAAAATTGGAGACAGCAATTTGTTTGAGGCCCAAGTCCACAGCGTACTGTAGCGCCATCTTAAGTAAGTAAGTATATGCACTCAGCAGAATCAGCATAGAATTTGGGTCCCTAAAATTCTTCATTACTCAAGCGCTTTGGGAATAGTATGTAGAAGATTCAATTCAATTCAATTCAAACCTTATTTCATAACTTACACAGTAAGATACAATATCTTATTTGATAGTGCAAGCTTCAATGATAATTCAATGTATAATAATTAGTGAATGTGTTACCAATATAATAATAAATAGCTATACAAATATAATAATATATAAGATATTTTGATTAACGAAATATGATTATTTTATAAGTTATACTGCAAGATAATTATTTAATTCAAGTTATTTAGCTAGTATGAAATTCCCTATCGAACAAAGAATAAATTGAAGAAATAGAGAAAAGGAAAGATAAAAAAAAGAAGAGAAGAAACTATAGGAAAGAAAGACTCAAATGTCCAAATCTAATCATCATCGAGGTCCCTCCAAGTATTGTCTAAGACTATTCCTAAACGAGGTTATGCTACTTATTAGCCTGAAGGCTCGGGGAAGGGAATTCCATAGCCGTATCGCGTGGATAAAGAATTGTCGTTCAGAGACGAAATGGCTATATCGCATTGGTATGAGATCAAGAGTTCTTGTTGATTGGGTGTAACAGATCCTTTTATATAGGTACATTGGTTGGCGCGTTTGAATGACATTATGAAGTAAGGTTAACGTTTTCATTTTGAACAAATCGTCAAGTGTGATACCAAAAATAGATTTTGGAAAAGCAGGGATGTGGTCATATCTTTTTAGTCCAAAAATATAGCGAGCAATACTGTTATATGCCACATTGAGTTTCCGCTTGTGCTCATAGTCACAGTTATTGAATAGCTCACACCCAAACATAATTATTGGTATAATTAGCGTTTTAGCTAAAATTAATCTAGTTTTTAAAGGTGTTACCGTCTGTGTTGCCCAACGTGTGCGAAGACCTGCGTAAACCTTTCCCAATGTCAACCTAATATGGTCGTTCCAAGTAAGAGTATTGTTAAATGTTATACCCAGATTTCTTGCGGAATTAACAAACTCGATACGACTGTTAAAGATATATATGCGGGAAATATGAAGTGTCTAAAGATTTTCTGGAAACAACCAAACATTTTGACTTCAATGGGTTTAAATGGAGACCGTTCGTTCGAGACCATTGAAGAATCCTGTCGAGATCTTCATTTACTTCACAAGCAGCAGGTAGGTCATTAATGTACATAGTGAAGAATATTGGGCCAAGAATCGAGCCTTGCGGAACACCTGAGGATAATGGGAGAAAGTCCGATACGGAATTACTTGAAACAACTACTTGAGATCTACAACTTAAGTAGGAAGATATCAGTTTAGTGGACGACGAAGAAAAGTTGAATTGGTTTTGAAGTTTATTGCAGAGAACATTGTGGTTTACCATATCAAAAGCCTTTGAAAAGTCAAGTAAGATAAGAAAAGTTACTTGGTCATTGTCTGCAGCTTGTCTTATATCTTCTGTCACATTTATTAAAGCAGTTGTACAACTGTGTTTTGAAAGAAAACCAGATTGATTGTCACATAGTAGTCTGTTATTTTGAAGAAATCTTTGTATCTGAGAACTCATAATTCTTTCAAGGACCTTAGATAAAAACGGTAGAATGGCAATAGGTCTAAACTCATTTAGGTTTTTGGGTACTGGTATAATTTTAGCACGTTTCCAAGTAGAAGGAAAAACTCCCGTCATAAATATAGAATTCATTATATGCGTTATATATTTTAAGATAAAGGGAAGAATAATTTTAATGAAAACCGGACTTATTTCGTCAAACCCTATCGAGTTAGATTTAATAGACAAAATATTTCCTAAAACATCCGTATCATCGACAGGTGAAAAGCTAAAGTTAGGGTAGGAATTATCAGCGTTCAGAAAATGGTCTTCACTGTGATGGGTACTCAAGATTACACCGTCGTTGAGAGATGGAAAGGATACAAAAGACCTATTCAACTCATTACAGTCAATATTGTCAATATTACTTTTGATATTTTTGCCTAGACCGATTTCCTTTAAATTTTCCATAAATTATGTTTAGCCTGTGCAGGATCAAGGCGAGGAGCATAGAAGCGCCTTTTAGCCTCGCGTATTTTACAAGTTACCCTATTTCTCAGAGTACAGTACGTCCTGTAAAGTATGTCTAACCAGAATCTTTTCCACCGATTATATGCCTGGTCACGTTGGGATATAAGATTTTTGATACCTATTGTAAACCAAGGACATGAGCATGCATTGTTATTTGACAATTTTGTTTTTAGGGGAACATGGGTATTGAAAAGTCTTGTAATATTGTCTTGTAAGAAGCATACTTGGTCATCAACAAACGGCATTCCATAGATCCTGTACCATTCTACTGCAGAGACATCCTCTTTTAATTGATTTAAATTAATGTTCTTGAAGTCACGAAAAGTGGTTTTCTGTTCAATGTTAACCGTATCACATTGGTATGTTAAATGAATCATGTCGTGACGAGAAAAACAAGGAACATAAAGTTGATTGAAGTGTAGTACTTTGTATGGATGACTCACATAAAAAATGTCAAGAAGAGTACTACTATCCTTTGTAAAATGGGTGGGAAGGGAAGTATTCACTGGAGTTAAATTGAAAGCTTTCATACTATTTACAAAGGATGAATCTTCAAGTATATTGCTGTTAAAATCTCCACACATAATAACGGAAGGTGAAACGTTCGTTAACTCATCTAAAATAGCAATCAGAGGTGAAATTGGAGTGGAAGCATTCGGTCGATACACGGACCCCAATAATATTTTATTGAACCTACAGGTTATTTTTAAGAACACATATTGCATTTCACTATTATCTGGGGCCTTCCTGACAAGTTGACAATCAAGACTTTCACGAACATAAACTGCTACACCTCCACCAACACGATTAATTCTGTCAGATCTAAAAAGTTTATAACCTCTTAATTCATATATAGAATCAACAACATCACTTAGGTTAGGTTAGGTTAGGTTATATGGGCTGACAGTTGATGTTGTTACCGTCACACTTAGATCAATGTAGATCCATTGTGATACCCTGAAGTGTTGTAACTTCTGAAAAAGTGATTTAACCTATGAATTCTATGGTTGATCAAGCCATTTGGTGGACTTGATAAAGTTCAATAGGCGATTGCCTGGGAGTTCAGATAGTTCTTCTAGTTCATTAAAGAAATAGTTGCCTAAGAATTTTGATCTAGTACGGCAGAGTGCTGGACAGTGGCATAGGAAGTGAGCCGTATTTTCGTGCTCTTCCTCATCGCCACAGCCTCTGCAAATGTCGTCAGTACTAAGCCCCATCTTCTTTTTGTGGTAGCCAAGGAGGTTATGTCCCGTTATCACACTTATGAGGGATCTTAGGGACGGTTTTTTAAGAAGTAAAATCTTATTGGATTTCTTCTTGTCATAGTGAGGCCAGAGTTTCCTGGTGTTACCGCAGGTTTCTAGTAGGTTCCATCTATCATTTGCTTTTTGAATGATATTATTACTAATATTTCTTTTTAATTCGCATTGAGGGATTCTGATGTTATGGTCTATGAGAGAGGGATCAAGTACCGAGCCTTCTCTTGCAAGCTCATCCGCTTTTTCGTTTCCTGGCACACCACTGTGACCGGGAACCCAGCAGAGTCTTACGTTGTGCTGCATACCAAGAACCCTTAGCTCTTCGCGACAGCAAGAAACAAGCCTTGACTTGATTTGCGTGGCAGAGATCGCTTTTATTGCTGCTTGGCTATCAATGAAAAAGGTGATATCAGCGTGTGGTATCGCCATCATGGATATTTGATTAGCAGCGTTTTTCACTGCCAAGATCTCAGCTTGGAAGACGCTGCTATGGTCAGGAAGTCTGAATGAACTGGCAAGGCTAAGATTTTCTGAGTAGAAACCTGCCCCTACTCCAGTAACCATTTTCGAACCATCGGTAAAGATGGTAAAGTTCGATTCATTAGTGTAGGGTACACTGTTTTCCCAATCTTCTCTATTAGGGAAGCTGGTAGTAAAGTTTTTGTTGAAGTCTAGATAAGGGGTCATGTAATCAGTACGAACGTTATTGCCAACGTATTTTGTAAGGATCGTGGTATGGCCGTGTTGACTAGATCTCCAAATATTGGTCTGACTAAGTCGAAGAGCGCTGTTTGCTGCTGATTCTTGTGCAAACAAGTCTATGGGGGTGAGATTCAGGATCGCTTCAAGACCCGCAGTTGGGGTAGTCCTCATCACCCCCGTAGTGCTAATGCATGCCATTCTTTGTACTTTGGTAAGGGTTTTTAAGTTCGTGGATTTCTCCAGAGCTTGCCACCAAACCAAACTACCATAAGTTAGAATGGGTCTAACTATGGCCGTGTACATCCACATAATTATCTTAGGATTTGGTCCCCAATTTCTTCCAAGAATCCTGTTACACGAGTATAGTGCAATCATGGCCTTCTTGTATCTTTCTTGTATGTTTGGGCCCCAGTTGAGTTTCTTATCTAGGATAATACCAAGATATCTCGCTTTTTCTGAGAGTTTGAGTGGGGTATTGTCAATTTTTGGCATTTCGAAAGAAGGGATTTTCCTTCTATTGGTGAAAAGTACCAGTTCTGTTTTTAGGGGGTTTACTTTAAGACCGCATTTCTTGGTCCAGTTACTGACCGTAGTTAATGCGTTTTCTAATTGTTCGCTTACAGTGGTTAGGTATTTTCCTGTCGCTAGAAGCGCTAAATCATCAGCATAAGCTACAACTCTAACGCCACTGTTCTTGAGTTTGATGAGAATTTCATTCATCACCAAAGTCCAGAGGAGAGGTGAGAGTATTCCTCCCTGCGGGGTTCCTCTAGATGTGTACATTTTTATATCAGAGGTCCCTAGTTTACAATGGATTTGTCTGTTTTTCAACATACACGTGATCCATCTTATAAGTGGGGGTTCTATTTGAAGATTAGTGAGTGCTTTTTCTATGGCACTGTTGTGAACATTGTTGAATGCTCCTTCGATATCAAGAAAAGATGCAAGGGTGTATTCTTTTACCGCAAGCGACTTCTCTATTGTTCTAACTGCACAGTGTAGGGCTGTTTCTACACTTTTGCCTTTTGTATAGGCGTGCTGAAAAGGTGACATGGCTTCCGGCTTTAGGTAGCTGCGGATGTGCATATCGATTAGTCTCTCAAGTGTTTTGAGTGTAAAAGAGGTTAGACTGATTGGTCTGAAATCTTTTGGTTCTGTATGACTGGGCTTGCCAGCTTTTGGTATAAAGACGACCTTGACTTCACGCCACTTCTCCGGAACATATCCTAACTTTAGACAGTTTTGAAAAATGTTCATTAGATGTGGAGTAATGATACTACTGCTTTTTTGCAGCATCAAGGGGAAGATGCCGTCTAAGCCTGGAGATTTATAAGGAGAGAAGGAGTTTATAGCCCAATTTAGCTTTTCTTCCGTTATAATTTCCCCAGGGATTTCAAGAGCCGAGTATATGATGTTTGTTGACTCGTTATCTAGGTCTGTGTTACATCCTGGGAAGTGTGTTTGAACCAGGAGTTTTAGACTTTCTTGACAGGATTCTGTCCATTGGTTATCAGGTCCTTTTAAGGAGCCTATGGGTGTATTAACTTTGGAGAGGATCTTCCTTAGTCTCGCTGAATGGTTTGTACATTCAATGCTACTACAGAAGTTTCTCCATGAGCTACGTTTCGCCCTTTGGGTCTCCAACTTAAATTTTCTTTGACTGGTTTTGTAACCTTCCCAATCACTTTCTGCTCCGGTGCGTTTAGCCCGATTGAAAAGTTTCCTGGTTTCTTTTCTAATAATGCTGAGCTCAGCAGTCCACCAGGGCGGTTTATTATTTTTCTTCGCCGTTGTGATGAGAGGACAGCTTTTGTCAAAGGCATTCTGTAGAATTCTCGTGAATTCTGTAGTTAGTACATCTAAACTATCTATGCTAAGATTTGTGTCAGTACTAAGCTGACCTATATTCTCAGTAATTTCATTGTTGAAGACATACCAATTGGTACGTTTGTTATTTCTAAATGGCTTGTATGCCCGATTGGTATCAGGGATACAGAATTCGATTAGACGATGGTCTGCGAAGGAAGCGTCGTCTAATACTTTCCACTGTTCTACCTGACAAGTGTTTGAATTGCTTGTTAAGGTGATATCAAGTACCTCCTTACGGTTTTTTGTAACAAAGGTGGGAGTGTTACCTCTGTTAGCTACTATAAGGTTGTTTTCAATAATATATTCAAAAAGGGACTCGCCCCTAGTGTTAGTATCGGTACTTCCCCACTGCACATGATGTGAGTTGGAGTCGCACCCAACGACTACGTCAAAATTGTTCTTACTTGCAAATGATATCAATAGATTTGTGATATCGGCTGGTGGTCCTTCTGTACCGTCATACGGCATGTACGTTGAAGAGAGAATGAGCGATGGGAGCCCTTCTCGCTCCAGTTTTACCGCTGTTTGGTCAGTGTTGCTGTAAGTAGTCAGAAGAAAAAGATTAAACTGTTTCCTGGCTACTATGCAAGTTCTAGGATTACTATTTCGGTTGTCCAGGTTGGACTTATACATCAGGAGTTCTTTGGAGTGTAGACCCTTAATTTTGCCACCTGATACCCAGGTTTCCTGTATAAGGGCTACATCATATTGTCTACTCTCCATGAGGTAGACTAGGTTAGCGCTGGCGGCTTTACTATGTTGAAGATTGATTTGTAAGATTTTCAATTCCATCAAATAATAAAGTATTTGTTCAACGCTTTACTAACCTGTTTCTTTTTGGTGGCAATCAACCTCAGCTTGCATCTAGTTATCCCGACGCGTACCTTGAAGTTGACTTTCCTGAGGAGTGGAATAGATTTGTGAGTCAATCTGACTTCCACCTCGGTGCCTTCTGTCGTTTTCTCTGTATTTGTGATCTCCCAGTCCTGGCTTAGAAGGTCACTATTCAGTGATATTATATATCTTCCTAGCCGTTCACCGGGGATGGTTGGGCCTTTGACCATTAGTTTACCTACTGGTCTGCTCAACTCCTTTATTTCTTTCACCTCTATGAGACGAAGATCGGCGCCTTGCCATGGAGCTGACGTGTTTTTAATAAACTCTCGAAGCCACAACATCACTTAAAAACCAAGATTCCGAAACGCATATCACATCAACTTTAGAACCAGCAAACAAGAATCTGAATTCATCCAATTTTTCTCTTGATCTCAAACTTTGTGTATTAAGATGGCAAATTTGCAACCCAGTATGTTGATTGCATATAACATTTATCATAGTTACGCGATTATCCCTACTGATAGCCGCTACAGCAGTGGCGGATTAAAGGTTGAGGGCGCCATAGGCAAGCATCTCACTGGCGCCCTTATATGGAAATATCTCGTACTATAGTTTGACCGAAATCGCTGCATCGCGCCTAAAGAAAAGGCGTTGAAATAGGGGCCAAGGAAAAAGAGACTTAGTTAACATGAGATCTACTAATATTGTCCGAAAGATCCTACGAATTTGTTTAGTTAATGATCTGCCGCAACGTAAATTTTGTAAACCAAGTTAACTCGAGTTGGTTCTTATGCAAACCGAGTGGCAACTCGGTTCTCAAATCGGATTGCCCTCAAAATCAATCTAGAAAGAACTTAAAAAGCAGAAAAATTAGGTTTTACATCCGTCGAAATCCTTGCCATCCACTGATGAACTTCGACCATTTGGTTATTTGCCCCAACAATAAGTAAAATCAATACCTATTCAAAAACGCATACAAAAATAGAAGAAAGCTAAGAGCCATTTTCTTCACTATTTCTCAACTTGTAGGAAACTCTCAAGTTGGCCAACTCTAGAGTTGAGAGAAACTTGAGAGTTGAGGGACAAGTTGAAAATCGTTTTTCTTCACTACTTTAAATCTCAACTCGAAAGTTTAAATTCAAAAGTTGGATTCTCTAATTTTTTCAAAATTTTCCTGGGATATTTTTGACAATTACGTTTGTTTCAACTTTAGATTTGAGTTTATGTCAAAAAAAAAATTACATATCGGGAGTAATTGTCATTAATTTATAATTTGTTTGTACGTGTATATGGAAGACGCAACATTTTGTACTGGGAAAGAAGCACATTCAAAGATGCGCTAGAATTCTATGCCTAAGTCGCGGCCAGAACAAGCGTTCAAGAATATAATTGAAATGTGATTCTTTTTGATTGGTAGTTTGGTGGCGGAAAATTTGTTGTTTGCAGTGTGTCTGTGCAGTAGAAGTGCTAGTGGTAAATACTTGTTTTCCCGAAAAATTCTAAGCTGCAAATAATTTCTATTCAGTATGAAATTTTGACAGGGGATAATCATCAACATTTTTTGAAAATTTGAATATGAGAGAAAACTCTCAAGTTTGCCTCTCCTTTTTTCGGAAGTTGAGTAACTTGAGAGTTGAGAATCAAAAGTTGAAATGTTCAACTTTGAGTAAAGAAATGTAAAATCAGGAGTTGAGAAAAAATATCCTCAAGTTGACTTCAACTTCGAGTGAAGAAAACGGCTCTTAAGTCGATTTCCGAGTTGGCAAACCGAGCTGACTCTGTACCTACTGTAAGAGTAATTGCTCAGGACCGATTTTTATTTTAACAGAAGATGCAAGTGCAATTCGAGTTCACAAGTTTGTTACTTTAACAACCACGTATGAACTCACATTATTTGTAAGAATTACTGCGCCCGAGCGCCCCTTTGTTGTCGCGCCCCTAGGCACGTGCCTAGTTTGCCTTTAGGATAATATGCCACTGCGCTACAGAATCCCTAAAATGGTGCACATTAGGACCTTCCATTTATACCAAAGACATAAATGAGAGGTGCCCAATAAGCAGCACCGAGCATTGCATAACCCGTTCCAGAAAAGAGCCAACCAGGAAAACAATAGGATGATGATTAGATGTTAGAGTAAGTGAGGAAGAAAGTGAGGAAGAAAGTGAGGAAGAAAGTGAGGAAGAAAGTGAGGAAGAAAGTGAGGAAGAAAGTATAGAAATAGACATGAAAAAGAAAAATGTACCTTCAATTTTTTGTTTTAATTCAATATAATAAAAAAATAAAGATTCAAAAAAGGTAGACTAATATAAGAAAAAATAATTGATAGCTTGCAAATAAAAAATACAAAATTTACATGTGGCGAAAAATATTTCCTTCAGTGTATTATTGGGCTGTAGCATTTGTTGTTGTTGTTTGCGTAGTCATGGCAGCATCAGCTAAGTCATCAGTGGTCTCAATCAATGTAGCATTATCATCTTTATTCCTCTACACGTAAACCAAGCCACGAATAGTAAACACCGAATGTAGTTGTTTATTGTGTTTCAATTTCAATGCATTCTGCAGAATGTAGCGATTTTTCGGTATTAAGCTCTCGTGAATATAAACATTAGTTTTTCCCGTTGCATTATCATTGACAGTGTTAAAGCCAAGATCATGAAGGTGAAGCGGTTGTTTTGTTGTTTTCCTGTATTCAGCAATAGATCGCAAGACAAACAGCTTATCGTGTAGTGTAAAAAATTTAATAACAATTGGTGATGATGGTGATTCAGTGTCGGTTTTTGATTTTATGCGAAAAATGCTTTTAATTGTCGGTGATTTAAAGTTGAGATTGGTGCAAAGCTGATTAAAGATCAGACAAAGATTTTCATTTGGCAAAAGTGGAACGCCGTGTAAGAGTGCGTCACTCATCGTCTCTTTAAGCAGCTGGTTTTCGTCATTTTTTTTTCATGTGCGTGGAAATAGTTTTAATTTTCTCATCTTGTTCGATTATTTGTTGTTTTAGCTCTCGGATTTCCTCTTTTAAGGGTTCAAACTCTTTTTGTTTAGCTTCAATCATTGACAGCCGTGAATTTATTTTTTCGATTGAGAGTTTTAATTCAGTTACGTCAGCGCTTATTTTGGCAGTGATTTTTTTTCGGAATCGGCAATCTGTGACGTAATCTGTGACGTGATGGCCTCAGTTTGTGCGCGCATAGATTTCTCAATTTTAGCAAGCAGTTCCATAGTGGAGGAGTTATCCTCAAGAGTTTTTTTTTTTGCTTCCCTTTGTCGTTGTCGCCGGTGATGATGGTTGAGCTTTTGATGATGGTGTTATTTTCGGATTGGATGGAATCGGACCGTAATTTGCAGCGAGAACCCATATAAAGTTCTAATGTAGGTTTTAAGGGGAAATACGTGCAGTTTTGAACAAAGGTGAGTGAGACAGATGCAGTTTATAAAAATTAAGATTTTGGGTTGAACTTAAAAGTTAATTTATTAAATAAAACAATTTGAGTTTCTTCAATTTGCAACAAGAAACGTCTTTGGCAATAGTTTATCAGTCTTAATGTTCAACTTCAGTAACTTGGGATAGCGAAACAACCACTTATAACTCAACTTAAAACTGCCACTTTATCACGCACGTCCGCTTAGTAACACATTTACTTATAAAAAGATTGAGAGTGATCTTCGCGAATGGCACCTTTATGAGAATTGAGAAGCAGACAGAAGCGGCAAAAATGGGTTTAGCGGAAAATGAGGGCAAAACGAAGTATATGCTGTCTTCTAGGAAAAACTCCGCTATTGACACGGGCAATAGCCAATAACACCAGCACATGAGATCAGATGAAGAATAACTTTTGCTAATAGGTGTTTCTTTGGGCTAAGAAAGCAATTGAGTGGAAAAGCCCTCTCTCGAGCAACTAAGATAAAACTGTTTAGCACCCTCTTCATCCCAGTCCGGCTGTATGGTGCAGAAGCGTGGACCTTGATAAAATCGCATGAATGTGCCTTAGGCTGTTTCGAGAGGAAAGTTCTTCGGGTCATCTTTGGCCCCGTGTGCATTGATGGAGAATGGAGAAGAAGATACAACAGCGAACTTTACGGTTTGTATAACGACGTGGACCTAACCAGAAGGGTCAAGGTCCAGAAACTCAGATGGCTCGGAAAGCCTTGGACACTATTCCCGAGGGACGTATAAGTAGAGGAAGACCGACTCAGTTGGTGCACCCACGTGGAAGAGGACCTCAATCAACTTGGAATGCAAAACTGGAGACAGCTAGCTAGGGACTGAGCTGGCTGGTGGAGACTTTTGAATTAGGCTCAAGTCCACATCGGACTGTACTTAGCAAGTATGTAAGCTGGAAATTACATCTTTGGGAGTGAAACCGCAAAAACTCTTACTTCACATCCCAATCGATCTGTTTTTCAATTGGTAGAAATAAAAAACCAATTGAATTTTTCATAATTTTTATTTTATAAAAAATGAAACAATTAAATAAAATGTTTATTACATAAATCTATAAATTATTGCTTATGTTTTTTTACAAGCTTATACTGGATTTAGTTTTTTGTTTTTAATTTAAGATATTTGCACTGCTAAATTACAAAATAATTATGTTTATAAATCATTTTAATTCAACAGCTATAAGAAATCTATTTAAAAAAAAATACGATTTTATTTTATTTTCATTTCAACTTTGTCAATAAATAGTTAAATAAAAAAAATACTCAAATCGGCATGAATGGCGGAGGAATTAATAAGCATGGGGAAGAGGATATTAAATGCATTCTGCTTAAATATTTTAAATTTTTTCTTAAACAATTTTTTTTTTGTCTTGAAAAAATCTCATCACCAAAAAAGCCAAAAAGACTCCTTAATTGGGTTTTCCTAGAGATTTTTTAAGTAATTTTTTTCAAAGATTGAATTTTGAAGGAAAACAAATTAAATTTGAAATTTTTTCATCGTCAGTAAAAAATGTTCAATTTAAATTGTATTAGTTATAAATAATGTGTATATTGTTTAAAAAGGGGGCAGAGATAGGCAGAGAGGAACATTATTATAAAATAATATATTATTTAAGTATGTAGCTAAGAACTAAGCAGTGGAGGTTGTTGCAAGCTTGCAGGCCGATGTGGTTAGTAATTGCGACCATACGCATCCACGTGTATCGTTCTGAAAGTAGATTTTGATAATTTTAAAATTTTGCCAGTTTCGTTCTATTGTTTTTTTTTCAATCCAAAATGTTATATTGTTCGATGCCCGAAGAATGGAAATCAAAAAAAAATTATATCAAGTTGTAAAAACCACCAAATTTGTTTCATAGTTAAATTTTGAAAATCGATCAACCCAACCACGGCCATCCAAAAGCATAGAAACGGAGAAAAAATGCGAAAACAGTGTTTTTTTTAGTTGTTAGTATTTATAGTTTTTTTTTTAATATTATTTTATAAATAAGAATGTTCTATATACAATTTTCTTTTGATTTTTTTAACATTTTCATTTAACAAACAATAATTATTAGATATAAGTATCAGTTTTTTTTTAAATATATAAAGTGGACTAAAACTTAATATTTAATGAAAAGTTTATATAAAAAAAAAATATTTTTGCTCTTTTTCTTACAAAATACATTTTACTTATTATTGTGTTCATTGCCACACCAAAGGAAGAGTTTTATTTTATTTATTTTTTTTTTTCATTTTAAAAGTTATAGGTAAATCAATTTTAAAAAAATAATTATTATATTTTCAAAGTTTTAATTTTTAATTTTATTTTAATTTTAACACCACCATCACCAATATAGACAGAGATCAGTGTTCACATCAGTGTTCTTATGAGTAGTAGTGCGTGCAACATATTTAACTTTTTTTATTCTTTTTTAAGTTTAGGGTTTGGTGCAAGATTCATCGCCAAACACACTGACTACATCTACAAAAAAAGAGAAAACATAGAAACATATTTTTTGTTAATGAAACATGAGTTTGAATAGGTAAGTTTAAGGAGTTTGATAAAGATCGGGCAACGAGCTGAAATAGACAGGAACTGTAAATTGTGTGGGAAGAATTTTGTAAAAGTTGAAAATGGTCATATTGTTGGGTCGCCTCTATTGTGTGTTCTTAAAACAAACCAATTAGACATGCAGTGTTAAACACCAGTTTTATAGAACAGATAAACAATGAGTGACCTGGTTGCGGACCATTAGAGAGAAATTGGAGTGCAATGAATTTTTAGGATAAGGACAAATTTTGAAAGGATGTTTAAATGGAGGTGCGATCGTTTTTTTCCTTGGTATGTCCTTTAAACAAAAATTGAAATAAGAAAAAACCAAAGAAAAAACATTGATCACACTGTACATTTTATCAATCAAAGTATACCAACCGCATCAATAATATATCTTACCTATGTTGTCGAAGATTGTCACGTTGCTTAAAGTATTTCCCACAAATTTCACACGAATATGTAATTTCGGGACTTTTGTGGGTGCGTTCGTGAATCATTAAGTTGTAGGGTTTGGTGAAACGGCGCTGGCAAAATTTGCAAATAAATTCGCACTTCGGTCGCATTTTACGACGAAAGTCCGACCTGCAGTCATCGTTGTCAATTCGCATTACAGCAAACATTTTGTTGTTGTTAATTTATTTTCACAGCTCGGCTGTTCCTTCACAAGAAAAAATATGTTGCAGTTGGATTTGATGAATTTCTGAAATGAGATGAGAAGAAAATAGATTCTAGTGTAAGAAATTTGTATTCACAAAAGACTGAATTAAAAATACCCAAGCAGCGATATAGCATATCCACTAGTTGTGTCAGTAAGAATTTTTCGAATGAAACTCAATACACCAAACTCGCAATTACAATCAGAAATTAATAATAATTTTTGCAATTTAATGAATGTGACCCCAAGGCCATTGTTTGCACAAAAAAGAACAAAATAAAAAAAAATCGAAAAATCCCAAACATCGACTAATTGTGATTCGTGGAACGCGATTAAAAGCGATATTCGACCCAGAGAGGCCCCCCATCAACAGAATCAGACAAAAAATCATCAGCACCCCCTGCTGAGTGGCAAAACAAACGAGTTGCCTTCGCTCCAAATATAACTACCTGATTATTAATATGCGCCAGTAAGAGCCGCTTCGTCTTTACCGACGCGTCGCAGTCGTCATACAATATAGCACCAGCCCAGGCTATAACATCCACCAACAAGTTGTGAATTTTAATTTCTCGTATAGAGTAGCCATATTCACATCAATTGACAGAAAATGCTAAAATTTCAATTAATTTTCGCCGTCATTGTTTTTTTTGTGAAATAAATTTAATTTGTTTATCAACCCACTATCAGAATGCTATAGGGTAGGTAGTTGGCCTATTGTCGTAGTTGTTGGCTTGGGCTTGGGAGTAGGAATTTGAAGCTTTTGGCAACACACACAGCAGCTTACCGCTGTCGTTGTTGCGTTGTTGGATAGTGTTTTATTGGTGCTGACACCGAAAACAAATTGAAGCCAGGTATTGACATTTACTGCGGCTGACATATTGGCTGAAGATTTAGTGAGTTTTTTTCATTTCTAAAGCGAACGGTGATTAATAAGACCGACGGACGCTGTGGTTCCCAGGGTTTTGGGAAAGAAAACACATATTATGGTCATCACGGTATGTTTATGCCGTGGAATGTCAAAAGATGACAATGGCGCGAGGTCCCAGAGACTGAAAATTCGTAACGAAGCGCAATTATTACCGAATTCACAGCTGGATAGTGCGGGCTATGCGAGGCACGAGGGCGAGTGTGTATAGGACCTTAACTCGACTCGGACTCAAAGAAAAATATTCAAATTATGTCCATAACTTTTGTGTAATTTTTTATTTTTATTATCGACGTTATTATGGCTGCAGCGTTGGTTTTTATGGGTTATTCTTGTTGTTGTCATTGTCAAGTTCTTTGTTCGAACTGTCAGGGACTCTGGTGTGTTTTCTTTTCGTTTTTTTCAAGAAATTGAAAATGTGGCGCTTAAAGGTTCCTCAAAAAAACGAGCAGCCACTGAAAACCTTGCCTGCACTGGAATACTATCAAGATTGATGCTGGAGAGAAATATCACTTCATGGCACTTTGAATTCGTTCTCTTAATCCGATTTTTTCTGCAGTTTGAGCATAATATGTTTCGGAACATTCTGAAGGGTGACAAAAGGCAATATCATGGGCGACTCCGCCACTAAACCAAATATAAAAGAAACGTAATGAAAATCCATTAAAAATTTGCAAACATTGCTATTGTCTTGCACATACCCGAGCTCAGGCTCAGCGACAGGGACAGCACCGGTCCATGTTTGTCGTAACGTAATCGTATAATCTTGATGGTCCTCGCCTGACGATTGAGCGCAGCTTCCTTGAAGGAAACTGCCCATACAAAAGGCGAACGAGCAAATCTCTTGTTTATGCATATCCAACATTCTTTTAATGCTGCGTGAAATTAGATTTGTGAAATACACAATGACAGCCAGTGAACATTTCCAGTCCCAACATATCCCATGGATTTCTTGTGTCGGTTCCTTCCCTACACAGGGAGTCAAAGCAAAAAGTTGGTAATCCTTGATGTCGTCGATGTGTTTTAGTTCGCGATGATCAGGTAAGAAAGGTTTTGGTCAAAAATTACACGATGATCACTTTTTTTAGGATATCTTTTTTCTATTTCGAAAGTTCCACCCTTATAGCAGTTTTTTGTAGAGTTTGAACTCCTTCCCAACACAAAGACATGATTTTGGTACAAAAAACTAAAGAAGTGTCGCCGTTGCCACCTTTTTGTGTGTGGCTCTTATTTTGATTTTTAGAGGTGGATCTGTGGCAATCACATTGGGAATAGAAACAAGTTTCTTTATTCCACTTTTTGTGATCTTTTGTTCCAGCAACAAAAGAAAAAAATCCAAGGGCGAACTATGAGGAAAAACTCCCAGGCAGGACCCTGCATTTTTTGTAGTTCAAATGCTTGAAATTCTTAGAAAAAACTGACGAGTTTGAGCCTACTCACATAACAATGAATCAAAATTGAGGTCATTGTTGGTGTTTTTGTTGACTTTGGCAGCCGCATAAGCAAAGAGGCCATAACTATCTGTATTTTTTGTTAAAGAACAAAAAATATCGAAAAATGATTTTGATCTGGTGTAAAGGTGGTAATTACGCACAGTTCTTTGGATCTTGCGCGACCTTACGAGTGTCTAAATGTGTAGCGGATGATTGATGGTCATGGTGCATTGTGATGGTCGACACATTAATCTCGATCATCGGTGTTTTATCGAGTGTAGAAAAGTGCTACTACGTTTTCTTTAAGTCTTTCTTGGGGCTCTTTATTTAGAGAAAAAGACATGTGACGTTTGAAAGGACTCTTCTCAAGCTACATACAAGCTGTCAAATTTAGCTGAATGAACGATTAAGCGACGGAAAAAGTCATCAAAATCATATTGTCAAAAAAGTACTTCAATTAAGTATTCTTTTTTCGATCGAACTTGTGGATAAAATTCAAATTTTCAGGGTTCTGAGCTGAGCTAGTGAGCACTCAGTTGCTTTTTTTGAATGCAGAAATGCAACAATTATAAATCCAAAAACAGATTTTTAATTTTCTTGTTTGAAAATAAAAATCGAGTTAAACTAAAAATTCAAAAAGCGAGAAATCAAATTTCCTTAACAAACGTTTACTTATTTTCACAATTACAAAAATGAGAGTCGATGTTGACTTTACGCCAGAAAAGAACAAGAAAATTAAACTAAAATAATCGAAGCCAAAGATAACGACAGATGATGACATTGATAACTATCGATAACTAGCTGAGAGTGTTAGCGATGTCATCCTTTATTTCAGGATGCGTTGGCCTTTTCATGAATCTCAAACAAAAGACGAAAATGCAAACATAAAAAAAAACGAAAACATCATCAAAAACTATTTTGCTATAATTTTAAACAGAAATCATTAGCTAATTCGCTACCATTTTCGTGTTTGAACAGAAATACTTCGATCGTAAAAACAAAACAAATTATGAATTAATGCTAATTCTCAATTCCATTCAGGGATTATAATATCAACGATCATCCAAAAACGTTTTATATTCTAATAAGAAAAAACCAAAAACATTAAATATCAATTTTATGAATAAGTTTTGAGTTTCTGACACGTTTGGAATTTATATCGATAAATATTTATTTTTAACTTTATCGCATTGTTATCGATATTGTAAAAATGCTACCGTTCAATTTTCTTTGAACGATGTAACTACTTAATTAATAAATTCGTTATCAAGTTCAAAATACAAAAAAAGAAAAGATAGTAGGATTAACAAAATTCGTTAAAAACCGATATCAAACTATTCGATTTTTTGAGTTGATTTGTTAACGTCTCAAATGTAGGTACGTTGCTTAAACACAATAGACGAACATTTGGGGAAAAGCCATTTTCCCGGGAAGTTTTTTAAAAATGACGTCCCGGTTTAAGCCTTCATGAAGTTCAAATTCGATTGGTGGAGCTGTCCCACTCCAATCCAACGACATTCAAAAAATGTCGGTCTGTATAGGTAAGCCCAAATTTTTCCGTCTAAAAGTTTTTTTCAACTCTTTTGACAAAGGAACACTGACTCGCCAATAAGAACGCGTAAAACCGGTAGTTCCTAACAAATACCAATAAACACATAGCCGTTGAGTACGATGTACACTATACACATCGCGCATATACACAAATCATGAAAAAAGAGGCCGCTACCGCGTTACGAGGAAGCACAAATGTCCAACCAAACGATAGGGACTTCGCAAAGCCAGTAGCAAGAAGTGTCTCAACGCAATACACATAAAATAAGATGAGCATGAAGTTCAGAAAAAACAAAAATAGAAACAGTAAAAACAAAACTTACCCAGTCAGTTCCAAAACTGCTGAAGGGGACTTTTAGTATTTTCGAGAATATTGATGCACGGCGGAGTAGAAGGAGGAACACTGGACTTATTGCAGAAGAATATTGCAAATCACATACAAGATTGAGTTCACACGAAAGACTGTCCGACAAATTAGGAAGCAGAAGAGCAGATCGTCACGCGTATACGGTGTGCTGCTCACGAACAAGAAGAGCAAAATGAAATAATATTCCGAATCCGAATGCCTCACTTCCACTGACTAGACTAATGGACTAATGCCTTCAAGTGCCACCAGCTGTGCGGCTGGGGCCTCATCTCCTCACCTTCGTCCTCACCTGGTATAAACACACCATCAAGCCACCTTAGCACCAACACAAACTCCCGGCGGCGGCGGCGGGCGCATTCATTCAACTTCAACACAATCACACACACACATGCATTGTTAGAGAGTTAGGTACTCGACGTCGGTCGTCGTCCAATAAGTATAAATTACGCACAAGGAAACCCATGAATGGACGGACTGCTGCTGGGTAAACAGAGAAACACATAAGTGAGACGAGGCCAGACCCAGAAACCAACCTGTGTACACTGATGTGGTGTCTACTTGTCTTACTCGCAGCAGAAGGAGGTGCTTAAGCCCAGTAGCTGCACAACACAACTACATACCCAGCCAGCGATCTCGTTTCGTGTACATACACGTCTGAATCGGGCATCGGGCTCCAAACAACAGCTCCCTATACAGTAGCTGTCATTTGGAATCACGAGTGTGCGAAACACGAGCTACCATTGGTTGTTACGCGTCGCCCTCGCCACTTAAAACTGGCAACACAATGAAAATCTACCATTTTAGAATTCTTACAAAGAAAAAACAGACTTACCAGCTCTGGAATCCGAAAGCAAAACTCAGCTTTCGATCGTTTCAAAAATACAGCCAATGTTCGATGAAATCGAATTCGAAATAAAATCGCGACGCAACCAAGCGACGGCAAAACGTAACACGAACAAGAAATTCACAATTAATCGCAACGTCTAAACGACTTGAATGAAAGTTCACACAAAATCTAAAAGTTTAATGAAATTCGAACTCGAAAATGTTAAATGCAAATTCGAGACTTGTTGCGAGAAATATAATAAAAATGTTGAATTATTCAAATATGTGTATCAACTGGAAATATTATTAATAAAGTATATTCCACTTCCGAACGCTTCCGTGCACGACGGCCAACTGCAAAGTTACGATCTCAACTTCAGCTTGATAGTTAAGTGCTGCCTGTATTCGTTCGGCTGCTACTGCTGTTGTTGCTGATGGTGCCTGCTTGTACTGCTGCTGCTGCTTACTTGCTGCTCTGGGCTGGCTAAGATGGTTGCCCCTAAATTGCCGCGACCGCAACGACAACAACAGCAACAAAAAAAAAAAAACGATAAAGCGACGACAAGAGCGAACAAAAAACAGACAAGTAAAATATATGAAGACACAACACCGATATAAATAAATAAAAACGTAAACTTTAACATATACCTCCTCCTCTCGTTATTAGTCAGCCGGGCTAAGACGAGCATTGAAGAAGCCAAGTTTCAAGCTGATGTTGGCATTGGGAAACCCGATCAGATCGGCAACTACAAATATAGAAGCAGGTCTTTATCTCTCTATATGTAGAAGTGAATGTGGTTGTGTGAGTGGACCTATAATTTACATTTCCTGATTCGGTGATTCGTTTATGTACAGCAAGTGCCGCCGGATTGGCGTGTTCTCCATTTCCATCTCTGTGACTTGGCGCTACGTCCCGCTCCCGATATGCCAGATATGCCCGATCGGGTCGTGATCGAGTGCGAAGGGCGGGTCTAGCCCAGGATGTGTGTACAGTGTGCTACCGGTCTTACTCGTGGACATGTTTTTTGCACAACCTAAAAGTCTCCACCAATGCTGCCAAACTCTCTCATCTGATGATGCGAATTTCAAAATGGAAGCCACTAAATCTTCCTTACCAACTTCCTGTGCATTAATATATTCAATTGTCAACCGTTCAGACGTCAGTAGCAAGCTATATCAGTGTGTGTTTCTTCAATGAAAGAAAAAAAACCAGTAGTCAGTAGTTGTCAAACCACATCTCGCTGGGGGTTGATGAGAGCACGTTTTCGAAAGTTCCGCCTTTGCGGCGCACACTCATAAGAAAATGGGCGTGGCCTTCGCAATGGCTCCCCATTATCTGGAAAAAGTTAACTTATGTACCTCACTTGTTGTTAGGTCTACATATATACAAAACGAAGGTATATCGGTGATGATTGAACAGTGTGTGGCCTCCCGGAATTCTTCTTCTTTGCTTTGTGGGAATGACAAACATCTTTTGCATTGGTGTGAGTACTAATTTTTTTATTTGCTCAGCTTAATGGCTACGGCATGGCAGTCAAGTTGAAAAGCAGTCAGAACGGGTCGAGATAATAAACCAAAAGAATAAGAAAGAAAATACTGAATGAGACTGCGACTGAAGAGTGAGTTTCAGTTTGAGGTAAACACGGGAAGCCGTGGCCCTGTTAATAATTGCGACTTCCATTGTTACGCAACGCCGTGGGAAATGCTTAAATATGCACATATATTTTCGATTCTTTGAGGCTTTAATTGTGTTTCGGTTTAACTTTGGCACAAATCAAATTGGTAAACTTTTCAAATTAAAAAAGACGACAGGAATGTTTTTCTACTTGTTTGTTTGTTGTTTTCTTTGATGATGGGAGACATTTCCTAAACCCACCTTTGTAGACTTACCTACATTATTTAATTAGTGAACTATAAAATTCCCTATTTGACTTATTAAATGGGTTTTCTAATAAATATTGAAATTGGTTAGGATGATATACGAGGATGGTGGCTTATGGAAATATTTTATGTGTTTTTGTATTTGTGTAGACTTTTTGACTAAAGAAATTTGAACATTGAGCGCCGAGGCGGCCGCCATTAGTAAATGTCATTTGCTTGGAGTTTTTTATGGTCGCCATGCAAATATGTAAACTCTTTCCTTCTTTTGTGACGTTTTACCGACACCGACACACAAAGCAAAAGGAGAGTAATGTCTATACTATAAACGAAATTCTAAGAATTTCTCCAGATTTGATGGGAGCGAGCGGACATCGTTTGTGAAGATTGTTTTTGGGTTATTTGGAAAACTCACGTTATTTATAATACCTACTCTACGTCTACATTAAGTAAAAGATGTGTCAAGAAAATGTCATGTTTGAGCTAACCCTTGACGCAGTTAACGAGTTAAGCAATACCTACCTATGCATGGCGTGGGAGGCTTGAAGTAGGTTGAATATTTTAATATTTTAAGTTGTCGCTGTGTCCACGAAATCATTTTACTTATGGATTGCATAGAAATATGTCTTTGTTTATTTAGTGTTCTTCCGGTTAAAGAGAATTTTTGGAAATTTTGTGCATTTGGTTCTGGCATTCATTTTTGAGGTGAGAGAAATAGCAGTTTATAAGGACTATAACTGTTAGCCGATTCCGAATGGCTGCGATGAGAACCACTTGGAAGCTATGTCAATATTCTTCGCAAGAGACAGTTCCTAACCATGAAAAATGAAATTAAAATACAGGGTTTTCCAATAAGAGGTGTTATTTTGAATAGCCCGCTATTTCGGTAGTTGTCACTTTTGAAGCTGTCAATTTTTGACATTTGACAAGTAGAAACTACGCCATTAATAAAAATGGAACGATACACAACGTTTACTTTCAACAAGACGGTGCTACGTGCCACAATGAAACCATCGATCTTTTACGGGAAAAGTTTCCGGACCGTGTTATCTCTCGAAGAGGTGATCATAATTGGCCACCGAGATCTTGTGATTTAACACCTTGCGACTTCTTCCTTTGGGGCCACGTCGCTACGCCAACAGCCCAGCGTCGATTCAAGACCTCAAAGATGGAATTCGTGAGGCTATCGAGGACATAGGGCAGCCACTTTGCGATTTGGTTATAGAAAATTTCATGAAAAGGATATGGTCCTGTAAGCGTGGTCGTGGTGGCCATTTGGCTGATGTTGTGTTCCATTATTAACGGCATACCTTCCTCTTTCTTTGAATATCAAAATAACACCTCTTATTGGAAAACCCTTTATTATTATTTTGAAGCGAGTCCCCGTAAACATTTTTGATTTGAACAAGGAAGACAAGCTCACGTACCAATTGTAGCTTTCTTCTTCTTCGTCATACATGACTCCCACAATGACTCTAATTTTGTTTACTTCGTGCAGGAGCAGCCGGTCGAGCCAAATTATTCCCACACATTTTTGTGTCACATTGCCAACAATGCACAAACTGTAACTATGTTTTTAAACGAAAAAAAAAACAAAAAATTTTAAAACTTCTTACTTATACCGAGAAACAAAGAGTGAAAAGGGTCTAATTTTATAAGACCTCGTTTTGAACGGGTTTTTTTACTTTTTTTATGGTAAGTATACGTCACAGTGATCGAAATAAATATATTTTTCTTTTACTATCGTACAAAAATACTTACTTACTTAAGGTGGCGCTACAGTTCGTTGTGGGCTTGGGCCTCAATCAACAGTCTCCGCTAGCCAGCTCGGCCCCAGCTAGCTGTCTCAGTTTTGCACTTCAAGTTGATTGAGGTCCTCTTCCATTTGAGTGCGCCACCTGAGTCACGGTTATCCTCTCCTTCTACGTCCCTCAGGAATAGTTTCAAAGGCTTTCCGGGCCGGAGGAGCATGGATGTCCATCCGCTCTAAATGACTGAGCCATCTGAGTCTCTGGACCTTGATTCTTCTGGCTAGGCCCATGTCGTTGTACATCCCGAAGAGTTTCGCTGTTGTATCTTCTTCACCATTCCCCATAAAAAAAAACAGGGGCCAAAGATGACCCGAAGAAGTTTCAGAACTTTCATCTCGAAACAGCCTAAAGGCACATTCATCCGATTGTGTCAAGGTCCATGCTTGTGCACCATACAGCAGGACTGGGATGATGAGGGTGTTATACAGTTTAGCCTTAGTTTAGCGATTAGCAAGAGTTATTCTTCGTCTGATCCTGGCGCAGGTGTTATTGCCTGTGTTAATAGCGGAGCCTAGGTAAAGGAGGAGTGTCCTTCCTCGAAGACAGCATATTCTTCGTTTTTCCCTCATCTACCGCTAAACCCATTTTTGCCGCTTCAGTCTCAATTCTCACAAAGGCGCCATTGACATCACGCTGTGTTCTACCCATTATATCAATATCATCGGCGTGCATGAGAAGTTGAATAGACTTTTGGAAGATAGTGTCTCTGGTGTTGACGGTGGAGTTTTGCACTACCTTCTCAAGAACGATGTTAAGGAAATCGCATGACAGTGCATCACCTTGTCTGAATCCTTTTTTGACATCGAAAGATTTCGTAAGCTCGTTGCCAACCTTGATGGTGCAGCGTGAGTTCTCCATCGTCGTTTTGCACAAGCGAACGAGCTTGGCAGGGATGCCAAAGCTAGACATAGCTTTATACAGTTCGTCTCTGTAGATGACGAACAGGTGGTGGGTATCGATTTGGAGTTCGTAGGTTTTTTCCAGGATCTGCCGCAAAATGAAAATTTGGTCGATGGTTGACTTTCCTGGTCTGAAGCCACATTGATAAGGACCAATCAGATTGTCGACGAAAGGCTTCAGACCTTCACATATTACGGCAAAGAGGATCTTGTAGGCGATGTTAAGTAGGCCGATTCCTCTGTAGTTGGCGCAGTTTAGAGTATCTTCCTTTTTCATAAGACAGCCAACACAAATGTTTTTTTAATTTTATATTTTGAAAGGTCTTAAAAACAAACTCCATTACGTTCTTAAGTTATTGGTTTACACTCAAAAATTAATGTAGGGATTAGTCTTCAACTACGTTTTCACCTATCGTCAACCTCGTTAAACAAAAGATCGTCATTGTTACTCAGATGGTTGATTAGTGCTAAAAAAAAAAACAATCTAGATCTTTTTACTTCGAAAATATAATTAAACATACTCAGCCTTATTTATTAGATTTCACTAATACTCGTTTGATACCCGGAATAGTTATAGCGAGTTTAAGCACGTACATCAACCTATTTCTATTCCTTAGGCCGTGTGCGAATTCAGTTAAAAAATGGGTTAAAATTCCTACCACGATTAAATTTTGACATTTGGTTAAAAAGGGATCATGGGTGCTTTCATAAATGCATGGTTGCGAAAGTCTGACGCATGCATGTTGTTCATAAATGCAAATGATAAAAGTCAGATGTTCATAAAAGCAAAACGCAAATGTTTGCAGCGCAAATGTGCAACTACAAAAAATCACATGCACACTGAATTTCTTTCTGAATAAAAGAGACAGGTATATAGTATCATAAATGCAGTGTAAAACACATGCGCAAGTATTTTTGTCTGACGTTAATATGATTGCAAATGATCGCATGTAAGCAAAGCAACCATGCATTTATGAAAGCACCCCATATTAAAAATTTTGCTGTGCGAATTGGGTTAAAATGGGTTAAATGGGACTTTTTTTAACACTACTTTGATTAAATTTCCCTCAAGATAAAGCAAAATTACCCTCAAAAATGGTTCTTTCTATGTTCAATTAATTTTTTTTTTTGTAACTAAATTCAAATGCAACATTATCAAATTAAATTTTTTTTATGAAAATGTAAGAAATTCTCAATTTCACACACAGTCTTTTTATTTTTTATCGATAATTTCCCATTTCAATACGATCAAAAATACCATTGCGACTGTTTGTTAATTCAGTCTTCGAACACTACTTATTCATTGTTCACAGCTGTCAACAAAATAGAAAACAGACAATTAATTCGTTATATTTGGTATATATTTTTGTGTTTCATAATTGTCCGTCTTGGTTCGGATTTGTTAATTGTCGATCAACATGCGACGGATGAGAAATACAATTTTGAGGCAGAAGAAGAAGACAACGATGATGATAGCAGCAAACATTCCAACTTGTCCTAACACTGACGACACAAAAAAAAAGCAAAGCAAAATGTGTTGTATTTTCAAAAATACCTGATTTTTATTTGTACAATAAAAAAGATTAACTTAAAACACTTATCGTTCTTAATATATTGAATCCACTATACGCCGTCGATAAAATAACCCCCGGCATCCACATGCCAATGAAGTTCCTTGATTTCCTTTTTTCCCTGATGAATGAACAACAATTGTGGCGATTCCAGGAAATAAGATTTATATCACTCTCGTGGGCGTTCTCGCAAGTAAGCATATAAGCTTTTTGTGGAGCAGCTCGACAATCCCAGATACGAATGGTCTTGTCAACAGAACACGATGCCAGTACACTCTTTTGATTTAGACTCTATTGCAAGTCTTCAACGGACTCAAGATGACCGACCAGTGGACGCTGGTCAACCTTCCATGAACCACCTTATCCTAGTGGTGACGAGATGTGTATGTCTCACCTTGAATTTAATAAACAATAAGAAAAGTTGTATTCACAATTTTCGTAAGTACTTACTTGCAACCCCGTGTGGCTAAGACTCCCTGGGTCACTTGATTCCAATCCATTGTAAATCCTTCTTGCTGGTGTCCGGTGAACGTAAACATTGGCTTTACTCCTGCATTGGCCAGCTCTTCTTCGTACTGCTTCAACAACTGATCATCCTCCACGGCTTGAAGTTGTTTTGTAAGTTCACTCCATGAAGCTGCGAAAACACTATTGCCCAGCTTGCTTGCACGAACCCCATTAACACAGCCCTGATGCTTGATGCGAGCGCACGTCATTTGGGGTTTCTTAGCCACTTCATTGCCAAGATCTTCATCTTCGTCATCGTCCAGCTCCTCGTCTTCTTTATCGTTATTGCAACGCATGGAAAAGAGTTGCTTTCGTTTTTGTAAGAGTCCAAAAGCAGCAGTTTTTATTTTATTAAAGGCAAATGACGTCTCTTTGAATTTTTTTTTTTTTTATTGAATTTTTATTGATACTTTTATGTTACAGTTGCTGTCTTGAATATAATTTTTTCTCTTTTGTGAAACTTCAAAATTTTAACTAGTAGTGTCAAATTTTAACCTGCTCCGCAGCTAGTTAAATTTTATTCACCATGCTAGTGTCAAAATTTAACCAAACGTCAAGTTTTAACCCATTTTTAACTGAATTCGCACACGGCCTTATTTATAAAATATTTTATTACTCGTTTTAGTTATGCCTGGCTTATGTCAAATTTCGCTATTAAAAATTGACCAATCTAAAACTCCTGTAAACAAATTTGACACATTTGTATATTTATTCGTCAAATAAATATACAAACCTGACACTGCCTTTCATTTTTTCAGAAAATAATTAATTGCAGAGCAAAATATTGATTTTTGGGACTGCAAAAGTACCAGCAAAAGAATGAAGAAGAGGAACGGTTCCAAATAATTTTAAGAACCATGTACGGTCCGATGATTTAAATTAAATAGCCTTTTTGGACGCAAATTCTCCTGCAACATAATAGCAAATTTGACAAAACAATTGTTTGACACATTTTGATATTTATACCGATTTATTCCAGCTTTAAACCTACTATAAATAAGTTTAGCTTATTCCGACTCTAAAACTTGTTTATTTTTTTTATAAATAAGCTTTTCAGTATTAAAGGAGTATTAAGGTCGGAATAACTTTATTCTGCTTCTAATACTCGTTTATAAATAAGGCTGACTATGCATAAAAGAAAAGATTAAAGTGTGTAGGTACTAATTTTAACATCAATTTTAAAAAGTTAATAAAAATATGCTCAGATTCAGTTCCTTTACTTACTGTCTCAAAACCTTCTTTTTTTGCAATCTCGATTTTTCTTTTCTTTTCAACTAATTCGGGTAAACAAACAGAAAATGTAAAACCGTTTTATATGCTGTTTCCACTGAGCGATAATCTGAGATTAACTCAAATCTAATTGAAATCTCTTCGAAATCACTAGATTTGCCATACAAAATTTAATCATCTCGATTCGAGATTTTAAAATTAATCTACTTGATTTGGACTGTGCTGAACGGATTCACTTTCCCATTTCCAATGAAAAGGTTGAAGAAAGAGAGACAAAAATTTTTTTGTCAGACTGAACAAAAAGAAAATAAAAACAAATAACTGTAGGTAAATTGTTGCCGTAAAAACTTTAGGCCAAGCAAAATGGTTGTTCCATCTGTTCAGGAAAATGAATTTACAACCGAAAAGTGGAAAAACACAATTTAATGAAGAAACAAGTGTGCAATTGAGCTTTTTTATGTTTAAAAAAATTGTTGGAGTGATTTCCGATCTATTGGTATATAATTTGCCTTTCTATTCAAAAGAAAATATATCCATTCAAACATTTTTCCGGATCCATTTCAATGGTAGCTATAACTGACCCCTAAGTCCGCCATCAAAAACATTTTTTATTGCTTCATTTAAATAATATAAAACCAAAATTTTAATATTATTGGAGGTCATCCTTGTATTTTTGTGCGAATAGAACTTTCAATTGTGACAGTTTTTGTAACCAAGATTTTGAATGTAAAAATTAATCTAACAAAAGTCAGTGAAAACGGCTCTACTTTCCTTTACCAGATTCTGAATTTGAAGATGAAAATGGTCTCAATCGATAGATACACGTTAATAAAGCATAAATAAACAGTTTTTATTTGTCGGAAATTAATATTTCTATTTTTAATCAATTAAATAAAATCGCATATATACCCAGTCGTTGTCGAGCCGGTACGGCGAGCGCGTAGCCAGAGTCGTGCACTCCACATCGAGGGTTAAAACCAACTTACTCCGCCCGCCATTTCTACCGTTTTAATTTTTTTTTCGCATCATCTCAGTCATGATAAATTAACAAAATACATGAAGTTGACCGCGCTCAGCTTTTTACTCCATCTACTCCATCAATTTTAACCGAGCTCGTAGATCGCGCTCTGACCATGGTCTGATCTAAAAAATAAACAAACGTTGAGCGCTCCGATATGTCTGAGCTAAAAAAGAAATACGGGTTTTTTTTTGACAGCTCCGTACCCTGCTCGGGGCTAAAAAAGAAAAACGCCTAATATGGAGCACAGATCAGAGAACAAGAGAAAAATCCAATACCATAAACCAAAGCAAACACCAATCCACACTCGACAATCCCGGGTTCCATTTCTCTTCTTTGCTCAGCGCCCTTCATACTTGCTTGCTCAAATTTTCTTCACATATATTACGTATTCAGTTTGTTTTTATATTATTTTATTATATAACCTCTTTGACAATACAATGTACTATCTTACCGTCCCTGGTATTTTAAGTTCCATTTCCCACCACTAGAGAAAACATTTGCATTCCTTCTACAGCTGATAGCTGATGTCACAAACAAATGTCATTTTACAGGTCTAGCAACCTTCAAACTCCAAACTTTCTAATTTTGCTTGTGATGTGGCGATTAACATTTTTGTGAATTTTATATTTACTTTATTTCTAAAATTTAGAAGAAAACTAATTAAAATATCATGCTAAAATGATGAACTACATAAAACAAATTAAACTTTTATTGATTTTTGCACTTATCGCTCCAAATGTTTGTTCAACAGACACAGAAGAGCGGCGTTGTGCAGATGATAAATGTGAAGGTATATTTTTTTCTTGCTTTCTATTTTCCAAAATGAAAATTAGGCCGTGTGCGAATTGGATGAATTGTGGTTAAAAAATAAAAATGGATGAATTTTTAACCACTACTGTCATTTTTTAACCTGCTCAGCAGCTAGTCAAATAATGCGAAGTGTCAAAATTTAACCAAACGTCAATTTTTAACCCATTTTTAACTGAATTCGCACACGGCCTTATAATTTTATTCTTCAGAAATAATTTCACTTGGAGTAACTATAAAGAATTACTCGCCAAGCCAAGAAGGTGTACTTGGTTTTAGAGTTGGTTCCGATGTCAAAATAAAATCAAAGTCTTCCAATCCCGACTCCGATTTGTGGGGCGTTGAAATCGATGGCAAAGATGGCTATGCTCCGAGAATTTTCATTCAAGAGTCCAAAGTTTTTCACAGAGATTCGACTTTGAAACCTGGAACTCCTAAAATCGCTGTTCCTCCGAGAAGTAAAAAGAAATTAAAAAGCTCAGAGAAACAAAAGCCTTCAAAGGCGCAGAAAATATCAGCAACAACAAAGACGACTGAACCACTCACCAAGGACTTAAAAAATGAGAAAATTGTTAGCAAAGTTGATGGTAATCAAGTACTTAGTGAGACAGTGAATGTTACACCGACCGCCAATGTTGTCGATGGAACGGCACTACCCAATAACGCTGACGTTAATGTGGAGATTAAAGATCTATTTCCGAAAGATGAGTTCGTAGATGTTAATGATGGCAAAGAGGAAGAAGAAAGAGAACAGGACGAAGACAATGATGATGATGATGATGTTGAAGAAGATGATGATGAAGATATTGAAGATGAAGAAAAAGAAGTTCATGAAAATGTGAACATTCCATCAAAGGGGCCAAAAGAAAATTCCACACAGACTGAAGATCTCCTCAAACCCAACCAAGCTGCGATATTAGATCAAAGTGAAAACAAAGGAGCAACCGCAGTCACTGCGCAAGAGTCAACAGCTTCATCAGCAGATACGGGCAATTCAACAGAGATTACACAATCTCCGCCACAAGAACTAAAAGATGGTAATCGCTACTGCTTTTGCGTAATCAATTGTAAACTGATTTAATTTAAGTATTTTTTTTCTTCAGGTCTATTGGAAAGCAATTCAACAACAGTTCCTGCTCAACCTTCTGAAAGTACAGAAATTAAAGATGGGCCTTTTATAGATACCGCTGCAGCCTTAGAAAAATCACAAGAAAAAATTGATTCTTCACTCGAAAAAGCATCCGACCCTTCGACAGCAAAGCAACTTCCAGGCAAGGATGAAATAGTTCCAGATCTATCAAAACCAACAGCCCAGTCTGAAGTTCCAACTAGTTTGGAGAAAGAACCCGAGGCCAAGATTATAACACGAGAAGATGGATCTAAGATAAGATTACTTAGCGAGGCCATCGAAACACCAGTTCTTGAAAATACAAATCAAATAGACGCAGGAAATTCTATCACAAATTCTGAAACCATGAATAACCAACAGGTTGAAGAAGTTAAGGTTGATTTTTCAATTCCAACAAATAACCTCTATGAGCCAGTGCCGTCCCAACCTGAGCAACAAGCTCCAAATGTCCCAACTGCCTTCGATGCACAAATTATTCCTCAACAACCAACAGTAGCATCTTTCACCAGTGAACATAACCAGGCGTCGCGCATTCAACAGGCTACATCAGTTCCAGAAAAACCGTTTGCTTCTGAAAAATTAATTCCTGAAAACACTGAAGCAACGTCAGTTCCGGTCATGTCTGCGACCCCAACAGCAATGTACGAAAATCCGGCCAGTGTTGAGTTTGCCCCCCAAACTCAAACACATCTTCCATCTGACACACCATTTTCGAGCCAACAACAGATGGCTGGACATGAACAAAATGGACCTTATGTAAATACTGCATATGAGAGCGTGCCTTCTGTTCCTACACCTCAGCCACAAGTGTATAATAACCTAAATGGTTTTTACTATCAAGGAGGGCCACCAAATAATTATAAAAACTTAAATTCAGTGCAAGATCGCCTCGAATTGCCTACACAAGAAGAAAAAGTGCAGTTGCCAGCTCCGCAAGCTTTATCATCAAACAAAAAAAATGTCGAAGCTCAGATTACTCAAGATATTCCTCAAATCCAAACTGCTGAATCAGTTATAGTAGCTCCGGTTACTTCAAAAGAACCAGCAAAACAAGAGCAAGCACCTTTAACTGACCAGATTCGACAGGAAGTCCCTGCTGTACAAAATACAACGGCATCTGATCCATTAGACTTAAACGAATCCTTTCCCCAGATCCCAGCTCTTGAGTCCGTTACAGTAGTTCCTGTAAATTCAATCGAACCAGTACAGAATGAGCAAGCTGCTTTGACCAACCAGATTGCACAAGAAGATCTTGCTGTACAAACAATAACGATCCCTGAGCAAGCTGTATTAAATGAATCAATTTCCCAAATCCCAGCTGCTGATTCCGCAAAAGCAGAAACTCAACATGAGCAAGCATCTTTAACTTACCCGTTTCCACAAGAAGCTCCAGCACCAGTGGAACCCGATCAAACAGTATTAAAAGAATCCATTCCAATAGGAACCCATATTGCACCTGATATCCTTGAAAAGACGCAAGCTCCATACATGTCACAAAAAAAAGATGAGGAAGCTCAAACTATTGACCACCCAAGTGCCAATGAAACAACGCCCGAATCCCCGATTCCACATCCAACAATTAGTTCCGAATCCGATATCGAAAAGAACGCTTATACGAACGATCCACAATCACTCGAAATTGAAGATGTCATAATTCCAGTTCCAACGACACCAGACATCGAAGACCCCATTCCCGATCCTATCGACTTTTACCAAACCACCGTGAATCCGAAAGCGCAACACCAACCCCAACCACCACAAAATCCTCAGCCACAAGTTGGCCTATTCCAGACCATTCTGGGAACAGTAAAAAATCTTTTACCATCCCAGGATCCTGCCATCAAAACCGACGATGATTTCAGTCACGAACTTGACCGAATACTCTTCCCCAGTAAAGAGGTCGAAACTAAAGCTGGCAGCCCAGTTTCAGCACCTCTGCATGAAGAGTTCTGCGAAAAGGAAACAAACTGTCCTTCATCCAAAGAGAGCTCATTCCATCCGTTCGACGAGAAAAAACCCTTCTTCGACAGTCTTTCCCAGAGGGTCATCGAACTATTCGATGTCCTGTGTTGCATGCTCTTATCGGCGACCGCAACATTGCTCTTCATATTTGGTTACTACTGCCTTTCGCAATGTCGAAAAGAAAGTCAACTCATTGCCAAGCTGAACGTTGTTGAACGAAGTCTATTGGCATCGCACAAGGAAGCTTCGATTTTGAAGCATGATCTTGGTGAGACGTGCGAAAAACTTGCAAGCATCGAAAACAATTCATTCGGATCCAATGACATGGTTATTGCAATTAAAAAGGAATTGGAAGCTTGTGAGGAAGCAAAGGCAGGTTTGGAAGAGCAAGTTGCTTCTCTTGAAAAGGTAAGACCAGTCTTTAATGTTTGATTATTTGAATCAATTATTACTTTTTTGTGGCATAGGAACTGGAAAATGCCGCTGAAGCTGGATTGGAATTGAACAAGATTGTGTCCGAGCTTCTCAACAACCAAAGTGGAGATGAGTCCATCATAAGCAGTGTGGAGGAACTCCAAAGACAACTCAATGAGCAACAGCGTAAGATCTCTAACTTTTTTTTCCTTCACTCTAATTCTTAATTTCAATTCTCAGACACGATTTTGGAAATCAATGCCGTATTAGCTGACAAGAGCCGTGAGAACAGTGAACTCCAGCTAATGCTGGCCGAACAAAACGCCAAATTCGTTGGAGAAATTGCATCACTGCAGCAGGACAACGATGAGCTGGAAGGCGAAAAGAATATCCTGAAGACAAAACTTGAAGAAATGAAAGCTGAATTCGATCTTGACATAACCAAAGCTTTGGAAGGGAAAAACGCTGAAATCAAACGCCTTCAAGCTGATATCATGGAACTTAGAACAAAGTGCGATGATGAACATCGAAAGTGGCAAACTAGTTTAGCCAAAGTTGAGGTTTGTTTTGATTGTCCGTCAAGTATTCATCGACTGAATTCTTCCGTTCTATTATTGTAGGCGTTGGAAAATTGTTTGAAAACCGTTAAGAGGGATCCCAACATAAAAGTATCACAAATTCTAGATGTGGCCAATGCACAGGCTGAGCTTTTGGACAGTCAACGCCAAAGAACCTCTTTGAAAGAAAAACTTGAAACTGAAACGGTTTGTCATTCTTGGAGTTTCCATCTAAGATTAAATAACATTTTCTGTCTCACCTTGCAGGACGCTCGAAAGCTGCTGGAAGACAAAGTAAAATTATTCAGCGATGAGATTGAAAAACTGAAGCATGATTTCAATCAATCCGAAAAGGACAAGCTTGAAGCCCAAACCCGTCTCGAGGTCTTGTCGAATTATTTCAAGGAAAAGGAAAACCAATTACAAAAGTAATGTTAAATCCTGTTCAGGTAGAATCAGTGTCTCACTTGAATTTCTTTCTTCAGGGAACTCAGTTTGAAGGAGACAATGTGGTTGCAGCAGCAAGGCGAAACCACGAGCACTGTTGACCGACTTACAAACATGCAAGACGAAATTCAAACCTTAAAGTGAGGAGTTTTCCCCTTTTCCTGACATACCAATTTATTTTATTGATTAAAAATTGTAGATCCCAAAACGATTCATTGAGAGCCGAAATCGAGGCACAACTTGCTGCCCATAAAGCACAGATTGGAACTCTCGAGAACCGAGCTCACGAAACCTGGTTAGCCGCACGTCAGTCGGAGAGGAAGTACGAGGAAGCTCGTTCTGATGCCACTGCCCTGCGCCGGAAATTAACTTCTCTGGTTGGAAGCAATGGGCAAAACCTTGCCAAAGAAAACAATCGTAAGCCCTCTCGTTATTCACTTATTTTTCCAACCGATTTCAATTATGATGCTTCTTTTCTAGTTGAATTGAATTTAGCACCATCTGATCCAAATAACGCTCCATCACCTATACACATGGATTCACCTGCCTCGCCTATGCTTGGGCGACTGCCTCCACCGCCGTTTATACCGCCACCGTTTATGGGTCCGCCTCCTCACTTCATGGGAATTCATCCGTTCATGCCGCCCGGTGAAATGCGACCCCCTCCAATGGGTCGTCTCATGTCGCCACCACCTCCACCCGGTGCGCCACCACCCCACATGCACCGGTATTCTCCAATCGACGACGATGACGATGACGAGGATATCCACGACAATGGTCGCGGTCATTGGAGGGATACTTATTCGCCACCACGCCACGCTTTATATCGATACTCACCCGACAGATATCTCTATAATCCAGAACTAATATCAAATTACGACACAGAAACCGATTTCAGTCCTCCGCCAAGTCCACGAGAACGTAGCCATCGATCAGGTTCGAGGTCAGGAAGCTACAAAGCATATTCCCCACCTCCCCAGTCAGCTTCAAATCAGAGCAAGGACAGACAAAAGAAGTCCAGCAAAGGTAAATTTAAAAATTCAATCTAATACAAAAACAAATATTTGAATTTACTTCATTTTCATTTCATAACCGACACAAAGGACACATAAGCTCTGGATCGGAGAAGTCCTATGATTCGTGGAAGGGAAAAAGCAAGGCAATGGTTTAACAATTAGAAATTTACAATTAAATTTATAGGAACTAAATAATTAAATTAAATAATCGTTACTTATTTTTGTTAATTAATTAGTTTAGACTTACCAAAAGCAAACACCTGTAACTTTATTCTTTTGATTTTTTTCTCAATACGCAAACACATAGAGCCAGCGGAAAGAACTATCGCAATTCTAGAAATGTCCGCCCCAAAAGCATTTACTACATTCGTGTCCCTTGCGAGTTGAGACCACATAACTATGCAAATACATAATTTAAACAAATTGGGAAGCGATGCTTTGCAACAGTTTTATTTTTCTTTGCAGGCAAATAAATTAAATTCATGAATTACTGAAGATAGACGATTGTCGGATGATGTCGTGGTCGTAAGCGTGCAAGAGAAGGCCAATTTCCAGATTGAGATGAGAAATGTCTTCCTTCAATTTTTGAATTGCCTTCTTAATGTGCACCACAGAACCTTGTAAAGAGAAAACATGGAATATGAGAATGATAGAATACTTAGAGATGAAATTACTTCCGTCTGACATCATTTGTCCTCGTTGTTCCATCTTCGTCTTTTTGATTTCGTTTTCCTGAACAGCAGCCATCAATTCCGTTGTGAGCTTTTCGGAATCTTGACTTGTTTGCTTACTGGCGAACTGAACTCCAGTCAGTTCCATGGACACGTCCTTAAACTGCTTGATTAGAGCACTTAGTTCGTTGTTCAAGTGTTTCTCCCTACTCTCGACTTTGTCCAAATTAAAGGTAAATTCGCTGTGAAGTTTCTTCAATTGGGTTTGGGTTTCATCAGAGATCTAGTTGAAAATGAAGGTAACGGTATTTATATTTCTTATTAAGCGAGAAAACAACGTACCGCATCAATGTTTTGTTTCAAATTTTCTATTTGGGTTAGATGAGATCGCCAGTCTCGTGAATCGGCCTTAACCACGATTTTCAGCTGTGGCAATACTCTTTCGAGTTCCAACCGCCAGATTTCATGTTCGGTAAAGTTTTCACCGTTGTAGTTCAAATCGTTGTTTGGCTTTTTTTGGGCATTTTGAGAGGAGAACCAATTTAAATCTTTCAACGAACTCCCCCCATTATCACTGTCATCACTGAAAGCAGCATTCTGCTCATCGTCTAACTTCTCGAGGATGATTTCAGCATTGTCGTCTAAAAACTCAGGTGCCAGTTCAATTTCCTGCTTCATGTGGTGGTGTTTAAAGACAATCTACAAAAATTCTTCATTAAAAATAAACCACACTAGTTGCACTATTCCATGCGTCATACCTGTGACACCTTGACAGCTTGAGTTGCTAGGGAATCAAGAATATACAAACAAATTGGTCCTGCTCCTTGCAGTAATTTAGTGGTTGGCACGTCAACAGCAATGTCCTATGAAAATCCATAACAAACAAAAAGATTTAATTGAAAAGAAAAATTTAACTGACTTACGATTTCTTGTAAGATTTTTAATATTTTATTTATAATCTCGTTTGGATCCTCATGTTCTTGCGGTTGGTCCAGATGCTTGCCCAATTTTCTCAGAAGCCAAGCACATAGGGATGTAAACATAAAGAACTGCTCGCCGGGATTGAATGACTTGACAAAGTAAAATCTCGTTAGTGGTTTCATTTTCATTCCTTTGAGCAAATCTTTCTCATAATTCAGCAGTTTTAATTTCTCGATAAGGTCATCGGATTGAAATGTTGTAACTGGTGATATATTTTGCTGTTCTTTTTCTAAAGCCGACAGGAAGTCACTGCTGTGCATTTTGTTTCAATTGAAAGGAAGTTGAGGCTAAAGTTGAATGCAGAAAATAAAGAATTTGTAGAGCCGAGCAGCAATTTGACATTAGTTTGAGAAGCTAAGGGATATTTGTTGTTGTGATGAAGAATGTAGTAGGCAGTCAGTACTTTTTTTTATTTAATTTTTTTAAGGTAAATAATGGATTTTCTTATAAGGTTTTCCTTTCGTTTACTAAAAAAAAGCAAATGGATGTAAGTGAGGTAAAAGCAAAATGTTTATAAACGTTTTAGCAAATATTTTAACTATTATACCAAGCGGTTTGAGAATTTCTGGGAAATACTTTTGTTTTCAATCAGTTTCTTAAGGTTGGTACCACTTAGTTTGAAAAAAAAACCAAGCAAAATGCAAACTGTCACTGAATAAAGAAAATTCTGAAGCCGCTTGCCTTTTGCCTGTGGAAAAACGGCATTCAACTTTTTAATAAAAACCATAAATTCCTGAAATAAAATCTAAACAAATTGTAAAAAAAATTTAACTACCCCGACATGAGTGATCTCATGGACATAAGCTCCATCAGCATTGAAGAACTTAGTGAAGAATACCAGAAACTAAAAGAAAAGTACTCTCAACTAATCGCCCTAAGCGAACACGATAGACAACGAATTCATGAATTAAAAAGAAGCTTAGATACCGCGACGGCGGCCGAAGCATACCTAGCTCAAGAGCTCGAACAACTTTCGTCGGTGCAGACATCACAGGATGATGTATTACTCCATAAAAAGCAAAACGAAATCGATGAGCTCAAAAAGAGGCAAGCTGTGCTGCTTACTGAAAATGAAGATCTTCATGAGGATGTCGTTGTGTTGCGTGCAGAAAACGAGAAACTTAAACAAGAAATCCGAGATCTCAAAGCTGCAACACGTCCAGTTGAGGTGTCCTTTCAAATTCCCAAGGAATACATCGAATTGCGGGATAAACTAGAAGCGGAGAATTTAGAACTGCTCGCCAAGTTGGACGAGACGCACGAATGTGTTGTGAAGTTCACCATGGCTCTGGCAGAAAAAGAAGTAAGTTGACGCTTTGGTTTTTCAATTACGTTTTTCTCACAAACCCAAATTCTTTAGAAACATTTAGAAATCTTCAAGGATCAAGTTCTTTGTTTGGAAGAAAATTTGCAGTCCAAGCGCGAAGAAGTCGACGAAAAGACTCATTTGCTTGAGAGCGCTCAAGAACAAGTCGTGGAGATGAATGCCAAAATTGCTCAACTCACATCGTGTCCCGACAACGCTGGTAAAAGTTGAAAAAATCTTACCTTTACCTTTCGAACCAACAAAAACTACTTGTGTATTTTTAGAACGTAAGGGCAATTCCTTGTTCGCTGAGGTCGATGATCAGCGACAGGCTATGAAGCAACTGCTGGCTAGTCAAAAGAAGAGCTATCTTCAAATGAAGAAGATATTCAATGAAAGCCAAAATGAAATACGGCGCCTGAAAAGGGAGAACATTGCCATGCATACAGAGCTTCAAACTTGCAGCACAATATTCTGCAACGCTGACAAAGCATATAAAGGTAGAACTAGGCATTTTTCCAAAGTTTGATTTGATAGACATAGTTGTATCTGTCCTTGAATGAGTACTTTACAGAAAAGGAAAACACTTAAATCATTCAATATTCCTCTCGTTTTAGAAATATTTTTCATATCCATGGTCTGATTGATCAGGTGGGGGTGCTTCAAGTCTTATTTTGCATTCGTTTATTTATTTGCATGTTATTACCAAAACGGCATCGATTTGCTGAAATGGGTAAGCCATTTGTGTATTGATTTGGTTGTGAAGTGTTTTCCGTATCTGTAAATCATTTAAAAACGTCAAACTTTAATCTAAACAATAACCACTCATGTATTCCTTTTTTAATTCTAGAGAAACTGAACGAACGAATCTTACAACTTCTCAAACAAAACGAAGACTTAGAAAAGAAGCTGATGTTCACTCAGCAAGAACTGCTCTCAATAGCAAACGAAAAAGGAGTCGTATGGCTAGATTCTATGTTACTGTTCTGCAAGTATGCAATTTCAAAAATATTTTATTTAGCTCAACACCTAAGAGCAACTGCAATACACATTTCATTTGCCAAATTTCTAATGTAAATAATCATAAATCTTCCCCCTCCACACAAAAACAAGCTACTTAGTTCTAAGTATTCGTATTCGTCCTATTTATTGCGTGTTACTAACTTAGAAATATATCAAAGCGTATTAACCCATATAGAGATTAAGTTACCGTTTGTATAGCCAAAGCCAAAAACTACATATAGTGTGTGTTTAATAAATAAATAAAACAAAACTATTTAATTTAAAGAAAAGAAACCGACGAATTGAAGCGGGAAATACACAGCATCCGAATTCAAATGGGAATTCTTGAGGAAAACCTCAGAAACTCACAACAACAATTGGCTAAGTAAACAAACGCAAAATCATTGTACAAATCTAACAAGGAAAAATAAAATAAATTTTCATCGTAGGTGGAGATTCGAAGCTCTGAAACTAAGATGCATATTGATTGATCGCGAATCCTTGCTCACTGACAATCAGATTGAGTTTAAGGTCTTCAGTAGCAGAGATTTTACGTTTAGTGACAGTGAACTGAAAACTGCTAGACCTCAATTGTATTTTGATGTCGGAAGTCCTCAAGGTCAAGATACGAAAACTGAGAAACTCGGATCAACTATTATCGAATTAGATGGCGATGACAAGGAAAATATTAAATCAGAAGAAACTGATGACATTGTAAGCTCCATTAAAATTGAAGAAACTGAAGACATTCCAAGCTCCAAACATGAGAAAGTAGAAATTTTCGAGGACGATTTTATAATTAAATCAGAATCTCCTTCTGTCAAGCAATCAAATGAAAAAATGAACAGCTCCCCAAAGCTAAGTCTAAAAACCGAGTCACAGAATGTAGACAACAAAGAAAACATATTCCTTCCTGGAGAGGACACTCCGCAAAATACCCATCTGAATATGACCAAAACTCCCGAAAGTGCCAACAGTCCCAAATTGAGACCATCGATTTTGGTAACTCAAAAGGACCTTTTTCCCGATGAAGGTTTACCCACAAAAACTGTCCATTTTTCAAATTCAGCCATAAAATCGGATAATTCGTCGGCAGAGTCGAAAACGTCCTCTAAACCAAAGCGAAACAAATCGAGCCTCGTGGTAAGGAGAATTCTAGTTCAAGGTTTAAAGGCAAAGAACACACCGTCACCTTCAACCATTCGAGATTGATGAAACGCTAGTATTATTTTATTGCACAATTTTTATATCATAACAATCCTGTCTCTAATGAGTCTTCTAAGAGGTCTAATAGACAATTTTGTATTTACTTGCCTCAAATAAAAACAGTTACAACAAAAAATGATTAAAATGTTTTATAAGTTTTATTTCAAGAACCTGGTAAAGAAGGTGTAGCAACAGTTGTTCACTCCTCGTCCTCAGTTGCCTTGTGGCGAATTCTTCGAACTGCGACTGTGCAGCTAAACATTCTCGTCTCCAACTAAGAACAAAACACTCCATTTATAAAAACATTACTTTTCCTGTGAAGAATAATTAAAAAATTTTCGTTCAGTGACAACTAATAATTCAATTTCAATAGTTTTGAATGTTTGAAATTTCCGTCCCTTTTTTTTTTGTGTCCTGTATTTGGTTAGGTGAGAAACCGTTAACTTAAAAATCTATCACATTTCTAACCCACACTTTATCTCATTTGTCCACAGCTTTACATTTTTATTTTTTTTTTGTATTTTACTATTGAAAAATTAAAAAAAACTCTTGTTTCAAATCAAAAATGGCAATCCCGCGAGTTCGGTCCAAATTCGGAGGTGACTTTCTGGTTCCCTCATTTCACGGAAATATCGAGAGCATTCCGCGCAATTCTCAGTGTAGAAAATCCTGTCGAATGGCCCAGACAAAGGAGAACAGTGAAGACAGCGTTTCATCTGTGGACATTAACAATTCGCGACGCATGAATAGTGGTAGGAGCAGAGATAAGACAATCGTCCGAACTCCACTTAAAGACAAGAACATTGGCGACAGTGGTTTTACAAGCGATTCAAAAATATACAGATCATACCGTAGTTCAAAATCTTCGTGTTCCTATGACGATCAAGATCCAGAGGAGCAAATGGAAACAGCGCGTAATACAAGTCCCTTCAACATGGAAAGTCTCAGAGAGAAGGGAATTTCGCTTAACTTGGAATTCAGTCAACTCCAAGAACGACACGGGGATTATTTTTCAATTGATAGATTTTCAGCGGAAAGTGATGACAGCGACTCATCGGACAACAAATTGGAAAGAAAATACACTCAGATATTTCAGCAGTCATCAAGATCACCACCCTCAACGACCTCAAAGAGCCAAAAAGAACCCCGAAAAAAAATTATAGTTGAAAAAACAACCGAAAAACCGAAGCAATCAAATAACAAAGATCTTAAAATTATTCTCAAAACTTTGAAACAAATTGTCAAGACAACTCCAGTTGCTGCAAGAGATTCAAATGAACTCTCAAAACTCTATGAAACGGTGAAAAATCTTCAAGAGGAACAGGAAAACTTTCGAAATCTAATTAGTTCCCAACAAGAACAGCTAAATAGTTTTCAATCCAAGTACCTCAAAGCGGAGAACATAATCAAATCACAAAAAAATGAAATTCAAAAGCTTAACCTTGCCAATAGTCAGCTTGAAAACGAATTGAATTCCAATATAAATTCCCTGAAGGAGAAACTGCAAGAAAAAATTGCAGAAGTAGCGCAATTGCCACAAGCTTTGAAAAAAGAGAAAATCAAAGTGGACAAATTGAGTAAGCAAAATTGCGAATTAATCACAAGGTTACAGGAAGTCAAGCATGAACTCACATTAACACGAGCGAAACTAGTCGAAGCAGCTCAAAAGCGAGCCAATACAATTACCAAGTTGAAAGCGAGTGAAAAAGATCTGAAGATATTCAAAAATCAAAATAGTGTACTTAAGAACGAAAAGCGTACTTTAATAGAGGAATTGAAGAGATTGAAAAGTATGAATGAAGAACTGTCAAAGAAGAACACCGCTAATATAACGCGTCAAAAAGAACGAGGCGAGTCTCAACAGCGTTTGCTTCAAAAAAAAATACTCGATCTTGAACTCGAACTGACGCGAAGTCGAAACTCAACAAGTGACTTGGTTGAAGAACGCGACAAACTCATAGCCGAACTTCATCAGCAGCTAAACACTCTAGTTCACAATTTCGAGGTGTCCCAAAAACACATTCGCATGCTGAGGAAGCATATCCATTCGATATCGGGCGGTGCCCCTATGCCTGAAAAAGCCAAATAAAATCGTTTTGTTGTTCCTTGGAGCTAACTTACTTCGTTGTCTCATGATGTAGGTTCACTTCACTCACTGATCAGTTATAACAACATTGGAAACCTACCTACGTTGCTAGGCAAATGTCATTTTGACAGCAAGCTTTCCCATCTTGTTATAACTGATCAGTGACTTCACTTCACAACAAAACAATTATGAATTTGGAAATTTTGGAAATTACCTTCCTTTTTTGTTTTTGAAATTCGAAAATTGACAAAAGTTCAAGGTTCGACATTTCAAAACAAAAGAAAACGCAATTTCAAAGATTTCCCAAAATTTATTACATCATTATGCTTAAACAGTTTTTCATTTCGCCCACTTCCTCACAATAAACTAACCAAACACAAATTTCTTGTTCCGAAAAATAAAAACCTAAAGAAAAACAAAATTTTTAAAATTTCTGAATTTTTAAACTGCTGCCGTGCCGCCGCAGCCACCGCATGCCATCGAACTGCTGTTGTAATGAGGAAAGGTGGAGGCAATCACTGCAAATTCTATATTTAGACTGCGGCGGCGGCTTTGGATAGAGAAGAGTATTTATTTATTGGTGAGCAAATGGTCTGTTTGGAAAAAAATCATGCTGGGAACAATTTAATCAGTCAATGAAGTTGAACGCTGAAACAGTTGTTGTCAAATTGTTTGTGCATGCGTTTGCGTTATAAGGGGATGTTTATTTTGCTTTGCAATACAGTACACAGAGATTCCAAAGAGCTTTTAAGAGGACGAATACTCTCTACCCTGCCTGTTATTCTCAATCGTAATAGCATCTCTGTTTTACAGACTTTGGCGCTGTTTAGGCTACTGACCGAATTTCTTTTTAAATTAATTTTAAAACAAAACAATCTCCCCAGTCGCCGTCGCCAGCTAGTATGTTTGAATGGAATTTCCGAATCTCCTTCGGCCAGTGCAAATCGGGTCGAGAACTAAGCGGCATGTTCTTGCGTCTATTGACATTAACTTTTGAATGTATTTTCGGTCTGACGGTTGTGTTGCAATCGGCTGTTATACTAGCAGAATCATCCATTTCGGACGTTGGACTCGATTATGATGTTACAACCAATTCCTGTTGGAGTTCTAACGAATGTCTAATAGCAGCGAATTTGTATTTGAATTCGGATAACATTCTGCCCATTATAGTGAATTGTTCTGTTTCTGAGAATTTGTACAATGATTCCATTAGTTCAATTGTAAGGCGCCGTTACGAAAACATTAGCTCAGTGACTTTGGACGGCTGCGGGATGACCCTGAATGCCAACACATTCGGTTTTGAATATATTCCAAATTGCAACAAAATAACTTCGTTGAACTTGAATAATTTTCATTTTGACGAGATCTATGAGATCATTTGTGGTGCGGGAACTATGTTGGAAAATGTGCATTTTGAACGCAATGAATTTGCAAGTCTGAGTGCGTCTAGTGTTGCAAATTTGGCAAGTTTAAAATCCCTTACACTCATAAGAAACAATTTGAGACACATACATCCCAATGCATTCGATAGGCTGCAAGCATTGAGAGAAATAAAAATTATTGATGAAGTGAACCTACGGTTGCGTTATGCAAAGCTGTTTGAAAACCTCCTCCGATTGGAGAGCCTACATATAAGTAACATTGATTCTGTATCGAGTGAAATGTTAAAACATTGTCCAGTCAACCTAGACGTCTTAACTATAAATAGAGCAATGTTCGAGAACAAAATCATTGAAATACTTGCTCCACCGACACTCAAAAACTTAACTCTTACCAACTGCAAGATCACTTCTGCCACCATTAGAGGACACGATATGATTACTCAATTAAATTTAAGTGGCAATTCCCTTAGCCAATTGTTTATGGAAAATTGTACACACCTTAAACTCCTCGATTTAAGTTCAAACAATTTTTCTAGTCTCCCACTCCAGCAGTTCGATCATCTTCATCATCTGGATTATGTCTATCTACAACAAAATAAGCTTAAATACTTTTCGGTGTTGATGTTTGCGAATTCACTGCGTCGTTTAAAGACAATCGATTTGCGTAGAAATGATTTGAAATACATTGATGACGTCACTGAAGTGCTTGTTTTGAATGTTGAACTGCGCGTGCTGATCGACGGAAACCCTTGGAATTGCCTGTGGCTTGTTAATATTTCATATAATTTGCCCGAACAGTACCAAGTGTTTCGTTATGAAAAATTCATTTCAAAAATTAACGTTAACGGACTTGAGTGCCTTACATATCCTGCCGAAAATATACCATTGGACGCCTTAACGAACGAACGAAAAAACCCAAGAAAAAACTTCACAATAATCTATGGTGGCCAGAGAGAATCTAGAAGGAATCAAAAGGCTGAAGCTTTAGTTATTGTGTTTATGCTTCCCGTTGGAATAGCATTCCTCTTTGTCTTGTTGTATCTTTGGATAAACTGTCAGAAGGTCTTCCATTTATCTTATTATCGAAGTCTTCCGTTGGTTCGAAGTTCAGCTGAGAGATTCGATATAGTCAGGCAATTGCCGCTCAACAATGCGACCAACATAGCAAATCAGGGCTACGAGATTCCAATGGCAGGTTGCAATTGTACTGGCCATGGCAATAAGATTTCTTGCAAGCTTAATGCATCCTATGAGGATGCAACACCACTTGAGAATGCAGCAAAGGTTTATGAAGAAATTTTCGAGTACAATAATGGTACAACTGGTAACTGTTACTACGACCATTTGAGTAGGGAATGATAAATATTTTCTTTTGCAACAATTTTTGTGTAAATCGTTTTGTTCTTAATAGGTTATATTACTTACTCTTCCTTTGAGGAAATAAATTTGTCGAATAATACAAGTCAACTGTAATGTGTTTTGTTTTGTTTTTGAAGCATCATCGTCTCTAATCCCAACGAGTTGCGAAGAAAGGGAGTTCCGTCTGTACAGAGATTCGCATTTACAGAATACAGATAAAGCTGGTTACTCCGGAGGTCGCCAAGTATCCGGATACTCCGTTAGAGACTGAACTATTTTTGAATTGGGCCCTCAGGCAGGCTGATCATCGGCACGGGTCGTATAACACCTTAGATCCAGCCCAAGTTGGGAAGTGGTGATTGCGGAAGGAAGAGATGGGGGTGAGGAGTCCGACAATGTTAGACATCGATCTGACATGAAGGAGGATGATTATGAACCGAAGACAGCGTTAGGCGTGCTACAGAGAGATGGAAGGAAAAGCCAGACAATCTTGAGATCGTTCGGTAGTATAGGGATACGGAACGTTGGACAGCTTTTTCGCCGTACCAGCGTGGAGGTGGGAGCGGAGTTGGTGACCTAGGCTAGCTTTTGCGCCATACCTTTGTTGCAGTAGAAAAGGATTGTGGAAGGGTAGAGGGATATGGGTCGCCCTTTAGTTTCAGGACTCGTCTAGAGAAAATTCTCGAGAATCTTTGACCTTACTCAGCTTCTTCAACTCGGCAAGTTCGGCGCCCGGGAAGAAGAATAGAGGTGGTATAAAAATTTCACATTATTCTTATTGTCCTTGGAATTTATTTAGAAAAAGAAAATTAAAAAAAAAACACTCGACCAGAAATCACTTCAATATTTGTGTAGTAAATTTTCTTAGCCTAAAGAGCTAAAAAGTCAAAGCTTAAAAAAAATTTCAAAAAATTGTTAAAATATAAAAATTTTCAGTTAGAAGAAACAGGAAACTTACAATTTTGAAAATTTAAGTTTTGGATGTTTGAAAAATAAAGCATAAAGCTAAAAAAAAATGGATCCACGGGATGCAGCTATTGTTCCTGAAGAAGAAGGCGAAGAGGACGCGCAGACGCTTCAACCGACCGAAGATGATGAATTTGATTCGGAGCAATTGTTCGAAGGAGGAGAAGAGGGCGACGATGAAAAGGTTTTTTATCCTCCATCAATTTATATGCCCCTTTTTATTAATAGTATTAAGAAAATTAATTTCTAGAGCGATTCGTTCACTGGTATGAGTGCTGCAGATAAAAAGAAACATAAACTCGAGTATGCTAAGCTGCTTGGTGATATAGAAGAACAAAACAAAACAGTGGAGAACTTGAAAAATGAACTCTTCAATGCGTGTGATAATCCGTGTTTGACAAAATGCCAATTGAGAGAGATTAAAAAACTGCGATCATCTTTGGAAGATGAGAACCTTAAGTTGCAGTGCATGGTAAAGGCAGCCATCAAAATGCAAAACGAGATACCAAGTCAATGTTGGGATGCAGTTCCGATTGTTGCCAGTATTGAAGACGAGGTATTTCCAAGTATGGGAACTTTCGATGTAATGACATCATTGGGTTTGAGATCCAAACCAGAACCGAAAGACGACCATGACTGTTCAGCCAGGAAAGAGAAAAGAAAGAAAAAACCCTGTTCGGACGGGAAAGAGGGTGATGTCGACTCGTGTCAACTTCTGCAAGAGATTTGTATAAAAGACCAATTAATAAAACGTTTAACTTGCAAGTTGAAGTCTATCCAAAACCAAATGCAGTGCGGTTCCAACAAAACAAAAAAGCCGCCAAAACCATGCTCGGATATGGAGAATCACATGGAGTATTTAAAAAGCGAAGTTGATAATCTCAAACAATCCCTCAAATGCCTCTGTAAAGAGAATGAACCCGTACAGGAAGAGTGTAGATCTAAGCAAGGGAAGAAGAAACCAGGCTCCGAGATTCAGAAAATGAGAGAAAAATATGCTCAACTATTGTGTTGCATTTCAAAGAAAGATGCCGAAATAAAAGAGTTAAAAGGACGAATAAAAGGATATTGCGGAGGAGCAGGAACAAATTCAGAATCGAAAAGTGAAGTTTCCGAAGCTGAACTCAAATTACTCAGGGAAAAAGTCGACGACATGAAAGATGAACAAGAAGAATACAAATGTATCATAAAAGAACAATCAGAGCAACTAGATGAATATCGTCGAAAGTACATGGACTCTCAACAAAAAGTTGAAGAGCAAAAAGGTACTCTTCTTAAAATCGAAATGGACAACAAACGTATTGAAGCACAAATCGAGGCTGAACTAAAACGAATCAAAGCCAATTTCAAAGAACAACTGGCTGAGTTGTCTGAGTATCCGAAACTTTTGGAAAACGAGCAAATTAAATTAGCGTCAGCGGTGAAGGAACGTGATGAACTCGAAGGTCAGTTAAGGTTGGTTTGCAAAGAATTAAAATCAATGAAAGAAAATATGCTATCGAAGCCAGAGAAACCCGATTGTACCATAAAACTTGCTAGCCTTGAAAAAGATCTGGTTATTTTACAAGGTAAAGTCGAAGAATTGACAAAGGAAAAAGAGATTGTATCAGAAGAACTGGTCAAGGCAAAACTCGACTTGGATACAATGAGATGTGAATCAGCCAAGATTATTACAAATACCAAAGAAAGATTTGAAATGACTAAATTCTCCATGAATTCACGAATCGACACTTTGGAAAAAGAATTGGCACAATGTAGGGCGAGTGCTTCTCTCTCCATAACCGATCGAGAATCTGTCATCAAGGAAATGCAAAGCCAACTCAGCACCCTCTCGTATAGCTTCGATTCAGCACAAAAACAAATTAAAACACTCAAAAACCATATCAGTTTCTTATCCAATGATCAGTGTATTCCAATAAAATGTTGAAATTGAACTTTAATAATATTATATTCCACTTTTTTGCTCTACAAATATATTGGACGATGTTTAAAGTGATTTGACGGCCAAGCGCTTCATCTTTGGCGCTTTTTTCTTGGCTTGTCTCTTCTGTTCCTTGAGCTCCCAACGACGTTGTTTCTCGGGATCGTCTTCGGCCAATACACGTTCTTTTTCCTGCTTGCGCTTATCTTCCCGACGTTGAGCGGCTGCTTCGGCACGAGCTGCATGGGTACTCTTAAGAAACTCTTCTTCTACACGTAGACGGTTCTTTTCGGCTTTTGCTTTACCCTACATGGTAGGAAATAAAATGAAAAATCTGGATAATACCGAATAAAACTTACGTCTTTGGACAATCGATAGCTTCTTAATTTTTCCATTATATAGAAAACTAAAACAAGCAATGGCTTGACCGATTCCATGTCGCAGTTCTTTGGTAAATTAAAACCGGCCATGAGCATGCGTCGAACTTCAGGTTGTTTCAAATTATTTGGATCATCCTGCTGGACTGGACCACTGAATTGGTCCGAAATATGAATATAATCGATGAATTGTTGGTACTTGCTTAAAACAGCCACAACGCGTGACTCTAATAATGCCGATGTGGCTTCAGGTATCTCCGATAGCACGCTAAATCCACTTGGTAAATTAAATCTATCCTCTGGTTTATTGACTAGAATACAATACTTGTTCTAAGGAAGATTGTTTTAATTAATATATTTCATCTGTTATAATGTGGATATGATTTTACCAAATCAGCAAGTTCCTTAAAGAACTTAGTGACGGTTTTCTTCGAGCCAACACAGAAAACAAACGAATCCATTGAGTCTTTAGAAATTTCAACCTTTATATGGATTTGGTCTTGTTGTGGTCTCATCAGACCGGCAATAAGTGCCACTAAGTCTTGGCGCTTAATCATTTTAAGCTCAACCAACATTCCTTCGCAGCATGTTCGACCAGAACACCACAAAGTGTAAAGACTTTCGCTCTCTTTGTTGAGACCAGGATTTTCGTTCTCCATTTTTCCATCATCACCTTTAGAACAGAGGAACATGTTTTATCGTAAAATCAAAGAAATATCAAGATAAACTAACCGACTAGAACAAAGTTATCTTCTAATAGAGATCTGTGCGTATTTAACCAAAGATGTGCTAATTTTGAGTTTTTGGATTTGCCGAAGAAGAAATTGGCAAAATAAGTGAGGAGACCCCCTAACATCAACATTTCCATCCAATAGGAATCCCAATGAGTCCTTTAAATATAAAACTATGAAAAAACGACTGATATTCTTATAAACTATTACCTAAAGTGAAGAGGAATTTTGGCAACAGTCAATTTGGGTTCAGGAGCTTTTTGATCTATTGGCAGGTCTTTTACGTCACCACCATCGAAACCTTCAAATTCCTCTTCGTCTTGAAAGTGTTCGAATTCATTGTCATCGTCCTCAACTACACCGTCATCTTCATCATCGTTCATAGCAGCAAAGTCATTGTCTGATTTTTTATTAACCTGTTGTACAGGAACTTCTTTATGCACTACATGATCGCTCTCCTTGAAATCACCAATTGTGGCTCCATTGCCTTCAAATTCTTCTTCATCGGTATCAAAGTCCTCGAATTCAGCGAAGTCACTATCTTCGAAGGAATGATCACCTCCAACTATAGCGAATCTATCGCAATAGCAATATATCGATAGGACGATAAGCAACAGCGGTATTTTCATCTGGCAAAATAATTATATTCATTTTAGATTTTTATGCTGGGCAATTGCAAATGTTTTTAACCTCAAAAACAAAGTGGGTCAAGAAAATTTTACCTCCAATGTGTTTTTTGGGAAAACTAAGCAACAAAAATCGGTTTATATAAATTAAAGAAGGTATTTAAATGGCGGGATCGTTTATTTTACTTTATTTTAATAATAATTTTACCATTTTTTGGTAAACTTTCTGTTAATTGAATAAATTTGGACTGGACCGCGACCGAAAAGAAAATATTTGACAGGTGATTGATTACTAGCGAAAAAAAAGTTGGTTTCGTTTCGACTCGACTAATGGTTACGTCATTGGATTCAATGGTATAAAAGTGTTACTACTATTTTCGTAAAGTGCTGCCACTTTACTTTGGCCTTATAATAAAATTCAACTAATACAAAATATATGTGAAATATGATAAATTTGCGACATTATTCTTTTGTAAATGCGCCATAGACGAATTCCACTGTATACAAAAATGTATATTTCCTTCTCAAAATTTATTGAATCAAATTTGTTTCTTAATCAGCCTTATTACCGTACCCGATCGGAGAAAACGTCAGATCGGAAGTTTTATTTCCTTCAGCGTACCCGATTCGTACATAAATTAGTGATGCGTACTGACGCACTTCTTTGTTGTTTTGTGAGTTTAAAATTTTTTTTAGTTCCGACACTTTTTTGTCTCCGAGACAATCGGACGAAAACAGTGTGACAAATCGCGATGCATCGCATGAAATCGCGAAACGTCGTTCTCAATTTGAAATTCCGACGTAGATTTCAAATTTTTTCGTAGATGTCTACGATTGACCTGTCCGAAAGTATACGGTATTAGTAAATTCGTAGAATTCCGATCGGGTACGGACAGTACGGTAATAATTCCGAATAACTCGGGAATTTTACTGTCAGATGTCAGACAAGTTTTCTGCTCCCCCTTTTTAATCAGAAAAACAGTCGACATGGAAGACAGCACTGGATTACCAAACATTACAAAAAAAAATGAAAATCATTATCAATACAAATTTATTAATTTATTATCTATTTATTTTATAATCAGGGCACAGAAATGATATTCGTAAAAAAAGAAAGTTTAACTTATAGCTGCAGCCTTCAGATTTTCACTTATATCGTTTTTAATGACTTTGGATTTAGTTTCAACATCTAATTTAGCGGATTCAAGCTTCAATTTATATCCATTAATCTCGGTGTGAATAGATGATAAATCCTCGATGTCTTCAACAAATGTTTCGAACGCCTTCCACCAATCACCAAGACTGTGAGTTGTTTCTAGATTCCTGCTTTTACTTTTTACTTGTCTGTCTACATGAAAAGTTGCGATGTCTTCAAGAATCTCGTTCGTTGACGGTGAAGTAGGTGGTTGAACCGTATTTTTGTTTTTCTTAAACATCTCTAATTTTGATAATAATAAATTATTTTAATAAAAACGAAAGTATCTTCTGTTGACGATGGCAGTGTTTTTGTTTGTGAATGACAGTGAGCTGACGGCAACTGTCAAGTGTCAACAATAATAATAATATTTAACTAAGGTTCTAGATAGGTCAATGTTTCAGCGTTACCACTTTGCTCCTTTCGAAATAGATCTGCTTTGATTTTTTAAAAACTACTTCCTACCAGAGTTTTAAAAACTGCGTCATTTCGGTTATTTAGTTAAGTCACGAATAAATAAGACTTTTTTTTTAGTCTTTTAATTTACAAAAGTGCTTTAACTGGAAAGGAGCAGTAACCAGTCAGTACTTATTTTTAACTTCCCATAGGAAGTTATTGTAATGGGTCCGATTTTGTGAATCTCCAATTTTCGCATTTCTCGATGTTTTGAGGTCACTAGAGTCCGAATCAAGCGTTTTTAAGATGATGTCCGCGTGTGTGTCTATGTGTGTTCGTATGTGCGTTACGTTTTTTCAGCTCAATTATCTCGCGAACCACTCATCGTATTGTCATTAAATTGGTCTTATTCGACGCGGTATTGTGTTGTTAAGAGCTTTAGATTTTGAGCAAAATCCGCTTAGCAGTTTTTAAATGGCAATCAAAAGTCTAAGTCAACCTTATAAAAAATGAGTTATTTTATTATTATAAAGGGTTTTCCATTGAGAGGTGTTATTTTGAATAGCCCGCTATTTCGCTAGTTGTCACTTTTGAAGCTGTCATTTTCTGACATTTGACAAGTAGAAACTACGCCATTAATAAAAATGGAACGATACACGCTTCAACAACGCATTGAAATTATTAAAATTCACTATAAAAATGGTGAAAATTTGGCAGAGACGGTTCGCACAACTAAAACATTTTTGGGTCGTCGTGAAGCACCTTGTCGGACCGCAATACAGAAATTGGTGGACAAATTCGAGCTGTTGGGACAAGTTAGTGATGTGAAGAATAAAACCCGTGCACGTCGCTCAAGAACAACTGAGAATATTGCTGTTGTAGCCCAGTGTTGAAGAAAACCCAGGTTTGTCCATTCCTCGTCGTTCTTTGGAATAAGGCATTCCACAAACGTCATTACACCGTATTTTGAATAAGGATTTGGGTCTTAAGGCTTATAAAATTCAGTTAACACAAGAACTCAAGCCGGCTGATCATCAACAACGTCGTGTCTTTGCTCATTGGGTCCTTGAAATGCATGAAAATGATCCGGAATTTCATCGAAAAATCATCTTGACTGATGAGGCCCATTTCCACCTCGGAGGCTACGTCAACAAGAAAAACTGTCGCATCTGGGGCTCGGAAAACCCAGGAGTTATTGTTGAAAAGCCTCTCCATCCTCAACGCGTGACTGTTTGGTGCGGTTTATGGTCCCGCGGGGTCATTGGACCTTACTTTTTCGAAAATGAGGCTGGAGCAACAGTTACGGTCAATGGATTGCGCTATCGAGAGATGATTAATGATTTTAACTTCCCAGAGGAAGTTATTGTAATGGGGCCGATTTTGTGAATCTCCAATTTTCGCATTTCTCGATGTTTCGAGGTCACTAGAATCCGAATCAAGCGTTTTTATGATGATGTCTGTGTGTGTGTATGTGTGTCCGTTACGCGTTACGTTTTTCAGCTCAATTATCTCGCGAACCACTCATCGAATTGATCTCATTCGACGCGGCATTGTGTTGTTAAGAGCTGATTAGGTTTTGAGCGAAATCGGCTTAGCGGTTTTTTAATGGCAATCAAAAATCTAAGACAACCCTAATATAATGAAAATTATGATAATTTCTGCAATAATTTCAATAATAGTGCAAAAAAGTCTTATAGTTAGTGGGGGAAAAAACACAATATTCAGGAGTATCATATACTATATTTGATTACTAGCTGACCCACCAAACGCTGCTTTGCCGTATAAATATTAATTTTCAGAAATACTAATCCGATTAGAAAAATTGCTTCAATAATAGAAAACTACAATATTCAGGAGCAATATATGTAGGCCGTATTTTACTGTGCAAAGTAGTTGTGAATGAGTCCACGAAATGGTACGATCAACTCGGCAGTGGCAGATGGCGCCACTGTTATTCAATAAACTTAATGTTTTTCATAAAATCATCAGTTTTATGGAATTTGACTTTGAAGCAACGTGCGTGTACAACTACAACGGGATGCATCCGCTGAATATTTTGCAAAACAACTAATGTTTTTACGTATTTTTCTACTATGGGAAGTTAGTCGTGTGGACTCCATGGGTCGCACTCATATTTTTTAACTTGTAGTCAACTGAATAAAGTGAATTGAATAAAGTCAATTGACTAAAAGTTAATTAATTGCAGTACTTTTTAACTGGCTTAAATCTGTTAAGCTACTAAAAAGTCGAGTTTGGCTTAAGTCAATAAGTCTTTTGACTACAGTCAATTAACTATAAGTCAATTGGCTTTGTTTTTGGCTTAAATGTATTGAACTATAAAACCTTACAATCTCAACTTGATTCTAAAAAAAAAAAAAAATACAATAACATTCACACATAAAATATCTCCATCTCTAAAGATAGAGACAAATGTAACATTCTCATCCCTTATATATTATCTCTCTCCTAGGTTAAGACGTTCTGTTCTTTTTTTTTCTTCTTTAGGAGTTATTCTAGTTTCAAAGATATCGTCTTTTTGAGTGGACGTATTAAAAATCATAAAAACTTAGACTGCTGTCTTAAAACTCTAATGTGCATTTATAAAAAACTAAAAATACAAAAATAATAAGTTTGTTTAGCCAGACCAATTCAAAGTCGGCAAATTGTAATTTGTAAATATATAGATAGATAGATAGATAGATAGATAACTTCTTTATTAACAAAAAAATTTTGATTAACAATATTTCTTTTCTTAAGAATAATGACATGGCTTATTCTGCCGTCTGCCTGATATGACATTTCATTTAGTGTTATAAAGAATAAAAATGAAATAAAATAAATCCAAGTAACAATTTTTTTTTCAAATACATACTAAATTAAAGTATATACTTATACGCTAACAATTTGTACAAATTCATAAAGTAACTCAAAATTAGATTTACAAAATTCAATTATAAAATTTAACAATTTTAATATGATTTGAAACACAAAAAGATACCAATTTTAAAATGATTTGAAACACAAAAATATATATACGTTTTCAATTTTAAAGTGATTTGAAACACAAAAGATAGCAACAAAAATTTTGGTGCTTGAACTGCAGCAACTGCTGATTTAAGTTACATAACTATTTCGATATGCTAAGGCGTGTTTGCAGTACTTATAGAGGGTAGACCATCCTAGCGCTCCATTGAGTATTTCATAGAGTCGATTTAGGGTGAGATGACTTGATTCGAAATACAATCGTCGGATTTCCTGCAGCATTGGACAGATCGCAATAAAATGGATTGTATCCTCATTCTCTCTTCTGTTGCAAAGATCGCAAATTTGTGGCAAGTCAGCTCGGTGGGGCATAAAGTTTAAAGTTAACAGTTCGACACGAGCTCTGAATATGTAGCTTATAGCTTCGACCGAAAATTCAGTAGAGAAATAATTCGCTTCCGAGGGCAACTGGTGATTTAGGTTCTTATAAATATTTCTAGATGTTGTTTCAGTTGCTCTAGATAGATGCTGGGTGTAAATTTTTTCATCAATTTTTGCAATCACATTAGCGAAAAACCCCGGCCATTCATCAACGTTTGTTTCATTTACGGGAAGATTAGTTTCGTGGGCTAGGGCTAATTCGTTCCAATCCTTAAATGGTGAAGCTCCCGTTTGCAACAATCTTACCATGATTGATTTATGAAGACTTCTTCCGCTTCTTCTCATCACTCTTATTAAAAAGTCGGAGTTTGATTTTAGATTTACAATGTAAAGAGGCGATAATCCAGATTCTACGTAGATAGCATAATTTGGCGTTGAATTTGGCAATCTAAATAAGCGCTTGAAAAAATATCTTTGAAGTGCTTCGAACGCCTCCATATAAGTATATCCGAAAACCGGGGCACCATAGCACATGCATGTATTCACAGTCGAGCGGAACACACGGTACTTTGACACCAGATCGATTTCTTGGTTCGCAAAGAATTTGGGCCACATTAAGCTCAAAGCCAATTTAGCCTCCTTACTTTTATTTTGAACATGCTTTGAGAAGTTAAGGTTGTGTGTGATTAAAACTCCCAGATACTTAAATTCCTGCACCACTTCAATAGCAATATTATTTAGTAGCCAATTCTCTTCGGGAAGCCTTCTTCTTTGACGAGTCTCAAATATCATCACCTTAGTTTTGCTAGTATTGACAACTAACCCCCATTTCTCGCAGAATGTATTCAACCTGTTTATTTGCAGCTGTAGAGTGAAAGGGTTTTCCGCCAGCAATACTAGGTCATCAGCATAGAGTAAGACTTTTACTTGAATGTCGGCAAAAGATATTCCTCCTGGAAGTACTTCGGAAATGTCATCAATAAATAAAGCAAAGAGGATTGGGCTTAAAATGCAGCCTTGTGGGACACCTGCTGTAGTTTCAAACCAATCTGACAGATGCGACCCATCCCATACCGAAGCAGTCGACGAGATAAGGAAGTTGAAGTATAGCTGCAAGAATTTCCGAGAGATTCCAAGCATTGAAAGCTTGTACAACAATGCTTGTCTATTCACCTTGTCAAATGCAGCTTTGAAGTCAACGAAACAAGCGTATAATTTTTTCTTTTTATCAATACATTTCTTGGCAATACTTGTTAACGCAAATATATGGTCCAGCGTTGAGTAACCCGCTCGAAAACCGGCTTGGAACATACTGAGAAGGTTTTTGTCTTCGATCCATTTGGTCAGCCGTTCGTAGAGTATTGAAGTGAAGATCTTCCTTAATGAGCTAAGAATTGATATGCCTCTATAGTTCTCTGGCTGGTTCACATCTCCACTCTTATAAATTGCAAAAATAACTGCTTTGTTTAGATTAATTGGAACATGAGACTCATCATATAGTCGGTTGAAGTAAAGTAGAAGATAATTTTTCAATTGATCAGTGCCATTTTTATAAAATTCTACTGGAATTCCATCGATACCAGGTGCTTTGTTATTTTTCATTTTTTGTAAAGTTGATTCCAGTTCACATAATAGTATTGGACCATCCAGTTCATCGACAATAAAGTTGGGGAGAGCGTAAGAGAAGGTATGGAGATTCACGTCAGCTGACAAAAGCGTTTTAAAATGAGTCGCTAGTGTCTCAGCTGCGAGAGTATTCACCGAATGTCGATAACGTCCTCCTAGCTCGCGGATATTTTCCCAGAAAACTTTTGAGTTTTTACAATCAACAAGTTTCTTCGCTAGACTAGTATTGTAGTCTCTTCTTTTTGTTGCACATATAGTCTTGTACTCCTTATTCACGTGAAGGTAAATATTTTTGAAGAACAATGCATTTGTGGATCGAAATAGTTTGAGATACACAAATGATAGGCTGCGGAGCTTCTTGCAATCATTATCAAACCATAAGTTTTTAGGAGTAAAAGAGTAAGAGTTGTTATTGTGAGCAAATGGAGCTGAGATTTCAATAAGACTTGTTATTCGTTCATCTAAATGTTCTACTCCGGTTGTGGCATGGGGAGGGAGGGAGTTATAGTGACGATCCAAGAGGAATTTATAAAGGGTAGCACTGTTTTCTTTCCACCTTAACTTTTGAAAGTTATTTGAAATACTTTGGCTAGCTTCATTAGAGAATTTAATGTTGACTTCTATTGGAAGGTGTGCAGAGAAGTTCGCTATACCCACTTTGAAGTTTGGGGATGTATTTAACCACCCTGTTGATACTGCGCAAATATCGATCACTGACTGTCCTTGCCCGCTGATAAAGGTAAACTCTCCATATTCGTCGCCTGTAGTCGCACCATTCAGTACAAACAGTCCAAAGTTTTCAAACAATTCGGTAAGAAGTCGTCCGTTCCTATTAAACTGTTCATCTTTGGAGTTTCTAGCCACATTAAGTGAGTTTTGCGACAGTAATTCATAATTTGAAGGATTCTGATATCTCCCTATACGTGCGTTTAAGTCTCCAATTATCATGATGTTCTCCAGGTTACTGTTATTCACGTAATCACTTAGGCACTCAAAGTCGCTCTGCCAGTTATTACAGTTCAAGTACACCGGAATTACTGAGTATTTTATATTATCATTAAAAATATGAAAGATAATTCTATTTTCTACACAAATAAGTTTGACAAAATTACTATTTATAGATTTTTTTACACCACATAAAATTCCTCCACTAGCTCTACCGTGGATGTTTGTTCTAGTTGCAGGTGCACACATTATTTTGAAATTTTTGAAATATTTTAAACAATCATTTTCGTTTTTTTCTTCTAAGAAGGTTTCTAATAAAATAATAACATCAAAATCTTGAATAAAATTAAAGAAATCAGGTTGTAAAAGCTTACTTCTAAGACCTGTAATATTATACGATAAAATTTTTAAAGTTTGTAAATTATTGTTAATTTTAATATTGTGGCAGACGACAGATTCTTCCTATTGGGAACCTCCCCTTACTACTAGTGTATGTTGAGTCACAGGTGGCGCTATCATCGGTTGAGAGGAAGATGGTAATAAAGATGGCGAAATCGAAGTTGGTGGCAAATTCACTCCCTCGCCGCAGTCAAAGAATTCTGACGATCTGTCACCAAACATCTGTTTGATAAATGTCAACTCCGCAGAACTTTTGACATTAAGTCCACGTGAATATTTGTAAACAAATGTGTGGCTATTTATTTGCATTTTGTCGCCTTTGACAATAATTTTCACGTTCGGGTTAATTTCGAGAAGTTTGCTTCGGAATTGCAATAGTGTTTGCCTCTTTTTCCTATATAAAAGTGATTGTTCCCGAAAGATACTGATGCCCGAGTTTTTGAGATGGTGCGCCGCGGCTATAATCTTGTCAACGATTTCTGCCGAGAGAAGCTCGAGGACAACAGTTCCCCGTTGCGCGTTGTTGTTGTGAATTTCACGGGACTTTTTAATATGAAAACTATCACTTTCCTGTAGCTTAAGAAGCCCCTTGCAACTTTGTATAGCGAATTGAGTTGCATTGGTTTCTGCGTTTATGGGAAGGTGTACAACAATAGAGCATTCGTTGGCCTTACGTGACAAGAATTCAAGCTGATTTTCCAGAAGCTCGCATCTTTCCGACATCACATGAAGTTGATTGTTTAGTTGCAAGTTTTCTTCTTTCAGAGAATTTATTTCGCTATAAAGTCTCGTTAAATCATCCCTTGTAGCAAGATCTTTTAGTTTTTCGGCAAAAATATCATTGAGGATGCCTTTCAATTCATCGATTGATAGATTACCCACTACCATCTTAAATTCGTTTGCAGATGAAGAGTATTTTTTGCTGCTGGTGTTCGGCTCGGGAGAAGTTTCGGTAATATTTCGCTTTTTACGATTATGTTTCATAAGGACAATACCGTAACGACGAAAATGGATTTTGGCGATAATAAAATCTATGAAAAAACTTCGTACCTTATGTTGTTACAGACGAATTTTGTGTTGTATGAATAAAAAAGGCAAAAAGAGCTACTTTATGAAGTTTTTGTTCAAAATTGACAAATAATTTAATGCAAAAAATTAACTTTTTGTACGAGCAAATAAATTTTAAACTTTCACCTTTGACAGTTGAAATGTCACCAAATATATATATATGTAAATATATATACTTTGTTTTTAAATTAAATTGTTTTAACGAACAGTTTAAAATAAATACATTTTCAAACTCAAAATTTTCAAAAAAAAGCAAAAAAATCATTTTTGAACGAATTTTTTTCAAAATTTTATGTAATTAAGTACTAATTTTGTTTTCAAAATTCAATGTCTTTGTTAATTTTTAGTCGAAAACAGAAAACCGGATGCAAAAATGTCTTTTCGTTTTTGAGAAATTAAAAAAAAAACCAAAACCACTTTTTTCTAAAAAAAATCTTTGTTTTTATTTTTACCTATCTGGACTTTTAGTTTAATTTATTAGTTTAATTCATAAATTTAATTTTTTGTTATTGGAGTTTTATGAGGACTCAATAAAGTAGAAAAGTATTGGAGTTTCCCTGGATTAATCATAAAAATTATTTTTTTGCTTTTTTTTGAAAATTTTGAGTTTGAAAATGTATTTATTTTAAACTGTTCGTTAAAACAATTTAATTTAAAAACAAAGTGAAAGAAGAAGTTTTTGGCTTTCCAGAAAAGTACAGCACGGTGTTGTAAACGAAGCCGTTGATTTTTAATATTTTTTTTAACGAAATAAGTCAATTTTTCAGAAAATTGCCCCTCCCGGCTAAACGGGGGAGAATAGACCCCCCCTCCCATACGATTTTTTTCTTGTTTCAACTCAACCTACACGCTCTAGCTTTTTGGCACAACGCTCGTGAATCACCCTGTATATGGATATGTACCTCCTAGAACTTAAGAATGTAACTGTGCTGTGAAAAAAAAAATCTCAATAAAGACTACTACTACTACTACTGTATTGAAATGAGTTTGAGTCAATAATATTGAGTGAATACTATTGAGTCTACTATTAAAGTATTGAAATACTATTAAAGAATTGAAGTACACAGCGATTTTTTCGTTTGAATTCACCCTGTACAGAATCCTGTGTATGGATTTGTCCAACAATCTACCCCAAGGTGGGATATGAACGTACGCATCTGCTGTCCAACTTTCAGAGGCCAGGGCCGTATACTTTAGGAGTAACAGAGGGTCAAACGGGTGCCATGATGGTTAGAGCTGGTTGCTAGTTCCTACATTGTGGTAAAGAGGATGAAGCTTAAGGATATTCCGCTTTAAAGAAAAAGTTCATATTTAACTTTGTCTGAGAGCCAGCCAAATCAAATTTTTGTTTGCTTGTTTTACTCTCATATTCTTCTGAATGTGGATGGCCTTTACCGTTAAATCCTCCAACAAATAACCATTCTCCGTTAAAACTGTTTATAGAGCTCTAAGTTTACTGTATTTATGTATTGTTGTGTGTTAAAGAAAAGAGTTTCTAATCAAATTGCCTACAATTTAGACTCAGAAAAAAAAACACTTTACTCGTAGAACAGAATGGCAGCCAAAGTTATCTAGAGTAGTAGCATATGAACGTGCAAAAGAGGAAACTATAATAAATGTCCGCTTCCTTTTATTTAAATTATTAAGAGTCAAACATAAATACCACCTATAAATGCAAATAAGAATCACAACATTTAATATACTGCACCAATAGGAATGAGTTGAATCATTATTAAATCAACTTTAAGTTTAGTAGCGATTCTGAAACTGGGGATCCGATAGGTAAGCGATGCAACTGCATGGATATTCTGAAAAAAATATAATTCTTATATTGTAATAAGAGAACCCTTAAAACTGTTCCAATTTTGGCGTATTTTAACACTCCATTTGTGCCTCATAGACAGTTTTACATACTTACTTGGGGGCTTGCAGGAAATATGTTCTTTAATGTACTGACAAGGACAAATATATTTCGCACAATGTCGACCAGGTTGCGTTGGTGTAACATTTAGTAGGCCATTCAAAGCATCGAAACCCCAACGTGAGGCATATCGTAAATAAAGTCGTATTCCAAATTCCTGTCATAAGACCATAAACGTGATTAACAAAAATAAAAATAAAATAGTAATAGTGTGCAGTTTGAAATGCGCGTTTTTATTTTATGCCACTTAAAAAAACAATTTCTAAAACAAAACAAAAGAAAGTGTATTCATAATATTATTAAGTACTTTTTAAGCGTTTTTTTATTTTTTATTTTGTTGGTTCTCAGAGCCAACATCCTAAGCAATTGATACCACAACATTGATTTCTTTGGTTTTGCATTTTGATCTTATTTCGTAGAATCTCCTCTTCGTATTGACATGGACATATAGAGGACTGTAAATGCCGTGGGGTTTCGTGAACGCCTGCTTCTTGCACAGTCCAATCCAAACGCCTCCTTAGAAAATCTTTACCCCATCGTTGCAGATAGCTGAGGTATATTTCTTGTGCTATTGCCTGTGTGGGTTAATTGTAAAAAAAAAAAACAACGAAATTAATCTATCAGACATTTAAAGAATCTAATGGAAAAGTAAACAAAATCTACAGCTGTTTTCGAATTTACAATTCAAAAACTCATTAGGTATTCATCAAAAGGAATGGCTTTGGGACTAAGCAAGAAACTTGGTTGCACGACCTAAGACCATAATCTATAAGGCCTCTACTATAAGAAACGCGATTTTAAGCTTATAAACTATTTGTTTCTAAGATTCTTGCTCTGAAGGAGAGGAATTAAGGTGCATTCATGGTCAATTGTAATATTTCTTACCTGTTTCCTTGACAATCTCATTGGATTGCTTCCTTGAATCACAATATCATTCACGTCCAGATCCAGCTTTGCTTCCCATCCAGCTTGAAGATTATGTCCATTTTGCTCTGTGTGTTCCAAGAAGCTATTCAAGAACTCTACACATTGTGTGGAATCAAAGTATAGGAAACACAAATTAACCTTGTGACACGATATTTTTCCTCTGTCATCAAGAACCAGAAGGATTTTGTGCTTAATTAGTTGCTTATTAACTCGTGCCAGACATTTTTCTAGTCCCCGTGACAGCCGCAATTTAAGCCACATGCATAAAAAGATCGCTGCGGCATTTAGGAAGAGCCAAGCCACTCCCAGAGAGAACAGAGCAACTCCCTGGAGCCCCGAAAATAACATGGTCAGTAGAACACAAAAAGCGAATAGAATCCAACACACTAGAATGCGCTTATAGCAAATGTTGTACAGCGTGAATCTGTAGTCATTGACTAGTGTTTCCATTGCATTCACGTATTCTTCAACAGTTAACTGAAAACGAAAGAAAACATTTATTTCTGTGACAATACTCTTCTCATCGTAAGCTTACTGTAAGCCCCTGGGCCATTAGTTCCTCTGGAACTAATTCTGGACGGAATATTGCCGGGGTTACCCACGGCCATTTTGTATTGCATGGAAGCAGGGTGACAATAACATCTCCGTTTGCTTTAAGACAAATTTAAAACAATGAGCAATCGAGATGAGAGGAACATTTATTTTTGAAATTACCAAATCCTTCACGAATTGTTCCAGTTGACAGTTCAATGGTTCGCATGGTGGAACTGATCGGAATTGAAACATCATGCTTGGGTGCTGCTGGAGATGTTGCATTGTTTAAGGATATTTGTTTGTTTGAATTTGTGATGTTAGAGAGAGGAACTGGTTTCTCTGGTGTTGTTGAAGATGTGTTAAGATTAACATGTGTACTTTCAGTAGTAAGAACAGCGGGTGTGATGCTCGCTGATGTAATGGACGGACTCTGGAATACAAGAGGAAATGAATTAACCGTGTATTCGTTATCAACTGTATAAACAACAACAGCCTTTTCCATTTATCAAGCCCTTTTTAATCTTATGAAGTGCACTGTGGCGTATACTTATCATTTATCAATTTCATCAGTTTACAAACAATAATCGTGCAATGAACCATATTTAAAGAGCCTTTTCCTTTTCATGTCTATTTTTGTTTATACTTTAATTCAATGGCCTTGATTTTGTCAAAACGTCGCGTCTGTCGATAAATATTTGTGTTTGCTTTGAAACTTAGATTTATTTGTTTAGCTCCTTTTCAAAACACACATAAGTGAACGTGATAAAAATTATTAAGTCGTTTCAATGACGTTTGGTTTTTAATAAGGCGCTAGAGCTATTAAACCAAACTCTAAGAAAACTTCGCATTTAGCATTTTAAAGCAAAATATCTTCCAAATAGTTAAGGAAATATGAATTTAAAATATGAGTACGACTACTGTGGTCCACGCGATTAACTTCCCAGAGTAGGAAAGTAGAAAAGTAACTCTTGAATAACTTGAACGTTTCTCAATAGATTTTGAAAAACTATTTATTTCTATCAAATTTGAAGGTTACCCAGTTTTTCCATTCAGTTTCGAAAAACAACATCGACCAAATGAACACCTTCATTGCGGATACAAGATTCAGCTTTTTTTGGCATTTTCCATGACATTTTTGCCAGCATCTCAGGCCTTATCGCAGTGATTTCGTCATGAAAAAACCAGGTTCCCTTAAATTGAGCGATCTCCGCTACAGACCGTCTCAAAATTCGAAGCTTAGCAATAAATAGTGTCACTTTTAAGCTCAGAACGACAGCGATACATACTTTTAACGATACGCACGCTGGGTTGCAACAACTGAACGATTACATTAAATGAACATTGTCACTATTTTCGTGCGTTCTGTGGGCTAAAACCGATTCATGGTTAAAATTGTAATGCAATAACCTTTCCAAAATATGTTCGACGACGCCAATCGGTTGAAATTTGCCAAAGGTATTCAATATTTCCATCGACAACATTTAGGTGGCACACCCTGTATATCCGCTTTAACTCATTTTCAATTGTTTTTAAGAAACCGATTTCGCTGAACCTTAATCGATTCTCAATCAAGCCATTCCGCGTCGATTGAGACCAAATTCATGTCAATACCATGAGTGGTTTGGGAGATACGACGAATTTTTACTACATTCACATTTTTCATTCCTATTAAAAAAAAAACCGTTATCGCTGAAAACCTAATCAGTTCTTAACAAAGCAATGCCGCGTCGAATGAGATCTATTTCATGGCAATAAGATGAGTGGTTCGCGATATAAAATAAAAATGTATCGCACATACACACATACGAACACACGTACATACATCATGATAAAAAGGGTTGATTCGGATTCTAGTGACCTCGAAACATGGAGATATGCAAAAACTGGAGATTCACAAAATCGGCCCATTACGATAACTTCCTTTGGGAAGTGAATAAAATAAAATAAAATAAAAAACCTCTCATAAAAAAAACGAGTCCCATTACTCAACAACAAACATGCACGTGACATAATTGGAAATTGTTTTACTTTCTTCTTCAATGCTTACAAACCCCCCAACTTCTTGTAATTGCACGTACACACATACATACATTCACACAAATAGTTTAAATAAACTCAATTAAAGGAAACTTAACTCCTCATGAGTGCTTACGTCTTTTACGAATTACGAGACATGCCTACATAAATAATGCACGTTTTCACTTAAGCGTAACTATTGACCGTTTACCACTAGAAATGAATGATTTCCATGAGTTTTGTCATCTCTAAGAAAAAAAAGGGAAAAATCCATTGGCTTGAGAGAAAAATTTAACCTGATCGCCATCACATGATCGAAGTGAAGAGCTTCAATTCAAATGTATGCTGTGCTGTGCCTGTGCGAAATACTTTATTGATATTTCGATATCTAGAGGAATGCCTAAACTAAAGGTTTTATTGTTTACAAAACACTTTCTTTAGCCAATACAAAAACAAAAACATACAAAGTGACAGATCACACAAGTCGACGAAAACCCATGGCTTTTTTAAGTGTGATATCGCATAATATATTCAACTTTACCTGTACAGGAGATTTTGATCGTGTTTTCGTAGCGATTTGAGAACCCGCTGCTGTCGTCGTCATCGAACTAGAAGAGGGCAATGGTAATCGTTGTCTCTGTTGCACTGCTGGTGTATTTGAGTTTTTCTGTGACGGTGGTGGTGGAGATAACTTGTTTGCTTCCAGTGATGTTTTTGTTGTTGTTTCTGTGCTGACGATGTTGACGGCGGCAGCGGCGGCGGGTCGCTCCCCTCCGACTGCATTTGATAAATGTTTTTCATTTATTTTATTTTTCACTTCTGTTTCATCATCGAATGTCACCCATGTTCTTTTATTTACACTTTCGACGTCCAATGGACTATTAACAACCGATATGGGATCACTTCCTTCCGTTAACCGGATATCTCGATGACCATTTTGGTCATTTTGGTTTTCATTCACTTGATCACTCATTCTCCTCGAAATTCTATCCGTTTGCTCTTTATTTTAAGTTTAATCCATGTAGAAAAATATTGATCCACTTAGCTAAGGTTATCCCTTTTCCAATTTAAACAGTTTTTTTTCTCCTATGTATAGGTATAGCTAATTTTTGTATTTAATCGAAATGAAATTCCGAGTGTACGAGTACCTTTATACCACACCCAAACCGAAATCACAACTGTTTAAGTTAGGCCGAATCGAATAGACTTTTCTTTTTTCAGGTGATGTCTGTGTTGTTCTCTCACCGCGAATAACTTCAGTTCTGTTCTGAGCTTCTCATTCACAATTAAATGCCAGCTCATAGATGGTATATGAACACTGGAAGCCTTAACAATCGGATTAAAAACGAAATACCATACCAGCCAAACGATGTATTTACCTTCTACACTGGGTAGGTTTGGTATGAATGTAAAAGTTATAAGAGACCGAACTAACTTGGATTCTCTTACTTATCTACCTGTCTGTTTTCTGTAGAGGAGAAGAGAAATCGTAAGCGCGAGTTTAAAATATAATTTTCTTTTTGTATCCAAGGCTTACACTGCGGTTCAATGGAATTTGAATACATTTAACTTGCAATAGGTGCCGGACACATGATCCGCTCTTTTTTAATTGATCCAGCTTGTTCAAACTCATAGAACCGTTAAACAAAACCAACATAAATTTAGAAAGGTAGCATCGTTCGTTCCTAACAATAAATTCGTTTGATATCCCTGCTCCAGACGTTCCAAGTGTAGGATTAGCTCTTTTTTGTAAATACAGCTTGCCAGCCTTAACTTAAGTAACTGACGGCTGTATAGATTTGTCGCTCTCTTAATAATAACTTAACAGGTGATAAATTCAAGGTGGATCTTTAAGTGTTTGGGAGCGCTTATTGTGCATATATTATTTATTATCACACATGCCTGGCAGGTTTTTTAGTTGTATTCATATCGAGATCATTCAGTTACGTTCAGCATCGTTTTTCTCAAGTTTTTTTATTTTTCTTCCGAGAGTCGAGAGTACGATAATTCTGCATTACTCATGCTCTCGTAACCTTTTATCATTGATTCATTTTAATATTTTAGAGACGAAAAAATTGTACCTTGGGTATTGGTATTCAAAAACAACAAACACGGTTTGTTTATTTAAATAATTGCTTTTAGGAAGAGTGTGAAATTAGATTTCTCGCAAAAGCTGGCAAATACACATACAAAATAAATAATACATGTATGAATGTTATATAGAATATTATTTACGAGTTTTTTTTAACGCTTTTATTATGAAACCGAAGAAGCAAGGCATATTGATTTTCTTGATTGAATATGGTTGACTGGAATGAAATTATGTGAAAATAGAAAGAGACACAACATGCTGAACTTACGTGCATAATTCGTCTTCAAGGTTCGAAGTGAGGGAGGATTATTGAATTTGTCTATGAGCTGAGTGTCATATATGGTCAAAGACGCATCAGAGTAGGTTATTCTTAACAAATAAGGGGAGTTTGAATAAAATGGGAAGCAATTCAAATACCATTTTGAGCTGAAAATGGCAAAAATTGACATTGCTCTTTTGAATTATTAGGAACAAGTTTAAATAGTGTGTTTCACTTTCTTAATTTTATTTTCACTTTGTTGTGGCATTAATGTATGCTTAGCTTATCCCAAATTCCCCTACATAATCCAATCGATCAATTTTTGTTTTTACGTTAGGCACTCAATAGTTTCTGTAGGTAAAGGTCATGGTTGATTTGTACTTACTTTACTTTCAGAAACATTTAATTTTATCAGAAGTTGATTGTGTTTAATTTAATCTTATCGTTTTCTGGCACAGGTTTTTAACATTTTAGCACCAGATAAGTATTTTTACAATCCCTTTGAAACGTGGAAAGGATCGTTATTATTTGTTAATTATCTTCTCTTTTAGGAGGTAATCAATATGATAATTCAACCTTAATGGATTATTGATCATTGAAAACTGAAATTTCTGTCTTTCAAATGGTTGCCAGACATTTAATTTGGTCGACGAGAATACAGTGCCTTGCATAAGTATAACCGCACCCGAAAAAATGCATTTCAAAGAAAACCTACAATAGGAGTGACTCCTTACTATTTTTTTATTGAGTTGCATCACTGATCAAGCAAATTGAGAAGAAAATAAAGTACCGTTATTTCCTCTCCTGGTGTTTAAAAATTAAAAACAGATTTTGATGTATTGCAAAAATATAACCGCATTTATTGTTTTTTGTTTTAAGTTCATTTTTAACAAAAAATTAATATACAATTTTGTTGCCTCTATTTTCCACCAATCTTAGAATTCTTTTTGGCATACTATTAACTAGATTTTTCAATATGGAGTCGTCTAAAGCGTTCCATTCTGTCACAACTGCCTCTCGCAGCTCAGCAACACTAGCAAATTGCTTATTATGGGCATAAATTTTGCGAGTTAAAATTCCCCAAAGATTTTCGATTGGGTTGCAATCTGGAGAATGTGACGGCCACTCCATCAAATTAATGTTTTTCGATTCGAACCAATCCAAACTTTGACGACTTACATGAATTGGGGCATTATCTTGCTGGAAGACATGCTCAACTCGGCGAAATCGTCTTAAATAAGGTACCAAATTCTCCTCAAGGATCGAAGTGTAGTCAGAACTGTTCATTCTGGTAGAGGTGAAGGCAGGTGCAACCTTACCACGCTCGCAGAAGGCCCCCAAACCATACAGCTGCCACCACCAAAGTTCCTTTTGGAAAAAAACTTGTTCTCTTTCCTCAAATCGTGCCAATATCCGCTAAAACCATCATCCATCATCACTAAAAATAACCTAATAAAAAACATTCATTCCAGTATGCCATTTGGAATAACGAGATTTTAGTGTAGATTAATAGAAAGTGACTTACGGTTTTCCAATCCCGATTTATTTTTGGCGGGCAAATTCCAATCTTTTTTGTTTGTGGGCTGCTGTTAAATTTGGAGCTGGCACCATTTTGCCCCGAACAATCACTCCACTGCTTTTTAAAGCACGAGCAACGGTTGAAACCGAAACTCCTAAACCCAATTCGTTACGAAATTCCGGCAAAGAATGCACCGAATTGGATGCAGCATTGATTAAACGCCTCTTGTCGCGACGTGTCAGCTTCGGGACCCGGGTCTTATTTTTGTCCCATAAGATTCTGGATGTTTTAAAAAATTTCGAACGACACGATCCGATCGTGAAATTCGTCTTCCAATAGCCCTAAGACTTAGGCCGCTTGACCGAAAAGCCAAGATTTTGCCTTTTTCGATTTCGCTTAAATGCGTACCATGTGGCATTGTTGTTTTTTATTTGAAAGCACTTGACTGAATGCAGCTTCAAAGAGATTTGCATTGTGCGGTTATATTTTTGCAATACATCAAAATCTGTTTTTAATTTTTAAACACCAGGAGAGGAAATAACGGTACTTAATTTTCTTCTCAATTTGCTTGATCAGTGATGCAACTCAATAAAAAAAAATAGTAAGGAATCACTCCTATTGTAGGTTTTCTATTAAATGCATTTTTTTGGGTGCGGTTATACTTATGCAAGGCACTGTATTATGCATATCGAAAACGAAATACACACTTAAATAGAGGCGTCTTAAATTATATCTAGATTGTACTCTTAGCTCCATAGCAACATCTACAAAAAAGGCGATCTTATGTCTTGCAAAAACTACCGAAACATATCCCTGCTTAATGTTGCATACAAAATCCTATCCAACGTACCTACACAATAATCGGCACGTACCAGTGTGGCTTTATGCCAGGCAGAACAACGATAGACCAAATATTCACACTGAGGCAAATAGGAAGAGCGAACCTACGGTACAAGGACCAAGTGACTGCCGATGCCAGAGCGCTTGGTTTTGGCGACTGGAGAGTGCATGTGAGGGACCGTTCCCGATGGAAGGCTGCAGTATCTCAGGCTGAGATCGTCCATGGATTGTGAGCCGGTTAAGAAGATTCTAGTCTAGAAATCGATAAAAATTGTCTGGGAAATGTATTCATTTAACTGTTGATAATTTGACTCCATTAAAATATGTCCTCGTTCGTCAATAAGGAAGAAAATTGAAAGTTCAATTCCAATTTCGTAACACGAAATCCCTTATAAAAAGAATCGCACACGAGGTTTGTGTATGAAAGGATTAGAAACTAAGTTTTAAACATGAATTACTTTTTTATTGGAAATAAATTGCTTACCAGATGTGTTCTAAATTCGATTTATGAACGAAAGGACCAAATGAAGGAAACACTCATCTGTGGCTGTTCGATAAGCAAGCAAGCGAAGTGTGAAATAGGTCTCCTTGAATGGGAACTCGCACCTAATTTAGGGGTGGGTTGTATAGTGAGGGTATCTTCTTATACTTTATTTGCTTGAATCGCAAATCATTCTTTGTTTACTATCTGAGCCAGAAGGTCCTGTGCCAGTTGCCTCAAAATCATGGAAGAAGCTTCTCTCCGTTTTATTGAACTTTTATCAAAGTGCAAGGCTTCAAAAATAAGTCCTTTTGAATTAAAATTTGGCAAAAGTATGCTAAAGAAGGAGAAGTTTTACCTGAGTAAGAAGGAAATGATTGCAATAATAGCTTTCCTTCTCGCTGGTTGTGTTTGGGTTTTGTTTTCCTTTTATCCAAATAACAGTAAGGTACGTAAATTGTTTATGAAACAAGAAAAAAAATCCATCAAAATAAGAGTATTCCTAGTGCATCATAGGCTTTCCCGATAGTATACGGAGGGCATTCCGTCCACCTGTTAAATGTGATTTTTGTCAAGGTGTTTCGAACATTCAAAAAATTGCAAGAATTTCCAGTGAAGATTTCGAACAAAGATTTGCATATTCCGGGATTCCGGTTGTGATAACAGATGCAACCACTAACTGGACATCATTGACGGTTATTCATAATTTTAATTTCGTTGTTAACAAATTATTAATATTATTTCCTATTTGTAAAGGTTTTTGATTACTCGTATTTCAAAGACACCTACAATCTGGCAAAGTCCAAATACAAAATCTTAAACTGCCAGTTTTTCCCTTACAAATCGGGTTTTCGAAATTTGTTTGAAGCATTGGAGAATCCACCCGAGTATTTTGATTCGAAGGAAAAGGCTTGGTATTTTGGTTGGAGTAATTGTAATTCAGAAACTGCTGAACAACTACGACAACACTATGGTCGACCTTATTTTCTTCCTGCGAATTCCGAGAACAATGCTGTTGACTGGATTTTTATGGGCAGGCCAGGATTAGGCGCCCATATGCATGTTTGTTATCTCCAGCGTCTATGATGAACAAATTAAAAGTTACTTCTTCACAGGTGGATAATGTGCGATTGCCCTCTTGGCAGGCGCAATTGTCAGGAAGGAAGAAATGGATTTTGATGCCGCCTCCTGAGTGCTACTTTTGGTGCATTCGAGTAGAAATTGTTATGAATGAAGGAGATATTAGTAAGAGACTGAATACAGTAGTATCCTGATTAAATTGAATAAATAAAAATCATTGTAGTTGTCTTAGACACAAATAAGTGGTACCATCAAACCATGGTTTTGCCTGGAAAAATAAGCATAACCATAGGCGCAGAGTATGATTGAGTTGAAACACACATACGAACCCATAGCATTGCGTGTAATTGTTGTAAACAAATAAAAAGACGTCAAAATATATTCACAATACTTTTTATACCTTAATTTCTCTCCAAACTTACAAGTAGGATATACAATATAATTTTATTTATTACTTTACAACACTCTAAATTTTAATAAGAAAAAAAAATTAAGTAAGGAATCGTTTTGAAAAAACCAAAATAAATCCAAAAGGAAAACACAAAATCTTAACAATAAAAATTTTGAGATCTCTGTTTAATTTTGAATTTCTAAATGAGCATATCGAAATTAATTTGAGTTGTCGACAGCAATACAAAATTAAAATTAAAAAAAGTAAGAAAAATTGTACAATAGTTTTTTTTCTCTAACATAACCTACAAAAGTTCACATTCATTCTTATTATTGCATTTTATATAGCTTCGTGCAGTTCAACTTTTTGCATTTAATTTTAATTGTAAGTTTAATTGACTATAAAAAATATTTAAACAAATAAGAAAAAAAATACATACTTTACAAAAATACCTCACCGTAACCAATAAAATACAAAAAAACAATATTAATTACAAAATAAACACTTAAACAATAATATTCCAGCTCATTGATTTTTGAGGGAACGGGGAATTTGTCGAATCAATACTGCTGAAGTGGGAAGTTTTAACTTATTGACACAGGTACAGGAACTAAGAGAATACTTCAACCTTAGCTAAAAAATAATCGTTTGTGATTTCTATCCATCCTTCATCTACCGAAAAAAATAATAAACAATTTGTCTATACATTGACTAATAACTCCTATATGGTATATAGGTAAAATGGTTTCATCACATTCAAAGGTTTTCTTTTTTCTCTTTTTAACATTCAACATTGATTGCTAATATTATTGTTATCGCGGAAAGTTTCAAGAACAGTTCGTATTGTAAACATGTTTCAAAAACTCCTAACGACGAGATTCACACTCCTCCTATTTGTTTCTGTTTTTTAGTGTAGAGTATAAAATAATAACTAAACTAGAAGATTTAGATATCTTCTGATTATAAAAAACGATCAGTCGGCACAGTTTAGTTTGCTCAATTAACAGGCAGTTGCTGCTGTGAGCTTGAACGTCGATTCCTTTGAGCATTTCTTGCGTTCAGTGGATATTGTCGAGGAAAAAGGATCATTGATGATCCTAGAGCCAGAGTATTGGGGGCCTTCTGATTGCCCGGAAGACTGACAAATACTGTTCCAATAGCAGCATAGTTGTCCGCTGTCGGTTCGATGGCCACCAATCGTATGAGAGGAGTTACCGCTTGATTTGAAGACGACGACGAAAGCACTTTAATACGACCACGTCGAGTCAATGGCATGGGACTTTCTGTATCGTGACACATTGTTAGAAAAACACAAGCAAATGGTCGTTTTGCCATATGAAGCATTTCGACAATATGACGTCTTCGAGCTCGTCGCATATCGGCAGCTTGTTTTGCTTTCCACGCGACCACACATATCGCAAGGAACAAAAAGAAACAAGAGAAGAAAACCGAGAAGAAGACAAATAAATCGATATGTAGTTGATCTTGTCGAAATACTATTGAGCCATAGCTTTGATCAGAGCCGGGGCTTGCTCGCAGTGCTATAAAAAATCGAGTGGCGCTCAAATTGTGAGAATTTTGGGGTAGTGTGAGGACAAGTCGATTTTTCAAGCCAAATAGACGTAGTAGGGTATTGCATTGATGTAGTGTAACGTGGGTGCTCAGTTCTCTTGCATGTTTATCCTTGACATAGAATCCAGTTCCACCCAGGGACTTACAGTCGTGTATGTGCGGTGTCCAGAATAGTTTTTGTTCACTGATCATAGTTTTAATGGTAACGTTTTCGTGCTTCGGCTGGGCTATGTTGAGTGGATAGGATAGATGCGATCTGGAAACCCACCGATAACGATTATCTAAGAAGACCGAGTGGTGGCCGGTGGTTTCGTTGTTCTCCACAATGAACGAATCATCTTGAGGTGACATGAATACATCCAGCTCCCCTTGGGTAACATCAATTAGAATTCGAATGTCAACATTCATAAAACGCGGTTGTATAACAAAAAACACAGTCTGTCCGGGCTTCAAGGGTAATGGCTTTGCCTTGCATTCCTCTGCAAAAGAAAGTCGATATTTGTAAAGAATTATTATCTTCCTTTTGAAAAAGAACTTACCAATTGGCTTAGCGTCAAAACACATTCTCGATTCAACTGTAATCTGCTTGTAGCACTGATGTCCATCGATTGGATTGCCAGCATATGAATCCCGACATTTCGAACATTGCACCATCCAGCAAAGCTGTGCTGAGTTTTTTCCCCCGCCGGCTGTACAAGTGGCATCACTTTCGGTGTTATTTGCGCAGTTGCATTTCTCACCAGTGACAGGGTCACATATATTTCCATGGCCATGACACTGACAGGGTCTACACTCTTTGTGTAAATCATCGGTGCCACGAAAGAAGCCCGTAATGCAAGTGTCACATCGGCTGCCATCAGTGAAATTACTGCACCGCAAGCATGTCGCATTCGCTTCTGGTCCTTGCGGCAAAATCTTTTCCAAATCTGCTCTGGTCATATTAAAGACAACCGGATCGAACTCTGCATTCACACATACATCGGTGTGGCCGTTACAATATTCTAAGCAAGGGACGCAATTCTTGCCCTCCTTTGGATTGCCCACAAAAAGTGGCTGACACTTTTCACACTGTGCACCCATTGTATTGTTGTGACATTTTATGCAAGAATCCAGCTTGTCGGGTCCTTCACAATCAGAGTGACCATTGCATGTGCATTGAATGCTGCAGTTCGCTCCTACGTAGCCAAAGAAACACTCGCACCTGTTTGGCTGAATGCACGTTCCTCTAACGCAACCCTGAGAACAGACTGGAACACAAGAGCTGTTTTCCTGGCGGTATCCTTCGGCGCATATGCACTGATAGCCAAAGTGCGAGTCTACACACTTCTCCGATACAGGATCGCAATTGTGATGCCCATTGTTGCACTCATTCTCAGCTGGACATTGAACATAGTTCCATGTTAAGATGCTTGACATATTCATCGACGAATTATTGCTAGCAGTAGGGTACGTAAGTTCACACGTCAATGATGACTGGTTGCCAAGTGATACTTCTAATGACCCTTCGGTGCAGACACCTTCTCCATTCTCTCCGTCTTTGGAACACCATCCGCAGTGAGCGTGTTTTAAGCAAGTCGAGCACTGAGTATACACATCACATGGCTCTGGACAGTGCTCGATGTCGTTTGAGTCCAAAACTAAACCACAAACTCCGCCAGCACAAAATAAAGGTTGTGTCCTAGGTGAAATGCACGCATTAAGCATAGCGGACCATCTGCAGTCCTTTGGATTTTCTCGTTCGGTTGTAAGGCAAGTGCTGCAATTATTAAAGTTGCTGCACGCTGGAGGACACGCTCCGATCACTTTGTACTGATTCTTTTCAATTAGATCCTTTGTAATGCACTCTGTGATGCCGACGTCATTGAGGGCCCATTCACAGTTGTCATTGGAAAGACAGTTCTCACAATTCAAAGTGTGACATTGTGGCTGAGGACAGAGATTTAATAGGCCAATGCTTGTGTGCTTGCTGCACCAAGCACTTTGTCGATCGCAATCAACCCCAGCCGGTACACAACGTCCTTTAATTCCACAGTCATCGCACCATTGGCAGACTGGTGCATTTTCGGGATGAGTTGGCCACGATGCAAGACAAGATGTGCAGGTGGTGAATGTTAAACAGTTCCTGCGTGACATCCAAGTGTCGTCACAAAGGGCTCCGTTGTTTGAAATCAGTGTACCATTGGTCAACTCACAGATTTCCGAGTTACCTTCTGAGAAACAAAACGATGAAGTTTCTTCTTCCGAAACCACACTACAAAAACTACATCCCATATAGTGACGACACAAGTACTTTCCTGTACTCCAGAACTGACATAAATCATCTGGGAGGCCAACTTTTATTACTTGTCCCTGTGTACTTCCATCCCAACCGCCTACAACGTATATAGCCTTATTATCTTGGTCAATTGTAACCCCTTCTGCGAAAGTGTATTGTGGTAATTTGCCAAGAACCTCAACATCCTCTGTCAATCGAACCCATTGATTACAATCGTACACATATGCCACAAGAACATCGCTAGCATTATAAGGCTTGGTTCGACCTCCGTACACTATCATGTAGTTTTCTGTTGTCACCGCTGAATGGAAATATCTTCCGCGTGGTAGATTACTCTCTGGCCTGTTCAATTCCTTAAATACTGGAAGCTCTGTCCAGGTGATTTTCTGAAGATTCAGAGCGTACAGTTTGTTTTGAATTTCACCCGAAGCATAGCCTCCGAATACGTAGACAATATTCGACGTCGCATGGTAAACGGCGCTGTGACCATACAGCACCGGCATCTGGACTCCAAGTGCCAAGAGTCGCTCCCAACGTGTAGCATCTAAATTAAATTCCCACAGCTCTAGTTGGTTGACTACTTTGTCCGACGATATCCCACCGATGAGTAGTAACGATTCCCTGTCATGTTTTTTTATAAATGTCAAAGTGTGTCCGGCCAGTGGTGGTGGACGATCATTTGTGAAGAACTCAATTTCGTCCCAGCGTTGGTTTTGAATAGAAAATTGCCAAAAGTCATCAAGAACTTGTCCCTTGGCTGGTTTGTTCTTTTCGGTGCGGGATAATCCACCATATATGTATATTGTTTGCTTGGCCAAATATATCTCAGCCGCATGGAAGTACCGGCCTAGAGGCATTTTCGCATCAGGTGTGGACTCCACTGCAACCTGTACCCACGTATTATTTCTTGTATCGAACTGACGTATATCGTTCAGGGGTCCATTTGAAAGTGAATATCCGCCAAACATCCACAACGAACCACGTTTGTCGGCGTTCAGAGAATGACCAAACCGTGGAATCGTCTTCTTCAAGTGCTCTAACGAATCACTCAGGAAAAGCGTATTGAACAATTCAGTGACTTGAAGGAGATTACTTTTGATCGTAACACTACAGTCTGGGCCGCCATAGTTGGGAATGCAAAGACACCGCCCGTAGTGGATATCACAAAAGCCTTTTCCCGTCTCGGCATTACAACCATTTGGACAAATTCTGTATTCACATTTTGAACCAACATAACCTGGTGGACACTTGCACTTTCCTTTGTCATCGCATATATGCGGATCGAGGCAGGTACGGGCAGCACAATTTTTCACGTTGTAAAGAGCATTAAAGCCGAAGTTTTCACCACCTTGCTTATAGTGAACCGTTAAGTGTCCAGAATGGGCTTCAATTGTACGCTGGGAGGTGTAAGGGTTGCACACAATACCCACCAACTGGCGTTGCTGACTAGTTCCAGTCAAATCGGGGAGGCTATCATAGATGTAGACGGCATTTTCATCACAATTCATGACCAAACTCGACCACTCGAATTCCATCTGAATTATTGTGTCTGACTCGGCCACAGTCGGTTCGGGGGATACAAGCCAGAGGCATTCCCGAACTTCAGTTCCACCCCAGGGGCTTTTGTACGATTGATATGAACCAATTCCATGTTTTCCAGCTGATTTAAGGATTCCACGACTTTCGCACTGAAAGTAGCACTGCCCACCATCTCGCGGATCTCCGTAGTAGTTTTTGTTGCAAACATCACATTTGAACCCGTCAGTGTTGTCCTTGCAGAAGCACTCTCCGTTGCGAGAATCGCAAATATCCCTGTCTTGGTTGCCGTGGCCATTGCATTCACACGGGTGGCAGCCTTCAATGGAGGTAGCATTTCCATAGCTTCCAGGGCGGCAACGCTCACAGCGCTCTCCCTCGGTCCACGCCTGACACTGGTCACACTTTCCGATACGCTCATTACAGGTCGAATGATTATTACAGCCACAATTTATTGAACAATCGTCTCCAGTCCAACCGAGGTCGCATTTACAAACATAATCAGGGGAGCCAGAGCAATGTCCATGCGAACATGATTCATAACACGTTCGAATACACGAAAGTCGACCATCTCCAATATAACCCCGCCGGCAGTGGCAGCTAAACGATCCATGAGTGTTGGTGCACTTCGCCTCCTTGTGGCAATCGTGCAGGCCAAGCCCACATTCATCTACGTCCGGACATTGAGAATAAGCCCATTCGGCTTCTTCATAACTGGTGGTGTTTAACATGATGGAACAGTTTCCGAAAGGTCGGCTAAAATCTCCCTGCATGCAAACGCCTTCTATAGGATTATCCCTGTCGAAGCACCAACCGCAATTCAATGTCTTCAAGCAACCAGAGCAATTTGTATGTTGGGAGCATATTTTACACTGTTGTTGGGGTTTCGGTTTGCCAATTGAATTCGAGGAAAGAGGCGAGGTAGTCTCGAAGGCTCCACTTATTGGAACAATCGATTGATCCATCCACTCCCGGCACATTCCGAATTGATATTCACTCGTGTAGACTGCAAAACTGAAGCACTGCGAATTTGCCTCGCACCAAACACAGCGACCACGACCATTTAGACATTCCGAACAAGAATTACGCAGCCGGCACGGCATTGGACATTGGGAAACCTCCTGAATGCCAGTGGGCGACTTGCCGAGTCGAGAGCATCGGGCATCTTCGGCCCACCATTCACACAACTTTGTGTTAATGCACTCCTCGCAAGAAATGTAATTCGAACAATTATTACATTGCCCTGGTTGAGTGATAAGGTATTTCCACGACGATGAAGAAGATCCGCTTTCATTCGGAGTAGCGCATTCCTTGGTCTCGTTGATTGCTCGTGAAAAGCACTTGGTATTAAGATCACACCAACCACATGCGGCGTCTGTCAGGCATTCTAGACAATTAGTATATTTTTCACATTCGCCAAAGAAATAGGGTTCCAGGTATTCAAAGGTAAATGCTTTCAAATTTCCATGACTCATATGCTGCAGTTCCATCTGGCTTTTCTGATACGAATTATAAACACTTCCGGAACCAATTTTCCTTCTCGCCTGGAAGTCAATCAGAAATGGAAGGCTTACGCTGGGTGTCTTCACGCTTTTACAAAATGAGAGGCTAGTTGTTTGATTCGATATGTCCTCTAATTCTTCCAATTTTGTACCGAGGCCTGCCCTCAAAACCGATGACGAGTAGCTAGTGCATATTTGAAACTCATTCTGGTCCCAGTTTTTCGGCGGTCTGACAAATCCTGTAAGGCGTGCTAGCATTTCTCCGCTAAACTGCTGTTCCATCTGGGTTGTCGGTGTGGGAGACGCAAAATCCACCATAGTCGCATTCACAATCGATACGAAGTCGGGCATTGTCAAATTTACTGGATAGTGGTACTTGATGTAGGTTAAGCCTGGGCGGCGGTCATGGTTTGTACACTGCTCGGGGCTTAAAATCTCGGTGCCCTTGTCGCCCCACCAACCGGGAGTATGGGATGGAGTATCCTCTCCGCAAACGCCGTAGTTGTCATCCCTGTGGTGGCATCTAGCATTTTGTACACACCAAGTACACTCGTTCAATCCCAACTTGCTGGCCACACTGAAATAGGTTGTTGACGAGGACCATTGCGTTCCGTGAACCAAACACGAATGGCAGTCACCGAGTGATGGACAAATACCAGGACATCTCGTGATTTGTAAATTAGTTGTACAATTGGCTCCAATCGTTCGGCCATAGCAACTGCTATCAGCCGAACACCACCCACATTCGGGATCTGAGAGACATGCAGTGTGCGAAACGTGTAATCTACACGACTTTTCTGGATTGTAAATGTCGTTTTGAACTCGCAATACCTGTGGCAGCTCGTAAGCAAATAGATCAGCATTTACATTGCCATGATAGCCGCCAACAATCAGTAAAGTATTGTTAAGTCTTAGAGAAGCCGCATGAGCGAAAACTCCTTGTTTCTTTGGATAGGGACGCTTGTCATTTGAGACCTCTTGATTAATCCAGATGTGACAGCTTAAATGGTACCAATACATTTGATTATCGTAGCAGATCTCTTCTTTGTTGTGACGATGGGTGTAGCCGCCAAACACGATCATATGGTTACCAGATATGGTAGCTGTATGGAACGCACGCTCCCGCGGTATATTGGTATCGCGCAGAGCAGTTTTCGGATAGAGAATCTCTGTCCAATGGAATTTGTCCAATTGAAAAGAATATATGCGGTCGGAGAGTTTGGAAAACCTCGCTAAACTTGTCATTATGCCACCAAATACGATGAGCGAGTTCGAATGTTGGTAGTATACCGTTGAATGAGCGGCCAAACGAACGTCCAACGTCTTTCCACCGCGTGGTTGTATTTCAACCCATTGTTCGTTGCTCTCATCGTTGAGTGTTGGAACTTTTATTCGAAATATCCTTTTAAGCAAGAAAATAATTAAATCAATTAAACATGAACAAATGAAGTATTCAATTAAATACCTTGAAGAAAAATCACCAGTCTCCAGGGTACCTCCAAAAAGGTACAAGAACCCACCGGCTCTATTAATTGAATGCCTGGCAACGGCTGGAGGTTTAAGGACCGAGTTCTTAGCCATTAAGCGCCATTTGCCACCACTCTCGGTTGTGTTATAGAACCACAGGTCGTTACAAAAACTGCCATTTTCGAGCTTCCCTCCGAATATAACAAAACCATCTAATTTGTGAATTAAACAAATATTTTAAATTTTGTAAGTTTTTGTCATAATTTAGGTAAACAATAGCTTACCTGGAACATTATCTGCAGCGTGGCCATAACGCGCCAATGGTTTATTGTCGGTAACATTCTCCAAAATGTGTTCAAAAAAGCTTGACAAATTCTTTTCGGAAACGTTTTCGGTGGTTTGAGTGTTGAAAGATCTCGTTCTACGTTGATTAAAATTGCTTTTTGCCAATGTATGCAAAACATTTGTAAAAAACGAGACATTACTATTGAGACCCCATAGTTTTGCTTCGTCTTCGTTACGATTCGATAGAACTGCCTCAAGCAGATCACGATCTATTTTTTGTGGCTGATAGAAGTGGTGACGATTGTGCAAGGGAATTCCCCATTCGTCTTCCCATTGGCTTGTGTTGAATCGATAAATCTAAAATAAAAACAAACTCACACAATGGACAGGAGTATACTAAAATGTATAATTTACCTGCAATGAATCCAACACGTGATTCAAATCGTAGCCCCCAAATACATACAATGAATCCTGTCCTTCAACATAGACTGAAGTATGAGCTGCTCTAGGTGTCATGCCATCAGAATCTGCCGCCAACCATCGCCAATTGCTGCCGTTTGGGTTGACATACAAATCGCATAACTTTCCCGTGTATCCCTTAAAGATTTCGAGAATATTTACAAGCAATTCCAAGCAAACACAATATATGTACCTGTTCGCATTTACACATTCCATTGATACATTTCCCGCGTCCGAAAAGTTCTCCACATTTGTCTGGACATGCTTCGTCCTTGCAATCAGGTCCCACCCATTCTCCATGGCACACACACTGATGGCCCACACACTTGCCATGGTTGTGGCAATTATTCAAACAATTGGATATGTAGTACGATGCTCGGAACCCATCCAACACGTAATTTGTGTCACTATATAATAAAATTAGCATCTAGAAGAATAAGAACATGTTCAATAAAAACACGTTTGAAACTATTGAAATAATACATTTCCAGAACTTGCTACAAGCCGCTGAGGCTCCGTCCGTCCACTAAAACTTCCCAATAATGTAGCATTGAAGGTGTCACCATCGTAAACGTAAATATAGTCATAGGAACACTCAGTTCCCATGCTATGAAATGTTAGCGTGATAAATTGGCTTGCATTTTTTGCCTTGATCAGCCATTCACAGTGGGAATCTTGGGTGTAATTAAACCCAGCGGGTCCATCTGATATCTCGCCATAGGCTTCGGTAAATACTTTTCGGCTGCGATCACATGGCTGAAAATGCGTTGGTGATGGCAGAAGAGCAATTCTTTCGGCCGAAATAGAATTTTGGCTTAAAATACATATGTGAGCGCAAACATGGATCACCAAGGGTAGGATGGTGTTTTGTTTAGGTGATGAGTTTTTCTGATATCCGAATATCCACATAACTCTGATAGATGTAATTAAAACTACTAATGGACTTTCATCAAATCAAATTCAAGTAAGGTGTTGTGTTTTTAATTTATGCACATTTTGTTATTTCTAGAAATGTAGTTATATTTCACAAAGCGAACTTGTTTTTCTGCGTTTTCGAGGCGGAGGAGAATAGATGTGGTTTGCTTTGAGTGGACAAAAAACCGAAAACATTTATTGAAAAGATTGGAATTTATAGAAGGTGAATCGTGAAAGCTATTAACATAGCCATGATAACTAAAAAGAATTGTTTATTTAATTTATTTAGTGTTTATTTATGTTTGTTTCACTGGAACTGGACTTATCAATTGGGCGAGTTTCGTTTGTACGGTTTTGCACAAATATATTTTTGACATGTCTAATCAAAAGTGTTCCCATTAAGGGTGAATCTGCATTGGTCTTTTACTTAACTACCTTACCGATACAAATAAAAGATTTGTCAGAAAATAAGTCAGTGCTTACAGCATTTATTTTTTTTAGTAGGTAATCCAGAATTTGTTCAAGAAACTCTCCGATTCTGGATTCAAAACGAAGATGCAAACACACTTTTTCGCTGATCATGGTTGAATGTAATAGGCCAGTTCCACCTAACAACATCTCACTGAGATCTCAGAGATCTTAGAATTTTTTTAAGTGGAACAAAAAATCTCAGCTGAGAATTGAGATTTTTTTCTGAGATCTCTGATATGAAAATATTTTGGATTCGATTTCTCACTCAGCTATTTTGACGTGACTGACATATGTACAATTTGTATGGTAACCATTTTATCTCAATAGGCCAGTTCCACCTAACAACATCTCACTGAGATCTCAATGTCACTTTGACTGAGGCAAAATCATTTGGTGGAACAAAATTCTCAGTTCTCTTTGAGATAAAATGGTTACCTAACAAATTGTTGTTGTACATATGTCAGTCACGTCAAAATAGCTGAGTGAGAAATCGAATCCAAAAAATTTTCATCTCAGAAATCTCAGAAAAAAATCTCAATTCTCAGCTGAGATTTTTTGTTCCACCTAAAAAATCTCTGAGATCTCTGAGATGTTGTTAGGTGGAACTGGCCTAATGAGAACTGAGAATTATGTTCCACCAAATGATTTTGACTCAGTCAAAGTGACATTGAGATCTCAGTGAGATGTTGTTAGGTGGAACTATCCTAATGTACCTATATGTGAAACGACAAATGCAGGTGTCACACATTTTTTGTTTTGCCACACATGTATGTGCAGTTGCAGTGCAACCGTTTCCTTTCAGGGCAGCAGAAAAATCTATATAGAATGGATTGAAACCTTATAATTATTGATGCCACATAAATTCTAAAGCTTAGTGTACACGATTGCCAGGTCTGACAATCATTGTCAGATCTGCAAACGTCTGACAATGTGTGAAAATGAGCTGACAATGAGCTGAAAATTTAATTTGTGTGTACACGGTTTGCAGAAATCTACAAATATCTGCAAATCTGTTGCCAAATATTTGTCTGACAATGACGACAATCTAATTTGGCCAAATAGCTAGCAATAAATTTGCAAATATTAGAAGATTTTCTGCCAACCGTGTACACACCAAATCAAGTTTTGGATCTGCAAATTTATTTTCAGCTCATTGTCACACATCAAAAACAAATCAAAATATTTTGTGTTTTGAAAATTAAATAAATTTAAAAAAGACTGCTTTCAAAAATGTTTTTTATTGGAAAAGTAAAAAAGTAAATTCTTCCGATACGATTTCTTAATTTTTTTTTGGCAATTTTTCAGGCGGCGGTGACCGTGTAAATGCCTCAACCGTAATGGGCTGAAAATGTTCAGCACTTTCATTTTCAATAAAAGCATCCATATCTGAAAATAAATGTTAACGTTTTTACACATTTTCTTTGAAATGAAAAAAGCACCTTAAAATTTACCTTGTAGTTTTCGCCAAATTTGTCTGCCAATGAATAAATTTGCAAATGTTCCTCAAACGGCATCTGCAAATTTATTCATTGTCAGACATTTGCAGAAACGTCAGAAAATGAAAAAAAATTGGTGATCTCCCAATGAATTTTGTGTACACACGATTGCCACATCTGCAAATTCATTTGTCTTCAAAATGATTGATGAACAAATTTTTCTGCAAATCAATTTGGTGTGTACACGGTTGTCAGCTTGCGTATACACGATTGCCAGATATCTACAAATTAATTGGCAGATATTTGTCTGCAAATTAGGAGCCAAACTATTTGTTTGCAAATTAATTTGGTGTGTACACGATTGTCAGCCATTCGAGACAAATTTTTCAGTGACAGATCTGGCAATATTTGCAGATCTGGCAATCGTGTACACTTAGCTTAATAATCGTTTCAAATTCACACAAAAAATTTCATTCGAAGTGTACACCAAAGATTAAATAAGTAACAAGATGGGAAACTGACTTACGTTTCACTCCCTAGATCCCTCAATTTTCATTTTCTTTCATTTTATTTTCTTTCCTTGTACATGAAAAATATACAAACAAAAACAATATGGCAGGACCATATTTACTGTGTAAAAACACGCATACTTTCACAAAATTTATGGTCCAAACTGTGATAGTATTGGTAAAAAAACGCATACTTTCAAAGAAAGTATGGTCCAAAATGTGATAGTATTGGTAAAAACGCTTGTAGGCATCTGTCATTTTGACAGCTCTGTTTCCCATCTCCTTACCATATATAATCTCTGGTGTACACCCTTGAAGAACTGCCTTATCTACGGTTTTCCACTGTCCGTCAAATTTGACATTTCCAAAACTGTTCCCACAAAAGAAAAAAAAATATATTTACATTTTCTTTTTCCTTCGTTTGCGTTAATGCGTTCGTGTTTTTTTCGGGATGTAGTTTTGTTAAAATTATGTTATTAAATGTTTAATATGCTCAGCTCAAGTTTCTAGTCACTATAAATATATAAAACTTACGTCCATTCGACACAGCATTAAAATATCCACCAGAAATCATGGATGTTCCGGAATTACACGCGCCAGTAGACCTTAACAAGGTGAGTCCTACTTTCGGTTTATATGAACAATTTCTTTTATATTCTAATTAATTTGTGTGCTTTTTAGTCCTTGGATGAAATGACACCCGAAGAAAGGATGAGGTTAGTTGGAACATAAGTTGTTTGTGATTAGATTATGATTAACGATTCCTCCACAGGGCCGAACATCAATTAATGCATGAGAAACACAAAGGTCACGAATCTATGCACTCGGAGATGGTTCTAATCCTCTTGGTAACTTTGTTTCTCACCCAAATAATTCTTGTTGAGTGGAAGAAACGTCATTACAGATCTTATTCGGTGAGAATAAATGTTTAAATTTTAAGAAGCCCACTTGAACAGGTTTTATTTTTTCTGTCAGCTCATTACTTTGCTAGCCATGTGGGTGATTCCACTAGTCATATCGTTCTTCTACAGTTGGTATAGATTCATTATCATATGGTTGATATTCTCGTCACTTACAGCATTCGTGATGAGAAGGGCAGTGAGCAAGCCAATCGAAGGCACAACACCCAGGTAAACTTATCGTCTATATCTTGCAGCTCTAATTGAAAAGTTGCCAGATTAGATAAATGTTTTATCGCATTCTGCTTGAATTCTTTTTCCTAGAAAACTGAAAAAAAGATTAATTAATATTGAAAACTCCTTACAGACTCGTCTACAAATGGTTCTATTTCATTTACAAGCTCAGCTATGGCTTAGGAATTGTGGGCTATTTGATAATGATGTCAACGTTCTTGGGCTTCAACTTTTTGTTCAGCCAACCGCCCAATGTTTGGATGGATGTTGGATTGCTCTGTGTGTTCTATGGACTATATATTGGGGTCTTGGGACGTGATATATCAGAAATTTGTTCTGATAAAATGGCGTGTCATATTGGAGTAAGAATCCTACACTATCTGCTTTATAAATTTTTAAACTCATAAGCAAAATCTTACCCAGTATTATACTCCGTTGGGTATGCCCACTCGTCACCTGGAAGAAAATGTATGTGCGGTATGCGGCAATCATTTGTTTGTGAGCGAAAAAGAAGAAGGCATTATTGAAAATACGTATAAACTGTCGTGCAATCATGTTTTCCACGAGTTCTGCATTCGGGGATGGTGCATTGTTGGGAAGAAACAAACTTGTCCATACTGTAAAGAGAAAGTTGACCTGAAGAAAATGTTTTGCAATCCGTAAGATTTTTTACTGTTTTGATTTGTTTCAGTACATTGAAAGTTTTTTTTTTCTTTTAAGATGGGAGCGTCCTCATGTTTTGTATGGAAGACTCTTGGACTGGATCCGATGGTTAGTTGCTTGGCAACCTTTAATTTTCTTCATAGTGCAGGGTATTAATTGGGCTCTAGGATTAGAATAATATAAAAACAAACGAAATAAATTAATTTTCTGCAACACATTGCACCTCAATTTGTTTTTAATGTACCACTTTGTCGTAATGCAAAATATTTTCCTAATAAAAAAATGAATAGTAGTTATTGTAAATATTAGTAAAATGTGTGAAAACTTTCAGATTTGTTACTGGGAGTACGAAAACATGTAATAAGAGCTTTAAGAGAGACCTCAGCTTAACATTTGTATTTAAGCAAATATAATTATACGTAATTGATGAAATCAGGCTTTTATAAATGCTTTTTGATCTTTAAAATAAATAAAATTGAATTGGAAATTCTTGATTTTAATAGATCAATCTCATGTTATAGATTTTACTTAAAGCGTTCGGAAGATCATGCTCATGCTCACGACTAAGGCCGTATGCGAATTGGGAGAATTGCGTTAAAAACACTGGTTAAATTTAACCACTGCAACTGTCATATTTAAGCCTGCTCCGCAGCTAGTCTTATTTAAACGCATTTTATTCAATACGATGTGTCAAAATTTAACCAAATGTCATGTTATAACAATTTTTAACGCAATTCGCACACGGCCTAGCCTAAAGCATAAATTATCTGAGTTCATTGTTGTCTACATTTGTAGACCTTAAGAATAGTCGCAAAGTTCAGCAGAATATGTCTGCGTTTTCAATATTATTTATTCTTTTAATATGAGACTATCTTCAAAAATCACACGTGATCCTCAAATACATTGATAATTTGCAATAAGGTTTAAAGCAAGCTATGAAGTTAACTCCAACTGGTGAGTGATGCGTAATACCCCTTAATACTCATAACCTGAACTTCTGCTTTTTTTCTTTCAAACGTTTTCTGTCAGCTGTTTGAAATGTCATTCAAGCTAGTAGCAACTCGATTTTTTTCTTTTATTCAAATTTTTTTGACATGCGAAAAATAGAATTATACCACAAAAAACAATAATTTCAATATATATTTTTTTTCTGCATTTTCTCCAATTTAGTGAATTAAACTTTACATAAAAATTCGAAAAAAACATGATAGGCACGCGATATCTAAATTACAGAATGCCAGCATGTCGTCAGGCAATGATTTTCGTTAAAACAAAGTTTTGCCATCCAAATAATTGTGAGTTTCATTTTTTTTTTGTTTTTTAGGTTAGAATGAATTTCATGAAATGATTCAATACTTACAATTTTCTATCTAATTATGCATTTTCAGCAGCAAAAATTGTATATCCGCTTTATTTCAAAAGGAATTTATATGAATCGGTAAAAAAACGAGCCCTTGAAGCTCGATCAAAACTCAAGAAAACTGATTACCCTTACAATCGTCCTTGTGGTGAACCGTCCTTTATTGATAAAGATCCCCCATGCAAAAAAGTGTTTCTTCCAAACAATAAAATTAACATTCTGTTAAACTTTTCTCCTTTTAGCCTAAGAGTAAACCTGCCAAGGAAGTAAAGGAGTCGGCCTGCAAACCGTCGCCGTCTTGTAAGCCTCCGCCGTGTGCAGGAGCAAGTGGGGGAAGTGGGTCTAAAGCGGGGGAAACCACGATAAAATGCTTTCTGGTTGGTCTAGCGACTGCTGCTCTTGGTGGCCTTGCATGGTATTTGCTTAAAAGTGATGATAATAAAACTTGCGAAGAAGTCGTAAAGATGGTAGAAGCTCCCAAAGTGGAACAAATAGGTGGAAGAGGTGAGCTTTTTTAAAATCCTTTACAAGCCAGTGAAGTCAAAAACTATTATTTTGTCAGTGCCTCCAAACTCAAATGATCTTCCCAGAGCAGTACCCTACCTCCTTGTCGGTGGTGGCGCAGCTAGCTTTTCAGCATTCCGAGCTATCAAGTCTAACGATCCAAAAGCAAAAGTCCTTGTTATAAGCAATGAGCTTTATAAGCCTTACATGAGACCGCCCCTTTCAAAAGAACTCTGGTACTCAACTCATCCAGGTGAAGTTTCGAAGGACTATCGTTTCAAACAATGGACAGGTGCCGATAGGAGGTATGCATCTATGAAATTGCATAATTCCATTGTTTAATATTTTGTCTCAAAATGTTTCAGTTTATTTTTTGAACCGGACGAGTTTTTCATTGATCCAACTAAATTGATAGAGAATGAAAATGGAGGAATTGCAGTAGCCCAAGGATACTCAGTAAAAAAAATTGACGCCAAGCACAAAATTGCCATATTGGAGGACGGCACTGAAATTAAATATGGGAAATGTCTTTTGGCCACCGGATGTACTCCAAAGAATCTTCCTGTTTTCGAGAATGCCCCAAAAAATGTTCAGGACAAAATAATGTTCTATCGCTCGCCTAACGATTTTCAAAAATTGAAAAATCTAGTTGACCAAGGAAAATCAGTCACAATTATTGGAAACGGATTCTTGGGCAGTGAATTGTCATGTTCTCTTTCTGCTTATTCCAAAGACAAAAAGGTCAAAATAAATCAGATTTACCCAGAATCTGGCAACATGTCCAAAGTACTGCCAGAATATCTAAGTAAATGGACTACGCACAAAGTTGAACAGATGGGTGTGTGTGTGGTGCCGGAAGTGCAAGTAAAAGAAGTCCACCGAGAAAGAGATGGACTCCAATTAGCGCTAACTAATGGTCAAACCATTTTGACAGACGTTGTTGTGGTTTGTATTGGATGTGAAGCCAATACAAACATTGCCACACTCTCTGGCCTCGAAGTGGATGGGGATTTAGGTGGATTTGTTGTGAATGCTGAACTAGAAGCAAGACAAGACTTGTTTGTGGTATGTTTTAAAAATAGGTTTTATTTAGCGATTTATGAAAAATTGTTTTCTTTGAATTACTGAAGGCCGGTGATGCCTCATGTTTTTATGATCCTTTGCTGGGAAGAAGGAGACTAGAACACCATGACCATTCAGTAATTTCTGGACGATTGGCAGGCGAAAACATGGTCGTCGGTAAAGATGGAAAAAGTAAGTGTGCTCAGAATGAATAACCAAATGAATCAAGTTAACTATTTTAATTTATAGAAAAACCATACGAACACCAGAGTATGTTTTGGTCAGATCTAGGTCCCAAAATTGGATATGAAGCTATCGGACGGATTGAAGCTGGCCTGCCAACAGTCGGTGTATTTGCCTTAGATTCAGGGGAAGTTAGAAAAGACGATCATTTGGATCCCACTGCAGAAAAAAATCCACCCTTGACAGTTTCCCATGAACACAAAGAAAAAGACACAAAACAACAGCATGCAAGCCATTGCGAAGGAAATGAGTACCAAAAAGGAGTAATATTCTACTTACAGAACGATAAGATTGTAGGCATACTTCTTTGGAATATCTTCAATCGTGTCGGTCTTGCCAGAACAATCATCAATCAAAATAAATCGTATAAAGATCTAAACGAAGTGGCTAAGCTCTTCGAGATTCATTCGTGAACAAAGTTCCAGTAGATTGTTATTAATTGTGAATTTATTCTTAAGTACATATATATTTTAGAACATGTTTGCATTTCCGAAAATCTTCAACAGTCGCAGATGCTTTTGTTTTATGTGATGAAAATCTTCTGAACACAAAACGAAAGTGTTGTCCAGTCAAAGAATGTAGCATTTTATTTTACTTTTTGCTCTGACGACATGGTTCTTGAACTTTAAATTAATTTGGTTAAAGCGAAGTCTTGTAAATAAAATAAAATTGTTCGATTACAAAGAATAGGTTGTTTGTTATTACCGGCTCAGATTTGAAAAGAAATACACGATTATGTTTCAACAATTCATGAGTAAGACTTTATTTTTTAGCTTTGGTGCATAAACTTTAAATTTTATCAAAATTTTAACTTAAACTTTATTGGAATCCTTCTTCTTCTTCTTCTTCTTTTTAACCGGCTCACAATCCATGAAGGATCTCAGCCTGAGTTACTGCAGCCCCATTGGGAACGGTCCCTAGCATGCACTCTCCAGTCGCCGAAGCCAAGCGCTGTGGCATCCGCAGTCACTTGGTCATTTAAAAAAAAAACTTCCTGCATTGTTCTCTTCAACACATGTTTGAAAATGTAATTTATTTAAGGAATTAGATCTTTAAAAAATCAAACAAATAAATATTTACTATTTTATTAGCAAAATCAAAAAATCTTTCATTATTGCCTTAAGTGAATTAATTCACTTAACCTCAAAACACAAAACAATAACAAAGACAAAAAGAAACAACAACACTTTGACACAGATTAGTTTAAAAGGGAGATGGGAAACTGAGCTGTCAAAATGACAATGCCTACAAGCTGCGGTCAACATTTACTGCAAGAGTATGCGTGTTTTTACCAATACAATCTCAGCAAAGTGTGACACCCCACATGGGGAGTAAATTACCCGGAAAATTTGAAAATTTGTAGTTTTAACCTTTGTATATGGATTTACCTAGTACTATCAAGAATGGTTTTCGAGCAAGCAAGCAGAGAACACACATTACAAACTAATGTAAAAAACTGTCAAAAAACTGTCAAACCAAGCAGAAAACCATTCTTGATATTACCTGGTAAATCCATATACAAAGGTTTTAACGTACGAAAGGTGAGTAAAAGTGAGCAGAAGAGGGATATGTTCAAAAAGATAGCAAAAAAGTAAAATTGCATAAAAGCAGCAAATGGCATCAAATGTATCAAGCAGTAGGATTTCCGACATCAAAAATGAATAAAAAAGAAAATAAAAACAAATGTTCAGTCTAATTAAGAATGCTGAACATGTGAAAAGCTTTTGTTTGAAATCTTATTTTTTTATATAAATACCTGGCTTTATCAGTAACGAAATCCAAGCAAATAGGGTTTCAATTTATACTTAAGCCATGTTCTATGAAATTGGCAATTCGACTTATAGGGTTAAATGTGTTAACCTCCACCCAATATACAACTTAAAGAGGCTAGTTTGAAAAGAAGACACTTGCACATAGATATATAACCCGGCGGCCACACGAGCAAGTTCTGGCTAGCAAGTTGGCATACAATCATCTTAAAGAATCTAAAAAAAAAACATTAAGGAGTAAGCAAAATCTACAGAAGAAAAATATTAACGTATGAACACAATCGTTCTTCACATGAGAACAGGGCCAATGTAAGGCACGAGTAGGTTTTCGGCCAAAAGTTTCGGAACTCATCCGCAATCATGGATTCTAGTATTTTCGTGGTGAGTTTAAGAAAAACGTGTTTGCCAATTTGAAAATTCAATCTAGCAATCTACGCTAAATTTGAAATTGCGAAAACAAACAAAAGAGAACTGTAAAAATATAAAAATCCCACCTCATCTCTTTGTTATTGTATTTTTCATGTACAAGGAAGAAAATAAAATGAAAGAAAATGAAAATTGCGGGATCTAGGGAGTGAAACGTAAGTCAGTTTCCGATCTCCTTTTGTCTCTGACTTTGACAGTTGTCATGATTCTATTCTAGGTTACTACTCCTCAAAAGCAAGTACAGAAAATCCTGTTCTTTTTTACGCTAACCTACCCTAAACTGTTCTAGAAAAAGTCATTGAACAGCAAACTAGACTGTTCTAGAACACTCTAGTACAGAAAAAGTGTCATTGAACAGGAAAATGTTGTACTTTTCTGTCCAATACAGTCCAGCACAGACTCATTGAACAGACTTAATAAGACTGTTCAATAAGAAAAAGTGTAGGTTAGAACAGCACAGAAAAGTGTAGAACAGAACAGATCAGCACAGAAATGTCAGACAAGTTAGAACAGTCGTCGAAACGTCAGCTGTGAAAACTAAAATCAGAAAAAAAACTCCCTGCATTGTTTTCTTCAACACATGTTTGAAAATGTAATTTATTTAAGGAATTAGATCTTTAAAAAATGAAGCAAATAAATATTAACTATTTTATGAGCAAAATCAAAAAATCTTTCATTATTGCCTTAAGTGAATTAATTCACTTAACCTCAAAACACAAAACAATAACAAAGACAAAAAGAAACAACAACACTTTGACAGTTGCCATGATTCTGTTCTAGGTTACTCTTCCTCAAAAGCAAGTACAGAAAATCCTGTTCTTTTTTACGCTAACCTACGCTAAACTGTTCTAGAAAAAGTCATTGAACAGCAAACTAGACTGTTCTAGAACACTCTAGCACAGAAAAAGTGTCATTGAACAGGAAAATGTTGTACTTTTCTGTCCAATACAGTCCAGCACAGACTCATTGAACAGACTTAATGTTTCGAAACATTGTAATCGGCTGAGTTGAACTAACCCAGCTATTTCGTGACCCATATTTGGGTCATAACATATCGTCGGATCGGTCTTCCTTGTCGTCTCGAACCTGGGGCCTGCGATGAGAAGACTTTCTTGGCTGGACGCTGGAGCGATGTGGTCCATTCGCTCAATGTGGCCGAGCCCATGTAGCATAGAGATAAGATAATATAATATAATAGAGCACGGAAACCAGCCTAAAACGTGTTACATCAAACTTTGAGAAAGAAGATATAAAAGGGTGCCCTTTCTATCTCTGAGATTCCGGCTGATTGGCTGTAATGTGCAGAGCAGAGTATATCTAATAATGAGTAGGGAAACTCTTTTGCAAAAGTGGTAGTCACTATTCCAATTTGCAAACACAAATTTGCAAATTGTAATTAAAAACCTAACAAAAATTCCATGAGGGAAAACAGTCAAATCAATTCCTTATGTAAAACCGTGTGTGCAAGAAGTTTTGACTATGCGTTCATCCCTTGCATCTTTCCTTTTTTCCCTCACAGACTTTCAAAGGCGATGTGCAATGAAACATTTTTTCTTTCCTTCCAACATAATACCATGCGTTGCCAGAATGGATTCTTTGTAACTGCTGTATATTTTTCAACGCAACATTTTTCTTTTCCAAATGCGTTTTCCTCAATATTGGCAACGCAAACAGAGACTCTGTATGGGGGTTGCTTTTAAAGGCGATGAGTAATAGGCGTTTTTCTTTTTTAGTTCAGAGCTCCGAACTCTGAGTGTTCAGAGCTTGCTGAACACGCTCTGAACAAATGAAGCTCTGAACATTTTCTGAACGCTCGGATTTCATTTTGAAATGCAATTGAGCATTTTTAGTTCAGACATCGACCCTTCGTATTTTTGAAAGCTGAAATTAACATTTTTTCATTAATAAATAAAATAATTAAATAATTATTCAAAATAAAACTAATCATCTTTGCCTGAGCGACTTGTTTCCACCACCATTTCAATTGTTTTGAGAAAAACACACTTGCGCTCAGCATTTCGTTCGTTACGCTCGGTCTCTTTTTTCTGAGCGCGCCGTGCGTCGAACTCTGAACACTCAGAATCAGTGCTCTGAACGAAAAAAGTAACACAACTTTGATGCTCTGAACACTCTGAACTAAAAAAGAAACACAACTTTTCGTTTGACAGTTCTTTGTGAAAATGTGTTTCAATAAATATCCAAATGATGTTCCAAATTGTTTTGTTTTTATTTGTCATATTGAAGGTGGAATAGTGTGCTCTGAAATGGGTATAAAATATTCCTTTAGAACAGGAATAAATTTCCCTACAAGTGTAAGTTGTTTATTAGAACTCTCAAAAAAGGCAAATAGGTAATAAAATTAAAATCAAACAACGTACACACACAACTGCAAGAAGTGTCAAAAAACAAGCAGCAAATCCAGCTTGGTAGTCCCATGGTTCATATTTTTTTTTTTTTTTACAAAAATGATAAATGAATATTTGAATTTAAATAAGAGGATGCACGAATTTGACAAACTCTTAGCTATCTTTTAACTTCAAAATCTTCGAAAATCTCAAAATCTTCTCGTTCAAAACTATACTTTAAGGAGTTAAACGAACGCTTTCTCCGTTTTAAAGTTAGACGACCACTTTAACGATAAAGTATACTTTAAGTCGTTCAAAAATGAGATAAAGTCGACTCTGAATCTAAAATTTGTTTTTAGATTCGACTCCTATTTTAAAGTGGATTTAAAGTATAGTTTAAATGTTTCAAAATTTGCGCCATTAAAATCAAATTAATTTTGTTTCAAAAATTTTTGATTAAATAATGATCGGTAGCAAAAGTATTTGTAGCAGCAGCAGCAACCGCAAACGCATTGTGTGACAAATGACCTACAAACTTATGGTAAGGAAAAAATCCTTTGTTTTCCACATTGAAATTTTTCAAATTGCATTTATAACCAATCTTATTTGCATGAACACTCAAAAGAGAAACAAAGAAGCACGGACATCAAAACGCAGGAAATTCATCTGGCTCGACAAAGAGCTTCCGTGAAATGGCTTCTGTCAAAAGCTTTCAACAATCGAGTACCAGACAACCTCACAGAACCATTTTATCGCGATTCGGATAATGAAAATCAAAAGCGAGTTATACCTCAAATCACCGTTGAAATGGGCGATTCAACATCGAACTTTAATTTAAACAAATCCATATTGATGATTTTATATGTTGATATAAAGAATAAAAATTTATTTAACTAATTTAAACACTTTTTTAGAATCAACTTCGGGTTATACTTATATTTCAATGTTTGTTTTTATGTTAACATTTCTGACTTTGTTCCATTTAGGGGTTTGCATAAAAATACCAGTCAAGTCAAGTTGCACATGGAAACCAACATACAAATTGGCACGATTGATGGTCTTTGAGCACCATAGTGTAAATCGCCTATTCGGGATCTCATTTGAGCCGGAACTCTGAGCGTTTGTTGATTTTTTGTATTTCATCGACTCTTCAAAACCTGATGCTATCTCCCAGAAAAAGCCTTCCCATGTGGGGAAGTATGTGCCCTTAAAGATAGTATGCTCTGATGCACTCCACACCGCCGAGTGCCTGAATCATATCGGTTCGATAGTTGTTTAGATTCCAGAGCTTCCCGTGTCGTGACGCTGATGCGTCCACCAGAAGGGATTTTGCTTGAGAACTTGGTATTGCTTGCATTCAGTTCGAATGCGCCATCGCGCCATCCCTTGTCGTATGCCAGAGTGTGTCGATCTTTTTGGAAGAGTGTATTGATGCGAGGAATACACCACAATCCCAACTATCTTCCAAAGTCAAACGACACGACGGCTGGATGTATCGGTAAAGATTGGGAATCAATTGATCCTCAGCGTGCGACATACCTAGAATGATTTTCACAATATAAGCCAGGCAGTTTTGATGTTAAACAAACATTGTCAATTTACCTGATCGAAAATGTGTAATTCCAGCATCGGTTTGTTTAAACCATCTTAAGTCTGACTGCGGGATAAGAACGAGACCTATGCTCAACATTCCGAGACCAGCCAACTCTTTGGGCGTATAAAACACTACGGGTGGGAAACGCGAAGGCATTTTCGAGTTGAAACCGATTTTAACACGAGTCTGGATTTTGTTCTCACACTTTACCAGCAACTCGAGAAGCTCTTGTGTGTTGACAACAGCTATTTATATTTAGAATTTCAAAACTAACGTTTTGATACAAACTTTTGAATTTCTCAAATCAAAAATTATGGATGTTGAAATATAATTTTCAAATGAAAGTTTTGACAACGCCAACGCCTGCCAGAAAAAAAAACAAACAAACTTCAAAAAAAGGAAAAATTTAGGAATGAAACTGTAATGCTCACACAGAAAATTCAGTTCCCTTCGTGAACATCTTCCCCCTTCACGTTTCGTTTCTCTTGCCTACAAACTCACTCGTTAGGGCACTGAAAAATCCTTGTGTAGCCAGGCACATTATTAGATATACTCTGGTAAGGTAGAATGGACAGAGTAAAACAAAAAATAAATAGAGGAAACGTTAAAATCAAAATTATTGTTTTCTTACAAAGGAGCTCAGAGAGAGAGACAGGGCACCCTTTTAGAACTTCTTTCTCAAAATTTGACGTGACGACTCCACTTGTACGAAGTGCTACCCCTCCCGTGCTCTATTATCTCTATGCAATCTAGTCGTCTTTTCTTGGCTTTCTGGACTACGTCCACATCTTGGTACACCTCGTACAGTTCGCGGTTGAACCTTCATCTCCATTCGCCATCGTCGCCACAGTGTGAACTGTGAATTCAACCGAAAAAAAACCATAATGTCACCCCTTTGACCCTCTGTAGCTCGTAAAGTATACGGCCCTGGCCTCTGGAAAACAACATGTACGTACGAGTACGTTCATTCATATCCCACACTGGGGTAAATTATTGGACAAATCCATACACAGAATTCTGTACAGGGTGAATTCAAACGAAAAAATCGCTGTGTACTTCAATACTTCAATAGTATTGACTCAATAGTATTGACTCAATATTATCGACTCAAACTCATTGCAATACATTTAAGTCAACAAGACTAAAAAAGTTAATTAACTGCAGTCAAAATACTTGGCTAGTTGAGAACAGAATAGATCCAAGTGACATTTTGTGATTATTGAGATAATGAGCAAAACGCATTTCAATGGTTATTTTAATGGTGTGCAATAAATGGATTGCAATGAATTTTTTTTATGATAGGTATTTATAAAACTTAGTTTTTCCCAGAAATTGTTTTTTATACACCCAATATTGATAAAGTTATAAATATTTTTTTGAACTTGGATCAGTTCTGTTATTACTGAAAAATTATAAACTGTAGAACAGAAATGAAATAAACGAACTTTTAAACGAAAATCTCTTTATTAATAATAAGCAATTATATTTTTAAATATTCAAATCATTCGCTTTCATCGCCCTCTTGATTTGGTAGCACATCATCCTCGTTTTCTGCTGCAGTGCTTCTTCTGGATAAGTGTGGTAAGTTTAAATAAAACTGATGGTGACAGGGTGGAACATAGTGCAGCATTTTTTTTAAGTCAGCCATTTTTTGGTGGGTTAGTCGCTTTGTACAATTTTTTCCTGTTGGGGTGAAAGACTTCGATGTATTTAAAAATTGTTCTCTGTTGCCTCCTTTGGCTAAATCTACAAAGTCGAAATCATCCGAGTAATCGAAATTGAAATAGATTTTACTATCTCCCTTAACAAATTTTATTTTCCTCATTTTTGAAAAGAGGATCCGATTCCCGTTACCACTTTGACCTTTTTTATTCATCATTTTATCCAGGGGCCATGTTCTGTAACTTATCACTCGCAAGAAAAAAGTGATAAACGCAAGGAATCGAAAGAAACAAATTGCATTGAAATTCGCGACCTTAGGACAACAGGGTTCTATCTGCCTTCACACCACTTTCGAGAAAACGAAGATTGAAAATTTCACAGTGTATAACTTTTATAACTTGAATTTAAACCCAAAGTGTTTTGTATTATTTATATTTAATGGTTTCATCCTTCTTATTTGTATTAATATATTTAACATATAAAGCATGGTTATTTAGTAATTTATGTTTGAAAAAATCGATAGAACTTTTTTTCTAAACTATAAGGTACTTAGACGTAGGACAATAAGGTTCTAACTACCAGATAGAACTTTGTGGCACGGTAGATAATTTTTCTTTTTAGATAGAACCTTTTTTCTATTTGTAGAAGGTAAAATAATGATTCGTTGAAGATAAAAATTCGGCCACATAAGCCTAATATGCGCTCACACCCGCCCCCACAGAAAAGAAAGATGACGACACCAAAGACAAGTTCTACGAGCTCCTCGACAAGACATAAGAGCAATGCCCTAGCTTCGACGTAAAAATAGTCTTAGGAGATTTTAAAGCCAAACTAGGAAGAGAGGACATCTTTGGTGGAACAGTCGGAAAACACAGCCTCCACGAAAAAAACCTCCGATAACGGATTCAGGCTTATCAATTTTGCAGCGGGACGAAATATAGTAGTAGCAAGCACACGGTTCCCACAATCTCAACATCCACAAGGGGACCTGGAGGTCTCCAGACTAATCAGCTGTCAACCAGATTGATCATATTACTATCGACGCAAGACACTCTTCAAGCATTATTGATGTCCGAACCTTCCGAAGGGCCAACATCGACTCGGACCACTACCTCGTTGTAGCCAAGGTAGTGCAGCGGATATCTCGACCAAAGCCAAGAACAGGAAGTGCTAGAAGAAAGTATAACTTCGGACGGCTACTATCGCAAGAGATGGCCAGATCCTTTTCCGACCGAGTGTCAAGTAACTTCAGGAGAAGTGCGCTACAGCCAGCATCGAGTATTGAGAACCAGTAGCAGAACTGCCAGAAAGCCATTAGGGATGCTGCCTCTGATGTGCTGGGTTTCACGCGGCCGCACCAAAAAAAATCCCTGGTTTGATGAAGAATGCAGGCAGGTACATGCAGCCAAGCAAGAAGCATACAAAGCAGCGCTGCACAGGAGGACGAGACACGAGATCAGCTCGGGAGCTCTACGAGCAGAAGAGGAGAGAAGAACACAAGCTTTTCAGAAAGAAAAAGAGAGAGCATAAAAAGCGATCGATCGAGGATGTTGAGAGACTTAAAAACAGGAATGAGGTTCGGAAGTTTTACCAAGAGGTAAAACGAATGACTCAAGGTTACCGAGCACGAACTGAGGCCTGTAAAGAAAAACAGGGAAATATCGTAGTAGAGTCACAGTCAATGCTGAGGATATGGAAGGACCACTTCTGCAGACTGTACAGTGGCGATAACGAATCAAATTTCGCTGTCAGGCAGAATGAACCATTCAATGAAGACGACGCAAGCCAAAATTTCCGTCCACCCGACCTTGAAGAAGTGAAGATAGCAATATCTAAGCTAAAGAACAAAAAAGCCGCGGGAGCTGACAGCATCACTGCCTAACTATTCAAAGCAGCCGGCGATGACTTGGTTAGAAGCATGCACCAACTCATCTGCAGAATATGGTCAGAAGAGAGCATGCCCGATGGATGGAATCTCAGCATTGTTTGCCCGATCCTGAAGAAAGGAGACCCTCTAAACTGCACCAACTACAGAGGCATCAGCCTCCTAAACATCGCCTATAAGATCTTTACTGCAGTACTATGTGAACGTCTGAAGCCGTTTGTCAACAAACTGATAGGTACATATCAGTGTGGCCTTAGACCAGGAAACTCCACCATCGATCATATTTTCACATTACGGCAGATCCTGGAAAAAACTCAAGCACTCTAAATCGACGCCTACCATCTTTTTATCGATTTTAAGGCCACGTATGACAGCATCTATAGCGAAGAACTGTATAAAGCCATGTCCAGTTTTGACATCCCTACAAAACTCATTCGCCTGAGCAGGATGACAATAGAGAACTTGCGCTGCTTCATTAAAGTCGGTAACGACCTCACCGACAAGGTGATGCACTGTCATGCGACTTCTTTAACATCATATTGGAACGAATAGTGCAGAACTCCCACGTCAACACTAGAGGCACTATCTTCCAGAGGTCTGTGCAAGTACTCGCGTACGCTGATGACATTGATATCATTGGGAGAACGCAGGGTGATGTCAACAGTGCTTTTGCGAGTATACAGACAGAGGCTGAAAAAATGGGTTTAGCGGTCAACGAGGGCAAAACAAAAAGACACTGACCTAGTTAAAAGAGTGAAGGTCCAAAGACTCAGATGGCTTGGTCACGTGGAGAGGATGACCAATACTCCGGCCCGTAATGTCTTCGAATCCACCCCAGAGGGAAGGCGCAGTAGAGGAAGACCAAGGCTCAGATGGCGCGCGAAAGTTGAAGACGACCTCAACCAACTCGGCGTGAGAAACTGGAGACAGCTAGCTAGGGACCGAGCTGGCTGGAGAGGTTTGTTGGTTGAGGCCTAATCCCACCCCGGACTGTAGCGCACCTTAAGTAAGTAAGAACAAGGTTCTAACGATGAATTGTTTGGATAGTCATTTGGATTAATAAGGTTCTATCTGCAACGTAAATTTCAACGGGGTTCTATTTGCCAAATTTATTGTTTTTTCTTAAGGGTGCAAGGTTCTATCTGGCTGTTAGAACTTTCTGAACATAAATTCAAACTGAGATTGCTTAGATAGAACTTTGTTGCCTGCTTTTTCACGAGCTATTTCATAAACTAAGAGAGATAGCCAAATTTGGAAAGCGGCAAATGAAAGAGCGTAGCCTTTTTAGTACGATCCAATCTATAACTAAATTTTGGAAAAAATGTCAGTTAGAACCTTGTTGTCCTAAGGTCGCGAATTGTTTCGATTCCTTGCGTTTATCACTTTTTTCTTGCGAGTGATAAGTTACAGAACATGGGTCCAGTCCTGTAAAATCAATGAATTTTCCAACCATGTCGGTCACAATTAATGGTTTCCTCGTTCTGCAATTACGAATTAAGTCCATCCATTCTTGTGGAGTGTAAATGAACTGTTTTCTCTTTTGGGCTTTGGAAATATCTGAGAAGTCTGCGTCGTTGGGCAGAAAAGAGTGGCCGCTTACAAGATAACAAACAGTAATCTCTGATATGTGTTCAACAAAATTCACCATGTACATCATAAAGAAAAATAGATTCCAATTACGGTTTTGTCCCGTACAAGAGTCTCTGAATGTATAGACTGAGGTTACATTCTCAGGAATTTCATGCAGGATATTATAGTATAGACATGATACAACTTCTTGCGACCCCCTGCCTGCAGTTGTTTCATACCACATGTTCATGTTTATCTTTTCACCATCAGGTAAATAAAGATGAGTCCCGAACTTCAAAGTGTGCAACTGTCTGAGATAATACACTTCATCTGTTTGTATGAGGGGAGTTGGAAGAGTACGTTGCAAGTCAAATGTGATCAAACATGAAGAACCATCATTCAATGCTTTGTCCTTGTACGAATTCATCAATGATCTGGCTCTTTGAGCTAAATCGTGATGTTCGCTCTGTTTAGACTTGATTTCCAAACACTTGGCAATATCATGTTCATTTTGAATTTCTATTCGAAATATATCACAGGACTTGCATGTGTCCTTCTTTGGAGTATAAAAATGCAAATTATAGGTTTTAAAAATGTTTCTGTAGTAATTTTTTTTAACAGGATCTTTATCAGCTGTTCTACATTTTTCAACATAGGATCCATAAAGTTTTTGCAAATTTAAATTGGTTTCCAGATACTGGCGGTTAGAAGTTCTTTCTCCATAGTGGCTTACATAACGAGGAATACTTTTAATGTGATCCCTTACGAATTCCGTGATTTCATCTTTGATCTTATTCCCAGACACTTGTTTACCTCTCTGATCTGGAATGGGCATTTTCGTTTCTCTGTCTTTTTTCTTTGTGAGGGCATAATCTAACCTTTTATTGGATATTTGAAGAACTTTAAGAAAAAAGGTCTTACAAACTTTATTCTCACAGAAAAAGAAACCTCGAGTGTGTTGCTTATGACTAGGTCCTGTACGGACGCTTTTCTTTCTTCTCTTAGGCAAACTGACTTTCACTGTAGCACATAGCCATGTAGTTTGCCCATTCCAGTCCATGTTATAAAATTTAGAGTGAATACTCTCTTGAACTCTTGTAGGGACATTATCACTACACTTCCTTTTGCAAGCACATAAAGTAGGAGAAAAAGTTTTTGCCACTACTGTTGTACCAGCATAATTTATATACTCCTCACCTTTGTTTCGTTTTTCCTTGTGAACATTTCTCTTCCACATCTTCTCATTTCTTCGTTTTCTAGAATTTACTTCTTTTCCAGTGACTGTACCATATTCTGTGAACTTGATGAAGTTCTTTCCCCAACGTTGGGTCTGGATACACTTTCAACATTTTCATCTTCAGACTCCGATGTATGGCTTTCTTCATTTTCCGACGATTGTGTTGGGTGATAAAATTCACCACTGTCGTCACTGAAAGGTTCTGGTTCCGTTTCAGACAATTGATGTTCCAGTGTTTCGGACTCACTACTTTCACTGTTGGGATCTTGTTCTGTTTCCAAAAATTGGTGTTCAACTGTAACATTTTCAATATCAGGAACAGTAATAATGGGACCAGCTTGAAAAGTTGTTAATGAAACAATGTCTGCCAATAATTGAAACAAAACATTATAAGAATGCTCTGCTCCAAAATTAAAAGCGTTATTGGACTGATCCAGGCTACAAAATCTACAGTACTATATACCAGACCTCTTGAACTTGCTAAAAAAAATAAATAAAAATAGACCCCTTACTATCACCAATGTTAACCAAAGAAAACTTAAAAACAAACTCACCGTTTATTGGGGCATCAGTATTTCGGTTAAGATTTTCAGCTAAAGCAGTTTGTTTTGCCAAAGCAGTTTTTTTTGCTAAAGCAACTAATTTTTTAGACCGCGAAGACATTATTGTTCATAACAAAATTCACATCACTAATAGTTATAACTAGGGCAACCAAAAATATGCTCGAGCATGTTTTTTTTGGAACGTCGAATTTGACAATTGACAAGATAGAAATACGTTTCATGAAAAAACAAACATTTTGGACCCTATTCGTTAGAGCATATTTTAGCATATTTTGTTATAAATGCATATTTTTGCATATTTTGCTTTAAAGTACATATTTTGGCATATTTCATCATTATTTGTAATTTTTTGTTGCAAATGTTAGAGTAAATATTTTTTTTAAACTTTTTTTTCGAAAAATTCGCAATGCTATATTCAAGTATTTTATCCAAAAGTAACGCATGTCACTTGTGAGGCCCACAGGCTCCATAGAACTTGTGAAACACTTCGATGTGAATTTCCAGAAGTTGATATATTCATCGCAAACGTGAAAAAAGTGTATAAAAGCTCCGTCAAGAATAAGGGTATTCAAGGATATTGCAGCGGAAACACCATCACTTCCTTCGCAAACGATTACGACTAATAGGGTATCTTGGAGGGAAGCAGTTTACTGTGTAGAAATGTTTAAAAAAAAGTGGAAAGCCTTTTCGAAACACTACATGAAGAGAAATCAGCTGCAAAACGAGTTGTTAAAAAATTGTTTTAATGAAGTGGCATTAAACGTGCCTTGATATTTCTATCATCCAATTATACATTTTTATTGAAATGTATTGCATAACTGGAAACAAGCAGCCTACTGCTAACATAAAATTATTGATCGGTGCCCAACTTAAAATTAATACCATCGACTCCAATATCGAAAAAATTAAAAAAATTATCGATATTTCGGAAAAATTATAGGTCTCAAATTGTTTATTATGGCAGAACTTATTCCTATAAAAACAAACTGCATCTGAAATAATGGCATTAAAGTTTGCCCGTATAACTGGCGGATGATGAACCTAAAAAAATGTTTTCAGAGAAAATTTTTAAGTAAAACTGTTTTCCTTTATTTTTTTTATTATTCTGGTTTCCATTTTTGATTTTTGGTATTCATTTAGCTTTTTATGTTTTTGTTTTTGGTTTGTTGTTTTTTTTTCTTTTATGTGTCTCTAAAGATATTTTGACCTCTGTTTTTTTTTTCTTTTTTTGACAAGTCAATACACTATAGTAAAAAACACGAAATTTAAGATTTTTTGCTATTTCAAAATTTTTTAGAGCATATTTTTAGAGCATATAATTGGCTTTTTAGAGCATATTTATAGCGCTATAAATGGTTTTTATAGAGCATATTTTTGGTTGCCCTAGTTATAACACTAGAAGATTAATCATCTAGCTGTCAAAAGAAAACTATAATATTGAATTGATCTAAGTAACCTGAGCAATATAAGTATTACCTTAGCAGTACATTTTTTAAAATAAAAAGTGATCTAAGTGACACAAGCGACTTGGATTACTTCTGCACTAAAAAATAATCATAAAATAAAGTGATCCAAGTAGCATTTACGTATTTGGATCACATCTGCACCACTAATTTATATTTTTAATACAATACAGAAAAGTTAAAAAGTAGGTAGGTACTGCAGTTAATTAACTTTTAGTCAATTGACTTTTTTCAATTGACAGCAACTGCAAGTTAAAAATTAATTACTCACTGGTGACTGCTCCTTTCCAGTAAAAGTACTTTTGTAAGTTAATTAACTTAAAGTCTTTTTTTAAGTTAATTAACTGCGACTTTACTGACTGCATTATCAAAGTACTGCAGTCTTTTAAATCTCAGTTGGTGAGCTCCTTAACTACCTCGAAATTGCTGCTACCAACAGTGACGTTTTGTCCTAGATGGTGGACAGATGTTGCTTTGTTGCTAGCATGTACTTTGTTTTGTCCTCATTCACTTCAAGACCAACGAATTTCGCCTCTTTTTCAATCGCTGTGAAGTCCTCAAGCACAGCTCTCTTGCATCGACCGATGATGTCTATGTCGTCCGCATAGCCTAGGACATTTTCTATCTTACAAAAATCCTTCCCACTCAAAACAGTGATACCTATGAAATCACAAACCTACGTTCAGAAAAGTATTTTAATTTAATGTTTTGTTTAACATTTCATTATAACACATTCGTGGTCTGTGCATCGTTAATTAACACAAACATAGTGGTTCCAAAGTTTTTTCCTATAAACAACGCCACCAAATATAAAATCCATGCCACTACAAAGCATCCACTTACCACTTAAGAAAAGAAACCAACCCATACAAAATTCCATAAACACGCCTACACCCACCCGAGAAACTTAAATGAGTATACCTTGTTTGAGTCGCAGCGTTGCATCAAGACTTGTCTCACAAATCCAACAAGAAAATTAATCAACAAAACAAAACATGAAAATAAGCTGAAAAAAAGATGCTTACAAGATTTTGATTTAACAAATACCTCAACAGTGCCCCAAGCCCAAAAATACTGAAACTGAAACTAAATCAAAAAACCTAGACGAAGCTTGTTTCTGGTCGTCTCATTAAAATCTTAAACGAACTGGCTACACTAACTAGCTTTAAGAGGAAAAAAAAGCGATAACGATCCTCTGGCTAACACGAACAGAGTCAGCGCCCGTGCCTTAAAATTTTCAGGTAATGCATTAAACAGTCATAGGTACACACAGACACACTTTGTGCCAGCTTTGAGACGGTACTTTACAGACTTCTTGAGTCGTCTAGAGAGTTTACGCTGCATATAACAGCGCGCATATTGCTGTTGAAGTTTTTGTTTGCCTTACTTGTGTGTTTTTGGCTCACAAACACATCCGTCAAAAAAGAACAAGGTGATTAGCAAACTTGTTAGACACAAAACTGAATATCTACTGCTTTACTTTAGCTTTCAGCCCGCAGCTCCTAGTCTCCCAATTCTACCGTCCCGTCCACTGATCAGTGATCAGCAATGCCATACTTCCATTTGCTCAGTTCCGTAGCTGTGGATTTCCTTTTAAAAATACACAAAATGCAATTGGATACTTTGATCAAGTACAGTGGCTACAAAATGTTTTTGAACTTAAGTAACGTACTTTTTTGAATTCTCATAAGTCATGGATCTGCTAACTGAGTTTATTGTTGATTTCCAATCAGCATTCACACTCGAGTATTGTTATCAAGCTTTAGCCTCCAAAAACATATTTTGGTTTGAAATAACAAATTAAATTTAATTACCGTTAAATCTTCTCTGTGAACAGTCTGAACATTACTTTTGGTTGGTAGTGTTTGAAAAATATCTTCAATTGGAAACGTTTGCTGTAGGCGCAGAGGCAGAACCAAAACCACTTGGCTTCTTCACTACGTCATTATATTCGTTCAACAATAACAGTCGAAGTCTGTGCGGCAATCCCACTCAGTAAGAAGTGAGCTCTTGCCTCGTCGTGACGCGGTTGATTTTTCTCTCAGCAAACTCACCTGTTTGTATTTTGATGAAAATAAGAATTTTGTAGATAGAATTTGTATCTTTTCTTGCCGCCTACCTACCTATAAAAAGATAAGTTAGATTTAAATTGTTTTCGCACACAGTGATCGATAGAGAAAGATCGTGATACGATACGAAAACTGTATCTATGTAGCCAGCTAATTTTGCTACTTGTTATTGTGGATATACAATGATTTTTTTATGAGATTGTTTTTTTGTGTGTAAACATTAATATCGTTTGAAGAAATCTGAGATATTTCGAAGACTAACTATTTGTGTTCTTGTACTGCTTCCTAGGCTTGCAGCAGTACGTTGACTCGTATGTACCAATTGTGCATCTTCTCGAGTGTCGTCAGTTGGAGAACGACACCGACAACTTGTTTTTAATGCAAACCGCAGAATTTTGAATATCGTCTTGCTTAAACAGAGAGTGTGATCTTAAGGATCTGTTTACCGCGTTTAAAACCGATCGCTTCGGGTGTGAAAACTCGATAGGAAGAGTGGAGTGAAGTGTTTGTTTTTTTTTTTCGTGTCGTCGGCCACAAAACGAGTTATGACTAAGCTACATGCAGCGCTGTGGAGTGTGATAGTGATGCTGGTCGGTGGAGCTGGTAAACTAGCTGATGCAGATTTAGTACCGAGAGTGTGTGAGCCAATTCGAATCGAACTGTGCCGTGGTATCGGTTATAATGAGACCTCAATGCCCAATATGGTGGGTCATGAATTGCAGACCGATGTCGACTTTACTTTGCAGACGTTTGCGCCACTTATCGAATATGTTTGTAGCACGCAACTCAAATTGTTTTTGTGTGCAGCCTATGTACCGATGTGCACGCCAAAAGTACCTGTCCCTATTGGTCCGTGTAGGAGTCTGTGCGAGTCTGTAAGGACAAGATGCCATCCCGTTTTGCAGGGATTTGGGTTTCCCTGGCCACCGGCATTGGATTGCAATCGTTTTCCAAAAGAAAACAATCATGAGCATATGTGCATGGAGGGCCCGGGAGAGATAGGACTTGGTTTGCCACCTCCAATTTCGAAGGTAACTTCTTTTCATCAGCCTGGATGCCAAGGACTAGCCAAATCGCATTTATACATTCGACTCAATCGATCTGGACGGTGTGCTCCCCTTTGTGAGGCAGATATTCTTTTCGATAAGACAGAAAAGCATTTGGCTGAGATGTGGGTTACCACATGGAGTTATGCAGCTCTGGGAATTGCAGTTGTAGCTACTCTTTGTTTGATTCTGTCCGATACGAAATGGGATCGGATTTTGACACCATTGGTTACATGTCACAGCCTGGTTGCCATTGGCTGGACGGTAAGGTTTGTCTCTGGCCGCAATACAACAGCATGTGGCTTCGATCCGCAGTTACCGAATGTGTCGTTGCTTCTAATCGACGGATTATCGAATGCATCATGTGCTGCAACGTTTCTCCTACGCTATTATTTTGGAATGTCTGCCAGTGTTTGGTGAGTTTTATTTGAATTTTTATGACTTTTATCGGTAACAGTGGTCAAAACCTTCCGAAAATCGAATTTACAAGCTTTATGGATGATAGATAAGATTATGTTGTCACTCCAACTTTTTTCCAGGGTTGTATTTTATAATTTTTCTTTCACTACATTTATTGAAGTACCTTTACCTTGATATATAATGTTGTAACATAACTTACATATTCAAACCCATTTCAGAGCATAACAAATACGCTCCTGACTTTGTAGGGTATGTTAGTAATGTAGCCCAAACATTTCTTTTATCACGTCAAATTTGTTCAGGTCCCAGGTATACAAATGAAACCGAGGCATAAAGGCATTGTCAACCATCAAAATGGTTGAATCCAATAGGTAGATAGAGAGATAACTATTTCAAAAAAAATATTAAGTTTGTTTTATTTTGTCGATAACGATAACGAAAAAGGGTATTGTTAAAATGTTGAAGATAAAGCAGGAAGGTTTCGTTTCGACGGAACGTTCTATTCTTTGATTTCTGTCAAAAGTTATCGGTTTCACCACGTAGTCGAAGATAGAGATTAGATAATATTTGTTTAATTTAGCAGACGTTAGGCCTCACGTCGTCGCTGTCACCGCATTTGTCAACAAATATTTGTTCAAGCTTCTAAAAGTAATTGCATCTAGAACCACGACAACACGGCGATGATAAAAAAATTAGAACTTCAATTCAAATAGGAAAATCGAATTATTGCTTTTAAGCGCTCTCGATATGATTACACATCGAAATATCTATGTTCTTTGTCTGTGTACGTAGTTTTATATCCGATCATATTGCGGCTGAGATTATAAAATAGATAAATCCCTTAAGATCATAACAAGCTTATAGAGGCACGACTGTAAGGGAAGCATTGAACACAAAAATTTGTTTGAGCGTTGTTGTCATTATACTCACAAAAGCATATTTACCAAATTCAGGCTCTGTGGGATCCAGATCCCATCAGAGTCTATGCTGTATGTATGGCAGTGTAGTGGCCGGCACAAATATCTACCCACGATTCCAAACAGAAATACTCTCCTTTCATTTAGTAGAATGATATGCAGGCCTGATCATAATCTACGATTGTACAAAAAGAACACAGAATTTTTCCGAATGGTCATAGGTATAACTATCTACCTACTTTAAGTGCACAAGAGGACTAAACCTGAAAGTTGGACTTTACTGTTTTAAAAAGCATATAAGTTAGGTTGCAGTTACCCGTGGATTAGTGGTTGTGCGTTGTCCGCTAATCAAAACGTGCGTCGTAGGTTCGAGTCCTACTCGCGCCCATAAAGTTTTTATTTCATCTTTCTCGGGTACTGCCTCTTGCGAAGAACTGACAAAACTTGATAGAGTATCAATATGTCATTCTCAACTTTGCCGTTCGGAATCGGCGTTAAATTGTAGGTCCCTTCAATTCTTCACACGCACCCAGAGAATTGTTGATGAGAGTAAACCACTTAGGCCTTGGCTCTTCAAGAGCTGTCGCGACACTCTATTTTTTATTTTATAGGTGGTTAGGTTAAATTGGCTGTCTAGATGTTATTGACTAACTAAGACATGTGATACCACTAAAGAAGTAACTCATGGAAGAGTAATGAACTTAAACACAACATTTTGTATGTTTTATGAAATTAGAGAGACATCTTGGTCGATCGTTGCCAATTCACTGGTATAATCGAAGAAGGGATTTATTCCTTCAATTGTAGAGTGCCGGACATGTACATAGAAGGTGTTGGATTGTTTCCTGTTCCTCCTCGTCCATGCAGCTTCTACAAAAGTCATTTGTGTAGAATTCTAGCCTCAAAGTATGTCTACCGGTCCTGTTATGACTCCAATTGTGGAGCTTATGCTTTGTCTGCTAGGGGAAATATGAAGCCTTTTGACCGCTGTCTGCCAAGTCTTTGCTTGGCCATATTTGTTTGGTTGCTAGGCAGGTGGTACCCTGTGATCATTTATCATTTGTTGATTCTAGACTCTAGTTCTAGAACATATTGTTTGAGAAAATGTTTGCATACAAGTGGTGTTCCTATGTTGTGTCTTTGTCTAACAGTTGGCAGAAGTGTTCCGGTTTTGTCGAGCTCGTCAGCATATACATTTTACAGTTTCTTATTGGTCATATACAACTTATCTCTTCAATACAAAAATTAATAAATTTGCCATCTACTTTATTCCTTTAAAAAAAGATAGTACCTACATATTTATAAACAAATATGTATGCAAAATCAAGCGCCATCATTTAAAACATCAACAAAATCCAAAAATAATATATTGTTTTCGCAGAATGGATAACCAGTTGTAAATTAAAATTAATTTAAGCAAAACAAAAAACAACACTCATTTATTTTGGGATAGAAACATTTTCATTTGAATCGGTTTGAAGTGTGATTAATTTAATTGTTATTCATGACATAAATATCAATCGAACAAGATCTTTGTCGGCGATGATAAAGCTTACGATTTATTTAAATTTTTCTCTTTTTGGCCAGACAAAAAATTTGCATAAATGTATTATATTTTGAGAGAAATATGATGACATAAAATCATTCGAGGAATTCAATTTGAATACTGGTCAATCCAAAAACTGTGACCGACCGACAATGAACATTGTTCACCGACAAAATGTTGCTCATCAAAACGGATACATGAATGTTGCACAGAAATATGTTATTTTGTTCAGTAAAATTCTCAAGTATATCAGTGGTCCACGTTGACGAGGATTGCTTCTTTTTAAAGAATTTATTGCACGTAAAAATGAAAAAAAAGAGGAACTCTCTTAAAGAATGTATTCAAACGAGATGTAGACGAGGCTGATTTTGTTGCTTGCTTCTTTGCTTCAAGATGTTTTCCCATTCTTATTGAACAATTTAAGAAAAAGAAAAAAAAAACATTACCAAAAAAGGAACATATACATAAATAAAGTAAGAACTCGAGAAAAGAACCAGATGAAGAAAATAAGAAAAAAAAAACAAGAAAACAATAATAACGAGAAACGCCTGCGGAGAGGTACAAACTACAAATCCCCTAGGTGATGGTACCTTTATGCTATAGTAGGTACGATCTCCAACCAGCATCGTCGTCGTTCGATCAGAAGAGCAACGTCCATTGAAATAAACTCTGTTCTCTAACGAACGACCATATCCATCGTCAGCATCAGAAACCTTACCTGCGAATGGTCTGCCTTCTGCCAAGTCCATCCACTGTGTACAAGAGCGGTGCACCGATCGATCCAACACAATGGGAAAGAATTACAATAACAACAAAACCTTAACATATTCGTGGTGGGAAGACGAAGAAGTAGACTTCTACTTGTATCCCTTGAAAAGATACATATCAGCATTTAACAGGGTACGCCAGGTTATTTTTTTGTTTCTTCCCTGCCTTGTCTTTGCTTTGGCCGGAGTCTGGAGCTCCTAACGATATCCGTGTTCATGTTCCCCTCTAAAAAAGGAAAACAAGTAGGTGCATACAGGAATCAGAATAAATAAATTTGCGTTTAGCTCAAGCTGAGTCTGAATCTGGAGTTAGGATATACGTCGTCACCGTACGTGCATCGAGGAACTGGAAGGCGCACCCAAATAGACAATTCATGGATAGAGGTAGAGGTACCATTGTGGCGAAATCGTGCTTTGGCTTGGTTTGCCACTACAGCTACAGACAGTGATTGTTTTGCAGAGCAGCAGCAGCAGCTCTCTTCAACGAGCCAGTGATAAATTGAATTTATCAATGCTGGAGATGTAGAAATAGCGTGTAGGGCTTTTTCTTTGATATAGTCCAAAGAGCAGGGCAGAAAAAGAGTGGCAAAACGCCTTCTAAAAAGATTTGTACGCCTTGAGTAGCTTGCCATAGTAAATACCATTATTTAAGCCTATACGAAAGATGAGGGAAAGAGAAAAATGATACAGGGACGTCATAATTCATTCGTTCTAGGATATGACTTTTTCTCGCATCGTGTTAACAATTAATTGCCTTGTGCGCCGACCAGAAGAGTATACCTTCTTTATAAATCGCCACATCTTGGAGCAGCAGGGCAACCTGCAATTAAGGACCATCAGTCAGCTCAATGAAAGAATTCAGGGATCCAACTGGTTTTCAAAAAAATTATCATAAGTGCTGGACCAAACACACATCAGGCAACAAAAAAAAAAAAACAACGATCTTGTTCAGAGCTAATGACTGGCTTGTTGAGATTTTTACTACATCGGGACATTTATTTTCATTTTTTTTTTTTATATTTCAATTTATTTACTTTTCGTTGTACGTTCACAGATTTTTCGATTGGAATCTTGATCGTGCGCCTCTTATCGGCAGGTAAAAACGAGGGTATTGTATCTCAGCCTATACCTACGGTACGGAGGTATTCAACCAACAGGACTTGGTTGTGTTTATTGGTTTTAAATTATAGCTCGTCGATTTTATTACAATTTTTGATGTTGTTGTGTCTTCCCTTTGGTCCATTCTCATTAGAATTCCAAGTTCTGGTTTTTCGTTTGCATAAATAATTGGACTTGGACCGCTGTGTGCTGGTTCGAAATCTTGTTAAATGGACAAACATATAAAAAAGTCAGAGAGAATACATTATACAGTCTTTTTTGTTGGCGTTTGAATACGTCTAAAGTCAAATGAAGGTATTGCCTGTGGGATACCTTGTTAGCCACAAACACGATGCGAGACCGCTTGGGTTCGAACAAAGAAACCTTAACTGAAAACCGGTCCAAATGCTGATTGCAACATTCAATCAGAGCTTTAAGTATTGGAAGGTGCAATTAATTCATTCTTATGTCTAAAGATTCTGACAACAAAAAGTTTACATTAGAATTCAAACCGAAACCGAAATCACATTCAGTCGATTGGAATTTCGGGTTTCCAAATGTTGGATGACAGTAACTAAAAACGTTTAAAAATAATTTAAGAACAAAAATGAAGTAAAAACATGACATTTGACTTTCTGCAGCTTTTCTCATCATTCCTCCGACCAATTACAACTTATTCAAATTTAAAATTCTAAAATGACAGACCGCTAATGAACAATTTTAAGTGTATTTAGAGTGATGTCGTTTTCCATTGATCGTGCAGAAGCATTCGGGAGAGTCCAGAAGTCGTCTGAAACCATTCCATTGGGCTGACGTTGACAAACGGAATGCTTCTGAGAAGAGCAAAACTCTTCCGTTTTGAAAACAGAATCTTCCGAAGAATGACACATAACATACATCATAAACCGTTCCATTGGAGGTAGAAGAAGAAACGTCATGTTTGAATGTCATTTTAAGCTGGTATCACACTGAATTCTCTTAAAATTGTTCATCAGCGGACTTTAATTATGCGCTAGGGAATTAATTCCGCTATAGGAGATTTAAAATTCTATTTAAAGATGAAGTAAAGTAGTTTTATTTGCATCCAAAATATTTTGACTAAAACAGCCCGCTTGCAAAGAAGCAAAAAAAAGAATTATCACCAAAAAGAATTAGTCACACAAAAAAATCACCTAACTCTATTTAAAGTTGTTCTTTGAGGCAAAATTGATTTCTAATGTTTTCAATTTAACTGAACAACCTGTCCTGTCATGGAACATTCCATTCATTCTGCTCACAAGAGATAAAATGTTTTAATATCAATCTGTTACTTCTGAAGTACCTATAATCACCGTTCGTATTATCCTAAAACCGTACAAAATATATTAGGTACTTGCAAGAACACCATACATATGTACATTTTTTGCTTTAACAAGTAAAATATAAAACGTTTAAGTACCTACCAACGAGGCCCGTAGACTTTTCAAATTAATGAGCCCGGCCTAATCGGAATGTTCATGTATCAGGTTCGTGCTAAAGATTACCATCACACCAAGAAATCATTTTCTCGCAGTTCCTATACACGACAGCGACGACAACGATGAAACTTGCAACAAACATCAACGAGAAAAAGAAGAAGAACATTTTATGGAGAAACATTCATATGCACACAAAATACGAATATAAAAAGGGACAGGCCCAAAGAAGCGAGTTATCGCCGAGAAAGCACACCACAAGAACCTGCTATAGCATCATCACCTCGTCAAGGCACCCATTTAGCTTGCGGATGGAGGGCTGGCCAGTTCGGAATTGATTTCGCCACAATATAAGCCTTTTGCTTCAATATCTCATTGCGAATGCCCCATCACATCCAGTTGTTGTTATATTGCATGTGCTCAGCGCTCCAAACTTTTAAGTTTATTGTTGTTTGCTGGCTGTTTTTTCTCTGGTCTGGCTGTTTGTTTCCTTTGGCCAAATGTGGTCATAACAATCAACCGATGTAAAACGCGATCCATGCACGAGATAAGTGAAGTAGACGAATGAAATTTAAACGAGCTCAACCGCTCCTCATATACACTCATACGAAATACGAACATTTCATGATCAGCCGGCTGCTGCTGCTGATGATGGCCGAAAGAAAGAGAATATGAAACCGAACGGACGGACAATTTTATGCGGGGAATGCTTACCTTATCTTAATTACAAGCACTTTTATTGCATTTCTTGACAGCTGAACCGAAGGTTCGCAGTTTGCAATTCTTGGTTAATCGTAGAACTGTCACAAGTGACAACACATGTAATAATTAGTATTCGATCTATAATAATTTATTGCATAGCCTGGGGACATTCTCGAGGAATCACCCGGGCGCCATTTTTTTCTGATTGCAGGTGATTTGTGAGCTCGTAAACCTTCAGATTGTACGTATGTCAAAGTAGAACAAATAAAAATAATCAATAACATTGTTCGTTATAGCTACATTTTGAGAGTGTGTGCGCTCGCCCATTTTTCCTTCCAGCTACGTAAACATAATATTATTTTGTGAGTCAGCCAAGGCAGCACTATAAATTATTATCTAACGACAGCTCTCTCATAGTTGGATACTGTATCTATGCACACATGTGGCACACACATCCATTATATCTTCGCCTCGTGTCTTATCTTTCTTCGGCTCCCCGAACGTAAATATACAATTATTGAAACCACAGAAGCCAGCGATAGTAAATAGCTACAACCCAACGAAGCAATTGCAGGTTGATGATCGCTCTGAGCATGATCTTCCGTATTCGTTTTAAATTTGTTTGATTGCGTTTTTTCATCGTCAGCGAAGCCAAGTCCGAATAGGGCCGCCGGTAGGACAGACTCTGGAGCTGGAACTTTGTTGCAATTGCTTCTGGATCTAGTGAAGGATGTGGAGGAAACAAAATAAAACGTGCTAGCTAGATCAAAAATCCCACATCTCTTTCAAATACATATACAAAATGTATTAAAAAAAACACACATTCTTTCAAAAATAGTTGAAAAGTAAACAAAAATTGGAAATAAGCTTGATGGACATTCGGAATCCATTTATTCATGCTGTACACAACACATTCCGCACATACCATCATAGTCATCATCATCATAATTATTTAAATTGTGATCGAGGGTGTTTTTTTTTTCTTCAGAACAAAATTGGAGTAATTTTTGTTTCTAAAAACAGTTTTCGAGTGTTTCGAGTGATGACAGTTTGTTTGTTGATTTTTGTTGAGAGGTCTTGTGGCTGTGGGTGGGGGCAAATACTATATTCGTGTTCATGTCAATGATGTAAATTAATGACGCGCAAGAAAGGAGCTGAGTGGTTTGGAGGAGACGGAACACCTTTGTGGTATTCTAATTGATGATGTTTTGTCTGGATTTCGAAAATAGTATTGCGCCAATGGATTAATTACACATCGAAAAAATTAACATTCTGTTAATCCTCTTAATTGTAAATAGTAACACTGTTAAGTGTTTGGATCTTCTGTTGGGCTGAAAGGCTTCAATTTGTTTCAATTTCCTACACCAATAAACTCCAATACACAATTGTTTGCGCTAGATTATTTGTTTTCAAACATGTTTTGCACTGTGGCTGCAACTTTGGTGCAAGGTAAATGCACTCGCCTTATTTGTAGGTACATATAACATTTTCTTGGAGCATTTTTGTTTACTTATGACCAGAACCCCAATGCTACCACTGCACTGAGTCTATTTCCTTGAGTAGTAAATATTTACCAAACAACACGTAAGCTGTTGCTGAAGCTAGATATTTAAGTCTGCGCAACTGTCTATTTTCAAGTATTTCTCAGCATGACGTACACACTACGCACCCTCTCGACAATTCGACAACAGATAAATTTGTCGAATGAGAAGTTAGGACTTGTGTGCTGGGTAGGTAGGGGGTTTTATGATTCCTGTGTTTACTCTCAATCTTGTTTGTTGGGTTTATTGTTTTTTATATTTCTTATCTTGTTGTTTTGTATTTAATTTTACGAATTGGTTTTGTTTTTTCTTCCTTATACGTAGGTGGTCCATTCTATGTCTGGAATGGCATCGAGGTGTTCGTCAAACACGTAATGACTTTTGTGAACCGGCTAATGTGTCTGGTCTAATTGGAGGCATCAACTGTCAGCGAACTGTGCCAAAACCCACAACAAAGACACTCCGAAGAAATCAGGACACTTATAGCAATATCGCTCAAGTGGCGGCTTGGGGATTGCCAGCATTACAAACGGTTGCCGTTCTTGTCACTAGACTTGTTGATGCAGATGAACTTTTAGGTAAGGAATAAAATCTATACAATTTTAATGAAAGAAGTATATTGAACAGTGGATTCTTCAAAAGTTGGCTCTTGTGTCTTGTTTTTTTGAGAAAAGGGCCTTAATTCTGAATGAAAAAGCCACTTTACAAGTGCAGGAGTATCAGAAACTGATTTTAACAACATTATAAGAAGAATTTGAATGGGGACTACCCTTTATTATTTTTAGATTAATTGTATACAATCTTTGAGATATTAATTTCATTGAAAAAATAACTAAAACCAGACACTTTTGTAAACAAATTTCTAAGCTTGTGTTCAAATATTTACTCAGTTTTTTGCGTTAACGTGTCTGTCTTGAATTGAAGCGTTGAGAATGAGAAGGGGTTAAGTGACATATTTCGAGTTTCGAGTAATCTTCGTTTAAAGTTTATGGCTTATAACTTTTTTTCTGAAAGTGATGGAAATTTAGAAAAGGGTCATAAAAAAAGCTTTAAAAAATAGAAATTTAGGTACAGCAAATCATTTTATTTAAATTCATTACAAAGTGTTGTTTCGGACAAAAAAAGAGTACTTAGCACCTTTATTCATGAAGAATTATTTTTAATTTTTTTTTCTTATGAAGGGGATAAGTAAATCCAGTAACCTTAAAAGATGAATAATATCCATACTAAGTAATAGGAGGATTCAATCAAAATTAGGTTATTCAATTTGTACCAAATATTCCAGCAGAAGATAAGCCCAAATAGGTGTACTGTGTCCTCTTTTATGGCTTTTGGTCTTTGGTTTTTTTTGTGAGCAGTTAACACCTTTTTGCAAAAAAAAATATACCTACACTCAAAATTTGTTCTGGAATCTGGACTCATAAAAGTGTTAAGTGATTTTATCACCTTTATGCCGTGCAAATGATAAAAAGAAGAATTTAGTTATCCCCTTTATTTAAGGCTAACTTTGAAACTAAATGGGACTAGAAAAGAACCAGTACGACCAAAATTTAAGTTGTCGCTTGCCGCCTTTATCTGCTGAAAAAAATAGAAAAATTCAAAAATGTCACTTAACCCCTTCTCATTCTCAACGCTTCAATTGTCATTTTAGCAGGGTTTTAATTTTTAATGAACATGATTTGTTCAAAAACCAAACCATGACCAAAAGCCCGATGTCTTCTTTTCTGTCTGTTTCTGGGCGTGTTTGCAAGCTTTTTCACATTCTTCCTTCGTTCTATAGTTGTTGTCATTTCCTTTGCATCCGCCATAAATGAATTTCACACAATCTGAACCCTGGTAAGACCAGTTTTGGAACATAGCCCTGCAAGGGCCAGGATCTGGTTCTGACACACAATCTAAATGTTAAAAATTACAATTTTTCAATTAATTGAAACTTCTTAAAAATAATATCAAGATTTTTAAACGCACCAGAAGCAAATACGCTCACAATAGAAACCAGTAGGAGAAAAAATATTTTTGAATTCATTTTGAAAAAGTTGCTAACGGTTATCCAGTCGAAATGCTACTGGAAATGAGTATCGATGTGTTGAGGTTTATAATATGGCTAGAGAAATCTTGAATTTGACACTGACAAACGCAAAATGGAATTAATAAATGTAAATATTAATTTACCCCACAGATGCTGGAAAAAAAAGCTTGAGTAATGTTTATTTGTTGTTCTTTCTTTTGTTTAATTTCAGTTGAAAACGTGTATAATGTTGTTCCAGTGATTGTAATTTTTGAAAATAACATTTAAGTCATTTAATTTCTTAAGGTCTAGTTGATTTCACGGTTAGAAGTTGCTAGAAGTTAATTTCATGCTCCGACGTCTGGTAATTCTGTTTTCTGTTTAAACGTTTATTGTTTAGAGTTTTGCTATTTAATTGCCAGTTTGTGAGTTTGTGTTGACTGGTTTTTCTCTTCTCAAAATGCGTAATCAGTGGCTCGTCATATGTCAAAATGCTCAATATTTTATATTAATGACAAGAATCCACAGATCGGTGGATGCTATCCTAAGCAGCTTTGAAGTCGATGAAACGATGGTGGGTTTCGACTTGAAATTCGTTGGTCTTTTCCAGGATTTGCCTCAGTGTGAACATTTGGTCTATCGTTGTTCTCTGGTCTAAAACCACACTGGTACGTGCCGATTATTGTGTTGCAGAACGGTTTAAGACGCTCACACAGTACGTTGGATAGGATTTTTGCATGACATAGGTTCGCCTTTTTTGTAGATGGGGCATATGGAGCTTATCGACCATTCAGTGGACATGCATTCTTCCTTCCACACTTTGTTGAGCATGCGGTTCATCAAAACATCTCCTAAGGTCTTGGATACATTTCTAATTATTTCGCGATATTGGTTCCACATAAGGTGTTGACATCTGTGGTATTTGGGACGACGGCTGAGAGTCGTTCACTCAGGCGTTCACTGTAGTCTCTGCCATTATCCGGGGTGCTAAGGCAACCGATGTTGAACTTCTTTCTTTGGGACGCACGTGTTTTTTTTTACATTTGATAGTCGAGCTTTAAACTTATAGCCACTACCAGAAAGTGGTCAGAGTCGACATTTGCTCCTCGGAAAGTGCACACGTTCAAGATGTTGGATAGCACATGGTCGATTTGGTTGGTGGTTCGACCATCCGGAGATCGCCAGGTTGCTGTGTAGATCTTTCGTCTTGGAAACCTAGTGCTACTTATCACCGTATTACGAACTGCAGCACAGTCAATTAGTCGGAAGCCGTTATCTGTTGTAACTTTGTGGAGAGGGAGGCTGTGCTTTCCAACTAATCCACCGAAGATGTCTTACTTCCCGATTTTTGCATTGAAGTCTCCGAGTACGATTTTGACGTCGAACTCTGGACAGGCTCTATCCAGGAGGTCGTAAAAATCCTCCTTGCTAGACACTTCAGCATAACCGGTAGGGTAGTGTGCACATATTAGCCTGATGATTTGTAATGTGGCCTTATTGCGGATTACAGCCAGGCGATCACTAATTCATTTTCATGAATACTATCAGAAAATTCTAGTCTAAACAATGATTAAAGTTCGAAATTGATCTTATTTTTAGATAGCATTAAACAAATCCCTCAGAAATGTATTTTATGATGGAATCTCATGTCAAATTGTTTATTGAACAATTTTGAATTTACATTTTTGGTATAGGTATACCCATTTGAAACACCCGCCCGTGTTGTCTTGGTGATGGTGTCGCGTCTCGTAGTAGTATCGCATCGCCAAAAATTAGATATGTCTTCTCAAGGCCACTCATTCTGTCAGTTGTTCATTCTCATTTTTAGTTTCACGGCTAATAAATTGCATATGGTTTGCTTACATGTGCGATGCATTGCGGAAAATGAATTAATATTTTCTTGGAAATATAAATTTTTGTTAACTGGTCATATGGTATGTGTCATATTGTGTATGTGTGCCTTGTTATGAAAGTTGTGTCATTGCAAGCAAAACTTTAGTTGATTTCATTGAACCCCATATTCTTATAATTTAGAAGTGGTCATGGTTCAGGAACATAGTCTCAGACTTAAATACTCTCTCGCTCTCTATTTTATAATCGGATTTGGAATGGCTTCACAGGTGAAAATCCTTGTGTTGGCAAGGTTCCAATGTTTCCGTTCGTTCGTCGCTCGCTTGTGTCTGGCTGGATGGTTTAACACACAATCCTCTTATTTTCGCTGGAAAACGAATTGGTAACAAAAAATAAAAATGAAAAGAATCCTTTGTTTTGCATTATATGCGCAATGTGGTCGATGTGTAACATGATATTTTCCATCAGCTAGCAGCGCAACGAAAGAAGTTTTGGCTTCGTTATTCGAATGAATTAATTTTCGTTTCGCGCCAAAGACATGTCGATTCAGGGACGGATTAAATTCCACAATATTGTTTTTAACTAAAGGGCTCATGGTCTAGGTAATCTCACAAGAGTATAACTTATCGCAATCAATATTTAATGAAAAAAAAAAATGATAAAATTGTTATCCTGGAAAATATCAAATATCGTCTTCCCACTAATTTCAAATTTGTTTTATTTTCATTTCAGGTGCGTGTTTTGTGGGCAATCAATCGGATAGAGGTCTTCGGGTACTGGTAGCAACACCTTTGTTCTGCTATTGGATTTTTGGCTCGGTAAATCTGTTTGCAGGATATTTGGTTCACCGCCGAAATGGGCCTCTGACATCGATTTACGGGCAACCAGCCCCACCGATCAATCCGAAATATCAAAAAGCTGTTCACATGAAAGGCGTCGGAACATTTTTATTCATTTACTGCATCCCCAGTGCCTTACTTTTGATATCAGTTTTTTACGAATTCGCAAATAGTGATGTGTGGCTGAATCTTCCAGCACCGACATATGTTCCAGTGGCAGCAGTCAAGGCGCCAATGTGGCCTTTCATGACTAGAGCCTTTATGGAGTTATTGATTGGCGTTGTTTCATCCGCTTGGGTCCTAGGACCAAGAATATCGAATATGTACAGAAATCAAATGACACCCAAGTGCAAGCACACTCCAACAAAATATCCACCACCACCACCAACGGCTTACAGCACCGCATCTTATCAAACTGTTAGGCAATCATCGGCAAGCACGGCAATTTCCATGGACAAATTATCGAGATATTCCTCCACAAGACAGTATCCGAAGGCTCACTTGCCTCGACATGGATCATCGCGTGGTGGCTACAAAATGCCACCTCAGTCCTTTGCGCTTTATGGCAATGAAACCATTTTATAGAGAGATGTGTTGGGAAACTGCCCTCTTCTTGCGCAGCTGCCTGATTTTTATTTTAATGTGATATGTTCCTTCGAGCGAGGAATCCTTCGATGCCGATACGATGGCCACCTCTAAGGTGGCAGTAACTATTAAATTCATAAATTATTTTCTATTCTTGCTTTATTTTTTTTTTTTAATGAAACTATTTCATTAAATATTTAATTTTAAAACTAAAAACTAAAAATATTAAGTATCTACTATAATGCCCAAATTTTATCTAAACCATAGTGCCATTAGATGTTAAAAATGTTCAATGACACCCTTTATTTATAGATATACATATGTGCTTCTAATCCATAAGTTAATATAATGTTATAACATGTAAGACTCTATTGACATTACATTAATGTTAGACGAATTTCAAAACAAAATCGAAAATAAAAATACTTAGAACTGATTCTTTACAAAGTTTTGAGTTTAATTGTGTTTGTGTGGTGTATTTTTGCCGGAGCAATTATTATAAAAGGAGGGTAAGAAAACAGTTGTTTTGTGGAAGTAAAACTTCTTTCGTGATGGCCAGAATTGCAATTTAGTCAAATTCAAAAAAATCGAAGTTTGCCAATTTGGATTAGCAGAATAAAGGCTGAATCACAAACGCGCTTCAGCTTCGGCTTCGTAGTGTTACGATGAAAAGCTTCGAGTTTGCTTTAAATGACAGTTCTCCCTCCATCATATTCAACCCTGTAAAAACAAATGAATTTTGTTTTTGTACTTTTTTTAACAGCTGTTAAGCTGTCAGACAGAGCAAATGATCAGCATATTTGAACTAGTCACGCTACGTAATATTACGTACGAAACGTGAGGTCGAAGTTTCATTGTGATGGCATGCATGTCCTAGCTATGGCTGAACTCGTAAACGTCAGGAGAAACCGAAGCTGAAGGGTGTTTGTGATTCAGCCTTAAGTTTTGCCTCATTTTTGTGCTTATAACTTGATAATCGATGGTTGACAAAAATATTCCGTTTAATGAGTTAAAAGAACACTTCAAGGACTTTATTTTGCTGTATTATTAAATACAATGTTTCCCGGGAAATTTGGGGAAATATCAATCTAAAATTACGGGAAAATGTTTGCGAATAATTAACACTTTTACCACTATCTTGGGCACTAGGCTTGCAGAAAACTTGAAACCCATTTCAATGAATAGAGTTCGAATTTTTTTTCTATCCAAAATTTTGGCAAGGGGTTACCCATGATTTTTTTTTTTTGGAAAATCGTGACGAAATCGATTTTGCTAATTTCCACATATTTCATAGTTCTCATTATTCTGATCTAATTCCTGAAAGCCAAACTCAATTACGAGCCTTGGTTGCCGAGACATTTGCATCAGAATATATTCTTTCTATGGGATAGGTCAGGGATGGCGAACCTTTTTTTGACTGCGTGCCAATTAATATTATTTTTATAAAATGAAAATACATGCGTGCCAATAAAAATTATTTTTATTAAAGGAACACTTGGAAAAACTCAAAAATGGAGTGGTTTTTAATAGGGCTGTATCTTAGTAGAAAAAAGTCGGATTGAAGTGAAATAAAAAGTTTTTCAAAGGTTATAACTTTTTCTTTTCAAATTATTTTAAGTTAAGAAAATACCGTAAGTCGTTTTCGCTTGAGCGTAAAAAATTTTCACTCAATTTTAAAATTAAAAAAAAATTAAGTTTGGTTTGTCATAAAGTGAGCGGAATTTTTTTTTTCAATCCAACCAATCTAAGATTTAATTTGAGAATTTTGTTGGCATCAATTCCCTGTTTGTTTTAGATCGCTGCGATTTTTTTTCTAATCAAAAAATGGATTAATATGAAAAAAAACAATTTTGATTTTGGACCCTAATATCTCTGCTAAAAATTGACTTACCTACAAAAAAATAAAGGTAGATTTGAAAAACGTATTAAATTTTCTACATTTTTCAATCTCTTCTATCAATTTTAAAAAAAATCAAAAATATGCATTTAACATTTTTCAACTTTTTCATACAAACTGCCGTTATTTTGTGGCTTTTAGTGATACATCTAAGTTATTAAAGCTCATAAAATTTCCTTGATTTCAGTAAAAAATTCGCATCAATTCGCATCTCTGTTTCGATCAATCAAACTTACCAAACATTTTTTTTCGCATGTTAATCCACCTGAAAATATCACGTTGGGGATGGTATTCCATTTTTTATTTTTACGATATCCCACACATCGGGCCATCGTAGAAAGAAGGAAGGAAGACGAGAGTACCCAGATTTAAGAAAATTGCCATCGGTCCAATGTGCTCCCCAACAAATATGGAATACCATCCCAACGTGATATTGTCAGGTGGATTAACATATTGATGCGAAATTTTATGAGCTTTAATAACTAAGCCTCAGATTAGATGTATCACTAAAAGCCACAAAATAACGGCAGTTTTTATGAAAAAGTTGAAAAATGCATATTTTTGAGCTTATTTAAAATTGATAGAAAAGATTGAAAAACACTAATTTTTTTTTCAAAATGTTTTTGTGTAGAAAATTTAATAAATTTTTCAAATCGGCTTTTATTTTTTTTTGTAAGTCAGAGATATAAGGGCCCAAAGTCAAAATTGTATTTTTGCAGTTAAACCTATTTTTTGATTAGACAAAAAATCGCAGCGATCTAAAACAAACAGGGAATTGATGCCAACAAAATTCTCAAATTGAATCTTAGATTGGTTGGATTGAAAAAAATTCCCGCTTACTTTATGACAAACCAAACTTAATTTTTTTTTAAATTTTGAAATTGAGTGAACATTTTTTACGCTCAAGCGAAAACGACTAACGGTATTTTCTTAACTCAAAATAATTTGAAAATAAAAAGTTATAACCTTTGAAAAACTTTTTATTTCACTTCAATCCGACTTTTTTCTACTGAGATACAGCCCTATTAAAAACCACTCCATTTTTGAGTTTTTCCAAGTGTTCCTTTAATTTTTTGACTAGTGTAATAAAATTATATTTTAACGTTTTGAATAAAGGCGCAAGAAATCTGGATGTCTGTTTTTAAATATCAAAATTTATGCATAAAATTTGAATTGATTCACAATTTTTGAGCTTGAGTAACAATTTTCAATATTTTTTTCAAAAATGCATTTGGATTAGTCAGTACCTATATCTATATGAAAATGAAAAATATTATACGTGCCAGCGAAAATTTATCTGCGTCCCACTTTGGGCACGCGTGCGATAGGTTCGCCATCGCTGGGATAGGTTATAGTAAATCTTTAACCAGACCTCGCAAAGATTGCGATTCATAAACTTAAGAAAATGACAGAACCTTGCTAATAAAAACTGTCTTCATAAAATTTCACGGATATTAGTCAATGCGCTTATAGCGTTTTCGTCATCCGGAACTGTTCCGAACGATTCTGAATTCGTTCACTTGGCACAAGATGACAGTTCTTGTTCTTGTTCTAAAAAGAACAGAAAACCGAGTCCGAATTTGAAGACGGAATCAAGAACAGAATCACGTATTTACATGCACACATTTCCACATACCTACGTACTCACTGCCATGTTTAAAAATAAGGAACCATTCAACCATTAGAAGCAAAAAAATGAGTTTGATATCCGGAATTGGACAGTTCTGTGTACCAATTCCGTATTTCCAAAAGACAAAAACCACTATATCGGTAAAATTTGGTTTCGATTTTGTCGTTCACGAATTCCTTGACATTAAAGTTTTTTCAAATCAAATGTTTTAAAATAGAGAATTTTGAATCACCCTCTTATTTTTCCGCCATATTTAAATTTATCTGTTTTTCTATTCTCCGCTAGGGTGAGGTTTGAGTCTGGTTCTTGTCTCAGCTTTTGACATTTCTAAGAAATAAAAGCGGGATTTTCATTTTTATTTTCAACAAGTTCGTTTGTTGTGTTTTCTGTTAAAATAATAAAATTAAAATATATTAATACAACTATTTAAATTTCCCTAAATACAAAGTAAATACAAAAATGGATCAATTTCCCACAGAAGAAGAGGAGTTTGAGCTCATGTACCAGGAAGAGATGGAAATGCTCAACGAAAGTAAGTTTCCTAGAGTCTGCATTTGGTCCATTGATCTATTTACAATTAAAACAGTTCCAGATGAACAAATTAATAAGAATCCAAAACCTTGTTGCTCTAAAAGTATAACCCAACAACCGTCCACACCCAGTGACATCTTTCCTGATTCCCCTCAGCTCTCACAGATCTCCGGCACCGCAGTCAATCGTCGTTTATTTGGAACTCCAACAGGAGCGAAAAGAGCATTCTCCACTCCCATTCCGAAACGAATGGCAGCAATCGAAGAGATAGTGTTGCCTCGTGATATCCAAGAAGAACTACAAAGCATTGGATTAAGTAAAAAACGTCGATTGGAACGTGATCTCTTTGGAGATATTGATGATTTGGATGGTAATATTACATACGTTGACCAAGAAGCCAAGAAAAAGAAACTAGATGAAGAACGTGACAAAGAAATGATAAAGAAAGTACTTGAAGCCAGAAAACTGCAACGAGCAATGTCCACCGCACTAAAGAAGCCAAAAGTCAACCAACTTGACGCCATTCATGACTTCAAGATGAGGAATCTTTCCTATCATGTCCCACAGTGAGTTCTATTGAAAGGAAAACACGAAATTGTACAAATTTGTTCCTTCCAGATGGCCATTCATTCCGCTGCAGCGCAGTGACCATGAAAGAGTTTACTGCCGATACCATTCGATGGAATATGAAACCAAACATATCAACGACATCAACGTATTCGGCAAAGGCTATCGCGGCCTCCTTGGCGAGTCCAAAGAAGAAATATGGAATGATGCTCGAGAAATTGTATAATAAACTATTGACAAAGTGTTTTTCTTTAATCATTCTAATTTTCAAGGTGCTGCGAAGAATGACGATGTCAAACAGCCAAGCCAATAATCCCTCCAGAATGATCGATGTCCCTGAACAGGGCCTGGTAGGTGGCTCAAGCACGTTATGGGTTGAAAAGTTCAAGCCGAAAAGGTATCTGGACCTGCTCTCTGATGAAAACACCAACCGAAGCCTTCTTTACTGGCTCAAGATGTGGGACAAAGTTGTTTTTGGCAAGTTAGTGTCTCTGAATTTCGCTTCTTCTGCTTCGAATGACAGAAAAACGTTTCCCTTCCTAGAGAATTTAAACGAAAAGAAGAGAAAGAGAACCCTAAGGGCTTGAGGACTTTCAATAAGCACACTGGCAAATTTGATCTCAATGTAGGCTGGAAATCCAAGAAATCCAATTTAAACACGAATGCTGATCCACTTGGTCGACCTATGCAAAAAATCGCCCTTCTCTGTGGGCCACCTGGTTTGGGAAAAACAACACTGGCTCACACGATAGCTTCGCACGCTGGCTATCAGGTGAGGGAAGTGAATGCCTCCGATGACCGAAGTCCGGATGCATTCCAGAAAGCACTCGAAAACGGCACTCAAATGAAATCCGTTTTGAACAACGACAGACGACCGAACTGCATTATTTTAGGTTTAATTTAGAATTCTTAGACTTTAAAAAGAACAACCAAATCCAGATTTACAATTTCAGATGAAATCGATGGCGCACCAAGGCAATCAATAGAATTTCTAATCCGATTCATTACGGATAATGTTGTTGCCAAAGCGAGTAAGAAAGGTGCGAAAGCCCAGAAAAACATCCTCCGACGACCAATTATTTGCATATGCAACGACTTGTATGAGCCATCGTTGAGGCAATTGCGGCAGGTGGCTTTTGTTGTGACATTCCCGCCAATCAATGCATCTCGACTTGCCGAAAGGTGACGTTTCTTTTTCATTCATCCATTGTATGTCATTCAAAACTAATTTATTGTTACTCAGACTCATGGAAATTTCAAAGAAAGAACGTATTAAGACAGATTTTGGAACTCTCATCACACTGGCAGAGAAGTCTGGAAACGATGTTCGTTCCTGCATATCGACAATGCAATTCTTTAAGTAAGTGTCTTGCCTGGTGAGTTACCGATTGATTGTCATTTCGATTTAAAATAATTTCAGCGCCATGAAAAAAGGCATCACGTTGTCAGATGTGCTGAACAGCAATTTTGGCCTAAAGGATAGACATCGGGGGCTGTTTGATATTTGGACATCGATATTCAAGGTTTGCAGTCGCTTTGAACAAGACAAAATACTAACTTTATCTTTTCCAGATCCAACGTCCCACAAAAACACTTGACACAAAAAGCAGTGCTAGTGGTGGGCCTCTAGTAGGGATGACCGATATGAGTCAGACGACCCGCGTGAAGCATATCCTTCAAGTGGTGCACTCTGCAGGAGACTACAGTTTGTATGTTAGTCAGACGATGAATTTGAAAGTTGTTTTCTAATTTTTGCGATTTTTAGTTTGACGCAAGGAATTTTCGAGAATTATCTTCAACAAAAGATGCCGGATCCTTATTTGAATGGCGTCGCAGAAGCAACCAATTGGTTTTGTTTTTCGGACATTGTACAGCAACACATTCAGCACCTGCAAAATTATACAGTCTACCCCTATCTGCAGTATGGCTTTGTTGTTTGGCATTTGCTCTTTGCAACCTTGGCATATCCGAATGTCAATTTTCCAATGCGTGGCAATGAGGTTAGTACAAGGTGTCTCAAAAGTAAGTTCACATTTGCTTATCTTATTACGCGAAAGCAACTATTATGAGGGGCGCGGGGGGTATGTCAGTCGGTAGTCTGGCTCTTGGGAATTTAGTCGCTATGGAGCGTTTCTCTGGTGCGGACCGTGCGTTGTGCGTACGTGAGTTTTACAAAAACGGTAATTCGGCGACTGTAGCGCGTAGAAAATTCTGCAGTATTCGACATATTCGTCACTTAAATGATGCGCCTAGCACTCGACTCATTGCAAAATGGTTTGAGAAGTTTGAAGAGACTGGGTCAACTCTGGAGAAACCAAAATCTGGGCGGCCAAGAACATCAAGAACAGCCGAAAACGTGGACAATGTTACTCAATCTATTCGAGATGACCCAAACCTCTCGATTCGGAAGTCCACGTTTTCGGCTGTTCTTGATGTTCTTGGCCGCCCAGATTTTGGTTTCTCCAGAGTTGATCCAGTCTCTTCAAACTTCTCAACCCATTTTGCAATGAGTCGAGTGCTAGGCGCATCATTTAAGTGACGAATATGTCGAATACTGCAGAATTTTCTACGCGCTACAGTCGCCGAATTACCGTTTTTGTAAAACTCACGTACGCACAACGCACGGTCCGCACCAGAGAAACGCTCCATAGCGACTAAATTCCCAAGAGCCAGACTACCGACTGACATACCCCCCGCGCCCCTCAGAATAGTTGCTTTCGCGTAATAAGATAAGCAAATGTGAACTTACTTTTGAGACACCTTGTATAAAAAAGTTCCATTGAGTTTGAAATCAATCAAACAGAAACCATAGTAGCAACCATTGAGCGAACAACGAACTTTCCATACCGGATGTCCGCTAATGATTAGACTTCATCTTCTTTTCAGCAAACTCATTAAGTCCCCTCTGTTGCTTGACACACTTAAAACGTAATAACATTTAATGGGAATTCGCACATTTATTCATTTTTGAAATTTTCATAATTGGTTTTTATTTTCTATTTTCCTTGCACAACAGAAAAAATGTCTGTTTGCCAAGAATATAATTTTTTCATCCTTTAACCCAACAATTTCATCATGAGTAGCATACATTGCAATCGAATAAGTCCATTCAAAAGCTTCTAAGAATCTATAGGCTGCTTCTCTGCTAGTGGTGGTGATGGCGAATGTGTTGGAACTCTTTCTTTGGGGACCTCGACAGCCTCATTGAGCTATTCATTCATTTATCCGTCCACACAAACTTGGTCTTTGACTTTTGTCTTCAGTTGCCATGAACGGAACTGAGTCCAAGCGATGAAAAGCGATCCAGTCGAGATGAACAAATGCTGATGGGGATATAAATTATGCAATCTTCATTACCCTTTAGTGAGATAAAGATGACGAAAATAAAATCTATCCTTTTATGTCTTTATCCTTTTAATGAACATTTTTTCTCTATCGCATCGCTTTTTTAATTCAGTCTTAGAATTACCAGCAGTAGCCCCAAATCGAGGACTCGACTTGTGTACCGAGCACATGTCATCATATTATTCTCATATTTTGAAAAGAATCTCCATAAAAATTCCCTAACAAAGAATATCTTTGGTCTAATAAATAATGAATGGTAGCAGGGTGGACCGGTCGGTGGAGGCCTGGCGACGACGGGGTGGTTTTAAGTGTGGACTGTGTTTTATGTTGTGATGTTTACAATTTGCTGAAATTGAGAGAGAATTTTGCACAATTTCACAATTAAACTGTGGCCTGTGAACATTTTCGATGCTGATGCAGTTAAGGGGCGAATTAAAAATGCATCTAGCAATTAGGGATGCATTCAGAATGTAGATGAAATTATTATAAAGTAAAATCCTACTAAAGGTTGTTTGGTTAACGTTTTTGTGTTTTTCAGTTTAACCAAAAGTCAACGGTACAAAGGCAGATCTTTCAAAGTTTCAAGAAAGGCATTTGCAGTGGCTCGGTCGGAATTGGCAAGGGCAGAGTGATTTTGGTCGAGACTGTGCCGTTCTTGAAGAGGATTCTATCGCCGAAAATAAGATCCGTTACAGAGCAATTGTTGTCAGAGAAGTAAGTTTTGTTTTGATTGTTGATTCTTCTCTTGTTAAAAATGGTAATTTTCAGAGAAAAGGAAGAATTCACGCAAACAATAAACATAATGGTCGATTTGGGGCTGTCATATGTGCAGGTCAAAATGCCTGAGGGAACATTCAATTACCTTGTAGAGCCTGATATTGATACGTTGGCTCAGTTTCCTGGTACGCACTATTTTTATTGTTAAACTCTAATGAGTTGCTTGAATTTTTGTTTTGTTTCAAAGGTTGTCGGGGGATAACATTAAATTACCTTGGCAAACAAATGGTTGCACGTGAAATTGGAATCGCCAAAATGAGAATGGCATTGCCGAAGCAATTACCTGGATCAAAAAAGAACAGTGGAAATGTCGACAATGTTAAAATCGTCGAGAATACTAATACAGCAGAGTCCGATGACATGGCGAGAAAAGCGGCATTCATGGAGAGAATCAACCCAAAATGGTTGCGCGAGGAAACCAAGCCGAAGAAAGTCAAAAAGGTAAGAATCCTAAACTTCGTAGTCCCCAGGAGAAGTCAAAAGGCTTCAAAACATCATCTAACCTACTTACTTACTTGAGGTGGCGCTACAGTCCAAAGTCTCCGCCAGCCAGTTCGGTCCCTAGCTAGCTGTATCCAGTTTTGCACTCCAAGTTGATTGAGTACCTCTTCCGCTTGTGTGCACCACCTGAGTCGCGGTCTTCCTCTCCTTCTGAATCCCTCGGGAATAGTGTCGAAGGCTTTCCGGGCCGGAGCATTGGTGTCCATTCGCTCTAAATGACCGAGCCATCTGAGTGTCTGGACCTTGACTCTTCTGGCTAGATCCATGGCGTAGTACAACCTGTAAAGTTCGCTGTTGTATCTTTTTCCCCATCATGCACACGGGGCCAAAGATGACCCAAAAAACTTTCCTTTCGAAACAGCCTAAGCAACATTCATCCGATTTTGTCAAGATCCATGCTTCTGCACCATACAGCAGAACAGGGATGATGAGAGTGTTATACAGTTTAACCTTAGTTGCTCGAGAGAGGGCTTTCTTAGCCCAAAGCAACAGCGATTAGCAAGAGTTATTCTTCGTCTGATCCTCGCGCTGGTGTTATTGCCCGTGTTAATAGCGGAGCCTTGGTAGACAAACTCCTCTACTACCTCGAAGTTGTATGTGTCTATTGTGACGTTCTGTCCGAGCCGTCGGTGTTCGGTGTCCTCGTTTTTCCCTTATTAACCGCTAAACCCATTTTTCCACTTCTGTCTCAATTCCCATTGACACCACGCTGTGTTCAATATCATGGGCGTACGATCTTCTCAAGAGTTCATAGGTTGTTTCCAGGATCTGCCGCTAAGTAAAAAGAGAGGATCTTGTAGGCGATGTTAAATAGGCTGATTCATCTGTAGTTGGCGCAGTTTAGAGCATCTTTCAATGCTGAGGTTCCATTCATCGGGCATGCATTCTGCCGACCATATCTTAGAGATGATTTTGTGCATGCTCCTATCTAGATCGTCGCCTGCTGCTTAGAACAGCTCGGCAGCTAGACAATCTGCTCCAGAGGCTTTCCTCTCCTCACTGAAATCAAAACTTCGTCCTCATCCAGAAGAAATTACTTTCAGGTGAAAGTAAATTCCCATAATTTCCACTAAGCATACGAATTGCATTCTTTTTCATCCTTCTTTGTGGACAATCAAACTTTCATATTGAAATGAATATGTTAGAGAGAAATTGTATCAAAGAATTGAAAGTCAATTGAAACTTTCAAATTGCGTATAATTTGAGCCAAAGCCAAAAAAAATAAAAATGTCTGCAAGGAGCACAGAAATTCAAATTAATAAGGCCGGCGCACATAAAGCATTTACATGCACTTCCATACCCATTTATCTAACCCTTCAGAAAATAAAAGACGTTCCACAAGTTCGAAACGAAATAAATGAAACCACAATGGCGATGGGCGATTCAGGCAGTAGGTAGTACAAAGAAGGGCTCTGCCATACATTGGCTAACCTCGTACTTCCACCCTTTTATATTACAAATTTTGATACAGACGCATAGTTTCAACCCCTTTTTTTGTGATGTTATTCTTCTTATTTATATCTACCCGCCCCTAGTGTTCTTTGACTGTACGATGAGTAAGAACAATAACAACCGAGAAATGATAGAACGGAAGTTAATTCAAACGACGATAGCTGGATCCAGCCAATTTTCAAATACAACTTTAATTATGTGGATTTATAGTCATTGACGCTAGTAGCTGCTACTTGATTTCGTGAACTAACATTCCCGAAATGCTTTAGGGAAAAGGGATTTCCGTAATGGTTGGCTTCCTTGGGCTAGCACACGAATTCCATCACAATGTGGATTTGATTTCCTTGATCTTAAAAGGATCAGAGCCAAAAACAAGAAGTTATTTGCTTCCATTCGGTGTGGCAGTTTTTAATGCCAATAAATCAATTACACTCTGCCGATGCGACGCTGGCACAAGCGCTGCTTATTTGTACTTCTTTGTGTGTGTCTGAGTAAACTCCACTGTTTCCTTATCCAATGTATCCCGGAATTCCTTGTGGGATTTTGAAAAATGACTCAACCATAATGGAGGATTACCAAATAAACAAGAGAATATAGATGATCTCTGGAAACATTTATTACGTTTAAGGAGCTGAGCCTTTGTCCTAAAATTCGCAACCCTCCTCGAGCACTTGCGTTGTGTTTTTATGCTTTTACGAACAGCAAATAGCATTTCCAAGCTTTATCAAATAACACTGGCTGAATTAGGATAACTCAACTCAATAGTTAGTCTTGTAACAATACAAAATCCAATTCTGAATCTGGATCCGATTCCAAGGACAGATAAATGAAATCATTCAGTCCCACGTAATGAGAAAATTTCCATTTTCCTCAGACAATGTCCCTCGAAGAGGAGGAGCACCTTGCAAGAGTCCTGCAAACGAGTGTGCTCAAGCAGCAAACTAAAGTATTCGGCTTCCACAAACATAATTATAAAGTTAAATTGAAAATAAATCCTTTTGTTTCGAAAAGCGAGGAATATTCGTTGCTCGAGGCAAAAAAGTCCAAGGCAATAAAGTTCAATTTTCGAATTGTCTGTTAGAGTGAAAGTTGGTTGAGGAAGGAGATGGAGAATATGGATGAATGGATTCGTTCCATCGACAAGCTTTTCCAATTTATAACAAAACCCACCAACGATGATTTTTCTTTCTTTTGTTCACAGGTCGCTAAGGATTTCTTTGGCAGAGTAATAGTTAAATCAGCGGCGGTCTTAGCAAAAGAGGGTGAGTTTTTTTTTCTCCACTTTCATTTGTGTATTCAAATGTTGTTTGTTTTTGAACTAATGTAAGCAAATCTTATTGTAATTTTTTTTTTATTTGCAGCTGAGGCTGATCCTGTTGTAAAGAGTCCTATTTGGTTTAAATACAAGCTGGGTTTCACGAATGCGGTTAGACTAGATGTCACCATAAATGACTTGCTGTGAAACGTAATCTCCAAACCGTTGTCCCTAGCATTACAAATACACTAGTCAAAACAATTAAAGGAACACTTGAAAAAACTCAAAAATTGAGTGGTTTTTTATAAGGCTGTATCTCAGTAGAAAAAAGTCGGATTGAAGTGAAACAAAAAGTTTTTCAAAGGTTATCATTTTTTCTTTTTTGAGTTTTTTGATTTTTTTTTTGAGTTAAGAAGGTACAGTTAGTCGTTTTCACTTGAGCGTAAAAAATGTTCACTCAATTTCAAAATCGAAAAAAAAATAAACTTTGATTGTTCATAAAATGAGCGGAAATTTTTTTTCAATCCAACCAATCTAAGATTCAATTTGAGAATTTTGTTGGCTTTAATTAACTGTTTAATTCAGATCGCTACGATTTTTTTTCTAATCAAAAAATGGGTTTACTTGCAAAAACACAATTTTGACTTTGGACCCTAATAACTCTGCTAAATATTGACTTACAAAAAAAAATAAAGGCAGATTTGAAAAATTTATTAAATTTTCTACACAAAAACATTTTGAAAAAATGAAAATACCGCTATTTTCAATCTTTTCTATCATTTTAAAAAAAGGTCCAAAATACGCATTTTTCAACTTTTTCATAAAAACTACCGTTATTTTGTGGTTTTCAGTGATACAACTAATCTGAGGCTTAATTATTAAAGCTCATAAAATTTCCTTGATTTTAGTGAAAATTTCACATCAATACAATTAACCGTTTCTCTGTTTCGATCAATCAAACTTACCAAACACTTTTTTTCAAAAGAACAGAAAAATAACAAAAAATAAACATTCCTTAAAGTTGAAAAAAAGTGTTTGGTAAGTTTGATTGATCGAAACAGAGAAACGGTTAATTGTATTGATGTGAAATTTTCACTAAAATCAAGGAAATTTTATGAGCTTTAATAATTAAGCCTCAGATTAGTTGTATCACTGAAAACCACAAAATAACGGTAGTTTTTATGAAAAAGTTGAAAAATGCGTATTTTGGACCTTTTCTTAAAATGATAGAAAAGATTCAAGTGAAAACGACTAACGGTACTTTCTTAACTCAAAATAATTTGAAAAGAAAAAATGATAACCTTTGAAAAACTTTTTGTTTCACTTCAATCCGACTTTTTTCTACTGAGATACAGCCTTATAAAAAACCACTCAATTTTTGAGTTTTTTCAAGTGTTCCTTTAATTGTTTTGACTAGTGTATTTATTCGACGAATAAGAAATGTGATAAAATAAAACGTTTTTCTTAAGCTTAAAAACAAAACCTTTATGAGTTCTTGCTTTTGATTAAAAGGCAAAAATTAGTCCTTTACATTACATTAGTTCAGTGCAGGGGGCAGATTGCGGAACTAATGACCAAAACATGTAGGGACTTTTGTAAGCTTTCATATGACACCTCGGTTATCTTCGTAGGTCATTCGTAGTTCTCTGTGAAAATGCATTTTCGCTATCTATTGGGCGATAGCTGAACTAATGACCACAATGTGTCTGTTGCAAAATTGAGTTAGTTTCGCTATTTCCCAACAGATGGCCCTGCTATCAGTGGCGACAAAAATAATTTGGTAAGAAAATCCCAGTTGGTAAAATTGCTGTTTTGTAAAAATTCCCCCATTTGGTGAAAAATATCATTTGGTAAAAAATGAAAAATGTTGTTTGATGCTACTAGCGCCACATATGCGGCCAAAGTTGGAACTACAGTAGTGGGCAGTAGTGGAACTAAACCAAAAATTGCTAGATGACGCTAGTGTAGCGAAAATTTTTGAAATCCCTTCACAAATCACTACAATCTGCATTATCTCTGATAATCTAATGAACTTCAATCAACCACATTTTCATATTTTAGAAAATAAAATGATAAAATTCCGTTTAGGCATGAAATTCAAATTATCAAATGAGTAAATTTTCGTAACGACATTTCATCGCCAAGTTCCGCTATTGGCAACATGAAAGAGACAAAATGCTTATTCCCCATCAAGTAAAAGTGTTCGGTTCGTGTAAGGTGCAATTTACTTAGCCGTTTCTCGTGTAGAAAAATATTAATTTTCATTAGAAAAGCGCGAAAATCGATATTAAATTTATAAAATTATTGTTTTTAAATATTCGTTCTTCACTTTTATATCGCGAAATATATGGATTTCATCGGTTGTTACGATCTTTTTCTGTAAAATAAAATTAAGTCTCGGTTTTCCCTCGATTTCGAACGCGTTTGCTCATGTCGGCTGGTCCCGAGTAAGAAAAAGTGTAAAAATCCATAATATCCGGTGGCGATTCCAAAATATATGTGTTTTTAGTGAAAAGCCAATCATTTCTGTGCCAAAAAGTGTAAATTTTCTGAAAAATAAGTCAGTTTTGAGGCGAAATAAAATGATGTATGTTTTTTCTTCTTTTGCTATCAATAGATGTGCAGTCTGTGTTGTTAGTAGTATTAGTGTGTGTGTGATATTCGCAAAGACGCAAAGTAAACGTAAGACGTCAACGGTTGAATTCAAATTTTTTGAATTCTTGTGTTCCTTCGTTCGTTTGAATTGAAGTCTGTTGGTTTGGAGAAAAGAAAAACAATGGGTAAGTTTTTTTTTTTTTTTTAACTTTTTGTTTAGTTTGTTATTTTTGTATGTTTAGAGAATTTTGATCGGCTCTTTTCACATCCCTTGTACCTAAGTGCATAACACTAAATTTTTTTTCGAATTGAAATGGGATTAATTTTGTTATTATATAGTAATTCCTGATGCAGAAATTAGACCAGTTCAACCGAAACAAAATGGTTCTGTTGCAAAATAGAGTTAGTTTCGCTTTTTCCCGACAGATGGCGCTGCGATCGGTGGCGAAAAATCGAAATGTTGAATATTTTACATAAATGCATTTTCCCAGAGAACGGAATGACCTACGCAGGAAAACCAAAACATCGAATGATACATCAAAACCAAGGTAGAGTATATAGAGTCCTTCTGTCAAGAAGTTTTTTGGAGGTTCTTCCTATGTCAAGCCCTAAAGTGCCTTTTAAAAACAATAATCCTTTATGCGATGTAATAATATTTATTTGTTTAACTTCATGAAATGTCTCTAAATTAATTGCGTCGGCAAATTCTCTCACAAGCAGTTTTTGAGCTGAATCGATTATCGTTGCCACCGCATCCTCCATAAATGAATTCATAGCAGGACCTGGATCGTGGATTATACGCCCAAGCAGTGATCCTCCTATTACAGGGTCCTCTATCTGCTCTGGATCGGCAATCTAAGTATTAATTAAAAATATTAACCCCTAGCATAAGCTACAGCCACAATAAGCAGCATCAAGGCGAAAATTATCTTGCAGTTCATTTTTGAATTTTTTTAATGAGTTGTAGATATCGGAGTTGAAGATGACTGATACTGGAACTGGATTCGTTTCCCATTTTATAGCAAATTAATTTTTTAACTGCACCGGCATTGTGTAAACACTTCAATTTGGTCTCTGCTTACATATTTATTATTCTTAAATTTTTGAAATATTGTCATTGTAAACAAGAGGAGTGTACTTTAATTTAACAATATGTCACTGAATGTTTATGACCGCCCACCGACTCAGCTGTACTGTCTGTCTGCCTGTACAAAGCCTTGAGTCTCAAATCTATCCTGAAAAGAGAGACTGATCTTCTACATCCAGTTCGCAGCGTTCGCGTTGATGTTAACTGCACACGCTTAGAAACCTAGAAAGAATTTATATAGAACCTTAACCTTGAGTAACCCGCTGCCAGAGCTGTAAAAGAATGCAATCATTTTGGTATTGCAGTTAAATGATTAAAAAGACTTATTTTTTGAGTATTTTAACTTCATGTCAGTACTTAACTTTAAAGGAAAATTCGCAGTTAATTTTGAAGTCTTTTGAATAAAAATCATTTAGAGCAGTTAAGACTTGAAGTCAAAAGAATGCATTACTTTTAACTGCTTGCATTCTTTGCATTCTTTTGCATTCTTTGCATTCTTTTGCATTCTTTTGATTGCATTCAAAGTAATGCAGTTAAAAGTAGTGATGTGCCGAACCGTAAATTTTGCAAACCGAGTTAACTCGAGTTGAACGAGTCAACTCGGTTTGCCAACTCGGATTGCCCTGAAAATCGATCTAGAAGACACTTAAAAAGCGGAAAAAATGAGGTTTTTAATCCGTCAAAATCTCTGCCATCCGCTGATGGAATTTGAATGTTAATGGCTCTATAGAGAGATAAGATACGAATCTAGGTCGCTAGAGGGATATTTCGTTCTAAGGCCGTGTGTGAATTGCGTTAAAATTTGCGTTAAAACTTCTACCACGATTAAAATTTGACGTCTTGTTTGAGGTGGGATCAAATTTAGCCATTTGCTGTGTGAATTGCGTTAAAACTATTATTTTAACCAAGATTTCTGCGTAGGTTAAAAAAATTTCCCTCGATAATTTAAGAAATTTCCCTGAACAAAAATTGGTTTTCTTTTTCACGGAAAAATAATGTATCTTACAAAATATATTTTTAAGAAAACAGGGTTAATAAAAAGTCTCTGAAACAAAAAACAAAATCTTTTTTATTTATTGTTCTCGATTCTAATGTCATATCTTAAAACAACATTCAAAAATATTTTATAATTCCCATTTTGATTAATTGATTTATTCGGTGTGGTAACACTGAAAAATTGTTTTCACAGCTGATATTTGTCTAATATTTCAAAAGAAACAAAACAATAAATTCGTATTTGGTTTAGAAAAATGACAAATTTAAAGTATTTTGTGTTAATTCTTTTATATCTTTGAAAGGTAGTATCGTAGGTATCGTTTTTAAGGTAGAGGTGATCCAGAAGAATTAATTCATTCCAATGATAACGCTGGGGAAAATCTAGGAGTTGATGAAAGTGACACAGCTGAAGCATTACTTTTTCGCAATTCGTTGCTTCAAATAAAAAACATAAATATACCAAAATCAAAAAAATCACTTTTTATTTCACTTTAAATTGTACATTTGTTACGTTTATCACACTTTGTTTAGCATTTTTTATTCATCTTCTGATGAGGAACAGACAACCAGATTGTCTACATTAATATTTGGGTAATCTTTTGCAACCATTTGCCATTTGCCAGACTTATCCTAATTTCAATTAGTTTTATTTTTTCTTCGTGAGACTCTAGAAAACAAAAGCATTGAATTTACATAAATTAATTGATTTCAAACTTACATTTATTGTATGGTTTTCCAGCCTGCCTTCGTTTTTTTCTTGATCCATATTTCGTTGTTTGAATATAATGCAAAAACAAGAGCACATTTTTCTCTGTCACTAGAAACGTCAAATTTTAACACATTTTAACCTGCTCCACAGCTCAATAAATTTTAACCCATTTTATTCACCTCATTAGTGTCAAATTTTAACGCGGGTTAAATTTTAACACACATTTTAACGCAATTCACACACGGCCTAAATGTTACCGGATCGCCCCGAAAATCGGTCTAGAAAACTCATAAAAAATAGAAAAAAATTTTAAATTTAAAAACCCTTACAAAATTAGAAACAAGTTAACTCGTTTTTTTTTTATCGATTGGCGAACCGAGTTGGCAAACCGAGTTGGCAAACCGAGTTGGCGAACCGAGTTGGCAAACCGAGTTGGCGAACCGAGTTGGCAAACCGAGTTGGCGAACCGAGTTGGCAAACCGAGTTGGCAAACCGAGTTGGCGAACCGAGTTGGCAAACCGAGTTGACTCGTTCAACTCGAGTTGGGCAAACCGAGTTGCAACTCGGTTTGCAAAAAACCAACTCGAGTTAACTCGGTTTGCAAAATTTACGGTTCGGCACATCACTACTTTTAACTGCATTACTTTGAATGCAATCAAAAGAATGCAAAAGAATGCAAAGAATGCAAAGAATGCAAAAGAATGCAAAGAATGCAAAAGAATGCAAAGAATGCAAGCAGTTAAAAGTAATGCATTCTTTTGACTTCAAGTCTTTTAACTGCTCTAAATGATTTTTATTCAAAAGACTTCAAAATTAACTGCGAATTTTTTGTCGAAGTCAAAGTATTGCAATAAAGAATGTGAATGCATTCCCAAAATTTATATAAATGAATGGGACTTTTGACGATGCTGTTGCGAGGCAAGAGGAGGGGAGCCTTGGGAAAAATCTGACAAGTCAGATTTGGGAGAGGAAGGAAACTAGGAATGGGATACTAGGGTCGGAAAAGGAAAGAATGCTAAGTTCCGGGGACGCGGCCTGCTTGCGATGCACGGCGTCAGCTCGTCGGACGGGGGGGATCTTGCCCCCGAAAACTTAACCTCACCTGCAAACAAATACACAGATCAGGCCTAAACACATAGGGAAAAAAAAGGACTAGTAACTGACGGACGGACTATCTTCACGTCAGAGGCACTGCTGGTGTTAGTGCAGTGAGGCCATTACCCACCCTACCATAGGAATCTTCGGCCATTTTTAGATTCCCCCAAGATGGCAGATGGTCGGCTTCAGCTCACCACATCCTCACCTGTCAAAAACTTCGGCCACCTTGGGCACCCCTAAGAAAATCTTCTTATTCCATGTTGCTTTGACGAAGCAACAACAAAAACACGAAATTGAACTTTATACCAATTTAATTAGCAAAAATAAAAGTTCACATTATTGGTATTGATCTTTGGAATAACTTAGTTTATTAATTTTAAGTAAAAAAAAGATCAGTTTTCCCAAAAAAATTAAATTAAAAAAACTAAATTATTTTGGCTGGGGCACCCTGTATGGTGCTTTCACCCAGACAACAAAAACAAAAATATAACAAAAAAAAAAACTTACAAGAAAACGCGATCAAAAACATGAACCCAGTGTTGCCGGACAAAAATATTAAAAGGTAGTACTGAAGCAAAAAAAGGGGAGTATTTTCGATAAAATAGTAGTACCGACTTTTTTTACTTGCGACATATTGAATATAGATATGGCAAGTTTTGGATTCGTAAAAAAAAGTTGAGATTTTGATCAAATTTTTGACATTACGATGACAGAGAAGTCGAAAAAAGTGAGTCCGGTGATTCTGTCCGTCTGTCTGTCTGTCTGTCTGTCTGTGAACGCACCTAGAGCCTCAACCACTGGTCCAATTGGCTTCAAACTTGAAAATTAGAGGTTTGAGCGAATGCACTTCGGTAGATTTTTTTTATGTTTTTTTTTTTAAGATCAAAATTTAGGGTATCTAGTCACCATACAATTTTTTTGGTCAAAAACCAAAAGTTTCAATTTTCTCAAAAACGGCTACTACGATTTTTTTTAACTTCCTCGAACCTTTTTTTCGAAACACTGATGTATTTTATATACAAAAAAAAACATATTTTTGTATTTCTGCATAACGGTACCTTTCATAGAACCGTTTTTTTGTTGTAAGATTTTCTCGAAAAATAAAAGTCCGATCAGCGTATTTTTTTCTGAAAGTACGTATACCTAATATTGCCTGAATAATATTTTGTTTTCAAAAAAATTCTGTATCTCGAAAACGGATCAATAAAAAAAGTCAAATTTTCTTAGAAAATGTATACCTATTTACTTATATATCAAATCAATATACTGTGAATTAATTAAATCAAGGATATTTTCAGAATTAATTTATCAAACCTTTTCATTTTATTGAAGAAACAACAAATTTCCGGACTCTAAACGCGAAAAAAAACAACCACCAAACCACAATTTCCTTGTAACAATAGGTTTTCGGGGCGAGAATTTCGGAGCTGTTCGAATCAGCTGTTGCCTTACAACAACGGAAAAAAAAACAGAGCACTACTAATGCGATCGATGTGAAACCGAACCCATTGAAATTTTTCAGTTTTTTGACAGCCCGTTCAGGGTAGTGACAAGCACCAGAGGGCCCCGGCCACCGGCACCGAACGGCGGCGGCGGTGTTAGTGTGTGGTCTATTATTTCACATACGTACACACAACAAATTAAGGAAAACAAGAATGAGGGAAATTCCCTTTTCGAAGACAGTTTTAAAGGCAAAAGTTCTGCCAAATTAGCAATAAATTTAAAGTGAATTGAATTTATTTAGGTTGACATTACACTTTTACTAGAAGTGTAAAATGGGAGTACAAATGTGAAAGGAGGAGTACGGGAGTACGGTGGTGCTGAAAGGAGTACAATACTCCGAAGGGAGTACTTTCGGCAACACTGCATGAACCTACCTCACAGAGCTCTCTGATGGTGGTATCTTCAATTATTCAAAAAAAAAACAAGAATCGACATTAACAAAATTGAAAAAAAATGACCTTACAACAAAAAAATTCATTTGGGACCAATAAATAAATAAATAACAAATGTAGAAAAAATATCCAAAACAAACAAATAAATAATAATAAATAAACTATATAAATAAATAAATAACTTAATATTAAAGGACAAACACAAACACAGAAAAATTCTTAATCTTTTTTTATTTATATTCGTGTGGCAATTCAAAAAAAAAAAACCTGAACGGCGGCTGTTTAAACTTCAGTGGTGGGTAGAGATGAACGCACCCACTCTAGTGGGGACTCAGTGGCGCAACTTGTATGTCTCTTTTGAGACGCTCGGCGGCCCAATTATGGGTCCGCCTGTAGCCGAAGATTGAAATTTGCCACACTTAATGTAATTTTGTTGTTCACGGTTCTTTGTTTCTTCCTTGTTATTTTTGGTTTTCGTCTTTCTTTTTTTTATTTGTGTGTAGTTTCTAAGTATATCGTTTTTGATTTATTTGTTCACTGTTTAGTTCACTTGTTTTTTTATTTTTTTTATGTTTTTTTCCTCTTTATTTAATTTTAAGTTTATTTTCGGAACCGCACTACACCAATTGAAATTGCCGACTTCCTTTTTTTCCTATTTTTTTTTTCCGGCCCATCTGTCAGATCAGAGTTCAGACACTCATCCAACGATCAACGATCGACGATCGCGATCTCCGATCTTTGGTGTCCCCATTGAAATCGACCTAGCGCAACCTAGTTGTAAGCAGAGATAGCTCTATTTTTGCATAAATTTGTATTTTTTTGTTCTCTGCGTGGTTTCTTCGTGACAAAATAAATTGGCCGAGGAAATTTGAGAACGGCCTTCGTAACAATGCAATACCAAAAGATTGCATTCTTTTACAGCTCTGCCCGCTGCACAAGTCAGTAAACAATAAAACAGATCAAACAATTGTTGCTCATGTTTAAAAGAAATTGTATATTTGTAAATTTGTATAACACGATACACAAATATAAAATTTATTGTTCAATGTAAACTAAGGCTAACAACACACCAAATCAGACAAGACGTCTTTTTGTCTTTCGACAAAAAATCGTGGACACAAGTCCATTGCTCTTACGAGACAATACACACCGAAAAAGATGCGACACGATAAAAAGTCTTATCCGATCGTCGCGTGTCGGTTGCAGTAAATACATGGGGATGGGGTTGTATAAAAGCAAAACACACCAAAGAAGACAAAAATGTCCGGGACAAAATGTCAACGCCTAAAATTATACACCGTCTTATGAAGTTACAAACACACCGGGGCAGTGTTGCCAGATGATTTAAGTCGAATTCCTTTTACTGTATCAAAATTTCCCATTTTCCCCATTTCTAAAACTGATTTTCCCCACGAATTCCCCTCGAATATTTACTTGCAAAAGAAAACATTTTGTTTTGTTTTTTCTTTATATTTGGTAAAATATATCAACTAAACGGTTTTTTTTTTTAACTTTAACATCGGTGACAACAGAAAATAATCTTTCCGCATCTGCATTTGAATGTGGAAAAGTAAGTACATATCCTGCTAAAAGACTGAAATTCGGAAATGATAAGTTTCCTTCGAAATCCTTCATTTGCCGCACTTCTTTCCAAAACTGCTCTACAGGTAAATATACCAATCTTTCTTTTTCTTTCCGATCAATTGAAATGGGAAATTCTCTCCATCCCGTATCCAGTTTTTTCTACAACGCAATTTGGTATCTTTTTAGAAAGGCATGAAATTTCTTGACAGTTGTTTCTTTTATTTAAGTTCAACGCGACTTCCGGCTCAAGAAATTCCATTATTTCGTTGTTTTCTATAGGGAATCGTTTTAAAATTTCTTCTATAGTTCTTTTATAAAAATGTCTGCATTTTATTTTAACCTCTAAATACTCTTCTGGTGATAGATTTTTTAAAACTTGTTCACATTCTGAGCCAACATATACATCTTTTGGTTCAATAAGCCAATTTTGATATAGGGATCCAAAATTACAGCATTCCTCTGAGGCCATTTTTTGTTACAAATTTTCTTCATTTATTACAAACACATTTCCAGATTCCAGTCTCGTCTTGCGATGGAAAATAGTATGATAGATTGTATTATCTTATGCCCATCAAGTTAGCACTACAACTTTGGAATAAAAAAAAAGTAATTATGCAATTAATTGTCGTGAATTTGTCGTAAATTTGTCGTGAAACAAAAAAATTTGTCGCGTACTTATTTTAAAAGTTATCCCCTGGTAGTGCTAACTTGATGCGAAAGTTAGCACTACAACCCCAGATTAGCTTAACTGGACACGTAAACCGAAAACTGAGTATGCAGATAATTGTCGTGATTTTGTCGCTGGTAAGTAGCGAAACAAAAAAAGTTCCAAAATTTTTTTTTGGAATTTTTGGAATCTTTTTTTTTTTTTTAATGACCCCTGGTAGTGCTAACTTGATGCGAAAGTTAGCACTACAACCCCAGGAATTTTTTTCGTTTCGCTACTTACCAGCGACAAAATCACGACAATTATCTGCATACTCAGTTTTCGGCTTACGTGTCCAGTTTAGCTAATCTGGGGTTGTAGTGCTAACTTTCGCATCAAGTTAGCACTACCAGGGGTCATTAAAAAAAAAAAGATTCCAAAAATTCCAAAAATTTTTTTGGATTTTTTTTTGTTTCGCTACTTACCAGCGACAAAATCACGACAATTATCTGCATACTCAGTTTTCGGTTTACCTGTCCAGTTTAGCTAATCTGGGGCTGTAATGCTAACTTTCGCATCAAGTTAGCACTACCAGGGGTCATTTAAAAAAAAAAAATCCACAAATTCCAAAAAAAATTTTGGAATTTTTTTTGTTTCGCTACTTACCAGCGACAAAATCACGACAATTATCTGCATACTCAGTTTTCGGTTTACGTGTCCAGTTAAGCTAATCTGGGGTTGTAGTGCTAACTTTCGCATCAAGTTAGCACTACCAGGGGCTAACTTTAAAAATAAGTACGCGACAAATTTTTTTGTTTCACGACAAATTTACGACAAATTCACGACAATTAATTGCATAATTACTTTTTTTAAATTCCAAAGTTGTAGTGCTAACTTGATGGGCATTATTATCTTTTTCTTACTGGATTTTTTCGCTGGGAGCGCCACGAGTCAAACTCAGTCGTAGGTATACTATAGAGATTACAAATACAATGATCAAAGTGCATCTCATGTGATTATTTGTGTGAGTTCTGTTAATAGACTAATGAATGCAAATAAACTTCGAGGTTTGTGTTTTCTATAACTGATTTAGAGTATGTTGTTCGATTAAATAAAGTTTTCCCCATATTTTGTTCTACCAGAAAATGGATTCCCCTTTTCCCCTTTTACCAAATTTTTTCCTTGTATTCCGCACGAAAAGGGGAATTTCCCACGAAATGGCATCACTGCACCGGGGAACTAGACAAACAAACAGGATTCGACAAAGAGACATGTCAGTTGTATAGGCTGTATAGGAGCAACACACACCGAAGCAGACAGAGACAAGACATTTAGTCTTTGTCAGCTTCGGTGTGGGTTGGAATCCGACACCATTTTTTGTCGAAAGACAAAAAGACGTCTTGTCTGATTTGGTATATTTTTGCGTAAAAGGTGAAATGCGGAATAATTTGTAACCATAAAGTTAAAGTAAGCTCCTATGAACCAATTTATCAGTGTATCGTCGTCAGTTCCGACATTTACAGCTTCATACTCACGTCAATAAAAGATATGAGTGACTCCTTTTCTTATCAAATTTTTATAAGATCTTGTTTTGCTTTTAAGAGGAATGAAGATGTTGAGAATTTAGCCCTCGCAAATAAAAGATTGGTTTTGATGCCTTTGAGGACTTTAATTCCTGTCAAATATTGTTTATTATTTTCATTTAAGTTTTGTTTCTTAATTTTATGCTTACATTAAGTTTTTTTTGTTTTACTTATTCAATTCAATAATTCTAAAATATTCCTTCTTGCTGAGATTTCCTTTAGATGTTCTTCTTCTTGAGGTTCTCGATTGAAAAGGAAGTTTTTAGGTTATGTTATAAGATGGCTTCTTTTCCGATCTTCTTTTTTGTTTGTGCTGCCACCAATGAGTGAAGTCTAAAAACTTAAGTGCTGCCAGCTTTGGCAACACTCCCCCCTGGCAAGGCGGTTCCATGAGTCGGCTTGACATTTTCGCCAAGCTGGCTGACGTCTAGTACGGCGAGTTTTACGGTAGGTCTCGTATAAGTTCCTGTTGATGTTTTCACTGCTGCACTTCGAATATTGCCGTCTTTGCCAGCGAAAGTTTGGATGACAATTCCTTTCGGCCAACAGTTTCGAGGATTTTCAGGGTCTGCAATCACCACGACGTCTCCTTCTTGAATCTGTTTCATCGGTGAATACCATTTTGTTCGTCTCGTCAAATCGGGAAGGTATTCGTTGACCCAGCGCTTCCAAAACCGGTTCGCAAACTGTTCACCAATCAACCAATTTTTTCGCAAAAGTGTGCCGTCATCACAAAGTTCTCCAGACATTTTGTTACCATTAGAAGAACCTAGTAGAAAATGGTTAGGCGTCAATGCCTCTTCATTTTCATTTCCTAGAGGAACATATGTAAGGGGCCTAGCATTCACAACTCTCTCTACCTCAGCTAACATAGTCAAAAGTAGTTCATCAGTAGGTTTTCTCGTCGGTATAATGCAATTCAATGTTTTCTTTACTGACCTAACCAGCCTCTCCCAACTTCCCCCCATGTGAGGTGATGCAGGTGGGATGAAGTTCCATTTCAGATTTGCGCTAGTAAAGTTGTCCGCCACATGCTCCACGTTAATCTGCTGTATAGCCTCTCTGAGCTCATTACTCGCTCCTCGAAAATTCGTCCCGTTATCACTAAAGATTTCCAAAGGACACCCTCTTCGGGCTATAAATCGGTTAAGGGCCATTAGGCAAGAGTCGGTAGACAGCGAGCATGTGATCTCGACATGCACCGCTCGCACGGTCAGGCATGTTATAAGGACACCCCATCTCTTCTCGGAATGTCTTCCCACTTTAACGTATAGCGGTCCGAAGTAATCGATGCCTATGTAGGAGAAGGGCCTCGTAAACGCTTGTAATCTTGCTTGAGGAAGGTCTCCCATAACTGGTGGCTTGGGAACGCACTTATTATTTTTGCAAATTTGGCATTTTCTTTTTAATTTTGGAATATAAGCTCTTAGTCTGGGAATAAAAAACCGCTGTCGTAGCTCGTTAATAACAGTTTCGTCATTCCCGTGGCAGAATCTCTCATGATATGCGCTGATGATCAGTTCAGTGATGTAATGCCCATTCTGAAGAATGATTGGTCGTTTTGTGTCAAGCGAGACGCCATAAGCCGCGTCGATTCGACCCTTAACTCTTAATATCGAGTTTTCATCCAAGTACGGTGAAAGCTTGTATAACTCACTTGATCTATCCACTTGCAGCATGCCTGCACCTCCCTCCTTACTTCTTGTCAAAGCCGCAATTTCGTCCGGAAAAGCCTCGTTCTGACACATCTTGAAGCAATAGTTTTCGGCTTTGGCAAAGTCCATGCTAAGAAGATGTTTTTCTGGGGAACTCTTCGTTCTTTTGTGTGAGGATCTACGAATGTAGCGAAAAACTTGTGCCAGTGCTCGTAGAAGGCGTTGCCATTTGCTAAACCGCGAAACATCGATTATATTTTCAAATTTTGTAACATGGTGCATGTAAATGTGCCTGATTTCTTCCAATGAAGAATGAGTTTGCTTGAACTCCTTGGGCCATTGTTCGATAGGTTCATATAAGAAACTCGGACCTTGGTACCATCGGCTACCAGATTGAAATTTAGTATGGCTTTGCCATTTTGTAGCTTCATCGGCGACATTGATTTTGCTGGGGATCCATCTCCAATTCTTAGCCTCGGTCTCTTCAAGAATTTCTCCTACCCGAAATGCGACGAACTGTTTGAACTTCCTGTGGTCTGAGTTAATCCAGCTTAAGACTGTCCTCGAATCTGACCAGAAGTATCTTTCGGAGATTTTAATTAAGTGCCCCGCTGTTATAATTTTTGCCAATCTCACACCTAATAGCGCTGCCTCTAGTTCTAATCTGGGAATAGATATTACTTTAAGTGGAGCTACTTTTGTCTTAGCAGCTACTAAAACGTTTTTAACCAAATCTCCATCAACAAATCGAAAGTAGCCCACCGCAGCGTAAGCTAGCTCGCTGGCATCAACGAAAATGTGCATTTGCACGGATTTGTAACTGTTGATTGATAATTGCTTCGCATATGGTCGTTCAATCGTGATTTTTTTAATTTCTGGTATGAGGCTTATCCATCTACGCCATTTTTCGAGATGCATTGGAACTATCTTCTCATCCCATCCGATGGCTGAACTCCACACTTCTTGCAAAAGTATTTTGAGTAATACTAAAAAGTTTGCAATTAGACCTAGTGGATCAAAAACAGTCATTAGGGTTTTTAAAAGTTCCCTCTTAGTAGGCCATGCTTCTTCGGCGAAGGATTCGACTTGAACGAGGTTTGCTTTGATGGCAAACGAAAACGAATCGGATAGTGGTGACCACCACATACCGAGAATCTTCTCTGGGCCCGATAAGTTACTCCAGTTACCAAAGGCTTTCTCGTAACTGGCAGACTTCTCTTTCAAACTGTTGAGTACTACTTGGGAATTTGATAAAAAATTTCGAATGACAAACCCACCTTCATCGTGGATATATATTACTTCACTTGCCACCTGCATTGCCTCTTCTTCGGTGTCGAAGCTGTCAAGGTAATCGTCCACATAATGATTCTCTAATATTGCCTTTACTGCCCGAGGAAATTTGTTTTCATAGCAACTCGCGTTCTCGTTTTTTGCATACTGTGCGCAAAACGGAGAACACGTTGAGCCAAACGTCATTACTTTCATAGTATATTCTTCAATTTCTTTACTTTGTTCATTTCGCCAAAGAAAGCGTTGAGGGTGTTGGTCAGAATTTTTTATTTTTACCTGGTGGAACATTTCCTTAATGTCGGCACAGATAGCAATATTATGTTCTCTAAATCGGAACAAGATGGAAACAAGAGACGGAACTATGTCAGGACCTGAGAGCAACATGGAATTGAGTGAAACGTCGTTTACGGCCGCAGCTGCATCCCATACAATTCGTATTTTATCTGGTTTGTTCTTGTTGACGACTGGAAAAATGGGAAGATACCATATACGAGGGAAATGCTGATTCAATTCGGTTTGCGTTAGCTTCCTTGCATAATCTTTTTGTACGTATTCTTGTATTTGTGTATTTAGTCTCTTGTAAAGTTGCCTGTCCTTTTCCATTCTTTTTTCCAGGTATAGAAGACGTCGAACGGCCATCGGGCGACTATCGGGCATTATACTGCTTTCGTCTTTCCATAATAGCGGTACTACGAAGTGTTTTCCTTCTTTCGTAATAGTGTTCTTTATTATTTCGATTGCTTTCTCGTCGTCGGATGAACGAAGGACAGTTTTGTTACGCGGACCGGTTGTGTCGATTGAAATAAACTCCTTGAATAGTGAACTCAAATTTTCGTTTTCCCTTTGCTGGCAGTCGCAGATATGAAAATTGAATTTTGGTTTCTCTCTGTCGTTTGACTTTAATAGAAGCTTGCACGGGCCGTACACAGTCCAGCCAAGACGTGATTTTGAAGCAGCTGGCTGATCATTCGAACCTTCTCTAGAGCGTAGTGGAATTGTGAGCTTCCATTGGTCTAGACCGAGCAATATTTGCGGTTTCGCATTAGAGTAGGATGTTAAGGGTATTCCCTTCAAATGCGGATATGTGTTTGTTAGTGTATCAACATTAATATCTTGAATTGGGAGATCAAGTGATTTGACGGTGCGTACGTTTGATATGTCGTACTTTTTGTCCGAGTGAATTGGTGAAATTTTCATGTTTACGATTTTCGATGTGTTCTCTATTCGATGGGTGTTGGCTGTCCATTTAAGACATAATGGTTTTGTTTCACCTGAGATTCCTAATTTAGTAGCCAGAGCTTCATCTAGTAGTGAAATTGAGGAGCCGTCATCAAGAAAGGCGAAAGTATTAATTTTCAACGCTCCGTTGTACAGAGTCACCGGGACTATTCTGAACAGAATACATTTCTTCATTTCTAGTTGGTGAAAGTTCACTACCTCATTTGAGACAGGGCTAGACACAGATGGCATATCTCGTAGTTTATGGAGAAGTTTATTGTGTTTGTAAGTGCATCCGTTCACACCGCGCGCAGTTTTGTTCTAATTGACATCGAGTTCGTCCGTGTTGTCGGAGGCAGGTTCGGCAGATGTTGTGTCGCTTTATGGCGTTCCATTTTTCATTAAGGTTTAAACTCAAGAATTTTGGACAGTTTTGGCACGAGTTGCAATCGGAGTTACAAACCGGACATTTTTTCGTATCAGAAGAGCGAGGGTCTGAATCGGAGTGAAAGTTCATTGCCGCCCTGGTGGGATTTCTATCCGTTCGTGATATTGAAGTACTTGGCGAATTCATGCGCGTTACTTGAGAAGCAGAGCTGGCAATCTCTGCCAACCAATCACTAAAAGTTGTGAGATTTGCCGAGGTTATGCTTTTACGAAAACCTCCCCACTCAAGGCGGATTTGTGGAGGTAATTTCTCTACAAACTCACGAACTAGGGACGGATTTGTTAAGTGGTCATGCATTCCAGTCGCGGACATAATGGCACACGCGTTTTGCACTGTTAAGGAAAATTGTATTATCGATTGCAGCTTATCAATTTTCGGGGATGGTTCTTTTCGTATTTTGTCTATTAAATCATCGATGATGTCCTCGGGACGACCATAAAGTTGATGTAGGCTCTTTAAAACTCCTGGAACTTGCTCGGGAAAGAACAGCCGTATACCCACTGTCTTAAATGCGTCACCTTTAAGGGCATTCTGTAGACGACGCAAGTTATCGCAGTTGGTATAACCGCATGAAATCGTCGTGCTGTTAAACCAACTGATGAAACGTGGCCATTCTTCAATACGCCCACTGAACGTCACATTCTCCCTTGACATGATCTGCCTGGCTGCCATCTGCTGCTTTGTGGGAAGAGGATCGTCTGTTATTATGCTCGTGTTGAAAAGATTTGCTTCACTATGGGGTGAATTGTATATTGACTTATTATTGATTGAAGGATGCGATTGTGATGAAACATCTGGGTTGGAGCTTACGGATTTTGCCGCCATTTCGGGTTTCTTCTGAGTTCGAGTGTCTTCGCTTTCGCTTTCGGAGCTCGATAAGAGGTCGTCAAGAATTGCATATTTCTTTCTTAAGAATTCATTGTCACGTTTTTCTTGCAGTGCCCTTTCCTCGTCTAGCCGCTGAAGCAATAACGAACGCTTTTTGGAAGACGATATTTGCTTATCGACCTTCGTTTTACGTTCCGGGGTTTGTGATTGATGCTGAGAGGCTGGACCAGGTGGCTTCTGTTCAACCGAAGTTTTTGATTGATTCTGAGAGGCTGGATCAAGTTGCTTCTGTTCAACCGAAGAATCGTTTTCTTTAGCGCTACCACCAGGGTTTGAAACTTTTTCTGTTGGGGGTGGTTTACATTTGTCGCAACTCCAATCCCGATCTTGGACGCTGTCGTCTACGCCGACACATGTATAGTGGAACCAGTCGTCGCATGCGTCGCACTGGACCATGTCGTCGTTGTCGACGTTCTCACATGCTTTACAATGCGAAGTCATTTTGTTTCACGAAATTAAAGGACTATGTTGTTCTACTTTTATTTTGCTTAGCTTTATTTTTTATTGGCAGACGAAGGTAAAGAGAGAGAGTGAATATAAAAGCTGTTGGACTTACCTTACGCTCCTCTAGGCAATTGAATTTCTTTGTTGTGTAGAAAGTGCTGCTGTTAGGTGCGGATGATCCTTGTTTGTCGTCAATGTGTGGTACAGTGAATAGCTCTTTGTAACACGTGTGTTGATGACTTCAGAGCTGTGTCTACGACACACAGAGTATTTTAAAGATAACCAAAGCTTTTGTAGATTTCACTTGTTTGCTGCGATGAGTTGCTCCTTACAGCAAGTGGTATCAATGTGAGGTTAAGCCTTTGGAAGGTAGGGTATACTCTTTGTGTCACGATGATTTGCCTTGTGATGCACTTGGTGTTGAAGATCGCCACAATACCAGATACGATGAATTTCTCTTTGTAGGCTCGGGGCGATGACTATCTTGCGTGCGGATTAACGTAGTTTAATGTTTAATGAATTAAAGAATGTTGAGAATTTAGCCCTCGCAAATAAAAGATTGGTTTTGATGCCTTTGAGGACTTTAATTCCTGTCAAATATTGTTTATTATTTTCATTTAAGTTTTGTTTCTTAATTTTATGCTTACATTAAGTTTTTTTTTGTTTTACTTATTCAATTCAATAATTCTAAAATATTCCTTCTTGCTGAGATTTCCTTTAGATGTTCTTCTTCTTGAGGTTCTCGATTGAAAAGGAAGTTTTTAGGTTATGTTATAAGATGGCTTCTTTTCCGATCTTCTTTTTTGTTTGTGCTGCCACCAATGAGTGAAGTCTAAAAACTTAAGTGCTGCCAGCTTTGGCAACAGAAGATCTGAGGTTAAATGATCTAAAGAAGCTTTCGGACAAATGTTTTTATCAACATCTTCACTGACGACGACGTTCTTTTTGGGTTGGAAAGGAGCAACATCATTGCTGAATGTTGTTATGGTTAAAATGGTCACCATACTTTTAAATACACATACCTATGTATATGAAGACGACCTTCAAATTAATAACTTAGGTATTGGCGAAAAACAAGCACGAGCTATCGAAGTTTGTCAACTCCGATTTGTATAGGTAGTTATGCAAACAGAAGTGCAAATACCAAGGCTAATAATAGTATGACACCAATATTTCTTCTCCGAGTAATGTATCCAACTGAGTAAACATTTTGTTCTCATTTGTTCGAAACCTACTTCTTCCTCAAATCGAAAAGAAAAAAGCAGTTATGTAGTTAACATTTATTGCTTTTATTTTATTTTCCAAAAAAATTATTGCTTACATGAATTTTTGCATTCTTCTTCCGTTGTGAAAAGATTGTCATTTCCGCCACAACCTCCATATTTGAATTCCAAGCAATTATCTTCAGCTGCATTGTATGTCCATAATGGTATCATACCTCGACACGGGTTCTCTGATTCAAACGAATGTGGTTGCAAACAGGCATCTTTGGAAGGACAGTAGGTATACTTTTGATGTTTAAGTCATGAAGTTGCAACTCCCTTACCTTTAATTTGCGCCATAGCAAACCCACTGAGAACCACAACGATAAAGACCAGCAGATTTTTCATATTAGGTGTTCTCTCTTCAAATGATAACAACTAACTAAAAACTCGTTTGGATCTGTCGAAGAACATTTCTAAGATTTGTATTTAATCATATTGTTCTTTTGTTTGCTAAACATTGTTTGATCTTTAATTTGAATTTTGACAAAATAATGTAGGTATGTCACACTTTATTTCAGAAATTAACTTTCTATTGTACCTAAGCCTTAATAAAACTGATTGAAAATATTAATGAGGGGTTAATCAGACAAAAGTGTATTTGTATGACTTCTAGTTCTTGCAGAGGTCTTCACATTCTTTCTGTGTGTCGAAAATATTGTCATTTCCGCCACATCCACCATAGATGAATCGTACGCACTCGTTTTCAGCTGCATTGTAGGACCATGATGGATTAAACATCCTGCACGGGTTCTCACCTTGAAAAGAATGTGGCTGAAGGCAAGCCGCTATAAACAGAAAAAAAAGAGAAATGAATAAAAAGAAGCGCAAAATATTTGGTATTATGTAGTTTACCTGGCTTTTCAGCCTTGGCTAGAGCCAGCACGCTGAGAACGACGACAATCAATGCAAACAGAAGTTTCATCTTAAGTATATTTTCTTTGAATATTTTCTACTAAGGCCCTCCGCACACGAAGCAACTGTTTTGCAACTGTTTTGCGACTAGAATCGCAAATCAGTTGCTCAAGCAACTTTATATATGAAGCTCTATAGCAGAGCTCACACGCTCCACTGAAATGAAACCGGTTTGCAACCGGTTTGCAATCGGTTTCCAACTAGTCGCACGCAACTGATTTTGTAGGTCGAATTTGAGTTGCTTAAGCAACTTTTTTTGTTTTTGTTATTAAAATTATAATATTATATATAAAAACAGATGTGTTTGTTTGTTTCTATGTCTGGTATGGACTTCTAAATGGCCCAACAGATATTTATGGATTTTGGATGTTGTATTTCTGGAATTTGTTTGGCATTGGAAAAACCATACGGAAGAGTCGGCAAACTGGAAATATGAAATATGATATGATACATAGACGTGAATTTGGTTTCTTGCATATTCTTTTTGTTCCAGAATCGCTTATCAAATAGTAAAATAGAAAGTTCTTGGTGGAAAACCCGCAAAACTCATAAGAGTTGTAGGTGCTTTGGTTTTCAAATGAAATATTGTTGATATAAGACTGCGAATTTGAGGTTGTTGGATGGAAAACTCGGAAAAAAAAGAGTGAATCATTTGATGGTTGATAACATTTAGGATTTTGATTATGTAAAGGTAAAGGATATTGGAAAGATATGTGGTTTTTAATTATTCAAAGAGTTTATCTGAAGAAGCTTAGTTGGGATGAAAAGGGCTTAGTTTGTTTGTATGTCTGGTGTAGAGACCATCAGCAGATACACATTCTCTCATGTTCGTGTCCATCTTTTGGATGTTGGAAGCAACCAACTTTGGCATCCGTTTGATTTAAATGTTCTGCTGCCATAAAGTCTGCATTTCAATTTTTTCTGTATGTATGGATGGGTCCAATGTTCTCTTCGTACAAGTTTTCTTTGTCTTCAGTACTGGTAATAGTCAATTAAATCGTCTTCATCAGTACAACTGTTTGACATGTTGAATAGTTTCTTATAAAAATTGTGAACAAAAAATTAAAAAATTAAAATTCGGTCGTACTCGTGTGCGGAGAGAAGTCACAAATCGATCGCAAACTAGTTGTAAAACAGTTGCTTGAGCAACTGATTTGCGACTCTAATTGCAAAACAGTTGCTTCGTGTGCGGAGGGCCTAACTGTTCACATTTCTAAATCACCGAAATATTGAAACCTCGTTTTTGAATAAAACTTTTCTATGAGTTAATTTTTAATTGTTAATCTGTTGTTCTGTTTCAAATAGAAGGTCACTTAAAGTTAGAGAGTCTTGATAAGAAGAAATTGAACAAATGTCATTACACTGAAGGAAAAATACAGCGAAATTGCAAAAAAACACATAACACTAGGTAAGGTTAGGTTCAAGTGGCTGTCATGGTTGTTAAAAGACACACTTAGGCCAATTGATGGCCCATTGTGAAACAGCTATATAGCAACTACATCAGCATAGGTTATCACTCTGAAACCCTCCCCATCCAGACAGGATAGAATATCGTTAACTACCAGATTCCAGAGTAGAGAAGAGAGAACAAAGCCTTGCGGTGTGTCCACATTTATAGATGATAGGGATGACAGTGCAGATGTGATTGCAGATATTGTGTCTGCGTTGTTAAGAGCGCCTTCTATATCTAGGAATGCAATCCTATTATACCCTTTATGATGGAGGGAGTATTCGATGGTGCGACCTAAAATGTGTAGCACCGTTTCCCCCGATTTGCCCTTAAAGTAGGCATTTTGAGACATAGACATACGTCTTGTGTCAATGCTTGCTCTAAGGTATATCAACCAGTCATTCTAAGGTCTTAAGAAGGAATGATGATAGACTTATGGGTCTGAGATCTTATAAGGTTTAACTTCCCCCCTTGGGTATGAAAACAACTTTCACTTCTCTCCATACTGAGGGAATATGGACCAGATGCTGGCAGCTGTTGAACATTACCTCAAGGATTGGTGTGATGATTTCCGAGGCTTGTTGGAGTTCAGCTGGAATTATGCCATCCTGCTGATTTCTACGGTTCGACGCTGTTGATAGCCCATCGCAGGTTACCCCTTGTGATTAGACCTTGTGGATATGATGCAGTAGTAATTGAATACAACTGATTGTTATAAAGGTTACCGGGAAAGTGAGTATCTAGTAGCAAGTTAAGAGATTCTTCACTTGAAGTTGTCCAGAAGCAGTCAGCCATTTTGAGACAGCTTGGCATCACTGGATTTGTTGAAAAAAATTTCGTAAACCAGAGGCTTCAGAAGTTTCTTCTATTTTATCTCAAAAGGATCGCCAGGACGATCGTTTAGATCTTCTCAGTTCGTGTTTGTACCTATTTGTGGAATTTTTGTATGAATCCCAGTCAATCTGTAGCTCTGTTAAAGAGTTTTCTGCACTCTTTTCTGAGCGAGACGAAACCAAAGGTCCACCAATAACACATAACAGTATAACACTAAGGAGAATCAATATTTACCGTGTAGGGAAAGTTTTTGATTTAACGTCCATCCGGTCCACTAACAGTGAATCGAACGTGTTCTCTAAGCGACTAATACACCTAACAACTATCTTACTATCAGCGGTGAACTAGAGGAACTATCAGAACTGTCAGGCAAAAGTTTACTAAACTTTGTCAAGACCTCTAAATGGTTAAACGAACCACATGATTCGTAGGTTATTATATCTTTTCAGGAAGTTACAACACTTCGGGGTACCACAATGGATCTACATTGATCTAAGTGTGATGGTAACAACATCAACTATCAGCCCGTTCAACCTAACCTAACCTACTATCAGCGGTTCATAAGAAGTTCAGTAACTTACACAGGCACGTACTAGTTTTTATAAACTATTTCCAACTTAAAATGTTGGTTACCTGTCATTTCTCACAGTGCTACAGCTACAGCTAAGTGTAAGCTCAAAGGAGCTGGTGATGATGGCCTTTATCAGCTTATTCTCCATGTCAAACGCAAGCTGAGAAAAATCGCTGCAATCGCCCAACGAAAGGGGCAGTTAATCTTTTCTCTTCGAGTAAAAAGTATCGTTGGAAGAATCTTCCAAATGCTCTTTAAGCTTTTGTTGTTTGTTGCAAGCATTCTGGCGATGCTTATGATGAGTCTGCCCACGCCTTCCAATGCAGCTGCAGTTAGTTCCAGAAATATACCTGGTGTGATCTACACTTCCAACTCAAACCCAAGGTTTTACTGCTGACCAAACCTTTCTTTTATAGACTATTGCAGGCGTCCCCCTCCAAGGTCTGAAAGCTACTGCATCATCGCTATCGAAGGGTACTACTATGGTCCCCGGACCAACGATTGCGAACGATACGAAGTGGGAGGCTGTCGAGCAAAACCTGGCCAAAGTTTTGGTTCACGAGAAGATTGCATAGCGACTTGCATCTATCAAACACGAAGCATGCAGAATTACAGAGCTTGAGCCCTTCTATTGGATCCAGTTGTTGTTGTTGTCAAATTGACAAGTTGTAGTGTGTTCGAAAATAAAAATATAATTAGAGTTCGCTCGCTTTCTTATCAGTTTGTCTCTCTTGCCCTCACTTTTGGAGAGTTTCATTGATAAAATTCAAGCTGGAGCAATATTGTTCTTCTCTGGGTTAAGGATGCTCGGATGTTGAGAATCAATAGATCTGTGAGAACTCACGGCTACTAGTTGGAGCCAGTTCGAGGGAACTTTAAGCGGTTGTTGTGTCGAGCTTTTATTTTGCACTATGTGTAATGTGAATCGATTTAACGTCAACAGAATGAACGTCTCGAATTAAGAAGAAAAAGCTCACAATCCATTGTCTCATCATGTGGGATCAGTCAGTGTATCTCTCGCATGTTTTGTTTAGTTTTTTTGTTTAGTTAAACGAACGTTTTCCCTCTCTTTGTCCTTCAGACTTTATCAATTTCTAAATTTTCAATTTTTTCAACTTTTGGCCCAAAACTATAATACATTTTGTAATAATACAATAAATATCGACAAGATAAATCAAAATATTCATTAAAAAAATTTGTCGCGCCCTTAGTTTATGAATATGGGATGATTTTCGAAAATTTCCCAACCTAGCACTACCATGTAAAGACTTTAAACATGCAAGTCATAGTTATTATTCATGCAAAAATAAGGACACAAGGTACGTCTTCGTTTGTTGGAGGCTTTATTACGAGTGCCAAATATTTCTTATATAATAGCAAGACTAACATGAGTACATAGTTAAATAAAATGCATTGGAGACTTTTCGATAGTGCAGTTAAAGTACATAAATCATTCGATTGATCCGTAAGAGAGAAATCTCAAGCACAGAATAACTGATTTTCAATGAAAGTTTAATGTAAGTATAGGGTGTTTCAGCTTATTGGCATTAAAGTAAAGTAAAGCATTGAAAGTAATCTCTTACAACCATATGAAATTTTTTTCCCTTAACACTTTTTTGAACAAAATTTGTTGGCAACAATTGTCGTAAGACCCCTCCTTGCCAGAAATTCCATAAACGATTTTGTCGCGCCTTTAGATAACAAGCAGTCTAATCTGGCTAAAGCTAATCTGGGGTGGTAGTGCTAACTTTCGCATCAAGTTAGCACTACCAGGGGTCATTAAAAAAAAAAAAAATCCACAAATTCCAAAAAAAATTTTGGTATTTTTTTGTTTCGCTACTTACCAGCGACAAAATCACGACAATTATCTGCATACTCAGTTTTCGGTTTACCTGTCCAGTTTAGCTAATCTGGGGCTGTAATGCTAACTTTCGCATCAAGTTAGCACTACCAGGGGTCATTTAAAAAAAAAAATCCACAAATTCCAAAAAAAATTTTGGAATTTTTTTTGTTTCGCTACTTACCAGCGACAAAATCACGACAATTATCTGCATACTCAGTTTTCGGTTTACGTGTCCAGTTAAGCTAATCTGGGGTTGTAGTGCTAACTTTCGCATCAAGTTAGCACTACCAGGGGCTAACTTTAAAAATAAGTACGCGACAAATTTTTTTGTTTCACGACAAATTTACGACAAATTCACGACAATTAATTGCATAATTACTTTTTTTAAATTCCAAAGTTGTAGTGCTAACTTGATGGGCATTATTATCTTTTTCTTACTGGATTTTTTCGCTGGGAGCGCCACGAGTCAAACTCAGTCGTAGGTATACTATAGAGATTACAAATACAATGATCAAAGTGCATCTCATGTGATTATTTGTGTGAGTTCTGTTAATAGACTAATGAATGCAAATAAACTTCGAGGTTTTTGTTTTCTTGTGTTTTCTATAACTGATTTAGAGTATGTTGTTGATTAAATAAAGTTTTCCCCATATTTTGTTCTACCAGAAAATGGATTCCCCTTTTCCCCTTTTACCAATTTTTTTCCTTGTATTCCGCACGAAAAGGGGAATTTCCCACGAAATGGCATCACTGCACCGGGGAACTAGACAAACAAACAGGATTCGACAAAGAGACATGTCAGTTGTATAGGCTGTATAGGAGCAACACACACCGAAGCAGACAAAGACAAGACATTTAGTCTTTGTCAGCCTCGGTGTGGGTTGGAATCCGACACCATTTTTTGTCGAAAGACAAAAAGACGTCTTGTCTGATTTGGTATATTTTGCGTAAAAGGTGAAATGCGGAATAATTTGTAACCATAAAGTTAAAGTAAGCTCCTATGAACCAATTTATCAGTGTATCGTCGTCAGTTCCGACATTTACAGCTTCATACTCACGTCAATAAAAGATATGAGTGACTCCTTTTCTTATCAAATTTTTATAAGATCTTGTTTTGCTTTTAAGAGGAATGAAGATCTGAGGTTAAATGATCTAAAGAAGCTTTCGGACAAATGTTTTTATCAACATCTTCACTGACGACGACGTTCTTTTTGGGTTGGAAAGGGGCAACATCATTGCTGAATGTTGTTGTGGTTAAAATGGTCACCATACTTTTAAATACACATACCTATGTATATGAAGACGACCTTCAAATTAATAACTTAGGTATTGGCGAAAAACAAGCACGAGCTATCGAAGTTTGTCAACTCCGATTTGTATAGGTAGTTATGCAAACAGAAGTGCAAATACCAAGGCTAATAATAGTGTGACACCAATATTTCTTCTCCGAGTAATGTATCCAACTGAGTAAACATTTTGTTCTCATTTGTTCGTAACCTACTTCTTCCTCAAATCGAAAAGAAAAAAGCAGTTATGTAGTTAACATTTATTGCTTTTATTTTATTTTCCAAAAAAATTATTGCTTACATGAATTTTTGCATTCTTCTTCCGTTGCGAAAAGATTGTCATTTCCGCCACAACCTCCATATTTGAATTCCAAGCAATTATCTTCAGCTGCATTGTATGTCCATAATGGTATCATACCTCGACACGGGTTCTCTGATTCAAACGAATGTGGTTGCAAACAGGCATCTTTGGAAGGACAGTAGGTATACTTTTGATGTTTAAGTCATGAAGTTGCAACTCCCTTACCTTTAATTTGCGCCATAGCAAACCCACTGAGAACCACAACGATAAAGACCAGCAGATTTTTCATATTAGGTGTTCTCTCTTCAAATGATAACAACTAACTAAAAACTCGTTTGGATCTGTCGAAGAACATTTCTAAGATTTGTATTTAATCATATTGTTCTTTTGTTTGCTAAACATTGTTTGATCTTTAATTTGAATTTTGACAAAATAATGTAGGTATGTCACACTTTATTTCAGAAATTAACTTTCTATTGTACCTAAGCCTTAATAAAACTGATTGAAAATATTAATGAGGGGTTAATCAGACAAAAGTGTATTTGTATGACTTCTAGTTCTTGCAGAGGTCTTCACATTCTTTCTGTGTGTCGAAAATATTGTCATTTCCGCCACATCCACCATAGATGAATCGTACGCACTCGTTTTCAGCTGCATTGTAGGACCATGATGGATTAAACATCCTGCACGGGTTCTTGTCTTGGAAAGAATGTGGCTGAAGGCAAGCCGCTTTAAAAAGAAAAAAAAGAAGAGAAATGAGTAAAAGAAGCCTAAAATATTTGTTTTCATGTAGTTTACCTGGCTTTTCAGCCTTGGCTAGAGCCAGCACGCTGAGAACGACGACTATCAATGCATACAGAAGTTTCATCTTAAGTGTTGTTTCTTTGAATATTGTCTACTAACTGTTCGTATTTCTAAATCACCGCAATATTGATGCCTCGATTTTGAATAAAAGTTTTCTAAAAGTTAATTTTTACTTGTTAATCTCAAGGCTGTTGATCTGTTGTTCGGTTTCAAATAGAAGGTCACTTAAAGTTAGACAATTTTGATAAGAAGAAATTGAACAAATTTTATTACACTGAAGAAAAATACAGCGAAATTGCAAAAAACACATAACACTAGGTTAGGTTAGGTTAAAGTGGCTGTCATGGTTGTAACTTGTAAAAAGACAGCATAGGCTATCACTCTGAAACCCTCCCTATCCAGACAGGTTAGAATATCGTTAACTACCAGATTCCAAAATAGAGAGGGGGAGAACACCGCCTTGCGGTGTCTCCACATTCATAGGTGATAGAGATGACAGTGCAGATCAGAGACAAAAGGAGATCGGAAACTGACTTACGTTTTACCCTCCGGATACCGCAAATTTTATTTTACCGTTACTCGTGTATGTGAATAAATGAGAAAAAACAGCAATAAAACTCAGGTGGTATGTCAAAGTTTACTGAGATAGTATTGGTAAAAACACGCATACTCTTGCAGTAAACTTTGACCGCAGCTTGTAGACATTGTCATTTTGACAGCTTGGTTTCCCATCTCCCTTTTAACTTATCTGTGGTGCAGATGTGACTGCAGTTGTGTCTACTTTGTTAAAAGCGCCTTTTATATCAAGGAATGCAACTATAGTATACTCTTCATGATGGAGGGCGTATTGGATGGTGCGTACTAAAGTGTGTAGCGCCGGCCGTTTCCATTGATTTGCCGTTACAGTGGGCCTTTTGAGCCATAGACATATCTACCTATTGTGTCAAAGCTTGCTCTAAAGGTGTTTATCAACCAGTCTTTCAAAGGTCTTAAGAAGGAATGATGATAGACTTATGGGTATGAGAGCTTTAGGGTTAACTTGCGAGCATTCTCACGCCTTTATGAATCCCAGTCAGGAACCAATCTTGTATCTTTAGCTCTGTTAAAGAGTTTTCTGCTCTCTTTTCTGAGCGAGTCGAGACCCGAGGTCCACCAATATCACATAACACAAAGGAGAATCAATATTTACCTTGTAGGAATAGTTTTTGATTTAACGTATATCCGCTTAACAAACAGTGAACCGATCGGTGAATCGAATGTGTTATCTAATCGACTTATGCACTTAACAGCTATCAGCCGTTTATAAAAAGTTCAGTCACTTACATAAGCATGCACTAATTTTTATAGATTTTTTCCAACTTAAATGTTGGATACCTGTCATTTCTCACAGTGCTACAGCTAAAGCTAACTATAATCTCAAAGGAGCTGGTGATGATGGCCCTTATCAGCTTACTCTCCATGTCAAACGCAAGCTGAAAAAAATCGCTGCAATCGCCCAACGAAAGGGGCAGTTAATCTTTTCTCTTCGAGTAAAAAGTATCGTTGGAAGAATCTTCCAAATGCTCTTTAAGCTTTTGTTGTTTGTTGCAAGCATTCTGGCGATGCTTATGATGAGTCTGCCCACGCCTTCCAATGCAGCTGCAGTTAGTTCCAGAAATATTCCTGGTGTGATCTAAACTTCCAATTCAAACCCAAGGTTTTACTGCTGACCAAACCTTTCTTTTATAGACTATTGCAGGCGTCCCCCTCCAAGGTCTGAGAGCTACTGCATCATCGCTATCGAAGGGTACTACTATGATCCCCGGACCAACGATTGCGAACGATACGAAGTGGGAGGCTGTCGAGCAAAACCTGGCCAAAGTTTTGGTTCACGAGAAGATTGCATAGCGACTTGCATCTATCAAACACGAAGCATGCAGAATTACAGAGCTTGAGCCTTTCTATTGGAATCAGTTGTTGTTGTTGTCAAATTGACAAGTTGTAGTGTGTTCAAAAATAAAAATAAAATTAGAGAGTTCGCTCGCTTTCTTATCAGTTTGTCTCTCTTGCCCTCACTTTTGGAGAGTTTCATTGATAAAATTCAAGCTGGAGCAATATTGTTCTTCTCTGGGTTAAGGATGCTCGGATGTTGAGAATCAATAGATCTGTGAGAACTCACGGCTACTAGTTGGAGCCAGTTCGAGGGAACTTTAAGCGGTTGTTGTGTCGAGCTTTTATTTTGCACTATGTGTAATGTGAATCGACTTAACGTCAACAGAATAACCGTCTCGAATTAAGAAGAAAAGCTCACAATTTATTGTCTCATCATGTGGGATCAGTCAGTGTATCTCTCGCATGTTTTGTTTAGTTTTTTTGTTTAGTTAAACGAACGTTTTCCCTCTCTTTGTCCTTCAGGCTTTATCAATTTCTGAGCAATGTGTGTTTCTGAATTCGACATTTTTTTGTGTTCGGTTTATGCAGTGATAACAGACGACAATCTCTTCACACGAAGAACAAATTAATGCTGGTCAGCAAAAAAATTGAAAGTTAGTAAAAGTGCTGGCATCACATCAAGAACAACCTTCTCTCGCATTCGAATTGTTATTTACATATATCAGAGTCTGGAAAAAGTTGTGTGGTTTTGTTTATCAGTATTTTGAATTCTACGCACAATGAGGATTGTGATAATTTTTGTTTACCTATTTTCGTGTATTGCAACGATATGGTCCAAAACTTGTAAGCAATGGAATAATGTATATTGGGTCATTGTTAATCTCTGTGTCAACTTCCAGCACGATGTGATAGAAGACCATCAATAAATGGAATCTGCACATCGGCAACAGTTGGAATCTATTATGACCAGGATACTGAAAAATGCAAATACCAGGGCTGTGGTAATGGGAAGAAGCTTTTCGAATCGCTAGAAGACTGCGAACGCGTTTGTAATAACAGAAATAGACGCAATAGAAGAGTTCAGTCAAATAAAAACAATGCGAACTCAACTACAGCTCCGGTAACTCCGCCACTCCCGACGACGACCGCGACGTTAGTACCAACAACAGCCTCAACTCTTTCGAGCTGAATCACTGATTCAGTGGATTCTTAAGGACATTTCTAGGATCTATATATACACCATGTTAATATTAAGTTTGTATCTCTAAATTAGTTTTAAATAAATTATGTTAAACGTACAATTTAATTGTTAAATTAGTTTTCTTTCTGCTATATGATTGAATTCAATCGAGAGTCGAGACTCGTTAAAAAGTATAATCCTCTTTTTGTGGTTGCAGTATACCTATATTGTTCTTCTTTATTGAATTTTCTTTGATAAGAACGAAGTCTCATCCCGTTGTCGCGTGGCTCGTTTCGACCCTTGTATTAAAAACAAAATAAAATAAAATAAACTATTAATAAGCTTATAGTTGGCCCTTATCAAATGACGTCAAACTTATCACAAGAAGAAAATTAAACAAATGGAAGCACATATACATATATATATGTATTCGGTTTTCATGACTTGGTTTCTTCAACAGATAAGAATTAAATTTAACAATCAACTGTAGAAATTCGTACTTACTTAAGGTGGCGCCACAATCCGTAGTGGACTTGGGCCTCAATCAACAGTCTCCACCAGCCAGATCGATCCCTAGCTAGCTGTCTCCAGTTTTGCGCTCCAAGTTGATTGAGGTCCTTTTCCACTTGTGTGCGCCACCTGAGCCGCGGTCTTCCTCTCCTTTTACGTCCGTCGGGGATAGTGTCGAAGGCTTTCCGGGCCGGAGCATTGGTGACCATCCGCTCTAAATGACCGAGCCATCTGAGTCTCTGGACCTTGACTCTTCTGGCTAGGTCCATGTCGTTGTACAACTCTTAAAGTTCGCTGTTCTATCTTCTTTTCCATTTCACATTAAACCACACGGGGACAAAGATGACCCGAAGAACGTTCCTCTCGAAACATCCTAAGGCAGATTCATCCATGCTTCAGGACTTTAATGATGAGGGTGTTAGGTATACCTTAGTTGCTCGAGAGAGTATTTTCCACTCAATTGGTTTCTTAGCCCAAAGAAACAGCGATTTGCAAGAGTTATTCTTTCTTCTGATCCCGGCGCGCTGGTGTTATTGCCCGTGTTAACAGCGGAGCCTACGTAGTCAAGCTCCTCGAAGACGTATACTTCGTTTTACCCTCTCTTATCGCTAAACCCATTTTTGCCGCTATTACTGTCTCAATTCTCTGTGTTCTTCCCATTATATATCAATGTCATCAGCGTACGCGAGAAGTTGAACAGACTTTTGAAAGATAGTGCCTCTGGAGTTGACGGTGGAGTTTTGCACAGTTAAAGAAATCGCATGACAGCGCATCGTCTTGTCTGAATTGGTGCAGCGTGAGTTCTTCATCGTCATTTAGCACAAGCGAACGAGCTTGGCGGGGGTGCCAAAACTAGACATAGTTTTATACAGTTCGTCTCTGTAGATGCTGCCATACGCTGCCTTAAAATCCATGAAAAGGTAATGGGTATCGATTTGAAGTTCATAGGTTTTTTTTACGATCTGCCGCTAAGTGAAAATTTTGTCGATGGTTGACTTTCCTGGTCTGAAGCTACATTGATAAGGACCAGTCAGATTGTTGACGAAAGGCTTCAGACGTTCACATATTACGGCGGAGAGGATCGTGTAGGCGATGTTAAATACGCTGATTCTTATGTAATTGGTGCAGTTTAGAGGATCTCCCTTTTTCAGGATCGGGCAAACAATGCTGAGGTTCCATTCATCGGGCAAGCATTCTTCCAACCATGTGCATGCTCTTTTCTAGATCGTCGCCTGCTGCTTTGAACAGCTCGGCAGCTAGATCATCTGCTCCAGCGGCCTTGTTGGATTTCAGCCGTGATATTGTCGTTTTCACTTCTTCTAGGTCCGGTTCACGGAATTGTTGGCTTCCATCGTGTCTGATGAAAGGCTCCTGCCTGACGACGACGGGATTTTGTTCGTCGTCGTCATTATACAGTCTACAGAAGAGGTCTTTCCAAATCCCCAAAACTTTACTGTAACTTAATTTATTTCGAACAGTTAACTGCATTTGGTTGAACTTTATACAGGTAGAGTTTTTTATTCTCATAAGCTTCATGTCTCTTCATTTTTTCTTCATGGTGATAAATTTTGTTTTTGTCTCCAAAAATAATCGAAACTTCGTTTCAAGAAACATGTTATAAAAATTTGGGGAGCGTGGGCCAAAAAGTATACATGGTTCATTTTGTTGGTTACATTTTTACTGTTCAATACTTTGTGCGTGGAAAAATTGATAGAGTATGATCATGTTGACACAGACACAAAATTACGTCAAAAACGATAAACACTTGCTTACAAAAGTCTCCGTACACCTTTTCATTCACAAATCTTTTTTAATAATGTGCATCAGATTACTTTTAAAGAAACAGCTATGCATGTAAGTTTGTCTCTATGTATCGAGTTTTACGTCGTATAATTTTTTTTTCTTTTACAACTGAAAAATCGAAGTGTTGTACGTAGACTTTTGTTAGTAAGTGTAGCTGTTCAGTTATACAAACAATGTACATCAGCATCATTTTAACACACCCAAATTCTTACCCGTTCTTCCCCTACACCTTGAAAAGTAATCAATTCACTGAGAAGACCAAAACAAACTCAGAGCAAGCATTAAAATTCTGAAAGCGAAAGTTACCCCTCCAAGCGCCCACTACCGCAGAGGCGCCAACGAGGTTGTCATCAGTCGTTCTATACCCGTCTGATCATTGTTACACCTCGCAGCACTACATATAGCTAAATCAATATCCCATGACTACCAGACAAGACTCTTAAGAAATCTGTTGAATAGCAGCTTGTAATCGTCACCATAAAGCTCATTGATGAAGCCCGCACCTGTCTGTCAACTTACACAAAAAATAAAAAGCACGACCATCCAAGAGATAACCTTAAGCTCGGTTCAAGATAGGTGTACTCAGTTCCAAACAATCTGCACTCAGTTGTTTTGTTACCTATTGCTGGTGATAATGTTTGTTTGTCTGTTTTGGTAGTCGTGATATCTTCACTGGCTTAACACCTCGATCTTTGTTGTTTGTCTTGAGTGTTTCTAGTGACCTAATAATACATTTTAATTGTTTTTGGATTATTTAATTTTTAGTCAAGTGATTTTTTGGACCATGAAGAGCAATCTACTGCTTTTGGTGTTGTTATTTGTAACCATTGTTGTGACCTCATCAAATGCCAAAGCTATTCTAAAACGAGGTAACAGTTCCTCTTATTTTTTTTATTGTGATGACGTTGAAAACGAGTCTTCTCTATCTGATGTTTATGATATTTTGCTTCTAGAATCGGACAAGTGTCGTCAAGGTATGCAAGCTGGCAGGTGTTTCGGGTACATACCGAGCTTTGCTTACGATGCCATCACTGGCAAGTGCAAGGAATTCATCTATGGCGGATGTGGGGGCAATGAAAATCGCTTCGACACAATCAGGGAGTGTGAAAAAACATGTAGGGGTATTTAATGATTATTTCCAATAATGTGTGCATTCAATAAATTGTAATTATCGTCTGTTACTGTCTGATTTTATTTTTGTATTGGAAGTTTATTGCTCCAAAGATTGTGATTTTGAAAAATCGTTTTTTGAGCCAATAGAATGACTTTGATAAGACAATGTCATGTGACAGAAGACCCAAAATTGCAGCCTTAAAAAGACGGTTTGGAGATATTTCTTTGCATTTTCAAATTCTTGATTGACCGTAAAAGAGGTTTGATTTTTTCGAGCAAATGGATTTCTCAAAAATAATATTGTTGGTTGTTCTTCTTTTTGTTGGTTGTGTGAGCTCTTCGGAAATTCCAAGTAAGTACTATTTGGTGACTGTGATTTCCTTAAACATGTATTTTGTTTTTCTCAATTTAAAGAGGAATGCATCGGAATGGAACCGACCGCGATTGGAGTTTGTCGAAAATTATTCTTTGGATACTATTTTGACATAATTTCGAAGAAATGCAAGAAATACGAGACTGGTGGGTGTTACTTGAAGACCGGAAATGCCCACAGTTTTCCAAATATTGAAGAATGCATTGAAAAATGCAAAACACCTATTGAAGCGGCTGCAAAGTAGTTTCTGTGTTAGAATTAGAGCCTTCTGATATTATCAGCGAATAAAGATACAATTTTTATAAGAGCCGATTTTTCAATCATCGAACAAAAATAAAAATAACAAACTGGCAAATAAACTTATCTGAGTATTCATCGGGCGAATAAATAAAAGCGTTTTTCTTCAGATAAGGTCTATCTGACGATTGAAAAATCCAATATTTTGTTATTTGTCGAATAAACACTATCTGCTTGTTTATCTGACGATTGAAAAATCGGCTCTAAGTCAAATTAGCACATATTGCTTGTTTAAGCAATTTTAAAATGTGCCAAATGGAAGTATGTAAATTATTTCTAACTGCTAGATGAGTGATGTTTATTGTTTACATTTCTACGTTCAACAAAATTGTGTTATTCGAAAGAACTTTATCATTTTAGAATTAATGTATGAACGTGCATGTGTGTGCTTCATATTTAGTTAGAGAGAGAGTTGAAAATCGTTGACGGGTTTGAAATATTTTTAATTTATTGCTGTTCAAGTGTTCACAATTGGTTGGGTGTTATTAGATTAATTCTATCAGCTCGTTAATTAACAATATGCGTGTTTTATTGCTGGTGTTTTGCTTGTTTTTATTTGGATGTCAAATAAAACGTTCCGCATGTGCATCAACACCAGGTTTGTAGAGACACATTTTCTTATACGTATCCTTTTGAATAATATTCTTTTCTAGATCCAAAATGTTCGTTGCCAATGGAAACTGGACCTTGTCGAATGAAATTGCCGAGATTCTATTACAATCCGCTGACAAAATCGTGTGAATCCTTTCTTTACGGTGGCTGCAGGGGTAACGACAATCGATTTGGAATTATTAGTGCTTGTGAAGCGGCTTGTAAGCCTTTGAAGAAATAAATTTTCAAGTGTCTATTTTGGTTCAAAGTTTCTTTTTTTGTCCACTCTTTTAAGTTATTTGTTGGACACTAAGCCCAACTCAAACCCTTATACATTAGAAACGAAAATAGCTCACATTAAGCCTATACCTATATTCACTCCACGGCAGACCTTGGAGAAGATTCAGGAACTTCAAATCGATACCTTCCACCTTTTCATCGATTTGGCTAGTTTTGGCAGAAAAACTTGTGAAAAACTCGTTCGTCTGTGATGACAATGGAAAACTCACGCTGTTCCATCATAGTCGGAATAAACCTAACGGACGCATTTGATGTCAAAAAAAGTTTTAGACAAGGCGATGCGCTGTCATGCGATTTCTTCAACATCATTCTTGAAAAAGTTGTGAAAAACTCCAACGTCAACACCAGAGGCACAATCTTTCAAGGGTCCGTCCAGCTACTATTGACATAATTCGTGAGTCTTGAGACAGAGCCCAGGAGGTTAATGCTGTCAACAAGAAGAGAAGAGATAGACAGATTTAACTTCGAGGTAGTTAGGGACTTCGTCTACCTATAGGATCCGCTATTAACTCAGACAACAACACCAGTTCTTCAGGCCCGTAGCCAGAGTTGAATTCAAAGTAGGGCAACAGTCATACCAGGTAGGGCATTGGTAAATTTTCTATTTGATCTCATGTTCGTTAGGTTCACAATGGTTAAATGAAAAAACATTAACGTTTTCAGGTTAACATATTTCAAGATAGTGCCTCTGGTGTTGACGGTAGAAATTTGCATTCTCTCAGTGTCAATCACGATGTTTAAGAAATCGCATGATAGTTCATTGCTTTGGCTGAGTCCCTTTTTGACATCGAATGATTCCGAAAGCTCGTTGCCAAATTTTATGGAACAGCGTGAGTTCTCCATAGTCATTATGGACAAGAAAACGACCTTAGCAGGGATGCCATAACTAGACATAGCTTTATACAGTTCGTCTCTACATATATGTGAAATAAAAAAATGCTTTAAAAGCTGCAATGTTTGAGTCTGTACAAAAAGCTCTAAGAAATTTAGGAAATCCATTCCACACCTAAGCGTTGAACAGTTAATAGAATTAGAAACCGCTAGCGTGTTTCTGTTCTCTAAGAAAATATTAATAAAACTTGCTTTTTTCATTATACAATTTTAAACAATTCTTGTTTTTATTTTTAACGATTCTGTTCAGTCTATCTACTTGATATCTAAAAGAATGGGCTAAAAAAAACTGGACCAACAAATCTTTCGGCAACATCCGGAATCAAAATCTGCAAGCTTTTCTGAGTTCAAAACCATTCACGAATGCGGTCCTCATATTTTGCACACCCAACTCCCCATAGCGCTTGCACTAATACATATACAAAATAAAAACAAGTTCATACGAAAAGTGATAAAATATTAGAATTTCTTAAAATACATACTTGAATTTTCCGATTGTTTTTTTTTTGTTTTATTAAACACTCGAAGGACTTCTATGAGATTAATTTATTAAGTTCTTATTTTTCAAACGCTAGAAATACAAGGTTAGCCATTCTCTCATGTCCCATTGACATCGTTTGAGGCCTATTGATTTCAGTTAGAGTTGAAAATTTGAATTCACATACTGGTCTCCTACATCCTAAAGTCGCTACAGACGCAAACAGTTCGTAACTATCCTTAAACACTTCTGGTGCCTGTACATTACCCTGCTGTATAAGATCTGCATTTGGTTTTCGGATTTATCTTCGAGTTTACTGAAATAATTTTTGACCACAGTAGCCTATTCCCTTATTGGAATTGTTAGACCTGAAAAGTTAGTTGATATTTTGCATTTTTTCGATATGAACGAACTTAAATCCCTGTACTGAAGCTAAACTAAAAGAATAATGTGTTTATGTTAAGTTATGTTTACCTATAAGACGAAAAATTGGATCGTATAAGTTGAACATAATATGATTCATTTATAATTCGTTCAATTTGATGAATGAGTTGCATTTTCAAAATGTAGGTACATTATTATCGGTTTAGATTTTTTGTTAAATATTATAGAGGATCAATCTTAAAGTATATGCGCTCAAATTATAAGCTTTGAATGAAATATAAACGTCAAATTTCGTCTTAAAACTCTCATAATTAAATCGAAAAGTTTAAAGAGAATGAACTAAATACTCTCTAGTAACTTTAACGATGGTATTTTTAAGATTTTCAATGAAATTTATATGACCGTTTCTTAGAAAGGATAAGCACGACACGAAGATCATCTTGAAATTTATATACCTTAAATTTTCATTCCTAAACACACATGAAAGTTTTGAAGGTAGGGCATTTACAAGGCAAGCTTGAAAAATGTTGGAAGGTAGGACATTTTCATAAGAAGTGAATTTTTAAAGGTAGGGCATTTTTAGGCAGGAGGGTATATAAAGCTGGATAATTTTTGAATGTATACGGCTGTTTTGTAAGCATTTGTAAGCAGGACAGTTTTGGAAGTAGAGCATTTTTTAATTTCTCAATTTCTGAAGGTAGGGCATTTTAAATTTAAGGTAGGGCATTGCCCTACTTTGCCCCCCCCCCCCCCCCCCCCTGGCTACGGCCATGCAGTTCTTGCCAATCGCTGCTTCTTTGGACTTAGAAGGCAATTGAGTAGTAAAGTCCTCTCTCGAGCAGCTAAAGTGTGACTGTACGAAACTCTCATCATCCTGATCCTAATGTATGGTGCAGAGACATGGACCATGACAACATCGGATAAAAACACTTTGGGCTTTTGAGAGAAAAATTCTTCAAGTGAGTTTTGGTCCAGTCTGCATTAATGGAGGACGAAGATTCAATCAAGAACTGTACGAGCTGTTCAGCGACACAGGTCCAACGACTTAAGTGGCTGCGTCACGTAGAGCGAATGGAAAACAATGCTCCGGCCCGTAGAGTCTTCGAATTCAACCCGGAAGGGCGTCGCAGAATAGGAAGACCGCGACTCACACACACACACAGGTGGTAGAGGACCTGAACCAACTTGGCGTGCAAAACTGGAGACAGCTAGCTAGGGACCGAGCTTCCTGTATAGACGCTTATTGGATGAGGCCCTGGTCCGACCTGGACTGTAGCGTCACCATAAGTAAATAAGTAAGGCTATATACCGTCCAATATTTTCTTTATTTTATTAATTTATATTAATATTATTAAGTGTGTGTTTACAGGTAGGTGCAAGATATTACGGTTTTTATTGTAACCCTAACAACAAATTATAAACAATATTATAAGCAATTGACGAATATTTATTGAGTTTAAAATATAAACAAACACCTTAATATGAAACAGAATAGGTACGAGATGTCTTCGGTTTTCTCCGGGAAACGAGGAGAACTTCAAGTTGTTCATTACACTTCTAGTTCTAATTCATGCAAGCTGTTTGACATTCATCCAAGGTCCTAAAGCGGTTGTCATTTCCATAGCAGCCGCCATAGTAGAATAAAATGCATTGTCCTGTTTCTGAGTTGTATGTCCATCTCGGAATTGAAGCCTTGCATGAAATTCTTCCATTGCTGTTGCGCGAGTGTTGCTGAAAACAGGCTTCTATAAATGCACAATGACACCATTGTTAGACACCAATTCTTAAAACGTAAATAAGAAAGATTACTCCAACGACCTTACCTAGTTTTTCAGCTCCCGTAGTCAGAAATATGTTGGTAATGAGAATAACCAAAATTACCATAAAGTATAAGACCTTCATTATGTTGGCTTGCTTAAATGTCGACTGAGTGTGTTGGCTCCTTTGAAACAATTGAAGAGGGAAAGAACTTTGTTTGTATTTAATTTGCTTGCAATAGAGTTGCCATTTAACATTTTTTTCTTTTCCTCGCCACAGGTGATAGTTTATAAAATTATCTAATCTTTTAAACACAAACACAATAAGAACTCATATATAGCTGCATATGTATTCGAAAGCCCATCATTTAAGTCAACCAACGCCTTTAGGATTTCGAAATTTCTTGGCATTATTCGGAAACACTTTTTCAATCAGATAAAAACAAATAATCAAAACAAAACTGAGTTAATCGCAATTGCGTTGATAGTCATGTGTCTGGAAAGGTCAAGTTAACAGCTTCCGAAATAAAATAATCAATTGTTCTGTTCACATCACATTTTATTTTTCCTTATTAATTTTTCTTATCTCTAAAAGCTTGGAATGTCAAAATATGAACACAATGTATATTGGTTATTTAGACATTTATAGGAGTATTCTGATATTCTGATTTTAAAGCTCCGGTTATATTGTTTCTTATTTCTTTTAATTTTTTTTTAAACAAAACAGGATTCAATATTCTTATGGAGCAGATGTAACAGGAGTCTTGCAAGTTGCCTCACATTCTTCTATAGTTGCGAATCGGTTATCGTTTCCATTGCAGCCATAGTAAAAGAATCTCTTGCACTCATCGTCTTGGGCATTATAAGTCCATCTTCTAAATAAAGCCCTGCAAAGAGCTTCCTCTTCGTCGCCATTATACGAATGGGGTTGCAAGCAGGCCGCTGATATAATATCCAAAAAATTAAGGAAATCAGTTTAATTCAAAGTTTCTATTAAAGAGATTTTTATGTAGTATGTGTGTACCTGGTTTTTCCGCAGCTGCTATGCATACCAAAATACTGATGACAGCGATTAAAATTATTCCGAAAAATGCTTTCATAGCTTTGCTTGCTTCAAAAAAACTTCTACTCTCTAAGAAGCTCGGGGAAGAATTGATTTAGGTTTCAGAAACACAGCCATGATTATGAATCATGATTGCCATTATAGAGAAAAATAGTTCCGTCCGGTTGCAAGAAACAAATATACATCCCATATTCATTGCGAATACATATGAATGTATGAGTTTGTGCACAGATTTCCTTTCAGATAAGCTCTTAAATTTGTTTATGAATCAGTTCACTTAAAGCTCATTTAGTTCTAATTTTGCATCAAACTGAGTTTTAATGGTAGAACTGCTAGGACAGAATGGCGGTTACTTTCTTAAATTTTGGGGAGTCTAATTTCTAACCAGACAGACAAATATCGAACTTTGTTAAGAAAAGACATAGAATTTTGGACAAACCTAAATTACATCTTGTGAAATTAAATTTATTTCTCTTGGACTTCGTCTAAAAGTCTTCAAATTTTGAAAAGATAAAAGTCAATTTTATTCTCATTTTCTATCAGCTGTTTTGATGTACCTAAGGACTTCTGCAAGTTGCTTCACATGCTTCTTTGGTTTTGAATCTGTTGTCGTTTCCGTCACAACCGCCATAGATGAACTTAATGCATTCGTCTGCTTCTAAATTGTATGTCCAGCTTCGGAACAAACCTCTGCATTCCGTATCATCATCACCGTTTGAAGAATGACGTTGTAGGCAAGCAGCTAAGAATTTTTGAAAGAGATCAATCAAATTCGTAAAATATTAGTTCAAGAAATTCTTTGGCACCTGGTTTTTCAGCTGAAATCAGGACAAAAAGACTGAGGAAAACAAAAATTAATCCAACAATTGCTTTCATGTTTGTTTATAAGAATAATGTATCGAGGGACGCTTAAGCTTTCTGCTTCCGATCTCTTAGAAGATGGACAAACTATTGACTTGTCTTGTACCCATTCTGCTCAAAAATAGTTTCATGGCTTAACTTTCACTCAAGGAAAAACCAGGTGCGTGTCCGAAACATATTCTCATCTTCATCAATATTATTCGTCTAAGAAGAAAGCAGTTAATAACACTCTCTATAGATGGAATTGTCTACAAAAAAAAAAATCATTTTGTCTTACGATTAAATAAAGGGGACCGAGAACCCCACTCTGTGCTTAGCCTCTCTTCGATTGTCATTGTGGACCGCTCCTGCTCCCGAGAGATAAGAGTTTCGTCGACATATTCATACATTTGAATTTTTGAATATTTGATTTAAGGGAAACAATCATTAAACCAAATTTATTACTGTTCCTTTTTGTCGCAAATATGCGGACATTGATAAGAACAACCTTAACCTTGAACGTGGAATTGCATTATTAGTGAACTACGAACTCTTAAAAACTCTTATATACCAGCAAACATTTATTTAAACTTTTAATAGAGATTAAAGAAAATATAAATAAAATTCATCTCCTATAGAAAGCGTTTACGTATTCGTCAACACTCAAGATCCTTACATTTTTTCCATGTTGTTCAATGTTAGGTCTTAGGTATTGGTTTTTATCAAATATGAACTTCCTTGACAAAGAAGCATCGGTAACGCTGAATTCACGAGTGTTCAAACTGGTGACGTGAAATAACGCCCAACGAAATAAAACCGAATTTGAAATTCGGCCTTATTTCCATTTCAAAAATGAAACTACCCCAATTTGGCTTTAATTCTTAGGTCAGTTGGAAATTGCGCAAAAAAAAATTGGAAATAAGGCCAAAGTTTTCAAAACAAGTTTTTCAGCTTTTTTGCAATCTTAAAAAAGAATTCAAGCCGAATAATTCTTTGAAAAAACAGCTGAATTCTTTGTAAAAAAATTTTGTACACCCAAGGGCATATGGCCAAATGACACCTTTAAATCATTTTTTTTTCTCCTAAAAAAAAGAACTTCAAATATTCTTTTTTAAGTGAAAAAAGATTCCTATATAACGAAGAAATGATTATTAAAAAAAGAATTTAAACTAAACAAACGTTCATGTAATCAACATTAATGAAGTAAATATAAGTACATTAACATGTATTTCAACTCTAAACACATTTGATATAGAATTGCGTTGTTATTTTTACATGATTTTTATCTATTGAAAAAATTATGAATTCCAAAGAAAGATTTTAAATTATTAACTTGATATAAAATTTAAATTAAGAGAAAAATAATCGTCATTCGCGCAGCGGAAAATTTTTTTTGCCCCAGAGAGAATCAATTTGGGGTGTGAAAATAAAAAATTCGCGCGAATTTTTTATTTTCACACCCCAAATTGATTCTCTCTTAGGCAAAAAAAATTTTCACACCCAAATTGATTCTCTCTTAGGCAAAAAAAATTTTCCGCTGCGCGAATTTTTTTTCACACCCCAAATTGTTTCTCTCTAGGGCAAAACATTTTTTTTCGCTCGGTACGTCTTGCGCGAGTGACAATTATCTTTCTCTCAATTCAAATTTTTTATCAAGTACCTTAATAAATTAAAGTATATTCTTGCAAATTCAAAATGTTTTCTATATTGACCATTTATTCCAAAAAGTAGCAAGTAAATATGGCCACCTGACTCTAACAATGTTAAGTATTGCCATCATATGGTAGATTGACACTTTAGAAAAGTTAAAAATGGCCACATATATGGAAATATATGGAAACACATAAGTAAACAAGGTTTTTCAATTGACATACATTGCATATGAAATTATTGTTCCTACGTAACAAAAGAAAGAGGATGTAGATTTATGAAACAAAACTTTGCAAGCTCCAGATCAGATGTCAAGGGGAAAAAAGCTACCAAGCCATTGCAAAGGGGCCAATTTGGCGAATCAAAAAATTCGCGCGAGTTCTTTTATAAGCAAAAAAAGTTTAAGTGTTGACAAATATTTTACCACTAGTTTATATAAAATTAAAAACGAAATAAGACCAAATGGCCTAATTTCGTTTTAGCAAATGAAATAAAGCCAAATTTCAAATTTGGTTTTATTTCGTTTTCGAAAACGAAATAAGACCAAATTTTCGAATTTTGGTCTTATTTCGTTGGGCGTTATTTCACGTCACCGTTCAAACTCTTGTTTCAGTTGTAAAATATTAATTTTAAGGGCTTTCAATAGGTTTTTAAGAGTAAGGTTATAAGAATCCACCCCTGGATATCAAAAATTGTATTCAGCATATACGTGTTAAAATTGAATATTTTCCCCCAACAGGCTTATCATTTTTTTTTATCAGAATGCTCGATCTTACGTCCACATTATTGTTGATCCCTAGAGTCCCTAGAACGATGAAGGTTATCAAATGAACAAAAATCGTTGTTATACTTGCAACATCGTAGCTTCTTTCTCATCTCATTTCAAATTGTGATACGGTGACAATATGAAGCTGATATATTTGTTAATTTTGGTGACAGTAATTTTGTCTGTTTTAGTAGAAGCCAAAAAATCTAGTTCTGGTGAGTTTAGATTTTTTTTCTTCTTTCTTAGAACGAAATATTACAAAAAAAAAAAAATACAAATGCTGTATTTTTGTTTTTGTTTAAGCTTCAGCATGTGCTCGTCTTTACACTTTTGATGGCAAAAAAACTTGCAGGGGTAGTGATACCAGGAAGAAAAGTTATTCGAAGTCTTCCAAATCCAAAACTGATAAAGTTCGTCCTCGAAATAAAGTAAGGAAGATGCGGAAACCAAAAAATAGAATAAAAAACAAAGTAAAGGTCGAATCGGACGTTCATGTGGAGACGAATGTGTGATGTACGTACTTATTTTACAAAATAATAAAAATGTAGTTTAAGAAATAAAAACAATGCTTTCATGCATTTCTTCTGAAATGAACATTAATAAAAAACTTTGTTTTATTTTAAATTCATATGCGTAAAAGAAATTAAATGGAAGGTACACGAAAACAAAGCCTTCTATCAGCAGCTGGGTTTTGTCCTTAGGTTATTGCAATCTCATAATCTCATTGAAAGAATAACTTCATGTGCAAATATCGCGGCAACCAGGACTCCGAATTGAGTTTGGCTTTCAAGAATGAGGTCAAGATAATGAGAACTATGAAATATGTAGAATTGAGCGAAATAGATTTCGTCACGATTTTCGAAAAAAAATCATGGGTGTAACCCCTTGCCAAAATTTTGGACAGAAAAAAAAATTCTTTCAAAACCCATCGAATGATACATCAAAAGAAAGGTCTGGTCGAACTCTATTCATCGAAATGAATTTGAAGGTCTGGTAGCCGAGATATTGGTTAAACTGTTAACTATAAAAAGAAAAACTCGAGTGATACATCAAATTAAGGTTCTACGGAGTTCAATTTGTCTTTGGCGGGCTTTGTAGCTGAAATATTGTCGAAAATATTTCTTATAGGTGGGGAGCCCCATATAAGAAATTCCCGTCATCGCGCCCACGAAAATTTTTAATGAGGAATAAAAGATAAAGTTAAGACAAATAAGATTCGCTTGGTCGGCGTAAATTTAGTTAGCCGGAAAGGCCGCGCATACTTGTTGCAATTTGGTGAATGACTGAAATGTCTCCATCATCACGGATTCTATTTCAGTTTCTTTCATTACACGCGTCCTTATGCTAGATGTAGAAATACCTTGGTTTGCTTGCTTTCAAGCTGCCGAAAGTACCGCGCAAACAAGGTTTTATTATGACCTAAAGTACTGTATTTTTATTACAAACTACAGTAGTTTCGTTTATAAAAAATCTGGCTTGCGCAATACTTTCGGAGACATTTCACCACATTGCAACAGGTATGCGCGGCCTTTCCGGCTAACTCAATTCACACCGACCAAGCGAATCTTATTCGTCTTGGCTTTAACTTTTATTCCTCATTAAAAATTTTAGTGGGCGCGATGACGGGAATTTCTTGTATGGGGGCTCCTGGGCTATTACGCATAAACATTTTTTATCATGAGGCCTAAATATCATGAACAAAGATTAACTTATCTTGAAGATTTAGGTAGGTATGTATTTGTTTGAAAATTGCCTTAGTGCATACCTGTTGTTGTCTTGAGCATAATAAACAGATTTAATTTTTTTTTTTTTTTTTAAATAAATAAATATTTGTGCTTATTCAAATGGAGCAACAAACATTTTAAATTTTGAATTTGCACTTGCTCTCATGGTTTTGTATTAAAGCCGGAATATTTTATCTATTTTCGATTCAGTCTTGGCAAGACACTAAACCGTATAGTACGATGAAGTTTTCTCTCGCCCTGTTTCTGACTTTTGTCAGTTTCTTTGCCTCAACTATGGCTCATGTAAGAGGTAGGTGAAATGATTTGTCTGAGACAACTCTGTAGTTTAGTGCTGTTTTTCACCGTGGTTCCGGTATTTAACTGAATAAAATTTCATCTTTTTTCTTGTATCTACGCATGATATCTGTTTATTGCTACATTCTTCCAATGGAAACGGTACCTTTGCGTGCATGGAAAATATGAAAGGATGGACTTTTGACGCCGTGAATTCAATATGCAAACCCTTCATTTTCAGCGGATATGGTGGAAACAGATTTACAAGTTTTGAAGAATGTCAGAGAATATGTAAATCAAATTAAAACAATAAAATTACTCCGTCAAAGTTTTTACCGCATGTTAATGGTGTACCACAAGGTTACTATACTAGATCCACTTTTGTTTTCTACTTATGTAGATAAATGAACTTCCATCTTCATTAGTAAATTGTAGCTCTCATTTGTATGCTGATGACGTTCAGCTGTATTTCAGCTGTCCACTTGGCCTTATCGAACATGGAGCTTTCTGCGTCAATGAAGACCTGAAGAGAGTTAGAAATTGGTCTTTGTCAAACGGACTAATTTTGAACCCAAAAAAATCCAAATGTGTTGTCATTTATAGAAAATCTCTTGACCTTTCTTATTTTCCACCGATTGTTTTGAGCAATGCTCCAATGGAATGTGTGATAACAGCGAAAAATCTTGGTGTAACTTTTAACCGTTTTTGACCTGGGATGATCATATCAATGGACTCGTTGGCAAGGTCTACGGAGTACTCTCTACATCTCCAAAAACGCTTTTGGTTCTCGCTAAAACCTTGGTAATTTGCGTTGGTATGATAGAATTTCTAGTTTTGCTTCGCATTATTGGGCATACCTTTCGAAAAATATTTAGAATTTCGTAGTTTGATTTTGCTTTCTGACATTCTTCTCACACACCAACCACAATATTGTTATGAAAGAGTAAGAACTGGGTCTTCAAACAGATCTCATCTGTTGATTATCCCTCCTAACGCGTATTTAACATCGGAACGTCATGTCATAGAGATTAAATAGAGAACATATTTTTTTTACTTTACACTACAACGTCCCTCACATCGTCATCTCAGCAATTCCCGTCTTAAGCAATGAATATTCATATGGAATTGGAGCCAAAACAATTGGCTCTTTCAATTTCTTCACGAAATGAGACTTCTTTGTTACATAAACACCCTTAGCCCTAGCTTCCTTCAACAGACGTTTGTTCTCCTTGACACGGCGCAAGAAATCCTGACGGCACTTGGAGTGATGGACATGTTCAATACGAACATTGATACGTTTTGGAATGATGCGTCCACGCTCTCGTTTGTTTACAATCACACCAACGGCATGAGGAGTCACATTGTACACACGTCCAGGCTTTCCGTGATAGACTTTGTAGGGCATTCCCTGTTGGACAGCACCATGTTCCTTGATGTCTACGATATCGCCATTTTTTAAGACACGCATGTATGTCGATAGTGGGATGACACCGCGCTTGCGGAAGGGACGCGAGATGAGATGAGATGAGATAGTGTTTTTTTTTTTTAATAAATTCGTATAATTCCTATTTCGTGAAGCATGTTCCCTAATGAATGAAAGCAACTGAGTAAGTCCATTGCGTTAGTATAACCCGAAATATTTTGCCATTCATAGAAAGAAGAATTATTATATCAATTCTGATGACACTTCGTCATAATTTTGTCTTGTTAACAAATTAAGGTAGGTACTTTTTTAAGGTATTTTTTTCTGTTTTACGACAGTTCCGTTGCAAACATCAACAATTCACTGCAAACGCAAACATATCAAGTAAACATTTAAATTAGCACCCTTATCTCTTGTCTAAAATAAAAAAGATGACTTCAGTCAACCAAAACCTTAAAAGCTCGAAAATAGCATCTGAGCTCTAAACTCATTGCCCCATTATCTTGGAATGGAAACTTAATTTGTAGTCTTTATATGCATTAGCCTTTTGAAAGCGACTTTAGTTTCAAATCAACTTCCGCCGGTTGCAAACGATTGTCAAACCATTTCAACATGAAGTTCTTATTTGCACTTATTCTGGCTTTCTTGAGCTGTTTGTATTTCACTTCCGCAGAAAAATCTGGTAAGCTGTAATTTTGAAACTTTGCATTTCTGAATTTGTACATTTTTGAGTTTCTTAAAATTACAGCTGCATGCTTAGAGCGTCATTCCTCTAATGGAGATGGTAGAATGGCTTGCATGGCATATTTCCCCTCGTGGTCGTACGATTCTGAAAATGACAAATGCGTCGAGTTCGTCTACGGTGGATGCAGAGGAAATTCGAACCGTTTTTCATCTCGGGAAGAATGTGAAAACCAATGTAGAAACTAGAAATTGTTTGAATAAAAATGTATATCCGTGAGAATTAAGTTCTTTTAATTGTTTATTTTCGAAGAGTTTTTCTTACACAATTATTCGTTTAACTATTGTTGTTATTGTTTTAATCGTAATAACATAATCTACTCGTTCTTATTGATAAATACTTTTTTTCCTAATTCATTATTTATATTTTTTTTGTACAAGACTTAACTGCTACATTTTTATTTTCTATTTTTGTTGCAATTAAATAAAGAAATTAAGTCAAGGGTTGGTGACGTTTTCCCCAAGCCAAAATCCCCAAACGAAAATCCCCAAACCCAAAATCCCCAAACTGAAATCTCCAGCAGCGAAATCTCCAAAGAGAGAATCCCCATGGACAAAATCTCCATGCCAAAATCTCCAAAACAAATATGTTCAAGTAGTGAATCATGCGATTAAATCGCGCGATTTAATCGCATGATTCACTACTTGAACATATTTGTTTTGGAGATATTATTGTATTCAGTTAAGGTTGTTTAAGAAATAAACGTGTAATTCATTTTAAATGACAAACTGTCATGTCATAACAGTGTCATGCACATGTCGTGAGAGGAACGGTGTAAGTAGACGTACCTGAATATTGGAGATTTGGAGATTTCAAGGACATTTTGGCAAAAAGTATTTTTTCTTTGGGGATTTTTTCCGTGGGGATTTTGTCGTGGAGATTTTGGCAAGTTGGATTTTTTTTTTTTGGAGATTTTGTCCCCATGGTGATTTTGTCTTTTGGGGATTTCGTACCACTCCCTTAAGTCAAACTAGAGGAATGTTAACTGCATGAAAATAATGGTGTTTGAAATTAATGTGCATACAGATAGGCGGTAACACAAATTTTCACTACTTTTTTTATAATTTTAATTATTTACCTAGTTATTCAGTTGTAAGCATTAAATATCAATTTTGGTTAAAGATAAAAAATTAAAATGGCTAGTAAAATAAAACAGAAGTAATAAAATCGCAAAGTGAATTAAATTGTATGCAAAAATTATTATTTTCAAAAAAATATCTTATTCAAAAAACCTTAACTAAAATTGCTCAAAGATTTATGCACGTTTTGCTTGCTAAGACGTGACTATCCTTTTTTTCTTAAAATTATTTTATAAGTTATTTACAATTTAATGCATTTTACATTGCAAAATTAAAGACAAAATCCTATTCAACATTTTCGCTTACAGCATTGTTTTGCTGATGATTAAGTGAATGCACTGACGTTTGCTGTTGCTGCTGCTGCTGTTGCTGTTGCTGCTGATGGTGCTGCTGGAGATGCTGTTGCTGAATGTCCGGGGCATTATTGTTATTTGTCATTCCGTTCATGGTCGTAGCAGTCATGTCTTGAGCCTCGTTCTTAATATTGTTATTAAGTGCATGATGCAAATTAAGCGGCGGAAGGTGTAATCTGGGGAAAGCCAATCCTGCAGCAGCAGCAGCATGCAACGATTGCAAGAGGGCAGCTGAGTGCTCCTGGGCCTTGCGACGCAGTTCGGCAACAGAACTGGAACGCGGGTCAGAGTGATTAGAAATTGGAGGTGAGCCTGGTGAGTTAGCTGATGAAACTGGTATCGAAGGGGGTTTTATCGGGCAACAAGAACAAAGTCCTGGAAAGGCTGAAAATAAACGAGGGACATATTAATTTCAAAAAAGGGTTGGTTCACATTTCATAAAAAAGATTGAAAAAGAAAGGTATTTTTCGAATGAATGGAAATATCATCACCCTACTCCCAGGTATAATGTGCCCATAAATCTCCAGTTACAGGTCGGCGGATGTGCACCTGATGTGCAGGACCGCAGCTTTTATTAACAATATAACGCTGTGTGTATTTGTATACAAAAACCCAACAGCCGCCACACCGATATGATGACAGAACGACTGCGAGCTGCGTGGTGCTGTCATGAAAAGTTAATTTCACTAAAAGCTATAGTGTCCCGCTTCTGATGCTGAAAGTTAAACTACTCTTCGGGGAAATTCCTTTAAAATTTGATAAAGCTTCACGTAATGAAATTTAATTACGGCAACAGAAGTTCTTTACGCGCCGCTCTGTGTACACTTTCGGTGGCCCAGAATGACGGCGGCATACCCGACCCGACCACCATCATGCTTGGGCATAAAGTATTAAACTTGTCACAGCAGCCGGGGTAAGTGTCAGGTGTGTTTCTCTGGTTTTCATAAAATGAAATGTAATATTCCGTAATGGAATGGAATCCTTGTTGTCGTTTTGGGTTCTTTGTCACTCTCACGTTCGATGCGATGATAAAATCAAACCACAAATAACAAAATATATATAGATAGACGTGAAGGTACACCACAGAGACGTTTCGTCGATGGTGCGCGGAGTATATCACTTGCAACATGATTGACAGCTGTCAAATCTCTAAATTCAGTAACTTGGATTTGGTGTAATCTGTCTTATGTCAGTTTGACGCGGAGACATACTACGAACGAACGAAGAAATTGGTTTTGTTGAACGGACGAATAAAATAAACACAAATTTGAATCGAAATTGATGAAAACTTACCTTTCAGCCCTGGAAACAGGGGCTGGGAGAACTGCGAGCTCAATGATGCCAAATGATGATGGGGTAGAAACAGCGGTTGATTGGACCGTTGAGCTCCCGAATCCAGGACCGGCCGAAATCCCCCATTACTGAAAATTCCAAAAATAATTCAATTAGTCCAATGTTAATTAATGTAAAACTTTTTCCAAATGCCGTCGTCGTGTGGTTTAATTATTGTGCTTGCTATATCAAACAACCAAATGCATGAAACAATTATTTACGCATAAGCAAGTTGAGTTGCTTTTGGTTCATTTTATCACAGTGGGGTATTTGGTTTTCAAAGTAGACACTTTCTGTTAATAGAAATATATTAATGTATTGAATGGGAAATGGGTACCATACCCCACTGTATGTCTGCTAAAGTCACATGATTGAGTTGGCAATTGTCGCGCATATTAAATTAAAATTAATTAATTTTCCAACTGGAAATTAATTAGCAAGCTCCGTGGCCCTCTCTCTCCACTCAATAATAATTTACCCAAAATATGAATTATTTAATTTTCTGAAATTGAAATGGATGGATGGCTTGACATTTAAGTTTTAAGTATTTGTGTCATGAATTTCATTTATGGATGTATATGATCTATCAAAGACAAATCATCAGAAATGCTGGCTGTTGTTGACTTCATAGAGATTTCGTTGCATGATTTAGGTTCTTTGGTACGTCAAATGAATGGTACAACGCGAAAACATACACGCACCGACAAAGGAGAAGAAAGTTTGTTTCAATTTGACATAATTGACATAGGCATTCCATGCGGGCTTAGATTACGTATGATGCATTCTCATCGTAATTATGATAAACCCTTTCCATCACATTGGTGTTGTTATTATGTGTGAATCACAAATGTCATATCTATACCCGCCGCGCGCCGCCACCATCGTCATAAATGCTGTCATCTGTATCAAAGCCACAAAGGCGTCGCCTGTGAATAAAGGAATGATTTGTGATGTGATGTGTGTTGTTATATGGCATCATCTTATTTGGATACAATTCAATTTTTCGCGCACAAGACACTCAATTAATTGTTAATTAAGAGTAATTGAAGTATGTTTTGTAATTGCATTAATAATGATTAAACACGCTTCAAGGAAATTCTTTCACATGCGATGTTCGATGCGACAGAAATGTTGCCCTTCAAGATTCGCAGTTCAGCACACTCACAGCAGTTGTTGTGCAAAGACAAATTGGTTTAAAAGATTGAACAAGATAAAATTCATCCAAATGCCAATTAAACTGACCATATTACATTACTTAGCCTCACTTGCGGTATACAACAAAAAACAAAACGAATGGAATTTTTGAAATGTTTTATTGATTGAGTTAAATGGAAATGTAGAGGCAGCCTTTTAGGCGAATGTAATATTTCTTCTGCGGTATGAACTATTGATTTTTTAGCTTCTCTAACTAAGTTAAAACAATTTGCTTCAAGAATTTGCTGTGTTTCCTTCAAAACAGAATGAAAAACAAGTTGAATGCAAACCGAAATAGTTTCAACATTCAATCTGAGCCTCATATGAACCAAGTCAACGACATAACTCACCTGCAAAAGCTTTTGGGGCTATAAAATAGAGTACATGATAATTAAGGGAATTTTCTAGCGACAATAAATGTCCGTAATTAAGCACTCATCCTTTTGCGTAATTTAATTTTGCATGCACATTTCTCCCCGAGGATGAGGCGGAGTTGATGAAAGCAACAACAACAAAAACTCTGAGACTGAGATCAACAATTATTGTAGACGGGGTGTCGTCGTCGTCGGTCGTCGTCTTCGTACAGTCATTGCAGTCGTTAGGCTCTTGTTAGTCAAATTTGTTGTTTGCTTTATTCCATTTGCAGCTCTCTAAGTCGCACTCTTGTTCGTCTATTACCCTTGCAGCAATTTTTGTTAATTAAGAAAAATCCTGAAAGAACACTACACACACAGCACCATATATGTACTTTGAGTGACGTTGTCATCCACATCGCCGATCCATCCTAAGACTCAAAACAACAGAAATAAGCCGTTGAAGGCATAAAGGTTACTCCCCTATGTTGTAGCCTACACAACTTAGGCAACTGACTTAGGAGCTCTCTGGAAAGGAACAAAAGGCTTGCATTGTTACAGAATTTTCTCACATTTGCAAAAATTAAAATCTTTATGATGGGGAAAGTCTCGTCGGATGTTGATGTTGTATTTGTAAGTCCAGCGCTCAAAAGTAAAACCACTTGCATCATTTAGCATCTCCAAGCCCGTTCGTTTTCATTTTCCGACCAAAAGGCAAGACATAGGGCAAACAAAACACTTTTAGGAATTATTCAGAAACCTTCTCTATTTTTTGTCGAGAGTTTTAGAGATGCAGCAAAAGTAAGAAAGTGTGGGGCGGCGGCGGCGTCATTCTTATATGGAGGAAGAGTTCTGTAGATTTGTGTAAGGTTTGACAAGCCTAAAAATCTGCAATTTTTCGGAAGTGAAAAACCCTCTTTGCTCTCTATGTTATGTACTATTATACAGTGCTGCCCCATAGGAACGGATTGATATGTAGTTGTACATAGGTACATCAAGTCAATGCAACGGTCAAAAATATTTTTTTTTCAGGGTCGATGTTGTTGTTATAAAAAACATTAGTTTTCTTAACAAACATAGGTACATACGTGCCCAAACTCCTTTAATTAAGCTTCAAAACACTGACAAAAAGTTCTTTGATTCCGAGTTCCACAGCTAAACGGACTTGTTATTTTTTTGCTTTGCATTCGCGGCTCTTACAATCTGTCGCGGATGTGGATTAACTTGATAAAGACGATGTCGGAAAAAATATGCAAACTCAAAAAAGCCATCATGTAAACCTCTAATAGGATTTTCATTTAATTTAGGGCTTTCAGGCGACACATCTCTATCGTCGTCGTTACTGTGGGCGGCAGAATTGTTGTCATCAAAACACAGTTATATCGTGGCAGAGCAAACAAACAAATAAAAAGAGGACACAAAATTCAAATCCGTGTCGTTCGTCTATTTGGCATTTGGCGTGCAGGAATATACAATTTTGTGTGCTGGTTTCCATTTTTTGTACTCTAAAATTTATTCATGTGAAAACGTAGTCGGTGTGGCAAAAGTCCTCCACTGTCGACCAAATCGTCTACATCAGGACATATTTGCATGGACCTATAGAGGCAGGTTGATAAAATTTTAATTTTTTTTGTGGTCGCGGTAGAGTTCCATGAAGTTCTCGTTTTTTTTGTTTTTCTGGTTTTTCAAAAACGCCTCCTCATACTGCCGCTCCTTATCCTTCATGAAATGTAATAATTTTTGAATTTTAAATATCCTACGGGCTTCCACTTAACTTTCGTTCCAACCACCAAATGCCAGAGAGACGCCCGCCCGCCATTCTAAGCAGAAGCACCGACCATCGGTCGTCTTTTTTCTCCAAGTACAAATGCTCCCCCCCCCCAAAAAAAAAAACTGTATGTAGCTGAAACTTGCTTTGTGAAGTCTACACACTGATGGCCTTGTTCTAGTCCGCACAAGTACTTTTAAAATTTAATATTCCAATGGAAATTATTATATTTCCCTCGAAAATTGCCTGACTAATAATGTAGCATCCCTGTGGAAGTGGGCGGAGGTGGAAGACGTACGACAGGAGCGGAAAGCACAGGGTGGCGGTAAAAATGAAAGAAATTTGCAATAAAAAGTTTTATTCTCATGCAAAATTGATGGAGCAGCAGTCATCATAATAGTACGAACGAACGCCAAGGATATCATCGCCCAACAAAAAACAGGGATGGCATCAGATTCAGAAGCAGTTGGGGCATTCTTTGCATTTTCCATGTTGACTTAAGTATGCAAGAGGGGCTTTGCCATTCGGTTGGGAGATGGTGGAATGACGGTAACGAAGACGCCATCCACCGAGAAGGGGGTTGAAATTGGAAAATTGCATTTTCATTTTACTCGGTGAAAAATTATAATCAAAAATGAAACCTAGTCTGCGCATTTCCATGAAGTTTCGCTGTATGGTGGTCGTGGTGTAGGGTTACTGTTTCCTCGTTTCGTGCACAGTTCGGAAGTAGGCGGGTTATGGAACAACAAGTCTAAAGCGTTCAGCTTTGCATTCGTTAATGCCAAATGCGAACTTGCAGAAAAAAGTTTTTGATGTTTTTTTTTCTGCAACACTCGCTCAAAAAATTCAAAACGAACGCGAACAACAAAAAAAACTCGAAAAAAGATTTTGAAAGTAGTAGGGAGCATGAATGGTGCTTGTTTTGTTGGTTGGAGCTTGCAGCAGTCTTTTTCTCGTTTCACTTAGAGTTTGTGCTGATTGAATTTTTAAATTTACATGAAAACGAATGGATGCGCGCAAAGCCGGAGACTGATCCTGTTTCTGATGATGATGAAGTCGGTAGTGCCGCATGCAGTGGAGTTTACGTGGGTCTGGGTATGGAAAGTGGAAAAGTTTGTGGTAGTTGCGATGATTGCAATGGAATTAATTAGTTTGGGATTTTATTACTTTTTAACTTGATGATTTCGCAATCAATTAAAACTTGATGGTTGGGATTAAGAAAAGTCGGTTTTGGATATTATTTTTTGTGTATTTTCCGTGTAGTATAAATGGGTGGAATCAATCAATTGGAAGAGATTTATTTATTATTGAATAAAGTTTATTATATAGAATTTTTAATGACCTTACTAGATCATATTTAACTTTAGTGGGAGACTGAACTTCTTCGCAAAATCACGTTGCCTATTCACAACAACTTAATCAATTATTTCCCTTATTTACAAATGAAAACTCCATTAGTAACATAAAAAATGTTCCTTTTTCTTCGCAAAACGAACCGAAGATCAAAATATGATGTTAATTATTTTATTTTGCTTATTAATTGTTTTATTAATTCGTACGAAACATGATTCCAAATGAATTAAACTCCCGATGACGATGACTCAAACACACACTCACCCATACATTCACAATGAAGCTCCGCATCGTTCATAAATGTCACTTTAATAAATTTCAATTAATTAACCCAATTAAATGAATAAATTCAAGAGAAATGCCGTTGTTATGAGTTTATATGAATATGTAAGCAACTAATTCATTTTGCCGATTAAACCAATTAAAAGAAGACACTTTCTGCTTAACTTTCTCATATATTGAATTTCTTAAACTGAACAAAAAATCTTTTTCAAAATGTACAGTACAAACCTATTACCAGGGATGTCGAATATATAATATAACTTTCATAGACTTTTTTCTTTCTACTACACTTCAACAGCTCATGAGCTTACAAGATATACTCATACTATTGACATTTTACTCCCCTTGTATTGAGGTTTGCAGCCCTGTATACTTCTTGATATAAGAACTTCAAAGCATGTACAAGTATGCAATGAATAAAGTATACATTCTTTATGAGCAGACTGATTCCATTTTCTTCCATCTTCTCCTCCGTTTTCTTTAACAGTCTTCGAACATGCGAATCCTTAAAATTATCGTTATGGAATTACCACCAAATTATGAACTTAACAAAATTTCTGCAAAAAAAAAAAAAAAAAACCAACACCAAGAGAACGCAGATTTTTGCTCGTTGCTTTTAGCTTGCAAAAGATCAAGTGAAGAGTTAAATTAATTTTAAATTACACAGAGATATCGTCATCATCATCATTTCGGTATGTTTGCCTGGCATTTCTCCGACAACATCATCATCGACATTTAAGGATAAATTAATTATTAAAATGTACAAAATCCTCGCTCCAAAGGTGAAAATCGTATTTGGAGTTGTGTACTTGCTTAAAAAAAGAAATGGGGGTGAGGGTGACACCAAGGTAAATATTAAGACTGAAAAGTTTGACGAAGTTAAATTTATAATTGCCTTTAGAATCTTTGACTTTGTTGCTAATTAAATCTTTATGTTAAATTTGTAAAAAAAATGGAAAAAGAGATTTTTAAAGCGACGAAAAGATGATATTCGACGTTGCGGGTGGCAAGAATTCGGATAGATGGAAAAAAGTCATTTGCGGTCGAAATTTTGTTGTTTGTCATCATTTTTGGTGATTTATTATCCCATCGGATGTCCGGTGCGTTACACTTCATAAAAATCACATATTGAACAGTAAAATATTCCGTTTTTCTTCCCCTTGATCATAATCAATCTTTACTTGGATTTGATTCATAAAAAACACGATTAAATTCCAAACACAACTGAATCGTCAACCATCGACGATCGACCGAAAAAGGGAGAGAATTAGCTATTCAAATGCTACAAAAGATGGCAATTCGGATGCGTTCATGCGAAAATAATAACGACAAAGTGAACACCCCTTGAGATTGTTTTGTTATTTTCTGGTTCTGGTTGTTGTAGTACTCTTCATCTGACACAATCGCAGCAAAACAAACAAATCCTGATTTTAAAGAGGGATTTCTATTATCCTTACTTAACATCATAGCCACCCCCAAGATAACGACGACACGTACCGTACCATAGAGATTCACATAGGAATGAGAGTATTCAGTTGGTGTTTTTTTGTGTGTAGACTTTCTGGCACAACAGGGAAACTCATTGAATATTGAGAGGCGACAAAAAACAACTCTTGATAACAATGGGATAAAAAAGGCACAGTTGAACCCAGTTTATTTTGCCATAAGTTTTGGTTTTATTTCTATTGAGGTTTTTGTTTAACGCCTCATTTAGGAGTGTAGCAATTTTTGTTTGTGACCAGAGGAGGGTTGTTGTTTTGATTTTATTGGGAATACAACATTGATTGTTATGTGTGGATTTCTAAGGTCCTTAAAAGCAACTCAACTCAAGTGTATTTATTGTTTATTAATGCAAATTTACATTAAATGATTGTGTTTTGTAAGAATACATAAATAATGGGGTATATGACACAAATGGCACGAAGAAACTTTTCGGAAAATTTAAAATATCGACTTGAAACAGATGAACCCTTTCATTTTTGCGTGTCTATAGTAAATTCATGTGTTATAAATAAACTTTTTTTCCTGATGGTCTTGTACCTACTGGTCCCTAGGTTAGGTTAGGTCAGGGAGCTGACAGTTGATGTCGTTACCGTTACACTTAGATCAATACAGATCCATTGTGATACCCGTGAGTATTGCTACTCAAGCTAATAAAAACCTATGTTTTTTTTTCAGTTAGTCAAGCCATTTAGAGGCATTGACGAATTTCAGAATATTATGGTTCCTGGAGTACTCCAGAACATAGAGTTCTTCTAAGTGACCGAAGAAAAAATTGACGATCAATTTCTTCCTTCGGTGGGGAGTGTGGGGCAGTGACATAGAAAGTGTAAAGTGTCTTCATGTCACCGCATCCTCTGCATAGATCATCTGAACTGATTCTAATAATTATGCTTACAAGAGATCAAAGTGATCTCTTGTGTAATTGCAAAATTCTTTTCGTTCTTTGTTTGTTAAAACAAGGCCATATATCTTGCAGTGCCGCAGGTGTCAAAAAGGTTCCACATTTCGACGGCCTTAAAAGTTATTCTTTTTGAGATTTCCTGCTTTAAATAACAGGTTACGTCAAGCGTTGATCCTAACCTTGCTATAGTTCATCGGCTTTCTTGTTGCCTGGTATATCGTTGTGGACTGTAACCCAGCAGAGTATAATGGGCGCCAAGAACCTTAAGATCTTCGCGGCAGCATGAAACAAGCTTTGATTTTACCTCAGTTGCAGCAATCGCTTTTATTGCCGCTTGGCTATCAATGTAAAAGGTGATATTAGCCCGTGGTATCGCCATCATTAATACCTGTTTAGCAGCTGCTGTCACTGCCAGGACCTCCGCTGGGAAGACACTACTGTAGTCTGGAAGCCTAAGCGAGGCGGTTACCTTGAGATATTCAGAATAGAAGCCTGCCCCTACACCAGTATCCATGTTAGTGCCATCAGTATAGATAGCTATTGACGACTCACTGGATTAGGTATAGTTGGGTTGTTGTCTGCTTGGGATCGCAGCCTAGAATGGTTTATTTTATAGTTTGTTGTAGTACTATTATGACCCAGAACTTTATGAAGGATCTGAGCATGTTATATGGAACTGTTTTTCCTGACTTTAGTCTGACTAAGTCTCAAGGCACTTTTAGCCGCAGTATCTTGAACAAAGAGATCTAGGGTTATAAAATTGAGAATAACTTCCAGTCCCGCAGTTGGAGTGAATGTCATTGCCCTTGTAATGCCTGTGCACGCAAGCCTTTGTACTTTTGTCAAAGTTTTGAGGTTCGTGCTCTTTTCTAAAGCATTCCACCAAACCAAATTACCATACTAAAACGTATGCTTGCTTTTTTTGGTTGAAAATCCTTAAAAAATGTAACCTCATACAGTCAAATTAAAAAAAAAACAAGAAAAACATCCCAATTAAATAAGATGAACACCACACCCTCGGTGTGCTTCAATTTTCCATTTCCATCAACAATTAAATTCAAAAACAAAATGAATTGTAATCGCTGTAATCATCCCCTTAACAAGCAGCAACAACTTCGTTAATGATTGCTAATTATGTTCGTATCATTAGCCTCTGTCATTGTCACTGTCGTCATCGTCCTTAACATCATCATTGCAGTAAAACCATCACAAGAGCTCATAAATATTCAGGACATCAATCTGTGACATTATTTTGTTTCTTCTTTTTTTTTGTTAGCCCATTGTCCCCCCTCGGGATTCGGATAGTACAACAACTAAACAGATCTAAACAAGAGTTACAATGTATAAGCACATCATGACGATTGGCAATTGATTTAGAAACACATCGGCAGGAACGACGACGACGGCAAACTCAAACCGGAAGGACGTTTGATCCGAAAGAAATAAAGAAGATAGAAGAGATACTCGCAACTATAAAGCAACTCTGATTTCATTTCCTCCCAGACAATCAAGGCAGTTATCCTTTATCCACCAAACGAGTGCTTAAGTGAAGGCGGATTGAGACCTTCATCTCTCCCCCTTTGTGAAGCTTCCCAGAGTTGTTCGCAATCACACACAAATACACTCATGACACTCCCAAGTTCCAAGTTAAAGCAAGAGCAGAAAACCCTTCAAGACGAAACTCATGCTATATCCTGAGGGTATAGAGAACAAGTCGTCGTCGTCGTCCTCTTTGTATAGTCAAGTTGCGCGCACGCGTTCACCACCCAACGGGCGGTCCGGCAATTACGTGTTTATATACCAAAACATTTTGCCACCATTTTATGTGTGGATTTTCCTACTTCGCCCTAATGACATTATAAGGGATTGCAAAGCTACTACCAGGGATTGTTAAGCGATGTTAAGACTATAAAGGTGGTCGTAGTTTCTGAAGGCTGTCGATGTCTATGAAACGGAAACGACATTGGTAATGGTAATGTCCTTTTGTTTACTTTCGTTTTGTCGTCGTCGTCGGTGGTTGTCGGTCGTGTCGCCCAACGAGTTGCATGACTCTTGGCAGAATTTTTCCTTGCAAAAACGAGCGAAACGAAATACAAAAAGGATGCGATAGGAACAGGAAGTGTGCATTCTCGAACGTTGTTCCAGCTCGATAAATGTACACCATCGTTGTTCTTGTTTTATATTGTTTTACGTTTCTAGTTTTTTTTGTTTGTTTGTTTGTTTTGGGCTCAGACTCGCAAATCTAATGATTTCGATTGCCGGCACGTGCAGATCATTACGCTTAATCAAACAGCATAATAAACAACACCGGAAGACAGAGGGCTCATTTAGTTTTTGATGCGTGATGTGCGAATAGCAAGCGCAAAGACTTATAAGACTATTATAAATTCTCTCTACTTACCTTTCGGAAAAGCTATTGAAGATGTGATTGCTGAACGTTGAAGACGACATTGATTGCGGGGTGCGTGAGGTCAGCGACATTGGACCGCCAACTTCGATGGGTGAATCAGTGTTGTTGGAATTTGTCGGACTGGTGCCGGAATTCTGTGGTGTCCGGACTCCGGGCGATGGTGAGCCCGCACTTATGGAGCCACCTGATTGCGAAGCCGATTGGGTGAGATGTGTTGAAGAGAGCGGGCGTTCAGGATCGGAATCCATGCGGGGACTGGTGGGCGGTGGGCTGTGTGAGCTGCGCGGATCGTCGTCCATTTCGCCAGTTATGTCGGGCGATGAATCTCTGCTATCGTCCATCTATTTTAATTTTTATGTTAGTGAAATATTTTTACTCAAAAAATTTGAAGAAATTACTTTATCCAGAGAAACAGAACCTTCTCCACCGTTTTCACGTTTACGTTGTTCATCTTTTAGGCGTTCAGCTTTTCGCCACTTGGCACGACGGTTTTGGAACCATACCTAAAAATATTTTTAGATTTAATTGATGAGCTTCAATATAGCAACAATATTGTTCGGATAGTAAAGTTTGAAGAAGGAAATTGCTGACGATTTATCAACTTAACCTTTCTATCATTTATTAATAAACTAGCGAACCCGGAAAACGTTGATCTGATTCACAAAGCCTAAAATTATGTGATTTAGGACGTGTTTAGAGAACAACAACCAAATGGACCAAATGATGCAACTTAAACATTCACTTCACAGACAAAATCTCATCAATATCGGTTCAGTCATTATGTAGAATGATTAATGTAAGCGTCTATGATATCATTTTTTCGGCGGCCCTTATCGAACTTTCTGCCAATGGGTAAGGTAAGCTTCAACCGACACCGAGGCCCTTTGGCTCAGTCGTAAATAAAGTCATAAATTTGTAATGAATACGACAATTTTATCAATTAAGGTTACGATGAAATGTTGAAATTTTGTATTCAAAGCAGTTCATTCGCAACATGTCATACCAATGAAATATGGAATACAATTTATCTAATTTAGCGGGTGCAAAACAATTATCTACTTGGTTAGTTTCATGAGCAATGCACATCCAGCTAGAAAAGTCACTCTCCCTTGGACTCTTCTGCTTGCAAACAGGATTTAATGTTTATTATCCCTTTTCTAAGAAATATTAAAGGATTGATGAGGAAAATACTCAGGCAGGAAGTATGGAACTACCAAAAAATTATAGCCCAAAGTACAATTATTTACGATGTATGATGCTGTTAGATCAAACCATTCGGTAGCATAGCCCAAAACCACCAACCTATTAACCATATTCAAAGACTTTAGTCGGTTACCGCGGTGGCGTTCAGTGAAAGGGGTTGATTTTTTTTATAATAATTGCATTTGGTCGAATAATCCTTTAATGCTGATGCTTGCTGATGGCTGATGCAGCAGAAAGGGGTAGCAGTTACCAGCAGCACTAGAAATATGAAAATACGCTTATAGCTAACACATCTGTTCGTTCATTCCACTTGAAGGACTTTATCGAGGGCCAATGTCAAAGGGTGCGGTGGAGAGACCGAAAAACACGTATTGTAGACTTTTGGTATCATGAGGCCCTCCTATATTCAAAGTTGACTGTGTGGTTTGGGTGCAACAAAGCCTCCAGGCTATTCGATTCTTCGATTGTGTAACAAGAATAACACACATGTAATTATTTCCATGATCCTGACTTGATGAATTTGTTCTGAGCAAATTACCCAAACCACTTATCGTTCGTTTGTTATTTTGTATCGACTACCACCCCACCCCACCCTAATCAGAATTCTGTCATTATTTACAGATTAGTTTCTGTTTCATTTGTTTGTTTGTTGTTTGCGCTTTATTGTGTGTGGTGTTTCAATAAACATTGTTACACAAATTGTAACTGAGGCGACAATTGAGAACAACTCGGGTTGTACCCTGGACCGAAAGGAAAATGACCTCAGGGCGACTGTGTAGCACTTCACTTCAGTCTTCAGTGTGTTGTGTATGTTGATCATTAGAGCGGGAATTTTAAATTATTTTTTTCAACACAAACGATGATGATGATGATGATGACGATGACGAACGTCTAAACAATGTTGAGACAACAGACTGAATGGAAGGTTTCGAGGGTCCTCGCTTCAGCCATCATCCAACCCTCTGAATAATTCAATTTCCGTGAAGTTCATTGAAATATGAAATTGTTATAACTCACTTTGGCGAGAAGCCCCCTTTATTGTCCTCTTTCTCTCTGCTCACAAGCTAAAACAGCAAAAGCCAGAAATGCCTTGGAGGTTTCGCCTCCGCCCAGAATGTCTTGAGCTATAATAAATTCGTGAAAACCCTCCATACCGATGCCACTTTATTGCATTGTATAGGATATCTACGAGCGGCATGGAGCGGCGCCGCACAGTGGGACGAATGTATGAGAAAACACTTCAAAATTCATATCTTGAGAATAAAATAAAGTTATCAACCAAACATGCCTTAAATAGTGTTTTAGTACTCATATCTATGATTGTAACCTAAAAACAAGAAAATTGATTCACTAAAACTTATGATTTCAGGATTTTTTATTCAAAAGAGTTGAGCAGCGAACTTGTTTTTATTTTATATTTTTTTATTTATGATTTTCTGTTTATGTTTTTTGTATACATTACATGATTTTGATATCAAAATAAATAATTCTAATAATAAAGACTAAGAAAAATTAATCAATTTCACTTTCCGATGAGTAATTCATATTACTTAGAAATCCTGGATCTTCGTTATTGTTTACCAAATAGTGATCTATATTTGGGTCACTTTTCGATAACTTTTGGTTTGTTGACTGTCTTTAAAACGTTTAAGAGGTCTTCCTTTGCTTGTACTAGGTGAATTGTCCCACGAAACAGAAAAAAGGGTTTGTTTTAGAATTTTGAACGATTTTTCAAGTGAACTCGGAAACAGCAAAGGTTTATTAGGAGGGACTTTACTTAATTATTTTAAGAATTTCGCATAAAAGTTAGTATTATTACTTACGGAATTTATAAACACGTCTGGTAAGGACAAATTAAGGTTAAGCCACCGTTGGTGAACCTCCATAAACCTGAATTTGTTTCTTTGGCAACACTGCCATTTTTGCTTTAAATTAACACAAAAAAAGCCTCGAAATTTCTTGTAAAACTTCGTTTTCTCCTTCATTCAACTCTTCCAAGCCAAGTAACTGCTGAATTTTGTTAGCAACGCTGAAAACTTTCCTGGAATGTGCACTATCCATCCATGTTGCTAATAAGTCACCATGCTTGATGAATACGGTCGAACCTAAAAATGTCAATTTCTTTAAAAAGCGCAAACTTGCGCAAGATTTTTTTCGTGATTTAGTTAGCTGACACATTGCTTATTATGAAATAAAAAAGATCTCAAGACCCGTTTTTGACCATTTTTTGAAAACTCTACTTGAAATTTGACATTGGTTTTTTTTTCTTGTACCATACTAACACAGCAAAAATCGTTCCTACAAAAAGAAACACGAAAAAAATCTATTTCTTACAAAAGTTTCTTAAATTTAAATACCTTCACTATTAATATTCTCCATTATTAATTTAATTTTCACACGCGGAATATATTTGCACAGCAATTGAATATGTCACAAAAAATCACCTTAAAACTCTTTATATAAAATGCGGAAAAAATGGTAATGTTCACGTGGCTATAACTTGCGGACACATAAATAAAAGCACAAAATTTTATTGCATTTCGAGCTTCTATATATTTGGGATGACTTACCAATTAATAAAAAGTACCGCTAAAATAGTTGTATTTTTGACTTTTTACTATGGGTCGTCCCACTGTGCGCCGCGCCATACTCGTTCGTAAGTAGAGGGCGTACATCTTGTTTGCCATTAAAGAAGGATCTCCCTCTCTTGTGTGCCCCGTTGAAGTGGGAGGATACAGAAGCAAAATCCAGGAAAGGTTTTATTTATTACAATGTGTATATTCAGAGCGGATGGGGCGAATCCTTTTCAATTGTTTCGCTTTCGTCCTTTTTTTTGTGAGTTCTGTAAGTGTGTGTGTATGTTAGCCGGAGGGGTAGTTGTGGCTCCGGCTCCCATAATATTATATTCCAGGCAATAGAATCCTTAATAGAACAATTGAAATTATAGCCATGATTACAAGGCGAACTGATGTGATGAGGAGTAAGTTGTTTTTGGGTCTTGGAGCAATTCAAGACGCCACCAAAGTTGGTCCTGTTCCAAACATAACACAAATATGGAAGCATTCAATTTGGATTTTGATTAGAAAATTTATAAATGTCTGTCTTATGGGAATATGTCTCTGTAGGTATATAACTCGAATTGCGGAAAACAAAATCATTGTCAGAGAAAATGATTGTCTCATTAGTTAAACAAATAATTTCTATTGTTGGATTTGAATTTGTGTCTTGGTGTTTGGGCAGAGGCAGACTAGGATTTAATGAGATATTGTTTTGATACATTTGCAAATAAATTGGATACGTTATTTCATTTTGTTGTGATTATTTGATGGGAAGGATTTGAATTGTGGAAGACAACGACAACGCGACGGACGACGAAGTGAAGGATTCCGTTTTAGGGGTTTTAGCTGCTGTAGCTTGTAGGGAGAGTAAAGTTTGAATGTTATGAATTTACAATTGGAGAGGATAGGATTTTTATATCCTTTACTGTGTAGAAGGCTTACATTACTTTTCTCTCTTGGGGGCATTCGAATGATGTAAAAGTTTTTCAATCATTTTGTTAAGGGTTCTTTTTGTGTTCAAATTTGGAATTTATATGAAATTTCATTTTTGTATGTTAAATTGGATTGCACACGATTCTAAGAGTTTCAAAATGTATGTTGAAATTTGTGTCTATGCATAAAGTGGATAGAATGAAGATTTTGATTTTTTTAAACTACTTTTGGCGAGAAGTCCTTCAAATAATTTCGTAAAGAACTGCTGATGGATATTTGAAAAGAATTTAATAAAGTCTGGCGTGGTGCTTTCTTATCGAAAATATAAGAGCATCGATTTCATCCTCCAGAAGTTATAGTCAAAAAATTATTTCTTTCGATTTCTGCTCTTAGAAACATTACCGCGATTTCAAATCGCAATATCTCTCAATTTTCAAGGGTAGCTAAGCTTATGTCAAATGATGCACATGCACAAGAACAAAGGTCTGTTCACCATCTATCACTGCCTGAGTTCTGGTTACCGAGTTATGATCAACAAACTACTTTTTTTTTGGTTTTTGTCCATAGAAATAATAACTTTCGATGCACAAATCTCGGGAGCCAGGGTTCGAAATTGAGTTTGGCTTTCACCAATAGGCTCAGAGAACTATCAAATATGTTGAAATTATCGAAATCGATTTCGTCACGATTTTCGCAAAATTTTGGACAGAAAAAAAAATCTTCCAAAACCCATCGAATGATACATCAAAAGAAAGGTCTGGCTGAACTCTATTCATCAAAATGGGTTTTTTGAAGTTTTGGTAGCCAAGATATTGGTTAAAATGTTAATTTTTCGCAAACATTTTGCGGCAATTTCAAATCGATTTAATTGACAATTTTCCTCGACGACAGTTATACAATTGTACATCAAATAAAGGCCTTATAGGTAGGTATTCTCTCACTCGGTTATAGAGTGCTGTAAGCTCTGGTTACCGAGTTGTGATCTATGTCCCTCTATGCAAGGGTCAATCTAAAATATACTACTTTAAGATTAGTAGTGTCCGTGGCGTAGTGGTGTGTGCGTTGGCTGCCACGCAGAACGCATGGGTTCGAATCCTGCTCGTGTCCATAGTATTTATTTCATCTTCCACGGGGACTGCCGCTTGCGAAGAACTGACAACACTTCCAAGAGTATATCAATCTGTCATGAAAAAGGTGCTTCTCAACTTTGCCGTTCATATATCAGTTAAGAAAGTTAGGTATTTATTTAAATAATGCCTTTTTGTGCATGCCTGTTGTTGTTTTGATCAAAATAAACAATTTAAATTTTTTGTTTTTGAAAATAAATATTTGTGCTTATTTTAATGGAATAGTACCAATGAGCAACAGTTCAAACATTGAATAATTAGAATTTGCTCTGATGGTTTTGTATAAAAGCCAGAACATTTTTGCTATTTTCAATTCATTCTTTACAAGACAATCCTATACGATGAAGTTTTCTCTCGCCTTGGTTTTGACTTTTGTCAGTTTCTTTGCCTCAAGTATGGCTCAAGTAAAAGGTAGGTGCAGTGTAGTGCTGTTTTACGCGACGGTTTCGGAATTTAATCGAATAACATTTGATTTTTTGATTTTTTTGTAGAGGATATCTGTTCGTTGCCACATTCTCTTGATGGAAACGGTGCCTTTGCATGCATGGGAAGTTTTAGGGCATGGACTTTTGACGGTTCAAAATGCAAACCTTTCATTTTCGGCGGATGTGGAGGAAATGAAAACAGATTTCCAAGTTTTGAGGAATGTCAGAGAACATGTCAACCAATAAATTAAAACAATAAATTGCTTCCAAGTTTTGTTACATTTAACCTTAAATATATTCGTAAGGAAGCTTGACAAATAATTCACTTTATTTTAATAAACCACAGAAAATAATAAAAACTGCGTAAACGCTGTCCAAAAAATATTGATATTTTTCTGTATTTTAATAAACGATATTTCATAAAATAATATTTTAAATCTGTTCAAAAATTCAATAGTTTTCGAGTAGGTAAAGCAAGAAACATATCATGTATTAGTAGATCCTAGGGCTGTTGAACATTATAGATTTTTCTTAAATTGTCGACCCTATTGAAACCGGATTTTCTTTTTATGTTAACTCCAGCTCCAGCTCAGATAGTGAAAATAAAGATCACAATAAAACAACAAAATATGAAGATGGATTTCTAAGAGATCGAAATACTACCAGGAAATCGCAGAAGTTCGAAGACTTTGTCATGGCAGCATGTGATTTTGTAGACTCTTCAACAGTTCCAGAAACTTTTCGAAAAGTCATCAACAGTAAAGAAAAATTTGGATGGAAGAAAGAAATGGAAAGAGAAATTCAGTCCTTGAAAGAAAACCAAACATGACAATTGACTTCGTTACCAAAAGGAGTTAAAGCAATACCTTGCAAGTGGGTTTATTCTTTGAAGAAGCATGCAGATGAGACCATTGATAGATATAAGGCAAGGTTAGTAGCAAAAAGATTTACTCAGCGAGAAGGTGTGGATTACAGTCAAACTTTTAGCCCCGTAGCAAAGTTGGGAACCATAAGATCAGTTCTAAGTATTGCTGCAAGTGAATGGATGCATTTTATGCAGTTTGATGTATCAACAGCCTTGTATGTTGACTTAGAATACACCATATATATGAAACAACTGAGGGGATTCGAAGATGGTACAGATCAAGTATGTGAACTTAAGAAAAGTTTATACGGCTTTAAGCAATCATCAAGATGCTGGAACAAACGTTTTCGAAGTTTCATACCCAAACAAGAATTTCAGCAAATTATGCTGATCCTTGTTTGCATATGAGGGAGAGAAACGAAAAGAAAATAGTACTTATTCTCTGCATAGATGATGGACTAGTTACTTGAGAGAACGCATGGTACTTTCTTGGACTCGAAATTAGGCAAACAGAAAATGGATTAAAATAGCAAGAAAGAAGAACCCAAGAAATTTCCATACAAGTAAACTCCATAGATTCAAATACTAAAAATAAATGAAACATCAAGCAACCTTCCAAAAAGGATTAATCTCGGACAATATAAAGTTACCTTCCATGTATCTTATGGAAGGCATAAGACCTGATTTGGTTTACAGCGTTGGATTCCTTTCAAGATCCTTAGAAAATCCAACAAGAGGGGATGTAACAATAGTTAAAAGAGTTTTTCGTTACATATCTGGAATAAGGAATCGAATATCAAAAAATTTGAAGACAGGAATTCTATAATGCTTTAGTGATGCTGATTTCGGTGGATGCAAAAGCACTGGAAGATCGACTTCTGGGGTTGTAACTTGTAACTAATAGCGTTTTTTTTGGTAATCCGGAATTGTACACAGAACTGTCCGATTCCGGATTCCAAACGAACAGGCAAACACATTTTTTTGCTTCTAAGGGTTGAATGGTTGTGTATTTGTGAAACCTCATATGCAGAATTGCAGATGACATGACATTGTTTTTAATTTCTTTATTTGTAAACATGGCAGCGAGTACGTATATGCGAGTGTGTATATGTATGCGTGATTCTGTTTTTGATTCTGACTTCAAATTCGGAATCGTTTTTCTGTTCTATTCAGAACAAGAACTGTCATCTTGTGCCAAGTGAACGAGTACAGAACTGTTCGGAACAGTTCCGGACGACCAAAAAAAAACGGTGCAGGAAAATTACTCCACGGGAATCTGCTCCACATGGGAATTTACTCCACTCAAAGTGGGAATTTTCTCCACTTTTTAAAGTGGAATATATTCCCCCTGCAAGTGGGAAATAACTGCACAATTTTTTTGGTGGAATTATTTCCCAGCATGTAACTGAGCTCTACAGGGTTTTACGAGGAATGTAAGTATAATTATAATGCAATCAATTTATGTGATAAATTCAACCAATTTATTGACTATGAACACAATTTTACAAATTAAACAATTATTTATTTTTCCGCACAGTCTAACTATGGTTGAACATAAGTGCCGAATTCTATTTTGGGACTACAAACCCACTATGGTGGGTCATTAGTCCTGAAATTAAATTCGGGGTTTCTTCGTGATAAGTTTTAAACATTTTGTAAACCAATAAATTGAGTAGACAGTTTGAACATATTTTCAAGGTTTACATACCACATGCTCTAAGTCTATGTGACGTTAAGGAAACTCTTCCCCATGAAAACGTTCTTCTGAACTCTGGTGTTCGGTGAGAGTAGGGCATTCTACAAGCACACGGTACTTGAACCCAGCTTCATCTTATTGCATCTTTTTGTCACCTAAAATAACTGAACTGTTTCTATTACATCAACAGATATGATTTTCACTGTTCAGTTTTCTTGCATCATGTGGATGCAGACGTAAGTAGGTACTATTTTTGCAATACTTAACCTTAACTCAGTCTCACATGTTTTAAAATATAATTTCAATAAAGGATTTGGAGCTTGAAACAAAAAATGAAGCAGGTACAATAATTGCAAGCGAGCGGAAAAAATTTTGCCCAAAAGAGAATGAATTTGGGGTATGAAAATAAAAAAATTCGCGCGATAAAAATTCGTTTCGCTCCCAACCAAACCAAAACGATTTTGAATATTCCAGATCGTCATAATCTCTAGAGTCTAGACGAAAGTGAAAAAAGATGTTCAAAATGAATCATTTCAATGCAGCACCTGCTTTGCAGACACAAGCGTGCATTACAAAGTTGCGTGGTGGTTTCTTTTAAAAAGTAAAGCAGTTAGTTTTGAAAAATGAATTGCTCTGTCAATTTTGTCTACTATTTACTATTTGTAAAAAAATGGTCCTATCTATTGTTAAGAATTTTTATAATTCAAAGAAAAAAATCACATTCTGAAATTTTTTTTAATAAGAAGTGCAATAATATTGTTTCTCACACTTTTCACTTTTAGTGGACTACTTTCTCACACAATTATGCAGTTATTTCCCACTCGTATTGGGAATTTATTCCACTTTAAAAAGTGGAGAAAATTCCCACTTTGAGTGGAGTAAATTCCCATGTGGAGCAGATTCCCGTGGAGTAATTTCCCTGCACCAAAAAAACGCTATAACTAAGCAGGTGGAGCTATTTCCTGGCTTAGTCAAGGACAAGCAATGGTTGCAACACCCACAACAGAAGCCGAAATCGTAGAAACAAACGAAGCAACGAAGGAAATAATTTGGCTGTGCAGATTATATAATGGAATAACAGACCTTAGAGAAATTCCAATTCTTCAGGTAGATAATTCTGCGGCAGTTAGACTTGCTCAAAAACCAGAGCTTCATCGTAGAACAAGGCATATTGCAATGAAACATTTCTTCATCCGAGAAAAAGTAAATGAAGGGCAAATCGGAATCAAGCAAATATCTACCGAGAATCAAGCAGCAGATATAATGACTAAGATTTAACAACACAGTCGCAAATCGCGATGGCCGAGTTGCTATTTTGTGAGAAATTAATCTTTAAATTTTCTTTCCAAACAAGAAAGAAAGCCTTTGTTGTAAATGGAACAGTGATGTGGGTTTCAAAAATGTCAAACTTACAATGACGACTATTCCTAAAGTCTATAAATTGTTAATGACCAGTTTCTTTTCTTTTCTTCCAAAAATAAATCTTAAGCTCCATAGATTCGAATACTAAAAATAAATGAAACATTAAGCAACCTTCCAAAAAAGGATTAATCTCGGACAATATCAAGTTACCTTCCATTTTAAAATATACCGAAAAACGACCCCCCAAAAAAATATTATTTCTCTTACCTTCAAATAAAACATTATTTTCAATTGAATAACAAATTATTATCATCGCCGAAACGAACGAAATGAACACTGAAAATTTCATCAAAACAGAGCAGAAAAAAAGGACGAAAAACCATCAAAAACGTAAATACTTACTTTCTTTTCCTTCGTCTACGTGAATTATTAAATGTAAGTCATCCCCGTCGAGAATATTCCCAACAAGATTATAAAATCTCCCGACTTTTGTCTAAATTTCAACTACAAACTCGAAACGAAACCGAAATGGAAATGAAATTATAATGTCCATTTCTATTAAGGAAAATTAGATATATTTTTTTTTGTATTCCTCCGCAACCCAACGACCAAAAAATAAAAAATAAAACCGAAGCATAACGCAATATAAATCTTCTTGGGGATTTTTTTTTCTATTTTATTTCATTTCTTCCAAACCGCGTTTGGCCATATTACACTTATCCTCCTCCCCCTTCGTCTACCCCATCGACCGACGATTCGACGGTAGCAAAAAGAAAAAAACAGAAAAACCATTTTGAACAATTTAGATTGGTGTCAAGTTTCAAGAGCGTGTGCGCGTCCCTGCCAAAAAAATGGATATGGCAGGAGAGACCAAAGGATGATGTTTGTTGTTTTTGGAAGCTTACCCTCGTCAAGGAGGCGAACTTTCGAAGAACTGGAGGTACATATCAGACTAAAAGAAAAACCTCATTGAATTTTATTAAATCCCCTTTTAGACGAATTGAAAAAAAAAGAAAAATATCTTAAAAATGTTACTCTGCGGCATGTCCTGAGACAGGACATCATCTTACTTAATTTGATAAGGAGGCTTTGCTGTGTGGTTTTGCAGATTGTGACAGGAGTCAAAAATAATTTGAAACAGTTTGAATTATCTAGCTCGGCTTGGCTGTGTTTAGAGACCTGGTGAGTCCTCCAGAGAGAGACAGGGTGCCACATGTGTGTTCGAAGTTCGAAAAAGTGTTCGGTTTGACACGTGCACGTGTATCAAGTGTCAAACTGCTTTTAATTCCCAATTTTATTTTATTCGAAGTGCTTTTTTTTATTTGCTGAATTTTGGAGCGTGCAATACTAATTTCATAAACGAAAAATTTGTCAATCTGTCGCTGTGTAATCGTAATCGAGAAGTTGTGGGAAATAACAGGGCGGAAACTACTTATGACAAGGGGTTTTTATGAGCTCATAACAAAACAAACGAAATGTAAGTCTCGCGCAATTAAATCGTGAGAATTAATGCAAAATTTATTGTTTAATTACCACATGCGCTTGTGTTGCACCCTTTATCGCGTCGCTTTTGAGTTTGAAACAACAGACGCGACAGCAGACGGGTTATTCTTTCGATTGAAAATTTCATCTACTGAAAGTTTTACACGGAAATACAAACAATTTGCTCAAGAAGGGCCCACCGTTAGAGAGGGCTCTCTTGAGTGGCATTCGGAAATTTATTTCCCGGGATACGTTGCCAAGTGGTTCTTCAAAAAATGTTACACTCAAGTTTTTTTTCATTGTTTTAATGTAAACAACTGTTTTGTATTTCTTTTAAATACTCATTAACAATAGGGTCTAAAGTTTTATAACGGGTTAATTGTTTTGGCTTGAGAAGAATAAGAATTTAACGAAACCGCACCTCAAGAGCACCAGCCTCAACGACAATATAAGAACTAAGAACAGAAAATCCTTTTAGACCTCACGTCATCGTTGTTATATTGTTGTGTCGGTCGGTCGACTCTTGTAGTGTTTGTAATTGCTCCGGAAATACGGTAAATGGGTATTCTACGTCATGTCGTTCTTGTTAGTTCCCATTATGCACGTTAGAGGGTAAGCTTCCTCGTTTGGTGATAATTTTTGCTTGATGCTTAAGGAACCTAACTACCTACCTACGTGCTTTTCACACATACGACTAGGCTAGCATATGTGAGAAAAAATGGAAATGAGGCAATTGCCACATTTTCAAGACCACTTGGCTGCAGGCAGGGGGAAGTACCCACTAATTGGATAGTTCCTTGCAACTGCTCTGTGATTTGAGTTGCTTTGCTTTTGTTGTTGTTTTTGATATAAACACATTTGCACAATTACATTGTCAGTGATTATTATTTTTATTAAAGCGGTTATATTCTGACAACTGACACCAGAGATACCAAATTGTGTATCTCATCCAAAGTGCCACAATAATAGCTTATGAAAAATGTAAAATTGTGCTAATTGGTTTGTTAAAGCTAAAGACTCTTTTGCACTTCACATTCAGTCTTGAAATTGTTCCATAATGTTGTGTGGGTGATGAAGTGCATATGTGAGTAGAAGACGCTTTGAAGTGTTTCCTTTTATATCTCATTGGGCTAATGAATTCGGATTTGCATAGGTACATTTGTAAACAAGCCACGAACCTTTCCTGTTCGAAGGAAAACTTTTAAGTTTTCTCTCTTAAATCGAATAGGGAGGAAAAAAGTGCACCACACACTAAAGTTCATCGAAATCGGTCCAGCTGTTTGTCTTAATTCTCTAAATGAATGATGAATGTCGGGAATTTTTCGTTTAACTTAATAAATCATCTTTTCAAAATAACGAAAACAACCTGAACTCACCTGTACACGAGCTTCTGTAAGATTAATTTTCATTGCCAGATCCTCGCGGGTAAACACATCTGGATAATGGGTTTGGGCAAATGCAGTCTCCAATTCTTCAAGCTGAAAATTAAAATAATTGCAACAGAACTCCTACTTGAGTTATTTTATGAGCAACACTCACTTGTTGTAATGTAAACGTCGTTCGATTTCTTCGCTGCTTTCGCCGAACAAAAGTTTCATCATGGATAGCGGGATGGTAGGAGTAGCTTGTATCTGGAAAAAAGAGGAACCACATGAAAATTAAGCTGCTTATGACAGGACCTTCAAGTCTCTACAGGCATTCCTGCCTTCAAAAATGAAAACAAAAACAACTCGGAGTCCTCAAACGCTTGACCAAATTAAGATGAGATTTTCTACCCTTTTTTATGTAATCTTCAAGCTCACATGGGGGATTAAAAAATGCTAATTTGAACAAAATATAAAATTTCAAAAGCACATCCGTTTTGTATTTTTTTTGTTCCGCCATAAGAATCATCAGTTGAAAAGCTCAGTTCGTTCTTGGCTAATTTTATTTCATCGCATCATGAGCCAATGGTAAACTTATTAAGTCTCATCATCATCCCTTCTCCTTAGGGCAATGGCAAAAGTGAAAGTCGCCATCTCCAATCATCATCCAATGATGGCCATCAATATTAAAAATTCCAAAACTTCTGACATACCCTTTCAACAAAAGGTCGGGATTCTTAAATTCTCTGGAAATTAATTTTCAACTTGGCCTAAATAATTAATTAGCAAAAGCAAATTACAAAATTCAATTGTTGTTAGAGTTGATGTTGATGCTGCTTTTTATTGTAAAGAGTACCTAAAGGAGATGAAAGTGGGAGTGGTGTTTTTCTTTTCCGCTCTCTTGTTTGATATACTTTCTAAATTAAGGTAGGTGTAATCGGATTTAGTTATTACATATTTATTGGATTCAAAAAGAGGGCAACTGTTTTGCAATTGTTTTACAGAGAAGAAGGTAAAAGTTGTTGGTACATAGAGCAGAATTTTTGAATTATTATTTTAACAAATTAAAGATTTAATCCATTCATTCTTGAAGACCTAATCATTGATGGTTGATGGATGATGAGAGCAAGGTAATGAGTAGACTCAAGAACATTATTTGCCTCCGGAAACTGTTCCGCATTTTCATTTAACGTATGAAGGGACTTATTGCATACTTTTTTGCTGATAGTCAAGGGGTTGGGCTAGACGCTAGACAAATAGACAGCAACGAAGGTGTGATTAAGAATCAGAATATTAGAATCAGAAAACAGCCTTAAACCGAGTTATTGACAAACGATATCTTCTCATCTGCTCTGCATTTTACTCGTCTCAAAATAGATACGATTTTTTTGACAAGTATTGAAAAAGAACGTTTGGTCATGACATTTGACGTTTGTGTGTTCAGGCACTTTACTCAGTATACAGGGTCTTTTCCTCCGAGCGAAATGCTCTGAACACTCAAAAACTGTCATTTGAACGAAAACAAATACAATTTAGGGTTTGCCAGTTCAGATTCTGTTCAGATGCAAAAAAAAACCCTATATGTAGATAGTGAAAAAAGTTCAAACGCAAAAAATGCGCAACGGTTGCATTTATTAACCCTGCTTTCATGCAACGGCAACACAAAGAAAAAATAATAAATTAAAGAAATAATAACAAGCATTTGAGTACTTAAAGTAATAATCCGATAATTCGACAACTCACATCCACCCCAAACGCAACACAAAAAGTTATGAGATAAAACTTTGCTGGTATTACATTATCACAACACATGTCTTTGCCCATCATCACCACCACCACACGAGACTCATCTTTCGCTCATCCTCCGGCTTCCAATATAGAGTCAAATCATACGGCTGACAAGTCGAGGTGGGAAGAAACATCATAATCATTATCGTCATTGCCATCGAAATCTTCATCAGCCAGCATTAGCAGGACACATCAGATCATAGTGTGTGTATGGCTGATGATTATTATCTTTACATAAAGGATGTAATTGAATTTTCAGACAGTTGGTATAACCATCATTAAAGGATTTCCATTCGGCAGCCCTCCCCAAAAAGGATAATTGAATTTCCATACTAACTGGCGAGTTGGTAGAAGAAAGATTCACCCAGAGAGAATCAGAGAATCGAGAATCAATTCGTCTGTCCGCCGAGCGTCGCGTCTGTCGTCCTTGCTTATGTGTTAGTGTTGTTTTCTCTGTACCATCATCATTACAAAGTAAAATGGACGCAGAGAAGTGAAACGAAGACGAATTTTCGTCATAGTATCGAATGTCACGATTCACACGACCGACTCATACAAAGATAAAAAAGTCCTTGCCAAGGACTTAGACCAAAACGAATATAGCGCTCGTTATGAAAATTGCTTGTAATCTTGTTGTCGAATGTCGAGTTGGGATGAGAGTATACTCTCTGTTCTTTCGAGCTTCGAGCTCTCTAAGGTGGTGGTAATAATTTAAGTGACTATAACGGTATAACTATACACAAGGACTCTATCCAAGGGATGAACTGACGACTCACCCTGTGTATGAGGCATTTTAGTCTAGTTACTTCTTTGACTTATTTTTTATTCTTTTTATGAATTTTAATATACAGTTATGCAAATTCGAGATGTTACTGTGTAAAGTCGTTTGCTGCTCTTTTTTTTTGTCTACGGGTATAACGAGAGATGGAATACCCTTCAACATGGGGTGCTGATGAGTATCACTTACCATCTTTTGTTATACCCTTTAGTCACTCTGTTTGCATATGGACAAGGTGAAGCATAGATCACCATCGTCGTCATCATCAGAGCAATTCTATTGGGAGTCAACCTTTCGTCAATCTCACTGGGAGTGATGCGATGATGGAGAGAATAATGTCATAAGAGAACGATGAATAAAATGTTTTAAGTGTCACATCTTCAATAGCAAATTGGATTTGACATAATCGGGCTATTTGAACGTTTTTTTTTTGTATTTTTTTTTTTTTGTAAGTGAGCTAAAAGAGTCCTTAAAAAATTCAATTTTAAATGTAAATCAGGTTTTCTTTGATTTTTGATACAAGATACTTTCTGCTCAGAGATTCGATTTGGCTTGTTGGTCTTTTATAGCTGGGGAAGATGAGTGATTTTTATTTATCTATGATAATTTGTTTATGGAGAGAGATGTTTCTCTGTGCATAATAGATGAGGACTTAACACCTTTGGAGTAGTTTAATCCTAGACATTCGCACACACTCCTTTTAAGTAATGAGATTACGTGTTAGAGTGACCAGGATGTACTTTTAAGTAGACATAAAAGTGTCAACATTTATTAAGAATATCAAGCTGAGGATGTTGTTTAAAAATCATTTAAAGCTAGGCCCAAACTTTCTTGTGTTGAAAAAAAATTATCTTAGAAATTCAAATTAATAAGAATGGTCACTCCAAAACAACTTCATTAAACATATAAGCTCAAGTTAGTCCTTATTATAATGCTGATGGTGGACAAATTCCTATGCACCCATTAGGTTAAAATAATTTGAACATTTCGTGCTAATGCGCTTACAAGTTCTTGAGTTTATCTCATTAGATCCTTTATGTATTTAGCATTGCAGAAGGAAGATTGTAGATGTGGGTATTTTCCGAAGAGGACGATGTCGGTGATGTAACGTTCTGAGGGAAGTGTTGATTGCCGCAAGCTTATACAGTATCCTTCTAATCAAGTAAATGGTAGTGGTTTCGTAATACTTTAAAGCGAGTGAGTGAGAGGGAGAAAATCTACATCAATCTATTCGAGTGATTACTAATGCATTGAGGTCGAGAAGCCATGTTTCACATTCCGACACCTCTCACATGTACAAGCGTCTCAGATACAAGGTGCATGCGCTCCAACTTTCACATAAACTATAAATTAATGAAATCCACAACACTTTGGATTATCCACACCCTCAACAACAGATACACATTTTCAAGACATTCCATCAGACAACCTTTGGTATAGATGCATTTATACACTCGTACTGAATCCAGTTCAGTTATTTGATTAAAGGAATTTTTGATGAGTGCAACACACCGTCTCGATTTACATGCTAAATAATTCGCGGAAATGGATCGCATCGGAATCTCGGAGCAATCACTTGTAATGGGAATCCAATAATTCTGCAGTGCTGTGCCTTTGAGGTGATGGTATATCACAAGGCAGCCGCCATACCAAGCAGACGCACCTGTATGCATTCCGATACCTTTACATCTAGATGTTTTCATGACATACCTACATTTATTGATCGATTTTCGGAAGGAGTTCAGCAGGGATTAACTTTGGAATTTGTATATGCACGACACTACGACTAGGTGCCAGAAATATAAAAATAAGGTAAAAAAGAAAAAATGATATTCGGTCCCTAATGGAATTCTCTTCGTCGAACGCATCGGGACATCATGTTGCTGATATGATGGGGCGACAGGCTCAAATTATGATAAATATTTTACGAGCTTAATACAATCAATTGTCACCTTCAATTCAGCGTGAAAGCAATGGAATTTGCATTTTTTTTAAGTCCATGCAGCCAAAAACATATATTTTTATTCGATTCGCATTCGGTCGCTTGGTTCCATTAACGAATTTGTAACGATTTTAAGGTATTCCATGTGGACGGGACGTGGCAAAGTGCACCGTCAAAACAATAGCCAATCACCTCCTCAAACAAAGTAAATTGATAGCTTAATTAAAGCCCTTTAACATATTATGGAGGTTGAACAGTAATGTCAACGATATTGGTTTAGGTTCGGTTTTATACTGTATCCAGTTCTATACAAATCATCAACAATAAATGTTAATCAACCATCAATATGCATGCGAAAAATCTAATATCAGTATCATGTTCAATATACTTGTCAATAACAAATTTGCAAGGGATTCGTATACTTTGCAGTTTCGGTTTGAAATACTGATTCACAAGATTTTTGAACTTAACATTTAAAAAAAATACGTTTTTCTGTTTGTTTAAACATCTCCCTTCATTTCGATGAACTCGATTTAAAAGGCAGAAATACAGAAATAGACAACACGACAAACGCCCATCGAAAAATAACAACTCTGTTTCTGTTCTAACTGCAGTCAAAAAAGTTCACCACTCATTTCAAGTTCCGGATCCGTGTGTTGTCGCAGTTGTTATGTGTCTGCATTGAATCCCAGAAGAGAATAGGCAAATTGAATAGAAAAATTAAACTGTTAACATCATTTGCGGAATTCAACGGGGAAATCGCCACCACATTTAGCCAATAAACCCCCCGTTACTGTCATTGTAACCGTCTGTCACATAGCCAGCAGCTAGTACAACACCGACTAGCTGCTACATGGTTTTTCTGATGGCACAAAACTTGTTGAGCTACAACTTTAACAAAAGTCACAGCCAGCGATTCGATGGAACTTCTGCAGAATGAATTGTAGGTAATCGAGTTTCCATCTATCGAAGTGATATCGAATTTCATCCCTTCGGGCGCAAAAGTCCTCAATCTAGATTGTAACAAGTTTTCAAACTTAATTTGTGTGTTAATTTCGTTGGACGAAGTTGATGATGAACAAAGTAGTATTTTCTCATTCTGTCCTCTGTATGTTTGTGTATTTTGAAGTACATAGGGGGTATTATAGGAAATAGAGAACCTATAACTTTATTAAGCAAAAGTTAGGTAGCTTAGTTATGTATGTGTGCTGTGATAATAAAGTGTTCACAGAGATATTCGAGCTGACACATGGCTCTACTCCTTGCAACATAAGTTGAGAGTGTAGAATACATGCATTCGGAAGTTTATCTCTAGTGAGAATCTTCTCTAATGTAACTCGATATATTTCTGATTCGATAATTCGTTAATGTGTTCCTGGGTGCATGGCGCATCTTTTAGGATGGGGTATGACTGACTGACACGGTGGTGGTGCTGTCAAAAGGAAGTTATCTCGAACTTTTAATCTAATTTCATTAAGAAAACGAATATGGCAACATTAGATTGTATATAAAATGGGTTTTTTGTACGTACAGGGATGTGTAGCAGCAAATGGATATTCCAGTGATGGCAGCCGTGGTTGGTGGGGTCCAGCTGGATGTAGCGCTGGCGGACAGTGGTAGCAAAACATTCCTCTTCCCGCTGCTGCAGGACCCAGCTGAAATGAATATAAGATGAAAACAAATAAGAAGAAAATTTAATTATTTGAGGGTGTAGACAGATAAGAAAAATGATCAGAAATCAGGAATCAAAATGATTAACAGCTAATTGAAGTTTGTATGTTTTTAAATACAATTTAAAAAAAAGCATACGTTGTTTTTCTTCCTTAATAAAGTGACTTAGTGTCAATATATTTGTACATTTGCTCCACGTGCTTGTTCCTGGAAAATACCTATGAACTCCGAATCGATATCCACAGCCTTTTCATCGATTTTTAGGCCGCGTATGACAACATCTACAGCGACGAACTGTATAAAGCTATGTCTAGTTTTGGCATCCCTGACAAGCTCGTTCGCTTGTGCTAAAGGACGATGGAGAACTCACGCTCCGCCATCAAGGTCAGCAACGAGCTTACGGAATCATTTCGATGTCAAAAAAGAATTCAGACAAGGCGATGCACTGCGATTTCTTCAACATCGTTCTTGAGAAGATACTGCAAAACTCCACAGTCAACACCAGAGGCACTATCTACAAAGTCTGTTCAACTTCTCGCGTACACGGATGATATTGATATAATGGGAAGCACACGGCGCAGGGACATTGGTCCCGAAGTCAGAAGTCCCGAAAATGGTTTTCGGAACTAATGACCCACTATGGTGGGTCATAAGTGCCAAATTAGATTTTGGGACTATTAACCCACTATGTTGGGTCAGTAGTCCTAAATTTATTTTGTCTTCTTTGGAACAAAAGTCCCAAATGATAAAAAATATTATGTTTTATGAGAATCACTAATTTATTTGTACTCGTCAATATTAGAAAGTCTTATAAATAAATAGAACCATTTTTATTTACTATTTGTCTACAAAATGGACAGATAAATTATTTTGCAAAACTTTTGCAGTTTCCTTTAATTTGGAAAAGCAACCAATAAACAACACATATTGTAAGGAATGCTAGTGTCTGGAGAGCAGATGCTGCATTTCAATGATTGATTTTAAGCACCTTTTTCACTTTCGTCTGAGGATGATGACGATCCGGAATATTCATGATCGATTTGTTTTGATTTGGACCGAAACAAACGGACAAAATTTTGCCCAAAAGAGAATCAATTTGGGGTGTGAAAATAAAAAAAATTCGCGCGAATTTTTTTATTTTCACACCCCAAATTGATTCTCTTTTGGGCAAAAAATTTTCCGCTCGCTTCGCTCGCTGTATGAATATTAACTGCTACATGTTTTGGTTCAAGCTTCAAATACTTAATTTGAAAAATAAATAAATAGAGTGATAAGACAACTTTTGACGAGCCAAGGCCTAAGTGGCACCGAAGCACACAGCCTGATGTCAATGGCACCTTTGTGAGAATTGAGACAGAGGCAGCAAAAATGGGTTCAGTGTTAAATGAAGGAAAAATGAAGTAGGTATATGCTGTCTTCGAGGAAGGACACCCAACACCGACGGCTCGGCGAGAACGTCACAATAGACGCATACAACTTCGAGACTTCGAGGTAGGTTCCGCTATTAACACTGGCAATAACACCAGCGCCGAGATCAGACGAAGAATAACTCTTGCTAATCGCTGCTTCTTTGGGCTAAGAAAGCAATTGAGTGGAAAAGCCCTCTCTCGAGCTATATAACACCCTCATTGTCCCAGTCTTGCTGCATGGATGAATGTGCCTTAGGTTGTTTCGAAAGGAAAGTTCTTCGAGTCATATTTGGCCCGGTGTGCATTGATGGGGAATGGATAAGAAGATACAACAGCGAACTATACGGGTTGTACAACGACATGGACCTAGCCAGAAGAGACAACATCCAGAGACTTAGATGGCTCGGTCATTTAGACCGGATGGACACCAATACTCCGGCCCGGAAGGACCTCAATCAACGTGGAATGCAAAACTGAAGACAGCTAGCTATAGGTACTGAGCTGACTGGCGGAGACTGTTGATTGAGGCCCTGCTCCACAACGGACTGTAGCGCACCTTAAGTGTAAGTAAGTAGAATTCAATACAACCTTATGGAAATGTTCATACTCCTAATTCGAAATACAGTTTAATTGGATGGTTTCTTAATTTTACTGGTGTGTTAACAAATCCACTTAAGTTGCATAATTGCCCGTATAATTTGTACAATTATTTTTTCTTTAACTCTATACCACCCTTATTCATGAACGTCTTGTCTCAAAAAAACAAAATCCGAAACTCATCAATTATGGCACCATCCATCAACGTTTAAAAAAAAAAAGAAAAAACCTTCAAAACATTCAATCACATTTGAATTGAGTATACCCAGAACAGAACAGAACATTAATAAATAAAATCAACTTCAAGTGGAACACATTCAGCATTTTGATTAAGGGCACTTGTCAAGCCTTTGCGTGAAGTTTCGTCTCCTTCATAAAGAACAACACAGCCTGCATGCAATTGTGCTGTGTTTCTGTTTGTATAAACTCTGTGCTATAAAGAATATTATTATTGAATTAACAATAATTCCCCACACTCGCATTATTAACAAAACACAAACAAAAAAGACAATAGAATGGAGCATTAAACTGTCAAGACTCAAGACCGTGTTCTGTCCCAGTTAAGTTAATTTAATGAGATTAGTGCCTCTTTTTCAATTGTTCCTATAAACATACTTTTCGTATATACGCCACTCATTTGCCATATATACTCATATGTACGGTAAGAGCGATGACGACAACGACTCGTGTCGCTAATTTTTCTATTTAACGTACGAAAATAACATCGCAAACCGAAAACTGTAGTTTTTTACGTTTTGGAAAATGGGAAATGTTTGAAAAAAGAGAAAGGGCATTTAAGGAACTCTTCCGTTAACTGGTGACAGTGACTTTTCAATGCGAGTACTTTAATATGATGGGAAGTTGATGGAGTAGGCAAAAGAGACAGTTTTAATGCACTTCCTGTTACAGCCAACAATAGTTTGATGATGGGTTGCAAAGGCAAAAAAACGAATGCCAATTACGCTAATTCATGCGCTTTCTTGTATGCAGTAAAAATGCAATTTTCCTTGATTAATTTGAATTAACTAAATTAAAACACACAGCGAATGGCAGTTAGTTTATTGTCTCTTTCTCCTATTTTGCAACGCCATCCGGTCATTTTGCGCTGCACACGTTGCTATAGTCATCCGGAAGATAGATGCAATTGTAAAATATATTTTCAGCTGCTTATAGAATGTAGAAGTTTTCAACTTAAGGCAAAAATTTTTATTATTCGCAAACATTTTCCCACAACTTCAAATCAATTGTATACGATAGTACATCAAATTCAAAATAAGGACTTGCAAGTATTCTATCCGCCATTTAAAGCGAATATCTTTTTCAGTATTCGGTTATAAAGTTATGGTCAAAAAATAAATGTCTGTCGATTTCTGCATTCAGAAAATTTCCCGCGATTTCAAATCGTCATACCTCTCAATTTTCCCAGATAGCCTATATCATATGATACTCGAAAACAAAGGTCTATTCGCATTCTATCAGTCACAGTAAACCAAAACTGTATACGAGGTCTAGTTACCGAGTTATGACCAAGAAACTACTTTCTTGGTTTTTGTCCTTAGCTTATTCCCATAGAAAGAACATCTTTGGATGCAAAGAAAGGTCTGGTCTATTCATCAAGTTAAAAGTTGTTTGAAAGCCTGGTAGCCGAGATATTGGTCTCAGTCCTTAGAATTCGTTTGCTTGTTTACCTTACGTAGGATGTGAAGCCTAATGATCATAAATCACTAAACCATCCACCCACGAAGCCAGCCGATTTGCCACTAGATCATAGAGTACACTCAAACGACCTTGCATCGCAAGCCCCCATTCTAATGGACTCTAGTCGTGCCGTCGCTGTCGGTCATCGTAGTCTATGTCCTATCTAATCGTAGACCAGATTAAAATAGTCACACTTAAAACTTTCAATTATTCAATTGAAATGTTGACGGCTACCGACGACGACCGACACGACCGTAGGCCTATATGCATATTTCGGTTTGCCTGCTAGTCATCTCTGGCTGTGGGACGACGACTTGAAAGCTCATTTTAGATTCCAAAATCTGATTCCATTTGCGCTTGTCAACGCTCATAATAATGCCCAGGTATCATGGCGAATAATGCAATTTGTTGCTAAAATTTCGTGAAATATCATCACTGTGTGTTTTTTAGTAGACCATCCAACACGACAGGAAGGGTAACCAGTGGCAGTGTCCCGCATCGAACTGTTAGCAGATGTGCCACAGAGTCGCGCATAAATTAGATGAAATACAAAGTGCAGATAGTAGATTGCACTTATCACTTCGGAATGATACGATGAGTTGTTTATGGTTGCACTTTTTCCATTTTCTAATTTGGCGGCAACTAGATTCAAATTTATGGTTGCCAAATGTTTGTTTTAGACTTCAAAATTCATTTTAAGAATTTACTTTTGAGCAGTTGTTCAACAGCCCTGCAAGGATATGGAAACCATTTACGATCAATCAAAGACCTGTGTTGGCAACCATAGCAAGAGATCTATCGTCCTAGATAGGATGACCGCACGGATTAGATTTTCAGTGGAAATTGTATTTTAAACGTTCAAAAACATGACCGTCACCGCTCAGAGATGATTCAATGAACGGAGGCCTGCATGGTGCAGCGGTGAGGATACATCTTCATCAAGCTTCAAACAAATTGTGGTGTAGGCTCCGCATTTTGTGGAATGTGTTTCCATTACGACTCATAAAAGGCTGAGCAAGCATCAGTTTGGTAACAAGAGAGCTCTGCCATAATGGCAACAAACACCCCCATACAAACACAAGTTTAACTTTCAACCATTCCGGGTGGATGTTGGACTCAACGGAGTCAGAATGAAAGGGATGAAATTGAAAAATGAAAACTCTCCTTCCCGAGAGGAGTAAGCAGTTAAAGGAGTATGCGGAAAATATTATTTTAAATTTCATTTCGTAATGAAAACCTATGAAAGCTTTCCGTTTCCCGCATTCGCCCACTCGCACAGAATATATATAAGGGGGGAGTTTAATTTCTCTCACTTCCGGGGTTAACATCGTCATTCCGCTCAAGCTCAGGTGCAAATTATTCGCACAAATTAAGCTGAAACAGTCGAGAGGAACTCCGAAGCTGTTATAAGAGGTAGCGGTGAGGGGGAGAAGGGGTTCAACCATATTCAGGTAATAAATTCACAAAAGTTGCAAAATAATTCAGATAAATTAAAAAATTATTATTCCCATTTGTTTTTTTGGACATGCGGAGAGCGGTACACAATGTATATATAAAATCATAGGTATGCTATAGTTTCCGGGGCTTAACGGGCTGAAAGGTACCCCTTGCTGGGACATGCTGTTGCTGATGATGTGGGTTTGCAATTACTTAAATCGTTTGCAATAATAATATGTAAGTATAGGGTTTCAGAGATCGTTGATGCTGCTGGCAATTGCAGCGGGAATGAAGGAGCGAGATGAAAAGGGTTTGGTATACTTTTCAATTAGGGAATTATATTTTTAGATTTGCAAGTGAATATATTACTCATGAAGCTGAATTTAGTTAAATAGATTGCTTTTGCAAAATAACTTTTTAACTGAAGGGATATGATCTGTGTCTGTCTTTGGGCGTTGAGTATATGGAGTCGGGGAATCCGTTATTGGAGTTAAGGCAAAGGTAAAATGGGAGATCCTCTAAACTGCGCCAACTACAGAGGAATCAGCCTACTTAACATCGCCTCTCTGATCCTCCCTGCCGTAATATGTGAACGTCTGAAGCCTGTCGTCTGAAGCTATGTCTAGTTTTGGCATCCCTGCCAAGCTCGTTCGCTTGTGCAAAATGACGATGGAGAACTCACGCTGCGCTCTTTCGAGGTCAAAAAAGGATTCAGACAAGGCGATGCACTGTCACGCAATTTCTTTTCCATCGTTCTTGAGAAGATAGTGCAAAACTCCACCGTCAACACCAGAGGCACTATCTTCCAAAAGTCTGTTCAACTTCTCGCGTACGCCGATGATGTTGATTATAATGGGAAGAACACAGCGTGATGACAATGGCGCCTTTGTGAGAATTGAGACGAAGCGGCAAAAATGGGTTTAGCGGTAAATGAGGGCAAAACGAAATATATGCTGTCTTCAAGGAAGGACACCCAATAGACGCATAAAACTTCGAGGTAGTGGAGGAGTTTGTCTACCTAGGCTCCGCTATAAACACGGGCAATAACACCAGCGCCGAGATCAGACGAAGAATAACTCTTGCTAATCGCTGTTTCTTTGGGCTAAGAAAGCAATTGAGTGGAAAAGCCCTCTCTCGAGCAACTAAGTTAAAACTGTATAACAACCCTCATCATCCCAGTCCTGCTGTATGGTGCAGAAGCATGGACCTTGACAAAATCGGATGAATGTGCCTTAGGCTATTTCGAGAGGAAAGTTCTTCGGGTCATCTCTGGCCCCGTGTGTATTGATAGGGAATGGAGAAGATACAACAGCGAACTTTACGGGTTGTACAACATGGACATGGACTTAGCCAGTAGAGTCAAGGTCCAGAGACCCAGATGGCTCGGTCATTTAGAGCGGAAGGACACCAATGCTCCAGCCCGGAGAGCCTTCAACACTATATTCCCGTGGGACGTAGAAGGAGCGGAAGACTGAGACTCAGGTGGCGTACACAAATGGAAGAGGACCTCAATCAACTTGAAGTGCAAAACTGGAGACAGCAATCTAGGGACCTGGCTGTGCGGAGACTGTTGATTGAGGCCCGAGTCGAAAACGGACTGTAGCGACACCTTAAGTAAGTAAGTAAGTAAATGAATCGTTTATGGAATTCTGTCACATTTTTTTTATCTTTATTTGAATTCAAACAGTTTTTAAATAGCAAAAATTTAAGTCAAAAGTTTTCAGTGTTGACAAGCTTTCAAACACTCGGCACGAGTATCGTACCGATTTGAGTTGCCTTGGCATCCGCCGTAGTTGAAAAGATGGCAATCGTTGGTCTCATCCTTGTATCCCCACTTCGGGAATTTACCTCTGCAAGTCCCTTCATCAATCTTTGGGCAATCTGTTTCAAGTTAAACAAAAAATGTTTTATTCCTTGAATATTTAACCTTTACATGCAGTAGGTACTTACGGTGTGCAAAAGCACTGACTGCAATAACTAGCAATAGGAAGAAAACTTGGAATTTCATTTTGCGACGGAGAATACACTCTTACTGATTTTTATCGAGTAAAAGTGTAGACTTTTATATGATCTTAAAACCTCAAGCTATAGGTCGGTGATTTTTCTGTTGTTCTCCGAATTTCCCTGAACTGTGGAAATTAATACATTTTTCCATTGAAATAACGAAGCAGCTGTGGCTTGTGTCAATACTTTTGTAGACGACCTAGATATGCTAATGAACGTCAGTGAACAAGCTGGTGCAATTAATTTATTTGTTCATAAGACTGGGATTTGTTCATTTCCTTCATAATTAGGAATTTCAGTTTAATGCAAAAAGAGCAAATTTTATTAATAATTTTAGGGTGAGGGATAAGTGGTTTATTTCGACCTAGAGTTATCGTGCGCAAGTCAATCTCGTCATAGTTCATTTAAGTCATTATTATATGAATTTTCATGTCTATTGTGGCATTGATCTTCGCTAGTTTCTCGCGAAACCTTCAATAAGAACCGATCCCATATATGCCTTCACTTTTTTCATCAATTCGATCAACATCAGAAAAGCATATACACAGCAGGGATATCGATACATTTTTGATCTATTAGCTTTTAACTGTGTGCATTAAACAATTTCAATTTATTTCTATTGAATCAATGTAAGCTTTTTATTTTTAACTGAATCGCATCCCTTTCGACATTCCAAGGTCATACATTTATACAGATTCTGGTTTCTGCACTCAGCGATTGCATGGTCGTTCAGCGTTCGGTGTATGATTGTTGCTCCAAATCAAAGCCTCCAAACCAATCAGATTTCAATTATTACTGTCAATTGCACCTTAAATTCGATTCAATTAGAAATTATTGTTGCTCGTAGCACAGCACTCTATGCGAAATAAAATATTTCGATTCGATTCGATTAAATGTGTTTTGTTCTTTTGCTCCAGAGTCCAGTGTTGTCGAATGGGAAATGCCTTTTTTAATTTTTATAAAATAGTAGCATCAGCAGAACTTTTGTTAGTAAATCGAGTTACACGAAATTTTAAGCAGGAAAACGGTCAATCATTTGCTACACAAGAAGCGATAGGGCGAAAACAACGATGCAATCTCTAAGTTCTTAGGATTGATATCTTGGGGCTGTGCTTCTGGAGTAAACATGAAATGTTGCACAAGTGCATCACATCACTCTGTTGTTGCACATTTGATTAAATTGTCCTTAAACAAATCAATTGGCTGGCACAAATTAATTGCATTTTCTCTCCCAACAACCGCGGCGACAACGTCGATCATGCTTAGGTACTTGAATGGCATTTTTTTGCCTCTGAGCAACAAAGGTCGTTTGTCGTCCAGTGCGCCAGAAGTCCAGAATGGTCCCCCTTCTTGCATTGGGTAGTTTTGCACGATACATGTGCTCCAGCTCCAACACCATTATAGAAGACGAGACTTGACAGTTTGACTGACATTTATGTGCAAACATCCAACACGAATTATTTGTGATTCAATCGAATTGGCCCAGATTAATATTAATTCGATGCCTCTGGTTGGTCTTATGCTCCACAAATAAACGAATCTGGACAAAATTTAGAGCCAGTCCATGAGACCCTGATGAAATTTTCTGCATTAAGATACAAAACCGCTGCTGGCGATCATACACATAAACCTTATGACAATTACAAATTAGGCAGCATGACATAGTCACACTGATATACACGCCCACTTAACATCCACCACCTACCTACAACTACACAGACTTGATTTGGCAGCAGCAACACTAACCCAGATCGCATTTTCACTCAGCAGTGAATACGCTTTCTAGTGTTGAAAACTTGCAAACTGCAATTGCAACAGTCAATTTGCTGTGCCAACAACAAAACAGTATTTTGCAAAGTGAAAATGAAAATGGAAAATCTAGAGTGCAAATTATCACCGAGATTATTTACAATCCACGTGCGATTCTATAATGGTATCAGAACTGATATATTGCACTTAATTCACTTTGGACTTTCAAGTGGGGGGAGCTGGGAGGAAATCAACCAACACTATAGGGCAAAATCGGACCTGCAATCTGGCGGAATGAAAATTCGCATCATAATCAGATATAAGTTCGGCGGTAGCCTCTCTAAATACGAGTAGATAGATGCAGCGAGATGCACTTTGAAATCATCCCGTCAAAACCATAGTGTTTTGGGTTGGTGGACTAAGTTGGCTTATGCCCAGTCAGTTTGCAATACAAGTGCACTCGCTGAATGATGATGGTGACGGTGTTACACTTTGCTCATATCCGACATCCGTCGTTGTAGTCGCTGGCGCGGGCTCGCGGTGTTGTGGTTACACTCTCTAACTTAGCTAAGTAGCATCAACGGAACACAGTCGTCTGCTAAATTGAAGCAATTGTTTTTGAATTTGATTGTGGCAATTGAACGGAGGTAATGCGAGTAGGTACGTGAAGCGCATGGTCACTTTGAGCTTCACAAAGAGGTAGGACAAGCCGCGAGCTTATTAAGACCCAGTGAGTCCAGTAAATATAAGGATCAATGAATCAGTTTATGTTTTATGATGTGTTGCAACAATTAATGGGAAGAGTTACGTTAAGTTTCGTCAAACTGGAAGAATTGATAACATTTTTTTACAATAATTCAAGAGTTTTAGCTAAAACAGGGCCAACAACAAGACCCTGATTTTGTTTCAATTGAAGTTCTTTCTGCTTTTTTTTTTGTTTACTTTCCACAACCGAAAAGCCTGCTGATAACAAATGATACCCGTCTATATGCTGTGGATATGATAGGAAGGCGGCATGCATGACCCGCATCAGTGATATGATTATGACAACGATATTATAGTAGGAGAGGTACCTAAAAACAACAGCGAGCAGACTGCAACGACGTTGACACCGACTACCGACAATACCGACGCGACGACGACGTTTTGCTAAATTTTAAATTCAATTACGGACTCGTAACGACATAATTTTTCCCTGGTCTTGTTGTGCTTTCATCCGCTCATTGTGACACGAAAATCCACTGTGACACTTTTCGACTCATCGTCATCAACCGGAGGGTCGATCATTCAGACAACATATTATATGAGACACTTCTTGTCTATGGTTGTATATAGAACTTTAGTCATTATACCGGAGCTTATGTTGTCAATTATACGCATCATTCGCACCCTGCACGTCAATTGGCATATTTTGGCAAGTTTTCATATTTGACGTGCGGCAGATTATGGAGAAAAGGTGTAGTCTCATATCAGAAATTTAGGTTTATCCTTTTAGAAAGGTAAGGCCATTTTATAAACCCTTGTTTAAAGTAAACTAAATGTCGAAAGGAATTCTGCAGTACCTACTTGGGCTTTGTTCGCACTTCCTTGCCATTATTTAATTTCTGGACCGTAATATCATTAAGGTCTCTTTGTTTTGCATTTAAAAACCTCTTAATCGGCGATAATATCTTTGCTCCACTCTCACGCTAAACTCATATCAATACTTCTGCTTTTGCAGATCGTCTCAAGTGGTCTTAATGTCTTCCTTCCAATTACCCCAAAATTTTTCTTTAGATTTGGTGAAGTGTTTTGTTTCATACCTTGCCTGTGAATTTACACGCTCCTCTCTGAAGTGGATTGTCCCCTAAATTTTTTGTCGCTGACAATAAATCACGATACAAATCTTTCCGGAATCACAACAAAAAAATTCTGAACAAACTATTTACGTAAGGCACTTAAAAATTCAAAATAAATTTAATTCCAATTAAAATATTGAGCGTAATTAATAGATACCAGTTAGGTACCTACTTAGGCTAATTCATAATAAAATTAAGTGTTTTTCAAAAATAATGTTGATTTAAAATTAATTTTTTTTTTGTGCGATTCTAAGCAAAATCATAATAATTCATTTTCATGTTCAACAAAAAATTACACACACAACAGAACAATCGTCCCGTGTGTGTGTGTGATGAAGGCATATACATTATTGTAGGCACAGTGACCCAAACATCCCGAAGAGTGGATTCTGGATAAAAATAAAAAAATAAAAAAATTATTCCCTGCAACCAAATCCTCAAAAATTGCATGAACAATATCGGATTAAGTGTTGGAGGCAGAGACGGTTTTAATTGTGAGCTGGACAGTCATTCGGCTATAGTAGGACTAATTAAATAAATATGATTCGAAACTCGGCTTGCAGGAGCTATACACCAGTTTACAGGCAGTGCATGGAGGTGGAGGTAGATACAACAAGCAAGCTTTTCCACTTGATCGAAAATTCAATCCGAAAAGCCAAAAAGTGATCAATTAAAATGCAGTTTGAATAATTGATTGTAATTAAGCAACCCTCGCATCAGCAGCCGGTGCCAGTGTCGGTCGGTCCAGTAACAACCATAATGTCTGCTGTTCGTTGACCAAACGAAAACGACGACGCCACCATGTCGAAGTTTGATGATGATTCTGCTACTGTTGATGGTTAAAAGATGGCGTCGATGAAGCACCGTTGGACATGCAAAAACCGCTGCAAAGGAACTTTTCACATACACAACTTTATCTAGCCAACAGCAGAAAATTCAGACTCACAACGGATGTTCCTCTTCTCTTACCGATCGAACTGACTTCAATAAACGTTCGAATGGTAAATTTGAGAAAAAAATTCCATTTCATCGAAGAATAAAATAATATTTATAAAAAAAACTTACCAGCTGAATTGAATTGATAAGCCACAAATTAATTAAAACTGGCGGCAGCGGCGCGGTCAGTTCTTTTGGCGGGCAGTTTTTCTGTTCGATTATTCTGTGTATGGGTTTTTTTTTTCTTTAATTTTTGTTTCTATTTTTGCTTTCGCAATTCAATAAAGAAATTATTGGAACAAAATTGCGGAAATTCGATTAAGCATCAACTGAATGATGTTGATGTTGTCGTCATCGACGAAGACGACATTGTAGCTCAGTTCGTTTTGTGTGGTGGGTATACCTACTCTATATACCCACTTACTTCAAATTGGCAAACTTGGTGGCGAAAAGTGATACCAATTTTAGATATAAAAATTTTGGAAAACACAGAATGGTTCGATTATTTGGTTTAACTAAGAAATTCACTCGATGTTGTGTTGTTCATTTCAAAATCGGAAATAGAGTTCCGAATTCTGTGTACTTCTCAATCTAGAAGGGAGTGGTGCAGTGTTTCTTGAACTGCATGGTTTCGAACTATCCAATTTTATATTACTGGTAACAGACCCTTTCGAACTTGAATACCAACAGCTACAGTGTAGGTCCTACTCTATAATACACTTTGAAATTTGTTGAAGTCATACTTTCATCGTTGCGTTCGAACCGTCGGTCGGTCGATTTATGCAGAGCGTGCTCCAAATTCCTGGTAGTCAAGTCTGGATTCCGTAGTCGCTGCTGTTGGGGGTTGTTTATGCACCCACTCATGCCGATGCCGAGCAAGTGTCGTCGTCTCATTTTGGCTTTCTGAGATGTCAAAAAGCACATTTTAGTACAGTTTGTGGAGTTTACAGTCGAATTTGCTACTTCATTCGCCATTTTCTCTTCCTTAAAGTTCAAATGGGTACCTATATATAGGTACTATCGTTAGGCTGAATTAAAATTCATGCGTGCGCCATTCGTTTTGCGATCGAGTTGACTGTGTAGCATCCAATATTGACAAATATTGCTCGCCTTTTATTGAAAATGGTATATGTTCTTCAAACGAAATCATTCTAAGCTTCTATATTCTGCAGCAAATAGCCCTTTTCGCAACATCTGGGGAACTAGTCTACACGGCCATACCACAATTCTTACAAAATACGTTGGCAACAACGTTTGTACAGATTACATGATTACATGATTACATACTGGGTTCCTGATCACAGTGGTGTGCCAGGAAACGAATGAGCTTGCAAGAGAAGGCTCAATACTTGATCCCTCTCTCATAGACCATAACATCAGAATCCCTCAATGCGCATTAAAACGAAACATTAGTAAAAATATCATTCACAAAGCAAATGATAGATGGAACCTACTAGAAACCTTCGGTAACACCAGGAGACTCTGGCCGTATTACGACTACGATAAGAAAAAATCAGGTAGGGTCTTACTTCTTAAAAAACCCTCCCTAAGATCCCTCATAAGCGTGATAACGGGACATAACTCAACTTAGCTACCACAAAGAGAAGATGGGGCTTAGCACAGACGACATATTATGTAGAGGCTGCGGCAACGAAGAAGAGTTCGAAAACACCACTCACTTCCTATACCACTGTCCAGCACTCTGCCAAACTAAGGAATACATTTTAAGGCAACTATGTCTTTAATGAACTAGAAGAACTATCCGAACTCCCAGGTAATCGCCTACTGAACTTTGTCAAGTCCACCAAATGGCTCGACCAACCAAACCATAGAATTCATAGGTTAAAAAACATTTTCAGAAGTTACAAAAGTTCGGGGTACCACAAAGGATCTACATTGATCAAAGTGTGACGGTAACAAAACCAACTGTCAGCCCATATAACCTAACCTAAGCTTCTATTCTGTGCTGATAACATGCATTCGTTGAAATGTAATCCTGATTCTTTACAAGTGTTATACATGGTATCCATTTGGTATCCCTTTTATTTACAGAAACTGATAATGCACGGTTAAGAAGCTGCAATAATAACTTCTGTTTTCGAAGAATTCAAAACGATTATTTATTGATTTGTCTTTTTATCGACATAAACATGATCGTCGAACGATCTGGAGTGTCCTTCAGGGAATTAATATCGTAACCTATTTGTTTTATTTTTTTATTACAGATTGTCATCTATTCAATGTGCTTTGATTGTCTTACCACTCTGAATGATGTTTCTGATATAAAACAGATTGTTTTACTTACGTGCAGCTTTATTTAACTAAACTTGAACTGAGCGAGCAAATACAACTGCCTTGAGCAAAACTCTTTATTCAGATTCACATTTAACTTCCGAGTAAACAAAACCTTGCTTCTTTGTCTCAAGAAATACAAATTTAATATTTTGTCATCGCAATGAGAATATTTCAGAAAAGTATATAAAAAGAACACCCTTTAGAGGTTCCACATCAGTTCTTTAAATTCACTTGCGGTCTTAAAAGATTTTATTGCAGTCTTGAGAAAATGAAATCCTTTCATTGTGTTCTATTGATTTTTGCCGTTTTGTTTGGAACTTCGTCTTCTTTGGGTGAGTTAAACATTTTTGAGATTTGATTTATTTAAAAAGACTAATTTTTTTTATTAAAAACAGATTGCTCCGCAAAACCTGAAACGGGTCCGTGTCGAGCTTACTTTCTATCATGGGCTTTTCAAGGGAACGAGTGCATTGAATTTGTTTATGGAGGATGCAGGGGCAATGCAAACCGATTTGCTACTAAGGAAGAATGTGAGCTGGCTTGTTTGAATACGGTTTAGGCATTTTACATTTATTATTAATTAAAAAAAAAAACAAAAAAGGAAATTAACTGTACTAAGTACTTTTTATTTGGGTTTTTGACCAAATTTGAATGTGACAGTTTTTGTCGGTTACTTCGAAATTGGTGTTTGGAAAATATTCTGAATACTGCAATTAATTTGAATAAATTTTCCTAATTGAAATCGCTCAAAATGGGCTCCTTAAGACCTTTGAATGTTTACTCGAACATCGCAGATTAGATTGGTAGGGCGATTGCTAATTGGTCAATGTTTACATACTAAAAAATCAAAATTCGGCTGCAGGTATGTATATGTTTTATGCAAGGAAATGTGTGTGGAGCAGAAACATTATCATGAAATAATTACCTACCTTATTCCCGTCTGTGAAAATTTTGTCGAAATAAGATTAGCGTGGTTTCCAAAAGTGGAAACGCCGCCGCCGCACGTTTTTTTACCGAAAAGTACAAAAAGTTCCAACTCCCAAGCACAAATCAGAGCGTGCACGAATTGCTCGATGCAGAGTCTTGTGTCACTCCCTTCCCGATGCGATTCGCAAATCACGAACAAAGGAGTAACTTTTCCAAACAAATTTAACAAGCACTCACGTTAACGTTCACGTTCCAAACTGCAACTTAAACTTCACAAACAAATTGTTGTGAATCCTTCGCACAATCAAGTACTTAATTATCCTCGAAAAGAGCAGTACCTACAAAATTTCACTGTCTATACCGCCAGGTAAAGCTACGAATCTTAAGTGTAGCACGTGAATCCTTTTCGTCGTGTTTGTCGGTCGTTGAAAAAACAATTTAACTTTTCCGAAAAGTTTTCATCACTCAAGTTTTAAATTGGAAAAACGGCAAAACTACCAACACACACACCACACTGCAAAAAGTTATACGGCTCCGCACAGGTATCTACTGCCTTAATTTAATTTACTAACAAGTAACAAGGTGTCCCGTCGGGTACCGTCGATTAGGGTGGTTAATACTGTTCTGTATCCTCAAAGAAGTGTCTTTTACGTAACGGTATATTGAAAATTAAAAACCATAACAAGATCGCTTGTTGCACTTAGTATAGGTGAGCCAAACAGGGTGCTTCTGCTTAAAAAAACCTAAAACCGCACACACGGAACGAAATTTGCGACGGACTAACGACGAGCGGACAACCTTCTCGGAGCGAGTCTACGAATGAAATCAACCACATCAACGATTGTCACGAGGGTTTATTTCAGTTTGACTTGAAGACCCGTAGCAATGCAAAGCACTCTTTCTAATGTTCTAAATGGCGGACGGCGACACTCTGCCAACCGCACCGCTATAAAAATGACAATGGGGTTGTTTACTCAATTCACCCTCTAATTGAGTTCTCTCCTGCATACTTTTTCTATCCAAAGACACGCCTCCTTTGTTCCTTGCGACATCGGTGTGTGTGTGTGTGTGTGTGTAGAGAGCTCTTTTGGGAGCAATTTGTGTTCGGGATATTTCCCCAGCTTTGGACAGGCGCAGCAGCATAAACGTCATTTTTTTGAATACGAAATGTCAGATGGTGTCAACTTTTTACTTTGTTTTCTTCTCGATGGATGTTCTCCACTCCAGCATGGATGAGCTATTATTACCACCTCTGGGTCTGGGTGCTCCATGGAGCCGCCATTAAACGAAGAAAATTTTCTCGTTTTCCTCGCTTTGAAATTCAATTTGCATTATGGGTCGAATATAGAAGCTACACATAATAGACAAGGAACGGAACAGGGTGCGGTATTTGGCAAGGATGGCGCAAGGGGTTTGCAAGGAGTTTAGGGCGAGAGAAAAATGTTTGCTTTGGTCGGTCTGCATCTGCACTCAATTTGTGGGGCTGGCAACATTGAGAAGAGATTTTTGTGGCATGCTGCTGGCTGAAGCTGCCTTTGCTGGTGCATGAGTAAGTTTTTCTTTTTTTTCGGATTTCATTCGGAATAATGGCAAAGAGGTTGGGTATTTGGTATGGGACTGGGGGTTTATGTATGGCGAAGAATTACTCACAAAGGCATTTATTTGGGAGATCATTTCTGACAACTCAATTTATTTGTATTAATTTTCTTCTGTTGTTCTCCTCAGCTGGAGGGTCTCAGGAGGCGATTAGAAAGGGTGGGCTGGATGTGAGCTTTTTTTTGGTTATGAAATGAATGAATACTTATTAGAAGTTTGTATACAAATTTAAATTCAATAACATAGATATCTCAATTGATTAGGCTACTTTCTGTTCTTTTGTTATGCAAAATTTATCTAAAGGCTCCTGAAAATTTTGAAGTAGGTACCTAGACAAAAACTTACTTAATTGGTTTTTGAACACATTAACACATTGGACGATAGATTGATTCGTGGTATCAGGCTAAGTTTGACTGGAGTTCTTCCTAGTGATGACTTTCTTCCTTCACGGCTCGGAACTTCATGTAGGTAAGTACTTCTCGGATTTGTGATGAGTTAAAGGTGGACACGACGGACGTATGCGTGCGTTCTTTAGGGTTTCCCCTAGTGTATCAACGGAGTTTCATCCGGCTTCCAACGGCTTGGTAACCGGTTATCAACATGGTTTCTTTGGCTATCAACAGAGTTTTCTCCGGCTTTCAAATCAACGATCTTTCAATCGGATATCAACAAGGTTTCCCTTGGCTCATCAAGGGCTCTGAACCGGTTTATCAACGGAGTTTCACCCGGCTTTCAACGGCGGGTAATCGGTGTTTCAATGGACTGCAGGTCCGGGACTCATACTTTGACCGACTGATCGGCTTCGGTATCTTAAGAGTTAGGAGGGAGTGAATGTTACCACACTTCAACCGCATTTTGTCGTCGACGGCTCGCTCCCTTATGCACATTTCTTACAAAAACTGGGTGAGAATTATATTCGGTCGAGTTGTAAAATTTTATACAAAAGTCTTTCTGGTACCTACTAAATGAATTGTTTTGTTGGTATAATTCATGCTATCAGTTTTTTTGGGAGTAGGTTTATCGTCCAACTAAGCATTAGGTATGGCTTAGTAATGATTATCAGAAACAACATAAAACGTAAAAAAGAGCCAAGTTATCTTATGTGCGAACAACACTTTGTAAAAAGTTAGCCCCCAAAAGTAATGAGATCTTAAAGAACGCCAAGTTCTTACATGTAAAAGTGTTATATTGAATATTTTAAATCATAGAAGATAATACAACAATATTAAAAGAAAATTGAAAATAGTTTGGATGAAAAGTTACAAGTTCACTATTCAAGTTTTAAAATGTTATTAATCGCGCTTCAAACGAAAACTTGCCAAGTGAAGAATTCCGAATTTCAAGATCCTACGACCAGTTTTAGAAAGTGGGCGGATACCACGCCCCCTGAATGAGCAAATCGAAATTTTCGATTATTTCCTTTGTATACACCCGGAAACCGACCATTGTACCAAATTTCAAGATTCTGCTATTGTTAGAAGTGCTTCATAATTTTGATGATCAGTGAGTCAGTGAGTCAGTCAGTGAGTCAATTACGGTTTTTGAGATTTTTGTTGTTCAATATCTCAGGAAGTAGTGGTTCTACAAAATTATGTTTTTCACAGGACATTTGTGCCCATGAAGTTAAAACGTAATTCAAATTTGAAGCTTCTAACTCCATGGGCTCAAAAGTTATGGGGGGTTAAAAATGTGCTTGAGTTCGATCCTGTAAAAAGGGAGTAGTGCTAGAACTTGTCTGGGCACTACCGTGCCCTTTGATTTCCAAAAGTACCTATGCTGTCGCTAAATCTGCTCACATTTTCGGACGCAAATTTTGACTCTTTTAGCCAAACAATGCTCCTTCTCGCAGCACTTGTAGTTAGAATACTTGTACTCCCAGGCTCTTAATGGTATCATAAATCTTCGGCACGAGTTAAGGGCCGAAAAGTTCTTACTGCGACCAATTATCATAGCTTGGAGCAATGTTACCATTATGATTCCATGCTAAAGATCACAAAATTGGACGAAATTCCCTCAAAAAGCTGTGCGCTTATTCAGTTGGAGCGGAGTGTAATAATACTGGGCGAAGTTTGAAAAAAATTAATGTTTCAATGTTTCACACGAATTGAAGTATTAAAAAATATCAACAATTATAGAACCTTGACAAAAAGTCCATAAAAATGTTGCGCCCGATGATGGACAGAGCCCGAAACGCGTCGCCTTAAAAAATGGTTGAAAATATAGAAACGTTTTCCTCAAGTTCGATGCGCAAAAACTCTTGCTTCTCTTATCGTGTTAACATTTTTCTTTTTTATTTTTGGAAAATAAGACAACAGAACTTCCATTAATATCTGTTAAAAGAAAAATCACCGGAGAGACAAAACAAAAACAAGAAGACAGAAAATAATTTGATGCCAAGTGTATGTATCAGAGTTTCCATTTGACTTCATTTCAATTTATCTTCTCCTAGAGCCACAATCAATTTTCCTTAATTTTATCAGATTTGAATTGTCCTACTCCCCGCGCCGCCGTATATGTGTTTGTGGAAGAATTGTTCTATGTGTTCATGTGTGTTTTATTCAACCCACACTATGTCATCCATGTAAGGTACCTCTCTTCTGACACGAGGGGGAGTGGGGGTTGATTTTCTTTGTTCACCCACACAAGCGTTTTTTTTTTCTCTGTAAACTGGGGAAAGAAACAATGCACAAATATAAGGAAATGTCCCTAACACTCCCTTTTCATTGTTTCTTCCTAAACATTGTTTTTTTTTTCGAGATGAGAGAGTGAGTTTGTGTTTCGGTGTCCCGTCAACGTCCCCGACATACCACAGTCGCCGTCGTCGTCGTCTTCGCAGGAAGACAATAGCAAAAGGATGACTTCCACCGCCCACGACCAACACAAGCAATTCGCAAATTGCTCTCCACAAGTAATCGGCATTCAGTTTTCCTATTTTGGTGTATAACTTTCGATTATGTGGGTGGTTGGGGCTCTATTAAGGGTAGCTGAGTTGGAGATATGAGATACCTAGAGGACTGAGGATGGCGGTGAATAATATGGGATAAACGATCCCGTTTGCTTGCCACTTGCCACTGCGCTGCTGAGCTTCTCAGTTCTGCCACCACACCACAAAAAAAAAAAACAGAAAGAAAAACAACCCTTAATCGTTTATTTTATTTTTTGTGCGAAACTGATGTAATTTATATGGGCACTTGACTGTTTAAATTGCCTTTCGAGGAAATTTTATATTACACTTAAGTTTAATGGAAAATAATTAATTTCATTCCGACTGCGTTTATGGTTTTATTTTACGGCCAGATCCAACATCAACACCGCAAGTCGTCGTCGTCGTCGTTGTTGTAGTCAGACCATCCTTCGACTTGACTCAATGGAAATGGAACTTCAGAGAGTTGGGTTTTGGCTCGACTTGGACTGAAAAACTTTGCCCGATAGGGGGGCCTTGGTCGTCATTACATATACAAACATTTGCGTGAATTATTGTGCGGCAGTTGAGGGTTAAAATGTTTCATTTCTTCGGTGGGTCGTCCGCGGCCATTATTTTAAGCCAGCAGGCCAGCAAACGGCAAAGAAATAGCAACCATCATTGGGGCTTGATGTGTTCAAATGATAATGGAGAGATGGAGGTAGGCCCCATTCTTTGGAATTATTAAGAGACTCTACGGACGACCATCTCGCAATTGCTTATTCAAAATGGACGAAACAAGGATTCACTTATAGCATAAGACGACCGACCGACGACGACGATGAGGAGGATATTTAAGTGGGCTTGTAGAATAACAGTAAATTTTACGTAGTCGTTTGTTTTTCCTTCTTATATTTCTCTCACGCCTGCAAAAACATATACCATTCCAAAAGGCATGCGAAATGATAAACTTTTATAGCCTGCTTTGGGTTTGTTTTTAAGTACCCACTGTTGAAGGAATTTATATCCGGACCGGAAGACTTATGGCTCGTCGCTATTTTTTCATTCGCAGAATTTGGCCAAAAATAAAATTTCATTGCGGTTTTATTGCGTTTATCAAAGTAATGATAGAGCATTCGTCTTGGTCGTCGCAAGGGATGTACCTATATGATGTCAAGACTTGAGGAGGCACGGGGTTATTTTTTTATTGGCGTCATTTCATTTCAAATAGGATAATATTATTTTTTATTTTCATTTTTTTTTCAAAGAATTTTTTTATTAAGTTCGTTTTATTTGTGGAAGATAAAAAACCGTTCAAAAAATATGTTCAATTTTTTGTTTTTGTTTTGATGAAATCTCTTTTGGAGAATGTATATAACAAATTCGTTGCTATATAAAAAATGTTTTAACAAAATTAAAATTCCAAGGACCCTCGTTACATCTTAACTACATATAGCTACGAGTTTTGACTTAATTCCTATTTAAATAAGCTAAGCTACCTGACAAAATCCAACATCTTTGTTGGTTCAATTGTCAAATGAAGACAGTTCAAAAATGTTTAGGTAAATAGGAAAATGGGAAATCCTGCAAAGCCGCTGTTGCCTCTTCTTTATAACTTATGTGTTATGCTAATAATTATCTTAACTCTTAAGTAAGTATTTTTATTAAGACAATAACAATAAATAGAATACAAAAAAAAATCCTCAGCGCATACACCTCCTTTTGCAGTCAGCCTGCGTTGGGAACTTATTTGCATTTCCCCCGCATCCGCCCCAAACAAACTTATTGCAAGTTTTACTTGTCGGACAATATGCCCAGGATTCTATGAATGCCCTACAAGGTCCCTGGTCAGTTATTAAGTGGCAATCTTTAAGAAAAAAGATAAAAGGTATTAAGTATTTGTTTATGATTTAATTCAAAAATTACCTGAGGTTGAGAATGCATTCACACTACTTGTTAAACAAGCCAGAGAAACTATTAACACAAATACTTTGAAGCTCATATTGGTCTCTTAATAACAAACACTTTTGTTTCGTTTTGTTTTTTTGTACTGCATTTAAATATCTTGGTTCCTCTTCTTTTATATCAATCAAGTCTCTGAACATCTTTATTATTTTGTTATTATTTAAATTAAGACATTTACTGTTGTCATGTTTCGGAATTTAAAGTCATACAAATTTTTTTTTATCTACTGTCAACACTTCAGGCAGAGATGGTTATCTTGCAAAAATCTCGGAAGTTTGTTCAGTGAATGCTTTATCTTTATTGCATTTGGGGAATTTTTAAATAAACTTGATTTATTGTCTGAGGAAACACCCCATCCATATTAAATTGTATTAATATACCTAGGGTCTGTGTATTTTTCACGCATCCGGTCCAAAGTTCATGGCTCCCATCCACTCTTCGGAATGCAACGAGTTGAGTGAAACAATAGATAGATTTTTTTTTCTTATACCTATTTTCATTTTGTAAAATAAAACCTGTAAAAAGGGAGTAGTGCTAGAACTTGGCTGGGCACTACCGTGCCCTTTGATTTTTTCATCATTACTTAATGAGCCTTAGCGGCCAATCGCTTGTCGCGCTCCTCAGAAATGCTCAGTTTAAACCCTTGCCCTTTGGCAGCGATATGTATTACTTGTTGCCTTTGCCGATGATGAAAACGTTTGTCAATTCAATTTTGTGGCGAAGTCGTGACCTTGTGTGTCCTTAACGTGCACAATATCGAAAGAACCTGGATGTCTTTCGCGGTTGACCACAGTGCCGACACGACCCAAATTTCTACCTCCGGTGATCATGTAGGTACAAGTTTCCTGAATCGAACTTGATGCAGTTGGTAACTTTGCCGTTGGCGATGACGACATGAACGGTATCGTTGGCCTTAATCAATGGATCAGGGTAACAGATGGTCCTGCCGTCGTGTGTGACCAAGAAAAGAATTCCCTTGGAGCCGAGTTGGGTCTTGCGAACCTTGCACATTTTGTACTTGGCTTTTTCGGCAGACCAAACGGAAGTATTCACCGGTCTTCTCAATGGTGATGACATCCATGAATGCAGCTGGGAAATTAGGATCGGTACCTACGGACTTTGCCGTAGACCTTAATCAAACGCTGCATATCGATTTTGGTTACTTCAGAGTCAGTAAGGGCATAATGTAGACGATTTCTCAAGAAGATCATCAAGGGCAGGGATTTCCTCAATTTGTGTGGGCCAGTTGATGGACGAGAAGCAAACACTGCTTCCAATTTGTCCAACATCCACGCCATATTGCAAGATAATTAAAAAAGATTTGAACGTCAGAATCGTTTCTGGCATCTTCAAAGATTTGTAGATTAGGTATATCAAAAAATTTCAACAATGTATCTAAATCTTATTAACAAATTTTTGTTAAAATGTTTGCGATTCAGTAGCTTGGGTGTTGTAAAAAAAACAAACAGACAGAAAGAGCTATTCTAAATACACTATAGTCAAAACAATTAAAGGAACACTTGAAAAAACTAAAAAATTTAGTGATTTTTTATAACGCTGTATCTCAGTAGAAAAAAGTCGGATTGAAGTGGAATAAAAAGTTTTTCAAAGGTTATCATTTTTTCTTTTCAAATTATTTTGAGTTAAGAAAATACCGTTAGTCGTTTTCGCTTGAGCGTAAAAAATGTTCACTCAATTTCAAAATCAAAAAAAAAAAAAACTTTGACTTGTCATAAAATGAGCGGATTTTTTTTCAATCCAACCAATTCAAGATTCAATTTGAGAATTTTGTTGGCTTTAATTCACTGTTTGGTTCAGATCGCTACGATTTTTTTCTAATCAAAAAATGGGTTTACATGCACAAACACAATTTTGACTTTGGACCCCAATAACTCTGCTAAGTATTGACTTAAAAATAATAAATAATAATAATAAAATAAAAGCAGATTTGAAAAATTTATTAAATTTCCTAATCAAAACCATTTTGAAAAAATAAAAATATTGCTTTTTTCAATCTTTTCTATCAATTTAAAAAAAGGTCCAAAATACGCATTTTTCAACTTTTTCATAAAAACTACCGTTATTTTGTGGTTTAGTTGCGATACAACTAATCTCAGGCTTAATTATTAAAGCTCATAAAATTTCCTTGATTTTGGTGAAAATTTCGTATCAATACGATTAACCGTTCCTTTGTTTCGATCAATCAAACTCACAAAACGCTTTTTTTCAATTTTAAGGAAAGTTCAATTTTTTTTTTAATTTTTCTGTTCTTTTGAATTTGTTTATTTTTTTATTTTTTCATTATCATTATGACTTTGTGAAATTCGAACGAATTTCCTTGATTTTGGTGAAAATTTTGTACGAATTTCACAGAAAATTTAGAATTTTTTTTTTCAAAATGGTTTTGTGTAAAAAATTTAATAAATTTTTCAAATCTGCTTTTATTTTTTTTGTAAGTCAATATTTAGCAGTTATTGGGGTCCAAAGTCAAAATTGTGTTTTTGCATGTATAAACCCATTTTTTGATTAGAAAAAAAATCGTAGCGATCTGAACCAAACAGTGAATTATAGCCAACAAAATTCTCAAATTGAATCTTAGATTGGTTGGATTGAAAAAAAATCCGCTCATTTTATGACAAATCAAAGTTTATTTTATTTTTTTGATTTTGAAATTGAGTGAACATTTTTTACGCTCAAGCGAAAACGACTAACGGTATATTTTCTTAACTCAAAAAAGAAAAAATGATAACCTTTGAAAAACTTTTTATTTCACTTCAATCCGACTTTTTTTCTACTGAGATACAGCCTTATAAAAAACCACTCAATTTTTGAGTTTTTTTAAGTGTTCCTTTAATTTTTTTGACTAGTGTTACGCTGGTCAAAATTTTAGTGACGCTAGTTCATAACATTATCCCCTATGATAGCCCATCGCGCCTAAGAAATGTTCAGTTCAAAAAACATTTTGGTATCACTCAATACTCATCAAGTGAGGTTCTTCTAGCTATCTGGAGAAATTATGAATTAAATTTGTATGCATATATGAAAATGTCTTCCTCTTGCAGCTCAAACTATACTTACTTATACTCGGTACCTATACGAATAAAACAATATAAATTGCTTAATCTGTTCTCTTGATGGAGCAATTTATTTGATTCCATTTACCGTACATAACCATCTTCACCATCAGTAACTCCATAACAGCAGTCAGTTGGGGTAGATTTGTATTCACTGCTGTTCAACCCACTAGGGGATGTAATATATCGTTTTGAAAGGGTATAATAATACCAATCCCATTTCCACAAAAGCAACTCTGCTCTTCGATGTCCATTAAGCAGGAGAACGAGAACGATGGAATCCTTGTCTGATTGTTCCTATATTATGCAAGGTTTAAAAAATTTGAAATTGAGCAACGAACAAATGTGATCATCCAATTGAATTGTCTTCCCCTTAATAAAAAAAAATTTAAAACCTTGTCACAACTTATCTTGAAGGTGCCATTGTAACAATTTCATTTTCTCAATTCTCTTCATTTAATAAAAGAAAATTCTGTATCCATTCTGTGAACGAAAAAAAAGAAACAAACAAAAAACATTAAACTACTAATTGAAAATCTGCGCAAGAAAAATGCTCGCCATTCCGTACAGAAAGAAGAAGACAATCAAAAAAGCAAAAAAAATTGCTAATGCTACCGAAGATTCAATAACGGGTGTGTGATTAAAAATAGGAAAAAACTCTATCTAATCAACTTCCCCCCACCACAAAGGAGAGAGCTTGCCAAGTGCCTGGCATGGGCATATCGGCATCGGCATTCAACGGCTAGTTACCACCACGTGCCGTCGGCCATCGATGTAAAGTGTTGAGTGCGAGTATTTTTCAAGATTGTGTGCGTGAGAGGAGGTGTGTCTAAATGAGTTCTCCTTTTAGAAGCGCCATTTTAGCTTCGACTCTTATTTGAATACAATTACAATAAAACTAAGGAGAAATACCCCAACGAAATTTCCCAACAAGATTGTGGGTGATTTTCAAAGACACAAACCTATTACTTGCTGAAATACTGGTACTTGAAATAGCTAGCAAGGACAATAACCATAAAACTCGTTTAAAGTTAATTAAGTTTTGTAGTCACAAAGCAACAAGCAAGCAAGAAAAAAGCTTTTCCATTCTCCACTTCCACTTCCATGAAAACACAAACCAAAATATAAGCTTTTCCTCTCGGAAGGCCTTGCATATACGAAAGCTTAAAGAATAAAGATTGTTTGATGTCATATAAAAAAGAAGTAGGCCTATGTGCCACATCCCTTGCGGGGATCGAACCCGCGACCTTTGGATTAGAAGTCCAACGCGCTGTCCACTGCGCCAAAGGGACATGGTCTGGAATGTGTCAAAAGCTCAAAAAGAATCTGTGAACAAATCAATCTCAAAAAATCTAATTAGAATTAACCATTTCAAATAAGATGAAAAATACTTAGGTAGTAAAAGGTGGTTGAAATGTACTTTTGTCACTTTTTCAAAGCAGTATCTCTGCATACGTTGCAATGAAATTGGTGCGAAAATGTAAAAAAAGCAGAACAACAACACTGGGGTATTTCCTAAAAAACAGTTGCCGAATTTATTTGATTAAATCAAGTCTATGCACTCCCGAGTGCAGCTACACTTATTTTCAATTAAATTCAAACCTACCAATGGCCCTCTCTCAAAATGCCTAAACAGCCCTCCAAATTCCTATCAGCAATTAAAACACTTATCATTTTATTTGAGTGCAGTTCTTAAAACTATAACAGGTAGATATGTGCCTATCTACTTACTCAATCGTTTTAATTTTAAAATAAACAATCAATAACAAAACAAACTATTTATAAATCTTTAAGTGCAACAGTTGCATAAACATTAAAAACTGATAATTGTCTTGCACACTCAAGTGTGTTATAATTATTATTTTAATGGAAAAACAAATGATTTTTTATTGGTATTTCAACAAAATAGTTAACAGCCAACAAATCACCACAATTTGTCGAGGTATGCGCGCAGGTTTGGCTAGTAACAGACAGACAGACAACGTTGACACACGGTGAGACAGCGCGCAATAATAGTTGCAAATTATGCATTTCTCATGCGCGTGGAATAAATGCAAGTGCAAGCTGGCCTGTATTTGCGTAAATAAATAATTGCATCAATTAATTGCCCGAGCTTCATTTAAAGCAATAAACAAAAGAGCTGGTATTATTGTAACAAAAATGCTAACGCCGATTTAACGTATTCTCCGCGCCGCACTGCCCAGCCCACACAGACACAATAGATTCACTTGCTCGAGAAGTGCACTCAGCTATTTTTTTGTTCACTTGAAATTGTTCGTAGATTGCCATCGAGACAGAATTCGGTGACACATCTACAAAGCGCTCTAGAAAACTAAAAACAACAGATAATGTTCTCTTTATTGATGGGTGATAATGCTCAGCGGATTTTTAAATAATGCGGGTGTGGAAGGTCAGCCCGATGCGAAGCTGAATCATTTCTTTATTCGAACTTCTGTCTATGAATTGTTATAAGTAAAGTTGAACACTTTCGTAAAAATCGAACAGATACAAAAGCTGCTACCTCGGTATGATAAAGCTCAGATACATGCTTGTTTACGAACGCAATTCAGCTTTGCTCCCAACTGTCTGATCTGAACATAAACTGAAAGTATAAGGTTTGACAGAGAATGGAATTTTACCGGAAAATCCACCTGCTGCGTCAATCTGAAAACAGCAGATAGCTGAATTATTATATATCGTGTTTATAGGTCTTTTAAGAGAATTCCTCTCACTTACACAACTTGAAAATTGAATTGTTGCGACTTATTTGCTTGTGTTTGAGACAATTAAGAATAAGATAACACACTAATGCAAACCGGTCTATTTGTTTGTTAGTTGTTCTTGTTACGTTAACAAAACGACTGTTGAACTTCGCCGTCGTGGTCGTCGCCTCGTCGGTCGCCACTACACTAACACTTCTAATCGATTGGGGCTGAGAGCGACTTCAAAAGTGATAACCTGAGAGCAGTGCCAGTGTGATTTTCTACATCGACCGAAGTTAGCGCGATCGTCGGAAAGTGTATAACGCTGGAATCCGACCCCCGTTTTTTGATTTTTGTAAATAAAGAAAATTTAAATTCATTTACCGAAATTAGCTCCAAAATCTAAAATTTATAAACTGCATTCGCGGGTCCGTTGAACTTACACACGCATTCTGTATCTGGAATCGGGGTCTCGTCATTTTAAGTCATTCGAACAATCGAATTAGATTAACTAGAGCTTAAGTGATTTCATTAAATTCAAGAGAGACGACTTAACCGCTCCGTGCGTCGCCCCCACCCCCGCCACCACCGTCCTGGGTGGAATTCATTGACAAAGTATATCTGGTTCGGCCATTGTCGTCATCATCGTCAGGTCGTCCGTGCGTTGGTTGTCTTGCTTCCTCGCTTGCATTCCTTCTAATTTTGTGTTTCCTGTGCTGCATATGATTATCTGGTGTTTTTTTTGTGTTCGTGTACATCGTGGCTGTGGAAAAGTTAGGAGTGAGACGAGCTTGAATACAGCTCAAATACGTCTTGGTCGGCAGTAGCCGTCACTGTCAGTCGGCTGACCGGTATAGATGATAACTAGTTCCATATATTTTTCCTCTATCAATGCATAAGCGCTGCGCTGCGATCGAACGCGGTTACGGGTTGCATTAGAAACGTGTTGTTTTCACTGTGATTTTTGTTATTGTTTTCTATTTGATTCACCAGTGCATTGGTGTTGTATATAGTGCGACAAAATTCCCAACGCTAGACTTGGCTTTCACTTTCGCAATAAACAACTGCGAAAAGCTTATTGATTTGTGCTACGCAACCGGGATTGATTGGTCGTAAGGGAGTGATACACCTAAAATTGGATTATAATTTGACGATTGAACTGACAAAAATGTAAGTTAATAAATATTTGATTTAGATAAACAGTGGGCCAAGCAAAAACATCAACAATTCTGCTGTTTTGTTTTTTATTGTGTCATTCTGGTTGCCTTTGTTTCGATTCGTTTTCTTGTTATTTACTCGAGCAGGCTGGCAAGCAAACGCAACCCCAAGTCCCCAACCACTTGTTTTCTATTTTTGGAACACTCATCTCTCTCTCTTTCTCTTTTATTTAACGGAGACGAAACGTGTTCCTATTTCTATCGCTCCGTTTCGCGTCTTCACCATGCAGTTCAAAACATACAGTGGGATAAATTAATGAGTTGGTTGGCAATTATTGGTCAAATGATTCTTGAATGCAATTTTTACTAAATTAACAATGTGTACTTGTTCTGCTCTTCTCAGAAGCATTCTGTCTGTCAAAGTCAGTCCAATGGAATGGTTTCAGAAGACTTCTGGACATCTGGACTCTTCCGAATGCTTCTGGACGTCGTCCCATGGAAAATGACATAAAACAAAAGTTGTACGATTCAACATAGGGTCATATAATTATGTCAATTAAATGATAACTCTGATAACAAGTGCAGTGAGTTATGGTCCCACTGTTTAAATTTAGTGTTAGCAGTGCCGATAACGAGCAACCTGAAAGGCTATACAGTTGTCGCTTGTAAGAATTGAAAATAACTTCGGTAAGCAGCGGCCCATGTGAAGTTCCACAAGTTGGAAAAATATTTTTGCTTTTCTATTTTTGATCGCGAGACTGTTTTTGTTTTTCACCACTCACACTTAACATTCGATGGATTAAAACATAAAACCCATATGAGTTATTTTATTATCAAGCAATAAAACACTACTTTGGCTTTTTCCACTGATCGTTAGACTCTCATTCTCACGATGATGTAATTTAGCTAGGAAGAGCTTATACCACGCCATCGCCACACCGAACGAAATGTAAGCCAAAAAATTTAAATAAAACAATCCGCCATTCCGTTTTCCGCTCATTTGTTTTGCCTGATTAAAAATTCGATGTAAACAAAATGTTCTAGAGAATTTACTTTTGATTTCGAGACAAAAGTGTCGGTGCAATGTATTTAACTGACGCACAAGAACTATTAGCAGTTTTAGTCTCTGTAAATATGCATTTAAAAAATATGGTAAACGAACGATGCATTGTGCACACATATTTAATCTTAAAATAGGCGTGAAAATGTTTATCATACATTTGTCTCTATGACAATCGTTGTGTGAATTAAATTGTTGCCACTTAGTTTTTTTTAACAGTAACTCAAGAACGACTGAACCGATTTGTCTGAAAATTGCTTAAGAGGTATCTTAGAATCAACAATTGTTATGGGATACTTTTTATCATACTACTTGACCCGGTAAACGATGTTTTTGTCAATAAACATAATTTTTTTAATACAATAATAAAAAAAAATGTCCGTAACAGGAAACTACAATATTCAGGAGTAATACAGACTTTCTTTTTATGATTATTAAAAAATCACGTAGGTATACCTATATCAAGTCGGAGAAAATTGGCGGCATTAAGAATCCAAGAAGACATAATTGTAAGTCAAAGCAATCATAATCAGCGTTACCATTTAACTCCTTTCGAAATGTTTCTATTCCAATTTTTGAAGATTTTGAAAATCTACTTCCTACTTTCCCGCGATTTAAAATTGCCAGATTTTTCAATTCTCCCAGGTAGCCTATCAAATAACACGGTCTACTCGCCCCCTATCAGTCACAGATAACCAAAAACGTAAAAGAAGTCTTGTTACCGAGTAGTAATGATAAGAAAACCATTATTTTGCTTCGTTCTCCATAATTCTCAGCATTGGGGTCACCTTAGTTTTCTGTTTTTCAAAAAGGATGTGCCACAAAGGATATATCAAATCAAAGGCCTGTACGCCCTCTATCAGTCACTGAAAACCAAAACTATCTACGAGGTCTGATTACCGAGTTATGATCAGAAAACTACTTTTTTTGGTTTTTGTCCTTAGGTTAGGTACTGTAATCCCATAGGAAGACTATCTTCTGATACAAATAGATATCTCGGCAGCCAGCTTTCGGAATTGAGTTTGGCTTACACCAGTAGGCTCACAATAAAGGGAACTATCAAATATGTTGAAATTAGCGAAATCGATTTCGTCACGATTTTCGAAAAACATCATTGGTAACCGAAAATCCTTTTCATTAATTCTTGGCCATAAACTTCTAGAGATAACACAATCGTCCCTGGCCCTCCGGAGTTATTGATGCGTTCTTCAGTATTAAGTTCTAATTTCCTCTTGAGCACACCAATCAAAACGTGTAGTCCCTTGACTGGATGGATGCTACTACTTCTATTTGCAACTGACCCTTTCCTTGCCAGTTCATCTGCTGTTTCGTTCCTTTCTATATTACTATGTCCAGGGACCCAACAGAGTTTGACTTGGTTAGTGTGGAAATGCTACCTAGTTTCCTCCTGCAGTTCAATACTGCCTTTGATCTTTCTTTCTTTTTTTTGGTATTACTGGCTAAAGCTTTAATAGCTGCCTGATGGCTGTCCAGTTTTAGTTTTCTTGGTGCACCAGCTCTGCTGGTTTTTCAATAGCATAATTCTCAGGTACAGTATCTACATTCATCTGGAAGTTTGTATGATTCTCTTATATTGAGGGGTTGGCAGACCACCCCAGCTCTTGTTCCTAACTCCATTTTCAAACTGTCAGTAAAGAAGGGGATGCCCAGTTCACTGACATTGGGATCCCATTCCAGTCTCTAGGCTATGAAAGTAGAGAAGTTCTTATTGAAATCTATTAAGGGTGAAGGGAGTGGTCTCCTTCAATCCTGAAATAGATTCATATCTTTGTTAGATAGACCCATGTCCATAGGTGCTGTGCTGGGAGCACAGTCTGGTTGCCGAGTTGTGTATACCAGTAACGGTAAGCGAAAAAACGTTTATAGGCTCGGCTAGTTTTCTCATATAATAACAATTTTTTTTTAAGCTACCTTCGTTCCTAGTGTAGATATTTGTCTATGTCCCTCTATGCGGCAATGTACTAAGGATGAAAACAAAGTCTACTTACTTCGTTTTTTTGCCAAATCTACCTCGTTTCCTTTTTTTCAAGTGGTAACCCTGGTCTCAAGTCTAAAAGTTCACTTAAAAATTCCGCTACTGTAACAGAAACAAATAGGTATTAAACCAACTGCATCAGTGTTATTCATCAATTTATTACAAAAATAAAATTGAATAGAATGAAAAACTTTGGTGCGAATTATGCAGTCACTTATAACATGACAGTAGCGTGATTCGATGCCCTGCACCAAAGTACACATTTACTCGTGAACCTATGTACATCAGTTGAAATAGAAGCCTATTAATTATACACAAAATGTTAACACTTTACTTACGAGGACAAGTCTAATACTACGAGTATGGTGTAATATCACAACGTAGGAAAATATTTTAATATTTTTTGTTCCAGAAATAATTCTAAACTCATCGACTGAAGGCAGCCTTATTAAAATTATGCGCAATGGAAAAAAAGTGACACACGCAGCACAATGACATGTAATTTCGTTCTTTTTTTTAAGGGTTTAGAGTCAGCGAGGGGTTGAAAGTGGAAACAGAAGTATGTCTTATCTGCGCAATTAGGCTTATCGGCAGAACTCGAATTAAATATTACAAAAAAGGTACAAAGAAGTTTTCACGTTGAACGAGTTGCCGGCTGTCAAAATCTAGTATAAAATAACTACATACGTACAAAAGTACAAGACTGAAATTACTTGTTGAAGTTTGAGGAGTGCTAGTTTTGGAGACAAGTTTTCCATGATGACATTTTGATAACAGACACAGTGGGTCAATAAAATTGATAACAATAATTTAAAGAAGAGAAAAAGGATTGTCATACTACATCGATAATAGTGTGTTCAATCTTCGTCAAAAACGATCTGATTCAATAACTGACTTTTGATCGAAAAACCGGTTTAGAACCGCGACCTCCTCCAGTAGATATTCCAATTGTCTGTCATTTCTGATCGCGTGTCACGTCACACTTTGTAGATCGTTTGTGGTTCTTTTTCTGACTGTGTATTTGTGCCGCTTATGATTTGTTTGTTCTTTTATTTATTTTTATCTGATTTAAATTTTCGATTCCAAATTAAGGTGGCCTGTTTATCAGCTCGAGTCAATATAGACAAAGTAAAAGAGAGCACACCTGGACTTATATCAAATTTGCTTTTGTTCTATTCTGAAAATATTTATTTTTGTTTTCCGCAAATTCCAAGTGCAAAGGTGCCATGCAGAGCAAATAAAAGAAAAATTAATAGGTCAATTGCAGTTGTTATAGCATAGCAGCCATTGTTTGCCACTGGCTTCATACATTCATACAAGAAGCTATAGCGTAGCGAGGGACACCAGCAAACAGCATGGTTATAATTTATATGGAAATCTATTTTTAACCAAACAAAACAAACACATAAACGCCGCCGCCGCTTCTGCCGCAATGCCATCCACCGTGCGTCGTCGTCAGTCGGAGTCGGACTCGGAATTCAGAATTCAGAATCAGAGTCCGGAGCAATGAAAAAAGAAATCAGAAGAATTAAAAAAACACGATCATGAGCAAGGGGAATGAAAAAAGAAAAACAACAACAAAAATTAGGTTTTTATTCGGTTTGCTATTTTTTGCTCTTTTTTTATAATCAATTGTGCAATCAGAGTTTAATGGCTAGAATGGTGACGAAGAACAAGAAGCACAGCAGCAGCACATCACGATCACAGAGACACAGATTGAGAGTGATCTTGCATGTGTGAGTAGAGCGAAAGAGATAATTTCTTTGCTCTGTTATTGTTTCTGTATTTGTTCATTTTAAAGTTTCTAATTATTTATTGCTCTTTTAAACTTTAAAGTGTGTTAAACGATCAAAAACTTCTCAGTTTTACTTGCAGTTAGAGAGGAAGAAAAGCAAAATTTTCAACTTTTCGAACTTCTTTTTCTGTTATTTTAAACAAATTGCATTACAAATTGTTTTGTATTTTGTAGCTTTTCCTTCTTCAAGAAAAAGAAAATGGAAACAGATATCCTTTGTCATAATACAGAGCTAAGCCATAGGTATACTTCACACATCACAATGCTAACCAAAACAACAACTTGATGAAATTAGCTGCAAAACATTAGATTTTTTTTCTTGTGTGCGATAAAATTTATCACTAGTTTTTTTTTTGTTCTTTTTTTGATAAGACATAGTTTTAGAAAAATTATTTGTTTACTGTGTTCTGCTCAGGCTGATTTTATTTGCGGCATTATGTCTGGAAAATTTTGTTGTTATCGTTTTATTTATTAATTTTTTGACTATAGGTACATTTGTGCAGGTATAGGTTAGGTTCGTACTGGATTATTACTTGCGGTTTCTGAATTATTGCATTTTTGAAATTGAAAGTCTTTTTCAAAAAGTGGCTTAAGTAATTTTTGACAGATAGGTACGTAGGTGCGTAGGATTAACCGGAGAATCGAATTTCTCGAATCAGATTCTGATAATATTTTGATTATTTCACGGACATATCAGAAACTTTGTCCTTGATGGAATATTTATGATTTGAAAACAAATATTATTAGATAATTATTGTTTATAAAATAAAATGAGAGAGCATAAATACTACTTGAGACCTTGGAAAAACTATAAGGTACTAGCTGACCCTGCAGACTTCGTACTGCCTCAATCGATAAATAAAAGCTCTAGGCTTTAGTATCCCTCTACTAATCTACCCGCTACCCGCTCCCTTCGCTACTCATTAACCCAATACCCTCTACCCGCTTTGCGCTACCCTAGTAACCGCTATGATTATCCCCCTTATTTGCTGACTTTCACGCGTTAGATTGGCCCAAAAATTTGATTTAACTCAGGCTATATCTAAAGTGAAAATTTTATAAAAATGCATTGAGGATTGAGCGGTTATAGAGTTCCTACCGGACATACAAACTAAACAATGCAGCTCAAATAATATGCAAAAACTTGATTTAAGGTCTTGAAGTTCTTCGTGCTCTCGCAGAGTTTTCCAAGTGAAAAACAATGCACCTACAATTACATGCAACTTTTACTTTGAAAACCAATGTGTTTTCCGAGTTTTTCAAGAAGTACTTTCTTTTTTCCATTTTAAAATTTTCCAGTTTTCTATTTGAAAATCAATGCACCTACAATTACATGCAATTTTCCCTTTTAAAACCAATTAGTTTTCCAAGTTTTTCATGAAAAACTTTCTTTTTTCTATTCGAAAACCCATTTTGAAATTTTCCAGTTTTCTATTTGAAAACCAATGCAATTACATGCAATTTTCCCTTTTAAAACCAATGAGTTTTCCGAGCTTTTCATGAAGAACTTTCAATTTTCCATTCGACAACCCATTTTGAAATTTTCCAGTTCTCTATTTGAAAACCAATGCACATTCAATTACATGCAATTTTCTCTTTTCAAACCAATGAGTTTTCCGATTTTTTCATCAAGAACTTTCTGTTTTCCATTCGACAACCCATTTTCAAATTTTCCAGTTTTCCATTTGAAAACGAATGCACCTGCAATAATATGCAATTTTCCCTTTCAAAACCAATGAGTTTTCCGAGATTTTAATCAGAGCTTTTTATTTTCCATTCGAAAACTCATTTTGAAATTTTCCAGTTTTCCATTCGAAAACCAATGCACCTGCAATAATACGCATTTTTCCCCATGAAAACCAATGAGTTGTCCGAATTTTTCATCAAGAACTTTCTATTTTCAATTCGAAAACTCATTCTGAAATTTCCAGTTTTCCATCTGAATACCAATGCACCTGATGCAATAATATGCAATTTTCACTTTGAAAACCAATGAATTTTCTGAGTTTTTCATCAAGAACCTTCTGTTTTACATTCGAAAGCCCATTTTGAATTTTTTAAGTTTTTCATTTGAAAACCAATGCATCTGCAATAATTTAAAAAAAATTCCATAAGAACCATCTACAGACTAACACGAACAAAATAAAAAAAAATAGCCAAATTCGTCCAGCCGTTTGTGAGTTATTCGATTATAAACGAACAGGATTTCATTTTTATATATATAGATTAGTGAGTATACCAACTGTCGATATTGTTTTTATTCTTTTTAGAATTTGAATATGATTCATGATTTTTTGACAATCAAAAAACAGACCTCGTACTTTATACACGGAAATACAAAACTCCAGATATTCTACCTAATTCAATAGAAGGTGTACCACTAATTTTTACCAATGAAGTCAAATACCTTGGTCTGATAAACAAAAAATTAAGTTGGAAACCTAACATTCAAGAAAGAGTTAGGAAAGCGACAAATGGCGTTTTCAACCTCGCGTAACCTATTGGCTATATACATCGGTCATCCGACCAATACTCATGTATGGGGTTGCAGTATGGTAGACTGCACTGGAGAAAGTCACTTACTGCGATAAACTCAGCAGAGTCCAACGCAATGCATGCCTTTGCATAAGCGGGAAATTGAGAACAACACCCTCAGCGACACTAGTCACTCTCCTACATCTGACACCCGTCGACATGTTCAGCAAACAATGGGCAGCGAGTAAAGCTATAAGACTCAGTAGTTGAAATGGTGGCCACGAGCAGTCTAGCTCGGTGACACAATTAGCGCTGAGTTGCGCCGTTTTGATACCATAAAAAACTCGCTTGACCTATAAAGTTAAAAGAGGGATTATATATGTATATAGTACTGAGTTTTGAGTGCGTCTCAAATCCACTTTGTTGCGTTTAGAAAGGAGATCAAATCTTTGATCTCCAGTTCTGAGAGCTCATTGAGGTCGTTGAAGAAGGACTTTCCCAATGTTTTGGCTCTCGTTTTGGCTAGGGCAGGACACTTGCATAAGAAGTGAAGAACAGTTTCCTTTTCTCGCTGGTCCTTACAACTACGACAGAAAGTATTGTGGGGGATGCCCAGCTTAGATGCGTGTTCTCCAACCGGCCAGTGCCTGGTGCATGTAGCAACGACCCTGGCTATGTCTTGCCTGGGTCTGCAAATAAGATTATTAGTACGGGATTTGTTGTAGGTGGGCCATATCCTTCTAGATATGATACAGTTGGTAAGGCTGTTCCACCTGTGGTTTGATTCAGCGAGGAAAATTGAGAAGATCTTGCCTTTCATAGCACCAAGAGGAATGTTGACTCTTTCCGCGAGTGAAGGGCTGATCCTTGCCTAGCCAGCTCGTCAGCACGTTCATTGCCCTCATAGCCTCTATGACCCGGAATCCAGATGAGAGTGACCCTGAGTCCAATGTTCATGCCCGCTAACTCACTTCGGCATTGTTGAACTAATTTGGAGGATGAAGTGGACGAGCCAATCGCTTGAATAGCCGCCTGACTGTCCGAAAAAATAGCTGCATTGCGGTTTTGATTTGGATCTAGTTTTAGTAACTTGCATGCGAGTAGTTCAGCTTGAAAAACACTAGCAAAGTCAGGAAGTCGCAAAGACCTGGAGACATTTAAAGACTCGGAGAAAATTCCTGCACCGACCCCACACTCCATCTTCGAGCCGTCAGTGAAAATAGTTGTGTCGAAGCCTCTCGTCACTAAGTCATCATCCCATTCATCTCGAGATGGAATGATTACTTTAAAATCCGCACTGAGGTCCACAGTAGGGGTGCAGTAGTCGGTTTCTGTCGAAAAGATGTCCGCTGGGATGAGGTTAGTAATATTACTATGACCATAGGGCCTAGAATACCAACTATTCGATTCCCTAAGTCTCAACGCGCTGCAAGATACTAAGTATTTGATATGCAGGTCTATTGGTAAGAGGTAGAGAAGAACGTTTAGGGCGTCCGATGGACACGAGCGCAAAGCTCCAGTTGAGCCAACACTAGCTGTTCTCTGAACCTTTTTTAATTTAGTTATATTGTAGGCATTACTAAGCGCGGGCCACCAAACAATCGAACCGTAGGACAAGATTGGACGGACCACGGCTGTATACGTCCACAAGATTATCTTCGATTGCAAGCCCCACTTTTTGCCAAAGGTTTTACTGCAGGCATAGAAAGCTATGCTGGCCTTCTTGACCCTTTCTTCGATATTAAGTTTCCAGTTTAACTTTGGGTCAAGTATTACTCCCAAATATCTAGCGCTGGAAGACAAGGAAAGAGTTTCACCGTTGAGGCGGGGGAGGGTGAAGGGTGGTACGGTGCCGTGCAATAACGCCGAGCGAAATAACGCCGAATTTTGAAATTCGGCCTTATTTCACTTTACTAATGTGTAATAACGCCGAATTTTTGCATTCGGCCTTATTTCACTATGGCAAAGTGAAATAATGCCGATTCGGTGTTATTTCACTTTGTCAGTTTTAATTTTTGGAGTTTACTCCTTTAGAATCGATTCATATATAGACCCCGGTATGAAAAAATTATGGATAGGAAAATCAATCATTGAAAAAAGCGTTATAAAAAATTGACTACTAACGCTTTTTTTAACTCTTAATAACTTTTAACCTACTGGATCGATTTAGATGAAATTTGGTAGTAAGACAGACTAGAACCTGGAGAAGGGCACACAGTGTTTTTTAACGCAATAAAAGGGGTTGAAAAGGTCACAAGGGGTTGAAATGTTAGGTCAAAGTTTGTATGAAGGTCGATTAGGTTAGAAGTTTAAAACTCATTTTTATGGCTTTTGACTAAACATAAATAAGTATGACATTCAAAGTTTAAAAAAAAATAACCGAGGGGGGGTGAAAATAGGGGGTGAAAGTTTTAGTGCCACGTCGAATCTATTTTATTGAACAGAGATCTCAACGTAGAACCGTGAAATTTTCACACATGATACAGAATTTCATGCTCTTCAATTTATTATACTTTAATTATAACGGTAACTCATTAATATGGCCAATTAAGACATTTTCACATAAATTGGTATATAAGTTTTAATCCTATAGACTGGTTGTTGATATTTCCATATGTCTAATCTACATGAAATAACGGTGATTTTGATACTTCATTTGTAAGGATACGTTTCGTACAAGCCTCACAATATCGATTTTAAAATAAATATAATTGCACACAAACGACTTGCTTAGTTCGTACGAAATCACACATCACCTGTGGGAGAATCCCGCTATGGCCAAAATTCGATCGTTGTTTTTGGATTAAAAGCATCCTAGCGTGCGTTCTAATAATCGGATCTTCAAGATTAAGATCTCTTAAGAAGCACAAGGCTTCAGGCTTTAATTCAATTCAGAATTTATCAACATTCAATTCCATTTTGTATGTAATAATGCACGATAAATGTGGACCCATTTGAATTTTCATCATTAATTAATGAAAAGTTGATAAGAAATGTAACTGTCCTGAAAATGTAATGATGCAATTTTGTAGATTTTTTCATTCTTTACAAAAATGTTTTGTAGAAGTTACTACATTGTTTCATTAAAAAATACGTAAGAACGTTTTAAACAAAGTTGTTGACATTCATATTGCTTACCATAAGTATTTAAGTATAATATTTATATTTTATCAAATTATTATGAATAGATGTATGAATATATGAATTCAATCCTTTGCGTATTATATATTTTAAGGTAATCAAATCATTCTTATTGAGTGAACTCCAGTCGCGCGTCGGAGCTGACACGTACAATTTTTAAAGTTTTCATCAGGTTTTCTATACTTTATAATAAAAAAAGACAGTGTTTTATAGGTTATTAGGTTGCCTTCTCATGTTTTGAAATAAATTTGCGAAACAAAATTTTGCTTTTCACAAAAATTATTTTATCAAAAAATTAATAATTATATACTATGTACATTGTACATATTCCTGCTTCATAAGTAGGTATTTTCAAAATACTTGGTCTTAAGCTCAGTTAAGTTAAGCGAAGTGACATGAAGTGAAAGTTTCAGTGTTGAAGGAAATTAAAAACTATTTAAATAATACCTACGCAGGTACCTGTACAACATCAAGGTTAATAACTAAATATTTCAGTTTCTTTCAAAACCATTTAATTACCGCAAATGAATTCGATTTTGAAAACGCATGTTGTTTTTTAAGGCTGTTAGAAGAATTTTGCGACATGGAGCAGGAAGAATATTAATATTAGATTTTACGTTTCAGTTAACACTACATTTTTAAGATATTGATCAAATGAAAATTAAAAATGAGTAAGGATTTGGAACTTGAAACAAAATATATAGTTCAGATACAAATGCCAGCGAGCGTAGCGAGCGAAAAAAAATTTGCCCAAAAGAGAATCAATTTGGGGTGTGAAAATAAAAAAATTCGCGCGAATTTTTTTATTTTCACACCCCAAATTGATTCTCTTTTGGGCAAAAATTTTTTCGCTCGCTAGTAAAGCGACTTTTGATCTTGAATGTTCCGAATCGGCATCATCCTCAAATTAGAGTGAAAAAAGGAGCTCAAAATGAATCATTGAAATGCAGCTTCTTCTTTCAAAAGCGTTTAATGCCATAACAAGATGTGTGGATGCCTTTCCAAACTGAAGGAAGTGGCAACAGTTTTGAAAAATGAAATGCTCTGACCATTTCGTCAACAAATAATGAATAGGAGTGGTCAAATTAATTTATTAGACTTCGTGTTACACGATTTTAAGATATTTCTTTTTTTTTTGTACTATGAACATTTATTGTTTGTATATAATATTGACAAGTACAAATTAATTTTGTGAATTAATTTTTTTTCATTTTGTCCCATAAAATATAAAAAAAAATCTGACCTACCATACTCGGTAAGTTTTGTTCTACAGTTGATTTTGCGTTAAGTCCAGCTAAAATGCTCTTTCCAAAAGTTAATTAAAACCGGCTTCCTTGTTTTCTCTTTCTCGGCTTTATTTCTCAGTTGGCATTCGGCGTTATTTCACTTTGTCGAAGTGAAATAAGGCCGAATGCTGAAATTCGACGTTATTTCACTTTGGTAAAGTGAAATAAGGCCGAATTTCAGAATTCGGCGTTATTTCGCTCGGCGTTATTGCACGGCACCGGGTGGTACTTTAGTTTTCGTAGTAAAGAGCATCAGTTCAGTTTTGCTTTTATTGACATCCAGGCCACAGCTTGTAGCCCACTTGCTTACTTTTAGCAATGCCATCTCCGTAATCTCACTAATCACGGAAGTGAACTTTCCTGATACCAGTATCACCAAATCATCTGCGTAAGCAACGGCCTTCACACTACAACTTTCCAGTTTAATAAGAATTTTGTTCATGACCAGAAGCCAAAGAAGGGGGGACAGAACACCCCCCTGAGGTGTTCCCCTGTTTACGCGCCTGGTCAAGTAAGTGTTACCTAAGGTAGCTTAAATTCTTCTCTCAACGCCTACTCTTAATGGACCAACAATAATGTGGGACATTCCATACCAAAGTACATAGACTACACCATTCAAAAACCCCAATTTGGGAATAACTTCCAGGAGTCCATTCCATCCAGATATGAATTGGAAGACAGAAAATTGTAAAAATGGAACCGTCTTACCTATCTCACCTGAAAGAGAAAAGATGGGTATACCGATAGCTACAAACTTATGATACAGAAACAGCGTTAATGATAACAAGCTCTAGGTGGTATAACTTACAAACGTGCGCAGCCCCAAAACTCATATGGCCGTCACTTGACCCAAAGCGCTCTAAAGACTTGTTATCTCAAAACAGATTTCATAGTAGCTCCCTAATATGTGACATCACAGGACACTGTCTTATAGGCAGACACGCAATACGACTTGGTGTAGCCTCAAATTACTTCTACGGGAGCTGTATGCCCTGCTCTTTCCCTAAGGCGCAAACTTCATCTGGGAGATAATTTTTATGATAATCCCAGTGAACAAGCTAACAAGGATATTCTTCTTCTTCTTATTCGCTGTATAAGAAGCTCAAAATGGCTCGACTAGTAAGAAGTAACTTTCTAGATTCACGTGGGATCACAATGGGTCTTTTCCTTTTGCCTAAGTGTGTGGATACTGTATCCACAGCCACTTTAACCTAACCTAACTTAATGAAAATTCCTGTAAATAAACAACCCGATTGTGTAACTGTTGAGAAGTTTCAATATGACAAACCCAAAGATGGTTATACAAAAATCTCAATCTTCGTCCAACAATAACTGTTTTATATATGGATTTTTACTTAACATAGGTATTTTAAATTTTAATTCATTTTTCATTTTTGGGGCAATATAAAAAAAAAACTTCTCAAACGAAATGCAAAAACCCCATTTTTGCTTTTAATGCATTCATTTTAACAGGGTTGCCAGGTCCTGAACTAGTTCCATAGCCCAATTTGAAAAAAATTGTAGCCCAAAATCGGAGCCGAAAAATTAGCCCAAATAGTAGCCCAATACCAATTTAAAAAAAAACATTTCTGATAACTTCACAATTAATTTTAATTTTAAGAACAACCAAAAATACATTTTTATTTAAAAAAAAAATGAAAAACAAAATAAATAAGTTCATTTAATTAAGAAGAGTTAACAAAATTATCACATTAAACATAAATATTTAATTGTTGAAAATCAGTCTATAAGGGCAATATCCTCATCAGAATCATCATCACTGTCATCCTCATGATCATTGTCATTACATTGGTAAATGTTTGGTTAATTTGGTGCAAGCCAGTGGCTAATTGAAACCCAGCAAATGGTCAGTTGTAGTAACACTATAGCTACATCAAGGATATAGAAAATTAAAGCCAAGGGCCATCAAACAAAATGGGACACAATGGCTACGTTCAATCACGTAACCAAAAGGTATCGGATAGCTTTTTGTTATTGTAATCCATAGTAAAAAATAGCAAATACATGATCCATTTTCTGTCAAAAAAAAATCCAAAGGTATCTGAGAATTTTTGGTATACCTCGGGTATCCGATTGATCAGCTGATCAACACATGATTTTTTGTCTTGTATTTTTTGGCACGCTTCCAATTTAGAAGAGAATTGAAATTGTTTGGTTAAATTTACTTATCATTTCATTTGTGGGTGAAAAATGTTTGCAGCAAATTTTTTTAACCGTAGCATCTATACGCAAACGCATAATTGCATCGAGCGATGCTGTAGTTCACCGATTCCTTGGTTTTGTTTTTACACAATTCATGAAAGAAAATGTCCTTTCAACTACAGCATTGCTGACAGGCAAAGTTAACAATTGTATTACAAAATATGCTACATCCCTGAAAACTAATTCATTGGAAATGTTTTTTACGTTTCGTTATAAATTTGGAGGGAAAATAGGGACTCCAATCAAATAGAGGGAGCTTATTCCACTGTTCTTCCAAACTTTGAATATTTTCCACATTTGTTTTTTTTTGTTTTTTTTTTTGGAATAATCTCCAAGGGCAGATTTGGCCGATTTTCATTAAGGCATACAGTCGGACTAAAATAGCGAATTTTCTTAAAAATTTTATAGTTTTCAGGGTTGCGGTTGATTTGAAGTGTCAAAACCAATGAGATGTTTAGAGTTTAGTGAATAAAAAGTGGTGCCAAATGTCGGACTACTTTAAGGGTATGTTTAGAGAGAGAAAAGTGCTTTATTTATGCATATGATTTATTTGAATGAAAAAATATCGCCCAAGATTAGATTTGGGCTATTTATAGCCCAATTAGGATTGGGCTGTCATACCAAAATTGTTGTCGGCAATTTTGGAAAAAGATAGCCCAATTTCCGATAAATAGCCCAATCTGGCAAGCCTGCATTTTAATAGCAGTTTCATTTCCACACACAAATCTCAAAGTCAAACCTCAAACAAGTGGTTCTTCTCTTTTCTCTTAAAACTTTAAAACGATAAAGTAATGTTAAGACACAGAGGAGGCAGAGATGAGTTTTACTTCATATGTAGCAGATCTACTTCATTAATTTATTTTTATGCATCTGCTACGTAGCAACCTATTTCTACTACATTTTTTCCAACTCGCAAAATTCATTTAAGATGTGTTGTGTTGTATTGATTAATTTTTTGTTAATCGAAAAAGTCATTTTCAAGATCTGAATGTACTCAAAAATTTACTACTTCAATCACAAGACACATACACATTTTGCGGAAACGTGTGCTCGTGGTCTTGTGCGATCAACTGAAACTTCGGTTTGATTTGACCGACAAAAAGTTGGAATTGCTAGAACTTTTGGATCCAAAAATAATACAAACTGAAAAATATACGACAATTCTTCCACATAGAAAGTCTTAACTCCGAATTAAGAACGCTTATGTTTACTTAATGTATCCTTAACAAAATTTGCATTTTACTGCATGCTTTAATGAAAGTAGAAAGTAAGTTGCAAAGCTTGGAAAAATTCAGGTATGTAGTTCTCTAATCTAGAAAAGCTGTGCTTCTCCCATGGAAGGCTATATGCGATGCGTGTTCGCGGGTGTCCAATGCCCAGAATCTTTTCATTGTTTCACCTTATATCCTGTACAACACCATATTAAAATAATAAGTTAACTTTAACTTAACGCGGGCAAAGGCGTGGGTACCAGCTAGTATCGAATAAAATGAAAATAAATTTGTTTTGTTTATATATATATTTTTTTCATTATCTGCTACATATTTTACAAATCTACTTCGTTTTTTTGGACAATACGCTTCACTTTTCGGGTTTAGCATTCTCATCCCTGAGAGGAGGTATACCTAAAGTCGCAACTTAAGGCATTTTACTCTCTTTCGAGTTTTCGACTAAAAAAATTAAATTTGATAAAATAATACTACCCAATGCAAATGTATTGGTTTTTCAATGCATTTCAAATGGGAGGCCAAACCAATACATTCGCAATGGGTAGTATATTTTTCTCTTATCCCAAAATTTTTTGGACAGTGAATTTTTAAAAAAGAGAACGAGTTGCGACTCTAGGTAAATAGGTTCTCTATGGTTAAGACTTGACTGCTTGAGTTTGAGTGTTGAGTGAGAGCTTGAGTCATCTTTAAGTTTCAATACAAACGGAAACAGCAGGTACATTTTTGCTGAATAAAGAGAACTTACTACTAAAGCTTAAAGCTGTAAAAAGCATGAACTAGTTTCTTATCTTCTTGCCGTAAGCTTTCAAACTACTTGTTGCATCCAATTGAATATTTTATCTTCGTGTTCGTGTCAAAGGTCTTCATGGTGTCTAAGAAAGCAATGCTAAGTTTGTTGAGTTTCCCAAATTCAATAAGATCACTTCGAACCTCATCCAACTCCAACAAATATCACAGAAAATCTGTATGGTCGAACGACTCAATAAAGAGGAAATAACTCACAGAACAAGAACAAAATTAAAAAAGCCGGCACCGGCAAACACATGTTTAGTGCCTACATTAGGGTGGTTGGTATGGCAAGACAAGTTGTATTGTACTAGCCTGTTTTGGTCGTCAAACTGGTATAATAAACTGTTGCTCGCTGCCGATGATCTGACTGGGGGCGAAAACGGTTTCTGTAACTGGAAATCCGTTTAGTGTATCTCAAACATTCTTCAAGTTCGGTTCGTTTTGTGACTCTAACCAATAAGAACAGAAGAAGAACTTAGTTTACAACGGTCCGGTTGAATTAGTAGAACCTTCAAAGACTTGTTTTTTTAGTTGACTCTTATTGAGAACAGTCCTGACTGCTAATTAAAAGAATATTGTTATAGCAGCCTTCTGGGCGCCAAAATACAAACTAAGGTAAATAAGACAGTAATTTGATAGTTTCCGTGGGTTTCCGTCAACAATCCCTTTCGGTCGCGTGTCCTCTTCCTCGTCGTCTTAAGAAAGCCACAACAAAAATTTTAAATTCAATTATATTTCTCGTGATACGAAGCGTGAGCCAATTCTTTGTTTGTGCTGTGTGTGACAAAGACCACGAGAATTTGTGTATCATGTGATATCGCATTCAAATATTTACAGATCATTTATGAAGCTCAGCTAATTGATCTGTTTTGGTTGTGTCATTCGATAAATCATCATCATTGGTTAACTGTTTGGAATGCAATGATGAAAAGTGTGCTCTGAGCAATTTCTTAAGCAGTTTATTAAAAAGTGATTTTTATTAATTGGCCGAGTGTTCTATTGTAGTGTGGTGGTTGTGTGTCAATAAGAAAAGATTTATCATCGAGTGGTTAAATTTTATCAAGTGGAAGTGATTCTAGCGCCGCCACCGCCGGCTTCGCCTTAGACACCACCACAATTGTTGGAAACAATTTGATATCTAAATTTCACCTCTGAACACAAATATCTTCAATTTAACGCTGCCCTGATATCGAACAATATCAAAAAATCGATAAGAACTAAAATAACTTTGAGTTGAGATATCAACTATTATTATTTATTTATTTTTTATTTTTTATGCAATTAGGTCTATCGATAAGTTAGAAAACGGCTAATCATTGCAAATCGTCGTGTCCATCTATTTCCAACTTTGACACAATGAAATTAAATTTCCGGCTGCTAGGCGAATGGTATATAATAGGACATTCTGTCTGTAAATAGGGTGATTGATGATTTTGTTGCAGTCAAGTAGCAGCGGCATACTGTTTGCTTAATAAATTAAGATTAATTGATGGGGTAGTGTTAGAATGATCGATTAATAATTAGTAATCGCATTTCTAGTACGTTTTATGAAAACATTTTTGAATACCGTAATTTGTGTTGATTTTTCAGCTTTCTTCTTTCTTAACGCAAAAAAAAACATCAAGATTCATTTTTCAAACAATAGTTGTGATTGTTCCTTCTAGCATTTTTCACAAGAATAGCTGAATCAAGAACCACGGTATAGAATTTGACCTGGATTTTAAATCAATTTTGTTTTATTTTTATTTTGAGTGATTTTAATGCATGCTAACAATCCCCTTGTGCCTATATAAGGAGGAAACTGATTTATTCTCAATTTTTGTTTTTGTTTGAAAACCAAAAAATAAATTCCACAGACTCTTTATGATAGGCCTTTTGGACTAGAGATCATTTGAAGGTCAGAACGCAGACCACAAAGTCAATGGTCAATGCATATTCTGCAGTGGTTTTGACAAGGTTGACGTTCTACTCATTGCCTTGTGTGGAATTAACAAAATTCAATTGTATTTCAATTGATTTGGTTTTCATGTTGCTAAAATCCAATTAAATAAAAATTACGAATTGAATAGAAAAATAGCAATACACATGGTTTCTTATAAAAAAAATTATTTTATTTTTTATATTTTCTCAAGAGAAACTATTATTTAAAATGCTCGCTTTTGTTTTCTTCTTCTATGCTTTGGAGGCATATTGGGTATAAACAAATGTGCCATGATATAAACAAAATTTTCTGCGATTTTTTTTGTGCACAAAAGAAAAATTTGCTTTTTATACGACGAATGTTCAGAAAAAAAAGTACATTCCCACGTCTGAAGGTGTCTGTCATAAATTCTGTTGTTAATTTGTTTCACAAAATGCTTAACGCTTGATGTAACAACCCGGCAGATCATAATACATACAAAATATTATGTGTACACATACATTTTTTTCTTGACTAAAATTCATATGGAATTTTAAAAATATTAACAAAAAATGTGTGTAACTAGAACATGTAAGAAAATGACTGCTTGCGATCAATCAAAATATGACTCTTACAAATATCTTCGATAGAAATCTTGATCGTGGCAACGTACCTACTTACATACCTTAATTTTTCGTTGAATGCATGAGGAATTTTCTCAGAAAATAAGTGCAACATATATCCGTTTGAGATAATAGGTATGTTTATTGTTGTAAATTTAAATTCAAGAATGAAAATTTGTGTTCTTTTGTTCGGTATGTAAATCAATGTGTTCTATCGCAGTTCATAAATGTGCAATCTTTAAATAAACAAACCATAAAACATACAAAGTGAGATAATTTTGAATGTAGGGGAGAGTGGGTACGAAAGTAACAATTTGTACTTTTTGTACAATAACTTTTAAACCAAAAGACATAACTAAATAAGACAACACACATATTGATAAGTGGACATTTGGCTACCATTAAATACTAATTTGCCATCCAACTTTATCCTTTCCCCGGAGGAAAGCTGGAAAAAGGAGGTTAAAGTCAAATGTTACAACCGTCCTTTATGTCGTACCGATTGTAACACGATGAAAGGACGGTTGTAACAGCACATAAATTAAATGAAATAAGAGAGAAACTCGGTTTAGCTTCAGATTTATTTAAAAAATTCCATAACAATGCATAAGAAAGTACCAAACTTGCATTTTGTCTTTTTTGCAATAACGTTTGATGGTTAATGGAAAGTTGTAAGGCCGGTTTCATCGATATTATAAATACATATATGTTGTGGCTGAAATTTGAAACGATCCATAACATCGAGCAAATTATTGAAGAACTTTGACACATTAGGTTTGTTGAAGTTCATTGATCGTGCTAAATTGGTTGGTTCAGGTTCTCGAATGGTAAGCAGTGGCGGCGCAAGACCAAAATTTTATGTGGGCAAGACAGATTTTGCGAGGCCCTATTCTGTGGCGACCTGCAGACGGATTTTAAGAACTAAAAAAAAAAAAAAACATTAGCACTGCAAAGTTTTTATTCATGAAAATACAAATTGTTATCTCCACCTTGAATACATTTCTTAAAGTACATTTCTTAAATGTATTTAAAATATTTATATTTCTTTATTAAAGGAACAGAAATTTCCTGCTTTTCACTTTACTAAATTCTTTAATTACTGTTTCGTAATTCAGCCTAGATGCCATGTCTGATTCAATTGATAAAACAGCCAAAGCTGAAAGTCTTTCCTGGCTGGCTTTCCTGAAAACTCCTTTCAGCAGAGGCTGTACTTACCGGGATTGTTCACAAATAGGGTAACTTTGGGTAAGAAATAAAATGAAAAGGCATAGAATTTGCTCATGAAAATTCATTTTTTGGCTTTTCTAAATCGTGACGGTGACAGAAATTGTGTACATCCTTATCAGTTTAAAATTAAGAGTGATTAAAGTAAGAAAACACGTTAAATTGAAACAATAAATTTCTGTATTTTCTCGAAAACTAAGAAATTTAATTTTTTGTTTTCATTCAAACGAACAATAATTAAATGTTTTAGTATTTTAGTATTTAGAAGATGAAAGATTTTGAACTTTTTTTTTGAAACTCTTATGTATGAAGCTTAGTATAATTAACACAGGGATGCTCTCTGCAAAAACAATGAAAAATTGAATTGTATTCGGTCTTGGAAACGATCTCGCGGCCACTTATGACACGTTCTAAGGAAAAAATGAATTATAAAAACACCGAAAAATATTAGTTTTGAAACTAAACAAATCTACATATTGTAATATTCGGCTTGGTCCGACAATTAAAACTTATTCACTTTTCAAATAAAACATAAATTCACTTTATTCAAACCACTCACAAACTTATTTATTCAACACTTTCAATTACTTTTCAAACACAGTATTTTTACTTTATCGCAGTTCACAATTAATTATCCCGCTTCGCTTCCGAATCGGGTATTCATAGTTCTGATATGGTTCTAGAAACTACTAAGCTGAATGTTCCAGAAGTTTTCCCCTAAACTACTATGCTAAAAATATTGGGATTTTTGTAAGAGCTGAATCTGAATGCTAAACAAAAGTTTTCTCTTAATCACTATGTGTTGCCCCTCATTTTAACTGTGTACACAAGTGTTTACTTCTACAATTAAACTTATTGCTACATACTTATTTCACTATAAAACGATATTAGAGTAATAGAGATAAACAGCCTGATTCTCCCCCTTGTGAAGAATCACAAGTCATAAGTCCTTGTGACTATTTCTTGTGAGGATTGTTGTGATTCGATAACATTTGTCGGATCCTCCCCAAATCCTCACAACTAAAGTCACAAGGAAACTCACCACAGCCAATGTGAATATGGAAATGCGTTGCCACACTGGATTCTTTGTAACTACAATATGTGTTTCAACGCAAAATATGATGCAATTTCGTCAATATTGGCAACGCAAACAGAGGTTGTGTATTTGGGTTGCTTTTATTATTGTTGTGTAGTTTCAAAGAACAAAGAAAAAGAATAAAGAAAACAGAAAAAGAGCGTTTGTCTTTTCTCTTCCTTCCCTTTTTTCACTATATTCATAATCAAAATGTCAAATGTCAAATGTCAAAATGTGACTCTCACAAGTTGTGACTTTGGGGGAGAATCCGAAAAAGTCACAAAATCAATTTTACCTCTTGTTGTGACTTGTGAGGTATCAGTGATGATGGGGAGAATCGGGCTGAAAGAATAAGTAAAGAGAGTAAGAGTAGTATGTACATTAAATATAAAAAGAGATACAGAGGAATAGATAAATAAAGTGTATACACATTACAATATTATTTATGTTACTTTTTCCCACTTTTTGAATTTTGAGACAAGAAGTTGTTTATGTAATGCAAATAAATATGACGAATATTTTCACGTTGTCCAGGTTAAAACGAAAACAGCAACCCTGTTTGCTATTTTTTTGCATGTTTTTTTCTATTTTTCGAGAACAAGAATCAAATTGACAATGAAACTTACCTGATAACTTCTAAATTCAATGGCGCTAATCAACAATTCTAGTGTGAAACTAGCTTAAAAAGACGGTTGAGTCATGATTGAAACTAAAATTGTGCATTAGCGGACTATAATTTTGCGCCAATATTTTTAAATACTTGAGTGCGTTCCTGCCTTCCAACATACCTTACTATAATACCTAATAGCGTTTTTTTTTGGTCGCCCGGAACTGTTCCGAACAGTTCTGTACTCGTTCACTTGGCACAAGATGACAGTTCTTGTTCTGAATAGAACAGAAAAACGATTCCGAATTTGAAGTCAGAATCAAAAACAGAATCACGCATACATGCACACACTCGCATATACGTACTCGCTGCCATGTTTACAAATAAAGAAATTAAAAACAATGTCATGTCATCTGCAATTCTTCATATATGAGGTTTCACAAATACACAACCATTCAACCCTTAGAAGCAAAACAATGTGTTTGCCTGTTCGTTTGGAATCCGGAATCGGACAGTTCTGTGTACAATTCCGGATTACCAAAAAAAAAACGCTTTAAGTATGTCATCGGCCTAAAGTTTCGGAACACATCCAAAATCTTAACTTCTAATGTTTTCGTGGTGAGTTTAAGAAAAACGTGTTATGACAATTTCAAAGTTCAATCTAGCAATTTTCGGCAAATTTGAAAATATGATAGTAAACAAAAGAGAATTGTCAGAATGGAAAAATCTCACCTCATCTCTTTGTTTTTATAACTCACATTAATATTCATGCACACGAAAAGAAAAAAAATGAAAATTGCGGGATATAGGAAGTAAAACGTAAGACAGTTTCACATCTTATTATTTAGTTAATCTTTGCTAACGACTGCGTTGCGTCTTGCGTGCGTGTGGTACTTTAATCTGATTGGATGGCTTCCAAGTAAAGAAAGTAAAAAAATAAAAAACGGATTCCCCGCACTGCTCGACGCGGCAAGGATTTACTCGCGCTGGTAACGCAACGTAACAAATGTTGCCAGACTAAAAAAATATTTCACAACAAAATTAATTAATTTCTTTTTTTTTATTTTATTCTCACAGAAGCAATGCATACAAATTTTTGAAGCGCGAGGCCCCTTGTACCGCGAGGCCGTGGGCGACTGCCCACGTCGCCCACGCCTTACGCCGCCTCTGATGGTAAGAGTTTTATTGCGTTTTAGAAAAGATTTGAGCCATTCTTCACCTGCCATTTGATTAAAATTCCAATTAGCTGGCAATAGTAGTTTATAATAGCTTGCCACCTGGTATGCCAGTTTTCGACGTAAGTCCATAGCATATATCGGCATAATGATTTATGTATGCTTCCAATTTTCCCTTCAATAAAAAAAAAAAAAACATAAAAACAATTCTGGTTCTGGTTTTTTTTTTTAATTTTATAAATACATACTTTGTAATGATCTGTAAAAACTCTATTGTGGGGTCTGTACCCTATTACTGGGTAAACAGCGTTTTCGGGAGTCTCGAGAAAATTGAGTTTTCGAACAAAACGACTTAAAGTAACGTGGTAGATATTATAAGCCTTTGAAACACTTCAATTTGATTTGCCATTTTTTAGGACTTCTTTTGCTGCTTCTATCATAATATTTTTGGAAAACATGCCTCGAGAGGTTTTTCTTGTTTTTTGTCGTGGCATTTTATACTCTCGAAATGGAAATCGTGATATTCATTGCAAATCAAAACAAGAAGTGTCACATTGGTATTTTTTGTTACAACAGTCCACATCTGTTTTTTTTATATTGAATATGGAATTTAAAAAAAAACTATTGGGTCGATCACAAAAACTTTAACAGCATAGAATAAAGAAAAAAATGAACTCTATTAACACAGCTTTCACTTTCTAAAAACGATGTTATTCGAAAAAATACAACGAAAAATAACACAGAAAAAAAATTTACGACAGAACCCAAATTTCACGTTTTCAACTTTATCTGGCACAATTCAGTACTTTGACGTTTGGATTTTTGTGGGTGCATTCAGGACCAAATTGCCAAGATTTCTACATTGAAAAATGAACGTATACAGTCTCAGGGTGTTTTTAAAGTTCAATGTTACAACCGCCCCGTGTTACTTTCGTACCCACTCTCCCCTACTCCCAAGGCTCGCAAAAATTGTTTCAACAATACAAAATTCTTTCGAGCTATATTTATCAAATCTTAAGTTTATTGCCAGTAAACGAAAAAAAATGTACTGTAACACAAAATTTTATGGCTAATAAAACGATTGTATTGTTCGTGTTTAACTTAATTTTTCCATCTTGGATAAGTCGTTCCTTGTTCTTGAAAAATTATTAGATGAAGTTCAATATTTAGAATTTATTTATGACTTTGTTTACAAGAAATTTAACATCCACACAACACCTTTAACAATGTTATACACTTAATTTATCAACCGAATATTCGAGACTCTATTTGTTGCAAAATAACTACTTCTAGTAAGTATATTTGCAACACACACAACAGATAATAAGTTCAGCAACTTATTTGCATTCAACAGGTCTATCCATCTCTGTTTTTATAATTATTGAAATGGATAATGACAGCAAAGAGTATTTGCAAAATGAATAAATTAACACTTTTTAATGACTGTTTTTCTATTAATTTAATGACACAAATCAAATGATAAGCTGGTTCTCTATGAAAGATTTGATTAAATGTTTTCGTGAATTTTCTGAGCATTGCTCAAATAAAAAATGTCATAATTCTAATAAGTCCTTATTCGGTTTGGTAATATAGGTGTTGCCTTATCGATGTCATATATTATTGTTGTCATAAAAGAAAATACGAAAAATAAAACCATATTCACTTCTTAACCCAATTAGAAGCGTCATATTCATATCGGATTACACTATTTATTCGAACATGACTAAACAGCTAAGGCTTTGAAGCAACAAAATTATGCTGCCCAGCATAATGAAGATAATGAATGGACAAACATCACAAAGTGGAAATTCCGTTGTTTTCATTCGAACGAATTGCTATTAGCATGTTTTGCCAAAAGATTGACTTGTCAAATAAATCTTTACCACTTTATAACCAGTTATCATCCATCGATTGGTCGAATGCAACGCAATACCCCCCGACAAAGTTGGAGACCTATCGATGTGCTAGCTGTGATAATTATTATATCGGGGTGTGTAGTCACATTTAACAGTGGGACAAATGTTGAACAAAAACAATACAGAACTTATTCAATCTATAGTGAAAATATTGGTTTTTACAAAAAAAAGTGTGAACAGAACATAATCTGATTTCTTCTTATTTCAAATGCTTATGTACCACTGTGAGCAACAAGGTTTTTGACCCACTATAATCTTCGAAGCAAAACAAGATGTTGCAAACGCATTTGCATATGGTCAAGAAGTAGCCATGCCGATAGCCGCAGTCGTCATGAATCTACACGCATTGGGCGCATTTAACTTGTGAAAACGGTGCCCTGCCGCTTATTTGATTAGGGGCTTACCTAACATTAAATCAGCCTCAAAGTATAGAAGTCGATCCAATTAGAATCGATAGACAGATCAGATAATTGGTGTCTCTTAACGAAAAGGTGTGGTGAGTTGTGCACAGAAAACAGAATGTCAGTGCGTCCAATTGATTTGCGAATTACAAGGCATATAGTCATGTTATGGCTACTTTGAGCCACAAAGTAGCTCCCACATGTAAGTTGTCTAATGCCAGCCTACCTGTTTTAAAATCATTGTGAATAAACATAGGCTGGGTTATTTAGTAGAGTGTAGATTTAAGGTAATGTTCGATTACCGATGATAACTTTGATCTTGATTGTTGACAACGATTAAAAGCTATCAAATGTCAAACTTTGATATATTTCAGCTTGAAACGACAATCATCGAAAACCAAGAAAATACGTTTTTAGAGAATTTCTTGAATGACACACTCCCATTTAAATTTTCATCTACTCTTTAAGATGGAGGAGGGAACCTGAACCGAAGGAAAAAAAAATAAAAAAAAAAATTAAACTATTTATGATCGATTCGCTTTTAAAGCTTATTACTGTTTGTTACAAAATCACAACTAGGAACTAAATTTCATACATGTGTCGCTGTTGTCAGTTTTTGCTCATAATAGGTTTTTATTAAAGAAACAACAATTCCAAGACCTTCGTACTGCAGGTTTCTAGATGTCACTGGTTTAGCGATAGCGAGGATATATTAAAGACGAGGCCTCCGTTGAAGCCGACACTTTAAAGAATTCCCTGTCAAAACAATTTCACGTCAAAAGAACTGACATGTAAATTTGTACTTTTCGACTTGAAAAAAAAAAAAAAATCCTTCAGAAAACCTCACCAATGCCACAAATCAGGCAAATTTCTGCTTCATGTCCGCCTTATCGTCTTGTGGTTTGAGGTCGAAATGCAACCACAACTGGTATGATCCAATTATGAGGTCGTTGTATGGTCACGCGTCTTTTGTTTTATGGGAAGGGAAGGGAATAGTTATTTATTTTTAATTAGTGCGCCAAGAAACAAATTTTCATTGAATTAATGGAGTAAAATTTCTAAAGTGCACAAACTGAAGTAAACTAGCATCAAGCATGCCTACATTTCTAGCAACACAACTTACGACGGACGCTTAGTAGATATAAAGTCTGTTACTCTACTCTTGACATCACCAGAGTGCGGCAATAATTACCCTCACAAATCGCCTTGGTCTTAAATAAACGGAAATTTAATTAAATCGATGCGATTATGGCCGCTTAAAACTACACTTGTCTGCAATGCAAATGCAGTCGGGATTCCGATGATGGCAATGTGATGTTCGATCTTACCGAAATAAGTTGCTCTTCGACTTGAAATTTGCAAGCCATCGAACGCCCATCTTATATATAGCTAAACCAGTTCACAGAGCGTCCAGATTGCCCCTTCATTAATTGTAAGGTGATTAAGTTGCCTACCGTGAGTCGTTGAGTGTGCATAACAAGTCATCGTTAACATCAACTCCTCAGGGGGCCGACTTTGGAGATATCGATCTTCTTCCGTTGTTTTCGCGGATCGCTTGGAATGATCTGATATTTTCTCCTTAATCATTAAACAAGGTTCATCTTTGAGCCTGAAGAATTTTCTGTTGCTGGTTAAAATTGCTGGACAACCAGTTCCGATTCTTTAAATTCTTTGATAATACAGCATTCGAGAAGCGGATATCTGTAAATTGCAATAATTTTGCTCATAATTGTGCCTCCATTCTACCGGGAAGTATTTTCTTTGTTATTAATCCTTTTCGATGGAAGGAAGTGGACATTGTAGATTTTAATTGAGAAATATAGTTTTGATATAAATTTTCAGACACCTTGAGATGTTGATATGCAAATTATTTATGACCCTTGCAGAAGCTTAAAGGCATGGAAAATGTTAATTTTCATAATCTTACGAGATATTGATATATTGGTTATTTAAGTATTGAAACAAGATTTGTGCGAATTGTTGACCTTCGAAGTTGTAATTTGAAGTAATCAAGCTCTGTGACATATGCGCATTTCTCTCCTTCAATGCAAAAGGTTTTTGACCGGAAAAGAAAGAGTGAGGTAAACAATTCAACATTCGCTTAGTACGTCTGAAAAATGAATCTTTATACTTGACAGTGCGAAGTTAGGCTCGATGGTGAACTGATCCTGGAAGCGCAGGTATTGCGATAAAATAACTTAAAAGGAGGAATGAAACTGGCTATTTTCTTGAGCAAAAACCGTTGAAATAAAATGATAAAACTCTTATAATGTTGTTCAATTAGTTCCTATGTGATGAAATAAAATGTAATCCATATTTACTCTTGTTTTACTGACTTCGTGCCTGTGATGTCTGACCAGAAAAGATTTAATATCATTATCACGCGAGTGATATAAATCTATCAAATTTTTCCAAATAGCGCTTACTTCCTTACGCAACAATCTGTCATAAAAATGATTTACTCAGTCTTTTTCTGCAGCAAATAAATAAAAATACGATCAGCTACTTTTATTCGGGTAATAAATAAAACGTAATGGTCTCGTTTTATTACCCGTTTCCCATATTGATTTATAATCCTCCTACTTATTGAATACTAATTGCCACTCCAATGCGAGGCACTTTATCTTTACTTTCAAAAAAGAACCTCCTTCAGCTCTTCGGCAGCGGCACACCTGCGCCAGCAATTTTGCATATCCAAATTTAGACTCGGCATCAAACATACAAATTACTCCAAATCTACATAAAAACCCATTCAATTAGCCGATAAAGACATCAAATATCCATTTAATGGAAGCACACTATTGAGGTTATATTCTCCATCAGCTTTGCGACAGCGACGATCGTGCACTCGATATGGGCATGGCGTACATGGGTGCCTATTGTCAATAAAGACAAAAACACATTATTGAGCTTCACAATTTGTGTCAACATCAATTCCAACACGAAAAAGGCAACCTTATCAATCGAACGAACCGAACTTTGTTGTGGCTTTATGTAGTTTGATTTGCATGGCTCCAGAATTCGCTATAAGTTGGCATTGTGGCACGTACTTAATTGTCGTTGTCGTTTGGTTCGCATCAGAATGAACAAAAACAAGTGAATACACGGCTGTCACTGATAAGCCCGTTCAACTGACTGATGTAATTGTGAGAAATGCAAATTTTGTATATGACTGTGATCGCAATTTTATACATTTTATCAACAAACAACCTTCCACCTTGTTTTGATGAATCCATTATGTAACTAATTATTATCTTTTTTTTTTGTTGCAGGGACACATTAAGGGCATTTTTGTTTTTGTTCGGGACCGCGGTGATTCAACAAAATCGCTTGCATGCGGATTTGTTTTGATCGGCTGTGCTTCGCAACAAAGAGGCCAGCCACATCAGAAACAGACCACATACCGAATATTCACGGAGTGATCACAAGCACACCCGCACCCACGCCACCCATTACAACCAAACCAACTGTAAGTCCTGGCAAAAATAGCCCCAAAACCACCGACACTAGCCATAGCAACAAGACTGCCAAGGTAGACATAAACGGCAAGGCCAAGCACTTTCATGGTGTGTCCATAAACGCATTGGATCCGCCAACACCACCAGATCAAAGTGACAATAAAATTAAATCCGCAGCCAACGGCAAAGGCAACGGCAGTGTCTCATCCGCAATCAGGAAGGAATTCGATCAACAGAAACAATCCCCAAACGCGTCACCAAAAGTTGCCATTAGCGCAGTTGAGACGTTAATATCAACAGACGTTGTTGGTACAACGTCGAATGTGCTGACATCCGTCGCTAATTGCAACCCAAATAGCAACAAGGCGGACGAAAATAGTCCCGAAAGCAACGAGGTGCGAAAAATAAGTCCGACAGGTGGACAAAATCCAGATACGACCGAAGGCAAGATGCAGCAGGAACCGAACGCAAACTTTCAGTTCCAGCCCGAACTGGGTATAGTGAACAACAGTGATTCCGTGATCGGCCAGTCTACGGACGTACTTACGCACGCGCTCATCTACGGGACCGTGCCCTCGGCTGTTCAGCAAATCAACACAGATCCGAATTTACAAACCCTTAATTACCTGCAACAGCAAGAATTGCAACTCCAGCAGCGATATCAACAGCTGCAGCATCTTCAGGCCCAAACACAGGGACTTTTCATTGCTGCTCCACCGTCACCGGTGCTGCACCACCATCATCAGACAACGTACAGTCCTTTGGCTGATTTTAGTGCGACGAAGCGGCTAACCGACCAGATGCAAGGACTGCTCATTCAGACGAACAATTGTGAGCCGAGTGTAGCCGCCCCTGCAACGCCCGTCAGCATTATGAGTTCCCAATTTGTGCCATCCACACCGCAGGAGCAGCGCTTCGTGCAGATTATACAGGCCAAGGAGATGAAGATCCAGGAAATGCAAATGGCCCTCCAGTACAAGGACACTGAGATAGCCGAACTGAAATCGCACCTCGACAAATTCCAAAGTGTGTTTCCGTTTAGTCGCAGTGTGTCGGGTGGTGCGACAACGCCGTGCGGCCTAGGAGGCAGGAAGACAGGACAGGCTGTGCAGCGGCAGCGAGCTCAGGGTATTTCTGCCGAACCGCAGAGTGAGTCGCTGCTGCATGTGACTTTTCAGAAGCATGATAAGGATGAAAGGTGAGTTTTGTTTTATTTTATCATAATCGAGAAACATCAATAAATTCATAGGGTGTGTTGAGTTTGTTGGATTATTTAGTAAGTTAAAAAAAGCAAGCTTCGTGTCAAAATCACAAGTAGGTAAAGGTCGGTAATTTTTTTTCCATCAGGTTCGTCTTAAAATATATAAAAACCACATAGATACAGATTAAAAAAAAAAAAACACACACATTATATGGTACTTCACAAACAAGTTCGAACTTAACAAAGTTTCCGTGTCTAGTTTGTCTTTTCTCATGCACGTCACTTGTGTTTACAACAGCTCTCAACCAGAGTGTTATGGCAGACTACTGCACTGACAGTTTTATTAGCTTTCAATCATTCCACCTATTGAGTCAAAATGTGTGTGTGGGCAGATGCAAATAATAATTTTATTATTCGCAAATACGCCGTAGTGCACGCTCTCAGAGAATCCGAAGAAGGTGCATTTTTATTTTATTTATTTGGGCAGCATTGTTTGTGTTTTGATTGGCGCAATGCATTTTGGAATTTTGTTATTTTTATTTTATTGTTTCTGTTAATTTCATCGAGAGGCAATTGCGCTGCAAAGAAATGAATTCAATTTTCTTAACATTTTGAATCTGCATTGTTTCATGGTTTCTGAAAATGTCTTAATTCCGCTTTCGTCTTTAAAAAAGTCCACCACGCCAATTTCTGTTTTTTTTTTTTCCTCAAAGTTTTTGTAAATTAAATGCAAATTTGCCAAAAGGCGAACAACATTTGTCACGAATAAAATTAATTTTTGCTTGTCAAACAAGATTTGCATTGAGCCAGCCCCAAAGGCGAGCGGACTTAGCCCCCTCTATACTTATATTTTGGCATGTGGTGTGACTTAACACCAGTCACATTTGTCTCATCCAGTTTTGTAACGTAGTTTTTTATCTCGCGGTTTTCAAGAAACATGTTGCATTAATCAAACATCATAATTTGTATGCCAACAGCAGTTTTCGAACCGCAATGATTTGCGGGCTTGTCGAAAAACACCTTCTCCATAACTTAATAACAACACCTATATCTTATCGTTTTTAGTGATAGACCACCAACAGGGGTCGCTACATGTCACATTTTGTTTTTAGGAGAGATTTAGTGGGTACACGCTAATGACACCATAAGTGCGGGTTTTCGAACGCCCGTGTCGATATTATGGGTGACAATATTTGAAGAAAATATTTGACAAATCCAATTTTCCAGTTTAGACATACTTTTGCATACTGTCTTTATGAACGAATGTGTATAATTTGCATTCTTCAGGGGGTAAAAAAATTATACTCGGTGCGTGTGAGTTAATGTGGGTAAAATTTGGGTCATGGACTCACTGTACAGACCCACAGCGCCGCGGTGCACATTCAGAAATTTGATCATTATGAAACAAACATCTTAAAATATCCATTTTGTGACAGTAAAAGTAAAAAATTCATTTGAACGATAACGAAAGGGGAATGGGGTGCACCTTGGAACCTATACAAATCAAGTTTGGAAAAAAAAGTAAACAGAACAAGAATTAAAATGCAAAACTACACATATGTATGTATGAGCAACAACTCGTAAATTATTATCAGTCGATTGCAGTAAAACAAAATTCCGTTTTAATTTGTGTAGTGATTTATGGAGTCACCAGTGTTATTGAACTGGGCAAAAGGTGGCCATGTCCAGGTGTGTCTTAAGGCGGCGACAGAGTTTGGTCAAAACGCCGTGGAGTGGAATGTTTAAGAGTTTCCTGATCTAACCGAGTGCGTTGCGTTGCGTTGTGGGCATGGTCGGTCTCTGAATTTGAATTTCTATCTATTTGCAACGATGACTTCATCGACTTTTTAATGGGAGATAAGATCACTTTAATTGAATCCTTGCTCTGTAGCCTTTCTCGTTTTTTTTTAGCAAAAAACGACTATGTAGTTAAAATTAATTGGAATGCACTGTTGAAATATACAGCTAGGCTAATTTGAGAGTGCAAATTGGTGAAGTCCTTTTGGAATTTGTTTGTCGTATACTAAATTGACTTATTTTAAACAAATGCTTGTGATGCTTAATTTACACGGGCTGGGGTATACTCGTCGGAATATAAGGTCTGCCTGAGGAAAGCACTTCAAAACTCAGTCTAAAGAAAACACCGAACTCTATTCAATTTTTTTTCAACTTCTTTTGTATTTAGCTTTTAGTTTATTAACAAAATCCAGTCTTAAAATTAAATGTACAAATCAATTCTATTAATACGGCCTCGATGTAAGCGGGGCTCTCGGAAGGAGATAATATAATCTGTTGCCACGGCCGCAGGGTTAGGGGGAATCTTGGAAGAAGGAGGAATATCGCCACAGCCTCAAAGTGAGGGGGATTCTCGTAAGGAGCTTAACTGTCTTATCGCCCAGCCTCAAGGTGAGGGGGATTCTCGGAAGGAGGTAGAATAGCCGCTGCCTCTAATTGAGGAGAATTCTCGGAAGGAGGTAAACTAGCCGCAGCCTCAAAATGAGGGGGATTCTCGGAGGGAGCTAAAATATCCTATCGCCCATCTTCATAGTGAGAGGGAATCTTCGGTCAAAATTAGGAACAATCTATACTGCCCTTAGCAGTAAGCAAGTTGGTAATCAACTCGTAGCGGTGGGCGAACTACTACTATTGTAGGAATAAGTTGCTCGAATTTCAAATTTTATTTCACTTCTACTTGGCAACTTTTCTGTAAAAACAGCAAGTGAATTATAAAAAGACACAAAAAAACTTATATGCAAAAAATATGTGTATTCATGTTGTTGTCTTCGTTGACGTCACCTGCTTATGAGTCGAGGTGATTTATAGTCCGGGCGGCACAGCTCCTCGTTGTTTTATAGTATGGGTGCGCGTAGTTGTAGTTTTTTTCTATATTTTTATTTGTGATGGCTCGTTGGTCGGGGTAGTAGGGCGTGAAGTGTGACGCTTCGTTACAACCTCGTTTAAGACTCAATAAAAAAGTTTCAATTTTAAACGACAAATTGAGGCCAAGCCTTCCTCTCAATGTTTTGGTTCACCTAATTCAGTTAGTAATACAGTACCTAACATTGAAAATAAACGAAGGGCACCCTAAACCGCACCTGCAACTCTTAATTTCTGAAAAAATGTGACATTGGAGCTATTGAGCTATGGCTTTTGAGACATTTTTAATTGCACAAACAAAACAAACCAATTCTTATATGAAAAAGTGTGTTTGTTGTTCATTGAAACAGTAAAATTAAACAAGAAGTTGTAGCCATAACATTTCCCGAACAAAAATTAAAAAATTGATGTTAAACTGAAAACCTCCAGTTCTAGCCAATTAATTGGAATTTCAACTGCTTCTTGGGCACATCAGTTTCTTATTTTGATGTCCCAATCATATTTTGGTTGATCAACATCTGGTTTGGTTTATTTTGTCGTATTCAAGTATTCCATTTGGAACCAATTAAGGCGGGGAATTTAACTAATTGAAATAATATCTCAATCAACAATTTGTTTGTACTTTGTATCATTTTCAAGATTCACCAGATAGTCGTCACAGTTGTTGCTGTTCCGAAAGAGTGCAAACTTTTTCTTAACAATTGTTGGGTATGTTTGTATAATTGAAGCCATACATTCATAATCCCTGGCCTTCGATATTGTTTAACAAAGAAAGGGAACAACAATGCATCTGGCTTCCGTTGTTATCAATGATCATCATTTTCAAGCAGCCACTCCCTTACCAATATTGCTACACATCCCATCTTATTTAATTCGACACGACTGCATGCAATCTGGTTTACATGAACCTTTACTATTTTTCAACCCGGTTTGATCATCAGAAGAACAATAATTTCTCACTTCTTGGTATAACTGACTTTTAATATTGTCCTTGAACCCCTTAAAAAATAAGTTGCATACGACTTACAACTTTAACCTTAAAACTGACGCGTTTTATTGTCTTTATGAATCCCATCACTGAAAATGCTAATTTTTTCAATTGAATGCTTGATGTAATCCGATACCAAGTAATTGGACCGGTCAATAATTTCACGGAGTGCCAACCACATAGCCATTCGCAAATCTGACTTAAAACTTGTGTTCATTCCGTATGCAGATCAATCTGTCTGCACCTGAGGCTGATGGTTCGCCAGACGGTTTGAGCTGCTGCTGGTGTGGTCTCAATGTTTGAAGCTTAACACGATTGTGTGGCTCAAGTGATGTTTGAGGTATGTTAAGCGGTCAGAGCTTTGATTTTGATTCAAATTTCAAAATGATGCGTATTCACTAACGCACGCTAACTGGTTTGATTCAATTTGAATTGTCATTCTTCGGGGACTTGTGGAGGTATGATTGAAGTTGTCAACATATCAAACATTAATGCGAGGTTTTAAACATTTCATGCAGCTAATTTGACTAATTGATATATTCGGTTTATTTTGGCATCAAAGCCAAACTGAAAACAATTTTGAGTATGCATTAGTGATTGGCTAACAAGGTCTTGAAAGGTAATTAGAAGCTTATTTAGTTGCAAGCCACAGAGGCACTCGGCTAGGTGTTTAAATGTCAGCCACCCCTAGTGCTTTGATTTTCCCGATAGAGGTTCGAATGGGGAGATAAGTTATGCCGCCTCTGCACGCATGTGTGACAAGCATTGATAAGTTGCCTATCGATAAAAGTTTCTTGGTTCATGACAGTGGGATTTTCTGTATCTTGTAGTGGAGTAAAAACAAATTTAAGCTTAAAAATTATTGCAGTCCTCAAACTATTCCACTGTGTTTCAGCCCACGAAAATGGCATTTTATTGAATTTGCCAAGATTGAATAGAGGATAATACACTGCGCTGATTGATTGCAATGGATTTTAGCAATTAAATTAAATGACTAATTTTATTATCTTGAGTATGATCATTTCTTCAAGAAACACTTTTTATGAATGTACCTATGTACGTCTATTGTACAGTGTCAGTCTGGGAAAGTGATTACCAATTAGCAAGATTTTTACCTTAGATTCAATACCACTATTTCACATATGCAGCAGCAATGCTTCCCTCAATTTTCTAGCCTTACCTATTTACAATGATTTACAAGAAAAAAAACTTAATGTTCAATTTGATAATGTTGATTTTGTTAGTTAACACAACTATGAAAGCTCTGTTAAGGGCCCATTTTTGGAAGAATTATTCGTTTGTAAGGTCTCGCCTGCCTTTGGTTAAAGATTTTGAATAGCTTCATACCTACTTACCGATTATACAACAAAGGCTTACATTCATTTATTCTTATTATTGATGTTTTATTAACATTTTTGGGGGTATATCAAACATCGATAAAAACATCGGGTTTAAAGAAAAATGTATCGATATAGTGAAAACCATTGAGGTCTTAGGAATGACAACCCCAACCAGAAGATAATTTATAATTTGATGGTCACTGCAAAAATTACTGATGGTCCTAGCTGTGTATAGAACACAGTTGTTGTTTAGTAAACAATATGCTCAATTTTTATTTCAGAGCCTGATGGAAAAATACTCCTATAATCCTTTTCGATGTGTGATATTTTTTTAGTGTCGAAAAATAAAACCAAAAATATAACGACACCCTAATAGATATTTAATTAGGTACATCTGTGTCTAGTCGCCAAGTCTATACCTTCGCTAAATTGAGCGATAAATACAGCACAAACAAAGTATTTATCTATACAAGATATTTAACAAGCTGCCAGAAGCCAGACACAGAGCACTGTATTGTAAACATTTTCCCTCTTTTTGCACATTTAACACTAAGTTAATTTATCAAAGAAAAAAAAAATAATAATAACTGTCAGCATTTCATTTAGGTAGCAGCCAGGCCTGTTGTATATAAAATCTCAAAGAATCAAGACCACTTCTTGTTGAGATGTATCCATTTCAATAAACAACTCGTTTATCTCAAGTGTGACAGGGAAGCGTATGACTTCAGTTGTTTAAGTGTTAAAAGTCGACAAGTAGGAAATTACGCTCCGAGTTCGAGTACCTCTTTGGCTGAATGTGATTCATGTCTCTTGTTTAGTGTAAGACATGCGCATTGCTAATAATAATTTGTCCATACAAAAGCTTCAAGATTTTAATCTATCTATTTACCGACAGATGGCGTTATGTTGCTGAAGAGCGCTTTCATTTTAAGTGGCTTGCTGCCAGCACCTGTCAGCGTGGGGATGGAAATTCGTGTTATTGACATTACACACCTTTAATCAATGTCTTTCAACAATCCATTTGGTTTTTTTTTTCTTTCTTTTTTTGAGAAACAAGTATCCACTCAAAGTTTTATGATCTTGATCGATGGCTTGTCGGCACAAAGTTGATTTTGCTTCTGTGAGAAAGCCAATTGTCTTTCAAGGAAAAAGCAGTTCATATTGAAGTAAATTAAAATTAGGCGGAATGAGGAAAAATTGTAGGTTCAATTATTATCTACTTTTTAAACCGTTTCTTTTTTTTTCAATCTTTACTGTATGTTACTGCTGTCCAATAAGGCAATTCAGGCTAAGGTTCTGAAAACAATGCCGCCGTTCCTCATTGCATACATGGTCCACATCAAACTTCAAAGGAATTTGATTACTTTTTTTTGTTCTGATTAAAACCTTGAATCACAAGGAAACTTACCACAACATTCCACCATTGCTTTTATTCCTTTTTATTTGGATTTTCGATTGTTGTTTTGAGGTTTAAGTCCTACCTGTCTGGCATCAAAAATTGTCCAATTAGTAAGTGAATGATGCTTTTTTTATGATTTCGAAATAAATAAGATACTGGATCGCAAATCACTGTCAGTTGACATTACCGGACGGAATTGTGATTGAATTTTTTAACGATTCCCTTAATTGAGGCCTTCAAATTGAAATTCCCAATTTTGCTAAATATTATTTTTGGTTCTTTTGAGTCTTTTTCTTCTTTTTTTTCATTTACCCTCTTAAAAAATACCTTTGTGCGGCTATAATGCAGTTCTTTATCGAAATGCTCTAGTTTTATTCTCGGCACTATAAACGATGCGGCTTTGAGTCAATACCATGTCCATAATACCTCGCATCTTTGTGCTGAAAATAAAAATAAAAAATGTATAGTAATTGAATGCCGGTATGGTTTTTTGTTGATCAGAATAAATTTTTTGCAGTTTTTCTCCCAGAATAGCTTAATTTCGACATAACTAACGATTGCCAATTTAAGTCAAACTTTCGCTTAGTGTATATGTGTATCATACTGGCACTTGTGGCTATTGAACTTGGTTCCACTTCTTTGGTTTTGTTTACCATATCAAAAACATATATTTCTGTTTACAATTTCTTTAAATTGATCGTTGAATTATCTGAGTCAATCCTTAAACAACAAATTGCCGCACCGCCCAAAACAAAATTAAACTGGATCCATACAGTCAAATGGTCTGCGGAACTTCTGACATCATTGATCAATTTGCAGCCATTTGAAATGTATATAGTCTCATTTGCCAACTTTCGGTGTTGTTTATAGGTATTGTGTTTTTATTTTCTGTTGTGCATTTAATTTGTTTATAACTTCATCAATAATTGTGCTTTTTCTAACTAATTAAGGTTATTGAGTTGTTGGTTTCGTTTTGTAGTTTGAGTCTTTTTTAAATTTTTCCATTGACAAACTTCTAATTGACACGGCTGTGTAGATGAAATATTTTAAATCATAAACTGTTCCTTAAATAAACGTAAACAGTGTTCATAAAACCCTCAGGGTACTTACATTGTTCACTTTAATTCTAAATAACAATTAAGCTTAACAAAATTATAGATCTAAGAACGTAACATTTCACTGTGATTTTTTAAAAATTCACTCAACACCCTAATGTGTATTATTAGCTGAATTTAAATAAATTGCAGATCAATCGTTCCCCTCGAAAAATTCATGTATACGAACCAAATCAAAATCTATAAGAATTTCGGCAAAGAGTCAATTAAAAACTAATTACATGTTTATGCTCCACCACCTTCAAATCACGGCCAACCGAAGCATTGTGTCAAATAACTCTCTGTCTGTTGCCTCAAACCAAATAATTAAATGTATAACTTATGCCGTGTACACCTCATACGCTAACCTACCTGCACCCTAGTATCATTAAATTTGCGTTATGCGGAGGTGGAAGTGAAGTGAACATCGTCAAAATAGCTCGTAAGCGCTCCAAGCTGAAATCGATAAACTTGATCATACTCAAGTGACAAGTAGAGCAGACCCACTTCTGACTGAGGTTCATAAAAAAGTCGCCGCAAGCTTAAGTTTTTTTCTTTTTTTGTGATTCAGTCGTTATGAAGTAATAAACTATGCTATTAACCTGCGTACTCCTCCTCCTGATAGACATGTACAAGAGTACAAGCTTAAGCAAACGAAAATAAAAGAAATAAAGCTGAAATAATTTATAAAAATAAACGCCGCCGCGCTTAATAAATGTTTATACTGCGATCTTATCAAGTCATGAACATCTGTAGAGTGACCAGTGCAGAGTGTAAAGTTTGAACTTTCATCAAATTACTCACCAAGCTCATTAAGAATGAAAATACAACTGGGGTCACTCGGGCGTATACTTACTTTCCATTACACATCTTTTTTAAATTCAATAAACAAAAGGGTCTAATATTGTTTCTTTTTATAAACTCCAAACTTTTCAATAGAATGGTCACACTTTCACGATTGCTTGCTGCACTGTGTTGAAGTAAAAACAAAATGTAATAACAACGTTTGGTAGTCATTTCAGCTGGTCGCCGCCGCGCCGCTACTTTTTGTTGTTTTTTGCTCGAAAGAACATCGTGCTTTAGGGATTCCAGTCTATAAGTCGCGTTGGCCATGAATGGCCGCAGCAGTGATCTCTAAACCGTCCGGGAGGATTAACTTGGACATTAATATATAAAAACGCGTTCGCCTTTTGCCTATAAATATTTGACTCATTTGCGAAGAAGAAACGGAAGCCATTTCATCGCAACCCCCTTCCCAACCACATTTGCTTGTGGGTGCCAGCATCTCGATGCGATAAATTTGCCTGAATAAAATTTAGCCCCAATGGCTACAAATATTTTTCCAATTAATTGCCACCACTGCTGACGGACATTATAAACGATAACAAATCGAACATCGGAACAGTGTTACAATATCGCTTGAAAAAAAATTCCTCACCCTTCTCTTAGCCGACTTTCTGGACGGGATGGGGGAGTATTAAATTCACGCATTTAACGGTTTACTTGACTAAGTTATAAAAAGCCAAAATAATTTTTGATTTTGCTCACATCTGTGCTTGGCAGTGCACTGACTATACGCGACCACGAATCGTCGATGACAGGCGCTCTGTGCCAAGGCAGTTCGTTGCGCCTTCTTTGTATCGTTCAAGCGTAAAGACCAACACCAAAAAAGTGAACCTTTAACGAAAAATAAAAACATCTGCAGTATTAGTGTAATGAGTGGCGGCCAGCTCAGTGCGCGAGCTTTTTGACTTATGATGAGTTAGTCTTGATCAATGTTGTGGTTCGGTTCGAAGGCGCACACAAAATGTAAATTTTCGAAATGTTAAAAATATTAAATGTTGATTTTTCGGTATTGGGGCCAAATGGCTTCCAGTTGACATCGATATTGACAGTTAACTATGTGCGGCCAATGCACGCATAGCGACTGTGACAGTTCATATAGTGACTACCATTGACGTAATAAAAGCTGGGAAGGCTCCGTGTGCACGTAGAAACTTTTCCTTTACACGACAGAGCTGTCAATGCTAACGTCGGTTATTCCCGCATGTGGAATTTTTAATTTCGGGTTACATCTTACAAATTATCATTCTGATAAAGACCACAGTACACCGCTGACTTTCAGCTCTGACGGGTCGTTGCTGCTGCAAGGCAAATTTATTGAACTCAACTGCACAACCGATACGTATGTCAAAGTTAAACTGTCAAACTGTCTAATATTTCGAAATGAGTGAAACAAGCTATTGTTGTAAAGAATTGTCAAATGCTCGCGGCGGCGGTGTTATGAATCGAGGTGTGAGTGCCATTAAAAGTGACATGCGGAAGAATAGTGCCTGCAGGAGTTTGACAGATATTCATTCATCGTTTACGGGCAAAAGTGATGTGTCGAATAAAACCGAGCTTATTGTGAGCCTATTGGCCGATATCAGAGTCAAGGATGAAATCATTGATCAGCGAAATAAAAGGATAATTCGTCTGACTAATGATTTGTCTTTGGCTGAGAAAAAGTGTCTCGAAAAAGAGGCAATCATTGTCGAGCTGCTGAACGAAATTGACAAGTTTCGGCAAGTGGTGCGTCCTCTGACGCAGTCGTTTTTGGAACGAAATATTGGGATGGAGAGTGGCACAGGATCTATAAAAACCGTGACGGCAGAACCGCGTTCAAAACGACAGGGCTTCAGTGCGGAGCCTTTGTCGCAACAAGCGGGAGCCGACACTGAGCTCGTTAAGATACCAAAGTCAATTGTGTAAGAGAGCGATAAGAAGTTTTTTTTTTAAATATAAATACTGAATTTGCATTTAGTGCTTGTTATTGTATTTCGCTCCTTAATGATGATTGTATTTGGAATTAAAAAAAAATAATTATAAACTTGTCTATATGCAGTGAATTTCTAATTGAGTGTTTATTTTGTTTTTGTTGAACTTTTTCAGATCGCGTGAACTCATCAAATCGGCAATTCTAGATAATGATTTTATGAAGAACCTGGACATAACACAGATACGAGAGATCGTCGATTGTATGTACCCAGTTAAGTATGCGGCAAAGAGTCTCATCATCAAAGAGGGAGATGTTGGCAGCATTGTTTATGTGATGGAAGGTGAGTGAGTCTTTATTTATAGTTTCGCTCTGTAGTCACATAAACTTTCTATGATTATTACTTAGCCGAAAAAAGAAGACAGCTTCTTTGGTTAGTTGTTATTGTTGGTTTGATACGGAAGTTGGGTTTGATCGAAGTGATACTGGGCAGCTGCCTTTTTAACTCTTAAATTCGCCATCAACTATGGATTACTTCCATAAAGGTATAGGAGCGTTGAAGTGGTATATGGTTTAAGAAATATAGCATAATTTATTTTGTTTGACTGTCATTATGGTATATTTTCTATTAAACAAATTTGTAAAAAAATATGCACGATTGGATTTCGGGGACATAAAAAATCCATTTTTGGTACCAGGAAATCAGTGGAGTTGTTAGTGCAATGCGTGGTGCATTATAATTGGTCAATATGGAAAGAATTCAACATCATTTTTTACATTATTTTTTTAAGACTTGCTACAACAATTTCAGATAATGTAATTTTAAACTTAATTTCAAATTTTCTCGTCTTAATTAAAACGAAAACCTGGCAACCATATAAAATAATTCCAATAAAAACGACATACATTTTCCTTGAGGTATGCAATACTTTTGTGTTTAAAAATAATAGATTAGGCCTCAAAGTATGCACATGAAGATCGTGGAGCAAGCCAACCAGTTTAAGTTTTTAAGTCTACGTCATAAGTCATACCTCACTCTTACTCGTATCAGGTTTGTTTGATATTATTTTCTTTTCTTAAGAGAACGTTTAAACTTGAAACTTTAATCTTACGCCATAAACATTTGAGCTGTAAGGTTATTGCAATGCAGGCTACTAAGCCGTTCATGTCATCCCTCTAAGTGATATTAACTTGCTATCTTTGCAATAACTACTCCTTATTATTTGACTATCAGAATAATTGTATAACTCAGAGTCGAAAAGTGACATTCCATACAAATTGTTTGCAGTGTAAACGAAATGTATAGTCGCTTGACCAGATCATCTGCTTACTGCTGGATCGGCACATAACCTGTTATTTCTTTGGTCGAGAGAATAGAATAATGGAATTTCATTAATGATGTACTTGCAAATTTATAAAGTTCCAAATAATTTAGTTTCTTTTTTAAAGTCATGTTTTTTAAGTTTGCACCTAAAATAAAAGAGTTTGGCAACCCAGTGCTTCACTGTATGAGAAAATCGAAGTAGTAAGAGTAAGAGTACCTTACTAAGCAGTACGCATTAAGCAAGTATTAAAGAAGAGAAAAAATCTCACTCCAAAACTCAAAATCAGACAACAGCGAACAGCCAGAACGGATCAGCTTTCAATTTCAATGTACGGATAAGTCCACTCATTTACTTGAAAAACTCGGTTGCGATCGGTTGTGTGGTTGTCTGCTTTTCTTTGTCGTGATTTGTGAGATGAAAATGAAAAGTAAATGACTTCGTGTGTCAATAGTTGTTTTTAATCGCTTCTCTATTTTTGTTTTTGTTTTGTGGTTTTGTATCATCGAATGCATGACCTCTTAAAAAATACTGTTAATCTGGAAGCCCACCCATAGTCTTTCGATCGTTGGGGCTAAGTCGATGCCGTCCGCATGTTAAAGAGTACGCGTGATTTTTCTTTGTTCCGCATATCTTTTTTCTGTTTAGAAAAAAAAACGAGAAGAAATGTTGCTCACTTCATCTGTCGGTTGAACAACAAAGAAAAGTTTTGAATTTTAAGAAACGAAACTAAGACTGAAATTTGAATTTATCTCGAACGTCCAAAACGATTTGCGTGGATCTTGGGATTCTTGTTTGATTTATTTTGTTGATCATGCACAAACGCCACCGCAGCATCTAACCCCTGTGCAGAATACTGCCCACGAATGAATTTCGGTGATTTTATTCCGGTTTTCCTGTACAGTATCTCTCCACGACTCGGGTTGTCTTTTGTGGTGTCAAATTGATTTGGTGTGCAAATGCCACAGAAATTTTATTATATATAAGTGTGTGTGTAAAACAGTGTTGAATAAGAAAAAAAAAACATCTGCATTCAGCCTTTGAGCAACAACAACAATTTTAGCGTAGCATCCGCAATAGACTTTTTGAAGTTGAAATATCTGTCTACATGAGCAAATCTTTATTGGATATATTGTCTTGTTTTGTTTGTGTGAGTATAACCTAACCTATGATGCGATTTGAATGCAGGTTATACGTCTTCCTGAGACACTGTGGGCTTCTTTCGATTTGGAAAAAAGATCAGGTATCATTTTGTAGGGATCTTGCAGCTGCGCCGACTATCAAAACCAGGTCATCCATATGTTCGTATCTGAGTCTTTTCAGCAGCTTTTTTACGATCAGAGAGCTACTGAATGTCTAGTAAACAACAATATTTTTGCCTGAAGCAGAAATTGTGCTGTCTATTTTCATCAAATAAACAAAACATTTTGGAATCATGGAAAATTCTGGTGATTTTGTTCTTATCTCCTTAGAATTCCGAATTGAGATTTTTTTTTCGGTCATCGTTTGATAATTATTATGAACTATTATGATAATTCTGGTTTGATAAGAAAATGCAGCTAAACTTACAATATTTTATATTTTTCGTCCGTAGAATAGGCATCTACGGACGTCCGTGACTTGTTTGAAATATTATCACAATTACTTCTAAGCAAATTTTTGCCATAATCAGTGCTTTGAATAACAACTTAAATTGTCAGGAGACTATTATCTCGTGTTTACATTTTTTTTGCCAAAATATTACCTTAGAACGTTTCTTTTTGAACAAAATGTAGGTAAACAAAAGTAAAGCGATGATAATAATCCCTAAAAAATAAACAAAGTCATTCTGCTTGATAGTCATCTTCAAAACACCCACTCTAAATTTGAGCATTTGGAAATGGCCTCCAGATGTTGATAAGTGTCTATTAATGAGCTCCTGGATCAAATTACTATAATTTCATGTTCAAGATTCGCTAATCCGCAAAATTATTTATGGCCTTGAGCATTGTTTTCACACTTGGATATTCTTTTCAACTTGGCACCATTGGAACCATAATTTCTTCAGATGTCAGAACTCCTACATAAGTTCCAACTTTTGCCTGCCGTTGTTAATTTATCAATCTTTTCACTGCTGATTTTGTTAGCCTTTCTTATTTGAAGCCTTTTCTATATGATACTTTGAGTCATGATCTTTTTCTTATTCACACAATTGGTTTTACGAAAAATCTCGTCAGTTTAATAATTGTGTAAATGAACCTTTAACGAAGCGTAGCGTACTTGATTTTTTTCTCATTTATACGATCCGGTTCAGTGACGAAAAACCAAGTCTTGCAGACGTCAAACTTTGAATGTTGCAATGGGACAACGTAACTGAAAAAATTCTAGGAACAAAGCCAAGCCGAATGGCAAATGCCATAGGGCAGGCGAAATAACTCGTAGCCTATGGAGTGAGTCTCAGTCTCGGCCTATAGATAGATAAAACGATCTTTGCTATTGTAAAAGAGAAAGGTAACTTTTTTGCAGTTGCCTCCTCTGCTGATTTGTTTAATATACTTACACGAAACACGACCACACTGGATTTTCTAGTTGAATTGTTTATGGTACGAATTTTAATTTTGCATATAAAACGCGATCTGTTTGCAAGGTCAACAAGTTTCGATCGCACTTGAGAGTCGAGATATACTCTAGACACAAAAATAGACTCTGAGTTCGAATTCTAAAGAAAATGAAATCCATAAAATTACTCGCAAAAGGAGAACAACGAAAAACTTGTTGTAATTATAATAAACAATTAAGAAAACATTGTACGATCAGGTGCGCTGATTGGCTATTGAGGTGATGCAAGAGCGGCAAGCTTTTAAAATGTGAGATTAGTTTTTGATCAGAGAGCAAAGTCGAACTCGGATTGGCAATGTCCTCTCAATGTGCCGTTGTTTTATTCTTTGATAGTTTTTATTGTAAATATTTTGATTGCGAAGTGCGAGCAGAAAAAATAAACAGAATTTCAGCACAAACAATACAATCTTCCAAGTTAAACAGAATACGGTCTAGTAAATGTATGTTGATACGTAAATATGTTGTTTGAACAGCTTGAACAGACAGCTTTAAATCACGTGACGTCTATATTTATTTTTGTTTGTTTTTGCATTTGAAAGTGTTTAAAAGGAAAATAATCGTTACCACAACAACGGATATACAGAGTCACTTACTTACTTACTTACTTAACCGGCTCACAATCCATGAAGGATCTCAGCCTGAGATACTGCAGCCTTCCATCGGGAACGGTCCCTCCCATGCACTCGCCAGTCGCCGAAACCAAGCGTTCTGGCATCCGCAGTCACTTGGTCCTTGTACCGTAGATTCGGTCTTCCTTGTCGTCTCGACTGCGATGAGAAGACTTTCTTGCCTGGAGCGTTGTCGTCCTTTCGGTCGATGTGGCCGAGCCAATGTAGTCGTCTTTTCTTGGCTTTCTGGACTACATCCACATCTTGGTACATCACGTACAGTTCACGGTTGAACCTTCTTCCCCATTCGCCATCGTCGCTTACGGGACCGAAAATCCGTCGAAGAATTTTTCTTTCGAAAGAGCCCAGTATCAATTCCCCTTTTATACTTATCGTCCAACACTCGGCGCCGTAGAGTAGGAGTGATAAAATCAAAAATTTGTATAACAGACATTTGTCTTTCGAGTGAGAAGTTTTGAACTGGGTTTTACCAAACCGAAGCAGCAGCGGTTCGCTAGGGTGATTCTTCTTCGGTTCCCCACTAAGCTGTCGTTTGATTTTTTGATTTGATATTTTGTCCTAGGCAGTGGACAGATGTTGCTTTGTTTGCTCATAGCATGTACTTTGTTTTGTCCTCATTCACTTCAAGACCAACGAGCTTCGCCTGTTCTTCAAGCGCTGTGAAGGCATCAAACACAGCCTAGGAGCTGGGTGGATTTGTTGAAAATAGTGTTATCCGTGCCTTTTGCACTATCTGCTCCAGGAATATGTTGAAGAAATCACATTACAGCGCATCTCCTTGTCTAAACCCTGCGCATGTTTGAAACAACTCGGATGAATTAAAATATGATTCAATACTTTTTTAAGCCTTCGCCGAAATTGTGTTTTACATCTTTGCCTCCTTTCCCCAGTTTCATAATTTAAAACCCAAAAATTTCCCAAAATTATAAAACAATATTGCTCACAGCTTCTCCCTTTGGTCATGGTCGACATTTTGGAGATAAAAAAATTGTTTGTTTTTTTTTTTTTCTAAAAAATTCATAACGACAAAAAAACGTCACCCTCATCACTTTGTTTTCATTGTCCCCGATGTTATCTTGACACTTTTGAATTCCCCAATACATCTATTATAGTAACGATTATTATTAACAGTTATCGTATCGAACTTACTATAAACCTCAACCATTTCTTATCAAATTATGCAATCTTCGAAACAGAACACGGTTCGCTTAAATAAACTGTTAAATGTGAAGGTTGTGTAGATTAATTTAACCTCCTTTAATTCAAAAGGCGTACATAATTAACGTATAATCTCAAGCTCCGAAGAATTAAGTGTTATAGAGTCGACGTCAACTCTCCATTGTAAACTCATCATCTGGTAAACAAAAAAAAAATGGTTTTTCTTAATCAAATTACATTTTTTGTACCTATTTCTCTTGGGAGCATTGTTGCACCAAGCTGGGAACACGATCCACTGTTTCATGGTCCAATGAGAACCGAACAGTATACTAAAATTAATTTTTCTCAAAGAACTCGTTGGTATCAGCTGGTTGATGGTAACTTGATTCGAACTCAAGTCTGTTAGTTTGAAAGTTGAAACCGGCTGCTATTGTTGTTAGGCCCATGTTGTGTTGTTGTTGTTTGATATTTCGGTCAGAAGAAGCCCACAGAAGGAGACGTGTGCACAAAGCAATGTACCGAGTGAAGGTAATCGTTTTTTGCTCAACAAAAATTTGTGTTCTTATTTTTGTGTAGATGTTGCAGCACTAATGTGAAACTTTTGGGTGTGGCATAAAGTACCCACCATTAATACATCGGCTAGAAAATATCAAAGGCCACCAACATGAGGATTAAAAGATATCCAGGAAAGGCAGTCGATGCCAGTCTTTCACTGGAACAAACCAACGCAATGGGAATTCTTTACGAAGCCAACTGGTTACAAGCCCATGAGAGTATTAGCACGTCGGTTAACCCAGAACCACTTCAGTCAGTTGGTTACTTGAACGCAGGCAGCGGTGGCTCTGTGCTGAGCAAATACCAAATGACTCTTGAACAAATTAGAGCACTGGAACAGCAGAACCAAAACGATGGAATTGTCAAGGCCATTAAGGATTTGAATGGATATAAGCCGTCGACGTTAAGGCGCAAACCGCGCAGACAATACCCTGGCTGGGATGAATTGATTGAAGGCAATGAGGTTATAAATGAAAAGAAGACAACGACTCACAAACAGTTCAATGGAAACCATTATGTAGTCGACCCAACAGAAACGCGTCATCAACGGCCAAGACAAATAGTTCCCACAGAAGTAAACTGTGATTTGCCACCTGTAAGGGGCTTACGAAGATCCCACACAGTGGTGTATTCCCCTAAGGCATCTACTGCCTGCAGCACTCTAGACATCAAAGACTTGAGAAAGATATGGAAGGTCGAAAATCGACAGCCTACGCAGAAAATCGTAAATAACTACCACACCGCTGAGAAAGAAATGTCTCATCACGAAAATGTGATCGCAACTCAACCAGTTCGCCAGAAAGTCATGCCACCCCCTCCTCCAATTCGAAACTGTGATACTAGAATAAGTTCCAATGACACATACGAAGCTCAGAAGAGTCGACCACGGTCCATTCTGCGAGCCAAAAGTGTTCGCGTTCCAAGTGTGACCGTCAGACAACAACCACTACCTTCAGACAACCATGACTATTTTTCAAACAAAACTCCCCCCAAACCTCCACCACGAACTATCCTCAAAAATCAATTGAATAAAATGCATTCCAAATCCCAACTCCAACTGGAACCAAGCGAAACCATCATCAGAAACAGCAATGGCCGACTTTCAGCTTCGACCACAAACCTCAGCGATCCATCGCTTCAGCTGCACGCGGAAACCGAAACTTCATTTGGCGGACTATCGCTGAATGAAAATCGTGGCCGTCGACAACCCGGAAGCTCGTCTTCGTCCAACGGCACCCATAATTCCGATGATCAATTCAGCATTCCACGGCCGCGGTTGATAGTGCCTGTCCACACGTATGCTCGCAAGCGCAGGACCGGAAATCTCCTTAAAGACCAGGACATTGAGACCATCCCGCCTGTGTCTTCGTCGTTAGACAGCTTTGGCGGTGGCGATGATTATCGAGACGATAATGATGGTAAGCAATGTACCTATACAAAATAAAAAGTGTTGCTCGATCAATAAAATCATGTGACATCATCCGCAACCAGCCACACAGAGACCAACATTTCATCAGAAGGTCGCGATATTCGCGCTACTATCCGGTCTTGGACTCGGGTGGTTTGGTTGTTGTTGTTGTAGTGCAGCTCGTTTAAGTGTTCAATGATCTTCCGATCGCATTTCAAGTTTTGTTTTTTGTTCGATGGAAACCGGTAGAGTTGGTTTTGTTTTTGTAAGAAAACATAAGGCTACCTCAGTTAGTTCATGGATCTTTCCCAAATAAGTTTCTGAATTTCTTACGCCCTCGGTCAAGTTATATCACTTTCAGGTCTATAACAATGAGTCTGATTCTAGAAATAGCTTACACTTTCATTTTCATTCGATGTTGGCAACCCGAAACTAGCAGGGAACTGCTTATTTATACAACAAACCATGGAGTCGGTGATCTGTCTTTCCTCAAAGACTGCCTCTCTAATTAACTTTTACTTTTGATAGTTGTGTGTGCAGCTCAACTTGAATCTTTTTTAAGTTGATTCAAATTCAAAAATTGAAACATTCTTTTTGTAAAAAAAAGTGGAAACATTTGCATATGGATCTGGTTTGCAAATTGTCAAACAGAGTTCCCACTTTCATTGTTTTGATACGCTTTTTATTTCAGAGCGTAAATAGATCTGGCAACACTTTCCTCCATACGTGGGCTACAAGGTCTGGGTGCAGGACGAACAACACATGGTTTAATCTTCGTGACATTTAAATGTCAGCCACGTCTTAATTTCGTATGCAATTTAGCCACACCGTTACTTTGATGGAGCGATAGAGTAAATGCATACTATGACAGCGAAACGCAAGTGTAAACCAATTATCATTGAGCGCCAACGCAGGCAACTTTTAAGTCTCCTCCAACACTGTTTGTTGTTGTTTTGATGGAAAATGCAAACAGCTGATATGAATCTTTTGAGGTAGGTCTTCGGTGTTGCTATCGTAATCTACAGAGACTAACTGTGCTCACCAGTGTTCCCAGGTTGAGGGGAAAATCACCATTCTTGCCGATTTTTTTCAGCTAAAGGGGAAAAAAAGGGGACGGGGATAAGTAAGGGGAATAAATCCAAAAAAGGGGAAAACAGCTTAAAACTTTAATGAAAACAAAACATTTTTTTTAAATGCACAATATTCCATTTGAAAAAAAATTAGTAGCATTTGCTTCGGACGTGCCAGTGTTATGGTGGGAAAACAAAATTCTGTCTCGAAACTTTTCAAAGATGTCATTCCAAATTTGTTCATCATGCGGTGTGTGTGCCATTCGTTCCATCTCCTGGCAAACAGCGCCTTGAAATTCCTGCCTGACGAAATAGAAATTTGTTGTCGCGAAATCTTCTCGCATTTTAATTGCAGTGCCAAAAGACAACATGGTTTTAAGGAATTTCAAGCCTTTTGCAACGTTAAGCCATATCGCAAACATAATGGTTGTCCCTGCATGTGGTTATCAAAAGACTTATTGAGTAATACCAAGCTTTAGTATTGTATTTTTTGGAAAGTTATCTGGAAGATTCTATTAACAAAATTCAATGTGAAAAAATATACGGGGTTCTTGGAAAACCAACAACGGTTTTATATTTAGAATTTTTAGATTTCTTCTTACCATTTTTTACGAAACTGAACCTTGAAATGCAATCGGAAGACGTTAAAATTCATATTTTAGTTGACCGAGTTGAACTGACACTTAAGACACTTGCTGATTGTTTTTTTTTTAAATCGAATTTTTAAATAGTATTCCAAATATTTTTTAAATTGATTTTGTATTTCTTTAAGTTATTATCTATTCAACTCTATTGTGATGGAACTCATAAAAAATAATGTTTTTTCGTACTGAAGTCCCCTTTTTCAATTGTTTTTTTTTTTTTGAATATGTATGAAAAAATAAACAATAAAATTTAAAAAAAATTACATGAAAATCCTAATAACTTATTTCGGGGAAAATTAGGGATTTTTTTTTTCGTTCAAGGGGAAAAATAAGTGTTTTGGTGTCAGAAAAGGGGGATTTTGTTTTTGAAAACCTGGGAACACTGGTGCTCACACAACAACAACAACTGTCACTTTTCTCAGAAAGTGGCTGTCAACGAAACCCAAGCGGGTAAAAATATTCATTTAAATATTGTTCGTTTGCTCAACTGTGAACAAAAAAATCGTGTTTGAAATTTGATGTCGATTTCCAAATTTGCTTTTGTCATGCGAAGCCGGTGATCATTGTAAAGTGTGTGTATAAAAAAGCCTTGTTCGAAGAAGCATTTTTCAGTTTTCTCTCTTTCTTTGGCACTTTATTTGATTCGTGACTTAAGTCGACACAAAAAGGTGCCATCAAAGAGCTGACATTTAAGCTAAAACGAGATTTTATTTTTCGTGTTTTTGTTAATCGAATATGATAAGGGCGAATGTTTGGAAACTATTAGTTGGCGTCTCAATGACATCAATGATTTATTGCTTATCGTTGATTTAAACCTCAAGAAAAAAGAAAAGAAATTTGATAAGTTAAGCAAATGAGGATTTATTGGTCGCGTTTCAGGCCAATGTTCTATTTTTGTTGTGCCAATGGCATTGTATCGATGAATTTAGAAAGTTGTTTGCTAATATATCGAAACTGTTTTTTTTTTTTTTACTTTTTGAATTAATATTTTAGTATTTTAGGCGTTTGAAAATTGATTTTCGTAGATGAGTGAATGATTTACTTTGATTTCTGGTTTCGGTGTTAGATTCACAAATTAGGTGCATTTTATTCAGTGCTGCTAAGCTAGCGCAGCATTCAAGATCTAAAAAATCGATCTAACTGACTTCATACTAAACTAAAAATTCTAATTTTAAAACTTGTATGCTTTTGGCTAACAACAAATTACTGAGAATTACTATCATGCCAGCACATCAGCTATCACTTTTTTTTTAGTTTTATCGACAGCTCAGTAGGTAGTCTAAGTGGCTTAAGCATCTCTCAAAAATTCCTAGAGTGCAATAACCACGTCTTGATTTTAATTACCAGTCTCCTTTTGCTGCCAAAATAAGTTAAGTGATATGATTTGTTAAAAAGCTGAAGAGTGTCTTTCTGCCATAGAAATCTAATTCCTGTCTATTAATTAAAACTCGCCTTGCAGACAGAAATAAAAAACAAGAAATAGTTGCCTTGATCTATCATACAAAGCCGCAACTATTTACTTTGACCTTTTCCCCTTTCAAGTCAAGAAAATATGTGGCAACCGAAACAAACTGCCGGCCTTGAGACACAACACTTATTTTTAAGAAAATTACTCGACAACTAGAAAAGAAGTCATGTTTGCTATTCTCAGAGATAACGCAGTTACATTTCAGTTAGAGTTAAATACATATGTAATTTCAGACAATTTGAGCAGTTTTGCTATTTTTTTTATTTGACAAAATTTTCAAGATGCTGTTCTCGTATTCCACTTGTGTAATTGTGTTTTGTTTTCATATCAACTAATCAGACAACACCAACACCATGTCGCACAAATGTTGAATTGAAGTCACTTAAGTAATTGCTTTGGTATGGTCTTATCGTTCCCAAGTGGCGACCATTATAATTAAAAAATGTTCCCATTTCGCTTCATTAATTCAGCCTCAAATTGGTTACGATCTGATATGGCTTTCATTCTTATAAAAGTATGCTCTGCTCCAAACCAATCCAAAAACTATGTGAGCCCTTACGAAAGGCTCCTATCATCACTAGCATCATTATCATCGAACACCAGCCTCTGTGTATGATCTATAGCTGCTTATCGATATCATGTTGAGTGCAAATTAACGTAAAATAGTTTTCATTAGTTCAGCTACAAAACGGCGCAACATACAGTCGAAAACACAACAAATGCATGGTGATGATGGGGCCACAACACAACTATCTTCCTCTTCATTAAAGATTTTAATTAGGGGAGAAATTTTTTCGTTCAAGCATTGGAAATGATGACTGATCACGCAGTGTTAGAAACAAACCATCAACAGACAATGCATACAATGGATGCTGCGGTTGGATTCTAACCAAACCGGAGGAATACATAGTACTTAGCCGTACTTTGTAATAGAGAGTGAATGAGGAAAACTCTAAGTATGGAATGCATAGCCGCATTGCTCTTAAGTGGTTTGAAGAAGATGCGGCTTTGTGCCAACTGCTGTGTCTGTGGTTGAATGGAGATCCATCACCAAGCGTCACAGTCACAATCGCCAAGAAGACAAAAACTCGTTTCAAGTGAAATCATCACACAGGTTTTTGTACGTTTTCTATTTTTCTCAATCTTTGACATTAGATGTTGTTTTAGAACAGCGAAATTGCCATTTTGCAGAAAAAGGGTGATCTTTAACAATAGGTATGCGATTGAAGAGAGTTGGTGAAATCCAAAAATATATGGAAATCACTTAAAGTTGTGCCTCTCAATGCACACAAGATAAATTTAAAATAAACGACAGGAACAAACTTTGATATTTAGTTTTATTCAAATTTAGATCGTAAAATGTCAAAATTTTCAGATTCAATCGACATCTTTGTTGTTTGTGAAATCTCCCAACATTCTATTGCAAGTTAAGTTTCTTAGAAACATTCTTTTCTGTATTTTTGAAACTGATGATGATATTGATGATTTAAAAGTTGACGCGAAATTCCTGTATATTATTCATAAACCGAATAAAAGGTAATATACATTTCACACTTTATAGTTATTCGTTGTGAATATTAGCCAAGCCATTTTTGCTGTCTTCTTTATTTTGTTGTTTACTTGTGATGTTGCTTGGCATGACTAATTGCTTTTTAATTTTTTATTTATCTTTTCGCAGAGGGTCGAGTTGAAGTCTCACGTGAAGGAAAATATCTGTCAACATTGTCAGGTGCCAAAGTACTTGGAGAATTGGCCATCCTTTACAATTGTCAACGAACGGCAACCATCACGGCCATTACAGAATGCAAACTTTGGGCCATAGAACGACAATGTTTCCAAACAATTATGATGCGAACTGGTTTGATCCGTCAAGCCGAATATACGGACTTCCTCAAAAGGTGAGTGTTGTTTGTAATTACGACAGACGACCTGTATGGCAAAAAGTCATTGTTGTTGTTGACCACATTCGCAATTAAGACGGACGCGTTCGTTTGTTGCTTCACGCGTGACGCACATTAGGTAAGACTTGAGTTGAACGTGCTACAGACAATAAACAACAGAAAAAACCCAATGCTACTACCGACACGCACGAATAGATTCACTTTGGGAAAAACTCAAAACTCAAAACCTGCGTGCTTTGAATAAACACTTGACTGCTCATGGTTCTTATGCAACAGTGTTTTCTTTTGTCACCATAATTCGTCTACAATAACGATGACGATTACGACCTGCCTTACTCCACACTGACTGGTCTAGAAGACGCTTCAAGCGTTTTAAGTTGCCATTACATTGCGTTTAGCTACCGATGTTTATATGGTGGCTATTAACCCAGTGTTTTTAAATTAGATATCATGCTTCGCTTGGGCAAAGTTGGTTAACGTTCGACAAGGTACACAGATATCAAATGAAAACGAAAGTTTTGTACGCCCACCGAAGCCGCTTCGGGGTGGAAACAACCACGATCGTCTAAAGTTACAGCACGATGCCACACTTCGAGAAATCTAGATATCGAAAGTAAAAGTGCACGAGATTGTGAGAATGCCTTCGTTCTTATAGATTTTAAACAGAAAAAACATGAAATCAGATCCTCCCCATGAAATCGGTAGCTCAAGACGAGTGTCCAGTTTCTCATGTTTGTGCAATTTGAACAACCATCGTGAAGCGTGATATTTTAAGTGTTTCGTGTACAAGCTAAGGTAACCTGATTAAGATGCAAAGAATGCCCCAAAGAAGATATAATATTTCATTAGTCAGCAGTTGAACGAGTGGGCAAGTTCCTCGCCCGAAGTTGTGATGTCATCCAGCCTATAAAACGTATCGCTAACACAACTTTTTAAGTGAATTTTACGGTTTTTTTTTTCTTTCGTCACATACGGAATGGATTTATTATGACATTATTCCGTTCATGTGCGTTTTTCTTTTGGCTAAACTAACGGACAAAAACAATTCAAGATGCAATTATAGCTTTTTTTTAGGAAATCTATTTTTATTATTTGCTTTGAGGAAAAAGAAATATGAAAAGTAATTAAAGATGATGAAAAAAGTTGGAAATCGCCTTAATGGTTTGGCATACATAATCGAGTTTTTTTCGCCTGTTCCTCAAGGCGGTGAGCTTTCATTATTTTTTTTATGATTTGCAGACATTTAGTCTTAAGACTTATCAAATATTTAATTTCACCAAAGCGATTATTTTAAGCTGTATACGCAAGAAATTGCGAGAAATGTTTAGTTCGTGAGTTTCATTTTGTTGCAAAAATTGATATAAAGGTACCTGTTAACCTCCAAAACGATCGAGAGAAGTTCTTTGTTTTCTAAAGCTTTTCATATCTAATAGTCTAAGAGCCGCTGAAGGCCGACCTTCACCGAACTGTTAACCGGCTGAAACTTTTTTTTTATGAAATTTGGTTTGAAAACATATACGAATATGATAGCTTGACTAACGAAAAGTGTGCCAGGCTATATTAAATTTGACTTTATATATTAATCAATAACTAACTCCTCTTTCACCCATATGTTACAATAAAACGTTGTGCCACATAGCCATATGTGTAGTAGGCTTGAGACAAGAAAAAAATTGTATGGGAGAGGGGGGCCTATTCCCCCCGTTTAGTCAGGAGGGCAGTTTTCTGAAAAATTGGCTTATTTTAAAAAAAAATATTAAAAATCAACGGCTTCATCTACAACAACGTGTTATACCTTTCTGCAAAGCCAAAAACTTAGGCTTTCATTTTGTATTTAAATTTGATTGTTTTAAATAATTGTTTTAGAAAAATTAATTTTCAAACTTAAAATTTTGAAAAAAAAAAATTTCTTAAATTTCGAACTAATTTTTTCAAAATTTTATGTTAGTAAGTACTAATTTTGTTTTCAACATTCAATGCTGTTTTTAATTTTTAGTCGAAAACAGTAAACCGGATTGAAAAATACCTTGCCATTGTCGAGAAATAAAGAAAAAAACAAAATCACTTTTTGCTTTAAAAAAAAAAACTTTTTTATTTTTACGTTACTGTTTTTTATATTCAAAATTATTAACAGTTGAATGTTGAATGCAAAATAAGTTCTTAATCACATAAAATTTTGAAAAAAAATTAACTAAAAATTTAACAAAATTTTTTTTTTTGCAAAATTTTGAGTTTGAAAATTATTTTTTCTAAAACTATTACTTAAAACAACTAAATTTAAATACAAAATGAAAGCCTAAGTTTTTGGCTTTGCAGAAAGGTATAACACGTTGTTGTAGATGAAGCCGTTGATTTTTAATATTTTTTTTTTAAATAAGCCAATTTTTCAGAAAACTGCCCCTCCTGGCTAAACGGGGGGAATAGGCCCCCCTCTCCCATACAATTTTTTTCTTGTCTCAAGCCTACTTACACATATGGCTATGTGGCACAACGTTTTATTTTAACATATGGGTGAAAGAGGAGTTAGTTATTGATTAAAATAAAGTTAAATTTAATATAGCCTGGCACACTTTTCGTTAGGCACACTGAACCAAAATTAGCAGTCATATTGATTATTTTTTACATTCAACTGACAATTTTGTTGTCAATTTACAACCAATGACCGCAGTGGTAAATATGACAATTTAAAATTTTCAATTTAATGATTCGAAACCGGGATTGTCACTTTGATAATTTGCGTTGGCAAATCGAAAACCATGGTTGTCATATTGAAATCTATGACAGTCGTAGTAAACACTGCAGTAGTCATTTGGAAAACCCAAATTATCAAATTGAAAACCGAGGAAGGCTTATTGAAAAACATTACTTTTAAATTGAAGACCACGGTAGTCAACTTGACAACCGTAGTAGTCACGGTAGTTAATATGAAAACTACGGTTGTCAAATTGAAAGCAGTAGTTGGTAGATTGAAAATCATTCTTGTTAATTTGAAAAACACGATTTTCAAATTGACAACCGCAGTAGTCATATTGAAAAATACAATTTACTAATTAAATACCACGGTAGTTAATATGAAAACTACGGTTGTCAGATTGAAAACAGTGTTTGGTAGATTGAAAATCATTACTGTCAATTTGAAGATCATGATTTTCAAATTGACAACCGCAGCAGTCATATTGAAAAACACAGTAAATCAATTTAAAACCACGGTATTTAATATGAAAACTACTGTTGTCATATTGAAAACTGTGGTTGCTAGTTTGAACATTTAAAAATTTGTTTGGTTTGCAATATTACAATCATTATGATACACTTTAAAATTTCGATTTTCAATAAGATTACCGCTTTCGTATCCAGGACACCCCTTTTTCTGAAATATGAGTTGCAAGAATTGTTTAAAATATAAGGCAGATCTAGTTTTTTGGAATATGTTTAATTATTCATTATTACAGTTAAGTCAACGTACAAATACAATATACATACATATAATTCTTATGAAAATACTTACATTATAATTCTTAATAAAATATGGTTTTGGATTTGAACTTGGTTTTTGCAAATGTTTTGGTTTTGTAGTAGAAATTGATGTTGGAGTTGGTGCTGGTGATGGTGCTGGTGTCGGTTATGGTGTTGGTGCTGGTGTTCGTCTTGAACTTGGTTTTTGTGATTGCGTTGGTAATGTGATTGATACTGAAATTGGTGTTATTATTGATGGTTTTGTTGTCGTTGGAACTGGTGTTGGTGTTGGTGCTGTTGTTGGTGTTGGTTTTGGTGCTGGAGTTGGTGTTGCTCGGTGTTTGTGTTGATGTTGAGGTTGGTACTGGTGTTGATAACTTCATCTACATATAATAATTTTAGAAGAAACAATTAGAATTACTTCTGTTAAAAATCAATAAGTAGTTTACCTTTCTCAAAATCCGCTTCTTTTGTGTGTTTTGAGTGTCCAATACGTACTTATCTGTAGTTGGCCGTAGCTTAGTTTGTAAGTGCGTTGGCTGCTAAGCAGAACATTGTCGTGGGTTCGAGTCCTACTCGTGTCCAATGTTTTTATTTCATCTTTCACGGAAAGAACTGACAAAACTTTCAAGAGTATCAATCAGTCACGAAAAAAGTGCTTCTCAAACTTACCCGTTCGGATTCGTCGTTAAATTGTAGGTCTCCTTAATCCTTCACACACACCCAGAGAATTGTTGATAAGAGTAAGCCACTTAGGTGGCTCTGCAAGAGCTGTCCCGCCACTCGCTATTTATTTATTTAATAGGAACAGGTTTTTATTAATTACCTTACCTATAACAATATTCTGCTTGGGATTAAATTGTTTAAGACGACTATTTAACTATTGATTATTGAACTCTTGATTTACTTGTATATTTTCCACTTTTTTACACTTCACTCACGAACGTCTGATAGACTTGATGCACAACTACTAAATGAGGATTATATTAGGTACTTGTTGAATTCAAGATAAACTCGATTTTCTTATTGAAAACAATAATTGCCAATTTGATGACCATAGTTTTCAATATGACAACCTTATGTGGTCGATCATCGTACTGACAACAGCAGTTGTAAATATGATTTTTAAAAACGGTTAAAGCATCACATTGACTACTTCGGTTTCAACTTGACAATTATGGTTTTCAATACAATTATTTTGATAACGGCATAAGCAGTTTATCGTTTGTTTTTGTTTGTTCTTGCTCAATTCAAGATTAAATCGATTTTCGTACTAAAAACAATAATTGTCAATTTGATGACCATATTTTACAATATGACAACCTGATGTGGTCAATCATCTGATTGACAAACGCAATTGTAAATATGATTAATTTAATTAAAGATTTGAATATTTCAAAACTCGACTTGGAAGGCTTTGCAAATAATAAAAAAAACTTCTAGTTTTTGATTTTTTGCAAGGCTTAGGTTAAAGTGTCTGTCATGGATATTAAGAGACACACTTAGGCCGATCAAAGGCCCATTGTGATAAGGCTTTCAAAGTCAAGTTTTGAAAAATTGAATTAAAAAACAAAAACTCGTCATTTATGCATTAAAATTATGATCATTATCATAATCATAAACAACAATAGTTCGAAAAATCCTATTAATTAATGTTAGTTTCAATTTTCTCCAAACATCCTTGTAATTTTTTTTGTTTTCGGAACACTGATGTTTTTAGTATAAACAAATTATTTTTGTATTACTCCAAAACGGTTCTTATCATAGAACCGTTTTTCAACGTCCCATAGGAAGTTATTGTAATGGGACTGATTTTGTGAATATCCAGTTATTGCATATCTCTATGTTTCGAGGTCACTAGAATCCGAATCAACCCTTTTTATCATGATGTCTGTATGTACGTATGTTCATATGTGCGTATGTGTTCGATTATCTCGCGAATCACTCAGCCTTATTAAAGCTGATTAGATTTGAGCAATATCGGTTTAACGGTTTTTTGATGGAGGTCAAAAAACTAGGACACAGACATCATGATAAAAGGATTGATTTGGATTCTAGTGACTTCACAAAATCGGTCCCATTACAATAACTTCCTCTGGGAAGGATGTGGTCATTTTTTTTTTTTTGTAAATATGGACTTATTTCCTCCAAGTAAGATGCGGCTTTATTTCCATAAATTATTCCAATTTCGTCTTGAAAATAAAGCCCCATTTTAGATCACGTCATATTTCGATAACGAAAAAAAAACTCCATCATCATATCGACAACATGGGTTTCAATACGAAAACTTTGTCAACGAAAAGTCTTCGCTAAGGAACTTATTTATTTTTTGTTTACTTCTATTTATTTTGATTTATATTCTAACAATCGTAATTATCAATATAGCAACTCTAATTTTTTATTTGATGCCGGTAAAATTCAGTCATCACATTAACAACTGCAACTGTCAATTTGATGATTTTATTTTCAATGCACTTGTTGCATTAAGGTAGTAATCATATTGATAATCATTGTTGTACAAATGATGATTGTAGTTCTTACTTAACTGACGGACAACCTAAGGTTTTCATATTGACAACCATAATCTTCTAATTGATCATCTCAGGTATTAAAACGACAACTTTGATTTTCAAACTAGCAACAAGATATTGAAAATTTCAAATTGTCCCATTTACTATCAAGTTGTTAGATTTTGAGACGACTTTTGAAAATTTACATCACATTGAAACTTTTTTTGATCAATATGACAATTTTCGGTTAACAACCAGTAATTGTCAATATGACAACGGTTATTTTTTTCAGTGCAAGCTATCATATTCGTATATGTTTTCAAACCAAATTTCATAAAAAAAAGTTTCAGCCGGTTAACAGTTCGGTGAAGGTCGGTCTTCAGCGGCTCTCCTACTATAAACAATTTGGTGATTTGTAAATATCTACATCAGAACACCAGCGAGCAGGATCTCGGCGCGCTGGTGTTATTCCCCGTGTTAATAGCGGAGCCTAGGTAGACAAACTCCTCTATTACCTCCAAGTTGTATGCGTCTATTGTAACGTTCTGTCTCAGCACCTTGACGGTTCTCCATAGTCATTTTGCACAAGTCAACCAGATTGGCAGGGATGCCAAAACTAGACATAGCTTTATACAATTCGTCTCTGTAGATGCTGTCATACGCGGCCCTAAAATCGATGAAAAGGTGGGTGGGTATCGATTTGGAGTTCATAGGTTTTTTTTAAATTATCTTCTTTTAATTTACCCAACGTAACGGTAAGCTTTGAGCTAGTTTCAAAGCATATAATGTATCCAAACGTTTAGATTTATGCAAATGTCAAACCGTCCGCTGTAATAATAAATTCATTCAAATTGAAAGAGCGAACAACAGAGCCATTGTTTTGTTCATCAACACCATCAAATTTATTAATGGGCGAACCAACCGGCCGGCGCGCGGCGGTGCGGTGAGAAGATCGCTAAGCTCTTGAAACAATGACCTCTTAATCATTTGGGTCTTTGAAAAATTAGGGCCAATATGAGAGCCCATAAATCAAAATAATGCTGAAGCTAATTTTAAAATATTAAAAAAATCAAGCAACATTTTTGTATTGCACATTTGAATGACTTTGACATAATTAACCTTCTGTCGTCCTCGAATATAACTAGTTCGCTCCAACAAGTCTAAATTCACGAATAAGCATGACTGCCAAATAATGCGTCTTGCAGCAACCCCTCTAATTATAAAAAGTGCAACGCACTTTACAGTTGGCTTTTGCAATTAAAACTGCACTTTAAACAATTCAAGTTTCACTTGAAAGCGCGTTTAAATATTAATCCATAACACGTCAAACCATTTAGTAAAAGTATTAGGAAACTCGCCCAAGCAGACAGTTTGTTTTGCTTGTAGCTACCATCCTTGCCTATATGTTTCAACAAAATAATGATGAAAGGTGCAATGTTCGTTCGAACCCAATTCTCGTTTGAAACGATCAATTTTTGTTCGTCCATCTGTATTGAAACAAAACAAGAAAATCTAGAGCTCCAAAAAGGAAACAAATTAAAAATCATTTCGCACTCCATGTTTTGGAGGTGCAACTTTTGATGAACAAAAAAACAGTGAAATCATTCCATAAACCATAAAGAGAAGGTAATCCTGGTGTACACTGTGTCGTATGTAAGTCGTTTTAGACAAACTACTGATGCAGATTGAAATTAATAATAATAAAAGTTAGCGAGCTTGTGGCAGTGATTTATTGTCGACGCAATCAGATGGCAAAGTAAAACAAGACGATAGTAAGGGAAAAGCTTTGGGCTCTGACGGATTGTTCACCCATTGTCCAAATTGACACCAGCACCGTAGCAAAAAGCAAAAGGAGTTTTCTGAAGTAAATATGGTCAGTGGTGCATATAAATTTCAGCCTCAAAGCGAATGTATGTGTTAGTACGCACAAAGAAAAGAAAAAAAATGACTTCAACATTATTAGGCAATTTCAAGTCTGTTGGTACATTTACAAGTCTAACATATTGCGCTTTACCTCACTTTCTTTTAAACAAACAAGCCTTCAAGAAAATCTCCTAGCGATGGCAGTTTCTATGCGCTTGTCCACTATAAGTGGCAATCACAAGCTGCAAGGCCAAAAACTTACTTATCCGTTTAAACGTACTTGTACTTAAATCAATGGCAACTTCTCATTAAAGCAATCTCGATAATGTTTCAAATCCGTCAGAAGGCATTGATCCCAGCAGTTAGCCGATCAGCCATAATAATTATTATTGAATAATACTTGTCCCGTCATTATTGTCGCAGGAATGCAAAACTTTCTTTACTCTTTTTGTGTTTTCTGTAATGCCATCAACTCGACATTCCGACAAGACCGACGACGCACGACGACGAGTTCGATACCCTCCTGCATCACGAGGAAATGCAAAAAAGGAAAACCAACACTAATAATACGATGTTCACGTTTTTACAGTGTGCCGATCTTCAAGAATCTGCCGGAAGATACTCTCATCAAAATATCAGACGTGCTGGAGGAGACTTATTATCAAATGGGCGATTACATCGTCCGCCAAGGAGCCCGAGGTGACACTTTCTTCATAATATCCAAAGGTCAAGTCCGTGTGACCATCAAACAGGAAGACGCCCAGGAAGAGAAATTTATTCGCACTCTGAGCAAAGGTGACTTCTTTGGTGAAAAAGCACTTCAAGGGTAAGAAGTTGTCTTGGCTTGTCTTTCATTTTCACTAACAAATTATAAATCCCTCTGCAGTGATGATCTTCGGACAGCAAACATCATTTGCAATTCACCAGATGGCGTTACTTGCTTGGTGATCGACAGGGAGACGTTCAACCAGCTCATATCGAATTTGGACGAGATACGGCATCGATACGATGACGAGGGCACGCTCGAGAGGAAAAAGTGAGTATATTTTTGCATTTAGCACTCTTTATGGATTTCACAATTTCAATATTCAAATGTTGTTTATTTTTTTCTGTTTTATCAACTTTTATTGGTTTTGTTGTTTCTCCGCCGCTGCCTTTTGAACTTTCACGATTCGCGGTGGCGGCAGTGTTTGTGTAACATAGTCAAGTCAGGGTTCGCACAAAATGGCCATTTTACTTGCACTTTCTATCTTGGTGTGGCACTGCTATTGTGTGTTTCCGTTTCGTTGTGGCTCGGCACACGTGCAGGCCTGTTGAGCCAAGCAATTAACATTTGTGTGATAATAACTTGACGTGAATATGCAGATATTGAAAGGAGATAGTTTCTTTTATTGTTTGTTGGTGAAAAAAGCAATCTTTTGCTTTTTCCTATTGGAATCTAGAAGAACTTGACTAATTTGATAATTTTTAGCAAATTTGTAGAAACAATTTGGTTTGAAATTCTCATTTTTGATGTTAATTTTATTATTTTATTGTTTTTTAATAAAACAAATGAATTCTTAAAAATAACCAACATCTCTGTATGCCTCTTTTATGCTCTCAAAATAAAACCAAAAACAGAAATAAAATCATAAGTAAGTCTGCTAGTTTCAGTGCACTCTAAGCTTAATTTCATAACCGCGTTTAACTAATTTTCAACCACTCTTAGGATCAACGAACAATTCCGAGATGTCAGCCTGTCGGACCTTCGAGTTCTTGCCACTTTGGGTGTTGGTGGCTTCGGACGTGTGGAACTGGTGCAAATCGTATCCGATCCATCGCGTTCGTTCGCCCTCAAACAAATGAAGAAATCCCAAATAGTCGAAACACGCCAGCAACAGCATATTATGTCCGAAAAGGAGATAATGGGCGAAGCAAATTGCCAGTTTATAGTGAAGCTTTACAAAACCTTCAAAGATAAGAAATATCTCTACATGCTGATGGAGAGTTGTTTGGGTGGGGAATTATGGACGATCCTTCGCGATAAGGGAAATTTCGATGATTCGACCACAAGGTTCTACACGGCTTGTGTGGTAGAAGCTTTCGATTATCTGCACTCGCGGAATATAATCTATCGTGACTTGAAGCCCGAAAATTTGCTGCTTGACGAGAGGGGATATGTTAAATTAGTTGACTTTGGTTTTGCGAAGAAACTGCAATCGGGACGCAAGACGTGGACTTTCTGTGGTACTCCGGAGTATGTTGCTCCTGAGGTTATATTGAATCGTGGCCATGACATAAGTGCCGATTATTGGTCATTGGGAGTGCTGATGTTTGAACTTCTCACAGGTATGTTCATGCTCGCTGTTTTCCTCAATTTCAAATTTTCATTGATGGAACTCTTGTAGGCACTCCACCATTTACCGGTTCGGATCCAATGCGAACCTACAATATTATTCTAAAGGGAATCGATGCCATTGAGTTTCCACGCAATATCACCCGCAATGCCAGTAATCTTATCAAAAAACTTTGCCGCGACAATCCTGCCGAACGCCTCGGCTATCAACGAGGGGGAATCAGTGAAATACAAAAACACAAGTAAGCTTAAATTTTCCACATAAAAATTGGATAAAGTGATAATTTTTCAACATGTTTGCAGATGGTTTGATGGATTTTACTGGGAGGGCTTACAAAATCGTAGCTTGGAGCCTCCAATCTTGCCTACAGTGAAATGCGCCTCGGACACAACAAACTTTGATGACTATCCACCAGATCCAGACGGTCCTCCGCCAGATGACACCACTGGATGGGATAAGGACTTTTAAATCAAGTTTTCTTGTTGAACATAAGGCATCTAAAAGTAGAAGCGAAGTTTTGACGTTATTTGAAGATTTTTGTATTTCTTTCAAATTGAAACAACCACACAACGAAACGACAATCTGTTGTCTTCCTAGAAAATAGTCAGAGAGCCTTAGGGGTAAAGTGTAAATATAATCAAAGCAAAAATCGAATAGAATTTGTATAACATTTTGCATATGACTTCCAGCTAATGCAAATCCTAATCGTGATGAACGTCAAACGCCATGCAATAAACGCTAGACTAACTTTCACTTTTATAAACACAACTTTATGATTATTGTTATATTTACCAATTTCTTGCTAGCCTTTAAAACTATTGGAAATCTTATAAATAATTATCTATTGATCAAATGTGTCGTTATTACATTGGTATGAATTTATTATATTTTATAAAACGCTACTTTAAAACTTTTATCATTAAACAAAAATATGGTTAAATGCAATTATTGTTTGTTATTGAACAAAATTAAAGTAAAGAATCATCTTCATTAAAAAAGGATAGAAAATTTAAAGCATAAAGGTTTAAATTGTAAAATTATTTTATGTAGACGTTAAACATTGTGAATAAAAGTATGTGTAGATTTTTTTGTTATAAATATTGATAATTGGTTTTTATTAGCAAATTTTTTGTGTTTTATTCTTTGAACTCAAGTTTGCGTCCGGAAATCGACAAGATCGTTCAGAGTAAGAAAAACTATCGTCAAGGCCGCGTATGACAGCATCTACAGAGACGAACTGTATAAAGCTCTGCATCCCTGCCAAGCTCGTTCGCTTGTGCAAAATAACGATGGAGAACTCAAGGTAGGCAACGAGCTTACGGAATCTTTCGGTTTCGATGCCAAAGAAGGATTCAGACAAGGTCATGGGATTTCTTCAACTTCGTTCTTGAGAAGATAGTGCAAAACTCCACCTTCAACACCAGAGGCACTATCTTTCAAAAGTCTGTTCAACTTCTCGCGTACGCCGATGGTAATGGTATTGATATAAGAAGAACACAGCGTGATGTCAATGGCGCCTTTATGAGTATTGAGACAGAAGCGGTAAAAATGGGTTAAGCGGTAAATGAGGGAAAAACGAAATGCTGTCTTCGAGAAATGGCACCCAACACCGACGCACAGTGCGTCGACCAGTGGACAAAAATCAAAAAACTAAATATGCGTTTGAGATCTACAATGCTGTGGAGTCTATCAAAAACATGTTTAGCAACTGTAATTTATTATTTTCAATTGTTGTTTTTTTCTTCTGCATTGATTAGCGGGATTTTTATATGCAGAAAAAGAACTTTTATTTTTTTTCTTAGTTTTGATTTCGATTTTCGCATGCAACTATTGATCTCGTTCAAGAAAGTGTTTCTAGTTATAAATTTTTTTTCTCTTGAATATTAATTATGGATATATTAAGAGGTGATACAAACGTTTTTTGGTTTATTTTTATGTGATACAGTCGACTCCGCTTAACTGAAACACCATTTTTGCAGACAATTTGTTCCAGTTAAGCGGAGTTTTCAGTTAACCGAACTTCGGATAACTGAAACTTGTTTCAAATAAGCGGAGTTTTGTCAAAATTAAATAATGCCATGTTTTAAAAACAAAAATAAATAAAAACAAACAAAAGATAAAGTAAGTAACTTAGAGCCATTTTCTTCACTATTGATCAACTTGTAGGAAACCCTCAAGTTAGCCAATTCTAGAGTTGAGAAAAACTTGAGTATTGTCAAATCTGGCAATGCCAATGCTGGTAAGCACTGAACATATCCGGCAGCCATCTTGCCTTTTGCACAGACAAGTAGAATGTGCACTAACCTCACTTTTAGACCAGACCATCAACGAGACGGAGCAAATTCCCGCAATTATAAATACATACCTACTTGAATATTCCTGATTCCTATTATAATTATTAATAAAAAAGATTGAAAGAAACTAAATGTAATAGCGTTTTTTATTGTACAAAAGAATTGCCCTTTTTCAATTTTTTTATGTTTCATTGTCAAAAAGAATACTTCTAGATCAATTCTGAAGAGGAAAGAATTGATCTCCCAAATTTGAGAGAATTGCTCTTTTTAAAACACACAAGAAAACATTCTAGCTTGTCAAACCTCAAATTAAAGATTTTAATTTGTTTATATTGCTCTACCGACCGACCAAAGTGCAGTTTTTTATTTTTATTTTGAAAGGAAATTGGAAATAATAAGAAAAAAAGTAAAATAAAGAACGGGTGTAAGTCCTTGCTAAACAAATTATATTACAAAACCAAAAAACATGTTTTATTGAGAAGTGTTCTAAGGGCAATTCTTTCAGGTAACAATGAAAAACGCTATAAGTTTAAACAAAAATAAGTATATTAAGAAAACAAACTATACATGTTAAATTTATAGGAAATAAAAGTCACTTGAAGTACAAAACCATTCTGTTTAAGTGGCTTAATTTTCAATTGGAACAATCTTTAGCGAACACTTGAGCTTTAAGGGAGAAGTTGAAAATCGTTTTTCTTCACTTCTGTAAACCTCAAATCGAGGGTTGAAATTCAAAAGTTGGATTCTCTCATTTTTTTCAAAATTTTCCTGGAATGTTTTGGAATTTGTTTCAACTTAAGATTTGAATTTATGTCAAATAAAATTTTTACGTACCGGTGGAAATTGTCATTTTGCAAACGTCCTTAGCTACGTGCAAAAACTTATCAGTCCGCACACTTTTTTCAATTGAAACGGTTCGGTCTGAATTCCATTTTCTGTAAATTCATTCTCAACCAAAAATTACCAGCAATTTGTCCCGCATAAGCTCAAAGGGCCAGAAAAGAACTAAACGATCGATGTCGAAATAAGCATACCCCAAGGCATTGTTTCTCTTCGAGAATGTATGAAAAATAACTTCACACGAAAGCACAAACCGACGACGATCAATAATTGATATTATTTCTGCTCGAAAAGGCTAAACAAAAGATCGACTATTTCTACGCCTTCATAAACCCCTCGCCAGACTTATTCCTCAATATACAGATTGTCTTGGCTGAAAAAAAGAAGTTGCCAAAAGTGAGACGAAGACTGGCTAGTGGCAAATGATACTAGTTTTCCTGAAATATTTTCAGTTTCAAACAATTATTTTAATTCATATGAAAGTTTGAATTTGAGAGAAAACTCTCAAGTTTGTCTTTCAACTTCTACTTTTTTCGTAAGTTGAGAAAATCGGAAGTTAAATTACTTGAGAGTTGAGAATCAAAAATTGAAATGTTCATAATTATGTGATTAAGGAAAACCAAAATCAAAAGTTGAGAATAAAAATCATCAAGTTGAGTTCAACTTGTTCAGCAGCTCATGTTAAGTTAAAAAATTAAAAATTATTTCAGAAAAAAACATCAATTATTGTATGTTTGCTGTTTTGCAAATTATAAAAAGACATTTTTTTTATGTTCAAGATCAACTATTGTATTGGAAACCTTGGAGTTTTCAGGAAAGTATTTTTTATTGGGCTTCTAGGGCTCTACGATCTCTTTTTCATCAGAGCAGTTTTCAACAAACAAACGACTGACACATTACATCGCATCATTGCAGTGTAAATTATAATAGGTACAGGTACACGTACAGTCAGATATTATGTTCTTTCATTGCTACGTAGATTTGAAAGTAGCTTACGAAGCTGACGCTAGTGTACTTCTTGCGCGTACCATAATTTTGAGACACAAAGACCACATACATCACATCTTTGTATATATATGTATTTCATATACAAATCATCACACCAAGAGAGGATGACAAGATATGTGTTGCGTTCGTTTTTAAACAATAGTCAACAATTGTGGCTTCGTTCAACTGTTTCACTTATGCAGAGTTGAATGTGTGAGAAATGTTAATTTAAGGCCAACAATTTTGTTTCAGTTATACAGAGTTTGCAATTAAGCGGAGTTCAGTTAAGCGAAGGAGTTTTAGTGGAAAATGTTCAAAATGGCTCGGTCATAAATATATTGTTTCAGATAACCGAAGTTTTCAGTTAAACGGAGTTCTGTTAAGCGGAGTTGACTGTATTACTTTTATAATTAATTTAATTAAAAGTGCTATTTTTTGAGGCACATAAATTTAAATAAGTTGAGTTTAAAAAAAAAATATATCAAAGTATATCTGAATTTTAAGTCTTTTTGTTATCCCCTGCTATTATTTTATTTAAAAACAAAGAGTTCCATTGCTAATTTTTGCAATTTTTCGAAATATTTCGTTTTTTGTAGGACAAGTGCAAGTCATAAAAAATGAAGTTATTTATGAAAAATGGTTTCTTTCGATAAAAAATCGATAATTTAGGATGTCTTAATTTTTGTTATAGCTTATTAAAATATAAATAACTGTCCATTTAAAATAAAAAGTGATTTTGAATCGAAAATTAAATATTTGACTTAAGCTTAGAACGACAATGTTCAAAGACCCATAGTCTTTCAGATAAGCCCTACGAGGGTTGACTTAAAAATAATTTTACACTTCCCGGTAGCATTTAACATAATTTTCTTACTGTACAGCCTTTTTATGGACCAGAAACTTCATTTTTAGACGCGCCAAAAAAGACGGAAAAAGAAGAGTTGCGAATCTTTCAACCCCAAACTGAAGAAATGAGGTTTCCTTTTTCATTTTTGGCGTCAATTTTTTTGTTTTTTAAAGATGTTACCAAAAATATCTCAAATCTGTCTGTATCCCATATCCCTGTTTCCAAAATATTCATATTAACATCCAAGCGGTTCATAACAAAATAAACAATTTTAAAAGTGGGCGTGGCAGTGGGCGGATTGAGTCCATATTTTTTTGTATTAATAACCTTATCTAGAAAGTTAAACTCCTTAAATTTCATTCAATTCCTGCCAGTCGTTCTCAAGATATCAAATGATATTCAAAAATGGGCGTGGCAGGGGGCGTAAATATTACCAGAAATTTCGTAAAACTTATTATTTAATTAATTAGCAACAATTATTTTGGCGAAATTTAACAAAGTTTTGTAAAATTGAATTTTGTCCACCATCTCCATACAATCGACGCACTGTGCGACGGCTTGAACAGAACGTCACAATAGACGCAAACAACTTCGAGGTAGTATAGGAATTTGTCTATCTAGGCTCCGCTATTAACACGGGCAATAACACCAGCGCCGAGATCAGACGAAGAAAAACTCTTGCTAATCGATGTTTCTTTGGGCTACACGAAAGCAATTTAGAAAAAAAAGCCCTCTCTCGATCAACTAAGGTAAAACTGTATAACACCGTCATCATCCCAGTCCTACTATATGGTGCAAAAGCATGGACCTTGACAAAATCGGATGAATGTGCCTTAGGCTGTTTCGATAGGGTCATATTTGGTGCCGTGTGCAATGGAGAAGAAGATACAACAGTCGAAACCCACCGGTTGTACAACTACGTACACCTAGCCTAGAAGGGTCAAAGTCCAGAGACTCAGATGACTCGACACTATTCCCGAGGGATGCAGAAGGAGAGGAGACCGCGACTCAGGTGGCGCACACAAGTTGAAGAGGACCTTTATCAACTTGGAGTGCAAAACTGGAAACAGCTAGCAAATGACTGAGCTGGCTAGCGGAGACTGTTGATTAAGGCCAAAGTCGACAGACTGTAGCGCTACCTTAATTAAGTCTTGGCCAGATCCATTAGGCATAAACGAAACCAATGCAATAGTACAATGAATCCAACGAAAGTCCTCATCGACTTTTATTAGCAAAATAGAAAATTGTTTTTTGTCTCAACTCTCCAGAAATGGGTGTTAATTTTGTCCGAAATACTTTTCTTTATGAGCACTTTTTTATGTATAAGCGAATCGAATCATTTTTTCTCGCTGTTTTATATTTTTCACTGAAAAAATCTTATTCCAAGTTTTGACATCAGCTCTTTCGTTTTGTGATTGTGTTCATGAATAGCAGTGTAAGGAAAATCATAAGCTACTTTCAGGCGCTACAAAACGTTTAAGTTAAATGTAATATTGGTTCATGAACTGGCTATATTAAAACCAACATTCACATGTAGGTGGCAGCAGCTTCGTTTTTAAGTTTGCCATATCGGTTTGTATTGATTCTTTTGCTCGCTTCTTTATTAAATTGATTTTCGTTTGTTTCTTTTTCTGCTTGAAATCGAAATGATCCGATAATAACAAATATATATCAATAAACAATAATCAACTCTTGTGTGATGATCTTGTGTACAGAACTTTTTTTTACAATTTCATCAAACAAGATAAGTGTCAATATTAATCTTCTTTTTGATTGATTTTCCTAGGAAACTTTAAACACAATATTTGTTAAAAAAAAGGTTTATTAAGTAAATAAACAAAAGTTATGTAGAAGGTATAAAAACCCGGCATGATTTGGTTATGAGGATCAGTAGTGTGACAGACGGCAAGCTTTAAGGGAGTACCTTGGAATAATATAAATAATAATTACCGAACCAAAAAATAATTCAAAATGAAGTTCCTATTTGCATTAATGGCCGTTATTGCCTTGGTCTTCGTAGCCCAAGCTCAAGTTGATAAGTCAGGTAAGACGTTACTTTTTTTTTTTGATTTTTTTTAAAATGTTTTCAATTTGGACTATCTGTGTTTTAGTGTGTTCGCTCGACGTAGTCGTTGGACCATGCCGCAGTGCTAAGCCAAGTTTCTTCTATAATTCTAAAACGAATGCTTGTGAACAATTCGTGTATGGTGGATGCATGGGTAATGGTAACAGATTCGCCAGTAAGGCGGAATGCGATGCTGCCTGCTTGTAATATTCTCAATAAAGTGTGTTAAATGCAAAATATACCGATTTTCATTTTAAACTAAATGGGTAATTGTTTACTTTGAATTCCCATTGTATCGGATTTTACGGCAGTGCAAATAATTTGAGATAAAATGTTAAATTGTTTTAAATATTCAAATTGACGCAGTAGATAACAAGCTTTTGGCGACACCAAACAAAAATAAAAATATTAATTTATTCTGAAAAGTTTGTTGTTGTTGAATTAAAACTTGTATAAGAGATAGAGAACTATGTCACACAGCAATTTATGTTGTTTACTAAAAATATCAACAAAAAATATGTCATACAGGTTTTGGTAATGCCCGATATGGTTAGTTAAACCCAAACGCATCTTAAAATTGGTTTGCTTGAAAGGTTTTTGTTTTCAAAACGTAAAGGTAAATAAAGAAGCGATTAGCCCCGGTAATGTGTGTTGACTCACACAACCCTCGCCTCGGGTTAAATTATAGGTAAATAAACACCTGCAGAAAAAAAATTTGACAATCAATTAAAGAAAACAAGTAACAACAATTGCCAGGGCTGGCATTCATGTACCTCGTTTCAGATAAAACGAGTAAAATAATAAACGAACACATATAATTGTATGTAAATCAAGGACACTACAATGTTTAAACTCCGAATACGACCTTCTTAATTTATTGGTAATCTTTCCAATTAGTTATTTATATTTTTGAAATGAAATACCGAATCTTCCAGCAGTGTGCATAAGAAATAATTTTATTTGCAATTTTGGTGAGGTCATATTTTCTTGAAATAATTTTTTTCCGTTCATCTCAAATCAAGTTGCATAAAAATCTAAGAAAAAAATGTTCAAACAAATAAAATCACAAAAACAAAATCGATTTTTCATTCTGATGACACGAGCGAGTACAATTGAACGACGACGAATTACATCGTGCTGTGGTCACATCAACATTCTTTTTGCTCTCATTACTTCAATCCATTACTCAGCTTTGACCAACTGATTTGCATTTTCTGACTGGACCAGATGCCTTTAGCTTCATTTTTAATTCATAATGGAATGCAATGCTTTTCAAGATCCAGCTTAGAATAATGCTATACTTCTGCTTTGACTCTGACTCATTTAAAGGCTTTTGAGAACACGGTCGGTTACTTGTCAGTGTATAGTCGCTTTACTTCAACATTTTTGTAAGAATCCCCAATAAAAATATGTTTCATCACTGACACATATAGATATTTCTGTTACACGTAGCCTTTTTAAATTGTAAATGGTTCAATTTAGAGATTAAAAAGACGTGAATTACTTGATGAAACATTATGACCCCAGGTCTCGCTAAACTTCCTTTCGTTCAAAACGCAATAATGGGTTGCCTTAGAATAAAAACCAACCTGAAAGATTTCCTACAACATAACAACTCCACAAAGAAGTATGTTTTCCTTAAACCGGCAATAAAAGTGTCACACCATCAAAACTGTCTGAAATTTATGACAATCACAAAGTCAATAATAATAATTCATTTTTTATCTCCACGATCTCCTTAATTATGTGGCAAGTATGTACACAAGTAGGTTTAACGCTGGAATTGAAACCAAACAAAAAAATCAAAGAGATTTTTTCAAGAGCAATTCCGATGAGCAATTTAACATCGCACAAAAAACTCCAAGAAAACCAGTAAAGTGGACTGCTATAAGATCAAACAAAACATATTGCGAAATATTTCAAGTGTTCAAAATAAATTAAGATTCAATTATGAGATCACAAAATTGTGTTTTGTTTCTTTGAATCGTTCGGAGGCCACCACATGATCTTCGGATTTATAAAATGCACTTTATAGAAAGTAGCTCAATGTATCTGCTTGTTAAGTGGCATCGTGGATGATAAACGCAAGGAGCAAGCATTGTTGAAACCGGAGAAAATTATTAGTTGAAAATCTTTTAATCAAGTGGAAGATAACAACTACAACGTCTTCGATAACCACTTTCACAAACAAAAATATAATTATAATGCTGAGCGAGCGTTATAAAATTACATTGTAAAAAATTGAATTTGAAATTCTCGCAATAAGGTGTGAAACGCCTTGGCGTAACATCAGAATTTCAAGGCCAATCACATTATCACAAAGATAAACACCCACTTCAAGCAATAGAACGAGTTTATTCAACGTAAACGCCATCCATCTTCCACTCTAAGCCAAACAAAAATTACCAGCAATTTTGATCACTAATTCTAACAATACTCATGACGACATATGCATTTAAATAATTCTAAATAGATTTTCAAGGTCGCCACAACTAATTCATGCAAAAAAATAATCCAAAATGACATTGAATCATGTTCACAAATCAATAATTTTTTTAACTACGCAGATGCAAAAAAAAAATTAACGTTTATTGACTATTTATATACAGGTTGCGCTTTATGGGTCTTAAATTTATTTGTATTCGTTTTGAGTCCGTTCGAGCTCCTCCAACTTTGTACCGCCACAAACCTCATTACATTCCTCCAAGGTCTCAAAATTGTTCTCATTCCCGGCACATCCTCCAAAATAAAACATCGCACACCTGTTGCGATTGGCATTGAAGAAGTACCTCTTCATCTTTGCCCTGCAATAGCCGTAATTCATGGGCATCAGGCACTCACTAGGTAGGTCTAAATAAATATTGATTACGATCTTGTGATGGTGACCCATTTAAATGAATGACAAACCTCTGTACCGTCCTTCGATCCTGGTGCTGGCTTCGGGGATTAAATACACTATCAGCACCAAGATCAATGCAATACTTAGAACTTTTCTTTTCATTTTGTTAGAGTTTCTGAATTTATTTTATTTTATTTTTATTTTTCGATAAATTGAACGCACAAGATGACAATTATTTTATCAAGTTGTTATGAAGACACTTTCGATCTACGACTACTTGGACTAGTTGATGTGCTCGATGCTGGAGCTCACAATATGTGAACACATCTGAAAGCCGCCTTGGCGGCTTGTTATTTTGTTTTTTTTTTTGTTTTTTGTTTACTGCTCGCTTTATAGAACTAGTTTGTGATCGCGCGTTGCAATCCACTCAGCTGTGCCTTCCTGTGTGTTGAACATGAATTATTTTTCCCTCGTTTAGCTTTTCTGAAAACCGAAGACAGAAAATTCAAGAGCACAATCTTAATTGAGAGAAAAGAAAAAATTTAAATGATTTTGGTAAACAATTTTTGTTTATCGAACAGGAAGCAATTAAATTAAATTATCTTGCTTTAGAGTTCAAACTTAAGAAAAAACGTCATTCAAATGGACGTCTTTTTGGTTTCATTTCAACAATAACAGAAATTGATTTATAAAATAATAATATAGATTTTAGGAACTTTTAACTAGATTAGTCTGGTAGGATTTCGGTTAAGCATAGCGATTTCTTCCTACGGACATTTCCACATTATTTCAAATCGACATCAGCATCACTGTCAATTTCCTTAAACAAATGATGTACAAAAAAGAAGACATGACTGAGAAAACTCTGTTTACCGAGTTATGACATGAAAACCATTTTTCGTTTTTTTGTGTGTTTATTTTCCTGTAGTCCCATTTTTGAAGAATATCTCGGCAACGAGAGCTCGGAATGAGTAATAGGCTCAGAATAAAGATAGAGAGCTATAAAATATTTAAAATTTAGCAAAATTTGAAGGCTCCTATACTTATGTGCAGAAGTTTTGCTTGTATAAACTGAAATAGATGTTATTTTAAAATGTTGGTTCTGCTGTCAACACTTCCTTAACATCTTCAAGAATAGTAAGCCACAAACTCCAACAGCCTTTTTTTTCACTGACATTTTGGAGGCTTTAAACAGCAAGTTCAACTAACGTTTTTGAATACAAATCAAGCAATCTGGTATCCATATCTTTTTTAAGATCAAAAATAAAAGAGACTCGAAATGATGGGAATCATGGAGAACGAAGGTATGTAATTCTTTGTTCAATGTTTTCTGTTTAGATTACTACTGATTGTTTTTTTTACTATTTCCAGTTGACTTTGATCGAAATTTATTTAGTGGACAGGTATACGATCTCGTTTTTAAACATTTCCTTGAAAATTAATGTAATTCATTACAACAAGTATCCAGGATATGTGGGCTTATATGGAGCACATATAGTCGCGAGAGGGTTGCACGCATCCTGGATATCCTGGCATGGAATAAGAAAACGCCACTTCATGAGGAATAAGAGCGAGGACGATGATGGTCAAAGCACAGATAATAAATTTATACAGATGTCTCACCCTTATGGCGAGAAATGATATATGAAACTGAAAGCTACCAAAAAAAAGCTTTTTCCATAAGCTTTAACACATTCACTAAATACATTCAAAATCAATTTTCGCTCACCTCATTGTCTATAAATGAATACTTAGGCAAGGAAAAAAGCTTCCAAAAGCTCCTTGTCCGTTAAGGCGTTGTCTGTTAAGAGCAAAACATGTTTAATTTTTTTCTGCAGGGATGAGATATCTGTATAAATTTATTATCTGCGGTCTAAGTGTTAAGTCTGTAAGGTGAGACCTCGTTCCGCTAAGCCCAAAGCACAGATAATAAATTCATACAGATGTCTCACCCTTATGGCGAGGAATGATATATGAAACTGAAAGCTACCAAAAAAAAGCTTTTTCCAACAGCTTTAACTTATTCACTCATTGCCTATAAATGAATACTTAGGCAAGGAAAAAAGCTTCTGAAAGCTCCTTGTCCGTTAAGGCTTTGTCTGTTAAGAGAAAAAAATGTTTCATTTTTTTCTGCAGGGATGAGACATCTGTATAAATTTATTATCTGTGCCCAAGGTCTTGAACGTTGTTTGTTTCATATTTCAGAAGGCAATTATTATAGCTGCTACTGTAAATATGGTTACAGTGGTTTTTGCCTTCACTTTTTAATTTTTATAGTAAAGTACTCTGGTTCAAGTACTTGATTATTGCAAACTTGTTATAAAATAACGTAGCCTTAAGATTTTTCGAATGGTTTGTCTTAATTTTGAGTGAAAATTTCTTATTATTAATATTCGCGTATTTTAACTCAATTGTAAAATTATTTATTTTCATAAGAAACTGCAAAATTGTAACCATAATCCTGGTCAGCGTTACCACATGAACATGAAAATAACTTCATTCGATTCCTGCCTTCAGAAAATTTCCCTCAATTTTTAGGCTAGGCGCGCACATGCAACTTTTAGTTTCGAAACTGTTTGGTTTCTAAACTGAGCACTATAGACTTATACGAGAGTCCGCGTACATGCAGAAACTATTCTGTCGCCTATTCGAGCAACTTTTTAGTTTGTGTTTTGACACAAACTAAACGATCACCTCAAACAAATTCCTTTCTTTTCTTTCTCTTTCTCTTTCTCTTTTCTTTCATAAGCAAAACAGTAGGACAAATTTGAAACTATTTTGTTTCGTGTATATGAGATAGAAAAAGTGAATAAATGTTTTCTGTGTATTGGTTTATTTCGTTGATTACTTTTGGAGTTGCTTATGTGCGCGATGTTTGGGCAACTAACGATCGAACTATTTGGAATCGAAAAAGTTGCATGTGCGCGCCTAGCCTTAATCACCAGGTCCCCAAATTTTAAATACTGTCTACGAGGTCTGGTTACCGAGTTATGATCGAAAAACTACTGTTTTTGGTTTTTGTCCTTAGGTAGGTAACTGTAATCCCATAGAAAGAATAACTTCTCATGCAAATATCTCATCAACCAGAGCTCGGAATCGAGTTTGGCTTTCAGGAATAAGCTCAGGATCATGAGAACTATCAAATATGTTGAAATTAGCGAAATCGATTTCGTTACGATTTTCGAAAAAAAAATCATGGGTCTTGCAGAAAAAAAAAAAATTGTTCCAAAACCCATCGAATGATACATCAAAAGAAAGGTCAGCTCGAACTCTATTCATCAAAATGGGTAGCAGGTTTTTGAAGGCTTGGTAGCCGATATATTGGCAAAAATGTAAATGTAGGTATAACAAAAACATAAAAAAACTCTTAGTCTGGCAACCATAAGTAATATGCAAATTATTAAAAAGAAATAGTAGGTACTTGAAAATGAAATGAAGAGTAGGGTTCGGTAGATCTGAAAATTTCTTAAGCAATATTATTAACAAATTCAGACTCAATAAAAAACAGTTTTCACTTTTTTCTGATACAAACGAAATTATTTTATTGACATCACCAATATTATTTTTGTTTTGTGCTATTCTCGTAATACTATTTCATGATCTTAAATGCTACTGTATATACCTGATTTTTAACTTTACATCATATTTACAAGATTCAATTCTATCAATAGAATCGCAAGCCTTCTTTTTAACAGTTCACTGGTTAATGTAACCAAACCAAACCAAAACAATTGGAGGAACTAACAATGGTGTAGGTTGTTGAACTTTTCGCGGTCATCCTTGACCATGCGATTATATTGCCATTTAGAAGCCTCCGTTTTGTGCGAGCTTTTGTCTGCAGAGCCAGTTTTGTACGATGTGCTGCTGCTGCTGGCTGACTTTGTCTTCAGTTCAGTTGGTGAACCATTTGACAGGTATTTTTCGGTACGTTCTGTGTAAACCATGTTTGATTGTTGTTTGCTATTGTTCAATATTCCTCCGAAAGGATAGATAAGAGTAGTGTCAATTCAGGGTACGTATTGAATGAGAGTCAGAACGTCAAGTTCTAAGTTATTGGCTGAGTTTCCTGTGCGGGAGCCTTTAATGGACGATAGGTTCTTCGACAATCTGTTATTGACAAAACATTTGCATAAGTATAAGTTTGCCATTTGAATGTTCTTATCTCACCTCAAGGATTTTAGAATTTTAAGCTTAGTATGCGTGTATTTGGGATTAAGCATTGACACCAATCGTTATCCTCTCTGCTGTCATGAGTTGAAAATTTAGACTTTAACTTCCTTTTCCAAAAATTGCAAGTAAAAAAAAAGACAAAACCGAACTGTGTGTTTTTTCTTGGTTCACCGGAACTTGAGGCAGCTTGCAACTTACTAATGCGATCTGTTGCCTTGCCAGTCTCTTAAATACTGCTTTGCATGCTACCTTAAGACACGAGTATTCTCAGAAAAGGCAAATTTATCAGACCGGTTTTGCAGCACTCAGTCTATGTACACACATTTGTATGGTTATACTTTTAAATATATTATCACTAATTGCTATGCACATGTATAACCAACTTGCTAAGATGGCCACGAATAAGGCAGATCGACTTGGTGTATTCCTTTTCTTTAATTAATCAGTGTTGCATTGGGAACAAAATGATCAAATTTAGTTTGAAGTTAGGACTACAATAATTCGGATTGCTTTTTTCAAAGAAAGAAAGTTTTTTGAAAAGTGACATTTTGTTCAATTGTGTTTTAAGGTCATTCACAGTTTTAGTTTCATAAACTATCTAGGTATTTATAGAGGAATAAAACTACCACTCTTTAAATATTTATCGATCGTGAATTTACATTATAGTTCTGATGAAACATTCGAAGATTATTGCATCAGCCATTTCTAGAGACCATCAATAGCAAACGAAGTGATTCGAGATAGGCATTGTGATGCTAGGCAGAGAAATTGAATACATTTAACATATTCAAATTAAATTTATTTTTATAAAAGATAAAATATCTACTAATTGATGGAAGTACTCGAAGCTCGAATAAAATAATACATTTTTAGTGTAAGCTCAATTGTAACACTTCTTGTTTTAAAGTAAGATGGTAACACCTGTCGCAGACTCATCACATCCCACAACTACAGCGGATGCTAACCACCGACTTTGGTGGAATATCCAAATCTAATACTTTTGACATTTGTTGTGAAATATTAAGTGAACAAATGTGATGTTTAAAAATAAAACAACGCTATTTTCGACCATTTTTATCATTGTCCATAGTTGGTTCAAATACGCCTCTGTTTTGGTAATTTGTAAAAACAATGTGATCACAAACTGTGAGATAACTTTACACATTATATTCTTCACTAAAACAAAGGAAAGTATAGGAACTCGTCAAATTCATGCCTACACTTTTTTTTCAATGTTTAACACGCAAAGCGTTGAGTGACCAAAAACCTTCTCTATTTATTGTTCTCAAAATGTTTCAGCTTATCAGACTTTTGTTAGTTTTCGACAAAGAACAACAGAATATTCATGTACACAACACTTTTTATTGCTTAACGTTCAATTTGTTTCAATCCAAAATACCTCTTACACAAGGACATAAGTTCATTCATCAAACTTTGTGACCAAAATTTCAGCAATAAATGCTGATATTCATAAGCTCATGACCCCACCACTAAATCAGTATTTTGGGTAGGTTTATAAGTGCAAAAGATTTGGTCTAGATAAAGATTTCGACGATTTACTTCAATGTATATATTCTGTCTTCTTCGGAATCAAGCTAACTCCGCGAACCTGCAATCAAGCACGTTGCCGCTGCCGGTTCGTTCATACACCTCTACACTATCAAATTGATTTCATCTGAAAACCAATACATCCAGTGCTCTATAACTATAGTACACGTTGCTGAATATACAGCAATGCTAATTAAGAAACTCACGTTGACGGTGCACCACAAACTAAAAACTGGAAAATATGTTAATATCTAAATCAAAACTGACTAACCGGTTAATGTTTGATAATGTCTCGATGAATGTTTCTATTTAAATATAGCAAAATTTATATGTTTTTAACTTTTCTTTAGTCAGACATCATAATCTAAAGAAATACCCGACAGAATCTCATGTTGTACCCAGCCCGATCTCAAACCTGTGTACCAATGACGTGGTAAGCAGCCGTGAAACTCCCTCAGCATAACAGAACACAATTTTTTTTAAATGTTAATTGGTAATCAAGAAGAAGGCCGAAAACGACTTAACGTGTAGGCACGTCATGAAAAAACCTGTAATTCAGACTTTTACATTTGGATGTTTATTTGTTTTGATTAATTTAAAGCGTCCATCCTAGATTAAGGTGTTCCCCATTGAAACCAAAAAAAATTGTTTACGCCTATACGATCACGTTCAGAGCGAATGTCTATGACTAACGAAAGTTAATCGGCTGGCAGGTAGCAAGTTGTTGCAATCGGTAAAGGTAGAGTTTATCGTAAGACTGTCATTTGGATGATAAGCTAAATGACTTTTCATAAGCCTTTAAGTTACTCACCAAGAACCAAGGAAGATCAAAATGAACTCCTCACAAGTTCCAATTGAAAGAAGTAACCAAAATAAATTTCAAGTTGCTAACTCACTAGATTCACCTAATCAGTTGACCAAAAAAAGAAACCCAAAACTTGTCTGAATTTGAAATTTACATAAATTACAAAAACGCGCTTTATGTTGTTTACCTCCGAGTATAAAAGAAACTTCCAAATAACCAAATCAAACAGACCAACTCCATGATTTTCAAAGTTAACAACTACACTTGAACATAGAGCTAGCAATTTTGCCAAAACCAAGTTGATCCAGGGAATGTGTCAATGAATAACCGAGCAGACGGAAAAGCGAAATTACTTGCTAACTTAAGGTACGGTTTTCTTACAAATAAAATTTGCTATTTATTTAGTCATTTTTTTTTTTTATTTTATAGCCTATCAAAACACCTTTCATCGAAGAAAGGCTCACGCACAAGCAATTGTGGAAACTGTCTAGAAAACTCAGTTCTAGTTTACATGCAAAGTGTGCCTTGAGTTCTACAGCCAAAGCTCACCAATTCCCATCTTAAATCTACATCTTGTCAATCTTTAATAACCAACAAAGAAAACACTTCAATATGGTTCATAAGGAACGTTCTGTGAAGAATGCCATCGCCAAGGACATCAGTCCAGTGCGTCAATGGGAGAAACTAGCTGTTAGTAGAAATAACAAAAATTCGCATTCCAATACCCCCAACACTACCAATGGCGCCGACAAGTGGAAATTTTCAAAAATGATCGCAAACGACAGGAATACGTTCAACAATCTTCATTTTTGCTAAAACCTTTGTGAATAGATTATAAAAGTGAACCATGTTTGTTTAAGTGTTGAGAATAAATTAATATCTTAGCAGATGGGAATATAATATATTTATGAAGCTAGATTTTTTGTTTAAAGTGATTTTTTGATGCAAATTATTGCGTAAAATAAGTGTTTTTAATTGTTAAAAGATTCGCGCGAAAAAAGTGTAAGTACGAAATTTTTCTAAGGCTGAAATTCACATGCACATCACTTAAAAATCGATATTTTCTTACGAAGTTACATCGGTTCTTTAGGGTAAGATGTCGAGACGTTGAAATATTAAGCCCTCCGTGGGAATCAGAATAATAAATAAGTAATTACAACAATTACTTGAAGTGTTATCATAGTCATAAAAATTGTAGGTAAAACTAATGCTTGACTTGTTCAAATTATAATATTTCTCATGATCAAATCTGTTCAGATGCGGAAATATTGCCCATGGCCACATTAGGGCTAACGGCGAAGGCAGCAATTAAAAACTGTTTTACACTTTTAATGATATTTATACATATTTCTCAAGTATTATGTAAATTAATATTGAAACAAGTTTAGCAAATTGTCTTTACTTACTCACTATATAATCAAATTCAGAAACTACCTTGTTAAAATAGCACACACCCACAAAATTTGTAGGATGACTTATCTGGATAAACCTGTCTGGAAATCATATCTACTAAGAAGAAAAGAACATTATTAGCTGTAACTCTCATTTTTGTAGGTAGATTGATACTGATAAAACAAATTTAAGGCCTGAGAAAGTAAAATGTAAAAATGTCTTAAAGCTAAATTACTGATTTCAAACTGAATCATCAATGCATAAGCATATCTATGATTGATGTTTCTCAACACTCATAAGGAAATTATCTCTTACCCCTGCATATAACCCTTAAAAAACGAATGCCTCGGAATTAACATTTATGTTACGGTTATGCCTCCTCCTTTCCATATCTGTTAATCAATACCTCCAATAAATATCAATTTTTGATTCCACCACCCATAATAGAGACATATTGCAGATTTCAACTGCTAACCGCTTTATTTTTTGCAAACAAAAATTTGCCACGTGTCATGCGGTTGCCCTGAACATTTTGAAAATAAATATTCCCATTAGTAACAAACATACAAAATTAATTTAATTTTTTATTAAAAAATAAAACACACACATGAACCAAAACGCCTGAAGGATTCAAAACGTGTGCCATAACCATTCGAGCATTCGATGCGTTAACTTACATCGCAGGAGCCTCCTCCGATAAATCATAGTTATGTCACGTACTTTTGCAGCCAGAGCCAAGTTTTGTCATCTGGAATATGTGGGGAATCAATCATTTCTGTGGCCGCAACCACATTTCAATTCCAGTGACCCACACAGACTTTTTGTTGGGTTCATTCCGACAAAAGAAAATTCGCTTCCCAAAAAACAGCAAATACTATTAACATGTACATAATTCTATATCGTCAGCAACGGGCTGGATTTCTAGCTATTTGACAACCAGAAAAATTTACAAATCTACAACTAAAACTTGTAGTTTAGTAAGTTCATTTGAATTCAAGAGCGCCTGATGAAATAAAATGTTTTTATTGCATCAGCCATAGCTTTCGATGTGATAACTTTTTTTTCGTCTTGCTTTCGTGTCATCTTTTTTTATCTCCAGTTATTCAAGTTAAGGATTATACATGCGCAAAGTGGGTGGAAATTTCCCAGTCGATAAAAGTTTCAGCAATTAAATTGAACGATGCAATCTCACCCTTAAAATTAAATGATTTCACTCAAAGGTTCATTAAATTTTGAACTATGGTGACAAATGTGTGAAATGTCTTCTAATAATTCCGGAATCGGAATTTCCTGCTTCCACTTCGATTTTCATAATAAACGGGAAAACTGATAGGAAAACTAAGATCCTGCAAGATAAACGAGTCATAAACACACAATTCCCACAAACAATGCTAATTAAGTAGGATAACAACAAAGGGATTCCTTCCAATATGCTTACATCCCAAACACTTGTCTTGTTTTCGGTTGAGTGGGTGTTCACTCATATTATTGTTACATGTGGCGGCAATAGCATAATATGAAGAGCGTTTTTTCCACCCTTGCTGCTGTATAGAATGTGGATGTTCGGCGTCAGCAGTCATTAAATTATCACACGCTTAGCTTCAAAACAATTCAAAATTTCGCTTATCCCAATTTCTTGGGATTGGTATATCAACCCCCCGCAATATGCTGCCCGCATTACACGAGTCGAACATGGTTATTACATCAAGAGGGCTACATTACATGTTAAGTTTTGTATCCGATCTAAGGAATAGTGGAAGAAAAAAACAGTGACGTTATACATAAACGAAAGGGATGTGGCACTTACTTACCTACTCCGAATGCTAGACAGAGCGTACCTATAGAAAAAATTTGTTGCTTGTAAGTTGTGTAAGACTATTTTTGTCAAAATTTTGGCACTGAATTACTTCATCAATTTACTTGATACTTTTGTAAATTAAAAGACTAAAAAAGTCTTATTCGTGACTTAACTAAAGTAACGAAATGATTGCAGTCTTTAAAACTCTGTAGCGCAGTTTGAAATCAGAAAATCAATCGAAATTAAAAAAAAAATAAACTTCTTTTATTTTGTTTTATTAATAAGGGATTAAAAAATTGTTTGCACAAATTTATTTATATATGTTCCTTCATGAATACTGTTTAATACTTAAATCGTTTGTTAAATTGTTCTTAGTCATGTTTAAATTTAAATTATTAATTGTTAATATTCAACGTTAATTATTGTAAAAGTAAAGCAATACCAAACATCGTAGTATTTACCCTATGCTTTTATAAAATGTTATAATCTTATAATCCCTCAAAGTAATTTCATATTCTTCTTTCTTACGATGTCCTCTGTTAAATCAATGCTATCATTGCCTACCTATGTAAGATTTTTGTTAAACTCGCTCTCTTTTCTATTCGAACCAGCAAGCCGACAACACCTAATAAATAAGTATATAATTTAATCGTCACTTAATTACTTATTTTTTGCAGCATATTGGTACTGGCACATGTTTTGCATCGTGTCGTCTTCTGAATGAATATTAGAATTTTGAATAATTGAATATTTCGATTAACTATTCGTCGTCGTTGTTTTAAAAATATTTATGAACATTTTTTGGTCCTTCTTGAAGCCAGATGATAATTGTTATTATGAACCTTTTATAAATGAGAAATTGATTGACTCAAGTGCGAAATTTGTGAATGAACTTTTGTTTTTGGAACATTTAAAGTCGGTTCTTGTTTAAAATAAAATTTTCGCAATGAATAAACTTAAAGCTAAGCGCAGAAATGCAAAAGGCATAATAAGTAGAGCTGCAACTTTTGCAGAATCGGTAAATATTGAGACACCCGCGATGTTAGAAAATCGTTTAATAAAACTGGAAGACACGTGGGCCTTATTCGTTTCGCTTAATGAACAAATGTACGATTTTGCAAATGATGATGGATTCGTTGATCCAGAACCGGAATTTGAAGAGTATGAGGCAAAATACTTACTATACAGCTCAAGCAATTTTTGCCAATTTTTTGCAATCCAAAAAAGCAATTAATCGCTTCCCATGAGACTTCATTGGCTGAAACATTAGCTTGTCAGCAAGCCAGGTTTCTTGAACGACTCAATGCTACTTCGAAGAGTCCGGCCACGATTGATTTACCAAAAATATCGATTCCAATTTTTTCTGGTGAGGATTATAAGGATTGGCCAACCTTTAAAGATATGTTTACGGGTTCCGTGGATTCTAATCCCACACTCACCGCCACGCATAAATTCTACCTTCTTAAATCCTTTTTAAGTGGCAACGCCAGCAAGCTTCTTAATGGAATCGCAATCTCAGAGGATAATTACTTAGAGGCCTGGGAAAAACTGGAACAACGGTATGACCGTCCACATCTTATCATTCAGTCGTTCATACAAACTTTCTTATCGCTGCCTTCGATAAACCTGTCAAATGTTTATCAACTTCGAAAATTGACTGATGGTGCGGACGAAGTAATTCGTGGCTTGAATGCTATCAATTGCAACGAAAGAGACCCTTGGCTCATATTTTTAATAGTCTCCAAATTAGATCCAGAATCGAAGCAATCGTGGGCTGAAAATATAGGCTCAAAATCAGATTCCACCGTCAAGGAATTATTAGACTTTCTTCAAAATCGATGTGTGTGCTTAGAATCAGTTTCTCCGTCTTCTACTCGCTCGCAATTTAAAAGTAAAAATCAGCCTGTAATTCGTTCTCATGTAATTGAGTCTAAGAAAAGTATGGAGTGCCCTCTTTGTAAGGAAGAGCATCAGCTCACCAGCTGCAAGCAATTTCTTGGTCTTACTATTGACTGCCGTCGTAGTTTCGTCAAAAACCAATCACTATGCTTCAATTGTCTCCGGTCAGGGCATTCATCTAATAGATGCAAATCAGAAAGACGTTGTAAAGTATGTCATACTCGTCATAATTCTCTCGTCCACTTGCCGTTGTCGTCGTCGTCGTCGTCGTCGTCGTCGTCGTCGTCGTCGTCGTCGTCGCCATCGCCATCGTCATCGTCATCGTCAACAACACCGTCATCATCGTCGTCATCACCGTCGTCACACCCATCGATATCGTCAAGTTCAACCTCCAATCCTTCAATAGGAATTGAAACAAATTCATCTCTCTCGCTTTGTTCTTCTTTGTATGCTAAAAATAGCTAGTCGTGTTCGAATCAGAATTTCCAAACTTTATTGCCAACTGCAGTTGGACTTATTCAAAGCAACAAAGGAGATTTTCAAAACATTCGATTATTATTGGATTCAGGATCCCAAGTATCCTTTATAACAGAACAAGCTGTTCGAACGTTGGGTCTTGTGAAGCAAAAGGCGCGTTTGACAGTGTTAGGTGTTGGATCCACACCAGCAGGTGTAACGAACGGAGTCGTGTCCGTTCGGCTTTTCTCTCGTGTTTCTCAAGATTCTGTCGAGATAAATTGCCACGTAATCTCAAATTTGACATCAATCGTACCGGCTTCTGAGGTCAAGTTAGTTAGTGCTAAGATGTTTGATTCGTATTCGTTAGCAGATCCTGGGTTCAACGTTCCAGGCAACATTGACCTTCTCGTAGGAGCCGATAAGGTTTTCAGCATTTTTAACGGTTCAGCTGTGTGTGGACATAATGGTCTTCCAGATTTGATCCCTACAATATTTGGTTGGGTGATCTGTGGAAATATGGGCACCGTTCCTTCTTGTCAGGAGGGAAATTTGAATTCCTTTGTTACTCACGTTGACGCAAACCAATCATTTGAGCTTGAGAGGTTTTGGCGCTTTGAAGAAGTTCATGTCCAGCCAGCTCTATCTATTGAAGATCAACGTGCTGAAGATTCCTTCGTTAGGACCCATTCACGTTTACCAGATGGTAGATACTCAGTTCAGCTACCGTTCAAGACGGATCATGATACTGATTTTGGAATTAGTCTCAACACTGCCATGAAGCGTTTTTGTTCTCTGGAAAGGAAGATGGACTCTGATCAAATTCTTAGGGAAAGCTACGTTAAATTTATGAGGGAATACATAGCGTTAGGGCATATGCTTGAAATTCAGCCTATCGATATTCCACGCTCAACATCAAAGTGTTTTTACTTGCCCCACCATGCCGTTATTCAGACCGACAGTAGCACAACAAAGTTAAGGGTGGTGTTCGATAGATCCGCCAAGTCAGGAAATTATCCTTCACTTAATGAAGCACTACTCACTGGCCAAACACACCAGCTCGACCTTTTTTCAATTTGTATTCGATTTCGTCGACACAAATATACTCTTTCCGGTGACATTGAAAAAATGTATCGCCAAATAAATGTGTCTGAAGAACACACTCATTTTCAACGAATACTTTGGAGAGAAAGCAGTGATCTTCCTCTAAAACATTTTAAGCTTTTGACGGTAACTTACGGCACAGCTTGCGCGCCATTTTTGGCCGTGCGTACGCTATATCAATTAGCATTGGATTCGAAAGATAAATATCCCAGAGCAGCCGAAAAAATGATTTTTATATGGACGATGTTATGACTGGTGCAAACACCATAGAAGAAGTAACGTCGTTGAGATTACAACTTGTCACCCTTCTACAATCAGGTGGATTCAATCTCCGAAAATGGACCACAAATTGTTGGCCATTACTTCTCGAAATACCAGAAGATCAGCGCGAGTTATCTCCGAAAGACTTTGAAGAGTGTAATACCGTGAAACTTCTAGGACTACAATGGTCAGCCCTCAAGGATTCATTTTCGTATAAAGTTAATTTGGTTGAATATTCGTCTTTAACTAAACATCGCATTTTGTCCGAAGCCTCTAAAATATTTGATCCTATAGGATTTCTGGCCCCTGTCATTATTAGTGTAAAAATCCTATTTCAAGAGTTTTGGCGTAGCAAATATGGTTGGGATGATGTAATTTCGGAGGAACATTCAAACAAATGGAGTTTGATTCGCAAGGAACTTCCTGCACTTGAGGCTTTGAATATTCCTCGATCTTTATTTATCAATCAAAGCAGCATTCAATTCCACGCATTTTGTGAAGCACCACTTGACGCCTACGCTGCCGTTGTGTACTGCAAGAGCGTAGATTTAAACGGTCATGTAACAACGAATATAGTCGCCGCCAAAAGCCGAGTTGCTCCTATTAAGGTTATTTCGCTTCCCCGTCTGGAACTTTGTGGAGCAGTTCTTCTTACAAGATTGGTTAACAAACTTAAATGTTCTTTAAATTGTAAAGATATGCAAGTTTTTTCATGGACGGACTCACAATAGTCCTTCATTGGCTCTCTGCCTTACCCAAAAAGTGGTCAGTATTTGTCTCAAATCGTACGTCAGAAATCCTGTCCTCAATACCAAGAGAATCTTGGCGCCACGTCCGATCTGAAGATAACCCAGCTGACTGCGCATCACGTGGATTTCTACCTTCTCATTTATTGCAAAATGAGTTATGGTGGAACGGACCATCGTGGCTAAAACTTGAACCAGACCAATGGCCATCATCAAATCAATCAATCCAGAACATCCACACAGAACAACTCGAAGAAAGACGATCTAAGCTTGTCCAAGTATTCATCTCTACCAGTGAACCAAACTATGTAATTAACAAGTTGCTTGAAAATTCATCTCGTTATACAAAGACAATTCGTGTGCTCGCATACATATATCCTTCGTTTTGTTTCAAACTCGCGTAAAAAGAGTGACAGTGGTATTAAACGACACTTAAAAGGTTTCGCTAATTATGATTTTCCTCCCTTGTCTAGTGCCAAAATTGCCCATGCAACATTGAAACTCAACAAGGCGAATCAGTCTTTAACCTTTTCTTCTGAAATTGAAACGCTTCGTTCCGGGAAAGAACTTAAAAACGGAAGTAAATTAATAGCCCTAAATCCATTTCTAGACAATGAAGGAGTTCTTCGCGTCGGAGGTCGAATCCAGGAGTCAGACCTATCGTATGATTCAAAACATCCAGTCATCATAGACAAGTCATCTAAAATTACACGACTCATCGTCGAACACATCCATACTCGTTATCAACATGCAGGTGTTTCACAATTGCTCGCCATCTTAAGGCAACAATTTTATATCGTCGGTTGCCGAAATCTACTTCGCGACGTCGTGTTTAAATGTATTCATTGTTTTCGGTACAAGAAGTCTGCTTCAATACAACTGATGGGTAACCTGCCATCTGACCGTGTTTTATATTCTCCACCCTTTAACAAGGTGGGAGTAGATTATGCTGGTCCGTTGATTCTACGTTTAGCCAGAGGACGGAATCCCAAATTCGTTAAAGGATATATTGCCTTATTTGTTTGTTTTACAACAAAGGCTATCCACTTGGAGCTGGTTAGTGACCTCTCCTCATCCGCATTTCTGGCAGCACTAGATCGTTTCGTCGCTCGTCGTGGTAAGCCCTCTGAAATCTTCAGCGACAACGGCACGAATTTTCATGGTGCCAAACGAAGCCTCAATGAAATGTTCCAGCTCCTTATAAGTGAACAACATAACAGCATAGTGACCGACCATCTATCAAAGAATCAGATTGAATGGAAATTTATTCCCCCTTCTGCACCTCACTTCGGAGGTTTGTGGGAGGCCGGGGTAAAATCCATAAAATTTCACCTAAGAAGAGTAACCAAGGAACAAAGGCTCACATTTGAAGAGATGTATACTCTGCTGACGCAAATTGAAGCGCTTCTTAACTCCCGACCTATGTGGCCAACATCTGACATGGATCCAATTGCCCTTAGTCCGGCTCATTTCTTGATTGGTCGACCATACACTTCTATACCTCGCCCTAATATATGTTCTAAAAGACCTATTTCTAATTGGTCTCTTTTACAGACTCTAACCCAAGGCTTCTGGAAGCGATGGCATGCAGAATACTTGACTTCCTTGCAGCAGCGTCCAAAATGGCAAAAACCCAAAGTCAATATCGAAGTCAATGATGTCGTAATGCTAAAGGATCCAAATCTACCTCCCTCGAAGTGGATACTCGGTCGAGTCAAGACATCCATAAAAACCCAAACTGGGAAATATGTATGTACGCCCAATATCAAAGCTGGCTCTTTCACCCTTTACTGAAAGGTCCAGACCTGGTCGGGCTGAATGTTTAATACTTAAATCGTTTGTTAAATTGTTCTTAGTCATGTTTAAATTTAAATTATTAATTGTTAATATTCAACGTTAATTATTGTAAAAGTTAAGCAATACCAAACATCGTTGTATTTACCCTATGCTTTTATAAAATGTTATAATCTTATAATCCCTCAAAGTAATTTCATATTCTTCTTTCTTACGATGTCCTCTGTTAAATCAATGCTATCATTGCCTACCTATGTAAGATTTTTGTTAAACTCGCTCTCTTTTCTATTCGAACCAGCAAGCCGACAACACCTAATAAATAAGTATATAATCTAATCGTCACTTAATTACTAATTTTTTGCAGCATATTGGTACTGGCACATGTTTTGCATCGTGTCGTCTTCTGGTTGAATATTAGAATTTTGAATAATTGAATATTTCGATTAACTATTCGTCGTCGTTGTTTTAAAAATATTTATGAACAAATACTGACCACTTTTCTGAAAAAATCTGACTTGAAATCAATCCTTTTTACTAGAATATTTCCATGTTAATTAAAAGGTCTCACTGCATTAACGGCCCTGCCCAAACATCGAAGCTACTGCTCAATTCGACTGTTTACATATTTTGGATATGATTATTAAAATACTCCAAAACACGTATAACATCTCTGTCTGTTTCAGAGCCCATAATGGTTTATTGCACAAAGCCAGTGAACACATTATATAATGGGCTTCGTACTGATTTACTTTATGATTGCTGGACGATCTGGAGATGCCATTCCATCCCGAGAGGACATCAAATGCAAAGGGATTTTCGCTCATAAATCATAATCGAAACATCGGTTCCAGATTCCTATCAGAGTAAGCACACAGAAGTACGAGTATAATCCTTGACCCCAGCGGGAATGCCTTTGTAGCATTATTACATCATTAGGGTGATGACGATGTTGATGGCGACGACATCGTTGGACGACGAACGATGTGGTTGTGGTCGTAGCTCATATAGCTCGCTCGTCAATTTATTTTGGCCAAATATCTCAATCACATATAAGTCATTACTTGGTTTTTCTTTTATAAGTGAGTTTTGCATGGTCATTTAGTGTTGTGCTCCGATGGGAAACTTGTAATTTCACTGAAAAAAATTAAATTAAAAGGAAACTGGTTCAGGCGCATGCTTTGCTTTTCAACGGAAGTCCAAAGTTTATGGTTTAAATGTAGTTAAAGTAATATTTTGACTAGACACGAAGATTGATTATGTCCTGACACCATAAGCCCCAAAGGACAGGAAAGAAGATGGGGAAAGATAAATTGTTGGACAAAAGAAGGGTTTTGATTTTGCTTTGATAGAAAATTGAATGAAAACGGAACCACTACTTTATTGAACTTCCGAAACTCTTCTTTGGGTTCTTCTTGAAATGTTCTCTATTACAGACGAACTCCAACTCCTGTCCTGAGTGAGAAATAAATTGATTACTGTCACGGAAGTATATCGCAAAAGAATTAAAACTTTATCCCTTTTGGAAGAATATTTCTTGCACGGGAATCTCTTTCATCAGAAAACCTATACGCGAAATACGAGCACACAGTATTTATAGATAGATCACGTTTCACGTGAGAAGGAGTAGCACAAGCAGTCTTCAAGGAAACAAATACAATTTCCGGAAAGCTTCAATACTTGTAGAACTGCTTCTCAGTCTGCGAGACATATTTGCACTAAAGTTTAACAAGCAAAGGATTTCGATTTATTTGGATGAAAAGGGGGAAACTGATAGACAGTAATTAAATATAATACTTACAGATAAAATGTCACGACATTCGTTCTAGGTAAATGAGAATCAATGCATTTCCTGTGTGAGGAAGTTTTGTACAAGGAAGTTCAAACAAATTTGAAAGTGCTTCGGGAAATCATTTTGAGGAAGCAGACATGATAAAAGTTTTATATTAGGCGTCTCGTCCTTGCGCCCTGAAATTCTTTGGTTTTATAGAATTTCAGGGCGCAAGGTGTATTGAATTTTTGCACATATGTATGTGATGAATCTCGTCGGCATTAGACTATGAACTCTGATTGCCAAGTTATTTGTACCGGAAGAAATACTTCCAAAGGCTTGCTAAGGAGTTGATGCCAAAAACCAAGAAGCACATCTTAACTACACTACAGATTGTTTAAGTTAATGTCTGTTACCTCCAAACTTTAGAAATTAGTGTCGCCTGACCGTATGCTATTTAAAAGACCACCGGTTATACAACCTAAAACTATGCAATCAAAAGGTGAATGCGTCAAGATCATCTTGAGACATCGTCATCGTTCGACTTTCACTTGTTGTGGAAAAATATTAGTACAACTCAGATATTCTTGTTCTCAGTTCCCACCCAAATGCCACAGGGGTTGAAAATTTAAACATTAAAGTGTTGATGGCGCAACTAATGCCATATCATTAATCCGATGGTATATCTAGGACCACTTGTAATCCCAACAACGAGAAGCACTCATTTCCTTTCCACTAGAACGAGCACAGACAGTGCGAGATCCTTCTGCAACAGTCTCATTGACCACAAAAACATATGCCGCAGACACCATCCCATCATCATCACGTCTGAAGCCCACAGCCAACTACAACTGATGAGCGGAACTGAGTCAGGAAGCTGCAAATTTTAAACGACATTTCTTGTCACGTGTTTTTTCATACTTCCTTCCTTTATTTGTTGCCTCCGTAGTCCGTACCCAATCCATAGATCAAAATAAAGTGGATCAAAGTGAGAGATGTTACAAACGCCACGTGTCGCGAACGTGGCCTCAGATAGAATTTAGGGTTTTAAATTTAACATCAATTTTATTTTCGCACTCAAACGTCACCTGACATCCAGAAAAAAAAAAAACAAAAAACTAATGGCCTTCGATTTATCATCAGAAACGCAGCCTTCGATTGTCATCAAAGGCGAAAGTTTGAATGGACGACAAGCTCTGTGTCCATCCTCATATTTATCCGATATGTAAACTGGGCATGAGACAATTGCTTTTAATTTATTTTGCACAGGATGCTGCTGACTGTTGATATAATTACACGTTGAACAAGCCAGACAAAGTGAAATAATGTTCAAAATTGAAATTTATAGTGCTCCGATCCCACCCACGCCTCGTTGTGGTAGATTTTTGTATTAATTCCTTCAAGGCAATAAATGGATGTGTCAGAAGTTATTACCACAAGGAAGGGGAACGATGGCCTTTGATGCCTTGGTGTTTTTTTTTCACGCACTTTGGAATTCGCGTTCTCACCGCATCGAAGTCTGCAAGTGAAATGTCTTTGCTCTTCCCGAATTTCCTTTGACACAACATGGCAAAGGATTCAATCAACGAAGTGTCAGAATTCCTCTCATTCTCTTTTTTCATATCTGCCTTGTAATAATGATGACAGGATAATCAAAAATTTGTTTCCTTCGTCATGTCGTCGACATCGTCGTCGCCTTCGTAATTAAAACATCTCCACAGGTGATCTCTGATGTCTTACCGAAATGTCACTTCCAGGATATCCTACATCTTGATGTTGATACAAACCAATCCCAATTCCAGTCCCATGATATGGCTATATGTATGATCGTTTATTTTTTTAAATCAAAACTTCGCAGATTGTTTGTTTTTGGGTGTTCAAGGATACTCCAATGCCACTCAACAACCCCCAATCAGAAAAATATTTACACATCTCTATTAAGAGAACATTAAACACTTAATTCAGACAACAGGCGTTTTATCGAGCAAAAACTCGCAAAAATAATCCTCTTCAATTTCGTTCGCAATCTGTCAGTACCTGGGTCCTTTTTTTTAAGGCATGATAGGATTTAAAGTATGAGAAAGGCATACACACAGTCTCCCTTTTCACCGATATGACGACAACATGGAAGACGAACGATAAATCACAGAGACATGATAATAGCCGTCAAGCACGTGCCACCCTCGTCACAGTTCTCGGCTACATTCAGTCAGTTGCAATATTTTTCCTACCCACTTGTTATTTTGCTATAAAAGAACAAGTGCTGCAACCCCTTTTTTTCTTCGCTTATTTCAATTACGACATTTACCACCCCCTCCTTTACGGTTGCTGAAAAAAAGTGGAAGGTTTGTAATAAAATGTGATAACTCCTTCAAAACGAAGTCACAAAGGCTAATGCCACAATAACGCCAAGGATATTCCATTACACTTTTGGTCTTTTTGTATGAGAGTCAAAAAAGCGTGGGACATTTTAACGCCAAAAACAAGAAAGAAAGGAAAACTTTTCGGTCGACCCAAAAGCCAAAAGGCCAAACGATTCAAAGTGAAACACGCGAATTGTCAATTAAGACAAAATTAACTCCTCACAAACCAGGAGGGGACGCGGTCTCGAATGTGAAGCTTGAAATTTTGTTTTCAATTTGGAAATCTACTTTTCATTCTTTACGTAAAACTCTGCGTGTAAGAATTTGTATCATGTTTTATGAAGGAAAACATAACCAGATCATAAGAAAAAGCCTGAAACACTTTGACGGAACTCTTTTCATCAGTCCGCTCCTGAAAAGAAAAACAAAAAATCGAAATCAACAAACAACAGTCAAACAAAAATTAAAAACACCTTCTGGATAAAATCTGATTTGCTTAATAAATTGTTTCAGCGAAAAATTAACGAAATTTGAAAACTTTTCCAAAAAGTTAAATACATAATTTTGAATATTTTACTGCCTTGGCATCTCGGGATGGTAAGAGACGAACGACGGCGCTGCTAACACTTCGAGATGGCTTAGAAAATAATTGTGAAAAAACTCTTAATAATAACCGAAGGCGCGTTAGTATGCAGTCCTTGTCTGTCATAAAATTAACTGAACTTACGATGGAGATAAATTTTGGGAATCGTGCAATTATACCAATGGGCCCATACAATCTGTGCACTGAATAAGCTGTGTCCTGGATAAACAGTATCCTTCTTAGAAGAGGGTAGGAAAGAAGGTTGATTCTTAGGATTCTGCTCGTAATTACAATCTGGGAATTTTATTAATTATTATTGTTATTGCCGAAGCATTATTGTTTATGACGTCATCTGCTATTGATGGCAAACACTCAGCATAAAAAATATATATATTTGGTGTGGCCGTTTGACGGTGTTGGCATTGGAAGATAGCCAACCGAGAATACCCAAGAGAAACATGATAATACACATCTGAATTCAGATACTGTAAATGCGAACAATTGTACATTGGTCGTTTGGTGCCGTTTTATTAAGGAATAGAGAAGGAAAGGATTCGATTTAAATTTTAAATTGCACACACACATGATAAGGAATCTATTTTCTTTTCTTTCTCATTTTTTGCTGGCACATGTTTGGCATGGTTATCGATGCAGTGGGTATGGAGGATTTTTCTTTTATCGATATTCGACGAATGGCCATTTGCGTGAATGGTCTGCAATAGCGATAAGCGATTTTCAACAAAGCGATGTTGGTCGTTTGGAGTTTTAAAAAACGTCCTCAAAATTCATCACACGTGGTATTTGAATGGTAATGGTTTTGAGGATATGGCCATATAAATCTGCAAATGGATAAGGATTGATGTGCCAGATAGAGATGTGTATTTTTGTTTAATGTGTGCATCCGGGAATCTTATGGAAAGTCATTTAGAAGCTTTATTGAGTTATTCTTTGAAGGATTCTATACATTCTTCATATCTTACCGTCGTCGCCGCCGCGCCGAGCTCTACGAGCAAAAGAGGAGAGAAGAATGCCGGCTTCTCAGGAGAAAAAAGAGGGAGCCTGAGAAGCGTCAGATCGAGACAGCTGGAGCAGATGGTCTAGCCAGGGCCGTCTTTACCCTTTTGGGGGCCCTCGGCACTTTTCGAAAATGGGGCCCCTGTATGATTATATAAAAATGTTGTGTTGTGTAATAAAGGTAGGTATACAGAAAAAATCACATAAATTTGAATTGATATTTATTCTTTTAATTTTTCAAATATATAAATTTTTTTTAATTCATTAAAAAGATAAATAGTTATTGCAGCATTTAAAACATAAACATAAACAATGTAAAAATAAAAACAAAAAATAAATATTTCATATAAAAATTCAAAAATAAACAAAATTTAAATAACAGACAATTAAATAAGTTATTGAGAATGTAATTTAAAGAACAATATAGTGACACAGACTATATTTTTTCAGGTAAAAGAAAGGAATATTTATTGAAGGGGTCTTTTTCTTGTTTTGAGATTAGCAAAATCATTGATCACATCTTCAAAGTCGATGCCTCTGAGGATGTCGCTTTCGATTGACATCCGCGACAAACATGCCAATCTTTCTTGAATCATTGTAGTTCTGAGTTCGTTTTTGAATCTTTTTAACTTAGAGAAGGAACGTTCCCCACTGCAATTGGTCACCATCATACTTAAGAAAATTCTTAGTGCAATTTCAACATTTGGAAATTCATATTCAATTTTATTAGTTTTTAAAAAATTATAAAGCTCTAGAATGTTGTCAGTTTTTTCATTTTCGTGTCGACTTATTTTCAAGTAGTCTTTTAAATTCAGGCATTCAGCATGTAGTTCATCTCCGTTCACATTTTCGGTGTAAAATTTAGCAAAAGATTTGCAATTCTCTTTTAAGTCTTCTGAATTCAGATTTTTTAATCGAAAAAAAGTCAAAACGTTGGCCAATCTTCGTATACGAACCTAGTCGCTGTTTCAAATGAACGCTTAGTGTGTCGACAAAGGGAAGAAAGGTTTCAATTTTAATTCTTTCTTTCCCAGTCAGAATTACTGAGGGTCCCGAGCCGTAAAAAAAAGTCTGGCGCTCATCCTTTCAGAAAGGTCCTTATATTCGGAATCCGGTTTTTTTTTGTCTGGCTGATGAATCAAAATTATCAAAATTGTCCCTGAGCCCAATTATAAATTCATCTATTGCACTCAGCAAATTTATTGCAACATCCAGGGTAATATTTTGGTTTTGAAGTAAAGTACTTGTTTTATTAATTCTTTGCAATACAGAGTTCCAAAGTTCTGTAAGTATGGTAAATTCAAGCTTGTAATTTTTTTTGCAAAGACTAAAAGCTTCCTCTTTGGCCTCTCGTGCCTGTCCTAAATCGTTTGCGATAATCAAAGCTTCTTCAATTTCTTGATAAGCTTTAAATAAGGCGCTTAGTGCATCAGCTCGCGCCGACCATCTTGTTTGAGAAAGACAAATATAGAAACACCATTATCTTTATTTTTTTATACAGATACAGTGATATTCAAAATGTGTGTGTGTTTTTTTTCTGTCAGAAAGCAAACTGCATTGCCACTCAGTTAGTTATTCATATTTCTGTTTTAATTTGAATATAATTTCGCAGGGAATGTGATTTAAATTGTTCAGTAAAGGTTGTTGTTCAGCAAGGAAAGTACGAATTCTGATCATTCTTTATGCATCTAAAATTGTATCGAAATATTTTTTTTTCTTGATAATAGACCAATAGAGGTTAAGTGATGTTTCAGCAATTTGGGGGCCCCTGGTGCTTGCGGGGCCCTGGGCCTGAGCCCAGTGAGCCCAGTGGTATAAAGAGGGGTCTGGGTCTAGCTGCCGAGCTGTTCAAAACAGCAGGCGACGATCTGGATAGGAGTATACACCAAATCATCTGTAAGATAACTGTCGGAAAAATGCATGCCCGATGAATGGAACCTCAGCAATGTTTGCCCGATCCTGAAGACGGGAGATCCTCTAAACTACGCCAACTACAGAGGAATCAGCCTACTTAACATCGCTTGCAATATCCACTCTGCCGGGGTCATCTTTGGCCCCGTGTGCATGGATGGGGAATGGAGAAGAAAAATATACAACAGCATCTAGTTGTACATCAACGTGGACCAGCCAGAAGGGTCAAGGTCCAGAGACTCAGATGGCTTGGCCAATGCTCCGTCCCGGAAAGCCTTTGAAACTATTCTCGAGGGACGAAGAGGTTGAGGAAAACCGCAATCCAGGTGGCGCACACAACTGGAAGAGGACCTCAATCAACGTGGAGTGCAAAACTGGAGACAGCTAGCTAGGGACCGAGCTTGATGGCGCCCGGAGACTGTTGATTGAAGCCCATGTCCACAACGGACTGTAGCGCCACTTTAAGTAAGTAAGTAATTAATTATAAGTGAGTATATTGCGTAGAGAAAATGTTACTCTTCACGTTTTGTTAAAGTTTGATTATATTACTCATACAATTTTCCTACCGTGCTCGATTCTAAAGCAGTATGAACTCCTAAAAAAAAAACACTAAGCCAGTAACATCATGCCAGTATTCCTATTTATCACTTCTGAAACCTGTGGACATACAGAAATGAATTGCGAGTACAACGTCATCAGCTAGTATTATATAAATTTACTGCATTCAGAAATCACATATTAAATAAAAACCCTTGGTTTTCCTGATGTGCTTCAGATACCCGCTTGTGGTTCAGTTTCGGGACACCCTGTTTATGCATCGTTAAAAAGATAAAGTATATTTATATGCAGTAATGTACAGAATCTAGTTTCTTTATGAAACGCCGAGGAGTCAAAGTATAATGTTCGACATTTTTATGCTAATGTCCATCCACCTTAGATAAACAATTTTCCTGAAATGTAAATGAATACATTTTATTTTAGATAATCCCTGTATGAACTTATTTATTCAGATGCTTTTTATTAATTATAATTACATTATGAAGAAGTACCACATCAATTCTACGCATCCATCCATCCCTCTTCTAGCACAAACGTATATCAATTTCTTCGTGTTTCTTCTTCTGGATCATTCGAGACCATAATGACACCGAAACCAATCACAAAGTGATTATTTTCCAATCTTCCTAGACACCTCATAACTTATTCATTGGATTTAATTCTCTGTAATACCTACGCAAAAAGGATAATAGCCACCCAAGTTCAGCTTCATTGTCAATAAAACTCCCATCGAAGATCATAAATATTTCAATTGATCGACAGCTGTCAAGTCATCATAAAATTTGAATATCTTGTAATAATTTTTATTCCTTTCTTCTTTGTTTGTCTCTGCATACAACTTCCGTAGTAGCATCGGCAACAGGAACTCTACAACTTTAAATTCAGTATTTGACAGCACACGGCGCGATTTGGCGGCGACACAATTTTAATGTCGTCCTTTCAAAATACAAATTTCAAAGTTCACCCCCTTGGTAACCGTTTTCAAAATGCTATTGTATTATTTAAGTGAATGATGAAAAAAATAAATAAAACACAAATAATATGAGTACTGGCTAAGTTCATCGCTCGAACTCGAAAGCGAAACCCGCCAAATACGTATCAAACAATTATGTCGAGTTCTGTTCAAATTCAGATTTAGAAAAAAACACATTTAAATGGTTTTCCACTCGCCAAGCAAATTCAATCTCCGACCGCGACCTCCTCCTATAAACCAGAAATAAATACAAAAAAAACTGAAAAGAAACCTTTGAATTGGGATAGCTTGACGTTTTTTTCTTCCACCACGGGTTTGTTTAAAAGCACAGCAAATTGTTTTATCCTATGAGGTTTTGTTTCTGGTTGTTTTGCAATTATTGATAGCAAAAAAACAAGCAAGAGGGGGATGAATTAAACGGCAACCCTGTGCGCTCTTGTTCACTCACAATCGCAATCATCACCAACATCCTCACTAGACGCGGCAACGGATCTGTGCCGGATATTTGATGTCTTTTCAATCGCTCACATGAAGGAAAGTTGGTAGAAATGTACGTTTCCGATGCACAATACGCGGAGCGGAGTCGAATTTTTATTCATAATTTTTGCTGAGGTGAGGAGAGCCATTCAGAATACACCCTTTAACCTCTGAGCATATTCGAGCATTCGTCCTGTTTAACTTACTGCCAGTGCCACTACGACTGCGGCGACGACAATGATTGCACCATCAGAACTCGCTATCGGCTTTAGCAGCATCATTATGGTGTCGTTTTAGCAATTCCATTGTTGGCCCTTAGGTAGCTCTATATGGAGCTGTTCCAGTGAAATTTTTCAGGGCTGCCAGGCATCGAAAATTATCTCATAGTTATTTCATTAGCCTTCTAAGGTCCCGCCGTAAATTTTGAAAGTTGATCTATTATCTCTATTGCCTTAAGTAACCTCCTTAGCCCTGACAATCTTAGTTCCACCCGTTTGGATGATGAGGTCAAACGTTTGAAGTGCCAAAGCATTTTGTTTATCTGGAAACCCTACCCACTTTCGAGGTCGACAAGATGAAGATACGTCCTCTTCGTATGATGCTTTTTACGGTTGTGCGACTGTTTTTTCGCAGATTATTCGCATCGAGTATGTGGTGTGTACCTTTAACCCCGATTACGATTTCTATACTAAAAACGACAAGAAGTGGGAAAGAGAGAAAACTATAGGGTCGCTTAAAGTGTTAAACAATACGAAAACATTTGCTGGTACTTACACTTAAGCCATTGCGCCAGATTATGGGACGCATAACATCTTTTTGCAACTTTTGACAAGCTAGCACAGGAAAGTCTCTTTTATGTTCATGGCTGAAGAGCTTAAGTGTCCACTCGAGTTTCAAATGCAGATATTATTATCACTCCAATTAAAATGAATTTTTTCATATGATCCAGATACATTTCCGTTTCTTTTTCCTCGAGACTCGAGAGTGATATGATAGGTGTTCTTGAAAGTCTCGATGTCTGCACGAAACTAACTATGAAACCGTCTTTTTCGAGGAGGAAAGGGGTTGAGCGTTTTCTTATTATTTAGTCATAATCAAGAGACAAGTTAATATCCTTGTGTCACAACGTGTCATCTGCAAGAATGTTTCAATTTCCACCCCACTCGGCGGGAATAAACTGTCGAAAGGATTTATGCTGGCTGACACCACGGCTTATTCCCAATAAGAGTTTCGCAGGAGCAAAACATGTTTCTTATAACGTGCTGTCGACTTGCCGTCTAACATCTGTCGGAAGTCGTTGACAACAAATGAGAATGTACCTAGTATCTCGGGAAGAAAATTACATTTTGATGGGCTGCAAATTGTCATCTGATAAATACACCACCGCGCCTTGCCATCGTCTTCTGCTTCTCAGCTAGCTTCAGCGTGTCGCGGTAATGTTTTTCTTATGCTCCTGCCCAACCTTACAAAGGTATCTATGTTCGTCTTGGCAAAGAAACATTTCCAAGCAGGCGTTAACGGGCGGAACAACGGGTCTGTTGCAGCAATACTGCTGGTGATGGTGATGGTGAAAGGTGAAGATGTTATCAAACGGTAATAAGGGTGCTGGAGGACATTCAATTGTCAGAGACACAAGCAGACAATAAGGCACACTAATAAATATGCTTCTTGTGCCTTTGAATTGATTTAAGGGCTTCAACAAGAAGGCGTGAAGCTATAATTTAGCGAGTTTTTCTTGTTTTTTTCCCTCGATGTATCTTCTTTCAAGTGAAAATGTGTGCATAATGTGGCACGAGTTGGCATTCCAAAAAGGTGTGATTTTGAGTTTTGTTCTTTGCGGTATAACGGTCGTCGTCGCGTCGGCGTCGTGGCGCTCTTTTAGTAAAAATGTGACGGTTGAAGCTTGTAAAAGTTGAGTGTGAGACTGATGGAAATGGGATGTGTGCATGATATCTTTTTGAAGACGAGTGGGCTGGTGTGGATATTTTTTTAAGGAGAAATAATGACATCGAAAAGGACATGCTTGATTCCTTTTTTTAAGTACAAAAAGGGAAAAATTATCATTTATTTCAAAAACCTACCTAATTTTGTTAACGGAGTTAACTCGAGTTGGTTTTTAAGAAAGCCGAGTTGTAAAACGGAAGAAATGAGGTTTTTAATCCGTCATAATCTTTGCCATCCGCTGATGAAATTTGTCAGTAAATGGCTCAATAGAGCGATAGGGAACGAATTTAGGTCGCCAGAGGAATATTTTGTTATAAATGTTACCAAATGGTCCCAAAAACCGTTCAAGAGAAGCTAAATGCTTTACAAAAAGTAAAATCAAAAACACTTAAAGTCGAGTTCGTAAACCGAGTTACCTTACTCCAGTTGAAAAAAGAGTTAACTCGTGAAAGGAAAACATATTCAGACCTACTTATTTAGCAAGAACCAGACTTTTTTGTTATAATTTCTTTTAAATCATTCTTTTTGGTTACTTAGTCACATTCAAATTGTGTTGACATAAATTTTATTCGAAATCCCATTTTGTAAAGTATACGTTTGTCTTTGTAGAGTATGAAAAGAGTGCCCATAGTGAACCTTTAAATTCATGTCAAACAACCTTAATTAGATTGCATATTGTCGAACAATGCTTTAAGCAAACAACTACACCATTCAACGATTGTTTTACTCCTGATGCCGGATGTATCTATGTTTATAAATGTACATAATTCAGCCCGAGGAGGTGTTGTTCTACCAGTCAGCATTCAAAACCAAAACAGAACATTCATAAGCATATAAACATTATTATTGTTCTATGGCTATAATGTGCAATTGAAAAGCCAACCCTGTTTCAATATGTTAATTATTAAAATAAATGCAGTGTTTAAAAATTAATGCAATTACATGCCAGGACGAATTTGTAAAAACGCAAAATCGTCTTCAGGCGATAAGCCGCTCAACCACCTACCGTTTTTCTTTTAAACGCATCGCAAACGCCGCGCCGGAAAAAACATACATCCAAGGCCCTCTGTAATTCCGAACAACAATAAAGGCACAAGTCGTATTTCCCGTATAGTTGGAACGTTTGACGGTTTGTATATGAATTTGAATTTGGTACAATCATAACACCGACCGACGGACGTGACGATTTGGTTTGCTAAACGAAATTTCCCTTTCAAGTGCGGTTTTCCACATTTCCTGGCGAAATTCCTTCCTTAAGAACTGACGACGGACGGGGCGATTACTTGCACTGGGTCAGTACTGCAAATCTAAGACTTAATTCATTCGCAATGGGCCCCTTCAATTCAATGAAAATGTTTGCTCATTGCTCAGTTAACACTGGTGGCAGCGCATCGAAGACGGCGCGGCGGCGGTAGAGGGTGACGGAGTCCTATTTCCCATATCCAATAAACGAGGAAGAGTTATAATTTATAGCCCCCGGCAGTCGGGGGTTGTTTGGCTTCTTGTAATAATTGTTTAATTACAGACTCACATACACACCCAACGTTCGTCGTCGTGGTACACACTGAACAAGCCACAATGCCACCTTGAAAAACAATGCCGACGGCATTCTCATGATTTATCCTTTATCCAACGCCAACGCCAACCCTGAAACACCGACGGGATATTGTTTCCCAGGATATCCACAGCCATAGTGGTGGAATGGTGAGGCGCTTCCTTCCTGGCAACATATTTACAGACAATTATTTGTCTTAATGAAATTTCGACTAATTTATGTGATAGTCAAGACAATTGTCATTGCGACGTTTGTGTAATTAACAAGTTTTTTCACTTTGTCACAAAAGGATAATGCAAAGGAATCGGAACTACCTTCTCTCGAAGACTTTCATAAGCAATCTAGAGAGGATGTTGCGAATCCTTACAAAAAGCTCGACTCCCCAGCAGCACAGTGCCCGCAAGCAGCGAGGTAAACAAGTCAGCTTTTGTGTCTGACTAATTGAGATTTCCCTCAACAATATCATTGGATGATGTCCTCAAAATAACTCTGTACGTATAGGACTTTGTTTATTCACTGATGACGTCGTCGTCGTCTTGCCATTGTCGTCGTTCGTCGTCATAGTCGTTCGGTTTTCCTTTTCTTTGAGTTTTCTCATTTGAATTTTCTCTAGAAGAATCAAAACTGCTACCGTGTCGTGGGGCGAACGTGAGTTCTTTTGTTCGTCAGACAGCTAATATCGTCGTTTTCAGATATTTTCTGTTTAAATCTTGTAACTTTTTCTTGAACAACAAAAATAGGAAAATAGATGTCCAGCACGTGTCGTTCTTTTTCATTGAATCGAGATTGAGTCCCATCACCTTTTTGATCTTCAATCTAAATTTTAACACCCCATAGTCATCGTCCCAACGTCAAATGAAAAGTTTGTAATGGTTTCGGATTGTTTTGGAAGATTGGGTTTTGGTTATTATTTGTTTGGTCGAAAATGAACTTAAAATTGTGAATGTTGTTGACAGGTGGTGAGGTTTTTTTGTTGAATTAAATTGACGAATGATGACCGCAAAAAAATAATAATTGAACTTCTTTTTATTCCACAAGGAAATGTGAAGTTAAACTTTGAAGACCAGGGTGACCAGTTGTTGTTCAATGGAATAGTTTTTTTTTTGTTCTTGATGATTGAGACTTTATTGACCGAACATTTGATTCATTCATGTCGCTGAAGAATTCAAGGCAAAAGTTCCAAACCACGAAACAACTATAACAGACTAAATTATAAGATCTGGTCACACTGTTTGTATAACAAAACATTTAAAGCAAACAAATTCACTTTTGAATCTTATTCCTTTTATTTTTAGATCCAGATCCCAGCTATAGCGGATGTTGGTTGAGGAATCATTTCGCATAAGGCTAGTTTCTCGTCCACGCGGCAGCATTTGGGGCAGACAATGTCCGTTCATAATGCAGAAACATCCTGTTCATCACTTCTTTTATATAATCATCCATCATCATCATCGCCTGGTTGTTTGAATTACACATGAACTATCTACGTAAGGTCCGTGCTTCGGTCGTCCCAAACGAGTGATATCCACTGCCAGATCCGGTGTTTTGTTTGCCACCGTTTGTACATTATGGACTACATCTGGAAGTAGAAGTAAAAAATGTGAAAGGGTTTTTTAATCGTGAAAACAAAATGTTTGCAAAATAAAAAAGGATGAAGAAGAGACTTAACCTTTACATTCATCTTCAGAAGATAAAAAGTCTCGAAGACATCGCAAAACAGTATGTAAAATGGAAATAAAATCCTGGGGCGATCACTTGTATTTGCTGTGGACATTCTCATCTTCTTTTCTTTGTTGGGACTTGAGATTTGTATCAGCTGATCGCCTTTGTGTCACCATGAAATTCCCACATTTATTAATGAAGGTAATCACTCCTCAGGAGTCTTATCTCTTCTGTATTCAGATTTTTCAGGTCTTGTTTTTATATCGTGAGAGTCCAGGTTCCAGGACAAGTTTAGGTTTTGACAGAAAAAGCAAACGGAATACCACAAGGACTATATGAATGGATTGCTGGTTAAAATAATTACAGAAACATAAACTATACTCTCCATTTAGCTTTGGTAAATGTTTTCAAATTGCTAGCCAACGTGAACTCAATAAACTTTACATGCATAAATGCAATTTCTGTCGAAAGCACGCATTTCCGTCCAGACTTTTGCCAGCTCGGCTCCACACTAAACTATTTAATTATAACATTGACTTCCTGAACGTGTCGAATAGATAGCTGACTGTCCACGTCCAGGAAGTCGTCCCAAGGTTTTTCCAGAGCCCATAAACTTTTTTATTATTTTTCAAACTCAATTCAGGTGTCCGCTGCAACGTCAAGTGTCAATTGTCCACCACGACAATGAAACCAATAGCTACTTGGCTTAGAGGATTTTCAAAAGGACACATTCCTGATGTTGAAAATTTACATAAGTTGTCTGCTAACGTGATTGTCCTGAATTCATCGGGCCATGGGACACCATCACGGTTGGTTAAATTTATGAGGATTGGCGCCTTTAGGGTGGGTGGTGAGAGTAAGAAAAAAGGACAACTCATTCGGTCATTAGACTCCTTGCATATAAATTGCTCGTTACTCGTCATTCGTTTCAGATATCTTCCATCGTGATTTTTATTCGTTTTTTGCTACTTTTACCGGTAGGTGTATCAGTGGCGTAGATAGGGGGGGGATCAGGGGGATATATCCCCCCCCATTGGGATTCATAATTGTTCAACATAACCAGTAATGCCAAATAATTTAAAGAAAGAAAAGCACTCTGAAATTAAGTACCGATTTCCTACGTGAATCAAGTCTCATTAGTACTCACAGGATTCTTAGAGGCATTGTAAATTGTACATTCTATACACAAACACAAAGTCAACTTCATCTGAAAGAAATTATTACTTCGGCAAATCACCTAATATTTTGAATTTTTTTTTTATATCGATTTTTAAAAAGTATTTTTTAACGTCTCTCACCAATTTATAATAGATAAACATGTAAGAAAAGGAGCTTAAATCCATCTTTCCACATAAGCCCACACCGACACAAAAATTGAAAGTTATTTAGATTTCTTCTCACCGTGTGTCACATTGTTAATTTGGTGTAAGAAACCGCCCCAAACACGCAACACACTCATCACCACGCGGTGAAGTTAACGCGAATCCTAACGGTAACGATAACTCGCACTAATTCATTTTAACCAGAAAGCAAAATACGCTATTACCCATTACATAAAGCATGCCTTACACAAGCGGCAGATTGACAATCATTCGCCTTAATTTTGCGATTTATTTGTGCAAGTTATTTAGAGTAATTTTTTTTATTAAATTTTTTATACAGTCAACTCCGCTTACTGAACTCCGTTTAACTGAAAACTTCGGTTATCTGAAACAATAAATTTATGACCGACTCGATTTGAGGTTTACAGAAGTGAAGAAAAACGATTTTCAACTTCTCCCTTAACGCTCAAGTTTTTCTCAACTCTAGAATTGGCTAATTTGAGGGTTTCCTACAAGTTCATCAAAAGTGAAGAAAATGGCTCTAAGTTACTTTGTTTCTTTTTATTTATTTTTGTTTTTAAAATATGGCATTATTTAATTTTGACAAAACTCCGCTTATTTGAAACAAGTTTCAGTTATCCGAAGTTCGGTTAACTGAAAACTCCGCTTAAACTGAAACAAATTGTCTGCAAAAATGGTGTTTCAGTTAAGCGGAGTCAACTGTATATAAAAGTTTTCGGAAATTTCCTAAAATTAATTTGGGTATGCAGTATTCAAAAATATGTAAATTTACATTTTATTAGTGAATTTCGAGATATATAATTTTGAAAAAAAGTTTAAAAAGGTTTTTAAAAAATACGAAAAAAAATTAAAATTTGTTTGAAAACAAAATATTATTTGGGCAATTTATACGTATACTTTCAGAAGAAAAGCACGCTGATCAGGCTTTTGTTTTTCAAAAAAATCTTATAAACAAAAAAAAACGATTCTATGAGAGGTATCTACCGTTTTGGAGGAAGTTTAAACAAAAATTCGTTTTTGAGAAAATTGAAACTTTTGGTTTTTGGGCAAACAAAAAATTTATGGTGGCTTCCCTAAATTTTGGTCCTAAAAAAAAAAAAATAAAAAAGACCAACGCGAATTCGCTGGAGAGTGCAGGTGCGTTTACAAAAAGACAGACAAACATCAAAAACTTTTCATATATTCTATACTAGCAGTTGCCCGCGACTTCGTCCGTCTCTCCCTCGTGCTCCAAACAGAGATGCGCCTTGACTCGTGCATCATGCTCGTGAATTTGGTTACGAAGTTATTTTAAAATTATATATTAGTCGACTCTTCCTAAGCCAAAATTCTTCTTAACTCGAAGCCTTCAAATATGTATTATTTTCCCCGTTTTAGTAAGACTCTTCACTGAAGCTTTTCTCTTATTATTCGCAGCGCAACTTTGTATAGCTTAAAGCCTTCCTCGATAAATGGACAATTCTCCACAAAAAAAAAGAGTTTTTCAATTTGATTTAGCAGTTCTTGAGATCAGCGCGTTAAAGCAAACAAAAAATTAACACTTTCTTGCCGTTTTTCCACATTTTCCACTGATTCTTCGCTATTATTGGTCGTAGCTTAATGTTATGTAGCCTAAAACTTTCATCGATTAATAGACTATCCAACTCAATTACAATTCGAACCAGTAGTTTCTGAGATAAGCGCGTTGAAGCAAACAAACAAGCTCTTCAGCTCTATATATTAGTATAGATGTCGGAAGTAAAAATGAGCGAACTAGATCCATCCCCCGCCATAGCGAAAAGCTATCTACGCCACTGAGGTGTATGGCAAGGAAAAAAAAGAACGCCCACCAACTATACCTATTATCCTTGAGAATGGAATGAACGATTTATTTCAGCTGATATGGCGGCTCATTTCCATATTTATGAATAATGAACAATTTCTCTAATCCCTTTTTTGTGGTTCTCTTGCTGGAATGACAGAGACACGATAGAAGCATTCTCCTCTATCCCCACTTCCATCTTTTCGCTATCGGGAGCAAAAGTCGTTGTCGTCGTTTGTGGAATCGTTGCCGTTGTCCGTCAAACTGGCCCCAATGGTAATACATATTATGGCCGAGCGGTTCGTGTCGTTCAGGTGATGGGTTGCGTGATACTTGACCACCGTTTGTTCATCGTAGATGTCCTCGTATTTTTACAAAGAGTACACCATCCTCCATACTCGGCTGTAGGAGCGGTTCCTCTGCGATTGGAGGACATTAAAGGACACAACTACTCAAGTCCGCAAGTAAAGAAAACCCGTGTGGGCTCGAATTGTACATTTATACATTCGACCGAAAAGGAAAGAGTCCTTGTCTTGTTGCATGTTTTTTGCTATGTGAAAAACCGTCACGAACGGAAGCTCTGATAAGGCTTAAGTGTTTTTGTTGTCATAGCAGATATTTATTGCCGCTGCCATAGGGCTAATAACTGCCTTCATCATCGAGTCATTACGCTGATTTCATATTTTTGTTCATTGTATTGAGGTTAGGCTCGAGCAAATTTGAACTCGAGATTATGACATAACGTGCATGAATATGAGAACGAAGGCTACCCGCTGGATGTGAGTATCACACGCACCCATCATGACAGTATTTTACTACATTCCTGATTCTTGAATTTTTAATGGTGACTCAATTGACTAATTTACTATCATCTTTCCCAAATTTTACTGCCGGCCACTTCCATGACACTTTAGACAAATGCGACGAATGCGCATCCTTGAAACAATTTCACGCTACATCAAGTGGTTTCTCTGTGAAATCCGATACTTGTCTCTCCTTGACGGATCTTAATTACGATCGGTCGGGGCGAGTGCCGAGCTCTATGATGTCCACTTTTTAACGAGTTCTCTTTCTCCGTGGAGAATTAGAAATTTCGATTAATTTTTATTGATTTTTTTTTGAATTTACGATCTGGAAAGATATCATACAATTTTCGAGGGATGGGAAGAATTTGAATATTTGTTTACAAATTTTTAAGAAGCAAAAGCCGTTTAACTGCTAGAAGACATCATTCAATGACAGTTCCACAAAAAAAAGGCAAATTAACTCAAGTGCCACTCGCATCATAATTTTATGGAGATTGTTTATGAAAGAGCCACCCTCGCTGGCTCGGTCTCTGTTTCGGCTCGATGTCCTCACAGCGATTAAACCCGATTGAAGATTGAAATTGAACTAAACAACCCTAAGTGCAGTGAAATAACAAAACAAGCATATTACATTATTGTTACATCAAGGATAAAATTCCCAAATTGGGGGTGAAAAATGGTAATGATATCCATATTGAGCTGATTTACAAAAATGATTACCTCAAACAGAGAAGGAGAGGAAGGGACATCGACAGCACAAAAGATGTCAATAAATCATAAACGAACCATCAATTCCAGGAGTGCGTACTTGACCCCTGCCTTCGGGGCAATCGCTGGACCAATTTTGTCGTTGCTCGTTGCCTTTTGGCCGACCTTGATATTGGCTATTATCATGCCCCTGGGGTCTTTTATTATTAGAGCCGATTGATATTGGTCGAGATATGTTCATTATGCGAAATTTGATAGTGATGCTATTATACAAAAACATGCCAAGGAAACAAGCCAAATGTTGCAAATTCTTTTACTTTAGTGGTAGAAGAAGAGAAGTTGAACATGTAGGCTCAACAGAGGGGCACCAAACTTTCCGGGCGCGATTCATATATCCCCTTCTCTCAGTCCTTTGTTGTTGAGTTGAGAAAGACGTGCGGTTTTGCAAAGGTCTTGTTCATACCTATCCAGCGAATAGAAGTTTCCAAGTGACTTGGTTGATAAGGATATTACGACGTTGCACGATTATTCCAGTAGAGAAGTTCACTTTCACGAAGGGTTGAATAAATTCTTTCTTTATATTCTCTTCTTTTGCCTGATGGCTTGCAAGTTCGTCTCTGCGATTTATATGGTAAGAGGAAACAAGGAGAACGCTTAAAAGGACACAGTAGAAAAAAAAATGAGAAATTATCTGGAAGTGGAGGTGTACCTCATCATGCTTTGCGTTTAACTCAAGCTTTATCCAATTTGGGGTTTAAATGTGTAGCATTTATTTAACAATGAAGCTTGTTGCAAAGTTAGTTATACCCTTTGCTTTTGCTCCCGTACGTCGCGTCGTCGATGCTCTCCAAGGTTCTCCTTTTGCATCCGTTTTCTTCCATGTCACTGACGCTGCCGTGAGCTAACGTTTTGTGTACGCAACAGCATTTTCTTCTGCATCGTGCGTGAGTGGGTAGAAATTAAATTAAAAAAATATGTTTTTACTAGGAAATATAAAGGCAACCATAAAAAGCACATTGTGATGGAAAGAGCTGTGTGGTAAGGGTCTAAGAGATTTTAAAGACAAGTTGATCGTGTGTAGTATTAATGGAATTGGAATGATGTTTGAAGAATCCCATAGGTATAAGTATAACTGCCTTAGACTTTCCTAACTCGAACAAATATTCCTATCCCGAAAACCGACTATATTTTGTTCCAATACTAATAATATAATTCGCCCAAACCTTCAACGCATATTATTTCTTGACGCTATCAATCGCATAATTTTCAAATCCATCTCTTGCTTGCTTAAACAAAATTTTAACTCAGAGCTCAATAAATGTAACTTGATATCTCTGTTGTTGGAATTTCAAGAAGCGCACGCAAAATGCAAAAATATTAACGCAAACAATGCTGACAGCAAAATGAATTAAAGAAGATCTAAGCGGTGTCGAATTTGTATACTTTTCGAACGTGACTTTCTCTCTTAATCGCGATGAGCAGGAAACACCCTTGTTATTTGTCTGACAGACATTCTTCGATTTCGATTATTTGTTCGTTTAAGAGGAGTATGGGCTAAATTGCTCCAGTTGCATTTTCAGTAGTTTATGTTTAGAACAAATGAAAGTTTTGTTTGTTTGATGGAATGTCTGAATGCAATTGATGAACATTTTTTACATAGATTCAGTTTGAGAAAATATACAAAAATATATGACAAACATTTGGTTCAATTGTCCCATATTTTTTGGGTATACCATTTTCCCCCTTCTTCATAGATATGCAAAGGAACGAGTGGCCAAAATTAATCGAATGCGAAATTGATCTCTATATTGCATATTGGAATTCGAATTATATGTTTTCCTTTGTGCTGAACACATGGGCCGGCCGTGCGTCGCGTCGTGTCCTCTAGGAAAACCAGAGCAAGTTGCTAGGAAGCCCCTCATTTAAATTTCTAGTGCAAGGTATTTACTGCATAAACTTATAAACATAAATTCGCCCTAGGTTTTCTTTACCGGGAGATGATTTTTAAGCTAGTATAATTTCTCGTGATTTGCTTACTCAAAAGTTTGAAAATGTCAATATTTGCAAAATGTAGTGTAGTAGTAATAGTAGTAGTAGTAGAATAAGTAGTGCTCAAAGGCATAGAAGAAGAAATTCACAAATAAAACGGTTAATAAAAAAATTTCCCACACTTGGGTTACTCGACCCCTTCAGTTCCCTACTCAAAAGATAAATGTGCCAACAAATTTATATCAAGATCAAAATATTTTATACTAATTCATCCTGCAATGATTTTGCCCTCTAATTCAACGCAACGTCTACCCCCACAGACACTGTAATTAAATTAATAGTCAATGGTTAGTAAAAAGAAATTTTTGACATATTATTGTTAACTCTATTGTAATATGAATGTTTTTCGAAAAAAAAAAACAAAAACTACCCACTGAAGAGCAAGCACTGGATAACGACAGAATTGGAGAGGGCGTGTTGGCAAAGGTGAACGGAAACTGAATACCAAACCAACGGAACAAAAATCCTTTTGTTTTCGCGTTTACAGTCTCAAACTATCCCTCTTTCAAAAATTGAATCAGGGTTGTGTGTGCGCGGGATTTTCGTATAACCTCCTGTCTTCAAAGTTCAGAGCAAATTTCAGGAATATTATGCGCTCTGCCTCTGACTGAGTTCCTACATGCATCTGCTTAGGCAAAAGTCGGTAATTGCTCAACCATCCTCACTGTACATTCACACTCGTTTATATGTTTCACATATAACGAAAACGAATTATGTATTTAAACATCCTTGTATCCTCGGCGTTTTGTTAAAACTACCCACTACCACACAGCAAAGGATACGTCCGCAGGACGAGCAAAAACAAACAGAGCACAAGAAAACGGTCTTCGTTTTCCCACTATAGCTAGGGCATGTAAAATGCCGAAAATAAACTAAGCCAACCTCTAAATCGTCCGGAAACTTGGAAAATTGTTTAACGACTTTATCATTGATTTAAGGAAGATCAGGGCGTCCGTCATCGAGCATCGTCGTCGTCGTTAGCATCGCGTGTACGGATGGAGAGGAAAACTCTCAAAATCACTGGTCTCGTAAATCATAATTTTCCACGTCGTTTGATGCGCTCATGGAAGAGTCATAGTGCAAGCAGTGAAGCAGAACAATTCCCAAAACCGCTGTGCTACAGGCAAATCCAAATCCGATTCCAAAAGACGATGGCGCGGCGTGATGGCGATTATAGCAAAAGAAGGATTCGCTCTACATGGATGGGGCGGGTGTAGCATCTGTTTTCCGGGATTTCCTAATTTCAAGGATATTAGGAATTGGAGTTGGTTGGTTGGAATGGCGCTCTCGTAATTTTTTTCTTTTTTCCCTGTGGTGGGAATCCAGATTTTGAACACCACTGTCAATTTGAAAATGAATTATATACGCAATGGAATTGCCATTCAAGGTAGCAATTATTTCAGGAATAAAAAAAGAAACAAGGACACAAGAGAAAATGTTGCCATAATTCTCGATTAACGGCGCGGTAGCGATATGGCGATACGGAAACACAGTCCCACAATCCAGAATTCAGCTCCAGCATCGGGCAATAATGTCAAACATTTAGCCCATAAACAAAACCATAAACATGTCTCTTTATCCCATGGTTTTGCCCAAAATGAGAAACAATAAAACATCCTCGTGGCACATTGGCGAACACAACAGGACTCCTCCACCCCCCTCCCCACCAGGAGAAAAAAATGCCGTTAACAAATCCGCCATATTGTGCAAAAGTTGTTATTTTTGATTTATGTGCAGGAGAGACGAGAACTTTTACTTTGGTTTTGGCCTTTGCCGTGCTTATAATATCATCCCCGCGAAAATCTTGGACCTGGAGTTGAAATAAAATCCGAATCGGTTAGCCGATTCGCCGAATTAATGTCAAAACGACATTTCTTTCTACATGGAATGGGTTTGGGGTTTTGTGGGCCCTAAAATAATTTGGGGACAACCTGTCAGGAACATAAATTAATAATAATCTTTCTGCTCGCGCACCACCACCGTCTTGAAAATTTTATCAGAGGTCTTCAGATCTATCATTCAGGCGCTCTTTTCCAATCTTGACCTAAAACACCCAGGAGCTCGTAATTAGCCAATCTAAATTCAAGTAAAGCCTCGCGTCTAATGTTTGTTGTCGTTATTGCCGTGTAGGCCGCCTCATCTCTTTTCCATATCGATCTTCGGACGACATGCAATTATGAAAGAAAAATGGACGGGGAGTCCACCTGACCAACTGTTATTAATCCTCATTTTCTGTCATAAAGATTGTTATCCTTGCTGTCCAGGGTCTTGACGAAACCTCGAAGAATCATTCAAATTACCAACCACTTGAAAGTCTTTCGTAGAGAGAGGTAATGAGGTGAAATCAAAGTCGCGTGTTCCATGTGAGTTTCGTGGATGCGGAGTGTGTGAGCGCGCACTCAATTTTGAATTTCATTATAGCAGCAGAAAAAGTCGTGGCCATGTAACATGAAATGGCGGATAGACGAAGGACTTAGGACGGAGAAATTTTATCAGTTCTCTCATAAGTCAAAAATCCTGAATGTGTGGGGATAGGGAATTGTGTCACGACAGGAAACTAGATAAGACCATAATTTCGGAAGTTGAAGAGACCCTCCGTGTACGGCAGCTCACTGGCCACTCTATACCAACGTTGGGGAGGTGTCCTACGGATATTTTTAAGACGACGACGCTGACTATGACGACCAAATGACCTCATGCTGTTGATACACTACGAAGCGACATGAATGGTAATCATATCTGAGACATAGCGAAGGGTTTCGGCGTTTGCTCCAATGCGGGACACGTGTCCAATAACTTTTTGACCTTAATTACTTTGAGTATGGTCGAAATGAGTCTTAGACGATTTTCTTACCAACGAGCAATGACATTAGGCAAATGATAATTTTATGAATATTTTATTTTGTCAACTAATTCATTATGAACGCCATAATTTTTAAATCATGGCGAAAGGGATTTTTATAAGACACGACATTGTAGTTTAACACTGTAGGTACGTAGCGAGGATCGATTGAGGTTAAATTTATTTGTCTTGACGTTCGTAGGCAGGTTCTTGTTTCCTTTTTGGAAAGGGAGGAACGTCAAAATTTTATTTTAAGCTCGTGAAAATTTTGTAAGACAATTTTATCAAAAACCAACATTTTATGATTTCTCAAAAATGAATTTCAGCGCTTCAAGTCGAAAGCCTGTAAACTAAAGTGCGGGTAATAAATCCTGGACAATTTTAACTGAGGGGCTTGCTTCTTTTTGGGAAAAAAAGAAACAGAAGGTACTTTTTTTCTGCACCCGTAGCACAAACAATCTGGAATTTCACAAAGAAGCAATTGCTCGTATGGAATTAATTGAACGAAGAATTATAATGCTTCGTTCCCCATGATTCTCAGCATTTCGTGTCTCCTAAAATTCCTGCTTTTGAAAACGGGTGTGGCCTAATTTTGATTTCTTTGATTCTTATAATTTAAGGTGACGAAGAGGCAGATTGTCCTGGAAAACAGTATACTGTGGAAAAGTATTTTGCGGGCAAATGAAATCCGGGAGTCTTTCGATCCCAATCCACTCTATGAAATTTTGCAAACAAGTCACCGTTCATCCTGAATCGTAGCACACTTTTTTGCAGAGAATATAACTTAATCAGAAAAAAAAAATTACTTAATTAGTCAGCAATTTGTTGCGATAACAAAATTGACAATGATATTATCTTCTCATCAACATCAACAAGTCATGGTCAGCTCAAATTTCCGTAATGTCATTGCCCAGCCGTTCACCGTACAGATTGTCATTGTCGTCAAAAGGGCAACCTGTCTGCCGATTCGTTATCCCTAAAGCAAAACATCATTCAAAAACTCAAAACAATCGCCCGAACGTGACAATTTGTATGCGAATTTGGCAATGGAGCAAAAATATACATCGGTCGGTAGTCGAGTAACGACATCACAGCACCAGTGTTGACAAGTTGTTGTCCACAATGTCCGTCGATATTATTGCAACCGGATACTTCTATTCTGATCAGACTATATCTTATGGGCTTTTGGGACATCACATAAGATGCCTGATGTTGAAAAGTTCTTTTGTTGGCATAGGTTATGACCAGAGTGTCTGTGTTTGGATATTAAAGTCAAACTCGTCATCTTTAACTCGTTCGCGTCACAAGTAATTTAATAAAGACATAAAGTTTGAAGCGGAGCGCGCTGAGGGCGACAGGCATCGTAGCAGCGTGTCGACCGACGGACACGTTGCGACTTGTGATTGTGAGCCGTGCTGGAAGCTGGAGTTTATACTTAGAAGAGAATGCAGGTCTATGAGGATTCGTTATGGTAATTCGAGAAACGATGGAAGTTCTCTCTTATTGAAAACATTTTACGATTACGACGATGCGTCTGCGAGAATACTGTATCAGTAGTTAGAGTTTGTTCTAAAAGGCTTAAAAAATAAACATATTACACTATGCACGGTGAGTCATTTCTGTAAGTAGTTGTTGAACTGCTGGGTTCGAGTGTCTTTTCTGTATTTGTTTTCTGAGAGGAGATATGCGCATTTGTATATTCGATTTTTCTGTTTTTATTCACTGTGAAGAAATTTAAAATCAATTTTCTATAGGTGTCCGGAAGATGTTAAAATTGGGTGCATGACTGGGTCGCACGAACTTGTTCCTAAGTCAGCTTATAATTTACAACAAAGAAAAAACGGAAATCATTTTGATTAAAGTTTTGAATGATTAATGAATTTTTAAAACACCAGGGGTGAATTTGAAAATTGACCTACACTCTCACACGAAGAGCCACTTCGGCCTTGGCTTTTTGGAGCTGTCGGACCTGTTGGTAATACAGGTGCAAGAAGGTATTAGGTACTAGTTCCAAGTTCGTTTCAATTAAGAAGCGTAAAGGATGGTGATCAAGCCTGTAAGGAAAACTTCCATACAAAATATGGCTAGGCTTAAGAACCTATGTACCTTTGTCAATTTTTTTTTGTTATATTTATAAGCAATCTTAAGAAAAAGTAAGCTTTTGCAACTAAAAACCGTTATCGCATTTGATTTGAACACGAAACCTTTTTTTTATTGCATATGTATCGTTATTTTTTAGTATTTTTGTGTTAAGTATGAACGTCAAATGCCAATTCGTCCCGGTGGCAGGAACAAATAAAAATCAAAGTCAATTCTCTTTAATTGAAGTCGCATAAAATTTGTGTCTGCAGTTTATCGACATCGTCAACTATCAACTCAAATAGAAAAAACCATCAACCCCTTTGAGAAGTGGGTTCGGAGATGAACACTCTATCCATGGCCCTTAACCTGATAAATGCCTTCAACCCCGTCAACAACTTCATTCTTTCAAGCAAAAAACAAAAACACAAAAAAGACTAACGCCGACTTTTTTTTACACAGAAAGCTTCAAATTAGAGTTTCCCAGGTAGTGAAAGTTTTCGAGGACACTATGAGACAAAAAGAAGTAAGAATCATAAAAATAATAAAATGGAGAACAAACATTTTTGCCACACACACAAGTCGACTGGAGCAGTTCCTTTTTCTTAGCAGTAGCTCCGGGGTGAGCCAGTGTGCTCCCCACACCACCGCCGCTGTATGGTGTATGAAGATGAAATCACATGGAGTCATTTTTTTTCTTTTCATTTCCCCAACTAGCAACAGATAAACCACTACACAGCAGCGAAGATAGAATAGCGCAGAGATATGATACTGTTTTGTTCGTATTCGTAGATATCTCTCTGTGATGCCACGCCTTTGAGCTTTGGGCTCGTCAAATAAAAATCATTGTCACCGCACAAAATCAACCCCAAATATTGTTTATCTGTCATTTTATGAACTTTTTAAGGGGATCAACCGACGCACGAAACACGGACACACGAATAAAAGGATGTTCGCGGTAAGTGATTAAAAAGTAAAGAATATCGTTAATCGACCCGACAGCGACGGACAACACGATTGTCATCGACAATTTGCACAAAATGCACCCCTAACACTCAATAGAAGTTGTCTCAACTTCATCAAATCAAGCGTTTCTAAAGAATTTTATGCGTTGTCGGAAAATTGAATAACATCCATTTTCTCAGAGACGAAAAAAAAACAATTCGATGCGGTTTGCGGCGATATAGCGGCGGAAAAAAGCTCCTCCCACAATACAAATCGTCGTTAGAAAGTATTAGAGAGCGCAGACGCGGAAAACTGCGTCTCAGTGTGTTTGTCTCTCAGTCATCGTCATCGCACCGTTGTCGCCGACTCGCCGCCGTCCTCGCCAGTCGACACTCGTCAAAGCCAGCAGAGATAATTGAAGGAGATAAGAGCAACCAGGGCCACACCGCACTCTCTGTCCACAATTCTCCGTGCCGATTGCGAAAGCCGTTATGCCTTTGGGGTTATTATATGGGGGTTGTGGGGTTTGTTCGGCGACAATCTCTTCCTCCTTTTGCCCAACGTTTGAGGGTGGGAACTCAATCGATCAACGGATACACGTTCTCTGAATGGTACTCGTTGCTGCTCGCTTGGTGTGTGTACTGTTCATCGTCAGTTGGGGAGCAGATGGGTGGTTAGGAGCGTTGATGGATGAGGGATGAGTTGAAGGTTCGGATGAACAAAGCAGAAAGTACTAAGAGGTTGAGAAATACAGAATTGATGGGTCGTTTATGAGAAGGTTGATTTTTTTTTTTTAACTTTTTTCCAGTGAAAATAATAAAATTTTAATTTTTCCATTATCTGAACGATGAAAAATTCTATGAGTTTTAGTTGGTTTATCTTTCTCCCCACTTCTAATATTTTTCTTCAGTCAATGTGGACGTGTTTTCTTATGTGAAGAGTTGTTGCGGATGTGAATGTGAATCTGGCAATGAGTATATACGTTGCATAGAGGTACCTGATTTTTCTGGAGCATTTAGAAAACTGTTAAAATCCAATTAAATATCTCACGTTGCTATAATTCCTAGAAATTTCATTCGGTTTTCTAGATGCTATACGAACTTGAATACAAACAGTAAACTTCAAGTGGGGTGAAGCAAATTGAAGCTATGTATCTGATCTCTCGATTTCAGACCTCAAGACGGGTTCCTCAATTCCTTACACGCATTTTTGAAGAGTGTTAGCTTTTTCGGCCCTCGCTCTTCGGAGCTTCAAAATAAATATAGTACCTATCCTTGTTCGTCTTCCATCTTTGAATTATAAAATCTTGATCTTTGAACTGTTTTTTAATATTGTCGAGGTTGACCTTTCCGACTAGACGATTTTATAAAGCCTCGACTTTAAGGTATAAATTCTTCTCTGAAAACATTGGTTTTTTGCAAAATAATAATTCTATATGCATTTGCGAAGCATTTAATTACTTGAGACTTGTAAAACTACGTAAGTCGTGTTTATGTTTTCTATTTCTAGAATCTCTGATAAAAGCTAAGCTTCAAACTTTCTCTCTCGAAGTAAACGTGAATTCATGGGCCTTGAGTTCAAAAACATACATAGAAAAAATTTGCGTCTAAAACAACATTTGGTAGGTATTTGTTAATATTTATCAAAACTCTGGTCTTCACCTTCCTCAGACGACCACATAGTTGTTTATTTTCATTTCATAACGATAACCGTTACAAATTCAGGACATTGTCAAACGACTCAATCTCATGCTAACACAAATATCTCCAACAACAATCGCATGGGTTCGCGTTTAAGCATTGTTATCTTACAAATGATGAAATTGTTCTCTAAGTACAAACTGTAAACGAGAACGTCAAATATCTCGCCAGTTGAAGGTACATACAGTTGTCTCAGAGTCGTACAACCGATAGTCGCTCTGCGTCGCGAACACACACCAACAAAACGAGTCAATTAGTCGCACCATCCATATATTGTGCAAGAGGCTCAGATTTTGTTTTTTGCTTAACGTTGTAGTTGTAGGCAACTGACGAAACGAAGTCTAAGTCGAACTTTAAGCTGATGTCTGTTTTCTCGAGAGAATATACGGTCACACTCGTGAAGTAACTTCGTCGAACCACACATTTCCATCCGCTCCGCAAACCTGTGTGTCTAATCCTTCGTCATCCTCTTGTCGTTGTCATTCGTCAAAAAATCATCCTCCCTCGCAGCAAAATCATCAAACAAGTGAGTTGGTTCATGTACAACAACAACAATAACAACAAGGAAAATATAAGCAATTGACACCCCACCCCTTTAGCGGGTTATGGGGAATTGAAGCGAGTTCAACTTATTCTGTGGCGAGTTGGTGGTTGAAAGTTCGGAGTTAAAAAAAAAAAAATCAAATTAGTGAAGAAAAGAACAACCACCCCTTGGGCCTATGCAAACACAAGTCCATCTAATTAGGTCCTCGAATGGAAATTTGTGCGGTTGTAACTTTTTTCTGACTTTGTGATCCACCCGCCCGCGACTTTTGTTCTGTTGCACCGTTCCGCTTTAAGTTAGTGCTGGAGCAGTTCTTTTCTTTGAACGTTTTTTTTGTGTCGTTCTACTAGTCATCGTCTTCGTCGTCGCAAGTTTTTTGCTGTCAAGGAGTCTCGTCAGTCGCGACTGAGGTGCTTTAATGAAAACAGGTGCGACGTGGAACAGGAGTTTTTCTTTTGTTCTTCGTCTTGGCCAAAGAGAAAAATACCTACCAAGGATTTCCTTCGTTTTATAGACGAGACGTCGTCGTCGTTGTCCTCGGTCTTGTGGTCGGTTTTGCGGTTCGAAGCGGCTCGGGTGATCCCTGTGCAAATCTGTGTACCTACGTCGAAGTCGGGATATTTGCAAAGCAGTAAACTAAAGTTCACAACCCTCAGGAGTTGTTCTCCTCGGATGTTGATGTTGATGTTTTTTGTGGCGGTTTCTGTGGTTGTGTATTTGCTTTGCTTTTGTTTCGCTGGTGTGTTGAATACCGTAAACGGCTCGCTATAGCTGTACATGTGTAAGGGGGTGAGCTTGTGCTTATGTTCCAATGTGCGAAAAAAAGTTTTCGTTTATCCGAGCGCGCGGAAAAGCCAATACGGTGGAAAATTAAGCGGCAACTGCCTCAATTTGAATCGTTGACCTTGTGGTTTCACTTTCAACTTTTGTTTCCAACACATGACGACGACGACGGTAATGATGAGGTGTAGGAAGGTGTCGTGAACCTCAACGAAACCCGCCGTTGAACTGAGAAGTCGAACTTATTAGATTGTTCTACTGACGGATATTTTACGTTCGAGTTGTTTTTTTTTTTTCTTTCGAAAACAAAGCAAACACCTTAAACTTCCCCCGCCCGCCCGTCATGCCTACTTCCATGCATGTTCCTTGAGATATTTGGCTAGGTCTGGTGCATTACTTATAGCAAAAGGTGTTTCGTCATCATCGTCTGCCCTATAAACCTGATCGATAAACAATGTCAACGTTCGTCCTTTGACGGCTTTTAAGTTCCAACCTGCCCTTAGTGCCTTTAGTAATGTACGTACTTACGTTAGCTCTGCGGTTTGATTCCGATTCGATACGATTTGAACTCGATTAACAAGTTGTTGTTGTTATTGTTGTTGTTTTGGATTTGGTGTTTTGTTTTATTGCATTTCATGGTCTCTTGTTGCTTAGTGTTCAATGGAATTGCGATAGTACGTACATAAATAATTGTTTCCGTTGAACTTAGTTTTTTTTTTTTTTTTTAAGAAGACTACCTGAGAAACGAGCGTAACAAATCGGCGATTGATAAAAATAATGACAGCTTACAACTGATACATTCTCAAAACAACACAGTTTGATATTTTTTGTAATCTTATAAGACAACGAAATATTAAGGAATCTATATGACATCCCTCCTGGAGTTCATCATGCGATCGAAGGCGATTGCACGGAAACTGAATCAAGGTAAGTTTTACAGACTTTTAGATATTCTTTTCCGAGTGTGAGAACGGGTTGAATTATTTTAAATGATTTTTTTGTTTATACGTATTAAGTTTTCCAAATTTAAGCTTCTTGAGCCAAACCTGGATAATTCTTGAACCTTTTAGATCTTCCTGGTATTATTGGGATTTCCGCATGGGCCTACCTCGTGCCCAAGGACATACTTTAAAAAAATGATTGCAATTTCTGCCATCAGAAAATTTCCCTCGATTTCAAGTCGACATCAGTTTCAATTTTCTCAAGAAATCTATAGCAAATGGTACACGAAAACAAGGGCTTACATGCATTCTTACCAGCCACTGAAAATCAAATATTTATCCAAGGTCTATTTACGAATTATGAACCCAAATCAATTTTTTTTTGGTTTCGTCCTTATTTTCTTAGAATCCCAGATAAAGGAGTATCTTCGATTCAAATACCTTGGCAACCAGATCTCGGAATTGAGTTTGGCTTTCAGGAATTAGCTCAGGATAATGAGAACTATAAAATACGTTGAAATAAGCGAAATCAATTTCGTCACGATTTTCGAAAAAATCATGGGTTAACCCCTGCCAACATTTTGGATAGAAAACAAAATTCTTCCAAAACCCATCGGATACTTAGATCAAGAGAAAGGTCTAAATGAACTCTATTTATCAAGATGGATTTCATCTTGATATTGATTATTTATAACGTTAATTACTTTTACATTTACATTTTCTCGCAATTTCAAACTGATAATTCTCACAACTTTCTCGACAACCGTTTTATAATTCTTTCTTCTTAAGGTGGCGCTACATTCCGTTGTGAACTTGGGCCTCAATCAACAGTCCCCGCCAGCCAGCTCGGTTCCTAGCTAGCTGTCTACAGTTTTGCACTCCAAGTTGATTGAGGTCCTCTTCCACTTGTGTGCGCCACCTGGGTCGTGTTCTTCCTCTACTTCTAGGTCCATCAAGAATATTGTCCAAGGCTATCCGGGCCGGAGCATTGGTGTCCATCCGCTCTAAATGACCGAGGCATCTGATGCTCTAGATCTTGACCCTTCTGGCTAGGTTTACGTCGTTGTACAAACCATAAAGTTTGCTATTGTATCATCCTCTCCATTTACCCTCAATGCACACGGCGCGGCGCGGCGGGCCAAAGATGACCCGCAGAATGTGCCTAACGCCTAAGACACATTCATCTGATTTTGTCAAGGTCCATGCTTCTGCACCATATAGTAGGACTAGGATGATGAGGGTGTTTCACAATTTAAAATTAGTTGCTCGAGAGAGAACTTTTTCACTCAATTGCTTTCTTAGCCCAAAGAAACAGCGATTAGCAAGAGTTATTCTTCGTCTGACTTCGGCGCTGGTGTTATTGCCCGTCTTAAAACCCTAGGTAGACGAACTCCTGTATTACCTCGAAGTTGTATGCGTCTGTCCGAGCGGTCGGTGTTGGGTGTCCTTTCTCGAAGACAGCATATACTTCGTTGTTCCCTTATTTGCCGCTTAACTTATTTTTGCCGCTTCTGTCTCAATTTTTGCAAAGGCGTCATTGACATCACGCGGTGTTCATCCCATTATATCAATATCATCGGCGTACGCGAGAAGTTGAACAGACTTTTGGAAGATAGTGCCTCTGGTGTTGACGGTGGAGTTTTACACTATCTTCTCAAGAACGATGTTAAACAAATTGCATGAGAATGCATCGCCTTGTCTGAATCCTTTTTTGACATCGAAAAATTCCGTAAACTCGTTGCCAACCTTGATGGCGCAGCGTGAGTTCTCTATAACTAGACATAGCTTTATACAGTTCGTCTCTTTGGATGCTGTCATAAGCGGCCTTAAAATCGATGAAAAGGTGGTGGGTATTGATTTGGAGTTCTTAGGTTTTTTCCAGGATCTACAGCAAAGTGAAAATTTGGTCGATGGTTGACTTTTCTGATCCCAAGCCAATCTGATTGTTGACGAAAGGCTTCAGACGTTCACATATTACGGCAAAGAGGATCTCTGAGGCGATGTTAAGTAGGCTGATTCCTCTGTAGTTGGCACAGTTTAGCGGATCTCCCTTTTCAGGATCGGGCAAACAATGCTGAGGTTCCATTCATCGCCAGATACAACAATTATAATTAAGTTTATAGTAAACCCGTGACAGAAAGCGGATGTATAAAAAAGTTAATAAGAATTTCATTATCATATGAATTTTTTTTTAAGAAACCGCACCATACCTAATCATTATCTACTTTCGAAATTCCGCAAAAGTGACAGCACAAATTCAAAATAACTTCAAGTCAAAACTAAAAAAAATAATAATAATAAAAAATAAGAAAAACGAGGAACCAAGTGCTTATCACATTTAAGCTAAAAAAAAAAACCAACAGATTCGTAAATCCTTCTTGTGAAAAATCTCTGAAACTTTTTTAAAAAGCTTTAAATTGGAAATGATTTTTATCTGCAAAATATGTTCTTTTTTTGTGAAATAAATTCCTAAACTAAAACTTAAAGATATCAAACGAATTCAACCCACATACGAAACACAAAACAGAAGATACTCACTCTTTTGGTTTCTGTTCGCTTCCTTTAGTTTATGATAAGGAAGGTTCTGTTTTTTTTTTTTTTTGTGATCTCGAGGTTAAAGTGAACGTTGCTATTGCGCATTTGGTTACCAACAAAACAGTACATATTCGAATCGGTGCGGTTGCGATGTGGTACACAGATTTATCTCATTTTCTCATGGAAATACTCCTCTCGACACAACAATGTGGCCAACCATATTTATCAGTAATAAATTGACATAAGGCTACCCTCCTATTGTGTTTAAATAAAGAAATCACAACTCATTCAATTATGTCACCACATGTTTCTGAAAAGATTTCTTATCTCTGGCAAAGTCACAGATTTTTTTTTTTTTGTTAAACATATTATTTTGCTTATTGAAAAACAATATTGCTCGCGATTCGCTCTTTCACCCGAAATTCAAGAAAAGGATTAGAATTTCGTCATTCATTCAACATTTGCTAAAATCTCTTATATCAGGAACTATTAAGTTGAACTCTGTAACGTAACGAACGTGAGTTAAAAATAAGATAACGTCTTTCGCATCACCATCATCAGTCGGTATGTAATAACAGTTTCAGCACCTTCTGCCATCCGGGCTAATTAATACGTGAATAACAACTTGACTTAAGCACGTTTATCCTGAACGTTATCTTTCAAAAATGCCAATTCTTTCGCTTATCTAAAAATTTGTCATTATAAAGCTGTCATGCGAGAAAAAAAAGAAAAACAAACAAAGCTGTCATAATGGATCTTATCCATTTTTATAAGACAAAAACAAGCTTAATCGGATTTGTATTAGTACCTATATGTATCACACAGCAAATTCCTCCGTAACTGCAACTTTCTTCATCAACTGGCCGGTTATCGCCGATCAAATATATTAACGAACGATGGGGAAATCCCAAAAGTTTCGGCTATCCTCGAACAAGATTTCTTAGCAAAACAATCCAATATAAAAAGCATAATTTATAACAATATCGATCGCAATAATGTTTTATTGTGGTTTATTGCTTTCTGTGTTGTGAACATGATCAATATTCGATGATACCTTGCGTTAAGCCATAAGACAATCTATAAGCGATCAAAGTTCAGTGTTATCTGAAACTGTCATACAAAAGCAACCAATATCTAAACTGTCAATGTGACAGAATATCCTTGATGGAGTATAACATTTCGCCATCATCATCATGTTCGTCATAAAACTTAACTTCACCAACAGCTTTTGCTGTTATCAATTGATTCCCCCTAATGTCCCGATCGATAGTAATAAAATTTTTGGAGGCAATAGATAGACATGATCATTATTGTTGTACACATTTGTTAATCAGTCAAGTTATCGAGAATCGTCGTCGGTTTGTGATACCATCGAAAGAATAAATAATTGCTAGCTTTGTTTATTGGCTTATTGGGTTTATTTATGGTTTAAAATTGTGCTTTTGGCTGGGTACTGATAGATAGAGTCTCTGATGGCGTTCGACGTTTTTTTTTTCTTTCAGTTTTGTTTGGTTTTTGTTTGTTTGATAATTTTGGACTTTTCTATCATTGATGAAAAAGATAGCACAATTTTGGAGTGGATTTTGTGTGTCCATAAATTCATTGTTCGATAATATAATTATTTGAAGCCCCAAAATGTTTTTATGGACACGTCAATTTTAATTTTACCGAGTTACACCGGATAGTCTTACTTTGTTCGAAAGTATATTGAGTTTCAATCATTCGAAAAAAAAAATAGTATCGTAAGAAAGGAACTTTTTCAAACTTATCGAAATGGATAACAACGCAAGGTATATTGCCGCGAAAGCTTAGCTTTAAGAAAATAATAGTGTGATCCTGCTTAAGGGAAATTGACATACTCAGAGGATCCATGTACTGATCATTCTTTGAGGCAAAATTGACAAGTAAAATCCACCTAGCCATAGCTGCTCTTTAAATTGTTATCATTGTCTCCAATTATTGAAGATAGTAGCAGGTGTTGATGTGTATGTTCTTTTTTGAATTTGACACACTCATTGTACTCTCTTCGTTACTCTACTTTCTGTTGTCAAAATGTCTCCGATGGATAGTTCGAATTTAGTGATGATATTGTTTGTTTAGCTCAAACATTGGTCAGGTATCGATAAGAATTAGTTGTTGCGAGTTTTGTTTGCCGTCGCGTTGTCGTCAACTTTTATCCAAGAAGAACTTTTCAAGAACAAAAATAGTGTGTGCTACCTACCACTTAACGGTAAGAAATAATGGTTTCATTTGGATGGAAATCTCTCACGCTCACAAAGAAATTGCAAGAACGACCTGACAGATCTTTTTGTCTTGTCTCTCAGTGTTCAAATTGGTATCACTCTCGGGGACTTTGTCCTAAAAAAAAAATGATGTGCAGTGATAACAATTCGATTTAATTGCGGTTAACCCTTTTTTTGGGATAAAAAATGTCATTTATTTTCGGAATATAACGATTTTCATAGGGTGACCTATTTATAATTGGAAAAGAAGATGAAATTTAGTTGAATTTGGATGATGTTACTTTACCATTGATTTATTATCGAATTATATTCAGGATATATTGCAATTGGAAGGCATGAGAAAAATTGAAATGTCATGTCAGGATACTTGCATGAACTCCCTTGCTGCCTTGCATCTTGTTGAAAAAAATAAAACATTGACTCAGCTTTTTGGCAGTGAAACCTAGTTCTTGTTTTGGTATTCAGACATATTGGACCATGTAACATTCCCACACACACGTTTACTCTGAAATCAAAACAATTATTTAGCCCTCGATCAATTTGGAAATCTCGAAATCCTTTTGTGATGTTCGTCATATTGAAATAGAAAGTGCGTAATCCATACGGTTTCTCTGAACAGATGACAAGCCTCGCGAGTTTCTTTTGTAAAATGAAAATCATGTTTTTTTTTTTTTTAAGAAACCAATTACATTGATCGTTCGAGACTTAAAGGACGCAAGACACGCGTCAATATGCTTCCGGTGCACTAACAACTAGTCCTCGAATAGAATAGGCTCTATACCAGAATTGAGTGACGAGAGTTTTCCAACAATGGAAACTACTCACGTTTACGCCCTCCATTTGCTGAGTGAATCGCATTGCAAGAGTGTTGAATGAACTCCAGATGAATGTCCCAGACAGAGTGGTGCCTACCGAATCAAATCACCTATGCGCCTTATGCATCGGCTTGCCGCTGGCTCTGCTGCAGTTGAATCCTTGCACGTAATCGTATTGAATTTCATCTAGTTTCGGGATTCTTGGCGATTCTCATTTAGATTTCATCAGATGTCAAGTCTCCTCCTTGTGTGCGCAAAGTCGAAATTCATAAAATAATTGCTAGGTACTTCATACAGAAAGAGAGAGAGATTCGATTGTTTAGAATCTATTTGAATGACAGTCAAGATGTTGTCTAAGTTCTTATTCTTTATTTCCTTGACATTTAACAATGATTGCTTTGCACAAACACAAACTCTGACCCTTCCATTATTTTGACAAGACGACGCGACGACGATGTAGGGTATTGCAGAATATTTGAAAACGCGCTCTTTGAACCGCGCAAAACAATTTGGTTGGCATTTTGGACTATTTTCGATGCGAGGGGGCTTTTGTCTTTGTTTTTTGGATTCTTTCGGGTCGATGCGGCTCGACGATGACGAGGACGACCACTCTTCGCGACTTCCGCTTGCAATTTCTGAATGGAATCCTCGATGACTTTTGAATGCGTTGATTTCAGTTTGAGTTCTGGATTCAGTTCCATTTTAACAGTTCCGTTTTATTTTATCGTCTTCGTAGTCGTCTACTTCTCTTTTTCTCATTTTTAAAAGAAAAAAGTACACAAAGGACTTTTGGTATAGGACGAAGACGAGAGTGAAATACACAAAACAATTGAATTGAAAGCAGAAGGAGGTCGGGTCGAGAATAAATCGTTAGCTCTTCACAAAATAGAACCTCCGTAAATTGCTGTTAAAGTAAAAACAGCCAAGAGCAACAATTCACGGATATTGTCAGTCCTTAAGACAGAGTCCTTTAAAGCAAAAGACTGATGGTATAAATGGTAAAAACACGAGAAGGGGACTTCATTGACATTATTACATGTGAAAATAGAATAAACTTAAGGTTTCCAGCCGAGTTAATTATAGGCCCTGTCAGGGTTGATGTGTCGTCGTCATATCGTCAATCGTCATCGTCACAAAATACCAACTAAGGCCATCAACATCGCATCATCGTAGTAGTTGTTATATTCGTATTCGTCAGGGGCAATCATCTTGAAGCTTCATCGTCGCATTCCCATGCATGGCTTTTTTCTTAGGCAAATCATCATAACCAAGAGTTAGTACAAAGTGGAACAATAAGGATTTTCGTATCGAGGGAATCCATATTTTTGTGATGATGGAGAGCGCAACAATTGATCTCTAATGTGCTGACGCAACCCCTTCAGGAATTTATTCTGCGCGATGTTCAACTTTGGTTTCGTTTTGAAGAAGGAGCAAGGAGTGAGTATAATTTTCAAGGACACATTGACAAAATTCAAAAAAAAAGTTAGACAATTGACAACAGTAAGAAATATGAAGAGTAAAATGAGCGGGATATTTTTCCTTTTATTTTGATGTGATTCGGCATTTGGCACTTAGATCGGATTTACAAATTGGACAGCCTGAGGCACTAGGGCCCTGAAGAAATATCAATGATTGGTACATTCAAAGCCATGACTTCGATCTAAGTACTTTGCATAAAATCTTCAGTTGATTGTCTTGAAAGGAAGCCTCCTGTGCCTTAAGGCTTGAAATGTTCTTTAAACTCGTTTCTGAAGATTAGAATTTAGATTCTTTTGAGTCCAAGGTCTATCCTGTGATTCTGTTTCGTCTAATATAAACAAGGCATATTGTTAGAAGATCTGATACACTAAGTTTACTGCCGAAGAAGGCTTATTACTTACTTCGTGGTAGTACCGGGCTTAAAAATTGATTTAACATGCTCTCCAGCCATCTCAGGCTCTAGCTTACTCTGCTCCTAAATTACTTATTATTTTCCAAGAAGTAGCGGCAAAAGTGTTGAAATATTGCTGGTTGAAGAAGTTCTTTACTTCCTGAAAGTCAAGGCTATAATACCTTCTTTAAAGCTTGACAACAGCGGAAGAATTCTCGATTTAAGGCTCCAATGCAATAGAGGTTCTTGCAGTTCCTGTTAGGATGAACTTTCTTATAAGACTTTTACGAAATATTTGGAGTCTCAGATCCATAAGAACCGACTTAGCTGATTAACTTATTCTTTGGAGCTTTAAAGAAAAAAAATTCCTTCCAGGTTGGGGATCGTGAGTCAAAAAGCTTTGTTTCTCGAGGTGCCTTTAAACACCTTATTTCAAATCACATGCACATTTACTATCATTTAACTGTTACATCCCTCACCCCTAACATCCAAATAATCAAACAAGGATATAGTGGTAACTTAAAATTTTGACTTTTAAACGTGAGTGAATCTAAAAAATCGTTGACACGATTTAGATTGGTGTTGTTGTGCATGTGCACGCATGCAAATAAAATCCTTCTTTATCTTGTCCTTCAGCATTTGCACCCCGCTCGCTTGTTCGACACAAGGATTCTCCCTACATCCAAGATCTATTTGCCAAGGGTTGGCGATATCTAATAAAGTTATGACACACACCACACGAACCCGAATTCGAAGGATGATACGACACCAAAATGTTGCCCTAATTTTTGTTGTCTGATGCCGCGCGGATGGGTCTATTAGACATGACATTAATGGCAGTGTCATGTACAAGGGTTCGTCGTTTGTCGTATCGTTGTCATTGTCGGGCTTGTCGAGGTGTTATTTATGACCAATGAAACAATTAACACAATCGTTTTGCATTTTCCTTCCTGTTTTACATGACAAGTTAGAGTTTTTTTTTCAATCGGAACTTGCCTTTGGACGAGTCCTATAGAACATCGGTGTGGAAGGATACGCTGCTTTTTTTATTGAATTAGAATAGATAGAGAGATATACAGTCAATGAAATTAAATGGGGTGAAGTTCATAATTATATTTATTAAGGTAGGTATTTAAATTATGACTGTCTTCTTTTTTTTTTAACTAATGAATAAATTTAAAATAGGAGGACATTATACCGGCTTTTAGGTGTGTTAATTTTTATTTGTCGTCAGAAAATTTAGAACTCGTTTATTTTCGTATTTAATGTTAGACTGGTGCAAAAATAGTAAAGCAATGTGTTTATTGAAAGACGCCTTTGATGGCTGTTCGTTTTTAAGCCGGGGGAAAAACATGAGTCCGTTAATATTACCATTCAGAACACCAGTGATAGCTTTAAGCAGTCAACAGCTTGAAAATCAGACTTTTTTTCTAAATAGGTACCCACATAAACAGAAGATGGCTGCCTATTCTTAACGTGCATACCTATCAACTTCCTTTATATTTGACAATCCAGTAGAACAAGAAAGTTAAAATGTCTACCCAAATCATTAAACAAACAAAAATAAAAGAACAAAAATAAAAGTTACAAAAAAAGACCTCAAAACCTTCCAGCACTCCAACTACAAGTCCTCTTTTTGTTATCCCACAATAACCATGTTAAGTGCCCATGTATGAACACACTCATACCTATCCCCCACAGCACAATTATTATCCAGCACCCAGCCCCTCTTTAAATCCGCCCAGCTACCCACTTACACGATGTCGGGTGGTCTGGCAGTTATCTACAAACATCATGGAGGTACACAAATATACCTCCAACAAACTATCTATGGGCCAGCCACAGTTGCTGCTACGAACAGAGCAAAGCACCACCGAACCGTTCTTCATTCATCCATTCATCCATAACTGAGAATCGTTTTCGTTCAGTTTTTTTTTCTATTTTCGTTGGTTGAATATAAATTCACTTTACCTCAAATCAACTCACAACAAAGCTGGCGGAAAAGTGGGTGGCACTGGCACTGGCACTGGCATCAGTCGGAATGGAACGGGGAAATAGGTATAAAGAAACAGCCCCTAGAATTTAGCCTGGATACCAACCGACAGATATATCATTTGCCACCCAACAACAACAAAAAAAGTTGTATCTACCCATAACCCCTCTCTGCAGGTTACACACGTAGCCATAGTGGCAGGTATAGTGCAGTTTCGAGCGACCCATCGACAGAATGAATTCCGAAACTTGCCTAGGGAAGAAGAACCAGCCAGTCAGCCTTATCGGTATTGTCGTTGGTATCTGCTAGTCCAGTCCACCCCCGCCAGCCCGGGTACATTGCGCAAGCTTACCTAATAATTTTATCTCTTGCTGTCTCTATCTCTGGAGTGCTGCCAATGTACAAAGCACAGCGGGGGATGAACAAAAAGTTCAGCCAACAAAAAAGCAACCGTTACGACATACATTCAATTTATCACAGGAGGATAGCAGGGAAGAGCTCCCCCGAAAAAAAAGAAAACCCAAAGCCCCAACAACATCCCGATCCCGAAGCCGGAAGGAGAGAAACACAAAAGCATAGCGCAAAGGACGGACGTCATCGCCACCGCCACCGCCGTTTGTCGTCTACCAAATATTATACACAATGATAATTCGCTTTATATGTGTGTTTACTAATGTGAGTCTTCTGCTGCAGCATCATTCTGTAACCAAACCGGGAAGACTATGATGGTGATGTGCGACTGTGATGATAATTCGACAAGATGAGATGGGATGAGCGGAGTCGAGATGTGATGAGAGAGAATCAGGTCGTAGATCCCGCCTTTTTATTGCTCCTCCCTTGGTGTATCGAATCCTTGCGAGAGAACAGAACCGACACATTCATACAAGTTCCATCCGCAGCATCTCAAATCTCAATTCAACCAAATGAAGACACAAAGAAAACACAACATAAATGAGGATGAATCGGAAATGAAGATTCATCCTTTTACACAGATACTCTATCTGCCGATGTGTGTCTGTGACTGAATTGTGTGGTATATGGTGGTGTTCGCGTTCATTTTGTCGAAATCCATATCCAACTTGACGATGACTGTTCATCCCAATTGGATTTTGAGAATTGAAACATCGAGGCCGATGTTCAGCTGATGAACAAATGAACTCGCAATGAATAACACGGACAGACAGTGCTGTAGGTTTTTGGATTATCTCGAGGTTCGGGATTTGAATTGCCGCGCACCGACCGACCACGACCGACGTACGTACGGAATTCGGCTCGGATAAACGTTTCGCCGCCTCTGGCATGATAAGTGAGAACGAGACCGAGTGATTATATGAGCGCAAGGGATGGCAACGATGAGGATGATGAGGACGATGATGTTGGAGATAAGCAGGATAACCCAGATGATTCGTATTCGTACACACACAGTCATCATCAGAAGGACATTTTACTGTTGGAAGGATATCATCAAACAACCACCACCACCATCACCATCACGATTACGTTTACGACGATTACCATTGCTTTTGCCATTTTGCCATGATTTCGTTGCCGTGCCGCCGCCGCGGTGGTTGATTTTCAATCTGATTCTCTCCGCCACACTCCGCCGCCGCCGCTGCTGCCGTTGCAACGTTGTCGGATCCGTACAAATGCGAGAATACCAACATACGAATGAGAATTGAGAAGCAGAGGATTCGAATCCAGGAACACATCCCCTGCTGTTTGTGGATGTTACCGTTCGTTTGACAATCGAATCAAAACACAGTTTTTAGTCCAGCAAAAGCATCCATCAGACAGACAACATTTTCCTCTCTCAGTATCAGTTTCTAGCTGTCGCTGTCGTCGTCGTCGAACATCGAAGTCAGTCCTCTTCCTCTAAGGGATGATTTTGTTTTTCATTGCTCGGATTTTCATTGGATTTTCAAATCTTTTCCACTTAAGACCGACCGCGGCGACACGACGAGTTATTTTTGTTGTCTGTTTCAGTTGTAACTTGTGATTGCCAATATTGTGTGCGCTTGTCGTTCGTGTCTGTTGGCCAGTTACCGTTATTTACAAAGCGGATATAACATTTCAAATCTTCTCTCCAAACTGTGATCTCCTTCGATAATCGTGTTAATGTGTTTTTGTGTATGTTTCGTGGCTCAACTGAACAAACTGAGATAAGATATTTTTTTCAATTCGATTCGATCTTGATTTATTGTGATTCGCAAGTTTATAGAAGTGCCAAACGATAATCAGTGAATAGCGAATTTCTGTCAGAATAAGCGTTCGATTTATGAAGAACCATTAGGTTTTGTGGTGTGATAACGGCAAGTGTTTAGTATCAATAATCCCCCGAAGTGAACGGATTCCGGGTCGGATACGATTTCGATTGGATTTTTTAAGAACTCGAAATCAATCTCCCTTAACCGGACATCAAGTTCATGTGTAAAAATTTAATGAAAATGTGATTTTGGTGGAAATCGTGAAGCAGAAAATTTTACACCACGCAAAGATTGAAGCTGTGTTAAAGTGCTTGAGGAGAAAAATTGCTTGCTGTTCCCACCTATATCCATCGAATTAAGTCTCTTGCCAAACTTTTGGATAGTTTAATCAGGACAGAATGCTTTTTGACCGATATGCCATGTCAGGTATGTGAACTGAAAATATCAATTGAACAATGGTGTCCTTATTTTTAATTCAGGGTTTCTTGTTCGTTTGGATTATAGAGATGAACGAAAATCATTTATATTCCCACAACCATTCTGAATTTCGTTTGAATGAACATTTACTCAAAATACATAGGTATAATATTTGTTGAGCTTTACAATCAATATTGTTCAAATAAAATTTAAATTTAAAGTAAGAGTATCATACAAAGAAACCTTAACGCGAAGGATACCCGGTCTCTTAGAATAGAATTAGGTACCTACTTATTGAACATAAGGACTAATGAAACAAAATGTCCTTTGAAAAACTTTTTGAAACAGAAAAAAGAAGAGTAGGTACTCGTCAGTTTATGTTTACAAAAATTATAAATTTTGAATGGAGATTTTCGACAGGTAGTCTTTTCAGCCTTTTGCCTAAAACTCCTACACATTCACTTCTATTGTTTGGAAAGACTCCTACCTGTTTTTGTCTGAACAAAAAATGTGTGTCTTCAAAAAGCTTTCGTACACCAGCGAATATAGCCAAAACAACAGATTTAATATACACAGTTGATTAAGTTTGCTTTTCAGAATTCAATTAGACATTGACCACTTTTAAGATTGAGATAATGTGTCTTTCTGTCTACTATTTTTATTAAACAAGCAATACCTTGTTTCATTGTCGTCATTCGAAAAAAGAAAACCTGTTGGAACTGCCAAAATCTTACTAGTTGACCATTTCTTGATTCAGTGAGTTTATGAATTTAAAAGGATCCATTTCATCTTCATGATGACAGTAATCAGAACAGGAAGGTACTAGTTATTTGAATAAAAATCGAAGTCTCAGACGGTTTTTTGAACACGGTAAAGGTTTTCAAGAATCTCAGAACATTGGAGAGGGCTCTTCTTTAAATTTTATTAGCAGTTAACAAACATGTCACATTTTTTGTGTATTTAAGGGTAACGAAGCTCATTTTCAGGCTTAAATTTCGACAGCTGATTTGCCGTCGGCTTTCGTAATCCGAAAAAAATAATGTCCATACACACTGCTGCGAAAACTATTTGTAGGATTCACAAATGGTCTTAATTCATTCTTTGCTGACTCTTTTAAAAGAAAAAATAAGCCTCATCTCCTCTTTTTTTATTCCAAAAAGAACTCCCAAAGGTACAACGAGATTTAGGAGTTCAGTAATTTTAACATCAGAACAGAATTTAATTATTTATTTATTAACATCTACAAGTAATTTTCAGCTAACAGATGACAACGATAGTTTTTCTTTTATATTACAACTAGCTGACCCCGCGAACTTCGTCTCGCCGCCCTTCAGAGCAACTCCATTTTGAAATTTTCCAGTTTTCCATTTTTAAACCAATGCACCTGATGCAATTATATGCAATTTTCCCTTTGAAAACCAATGAAAACCATCAAGAACTTTCTGTTTTACATTCGAAAACCCATTTTAAAATTTTCCAGGTTTGTATTTGATAACCAATGCACCTGCAATAATTTAAAAAAAAATTCCCTAAGAACCATCTACAGACTAACACGAAAAAAAATAAGGCAAATCCGTCCAGCCGTTTGTGAGTTATTCGATCATACACGAACAGGATTTCATTTTTATATATATATAGATATATACAATATTAAAAAATATATAAAAGCAAAACACTTTCCTTAAACAAATCTCTTGAATTACAAAAGTCAATATAATGTCAAACTTTATTGGAATTATTAAAAGCTCATTACAACCATAGTTTGTCCTGTGAAACTGTTCATAAAGCAAATCATATGACCTGAAAGATCTTATCGGCGCATAAAACTCCAATTCATTTTAAAGAAGATAAATTCTGTGAAACGCCTTTGGACTTTTTCTATGAGCCAGAATAAGTGTTAAAAGTTGGGTTTCATATAACATCTGCATATTCTAATATAGACCTAACAAGAGTTTTATAAAGCGATAATAAAGCATAAGGATCACTAAAATCAACGCAATTCCACTTGATAAAGCCAACAAGTGAACTTGCTCTACTCACAATAAAGTCAATATGACTTTAAAACCAATATCTTTGATTTTAACCACTCGAAAAAGTGGGTTCGTCTCTAATACATAGTTAAAGTGAATTGATGTTTTAGATTTGAAGAATGTGATCACATTAAATTTTATATGTTTAGATTTAAACTATTAGTAGTACACCAATCTGCAAGGTAAGATGAAACGGAAACCAAAGATTTCCAGTTTTTGCACTAGAATGCTATGATTCACAGAATCAAAAGCTTTGCTAAAATCTGTATAGATCGCATCTTATCGTCTATGGAATTTATAATAAACATATTTGGAAAATAGAGCCATATTGGAAGAAGTTTGCAAATAAATCAAGAATAGAAGCAATATTTGACCCTTCGGTATCCTTATAGGACATATTTTTGTGAAATCCATATGATTTTCTTTTCGTATTGAGAAACGACCAGAACGAGTTAAAATCGTTCTTAATATTAGATACCCTCTATATTCATGACATAACTCTTGTGAAGAACTTTATTAAGTATGAAAAAATCTTTACGTAATTCAGTTACTCTAAAAATAATTTAACCAACTTTTTGATTGCTTGTATTTATTAAAAGTAATCCATTTAAAATAAAATTAAAAATAGAGTGGCGCGACAGCTCTTGAAGAACCAAGGCCTAAGTGACAAAAAACTTCTGGATGACAAAGGCATTCATTTTTATACAGATGGATCCAAGACAAGTGATGGAGTTGGTAGTGGTGTGTACTCAGAAAAGCTTAATCTAAGCATCTCATTCCGCCTTCCCAATCATTGTAGCGTCTTCCAAGCGGAAATCTTAGCGATCAAAGAGGTTCTCTCCTGGCTAAGAGAAAACGTGATATCAACTTCTGATATCCGCATCTTCTCTGACAGTCAGGCTGCTATTAAATCTCTCGATGGTGTCTCAACCAAATCTCAAACGGCCCTCGATTGCCGATCGTCTCTGATGGAGATGGCGCAGCAATTTAACATTCACCTCTGTTGGGTGCCGGGTCACAGAGACATCGAAGGAAATTGTAGAGCCGATGAACTCGCTAAAAATGGAACCGTCATACCTATTTCACCTGAAAGGGAGAAGATAGGTATACCGATAGCTACATGTAAACTTCTGCTAAAATGTATTTTTATGTTTATTTTAAAATAAAAACGATTATAGTTTTCTTAAAAATTAACAATTTATTAAAACTTTATGTTGCAAACAATTTTTAATATAAATAAAATAAGCGACGCGTTTCAGAACTCTTGTTCTATCATCGGGCTACTGTTTACAGTAGCAACATAAAGTTTTAATAAATTGTTAATTTTTAAGAAAACTATAATCGTTTTTATTTTAAAATAAACATAAAAATACATAACATAGCAAACATGGAGACAAGCAACCCATCATCTATATTCTGCTAAAAGAAGCTGCTTTAACGATAACAAACTATAGGTGGCACAATTTACCAACGTGCGCAGCTACGAAACTCATATGGCCTTCACTGGACTTAAAGCGCTCTAAAGACTTGTTATCTCAAAGCAGACTTCATATAAGCTCCCTGGTAGGTGTCCTTACGGGACACTGTCTTATAGGCAGACACGCAATACGACTTGGTGTAGCCTCAAATGACTTCTGCAGGAGCTGTATGGATGAGGAAGAAGAGGAAACAATCTCTCACCTTCTCTGCACTTGCCCTGCTCTTTCACTAAGACGCAAACTTCATCTGGGAGAATACCTTTATGATAACCCCAGTGAACTAGCTAATAAGGATATCAAATATCTTCTTCGCTTTATAAAAAGCTCAAAATGGTTCGACTAGTAAGAAGTAATTCTCTAGATTCATGGTATCACAATGGGCCTTTCCTTTTGGCCTAAGTGTGTGGATTCTGAATCCGCAGCCACTGTAACCTAACCTAACCTAAGGCCTAAGTGACTTACTCTCATCATCAATTCTCAGGGTAGGTGTGAAGAATTGAGGGGACCTACAATTTAACGCCGATTCCGAACGGCAAAGTTGAGAAGCACTTTTTCATAACAGATTAATACTCTTGGAAGTTTTGACAGTTCTTCGCCCGTGAAAGATGAAATAAAAACTATAGGCACGAGTAGGACTAGAACCCACGACGTTTTGCTTAGCAGCCAACGCACCTAACCACTAAGCCACGGACACTACTAAAAGCAATCCATTTAGTTAAAGCGAAAAGGAGTGAATATGTCATTCGTGGGAATCTAATTTGGTTTTGTTTTTTATTGTGTGTTAAAAAAATGGCAGCTAATAAGCTATATATATATCAACAATAATCCACCAATTGGAGCATATAGATACTAAACCCAAAATAGAACATAAAACTAGTTCCGATTGAAGGTCGAATAATTTGGAGACAGCCTTCAATGTAGCGACTTAGACTCTTTATGACTCGAAAGACATTAAATTAAAAAATTTTGGTATTCCAAAAACTGCTAATAATGGACCGTGCTCATCATTTAAGAGATGGCCGAGTTTAGTGGACACATTTAGTCCTTAATAATACACAATTTTGTACAACTTAATAGTAGCCAAGTTTTATTAGTTATTTCTACCGTTCTCCATTTGATACAAATTTTTCGTTTATAATTTGCAACTATATCCAAGTTTTTGTTAACAACTTCTTTTTTGCCTATACTTCTGAATTAATCTAAATTATTTTGAATTGAAAGCCAGTAAGTAGAGGCTTCTGTCCGTTGTCCAATATGTCTGAGGGAAGACCATGTCTTGTCAATGCTTTCAAAAATCAACTTAATAAAAAAACGTTCTCTGAATTAAAAAAAAGTACGCTTGCACCTGCAGTGCATTGAGAAACTTGGTGGTGTTTATATCCTATCCATTCATCAAAAACACCAAAGCCAAAAGTGCGATAAGGATACTTCAACATCTCACGCATCTATATGGAACCCGATACCCAAAAAAAAGAAAAAAAACATCATGTCCGCTCTTTTTTTGAAACCGAAACAAACAAAAATAATAAAACAGATCTATCACAAGATAACGATCTTTTTTATATTATTGTTGTGATGAGCAATCAACATTGTTTGAAGACATCAACAACAAAGCCAAAAGAACATACTTCCTTTCGCACAACTGTTAGATAGATCTTTGTGGTTTTGAGTGAGCAATTTACAACAGAAGACTCTGCTAGCCCTTGAGATGAAATTGCATCCGATCTGATTTTATTGGTACCGGAAAGACAACCTCGTCCACAAAGCCAAAACACAAGGACTTCGAAGTCTTTCAAATACCTATACGCTGCGCTGCCGACTTCGTCAAACACTTGCAATATTTGTCGTGCGCGAGTTTTGAAGTACCTCGCACCTTTAATGCAAATATTGTCCTGCGGGTCACCCAGGAAGATATCACAACTTCAGCCTCGGTCGCCATGAAGTCGGTGATTGCGGTGTAACCAATCTTATTGGAGGTCGCCTTTAAAGAACGCCGCTTTCCCAATGTAAATATTTAGAATCAAATAGTATTTAAACCTGAAAAATAAAACACACAGGCAACACATGACATGACGAAATACAATACGAACAAGGAACAAGACAGGCGCAAAATTGTCAATCAGATCCAAAATTATCTCTTCGATGTATCTGCCTGAAATAAATGTATTACTTTTGGATACTTCTCCGAAGTATTTTTTCTGTGTTACTCAGTGAGATTGGCAGATAGTGTCACCTCACTTTAATTCACTGTCAAAGTGTTCTGATAAAAATTGTCAACGAGCTCGCATTATCTCTCTAGGAATTTGTTTTTGTTAGCTTCGCTGTTTCTATCTGTATATTCGAACTTATCTTGTCGATCGTAATTTTAAACTCTTTTTGTTCGTGTTTCAAATTTCAGGGAGCAGTGGTGATGAGTTCGAGCCAATTAATCGTCACAATCCGCACAGTTTAAACCAGCCGGCGGACGAGCACGAACTGCAAGACTATCGGGGATATCAGACTGCCCCAAGTAATTTACCTGCAAATCTGATGGATCAACTTTACAGTGGCGCTCTGCATGAGCGTTCTGCTGAACGCTTTCTCAGCGAAATGGCAGCCCTGCAGGAACTCATATGTGAATTGGATATTCGCGAGAATGGTGTTTTTGCGAAGGTCTTCCTGCGTCGAGGTACACGTTTCGGACCGTTTTCAGTGACAAACTGCGATAAGCCTTCCGACCGGAAATCAGCCTGGGAGGTAAGTTATACATATGTCCTCACATGAGGAATACAATAAAATTTAATCCTTTCGCAATTTCGGGATAAAATCAGCAAAAAAAGGTTCGAATTTCATGTGATTTCGATTTCTGTTAGTTTTTGGCACATACAAAAATTGCATCTAATCAAGGCTGTAACTTAATCCCATCAAAAATGGTGCATTTTTCGGGGTAAAAAAACTATTTCGCACCCGAAAATTAAATGATTGGGAAAATATTTGATTAAAAACCGACACACGATTGTCAATCATCATCATCATGATCCGAGAAACCAAAAGGTTTACGGCAGCTCGAGAACAATGCGAAAGGAAGAAGGAAGTTGTCAGTCGCTCTAGCCTTTTTTCTAAAAATGAAGATAATCCTCTGTGCGGGAATTGGAGGGCTAATTTCTATAAACTTTGTCCTTGCCATCGCCATTGTAAATCGTTGTCAGTTTTTCGAAACCGTGCGTCGACCGTCCCGTTGCGTCTGACGGTCGACCAAAAAAGCAAACAAGCGTAAATCCACAAAATGCCCCCTAAATGAGACTTAAATTCGGTTACGGCTGTTGAAAATCGGTGACGGCAGTAATTTCAATTAAGGATCTCTTGTAGCCCTCTTTTTTCTAATCAAAATAGAAAGCCATCCGACCGATACGTTGTCGATGCCGGATCGTCTTCGTCAAAATGCAAGACAGTAGCGAGGACCTCGAAAAGTATGAGAGTGTTTAGATAACAAACATATTTTGTGATCCTGATCATCAACATGTGTGAGTGTGTATATGTTTTTCTATTTGGCATGATCGGAGCTCTCGATCAGATTAGATTCATCCCTAGATCCGAAACTGATGGATCCGATGGATGGTACCTCTGGAAAGGTGTGAATAAGGACCGCTTGTGGCAGGTAGACAAATATTTTCCTTAATGTTGACATCTCAATTGGCAATATATGTATTTTTCAAATCGGTTAGATACAACTTGAGTACTTTTGACAGACAAAAAATGAAAAGAAATAGAATTCCTCTGATCAATAACACGCCCGGTTGGGTTTTAAAGAGTGTCTATGTTTGCTACTGCTTGTCTTGTAGTTATTTGTCGATTGTATACATTTTGAGGGCTCGTATTCTGGAGCAAGCTGAAGGTGAGAATTCGAAGGCATGGAACATATGACAATACAAAATCTGGTCCGGGATTAGAGATGATCTGCGCTCGTTGTCATTCATTGACAATAAACCAATAGATCCGCAGACACAGAGAATCCAATTTCCAAATGTGATCAGATGAGAAAAAGGAAAATTCAGGGCTGGTCGTGGATGGTGAAGCAATTGTCTGAATATTTGAATGGGGGCTCACAACAGACATGTGAGTGAAATGTGTTTTCGTTTTATGACATATCAGTTGTAGACGAAAAAATCACCACAAGAAGACGAATTGTGTCGATAAATGCTCAAACTTCTTACTGCCATATTTGCTTACAACAATAAGCGGAAAACACAAAGCTGCTTTGCTGTTAGCGTTGAGTGACGTATAAAGTTCAAGCATAGGAATTGCTAACAAAGCTATCACAAAGCAGCTTTGTTGCTCAAACTTTAATTTGACATACTGAAGAACTCCGTAACACAAACGTAACGTCTCAAAAGCTGTAGCAAAAGAAGAAATATTTTCTACTTTTTCATATGTATTTGCTCACCGACATGTTTTCTTGTTTGTTTGTGTGAAAATTTTATTTAATTTTTACTTCCTTTTCGCTTCAGCTGTCGGTTTTGTTTTCAAAAAACAGAAAAAAATGAAATTTTGGAGAAAATATGTTTGCAGAACATAAAATAAAATAAGTAAAATTACAGATGTCGGTCAAAGTTCAATCCAAAGTATAGAAGCGTAACGGAGTCAGCGCTAACAGCAAAGCAGCTTTGTGTTTTCCGCTTAACCTGGCTTTAAACTTCTAAAAATCAAAAAAATTAAAGCTAAGAAAAATTTAAAAAATCGATCAAATTTGAAAATATACTTTGCCACTAAAATTCCTTGAACAAATTTAATTTTCATTGAGGTTCCTTAACGAGGATATAACCACAAATTGCCTGCCAACAAATTTAAAATTAGAGCCTGTTGAAAAACCATCAGACACTTTGCGAAATTGAAGTTTATGCCAACTGGACTGTGATAAGTGATCTCAAAAACTTGTGCTTACATATATCATTTAATAACCACTAAGAAGCTTCATAAATCGCCTCGCATACGAACTCAAGTGTCACTTAGAAAAACTCTTTGTTTTATCACCAGTTCAACATCCACCAGGCCCGTATTCTATAGGTCCATCAAGAGACTTACTCTCCGGAGTTGCGTTAATGCTTGTTTTGTCCTCAAAAATGCGGGATCTATAACCAATTTTTAAGTTCAACAGTACTCATGCCAAAACAATAAATATCCAATTTTGCACAGCAGCTGCGAATTAAAAAGGCAAAAGAAATACAACATCAAAACTTCGCATTTATCACCCCAATTTCGCGTAGCGCTATTTTTAAAGCACCCACTTTGAAATAAATCCTCGAAGAGCATTTATAAAAACGACACTCATGCGGTTTGTTTTTTAGCCAATCGAAGAGCATAAATCATGGCGTGTGTGTTTTTTCTTCCTTGTTTGATTTTTTTTGTGATGTGTGCATCCTTCAAAAACTCGCCCTTAATTAATTGCAAAGTGTTTAAATTTTGCGCAAATCGCCCCTTATGTTGGCCATTAGGCAAATAGGCAACCGCAGCCGAGAGCTTTACCAGTGAAGAGCCACAGAGTATAGAGCGAAAAGAGAAGTCAAGTCATCATATCAACCAGGCAACCCAAATTCGTTAACCCAAGTGGCCACTCAATTAAAATGTCGTTTTTCCGAATGACTTACGAGATAAGAAGACCATCGACGACCACCAACCGCAGGGTCTTAAACGGGCGTTTAACAGTGAGCGCGTTAGCGAGCCACCCCCCAAACAAAACTCATACTCGTATGAATTAATTTCTGCGCCCTTATTCCACTCCATATCGTCTTTGAGTGTCGTGCAGAATTAGAGGTTTGCATTTGGTTTTGAGTTGCTTTGCCGCGAATTAGTTCACCCAACCGAAATTGTCCTGTTTTGTTGCTCATTTAGAAAAATGCTGATCCCCTGATGGCCTTTTAGATTGCACTTCAAAGCCAAGAGTGTACATGCGTCGTCGTTTTGTGTAGAGTCCGTCGTCGAGTATAAGGTGGTTTTTTTGTTCTTATACGTTTTTTCGCTAAAAGGACACGTTGCAGTCTCTTCACATCAGGAATCCACCTCCAACATTTTTATATAATTGTCATTTTGCCACCGACAAATAAGTTAGGTATCCTTTGTAATGGAAATTGTGCGTGATGTCGAACAAAAACCAAACAAATTGCCAGAACCATGTCCTTTTTGTTCATATTTTTGTCTATGTTCTTCTGCCGCTCATACAAGAAAGCACCCACTGCATCAAAGGATTTTTTTCTTCGATTCTTTTTTTTTAAGGAAGCCCTCCTATTGTTAACGCGGCTTAAGGATGTGTGTTATCCTCGAGGATAACGATGATTACTTTATGATTTGTTGTGTTTGCCTTGGTTGCTTCCTACACACAAACACACACAATGAGAAGTCAGTTTTTGTTGCTGTTTGTCGCACCTAGTTGACAATGTGCCTAAGCAAGGATGAACACATTTTTAAAGGAATCAATTATGATTATCCTTGTACAGTTATTTACAGAGGAGAGCCAAATGTCGTTTCTTTTGTTTTGCTAACACGTTCCAAAGCTGATGGTGACATAAATTAATGGTATCCTTAAAAAAGTTTGCTTTCGGAAAGATGTTAATTTTAAATTATGATGTTTCTCGAGGATGTTCTGATCTTTTGGCGACGGGTTGTCTGGTTTATTTTCTTATGAATTTGTTGAACAATTAATCAGCAACAGATCGGGAAAATGTTTTCTTTTTTTTTTGCACAAAATTTCTTGAGTTCTCGAATTCTATCAACAAGTCCCCGAAACGTCCAGTTGCTTAGTAGAAAAAAAAAAGTTTTTTTCTTTTGACAGTTGTTAGGATAAGAAAATACACCTTTAAAAGCTGCAATAACATCTTCATTAACATGTTTACTTATTTACTTCTCATCTCCCCGTTTAAAAGTAAAATGTGGTTTTTATCATTCACAACTTTCGGTTTTGGGTTTCATGCATCTGTATATGTTTTGGTAGTATTGGTAGGCAAATTCTAAAAAATAAAATCCAAGTTACTAAAATCGTTGTCCGATGTCTATATTACAAAATATAACAAGAGCGGTCCAGGGAAACCAGCTACTTCCGATCAAGGTTCGGGAAGTCGATCAAGGTCAACTTCTGTAAGAGACGACCGTTGTTTAAAGTTTTGTAGTCTTTGAAATCGGCACCAAACGACAAGTCAATGATTCAGAACTATCAGCGAAAACGTTATGAATACTCAAAACCAGTAAAATCGTTCGTTAGCATGAAAAACCACTGAAAATTCGTTCGTTTTACATAAAACTCATCATAGTTTTCGGAAAAACTAAATGCAATTGCAAATTTTACAAACAAACAAAAACAAGGAAAAGAGAATCGAATCTCACTCAAAGAAAGATAGACAGAAAATTGTTATAAACTGTTATACGTTCTTTTCAATCTAGCAAATGTCAAAACCATTTAGCACACTGTGTACTAAAAAGGCAGGTAGCGCCACAGCAACCTAAGAAAATTCACAAATAAACCGTTAATTTGAAATGGATATTCAAAAATGTTCTTATTTATTTTTTGTAGGGTGGGACAAACGACCAACACCGAGGTTGGCTCGAAACCAGGCCCGAAGTGGCCGCATGGTTGAGGAAAATACGAACTGTAAGCAATGCCAAAGAAGCTAACCTTCAGGATTTCATAGTCCAAGGGGATGTAAGTTGTAAAAAAAATGTTTCCCATCAAAACTTTCATTGGAGGTTTTATTTTTTTGTAGCTATGGTACGAAACAAGCAAAGATATTTCAGCTGGCGAAGAGATTTCCATCGACTCCGAATCGAAAATTCTGCCTCGCTTGAATGATTTATTCAACACCAGGTTCAACTACGACAACAGAAGTGAAAAGGAAAATGGTAAGTAATTTTTTTTGTACATTTTTTGAATCATTATTTATTCATTTTTTTTTTTTTTGAAAAGAAAACGTGTACCATCATTTTTTATTAGATTTTTGTTGTTTCTAATTTGGGATTTAGGAAAAAAAATTAATTGTCGCGAGCGTGGCATGTGCCCATCATTATCGCAGAACGACCAAAAACTTAGAGCATGGTAAAACAAATTGAAATTTGATAGGCTTGATAGTTTTTCTGTATTTACCTCTTTTTTTCCTAAGTAGACCCTGACAATGACACTGAGACTGAGACTTAGGCAGATTCTGTGGGTAACCCTTTTTTTTCTATTTGATGATTTTAATTATTCCCAACCCTCGGCTGGGTGATGGTAATGAAATTGTGCAGTTCTCTTACTCAAATCCAATTTGATACGTTTTTTTGTTTCGTTTCCGTTCGAAATGCAAACAAGATTTTTTTCTTTGGTTGACATTTTTTTCATATCCTTTGCATAAATCGAGAGTGACAAAGTTAAATCCTTTTTTATTGCCAATGTACCTACTCGAGGATTTGTGATTCCAACATCGTGATAAAAAGAGAACATGACAGAAGGCAGAATGAGAGGATTGACGTTGCTCTGCCACTGCCATGCTTGCCGTTGTGTCGTCCGCAAAAGTATCAATTATGATTAGTATTCGGGCGTTTATAGGGGTAGTCAGGCGCTGCTGGCAGTGGCGAGGAGTGTTGTCCGTGCGCGGTGGGCTCGGGGGTTGATAAGGTTCGTTACACACAAAGATGCTGGCTTGCCTTGGTTAGTGGTTGTGTTGCAGTTTGTGTTGACGATCAATTACACAATTATTTGCTTAGCGCACCGCGCGTTGTCGCACGTCTACTAAGCACTTTTCCAATGCGTTACAATAGGATAAACATCAACAGAAGCTGAATATGTGCCATCATAAGGGTCTGTCTCCGAGAATCATGCCACGTGAACTACCCTAATAGAGATGTCATCATCGTCATCTTCATCAATTCGTTTGCGTAACGAGCCCAAACGCAAAGTAAACGAAATAAAAAGAACAGCGATCTTTTGTTTGATTGTGGGATTTATATAAATTGTCTTTATTGGCATTGTTCAGGACGAACTGCTCATAATAATGAATAGTTGAGGCTTAACCACATGTTTTATTCCATCGCACAGTGACTATGACTGTAATACACACACGGTCAATTTAATCCTAAGCCAGAGCCAGATTGACACTATCGACTGGCTTCAATCTTCGACTTCTGGGCCTATGCGAACCAAATAGGATGTACGCGTGTCCCTGTTAGCGAATTATGACTGGCAGTATTGTTGTGTCATTATTGTTGTCAACCCCCACGGGTGTCTCCTGTGTCATTTGCATCTGCATGGCGGTGTTAATGGCAGCGATCGTGTTGTGTTGATAGAAGGATGAGATTTATGGAGGATATAGTTTTTAATCCGAGATGGGAAAATGTTGATATTTAATTATCCGCAATGTTTGTTGATTTTACTTTTTAAGTTTTTTTTTTTTTTTTATTTAATCAAATCACAATCACAAAGCATTATGTTGAACTGCGACTCTATCAAAATATGAATAAGGGGTTCAAAATGTATTTAAAATTCGGTGTTCGTTTTTGACGGTTACAGATTTTGTCGGCGGCACCACCTGTTCTGGGATACTTCATTTGAATTTAACTCTTGAATTTTCAGACGAATAAAACTGAAGCTCACCTGTCCTTGTTTGTGTGGCTTACTGGCGCATAATTTAAGTCTTTTACTGTTGCGTAACGGATATGTGTTGTGTTACTTGTGTAAAGAATTTTTAGAGTAAAAGTCAAACACGCAAAATTCCAGTGTTATTGTCACGGACCCTGAGCAAAGGTCCCTATTCCTATTTCATTTATATGGGAAAGTGCTCTTGTCTAGAGATAATTTAAATATTAAAAATAGGGAGTTGTTTTATTTTGGTTCCAAGCCATTCATAAATTCATTGAAACGATAATTTCGACAAAATGTTACTATCTGAATAAATCGTAAAAAGAGAAGACCATAAACCTGAAGGCACTCTTTTTCGGTTTAACCAAAGATTACAAATAAAAATTCTAGATGATTCCCAATTTGGCTTTCCAGATATTGGGTTTTGAAATCGAATCGAATCGAAAGCTTACAAGACAAACCGAAATCAAAAACGAAGGGGAGTTTTCTTGGAGCTATAAGGCCAAGCAACCTTATTAGCATTGCTTTTTGTAGATATGTCAAGAAAAATGTACAGTCGACTCGCAATAAGTTGAACTTTAACAGACAGAACTCGGCAATGTGTTCTGATGCAAACAATCACGAATAGTTCGTGTTAAATTTAGGGTTAGACTTAGTAAGAGAGTTAGGGAGAGTCCGCTCTATTAAAGTGAATAATATAATATTTTGGTTGTCAGGACTTTTGAAACGTCTTTGACATTTTAGTCGTATAAAAATCTGTGAATGTTGACTGAGAATTGTAATTTGCTAATTGTAACCCTTTAACAAACAGAGCGAAGCAAAAACAATCAATCATAGACTCATCATTATTACATTTTAATTAAATCCACACGCTTACATCACTTTACCACTATTATTGATTTAACTCACACACGACAATACCGCCACTCACATGTCCTTTTATCATCACTTCTGTAAGAATCGACAACTTCATCAACATCGGCCAACCAACAGTCATTTATCAAATGCACGTCACTTTGCAACACAATAGGCAACAAATAAAAGGATTCAACATGATGATATGTCATCTCAATTCATGAATTGAACGTGTGCCCTTGTCCGTCCCCAGCAGAACGGGATGCGGGATCTTAAGATAACAAAAGGGTTGCGAATTACGATGTGTCAGCAAAATGTGCAAAGTTAGCGAATTACACACCATTTAGGGATTTTATTGGCAATGTGCGTTGCAACATTATCGTCAAAAGATAAAACTGATGATCACGGTATACCGGTGTTCGATGGGGAATCATTTTAAATGATGACGTATCAAAGGAGTGATTCTCGCTTTCAACAGCAGGCATCGGCTTTCGTATAGTCAGTGTTGGCTGATTGAAGTCACCAAGGTGACACTAGGACACGTGGTTCGGGGAACATTGCATCGACATAATCGACTAAAATGGGAAAGGAAAATCTGAAATGATTAATCGTTCATTTGACAGTGGAAATCGAAAGGTGTAGCTTTACTTTATTTGTATACTGCTGTTGGTGCTGCTGCATTCTGAGGCTTGCGTGACAACACTTCAACTGGTTTCACATGTCCTCGATGGAAGTATACCTTCAGCAGAGCCAGCAACACCACTGCCGACCAGCAGCGATAGTGATAGCTTTTGAACTAAAATATACATTTGATGTGGCAAGTGGCGGGCAATGAGGTAACAGAGATTTTAGAGGGTTGCATTTGAAACGTTCAACTGTCATGTAATTAAAAAAGTCAAACATAGTGTAGAGTTGACTTTTGACGCATTAAACGCACGTGCTGGTCGTTTAAAAAAAAGTAGAACTTTTTAATGATTTCTGGACTACTGAGACGACTGGCCAGACGAGACTATTAAGAACAAAAAAAATGAATTTTCCCACGCCCAATTTTGCAACGAAATTAACGCGATGCTCCGTCTGTGTGCGATATGCCATCAGGAAGTCAAGGATGGGTGCCCTCTCCTTCGCCAAGGAAATTATGGATTCATGAAAAAAGTTCTCATCGTGGGAAATATTCTACTGCAACCCAAAAGTCGACTTCTTCTAAGGAACCTAATGAATTTCTTTTAAGAAGAATGTTTCTCTTCTTGGCAATGGGGTGCTTCTTATTAACCGACGACGACGAGAATACAACACCTGTGTGCATTTTCTTGCGGTACGGCAGTGGTGGTGACTGACACACTGAGGTGCTATATGACTTCCTATATGAGGTAGCCCATTGGAACCGTTTGACGTTTAACCGCGAACTGTGCTTCCTCAAGCGTGCCAACGTGGGGTGTATTGGTCATGCATGATGCACGATGCAGTCCATCACCAAGTCAGAGGTATACTTGACCTCAGAAAAACCATCCCTTACCTGAGTGAGCATTTTAGAAAATAATAATTTCGTCTTTAATGCAGGGGTGAATATTTTTTCTTTTCCTATCCGGAAGAAGGACCTTGGTTTTGAGTGTACTCGGACAATGACGACGACGATGGTGAAGACTGTGATGAACGCCACTGGCAATCGTTCGCGGCTTCACCTGTAGAGGTGAATTGTTTCCATTCTAATTGAGTGTCCTTTGATTGAATTCAGGTGTTTTATTTTCATTTCCCTGGTGGCTTATGTGCTGGTGTCCTAAGGGTGGGGGTTTGGTTGTGTTTGTATAATTATCTGTTCTTTTTTCTGTTCTCCATATGTGGTGAATTATGAAGGAAGGTAATCAAGGGTTCGATTTAGACGATGTTTGTATGTGTGACCGTGATGTTTTGACCGAAAACACTCTTTCAAGGATACGCGGATGGACATTGAAGCCACTTGTCTTTTAGTCGATGAAGAGTTCGGATGTCGTCCTTTGAGCATCTTGAAATTTTGAAGTGAAAAATAAATAAATACTTCCGCAGCCGTTTAAACAAAACTTTGAAGTGTGAGTTTACTTTGAGTGAAGTGTTTTCTTTTGTTTTCCCAAATCTGCTGCCACAGTGTCGCCTCATTAACAATCCGAAGCCAAGCAAACTTGTAGACAAGTTCATAAAATTTGATGCGCGCCCATCGTTAGTTGAAAGTTTTCTATATATAGTTCGATTGTTGTTGACTGCTTCTCCCAAGTAGTTTTTGGATCATCATTACTTAAAGGGGCGGAATAAACCAGGCACCTAATAGCCCCGGTCAGTGCAGCGCACATCGCAATGCCAACTGGGAAGAGATTCCAACTCGTCCGAAGTGCTTGTTGTTGAAAGACCCAGTGGTAGTCGGTCGGTAGTAGGAGTTGCTGGTCAATTGACCCCTGTGTGGCGTGTAGTGTAAACGATGTTGCAACTACTTGATTTTTCCTCACCATTATAATAGAAAGACGAAAAAAACACAACACAAAAAGGTTTATCGCACCAAAATGCTGAATGATGCCAGTGGCTGTGGAAAATATGCGGTTTTTCTTTTTCGCAGGAAGTGAGGTGCAGGCCAAGTCGTTCTGTATATTGGCTTCTATTGGATTCGTTTTTGATGGTGGCTTACACCACATTGGCATGTTGAATGAAGCTGAAGCCCCCCAGGTGGCTCGGGCGAATGAATCATAATTTGAAATCGTGTTGAAATTTTGCTCGGCTTGGTTTTTATTCTTTCTTTCATTTTGTTGCATTGAGGAACACTAATTGTAATCTTCCAATATCCGATAGTTGGCAAAAAGTATAAAACGTTTTTTTCTGTTTTTCTTTTGCAGGATCTCAATACAGTGGAAATACAACTGGGGATGACGAGTTCAATAATTCGTCAAACGATCAGGATAATAATAGCAAAAGTGAAAACAACAACCGAAGCGTTGAGAACAAGAAAAGTGATAAACTACAGCCTGGCGAACACCAGGATACAGACGATGAGAACGGTATTGACATACGCTGCGAAGTTTGCGAGAAACCATATTACGATTTAGATCGGTAAGTTATAGTTTTGAACTTAAATTCAACTTAAATGTCTCATCCGTATGACTAGAAACGATACCTATATGATACTGAAAACACTTCGGTTCCTTAGTAGATTTGGGAGAAAAGTGAAGTTAAATTGTGAAGAATATCGATTTGTTGAAGGCAAATAATTAACATTTTTGCCAATATCTCGACCAGGCTCACTTGAAACCTTAAGCTGAATTGAGTTCGACCAGACCTTTCATTTGATGTATCATTCGATGGGTTTTGGAAGAATTCTTTTTTCTGTCGAAAATTTTGGCAAGGGGTTAACCCATGATTTTTTTTTCGAAAATCGTGATGAAATCGATTTCGCTGATTTCAACATATTTGATAGTTCTCTTTATTCTGAGCCTCCGGGTGAAAGCCAACCTCAATTCCGTACTCTGTCTACCGAGATATTTGCATCAGAAGTTATTCGTTCAAAACGATTACAATAATTTAGGGATAAAAACAAAAAAAAGTAATTTTTTGATCAGAACTCGGTAACCAGAACTCGTAGATAGTTTTGGTTTTTAGTGACTGATAGAACGCAAATAGTCGGTGCCATGACATTTGGCCATATGCCATAAGGCCATATTTCAAAATATGGCCATATGACACTTTTGAATTGTGTCATACGGCCATATTTTAATATATGGCTATTTGTCGCTTTGGTAATGTGTCATTTGACCATTATGGCCAAATGACACTTTCAAGCTTGCAGTTTACCTTTACTGGAAAAACAAAAACGAATATGCAATATATTTAAGAAAATATACAATATCTATATTTATGAAAATATGGTAAGTAACTGATCTCAAAAAGTTTATCGCAACGTTTTAATAAATAAAAAAAGAAAAATAATCAAACAGAAAGAAACAGACAGAGCAATTAATTTTTCAAAGCTGCTGCCGTTTCTTTAATTTGGAAAAGGAACCACCACGCACCCTTGTAATGCACGCTTGTGTCTGGAAAGCAGGTGCTGCATTGCATTAATTCATTTTAAGCATCTTTTTTCACTTTGTCTGAGGATGATGACGATCTGGAACATTCAAAATTGATTTGGTTTGATTGTGAGCGAAATGATTGTGGGCAAAATTTTTTCCGCTCGCTTCGCTCGCTAGCAATTATTGTACCTGTTCATTTTTTGGTTCAAGCTCCAAATCCTTTATTGAAACAATATTTTAAAACACGTGAGACTGAGTTAAGGAGTATTGCAAAAATAGTACTTACGCCTGCATCCACATGATGCAAGAAAACTGAACATACCTTCAATACAAAAATGTCTTTCTGATGGAGCTGTTAATGTAATTGAAACAGCTCAGTTATTTGAGGATTGAGGTGACAAGAAGATAAAATAAGATGAAACTGGGTTCAAGTACAGTGTGCTTGTAGAATGCCCTACTCTGACCGAACACCAAAGTTCAGAAGAACTGATAATGTTTTAGAAAATCTCAACAAAAAACAATTTTAACTTAACAACTTTGCATATGTTTTCAAAATTATAAACATCATCAATGATTCTTATTTATAATTTCTCAACCTAAATTGGAACAAAATGTAAATTAATATATCTTTACTAACGTGGTTATCATGAGCGAAGCGCAAAATTTACAATTATTTGTAGCCGCAAGCTCTTACAACACTAAAAGTACCATCTAAAAGATAGTTCCTGCTCGAACCATTTTGCATATTTTGTGTCAAATGACGCTTTGAAAATCTGTCAAATGACATTACCTATTTGAAAATATTTGTGCCATTTGTCGCTTTAAGAAAGCGTCATTTGACCATATGGCTGAATGACACAAGAAAATATGGTCAAATGACACATTACCAAAGCGACAAATAGCCACATGGCCATATGACACAATTCAAAAGTGTCATATGGCCATATTTTGAAATATGGCCATATGGCATATGGCCAAATGGCATGGCACCTTTGTTTTCGTGTATAATTTTATATAGGCTACGTGGGAAAATTGAGAGATATGGCGATATGAAGTCACGGGAATTTTTCTGAAGGCAGCCATCGGAAGAAATTTCATTTTTGACTATAACTTTATAACCGACTGCTCTAGCAGATGGAATACCTTATATTTGATGTACAATTGCATACCTGTCCGGGTAAGAATCCCTTTTATTGCAAGCAGTATTAAGAAAAGAAATCCTAGTGACAAAAATGTTGGAACAAAGTCAGTGATATGAATTTTCTCAAAACTTCTCTTCAAAGGTCGTCCCCACGCAGTTCTTCAAGGAAAACTGAATAATTAGAAACAACATTATGGCTTCAATAATTGTACTTAACTCTTTCATTTCCCTCCAGGAACAATTAAGAATCTAAATAAATAATGGTTAGACACCATCCCTCTCCCCCGGTGAGTATTGTCAATTTATCACCATAATGTCAGACCTCATACAACCCCAAGTATAGATTAAGTTCATTATTTCATCCTCGTCCACAGATCCACAGACACTCGCGTTGAGTGTATGAAAATTTCAATTTGCTGTCGGGTGTAATTAACGTTGTTATTACGCACCGCCTCTCGTTTGATGACAATCTAACGCGCTTACTTATTCATCACTAATTGATTAGATCTGGCAGTATGTGAGGCTTTTAATTGGGCTGCAGAAGCACCTACTTTTGTCTGCTTTGAGGGTTAATTTGTTTGAAAAAGGAAGCCCGTAGAATACGGCTGGCACGGTAACCACTGATTGCGTTAATATTTACTCAGGGATTCTATCGGTAATTAGCTGTATGATAGTTGAAAATTTGTCGATTACCCTTTTCCTTGAAAGAAGGAACACTCGATAATTGTTCGATACAAAATAAGCGACGCTATTGTGTGAGTGACCAGTTAGTTAAACAAATATACCCCCGAAAAAAAGGTGTTGATTGATAGACGAACGTTGGTGTCGTGGCTTCTAATTGAAGTCTTCAGAACTCCTTCGTTAACGTCCAAATCAATGGAAAGATATGGGTCTTCATGCCAATAGCTTTGGTATCCTCAATAACCACCTTATAAACACTCTTTATAGTAGGTACTTCAACAAATAAAACGATTTCACGTGTCCTGTTCTGAAATGGAAACTAATTCAAATTTTCTAAGCGGTTTACTTTTCCACTCTAAATTTCTCTCTGGGGACTAACTCCTGGCGCATTTGCTGAACAAATGCAATTAATTCTAGCACTGCCTTTTCACCAGGTGAGACCGAAAGTGAGATAGTGTACAATAAACAAATACTAGAAACTAGAGTCGTATTACTTGAGTGAATGGCAAACAAGAGAACGTTTGTCACCTCTTGATCATTTGTTTGTCTTTTAGGTGAATATGGACTTAGCAGTGTATAGAGTTGCCATGAGAGCTTCCATTTGAGATCAAAAACCTGTAATGAAACAAAAACTTTGAATTCTATAGGTAGTTTTTTTTGAACTACTTTAAGGTTGACACAAAAAATTGTTGCGGTCGAATATCTTTGGGGAGAAAAATAGAATGGCAGCCCTACTGTGTTGTGAGCCTTAAGCTAATATAATTTCCCTGTACTTTTTTTTCGAAACAGCAAAAATACAAAAAAATCAAGTTTCCCATTATGAAATGAAAATCTGAACACGCAAATCTAGCATACCATTGTGATGTGATTTTTTTCTTCATCGCCTCAAAAAACGATGACATTTTTCTGTGGCTTCTGAATTATTGATGAGTACACTACAAAGCCATTCATTGAAACCATCCGGGGCTATAGAGAAAAGGAAACTCAAGGAACAACAGAAAAATGTGCTTGTGCATGCTTCTTATCAGATTGATCAGAGTCACCGCCTCTTACAGGACACACTGTTGACCAGGGCCAGGTACATAATACGGATGGGTGGCTCATTGATGGGCGGCAGAATTCTATAGGAATAGCACAATCGAGTGAGCGGTCGCGATTAGGATCTTTGTCATCGCTCGCATCAAGGACGAAACTAAACCCACGCCTAGGATCTAATCGAACATTAAATATTGAACATCATTTGGCTAATTGTCTCTCCTGTGGGCATTTTTTTCTGTCTGTTATCATGAATCAGGATTTTTGTCTTTTTTTTTGTTTATTTTGAATAGTGGGTTCTGGCTGAGTGGTGTTAGTGTGTGAAGCTACCCACATGTTGAGTTGGATTTTGAGTTTGTTCATCAACAATCAAATCCACATTATACCTATACCAAGCGACCAAGCTACAACACATAAATAACTTAAGTTTTTGTTTTACTGTCAATTTGCAGATTGGACGAGCATTTGGTCGCCGTACATCATTATCGCAAGGACGAGTATAGCTGTGATTTGTGCGCCAAGAGCTACTCGTTTCGGCCGTCTTTGTTAAAGCATCGTGCATTAGTTCATAACGATATCAGAAAATATCCTTGTGAGAACTGCACAAAGGTAAGTGAAGAGGTGAATACTTATACAAAATAAATTTAAGTGAACTTTTTCTGAAGAGCGAGACTTGGCTATCATTTTGTTGGAATGTGAGATCTTTTTAAAGTGTACAAAACTGAATATGTATTTCTTGAGCTGTTGTGTGCGTAAAAAATTAATCCGAGAAGAGCTTGACAATTTAAGCGAGGACGCGTTGCTCACTTTAAACAAAAATTATTATTGTGTCATTTTACTATCAATCAAGACAAACATCAGAAGAATTGTTGTTTTTCATTTTCGATCCAAAAAGCTTAATGTAATCCGCCGCTCATATCCGTGAGTTTCAAGGTTCAATTCCTCTTTAATTCGGTAGTCTCCTCAGCGATTCTTTTTTAACCATTCGTTGTCAAATAATAAGCTTATTCTTCCTACATATTTGATATTTGAACACTCCAAACAAGAAGGCCCGAGGTCGACTACTTTACCTTCTCTGTGTATCCATTTATCCAATTCATCCGTCCATCCATTCATCTTCCTTCATTTAAGCGGAACCAATTCAGGTGACAATTTTCCAATTGTTATTCACTTCAAATAGAGTTAGACGGAGGCAAAGTAGTTTCTAATGGATTTCGACTTTAAATAACAAGAAATCGAATTCCACTTGTTCGGCAAAACAGCTATCAGCTTAATTGATCAGTTATCGAGTTGAGATAATGCCGAAGCTATAAAAATTCATCAAGTAAATCCACCTACATTATTTTTGTTCGTGTGATGCTTGTAGGTTTACTTTTGATTTCTTCACGAAAATGTAACACAGATTTGCTCTTGTTCGGGTACCCCGCAGCATGCTGGTAGAAAAAAATTAGGGCGTGCGCGCATACATTCCGTCAAAGCAACCAAAGATACAATTATTCTCGGTCACTCTTGTGAAATACGTTGGTATCCATAAGATATAAAACCAGAAAACAGAATACAGACATGGCAGAGACGTTCGGAGATGGGGTTTGCTTACATACAGCTTGAAGTATCTGTAAGAGTACTTATAACCTCCTATAGCTCCTTTGATCGATCGGATAAAAATGGCTTTTGGATTTTGAAATCCCATCTTTCGATCGCTTTTATCAACCAAATTGGAATTGAAATTGAGACCACTTATGAATGATTGAGCTACAGTGGGCCACCTGTTATTTTTTCGACTACTTTAATGAAAAAATAAAACTATAAAAGGAGTGCTTGTGAAGTATATCAATTCGACTTTAAATCGAAATGCCCAAAGTGGTTAAAAATATGTTATAGGCAAAAAAGTCATAGATCTTTAAATAAAAGTCCCACTGTAATAAAATTAAAGTTGAGTAAGACTTTCTTTATTATCCGTCTGGTATAGTTGTCTTTTAAAATGCAGAAGACTTCGGCCATATGCCAGTAAATTGCTCCTAATTCAATGCGCCCTGACTTAAGCTTGTACACAGACAGACTACTCACTTCGTGAGTTCCAAGGAAACAAAGCAATAATAATATGCCCAAGGCGTCGATCGATTGAGATTGAGACACTTTGAACAAACGACACGATGACTACGACAACTACGACGACGCTGATGACGATCTTTGTGGTGTACCTATGGCTTGTGCCTTATTATGACAGAATAACTTCTTATAACGATATCATTTTTTTTACTGAAATCAACCACTTATACGAAGACGGAGGGAAAAGGGAAATTGAACACTATAGCATTTTTTCGGGAAGACAATTGTTGCTGGAGGCATAGTGAGCGCGCGCAGTTTTGCGTAATCCAACCCCACCCCAGCCCACGAAGAATGATTGATAGAGGATAGTCGATTGTTGTCATTTGGTTTGATTGGAAATTGCATGAAATTTCAATAACACCAAACTGGTAGCCGAATCTCCGCTCTAATTTGATAGCCTTAACGCGCCACCTTGTTTGTGGCAGTGGCTAGCAGTGCGGCACACATATGTGACCGTGTCTTTTTTGAAACAACTTTTGCTTATTCTTTTTTTTGTTGTTTTTTTGAATTTTTAAGGTTTTTTGTGATCCATCAAATCTTCAAAGACATATTCGTGCCCACCACGTCGGCGCTAGAAGTCACGCGTGTCCCGAGTGCGGAAAGACTTTTGCCACATCGTCCGGCTTAAAGCAGCACACGCACATCCATTCGTCGGTGAAACCGTTCCAGTGTGAGGTCTGTTTCAAAGCCTACACTCAATTCTCAAACCTTTGTCGCCACAAACGGATGCATGCCATTTGTCGGAGTCAAGTCAAATGCAATAAGTGTAATACAACATTCAGCACTGTTACATCGCTGTCGAAGCACAAGCGGTTCTGTGATTCAACGGCAGTAGCGCCACCAACTGGAATTCCAACACATCCACATCACAATCCTCACCAGCATCCACACCATCCGCACATGCATCACCAGTCAGTGTCGAATCACTCAAGTCAGAGAGGCCTCCAGCCGAACGGCATTCCATCGGCCATGAATACTCAGCCCAATCCATTCTTTATGTTCCGATCACCAGCGTTTTTCTCGCCGGGATTCCCCTCCTACGGTCTGCCAGGAATGTATCCACCGACACCTGCACAAACATCGAATTTCCCACTGCTGTTCCCAAAGCCTGCGATGGACATCCCAATGCCACCACAATCCGACAAGGAACCAACATCACCACCAATGAGGCACCCACACCAACGAAGGACTTCAATGGAGAAAAGCTATTTTCCACACGGACTACGAAGCATGAGTCAAAACGACGATTTAAAGCCGTTTTCTGCTGCTGTCACCCCGAAGAAATCACCAAGGACCTCCGATGATGAAACAAGTTCCTCATTTATCGAGTCGAAGCCAATCGATGTCGTGGTCAAGAAGGAAGAACCTGAACCTCACCACGAGAACGATGAAATCGATTCAGGAGATGAAAAGGTAAATATTCTTCTTTATTCTTTAAAGTCCTTCACATTGCTTGAATTTTTATATTTTTTAGAAACACATAAACGTCACAACCCCATCACCACCAGCTCCAGATGAAGCCTCCACTTCGAACGGGGAACAACCACTTGACCTGTCAGTAGGTAGAAAGCGAAAACTTGACGAGCCAATAACTTCAGAAGTCCCTACGCCTGTCACTCCAAACAACTCTCAAACTGAAGACTCGGAACCAGTAAAGAAACAAACAATAACTGAAGAAACTCCCCAACAACAACAACAACCATACCAGGCAAGCAGTCCTGCAGCATCAGTTTCCCCAGGACCTACTCCATCGCCATCGCCTCCCAGCAACGGTCCAGCTGCTATGGCTTGTCCACGACCTATCCACCCCATGCTGATGGCATTTTACAATCAAGCAAGAGCACCAGGTTTAGGTGTTGGGGCGGACTTCTCAAGGCCGTTTCCTTTTTTAGGACCAATGGGCGGTCGGCCGACATTTGATCATTTGCTGCATCGCAACGGACCGTATCCGCCCAAGCCCACTTTTCATGAAGCTCTGATGGCCGCCGGAGGCATGTCTGCCGGATTAACAGCTGCTCCAGGTAAAATCAAGGATCGTTACACATGCAAGTTTTGCGGCAAGGTTTTCCCTCGATCGGCCAACCTAACCCGCCATTTGCGGACTCACACAGGTGAACAGCCATACACTTGTAAATACTGTGATCGCGCATTCAGTATTTCGAGCAATCTCCAACGTCACGTCCGAAATATCCACAATAAGGAGCGTCCTTTCCGCTGCCACCTATGCGATCGATGCTTCGGACAGCAAACCAATCTCGATCGGCATCTGAAAAAACACGAAGCCGATACTTCGGGACTTGGCATAGGCTTAGGAGACTCGCCCTCTTCCAATGAAGCCGATCGCGAAGATTCTTACTTCGATGAGATCCGATCCTTCATGGGTCGAGTGACCTACAACGAGGATCTATACACGCCGACCAGCATCGGCGCCGGAGAAAACGACACCGAATGCAGCAGTGACGTTGAGAACGACCTAACACCAAACAGTACCAAAGACACCATAAACAACAATGATGCTGCCATCGAAGTCACCACATAGACACACATACACACACCAGAACCAGGAAAGGACAATGCCTTAGACTAGAATATTTGTTGGTAGTTGAAATTTCTAGCTATCCCAACTCGTTGTTATACTCGTTATAAGTTTTGTTTTTTTAAGTACCGGATTTGTCAAAAAACGTGCGAGGAAGGATCCTTCCTAAACAAAAATTAGAAGAATTATTGTAAATAAGGCACACACACACCCACACGATCAATGGCATTAGAAAACATCGAAGACATTCAAGTTTATAAGAAAAAGGACGAAGGGAGAATACTATAATCACTTTGGATGAAAGTTCAAGTGCGATTGTTTAACCAATCAGCAAAAAATATAAAAAAGGAATTTTAATAATTATTATTTAAAGTATTGTTGTAGCATTTAAATAGACTACTACATCCCAGTTAGTACTTTTTATTAAATTTAAATAAACAAATTCTATATTATGTAAATAGTATTTAAGGAAATCTTATTAGTTTAGTTTAATAATAAAAAAAAAAACATTATGTAAATCTTTTGCTATATATACGAAACTCTACTACTAGATATCTTAAATTATTATTATTATTGCAGATGAAAATAAAATGAATTTTTAAAATTACTTTCGTAGTGTTTTGCTCCCTGTTCATTACAGAAAACTAGACAAACATTGAAGTTGCTCAAAAGTAGCTCAGAACAGCAGCTATCAAAAGCCAAACAAACTACGTTTTTAGAGACTCTCTTGTTCATCACGCTCCCATTTAAATTTTGTATCAACTACTTAAAATGGAGGAGGAATCCTGAACCAAAGGTACAAAATGGTATCAAAAAAGACAGACAACTATTTGAATTGGTATTGTTTATACGCTTTTGCTTCCTGTTCATTTCGGCCTCTTAAGTGCTTATGATGCAAACTATTTTCACGAAAAAAAAATCAACCTCTATGTAGCTTCGGGGCATGATGATTTAGCTAATAAGCGTTTCGTTACTGTTCGACTGCACGCCCAGGCTCTTGATGGAACGTGCCTACTGCCCAGCTAATTGAATGGCATTCATCATTGTTATAACGAACGGAATATGATCAGGCGGGTACAGCAAGCAAAATATCACAAAAAAAGAAAAAGAATCCGTTAAAGCCCACTTTCGCTTATGCTTAATGAGTGTTGGAGCAGCGAGCGACCATGACCATAGCCAACACACACAGTAGCAACTTTTTGCGCTATTATTCAATCAGATTCTTTTAAAAGGCTTCACTCGATCGCAATTAATCCACCGAATTTTGAATGTTAGGCGAAACAAAATCTCCTCCGCCTCTTGTTGCTTAAGGTCCGCCCGCACCCTCATCACGAAGTCTTGAATTTTTTAAATTCGCAATATAATTGCGAGATTTGGTCCACGGATATGATCTTTTTTATGGACGTCAATCAAACGCATCGAAATCAAGAAACAATATTAGAGTGTGCCACTCAGGCGTACAGTGGGGTATTTGACTGTTTTGCCAAGGATACCACACTCATTGATATAAGTTTTGAAATCGGAGTACATCAATACACTTCATCCACATGCTGTTCCACTGTTCGGCGGTAGCAGCTGGATGGCGGGTGGTATGGCATCTCCACGCTAAGCTTTTAACTCGACTTTTAGTAAAGTGCACACCAAAATAAGAGAAAGGTCTCGCAATTGGCTTAATTAATTAATTTTTTATTGTATTATTAATTTAATTACCCTCTTTATATGGGCTGACCGCTGCACTTGGCCAAGATATTTGATGCTCATGCTTTTTGCTCGTGTACAGGGTCGTAAATTTCTTGACTTTTTGACAGGTGTTAAGGTTAAAAATTGTGTGTAGCTAACGAGGGAAGAATTAGTTGCTCATGTTTGCGCAAAACGACCTCTGAGCTAATGTCTTGTCCGAAGACGCTGACTTTGAGGGGAAAAGTGGGCAAGCCATAACATGCCATGCCCATGTATTTTAATTTTGATTTTATTTTTTAATGATTTCTAGTTTTGTCTGGCTTCTTGTTTTGCTAATTTATTACTTCAGTTTAATTGAAAACAAAAAGAAAAGAAAATAAAAGTCCAACAATATGTCAATTACCATAGCTCTGGTCTAAGAGCTGCTTTGTGATGCTGTTCGCTAATTATGAGTCGACAATAAAAGGGTATCTCTGCAATTTTATTGCAATTTCAAAATTGTTTTTCCTTTTTTTTTTTAGGAATAACAAAACACAATTTTAATTACTTACTATTCCTTCAATCTGTTTGCACAAAAAATCACATTTGACCTTGTTGTTATGACACTCATTGTCTTAAGCGGAAGACTATCACATTTTTGAGATGTGGCCACCTTAAAAAATATGCAATGATGTGTTGAAGTAATTGGTTTTAATTTATATAGTTTTTGTGGTCTTTGAAGTGAGGTGTGGGCTTTAATCAATAATAAACTTGTATCACTTCAAAGGATCTTGTTCGAGAATATTGTCTGAGGTGCACTTGATCATTTTCGTAAATACGAGCATCAAACTCAAGGTTAATTGCATTTTCCTGTTTTAAAATATACTTTCAACTGTTGGTTTTATAGAATTTATTCAAACAAATTGATTGTTTGCATTGGGAAAAGTTAGAAGACAGCATCGTTGGATCAGATTTTGAAAACGAAAGAGTTGAGGTACAAACCTTTTTTTTTGGTTATATCATTGACCATAACTGGTCCATTTGCCATATAAGATAATTTATTTTAATGATAATTTACATGCGATACGAATCGATGAAAACTCAATTAGCGGCGATAAATCATCACGCTGCTCGAAAAGTGTGGCTCTTCACCACATCCTACCATGCTGACTGCACATACCTACTATGTTTATCCTCTTATCCGCCTTTTTTTATTTAATATAAGAAACGAATGAAGGAAAGGAAAACATACTTAAATGTAAAAGTCACAATTTTACAACTTTGCTTGACTGTGCACTCCGCACAAAAATCTCTGAAATCGACTTCAATCGTTAAGTATGTATCTTCGCTGTGAAAGATTAAGTGTATAATAACACAAAAGTGGCGGCAACGGCAGCACAATATTCTGGCGGCATCAGCAATAGTACGAAGAGGAGTATCTCCTCTGACGGATGAGTGAATTCCGCATGATGAAGTTGCTATTCCAGATCGAACTTCGGGCTTCATTTATAATTGAGTAATCTTATCTTCAAACTTGGTCTTGAATAATAAATAAATTGTGTGTTGGTCAGCAACTGGTATGGGTCTTTGTTTTTGAAAGTTGTGTTCACAAAGTAGTCTGAGATTGACCCACATTTTAAGCTCAGTTTGTTTTGAATGAAGACGAATATCCTGCCCCTTGTCAGTCAAAATCATTTTGGTAAGTAATGTGACATGACTTTCAAAATATATTTTCAAAGAAAATATCTGCATTTAAAAGCAAGTCAAAATAATTATTGTTTTTATGGATTTGTCTGTTTTACTGAGTCTATTATGAGTAAAAACATGAAGAAGGAAATATAATGAAATAAGCTACGCTTCTTAGTTAAAACGAATAACGATCAAACATAGACCCCTTAAAATTACATAACTTTTCATGCCACAATCCTAAAATGTGTCCCATAAAATGAAGTTAACCCCCGTCCATACCATACAGGTCTGTTGAAAACTGCTCTAAATGTCCGGACACCCGACCAATGTATTCTTCACTTGCTTCTTGCCAACAGTGTTTATACTTTCTCCCGCACGCCACGCCGCGCCGCCGCCGCCACTGTGATGCCACTAACCAACCAACAAAGTTGCGTTTGAAGTACTACACTCACACAATCAAACAAACTGCTTCTGGATCGTGTCGATACGAAATCAAACTTCATTCCTTAAAAAATAAAAAAATAAAACAAAACCCCCTGTTAACAACAGCCACCCAGCATATTGTCACACCGGGACCGGACCCCTGTCACGGCATAAGGTCCCCAGTCTCCCTCATCAGCTTTTCAAACGAAAGTAGTTTATTTGTTCTCGGAGCTAAGAGTGAACTGTTTTTATTTTTTCGCTTAGCCTTAAGGTCTCCAGCGTTAGCTAACAACTCGTGTAGACGTCGGTCGGTCGTCATCGATATGTACTGGCTGAATGTTTTGCGCCCGACTCTTCATCGGTGATATAGCCCATATATGATGCCGAGATAACCATATGGACCACACCCATGCCCGAAGGCAAATTTAAACCTCGCATGAAGTCAGTTTTGCATCTCGCGAAAAAAACACCTAACCCCATCATCGTAAGCCACAGTCGAGCTGACTGCGAGAGATAGAGTAGCTCAACGTGGTATGGAAGCTTTAAGGCTGGTCTAAGCTGGAGCATCGGACAGTTGCAACAAGGACTGGGCCGGACTAGTTAGATCGTGTAAGGAAAAACGGCCTTTACTATCATTCTTAGAAAATGCATACGTAATTGTTGCTTGCAAAAACATTCAAAAAACATTTTCTTTTGAAACATTTTATTTCTAGTGAATCCAGCCGAGTGCACAACCATGTATATCATCAAAGTTCTACCGCACCACGTCGCACGTAAGTAATGTACCAACAACAACAAAAATTGTCTGATTGGCTTCGCAAATCAATATAAAAAAAATATTCATCGCAACTTTATACTCCGAAAGCCAACAGGCAAGCAATATGTATCTATGAATAGAAAAACGAGCTACTTTACGTGCGCTGTTAAATTGGAATTAGATGATTTGCGGTGCCGTGGAGGAATTCGTCTACAAAAGAAAAAAGAAAACCATTACGGTGCGGGCGGTATGACTGCCAAGCGTAACTTGTTTTGGTGGTGCTGGACGATAACTGGGCTTTAAGACAGATAGTCTCTATGTTAGCCGTCCAGTTGAACATTAATCTCATTTTTTGCACTATTTTATAAGACATTCAGTTGACTTTCAATTTCAATGGGTTGTCAAAATAAGAGCAAAAAAATAAAAATCTAAATCTCATACGGACGGTCAACAGATCTGCATACAAGCTCCTAGGCTGAAACAAAGCTGACCGAACGAGAGCCTGATGAAATCAAGAGTTTGCATAGGAAATCTTATGTGCTCTACTTTTCGACTTTGAAAAAAAAAATGTTGTCTTATCGTATGTTATAAGTTATTTAAAAATGGGAACTCTTCAACAGCGAACCCAAACAATTTACCATCAACCCATAATCTCTTGAAATTATCCTTAAAATTCACAAGAATTAAATAAAAAAGTCTCTGGTCACCCCAAAGCCCTGTTTGAGCAAATGGTATAAATACAAACGTTGTTTTATGAATATTTATACTCCATTTAAGTCGCTGATTTTTTTTAACTAGCCAATGATAGAAGTGCGACAGGCTCTTTTGCCTGCCAGTATGTCTGAGTTGTGTCTTGTGCTTAAGGTTCATAAACATCTACACAGCTTAGCCAAACTAGCACTGATCTGGAGCAATTATGTAGGAACGAAGACACGCGAGCGGCACGGGACAATATATCATTTTCATTTTCACTTTATAGTGCCATGCCAACCGCCGCAAAACTTTGTATCGTTTGCGTTGTAAGGATTTCATAGCTCGCAAAACTTGAACTCCATTCACTCTCGGCTCGTATACTAGCTTTTCAATGAGGTATCGGTGGATGGCATCGAATAGCTATTTCTTGTATTTTATATCCTACTTTGGTCCACTTAGCTAAGATATTCAAATTAACAGCATCAGGTTGATTCTTCTATTTGAGGGTATATTACGGTCGAGTGGAGTAAGCTATTTGAATGGACCGATGATATTTTGCAATAAGATGAAATGTGGTATCGCGCACAGAATTCAGATTATATGCCTTGAAGCCATTAGTTTTAAAAAGTTATTGTATGGTTTAAAGTGTAAGATTTATTTCGCACTTATTTGTCTTCTTGTTTTTTAATTTGATTTCTTGCAATATAAGTAAGAAAATTTGGAGAAATGCGGATTATGAGAAAGATTTGGATATAACAGCGAATTTTACGGGTTGTACAACGACGTGGACCTTGCCAGAAGGGTTAACGTCCAGAGACTCAGGTGGCTCGGTCATCAAGAGCGGATGGACACCAATGCTCCGGCCCGGAAAGCCTTCAACACTATTTCCGAAGGACGTAGAAGTAGAGGAAAACCGCGAATCAGGTGACGCACACAAGTGGAAGAGGACCTCGATCAACTTGGAGTGCAAAACTGGAGACAGCTAGCTAGGGAACGCGCTGGCTGGCGGTGACGGACTGTAGCGCTACCTTAAGTAAGTAAGTAAGAGAAAGATTCCCAATGAGCCAAAAACCTTCTTGTTACGTTTTTAAATAGTGATTCGACACCTTCGACAAATTTCAAATCGATAAATAAAGTTGTTTAGTTGCACCGTTCTAAACGTTGTAACGAAGTTACATATTTTGATAAACAAACAAACAGCTGCCGCTGCCGTTGTCAAGGAGCCCCTTTAATATAAATAAACAAACAAACAACTGCCGCTGCCGTCGTCAAGAAATTCCTTTAATATAAATACACAAACAAACAACTGCCGCTGCCGTTGTCAAGGCATTCCTTCAATATAAACAACACAGAAGAAAAATTAGAAATCCGCTGCCGTCGTCAAGAAATTCCTTTAATATAAATAAACAAACAAACAACTGCCGCTGCCGTTGTCAAGGCATTCCTTCAATATAAACAACACAGAAGAAAATTAGAAATTAAGTCAAAATGAAATATAATGTTCTCTATAAATATGATTCACATCTTAGTTTGGCAGCAAAAGTGCCAAATAAGAGTAAAAATTCAATGTATTTTCGTGCTTACATCCGGAGTTTGCCTCATGAGCAAATCAAGATTGAGCATTCCCACCTAACATTACTGAGAAAGGAGTAAAGGTGGAAATCCAGTAAAGGGCTGGAACACTAATTGTGCCCTCACAGGCCGGGGAACCTATCCCATCCTAATTGTGCCCTCACAGGCCGGGGAACCTATCCCAACCTAATTGTGCCCTCACCGGCCGGGGAACCTATCCCAATTTAGTTAAGGTATTATAGGTAGCATTAAGTCGTTCAATTGTTAAAAAAAAGAAATATTGAAATAATAAAAAAAAATATATATATATTGTATTCGAGATAACTTCTCCAAAATATAAGTTTTCGTGTTTTTCTTATATCGATCCTGGACGGAGCTGAGCTACCTCAGCTGGAAAGAAAAAGCATCACAAATTGGCGCCCGAGCAGGGACCTTTAGGAAGTTCATCCGAATACACACCGCCGCCGCCGACCGACCGACCGAGAGCTTTCGAAAAGGTTCCACCGTACTCATCCGATTCCCGCCGCCGTTGAAAGTGTCCACCTTTCATTACTTTTCTTTGTAAATTAAATACTACCACCGCCGACCAATCATCCGATACAACATGGAGGAATCCTCACAGAACGAAAGCAACAATCAACAGCCCGGTAACATATACAAAAATTTGGGTTTTGTTTATTTTATGAAGAAGGCTGAACTGATTGACGCTTTGACATCTCGCAACATAGATGCCGAAGGAACTGTTGCTGCGCTACGAAATCGCCTCACTTCGCATTTAAAGCAAATGCGGGCCCACGGTTCCACAGAAAATTTATGCGAGAACTGGGAAAAAATTGTCGAGCAAAGGAACAATGCCGAACCAGCTGAAGAATCGAATTCCAATGATTTGACAACGCCAGAAATATCCGATAAGACGGACCCGCCACCGAAGGAGTTTATCCCTAAACAAACCGACACACCGCCGTCGTTACTTGGCGAATCTTCATCAAAAATAGCTGATGCCGTTCCACCGCCGGTAAATACCGGTTTTGTTCAGTCCGAACCACCGTCGTCCATTGCCTTTCCGCTGTTACCACCAACCACTATTTATCAACTACCGTTGTCGTCCGCCGCTTTCCCATCGGTATCATACAATCCCACCAACCCGATAACATCACCGTACGCTGCATACTCCGCACCGACTTACAGTTCGCCCTTTTGTAGTAACCAGGTCCGGTTCCCGTCACACCCTGTTATAGGAGCACATTATTCACCTAATGTTTGCAATGGAGGAGGGCAACTTACCTTCAGTTACGAAGCAGAAGTGATGAACACCGTGCGAAAATGGGGACTGAAGTTCGATGCTACCGGGAACCCTTTGGAGTTTTTGGAAAGGCTTAGCGAACTGACGAATTGTTATCATATACCCCCACATGACGTATTACGAGCCTTACCGGAGATTTTTCGAGGTACAGCACTGGAGTGGTTACGTGTAAAACGTAATAGCTTAACGTCTTGGCAAAATTTCAAAGAAGCGTTCATCCGTCAATTTTTGCCTGCCAGGTACCTGGCTAGGTTAGAAGAAGAGATTTCAAGGAGAAGGCAAGGCCCTCGAGAACGAGCAAAAGATTACATTCTAGCGGCACAATATTTGTTGCATCAACACCCACACATGAAATTAGAAGAACATATCGATCGGATATTTGATAAAATGAGACCGGAATACAGATTATACATCCGTCGCCGTGATTTTGTTACTATTGATGACCTTATTTACCTTGCTGAAGAATTCGAAGCTATTAAAAATGACGAACGTAACCAACGACCGAATTCCGCTCCGACACCTACACCCGGCCCTCAAAGAATACAATCATCAGAAGTACCTTACGACCGAAATACCCATTGCTGGAATTGTAAACAACGAGGGCATAAAAAAGAAAATTGTCGGCGCCCATACCGAATGTTCTGTTCCTTCTGTGGTTCAGACGGACGGCTGTCGAAAGATTGCTCTTGCCGAGGCCATTCCATAGCCGTCATCGAAACACCCAGGAACGATCCCCGGATTTTTGTACCAATCAATGTTGGCTTCGAGGTATACCAAGCTTTGGTAGATACTGGGTCCACAAAAACATATGCCGGAGAAACTCTCAGGAAGAAATTTATAGAGCAACAATTACCACTGTCAATTCAACAACGACCAATCCATTTAGCTAATGGAACCATAGTTGAGACTTCCGAACATTATACCGCCACCTTTTGTTTGGGCGACATTTCCATTACTGGAGAGGTAACATATCTCCCACAATTGGACGGAGACGCTATAATAGGAGTCGATTTTCTGCGGCGTGCAAATTTTCAAATCTCCATCGGCAACCAGGTTATCGGTCAAAATTTTACATATAGAGAAGAAAATTGTGCAGCTATCTCACATTTAAGTAAAATTCAAGAAGCCACTCTACAACAATTTTTGGAAACCGAATTACCGAAATTTGATGACATAAAAGGAATAGCCAAAGTCCCACCTCACCGCATTCAACTCAAAATCGACGAACCTTTCAAACAAAGATATTACCCCCGAAATCCAGCCATGCAAAAAGTTATCGACGAGGAAATAGATGATTTGTTGCAAAGCGGGAAAATCAGACCATCGAAGAGTCCGTACAGTTCACCCATTGTTTTGGTGCGGAAGAAAGGTGGAAGTTGGAGGGTTTGTGTAGATTTCCGTCAACTCAACGAAGTATCAATCAAAGACGCTTATCCATTACCCTTTATCACGTCTATATTGGATAAATTGAGAGGCGCAAGGTTCATTTCAACCATTGATTTGAAACAGGGTTATTGGCAGATCGCTTTAGACCCCAGCTGCCGACAATATACCGCTTTTACCGTTCCAGGCCGAGGATTATTTGAATGGAATGTAATGCCGTGTGGATTACATTCAGCCGGAGCAACGTTTCAGAGGGCAATGGATTCCATTTTTGGCCCTGAGATGCAAGACCACGTACTAGTCTATTTGGATGACATAATTATCATTAGTCACACTTTTGAAGAACACCTTGAGCATTTAACAGAAGTATTCCACCGACTCCGAACCGCCAACTTGAAAATAAACTTGGAAAAATGTAAATTCAGTTGTCAAAGCATAAAATATTTAGGTCATGTTATAAGCAATGAAGGCATTCACACTGACCCGGATAAGATTACCGCAGTGCAGCAATTGACAGCCCCAAGAAACGTAAAAGAATTACGCCGAGTTTTAGGGATCTGTTCGTGGTACCGCCGTTTTATAAAAAACTTCTCTACTGTTGCCGCCCCATTAACACAACTATTGAAAAAGAACGTGAATTGGAACTGGGATACCGATCAGCAAACAGCTTTCGAAAAATTGAAAACTCAACTCACGGAAGCACCAGTCCTTGCATGTCCAGATTTCACTTTACCATTTACTTTACAAACAGATGCGAGTAATATCGGATTAGGAGTAGTGTTAACTCAATCTTTTACGGAAGGTGAAAGAGTCATAGCATACGCCAGTCGCACACTTACAGAACAAGAAACAAAATACGCGACCACCGAGAAAGAATGTTTGGCGATTTTATGGGGAATAAGGAAAATGCGTCCTTATCTTGAAGGATACCATTTTCATGTTGTAACCGACCATCATTCTTTGAAATGGCTCCACTCTTTAGAGAATCCCTCCGGCCGACTAGCCCGTTGGGCTTTGGAACTTCAACAATATGATTTAGAAATTCATTATCGTAAAGGTACACTTAACATTGTAGCCGATACGTTATCCCGCGACCCACTCCCCATAACTGCAGCAGACAAATTAGCGGTCACCAGAGATACAGTTACTTGTGATTGGTACCAAAAGAAACGCCTGCAAGTAGAGAAAGAGCCCGAAAGATATCCCGAATACCGAATTGAAAACGACCAACTTTTCCGAAGATTTACGAATCTTCAACCGCTCGCAACCCCTAACGAATACGACTGGAAATTGTGTGTCCCTCCGTCCGAACAATCACAAATTCTATACGACAATCATGATGCTGTTACGGCAGGTCATTTGGGAATTGCCAAAACTATTTCACGCATGGCTAAGCTTTATTATTGGCCAAGAATGTTTCGCGATATAAGCAAATACGTCCGTAAATGTCAAAGTTGCAATCGTTTTAAACCTTCGCAAGATAAACCGAGTGGACTAATGTATACAACTCAAACTGAACAGCCGTGGGACATCGTTTGCGCGGATTTTATAGGTCCGCTCCCAAAATCCATGAAGGGCCACACTCATTTGTTAGTAATGACCGACAAATTTACTAAATGGGTAGAAGCCGCCCCTCTACGAGCTGCTACAACCAATGCTTTAATCAAAGCAGTTCGCGAGCAAATTATAAATCGTTTCGGAGTACCCCGCATGTTCCTTTCCGACAATGGAACTCAATTTACGAGCCACCAATTTCAAGAATTTCTGACTGATTTAGGAATACAACATCGGTTGACCGCACCGTACACGCCTCAAGAGAACCCAACCGAGCGAGTCAATAGAGTATTAAAAACTATGATTGCTCAATATGTTCAAGACAACCAAAGACATTGGGACGAGCATATACCTGAATTGACTTTTGCTATAAATACTTCACGCCACGAATCGACCGGGTATTCCCCAGCAGCCTTAAATTTTGGACGTGAACTCCGTAGACCGAAAGAGTCTAATTCCGAAATATCAAATACGTCGACAGAAACCCAAAGTGCGCGACAGGAACGTTTAAAGGCACTTTATGAAATCGTCCAAAGAAATTTAGAAAGCGCAAGCCAAAATCAAGCCAAATCTTACAACCTCCGCAGACGCCTTTGGAAACCAGCCATCGGAGAACAAGTTTATCGAAAAATTAGGCACTTATCATCCGGAGTGGACTATTTCGCAAGTAAGCTCGCGCCTCGGTACGATGGACCATTCGAAGTGGTACGATTCATATCCCCGGTAATCGCGGTACTAAAAGGCAAGGAGGGGGCAAACCGTAGAAAATTCATGAACGCACATATTCGAGATTTGAAAGGTTACTGTAATAATTCGGAAGAAAACTCACCCGCGATTTCCGCAATTATTTCGAAAGCAAGCATTGAAAATTCATTCAGTACACAGCAAGCAAACAGCGCAAACGTGTTCAGTCAATTCATAAATAAATTTAAAACTAAAGAAATAGAAACATTAATGATGTCATCACTAGAAGGAAAAGAGGCCTCATCATTCGAACGCTTTCGACGACTCGCACCGCCAGAACGTACATCGTACACCCCAAACCAGAAGAAACCAACCCCAAACAATGCGGAAGCAAAACCGTGGATAAGGCAACCAACCAATCCAATGAGAGTCAGGGCACCGCCACAACTGCAACACAACTTGGAGCAAGCTAAGCCGATCAAACCTCCACCAGGACCAGCAGTGGAAATGGGTATGGTACGTGCGCAGCGAGAGGTGGCGAATAATTTGTGGAAAGGGAGAGCTGCAAGAGAGAGTCTTGCCGCAACCAGCTCTACACAAATTCTTCCCAAGAAGCCCATATCCCAAGCAACTTCAATCGACAAGAATAACGCTAATAACGCTTACAACTTCGAAAACCCGAAACCGCAGCGAAACCCGTTCCAGGGAATAAGAATTAGAGGCACTCAGCACCGCCGGGCCTTTTTTATAATGAAACCATGGGGGAAAATATCAGTCAGGATTAACAAAGACCGTACCATGGCGAATCTGAAATTTAAAAGCTACACTAAAGACATCCCAGTAGAGCAAAATGTATAACAAAAAAAAAAAATCGAAAATATCTTAAAATGTATTCTTGAAAATTATTAAAAATTACTTTTATTTGAACCTTTATAATTAATGTTGTGCTTCAAAATGTATTTATTCGAAATATTATTAATTATTACTTTTTATTATTATTAAGTTTTTTTTTCTCAAAATGTATTTGGTCATAAACTGAATTATACGAAAACTGATAAAAACTACCCTTTTGTGAATTATTAGTTGTAATGTTGTTTAAAAAAAAAAAAAAAAAAAAAAAAAAAAAAAAAAAAAAAAAAAAAAAAAAAAAAAAAAAAAAAAAAAAATATATATATACAAAATATATATACAAAAAAAATATATATAAAATATAAAAAAAAAAAAAAAAAAAAAAAAAAAAAAAAAAAAAAAAAAAAAAAAAAAAAAAAAAAAAAAAAAATATATATTGAGTTATGAATTTAAAGTGATTGGTTTTTAATAAAAAAAAAAAATGTATCACTTTGTCTTTCTAGATTTTGACGAGAAGGTTCTCGTCACGTGAAGTAGGAGGGGATTGTAACGAAGTTACATATTTTGATAAACAAACAAACAGCTGCCGCTGCCGTTGTCAAGGAGCCCCTTTAATATAAATAAACAAACAAACAACTGCCGCTGCCGTCGTCAAGAAATTCCTTTAATATAAATACACAAACAAACAACTGCCGCTGCCGTTGTCAAGGCATTCCTTCAATATAAACAACACAGAAGAAAAATTAGAAATCCGCTGCCGTCGTCAAGAAATTCCTTTAATATAAATAAACAAACAAACAACTGCCGCTGCCGTTGTCAAGGCATTCCTTCAATATAAACAACACAGAAGAAAATTAGAAATTAAGTCAAAATGAAATATAATGTTCTCTATAAATATGATTCACATCTTAGTTTGGCAGCAAAAGTGCCAAATAAGAGTAAAAATTCAATGTATTTTCGTGCTTACATCCGGAGTTTGCCTCATGAGCAAATCAAGATTGAGCATTCCCACCTAACATTACTGAGAAAGGAGTAAAGGTGGAAATCCAGTAAAGGGCTGGAACACTAATTGTGCCCTCACAGGCCGGGGAACCTATCCCATCCTAATTGTGCCCTCACAGGCCGGGGAACCTATCCCAACCTAATTGTGCCCTCACCGGCCGGGGAACCTATCCCAATTTAGTTAAGGTATTATAGGTAGCATTAAGTCGTTCAATTGTTAAAAAAAAGAAATATTGAAATAATAAAAAAAAATATATATATATTGTATTCGAGATAACTTCTCCAAAATATAAGTTTTCGTGTTTTTCTTATATCGATCCTGGACGGAGCTGAGCTACCTCAGCTGGAAAGAAAAAGCATCACAACGTTTAGGTTGTAAATTAATAAATTTCACAGTTAGCTGCTTGAACTCATTGAAATAAATTCAAACGAAAATTTATTGAATTTTTTGAGAATAAAGTCTTTATTCAGTTGGAAAACAGTTTGCTGAACTGTTTGCCCCTTAAGTGCTTCTCGTAAGTATTTATTAGAGCACTATTTGCTCTTTGCAACCCCAAAGTATACGTAGAGAAGCATCATAAGTCTTCATTGTATATGATTTGCCAGTAAATGGCGTGAACATGCCTCGGCAATCATCCGGAAATTTATAGAGCACACACAAATATTTCAACTCCTCATAGCGACTAGACCTATACTTATACCTGCCATGGCTATACAGTATCATCAAGACTAGGAATAGGATTCATAAAACCGAAAAACGAAAAATATCCAGCTACAGAAAAAAAACGCAATATTTATGCCTCCAATTTGTGAATGGGTATATCTGTTGCGAAAGTGGAATGATACATATTGCTGTTCGGTTGGGCGGGCAGCTGCAGTAGCTGCAGACCATAAACTTAAATACTTCACTATAAATAGTGCAACCATGTGGAGCCTCGGAACCGCGAACAAAAATCAAAATCGTATGCGCGCAACGACGACGACGAGTATGCTCTTCTCGACGAAGACAAGGTGTGGTCAGTACTGGCTGGAAACGAGCTTTAAAGTATTTCGTAACTTCGAATTCAGTATTGTAGAATACCTTCCATGCTTCATCCACCAAATGGTGGTGACTGCAATTGTGACCACTGCCGCACCGCTACTCTCTTGCAACGACACTTACTTCTTTTTGATTTTGTGTGCAAAAAAAGTCTAATGGTCGGACTGGGCTGGGTTGTGGCAGCAGTAGTTTTAGTGTACCGAAGCATACCGGTGCAGTTTACTGAATTTTGATTGCTGCAATATATGCTTCAAGGAAACCAATATAGCTTGTTGCTCTAGGTGGTGGCTTCATCTGCATCAGTTTGGCTCCCTCTCGATCATGAAATTATAAAGCTCCTACATACCTCTGGCATTCTGCAGAGGGAGGTTGCGAGAGCCACACTGCGCAGCATGCCCAGCGAGGAACTGTTGCGGTTTCTGCTCGTAGCAATAGTCTGCCAAGCCGCCGCCACCGCACTATCGCCACGTCTATCTGATATGCATTTTTCATTCCGAGTGAGTGAGTCTGCAGAGGCGCTCGACGGATATGTTGATGCTGAATGGACGTCGCTTTACGAGGACTCCCGCTAATGGTTATGTTCAATGACTTTGCCAACATCTAGGACGGACGTTGATATAATACACAGATGGTTACCTGGTTCTTTAAGTTTGTGCCTTTGATCGAAAATTGATTTTGCAATCGTCTCTATAATGGATATTGGATTAGATAGAATCAGATGGATGCGGGGCAGCGCTTTGGTATGCGGCATTATACAGTATGCTGCCCGAACTGATGCCGATGCGGCCGCTACTGAGAGCACTCGGTCATTAGACCTAATTTTTGTGAAATTTCATCGCAACGCAAAGAGCCTTGTGCTCAGCAACGTCATTGTTCGACTCCCTGTTCTGCCTCTTTTTGTGCGGAACTAAGCGCCTACTCGGCTCTTACGAAAATGTAACACGTATTAAGCTGCAGCAACCAAAACGGGATGTAATTAATAAAACAGATAAATAACGCGATCCGAAACTGAGCTCGACATGGCTTTTTACGCGACAAGGCTAACATTCTTTAACCGGTGCTGTGTGGCGTTTGGGCGATGGCTATGGCCATACCAACACTGCTGATGGTTAATTTTTGTTTTTGGTCTATGAGTCATACTCGTTGGTATTTCTGCAACCTTGCAGGAGTGTGGCTGGTTTGCAACTCAAAGTTGTAAGTCCACTATCAGCTCGTCACAAAGTGGGATGGGTGAGATACTGAAAACTTGTGTGTGAATATCTTCTTCCAAACGCTTGTGTTTAATGTACAGATTTTCCCATCGACTTGCACAGTTGATTTTTACCTTAAAATGTTGATTGAACTGTCGTTTTTATTCAACATATTCCAATTACAATAAATCTCGTATTGCGTCAGTGCAGTTCTGGCAAGAGACTTTGCTTTGATATGACCAATAAGTTGGCTGAAGCACCCTGGGTGTCAAGGATGTGAAATATTAGTGCAGGACATTGTATAAAGGGATTTGTAGTTTTTGACTCATTTTCAATCATACAAAATCTTAAGCAAGAGTACTTTCATGAGACGACTATTTACTAAATAGTGCAAGAATTCAACCATCTCCAAAATCGCAGAAAACTGGACAAAAATTGAAGTTGCTCAAAAATTGCTTAAAATAACAACTTAAATGTTATCACCTTGCTGCTGGAAAATATTTCAAAAACAATAAATTTGTTGAAACAACACTATCAGCATTAACCACCGCAAAAGGTTACTTTTTTGCCTTACTGCAAAGCAGTGAAACCTTTAAGACCTCTTTCAAAGTAATATACCACAATTTGCCGTGTATGATAGTTAATTTAAATTCGCTTAAAACACCCAGGTGCATAATATAATTTCACCACCACCACATCTTAAAATACATGAAACAGAATAATTTTATCTGCGAACGCCTTCCTCTAAACCATCCATTCTGGTCTATTCCGTCTATTGCAGAGCTCCTCAGGTCGTTTGGAGTGCACAATCTTACTCCTATAAAACGCGCTAACAACATGTATGTTGCAACTTTGAGTAGTGTCTCCCCCAACAAAGCAAAAAAAAGTTTAGGTAACTATGCCATTGCTGCAGCCAGGGCGTTGTTAGCCTATTTCGCAGCTGCAACACCATCACTTCAATTCCGAACCAATCCTATCTATTTCATCGGCGTGTTTTCCTTTATACGAGTGTATATCTCTTTTTTTTTCTAACAACGAGTATTTTTGTGTCAGAGCAAGCTGGCTGTTCTTATCTTGTGGTAAGAGGTATCCACTTCGCAACGCGTGATTATTGGATTGGGTGTGGCAGCGTGCCCGGCGCTAACAACAGCTCTATGGCACTTCGGCTCGCTGTATAATGTATGCACGTTGTCCAGTCTACAATCAAGGTCGATTAGAAACTAAGCAAAAAACGTATATTCCAGTAAAACAAGAAGTTTCAATTCCGGACGTCAATCTACGCTAAAGAAGCTCGTCCTTCAGCTGCACTCAAGCTTATCGTTAAATCTTAATGCACCCCCAAAGAAAAACAACTGCGAGCTTGCAATAAACCATTGAAATATTTCATGGCAAATATAAATTCAAAATACTTTGTTCCAAATTTTTATAATCAAATCGTCAATAACTGAGGAAAAAAAATCTACAACCCGTGCCCGATATCTTCTATGTGTATCAGAAGTTCATCTCCTATAAGACTATCAATGTCGTATAGAGTGGAAGCAGAACCAGTGATGATCACGATTTTTCCCGGCGAGGTGACTTCACGGAATTATAAGCATTTCTCATAATAACTTTATTACAAATCACTTAGGACCATAATGGGCCTCTGTTTAGAGGCAAATGAATAAAAAAGTGAGCCATGAGCTGAGCTCAACCAAAAAAAAAAAAAGAGTAAAACTAAAACCGCACCATCATCATCATAATCATAATAATCATCCCAGAAATCCAAGATCATGCACGTGACTGGGAATTCATTTTGTAATGGGATCACCCCCCAACAATGGAATGATTGCGAAATTTTTCAAACTTTTCACATTATGGCGCTTGCTGTTCTGCTCTTGTTTTTGCTGCTTTTCTCCTTTTTTTTAACCCGAAATCTGTTGATCGTGAGGATTGAGCTGTTTGTGAAATCAGCACATACGATTGACAAAGATGCTGCCCTTCAAGATGGTTGTTTGTGTAAATCAACCATAAACTTCGAATTACCATTGAATTGTCAACGGAAACTGCTATTTAAGTGCATTGATGTCGTGAAACAAAAAAGCTGAGCAGCGAACTTGATTATGATATCTTATGGGTCTAATTGAGTCTTTTAGGAAAACTGACTTTATGGTTGAGCTTGGTGTGGTAATTATCCTTTTTATCAAACAAATATCTCGCAATGGTATTAGTGCACGCAAATTAATTACTCGGACGAATCTTCGGAAAGATTAAGTTGAATTGCTTCACGCATAATTCAAAGCCGCACGTAATTTCAATCTTAAGAAATTAAGACATCAATACAGTTCAGTCAAATAACCGCTCATTATTGACAGTATATTTTATGAAACTACCTTCTCGGCTCTGGTAATGCTCGCATTACATTCGATCGCACATTGGACATCGTAAAATTGAATTTAATTTTCACATTATTTTCATTTTATGATATGAGAGTTCGCACCGCAACATTTTACTTTTAAGTTATAGGCTAGCTTAGACGTGGCTGACTAGATGGTTAGTATAGTAGTGTTTAAGGAATTGCGTGTGTGTTTGTAAGAGTTGCTTGAAATACTCGCTCATCGTACTCATATAAAAATGCCAGACAAATGTGTTGAGTTTGGTACGCCGCCGCCGCCGCATCATACAGAAAGTGTTACCTGGTCAAACAACGGAGTTGTGTGTAGGCATATCAACTTGGTAGCAAATATTCGTTAGCGATGGTCAATTTCAGTCGATGACAGGAAATCTAAGACGAGCACTTCGTAATGATGTTCAAGTAAAAAATGCGCTACGCTGTAGATCTAGTTAGAGCTGACTAACAAACACAGTGGAGTAGTCTTACATACGTTTTAAGCCACATCTTATATACTTACGCTTTTGTTAGATTTAACACCTATTAGGGCTGCAAGAATTCACTCTCTTCTGCATCAAGTTGTCTCATGTGTGAATAGAATCAACACCACTGTATCGAGCGTCTGCGTGTGGTACTATAATTCTGTTAAAAGATTATCCAATCTTCACTTAATTATAATTGCAGTCAAGTTTATTAGCTTGCATTAACTATAAATACATTTTTATTCACAGCGTCAATATTTTGAGAGAGTTGGGAGTGTTCTGAGCAGTTGCGGAGCACAAAGTTCTACGAAGTAGATGAATTTTCCCATGCAACAACCGTTAGATTGAAGCAGGCATAGAAAGTACTATGACTTTTTATTGAATTATTGATTGAGTAACATTATGAAAGCGCAGCAGCCAGTAAGAGCATCACCTTCTTTTGTTTTTATTTCTAAAAGTCATCCGAGCAATTATTCAGTGAAGTGTGTAATTGGCATTTTATTTGAGCTCACTTTAGGCTGCACTTACCGCCAAAGAGAAATGAAAAAATATAATTACAATCAAGACTATTGGAGATGATCGAGATATAATTTTTTTAATCTTAGTGCTCGGAATTTGGTTTGATTGACGTTTTGCTTTACTTTCACTTGAAGCTAGCAACATTTTTGTGTTGCTTGAATTCAATTTTGCATGCAATTAGTTTAAAGTGTCACTTAAGAGATGGTTCCGATCAAGATGGAAGAAATCTGTCTCTATATTAAACTAAAGTAAAGTAGTCAGAGGTAGCTTGAAAACGTTTTTAACTAAAAGTCGATTTGTTGCAATGGAAATTTGTTAGGAAATTCTCCACAATCACATAAATGCCGCAAAGGTCTTCGATCGAATGCAATTTAATTTGGAGCCTTCGAGCTGATTTTCGGTTATTCCTATTGCCAGTTCAATATTCCCTAGTAATTGGTTCACAATTTCCTTTTCCCCTAGTAAAACGTAACAAACGATCGCCGCGCCGTTCGCCGATGACGTTATAGACTGATGAAACTTTCGCCTGTTTTATTTTGTAGAGCACCCAACAGTATCAGTATAGGTACATCCTGATTGCACAAACCAACACAAACAAATGTACTCCCGGAGGATGCGCAGCGCTATAGAAAGTAACCGCTTTGCTGTCTTCCTATCAGATTTGTTGCATCTGTATACAGTTCAGTTCGTTGGAAAAGTTCGTGGGCATTGGCAAACTGATGGCTTAGTCTTTAATGGATATGCAAAAGATCGAAGCCATTCTGGCATGTAACGAACTGACATCTGCGCGTTCACTTGTTCCAAAGACTTTGTCTCTGCCATCACCATCGCACACCGCCTTACTTAACCAATGCGCCACCGACCGCCCCTTCACCCTTTTCAACTCTCTGGAGGTCTTTATGCATCAAAGAGGTACGCGTGATAACCAATGGGCATAAATAAATTCCGCCAAGAAATGTCTATAATAGCTCTATAGTTGGGTCAATCTGCTGTGCAGTCGCAGCCGTAGCAGCAGCCATCCTATTACAAGGGCATACACAACAGAGGCGCATAGCATCGTTAAAATCGTATACTCAAGCTATTTTGTGGCATGCACCATTAAAGCCGTTATTTGAATTTGTTTTGTTTCCTTTTCTCTTCTTATTTATTATCTTCTTAGGAGCAATGGTAACAGAAGACGAAGTTTCATTTGTTAAACGTGAAGTCGTATTCCACGGGGAATATGATTTCCGACATGTCTATTAAATAATAAAGCCTCGCAAATGATGTACGCGAGTTCAAGCCTATTGGGATAGACAAACAAACTCTTTAATAGACTTTAAAAATTGTTTTATAATTAAATGCGCAACTTATTCAAGAACCGATACTGAATTCCGAATGCCAATTAAGACAAACAAACGTGATTCCTTGTATTGGCTTACAATTTTATTATTTGTTAACTAGCTGGTAGCACATCTTCACATAGTTAAGCCGAACATTTAATAGCTCAGAGTTCCTTTACAAGTTAATTAACTCTCGAGGCTTTCGCTTTACTAAGAAATGAAAAATGTTAACGGGTAGGTACTCCTTTTCCTGATGAACAACCTATATAACATAAAGTTTGCAGATTGATTGGTTTTTCTAAATAAATTCTGTATACCTACATGCAAACGGTCAAATTGTCCAGGTTCGAAATTCCTTCAAAAATTAGGAAAAAGTGTTGCAACCGGCTTTGCAGTTTCAACTAGCTTAAAATTGTCTTTGGGGCTAAGCAATGTTCAAAACAGCATACAACTTAGCATTCGTCCAGTAGCCTCAAAAGCTTAAAGGAAGAAAAACTGTTTAGCAGTCAAAATCGCAAGCTCGTCGTACAATATATTTACCCATCCACAAACAAGTCTTACAACAATTTTAAACATTGTCCTTTTATCCATTCAAACATAAACATAGTCGAATACAACTCGTACATCTAGCACACTCTGAGTCTGAATACAAATGTTGGTAAACTTGTATCTAGGACTGCAGCAAGATAACCACTCACTGCTGTGATGTGGAACTAATTTCTTTGCGTTGTACTTGCTAAATTTATGCAAAACGCTCTCGCATTGAATCTCATGATGACATTCGGGACATAATTCAAGCCCACGCATCAACATAAATTTTCCTAAGCCTAGGGAGACTCAAGACTCGCTGATGATGATCGAAAAAGAACATGCATGAGATGTTGCCTTGGCTCTTTATAAAGGTGGCGAGATCTGGATGGCTGTCTTGATCACGATGATGATGGTGATGGCGGCGCGGCGGCTCCGAGCGGGTGCTATGGAGGAGTTTACTTTACGGAGCACGAAAGAAATACGATTATATGCCGTTGATTGTTGTCACTGTAGTCGCATTACCAGCACTGCACTCGTTTCTAGGCGCTCGCTCTAGTCCTTCGAAAGGAGATGTTGTGTCGCACTTCTTTTTGCAAATAACAATTCGTATTTGTACAACAGGAGGGCAGTTGTGTTGTCATCGTCTTCCTGTTGCCATAAAGATTAGATAACTTCTTTTTGATTTTGATTTTTGGGAAGATTTAAGTCGGATATGGCTTTGCGGGGCAAATTCTCGGATTCCCAACAGAGATTTGATTATGTGAGCGCGCGCGAATGCTCAGTGTTTACATGGTTCGCTCTTTTATTTTCGATATGATAAATGTGACATGCGACGGGAAATACCATCAAATCAAGGTCCATAAATTATCGTCACGTCACGAGTGGATATGGGGCTTAGGCCATTATCAGAATCAGCCACGACGAAGATGTGTAGCAAGGAAAAAGAACTTTTGATGGGCGTGTGGAATTTATTTTGTAAAAAGGAAATGGCTTCAATTAAAAAGTAAAATAGAAAAATCTATATGACCAGAAAGTTAAATGACCTAAAATTAGGAGTAGAAAGTTCCGTTCTAATGACAAAAGAAGCGCAATCTAATCCCAGACCTTCTCATATCTAAAAACAAATAGTTCCATAAGAAATAATGAGTCACTCCAAACTTTTGTTTTAACTGAAAATGTCATCTTAAACTCCTATTAATTACAAAGGTAGGCATAGAAATAATGAGTGTCCACCCAAAGCAGTTCGATCAACCCCAACCACACTTTCCGCACTTCAAATTCAATGATGAGGGAAAGCGTTCATATTAATCACTGAATAAACACGTTTTTCACGGTATCCATCTCAGACAACCTCTCGGTCTGCAATAACTTTTGCTTTCAATATTATTTGCAGCCAAACTGAGAACGGAGCAACGACAAGATTGCATTGAAACTGAAGAGAATTTACGGCATCTCTTTAGTGTACTCTTAAGACAAAGAAGTATGCTCAATAACGGTGCAATAAAACAGTTAAACGAAAAGCTCCATACTTCCATAGTAAATCCGTTATTTGCTCTTGTATTTCATTATTTTCGAGTTTCAACCTCAAGTCTTTTGTTTTCATGCTCTCCTTTATCAATTCGGTTTTGATTGAGAAAAGAGAGACAGAAACAAAGATGCAAAAACAAACCTGCATGGATATTGGATAGATGACGATGAAGGCGGTAGTCGAAGTTGCTGTATCATGGACCACAAGACTCAACCGAAAAGGAAGCGGTGTGGCGGTGGACTTGGAGGAGGTGGCAGAAGAAAAGTTGATCGCGATACTCCTGTGTGAAGCACGGGGATGAAGTGAATGTCTAAAACTACTCTTCTATGGCACCACACCCATGTCATGATGTGGATTGAGATTACATTTTCATTTAATTTTTTTCACCTTGGTTGTTGGCTGGCGTGCGATTTTCTTCATTGGAAGTTCATATACAGACAAACAGAACGAGCAACTATTATTTTTGTCTTATTTATGTATTTTCTAAATCGACTATGAAAAATCTTGTTTTTGCTCTTATTTCCTTCAGTTCTTGTTTGGCCCGTTTTGCTTTTCTTTGTGTGTACATTTGGTTTTATTGCTGAGTGACTTCTTGTTTGTTTATTTTCCTCTGATAAATTGTTTTTTATTTTATATTTGCTTACGTACTAACACTTTTACTTTTAATCAATTTATGTGTTAGGGGCTACTGTTCACTTTTACTCTTACGATAGTTATTTTTAAATTGAAAACTGGAGCTTATTATGGTATCGTTAGCGAGTGATTTTGTTTGATTGGCTGTGTGTGATAATTGTGCTTGTTTTGGATGTGAGTAGGTGCTTCGAGACACTTGTTGACTCGTTTGAAGGCAGTAATTAATTTTGATAATTTTAATTATACCGATGGGTAGATGATAGTCGAAAAAAGCCATATGCAAATCATGTTTTTGACAAGGTTTGATGATGAGAAATAACAAACCAACACAAGGACTATAGCTTGCCTAAAACAGACCCCTGAACCTTATTGCGTCAAAGGTAAGGAAGAAAACTGTTTCAAAAAAATCATAACAAAATCCAAAATAGAAGAAATAAGTATAGAAAAAGCGCTGCGCAAATTGGGCAGGAGCACGAATATTTGAAGCTGCGCCAGAGGCCACCTTTGCTGCTGTTATTGCACTCTTACATTCAATGCATTGCATTGCGCTATACTCCAACTGGTGTTGCTGCCTTACCGCACTCTTGCTGCTGCATTACTGGCGTACGTTACATACAAACATACAGCTAGAGATACCACAGCGAACAGAGCTCTGGATAGAAGACATAAAAGTAATGAAGTGCGCGGGTGTGGTCGCCATTATTGCGCCGCAAATAGCGGTACTCAAGGTTGTGCTATGGTACGTTTCGTTTAATTGCATTGCAGCCGGCTCGGCGGTGATCTGCAATACTGTGTGCTATCCGCTTAGCTCCTCAAATCGAACCACCATCAAACCAGCCGGCTACTCTCTACCGTTTCTGTATATGAAAATGATAGCGATTAGAAGACAATGCTGTCGAAGGTAGTATAAGAGAATATGTATACAACTTCATGTTACAAAAAGTACCATGATACAATTTTGTATCTAATTGAAAGCTTTGCACCCCTCAACAGCTTTTAAGAAATAGATATTTTTGTTGACATTATTTTCCAGACAGTTTCTTATTAAAAACTTCGGAGACAACACTGATATTGTATTGAGCATCTGTATCTGCATTGAAAAGAGTTACCCAGATTCTCTGGCCATAATAGCTGTAGGGTTTCTTAAGCGCTCCGTGCTGGCCTGGCCTGGCACACTGGTTCAAAATGATTATGAAATCGCACGAGCGGTCTTCACCAGGAATTTCTTTGTTGCTTGTAACGTTGTACGTTGCTAGTTCGTATGATCAGCTATAACTAGTAAGCTTATGAATGTGTGTTGCTGCGAGGACCAGGTTAAGACCTGAGATAATGGGTGGATGATGGGGCGCGGAGCTGCTGTGCCAAACCATAGCTTGTAGAGTTCTTGACTGGAGTTGGGGCAAGTCGAATGATGGCGTGTATTCATTGTCATATGTATAGTCTACATGTTCAACTTTAAACTAGTTCAATTTAAATTTTTTCAAAGCTGACGCGTAACAACATTTTTTAATTGAACAAATATTTGGTTTTTGCTTAAAAGAGTATTTCTCAACAACAACAAGATCCACAGCACCGACGCGACGGACGGACGCGGACGTCTGTAAAGTTATGAATACACACGTTTGATGATTGATTGATTGGGTCTAACTCCCGAGTGGGAGGATTTTCGTTGGCTTATCCATTGAGCAAAATTTTTCACCAAGATTGCAGCATATCGGTTTGCTAACTGAGGAGACTATTATGCTATCTATCTACGAGTATTCCTATTCAATTAAAGTTATCGGTGTGGACTTGGAAGTTCTTTACGCCGCTGCTAAGATGCCACGATGCGATTTCCATTCAAAAGCTAAGTTGCCGAAATTCAAATCTCGCAGCATTTTGGGTTTTGGTGAATGAAAATTGCACGAAATCTGATCATCAGCGTGCGATTTGTAATGATTCAGATGAAGTTGGAGTGTTGCTGGATGAGTTTGTATAACTTCAGCTTGCGAGAGAAAAAGGAGTGGCAGCAGTAGCTTATTGTGGAAGACCTTTGAGGTCTTGATGTTTTTTTTTCTTTTCTATACAAATTGCTATAATAGATGGATTGCAGTGGATGTATGAATATTACCACTCCATGCTGGTGTATTGATTTTTTTCTGTTCGCATTCCCCTCGCGCTATATTGTTGCAGTGTAGTGTTTCTGATTATTGCTGCTGTTATTGCCATGGTGCTGCTTCTTTGCTCCTGTTGCTGCTGTTTATGGCTACCAAGCTAGTTTATGCGCTTGTTGCCGCTGAATTCGATGGATGCTTTACAGCGAAACTAGGCAATGAAAGCTGTATAGCACATATTTTTGTTCGCTCGTGTTTGAAGAGGTTCGTGACAGGGAAAATTTGTATGAAAAATTGTAACACTCAGGTCATGTTTAATTAAATTGCATGTTAAATTGATGTCGGATGTTTTTATGTTCTTATGGTGTTACAGGAGATGTTGGCGAAGGTGTCAGTGACTTCTGATCATTCCCAAAAGAGAAGGAAGAAGTGGTAACAGTTGCGGATTCTTCTACCATTAGGACTTTCTCTATCGGCGAACTGTTGCATATTTTGCTATACTTCACCCAGACATCTAGTCTTCGGAGTCACTGTAATAATGACGTTTGCTTATGGTCACAGAAATTTCAAAAGTTTGTTAGCAACCTTCAGCTTTTATTGTCATTATCCCTTGCTGCAAACATCGAATTAATCTAAATTTCTATTTCCTAACAAGAACAACCAAATCGAACTGAGAAATGTTAAAATCTTTTAATGAAAACGCAGAACCCTTTATTCCATTCACTTTTTACAACTTATACCTTGTACAAGATCATTTGCATAGAAGACAGCTGTATCTATGTTACACAGGTTTTTGAATTTAAAAACTTCAAACCTTCCGCCTAGAAAAAAAGAGAAGCAAGAAACCAAAACCAAATGTCAAGTCACCTATCACCTGAACTCCCTAAAAAACTTAAAAACAAAAAAAGAATAAAACATCGAAACGAAAATTCATTAAAAGCCTGCCGAACAACAAAACTTACATTTTTGCGACCCAAACCAAAGTTCTTCTCAACAAATCGACAAAGCATCATTGGCGCTGTACACCTCTTCTGCTAGAACTGAAGCTGCAAAAAATCTTCTACAACTGCAGCTGCATAAAAGATGTTTACGAAAAAAAAACATAAAACCGAACGCCCAAAATTGAAGTACTCAACTCGAACTGTTAGCAACTTTGGGTGGCAGTTACCAATCCGATGGAATGGTTACATTTTTCTTAACTTCTTCGTCTGGCGAGATGCAATGAAATCCTCCACCACCATTGCCACCATCATCGCCACCAAATACAACAGCAACAACAACAACAAACGGACGGAGGACAAAAAAGATCGACGAACAGGCAAAATCACTCGTAATGTGCAGCACGCGCGAAATTCGTGACAGGGCGTACGTCTGGCAATAAATCTCGGCTGTGATACTTATTTAAATGTGGTGCAGTATGCCCAGGCCCAGGCCCAAGCTCTGAGGCTGAGTCGCTCATCGACCTAGGCTCAGGCTTTTCTCAACCAAGTATTAAGCAGAGATAAAGCCTTACTCGCCACTCTGTGGCAGCGCGGCAGTGGTGGCGGCACAGTGATCACCTCTAATTTTTGCCGTCTTCTTTCGTGTTACTAGTCGTTGAACTAGGATCTGGGCTTCGACTTGAAGACTCTAATACCCGATTGACTGACTTCTGCACCTCGTCTCTGTTATTTTACTGAATTTGCATGTTTTGTTTTTTCTTGTACTTTGAGTCGCGTCGAAGTTGAAGCTGATAGGTACGTGTGTGGCTAGGCGATGCTATGACTGTGGGTTCGAAAGTCGATTTGTTGTCCGCCTCACGACGATTTGGGTGGTGATACCTTGAGCGTTGAGAGCCTCTTAAAACTCATGCTGGGGTGTTAACTGCCTTAAAACACATTAGACGGATTTTTTTGTTGATGATGTTGAAGTCAAACATTGAGATTCCTCAGTCGACCGAATTTCTTTCCAACACCTCCGGCCTCCACTCCGACAACGAGTTTTACCGAAAGTAATTGAAGTTAGCTCACTTTTGTCGACTCATCTATATCGGTACCGAAGGCACTTAACCTAATTTTTTGTTTTTCTTCTTCAAACTTCAACTCGATTGAAACTGACCACAAATATTTGCCATTTGCATTGTACTCTGCCGCATCCCACGCCCTTCTTAATCGATAAACATTTGTTTCTATTTTTTTTTGCTTTTTAAATTAACTCAATCAAACCACTGTGAAAATAATTATGTCTTAATTGCGAAGTGCCGTAGGGTGTGGTATCTGAAGTTAGGATGGCAATGGTGTACGCGATGGACTGCGAGTGGTAACAATAATATCATGAAACGCGGATGTTATGCAATTCTAACCACACTTTCGGGTGATTTTGAATTCCACTCTTCCAAACAGATGATGAATTATAGTCAGGGCCGTCTGCAGTAAATATTTGTCCATGAATTACAAGCAAACTTAACTTTTCCTTATTATCAAGGAACATGGTTATAAGCGGTGAATGCGTCTTGCTACGACTGATGCGTAGTTTACAAAACAATTGTTTGAAAATTAGATATGAAATTTTGAAACGTACCTAAGCTTTAAGCTTGCACTAATTTGCTAAGTGTTACTGTGTAGGAAATCGCGGACAAGGTACTCAATTCATGGCTGCGTGAGTCAGTACTCAGCTAAACATACAAATCCGGATCCGAATGGCATACCACGTTCTCCATCTCCATTTGAATCTTGAAACCATCAAATATCTACAATCATCTGCTGCCACATGAACCACCACAGACACCACCTTGGTCGCAATTGCAAAGAAATATTGTGCAAAACCATTAGAGCATCGTTGTATGAGCCATGTGTCCCTCGTTTCACCGCAATCGCTGCCCGCCATACCACCCGTCACCAGCACTATGGAGCTCTCAACTCTCGGGCTGTTTGGCTGTCCGCCCGCTTTTGTGTAAGCACTTGGATTCAATTTTTATTGGAGCAATCAGCATCAGAGCATTGCGGGCCAGGCAAAAAGAAGAAACCAAAACCGAAAATAAACGACCAGTTCAGCTAAAAGCGAGTGGACCGTATCGGATGCTTTGGAAATATGAAAGTAGTTTTCTAGAATGGGACCACACCTAAGCCCCAGGGCAGTTTCTAGCGCAGCCACCTCCTCCTCCCTCGCCGGCCAGCGCCCGTTTGTGTCTTACGCGAGTATGTTGTTAGCTGCTTGATGCTGATCATGATGCTATTGCCGTTGTTAATGTCGTATTGTCGTCGTCTTATTGTTGGTGTTTGGTGTTTCTGGTTATAGGTAAGTTATTCTGCCTCAGCCTCGTCCCGCTACAGTTGTGGGCATTGCCTGCACCAATAACAATGTGGTGCAAAAAATAAGGCGGCTGAAGACAGTAGTAATTGTGTACATTAAAAGTGCAAGGAATCGGAGTTGGAATCGCAATTTAAGAGACCCCTGCCTCTGTCGTTTCCGTACAAACTGCTTAATGAAAACCATTAGGACCAGCTTCGGCACCTTAACAGGAGCTAAACTTTTGTTGGTCAGCGTAGCTCGTCGCTGCACCGGTTGTCGGCACAAGCAGCTTTTGCTGGGGTGCGATGCCGCTTATAATTTGCGTCCAGCTTAACATTTTTAAATTAGTATCGCAAAATATGGAAAAGTCGCTGACTTGCTTTGTTTCGTTGTGTGGTGGTAGTAGGAGCGGACGTCTTGCAAATGAAAACCCAAGGGTACGTGCGAGCATGGTTCGTTGTTGTTTTTGACAATCTGTCGTCGGGTGGACAGACATTTGAGGTGTAGGTGAAGGCATCCGCCACAAAGCGGCGATGCAACGACAAAGGGAAGTAACGTTTGTTATATAGCGGCGCTTGCTTTGTGCGCTCGCAGATGGTCTGGTGGTGGTCTAGTGGCGAGTGATTGTCGTTGTCTTGTTGTTGTTTGGTGACGAAGAATTGGAAAGACGGAAAAGAGTCGCTGTTGCCGCAATGATAGTATTACGCTTAAGTCGAGCTCTTGATATCTCCTGCTGTGATAGCCAATTGCGTTGACATTGCTAATTAATGAAATTCTGTCAGCCTCATGTGCTGATTAATTTCTCGGTGTTAAAGGCGTGATAGTTTCTTGGAGGAGTAGCCAATTACGAGTTAGGGGAGATTGTAACTGCGTGGTTGGATAGAACGAAACACAGAGAGCGAAATTCGTAATTTTTTCATGCCCGAATATTTCAGAAAAATCATCAAACATAACTAGAAACATTCCAAATCGAACTCTGTGTTTCAAGGTTCTTTCGTCAGCTCTTTTGTTTTTCGTTCAGAGAAATGCTAATTTTCTAACATTTTGACGATTAAACAAATGATATAGGTATAAGTGTAAAGTATCCTATCAGTGTTTAATTGTTCTGAAATGTCTCAACACTCTCAAAATAAATACATATTTTTCCTTTTCTGTTTCAATTTCCGTTTCAATTCACTCATAAGGTTTTCTAGAGAAAATCCCACCACAGTAATTAATTAACTGGAATGTCTTCTGAACATCCGCAGCACACTAAAGTAATTAAACAAATTTACTAATCAGGATGTGTAACATTTTCTTTTCTTTGTTTTTATCAATAAATCACTCACTGCACTTCATGATGTGAAGTGAATTCCAATTTAGTTTTGTGGAAATTTGAGAATAAAGAATCGAACTGACAAATGTCGGACTTCCCCAAAGACGGGACATAAAAATTCCCTTTGCTGTATGAGCGACATACGACAAAGCTTTATTACAATCACTTAATCATCAATCTTCTTCCAACTACAGTTTGCGATTTTTGTATCATGAGCATGACGATCGGAGAGACACTTGCAGCTCAGTGTTGAGTCAAAATATTGTGCGATGTGTGTTGTCGCTTTATGACTTTTCGCCTAGCAATTGAGTAGGTTCGAGTGTAAGCTTGTGCTGCCGATCAATTATTGTAATTAAATTCTAATTAAGCGGTATTATGACTTGTCAACAATGAACGCGAGCTTTATAGCAGTCTTGAGGGTGAAGTGTTGTAGTGTAGGTTGTGTGACAGTTGTCACAAATTAATCACTAAATGCGAACACAGCTATTCCGGATAAGCAAATCATACTGATGGAGTATTTATTGTTCAAGGATATCCGCGATTGGATGCTGCTAGTTTTGCATTCAATATACTGATGGATTGGACTGAAGAACAAAAATGAGCATTATTATAATGAAATAAAAACAAATTAATAAAATAAAATAAACCAGGAAATCTCTCTACTGTCGTTGCCTTCTGGCTGGTTTAGAGAAACCATGCTCTACATATTCAAAAGAAAAAAAAAATTGCAGAAACAATGCCATTTGAATACGGATGTTGTCCTATTTACTGTGTAAAATCTAAAAATGCTTTCGGGATGCATCGCTTATAGTTCGATCGCCTAAAAACCACGCTTTTTTTGGTTCTGTTCAACAAGGAAATAATGAAGCGGATCAGTGAACTGTGTCCGCACTGCAAGTGGGCTCTGACGAGAGCATCTGCTATACACAGCGCTAGCGAGAACTGCACAAATCATCGAAAATACAGAAGAATGCGCTTGCGTATATACAAGACGAATAGAAGTATAGGAAGGAGCTAAATTGGAACACATTGCGATGAGGCACTTCGACGATGTACCCACATTATTGACCTCTCCAAGACCTCAAGCTGCAGCAACGCAGCATCAGCAGCATGCGCACCATCATCATTATCATCATGGGCTTCGGCTGCTTTATTTTTCTTTTTCATCGTTTAGCTTGGAAAATTTGCTGACCACACTCACTTCTTTGCGGAAGCCAGAAACAACTTTGTTGTTGTTTTGACTCCAACACCAAACTCCCTTTTTTCCATCCTCCGGTTAAATTCAGCCTCGTTTCAATATAAATGTAAGACTACATACAGAGGTATTTCTCTTGGCTCAGTGAACGAGATAGCTGGCAGTCGATATTGCTTCAAGCAACAACAACAACTGGAGTACCTACTCTATTTTAGGTGGATAAGTCAAGATACCATTTATAGGAAATATTGCATAGGCTGCACATGCACAACGATAGAAGGACCACAAAAAGAAACATGAGTGTATTGTGTGTAGTTTTGTGAAAAAGAAGGGTGACCCTCGTTTGGTCCTGTGATAATTTGTGATCTTATACTTTCTTACTTTACGCTAGGTAAAGGCATACGATATTTGTAAACAGTTTATTTCAATAAACGATTAAGAAATAGTTCAAACAATTAATTTTTATTCAAAATCATAAGTTCTACATCCCACAGGATCTGTCACAATCTGGTAACCTGAACAGTTCAAAAAAAGTGTAGGATGTGATGCAAGAACATTTCAGAAGAGTTTTTTTTTTTTTTACTTTGTCTTTAGAACAGACGCGGATGCGCACTGTAGGTTCTGATAAAAAAAAAAAAATAAACAAGAAATATTTTTGGTACATCGAAACACGGCTTAACTAAAATTAGTTGTCAAGATGTATTGCGAGGTAGTCTTCTTTTTTTTTTGAAGACTTTTTCTTATCCAGTTTCAGAGCAGTAGGACGGCACTAAACAAAGCAAGATGCGTGGCGTATATCCACGTTTGAAGTTTGTTATTGAATTTTTCTTGTGTGTTTTTAGCAGATCATCTCAACGGCCAGTGACTTTGATAATGATAAGAGAAGATACGAGAGAAAAACTGACTGAGATCCCAATTGATTTCCTTCTCAGATTGCTCAACTGTAGTACCTAACAAGCCATGAACATTTTTCATGTAAAGGATTAGATAAGTCATCATTGATATCTTGAGTTTTTTGGATCTTGCATAACATACGTTCGGAACGAAAAATAAACAAACTGGTCTATTAATCAGTTGTTGCTGTGTGATGGGCTTTGATGAAATTTGTAAGCGCGCCTACGCAGCAGCTCATATTTTCGGTCGGGATTGAATCATCATATTATTGTACCGAGCTCTTCTTTGATAAGAGCACTTGATGTCTTTAAAAGTGGCAGTTAGATATTTTTCTGTATATTTTAAGGTATGTCGAGAACGTTAACCTTATACGCACGACATTTCTTAGAAAGAATGAGAGCACACTTCGACGTTGATCTATGTATCTAATTTTTGACGTTGAACACGAAGAATAGTAGAAGTGTCATGATATTTTAAGAATGTGTAAAACTCAATATTTAAACTGAGATTGTTTATCTTAATTACTGAAAAAAAGAGTATTTAAATGATCTAAAAAAGATTGCAAGCAAATTTTCTTATTTCAAGTTCGGACTTCAACTCTTTTGTTTCATTTATATTGTTGATGGTTGATAACCTTACAACGCAATACTTTGTTGCACTGAAGTACAGTTACCCTATAGAGCAAATTCACCTATCCATATCCTTTTCCGCAATTTAATTATGTTAACATTCAATTAAACGCATCATAAGACCCGCAAGTTTACCAATCACTTTCATTTTCACTATTTTAAGTCGTTAGGCAAAAACAGACAACGATCCAGATCGCATTGGACTTGCTTACGTATGCAGTGTGGTGCTCTTGGTCTTGATGTTTTCAGCCATGTCAGACCGTAATCCTGACAGGTCCAATTAAGAGCGACACAGATTTCTCATTTTCATTTATGGGTTCAGCAGCGGCGGCGGGCGATGGCAATAGTGCGGCTGTATCGCGTTATGCCATTTTTCGTTTTGTTTAATTTTTATAGAGTGCACACCACAATGCACTCGTTAAATTGATTTTTTTTCTCAGAACTAACCGTATTTTATAAAGCACACAAGTGAAGGGTTAAAGATGATGGTGTAAGCATAGCACTTATACATCTTAGACACGCATCTATCAATTTTTGTTATACTGAGATTGGACTTCAATTAGCCGCGGTGGAAGCCTTTTAAGGCCATGAAAATGTGCTGCCTGTCAAAGTTTATAAGCAATCTAAAGCACACGTTTGTTTATGAGTAATTTTTAATGGATTTCGGCAGTGCATGACGTCGATGAGGAAATTTGGTCCGCTTTGGTGCTCTTTAATGTTTTTTTTTCTTACATTTTGAGCAATTCAGTTGATCTGTCCATCAAAATACCGTTAAATATTTTAAATCTTCTTGGACGAAAAAAATGAAAGTTACTTCTCTTATTTGGTTGATGATCAATTTACGGCGAAGACCTTGTTTGGTTGTTTTTTTATTTGCTTTGTTTTAAAAGGAAATTGAAATAAAAAAAAAAAATACTGTTTAGGAAACAACCGTTGAAGAATGCCTCACCAGACTTTACATTTCAAGCATAGTTGGGGCCTTATAGATTTTTCTAAGAAGTGTTCTATTGGGCAAGTATAGGGTCTTATATTCAACATTTATATTTTACAAACAAAACACAGAAGCAAGTACATACTAAATTCATGCTTAGAAAAAAAAAGTTTATATCACATAAAATACGTGTACAAGTTTATTAATATCTGTTCACTTTTTAGTACCGCCTGCTCATCTCTACTGCTCCACTGAATTGCAATACATAAAACCTACTAAATAGCCCCGTCAGCCAATTAGAAGCGCACATAAGAAACTTCTTGCTTAACACTTAGCGTCGTCTTTCGGTTGAGAAGTCGGTAATTATGTTAATTTTTTCCCTACTGGATGGCACGGCTGGCGATGTCTCAACAGTGGCTACAACTGAACGCACGAAGAAGAGCGCAAGGTGCCGCTGACTCATTTACAAGCCAATAGTAGTACCAGTGGTGTCTTCCTCATACGGCAAGCATGTCCATAGTCTACCACCACTTTTTCGGTTTCACTGCTGGCTGGGTGTCTCTTAAACCGTATCAAACGAAGTGACGACAAAAATGAAGAAGACGATGACGACAACGTAGACGCGACCGCCTCTCAGAAAAAAAGCAATGTGTGATTTACCTTTTTCATTTTCCGACAACTATTCTTGGTTAAAAAAAAAAAAGATTCGCTATGCCTCGACGAGCAACGCCGCCGCCACCACCAGCGCCACTGTTTGGGTGGGGAGCAGCAGCCAGCAGCATTATAAACAACAGAAAATAATCGATAAAGAGTTACATGTTCGCATCGAATTCGAGAATGCTGAATGCCACTTGGCCAAGTGGTTGGTCTCCCTCTCTGACTGCGATTCCGATTCAAACTCCGGGTGTCAGTATGTGCTTCTTAGTTGTTTTGTGTGCTTACTGCTCACCAGTTCACTGTTCAGTATGTATACATAGGAGGTTTTATTGATGGGGCTTGCTTGGAACTTGGAACTCGACTGGCTGGCACGTTGTAAATAGAAAGCTTCCCTGCCATTGGGTGGGGAATAAATTATGTGAGCATGAGGTATTTCGAGGCGGACATTAAACATTGCTCGTACACTATGTCTATAGTGATTGTAAAATAGTTGGTGTAGTGATTAGACGATTAGCACGGTGTGGAGGTGGCGGCGGTGGCGGTATGTCATAGCGCACATCTCACTTATGTATACTTGGTCATGATTTCTGTGAGGGGTGCTGTGCTGCCATATGGTTGGTGTTAGTAGCTTACAGCTTCTGAACAACAACAATGACGACAACGACGATGACAACTCTGACGGCGCGGCGGTGTGATTGTAGTGTCAAGAAATGGGTAATCAATTTGTGGCGTCTTCTTACTAGCTGTGCAGGGTGATTCGCGTGGGCGACAATTTTACAGACATTTCAGATGAATATCGATGAACACCTGACGGAGGTATGCCTCACAACATGGCGATTTGAGGACGGTGTTGTGTTGTGTTATGAGCGCCAGTGTTAATTGTCTTAAGACAACAAAACAGCGAAAAGAAGTACATCATGAATTGACTGGTGTGTAAAAATAAATTAAAAAGAAATCGTGTAAATGAATTTGCATATTTTTGCCTCTAACGTAAGCAGACTTTCGAACAGAAAGATAGTATTTTAGCTCAAATTCTTGTGCTAGAAAGAGTTTAAATAGCAATATTGTTTGATCTGTATGAAAAATTGAGGATATGTTCTTGTTCATAAGTAGATCCGTCGATTTTAAATCGAGGGAAATTTTCTGAAGACAGAAATCGAACAAAATTATTTTTTGATTATAACTTTATAACTGAGTGCTGAAAAAAGATTCGCTTGCAATGGCAGATAGAATACTGGTAATCCCTTTATTTGATGTACAATTGTATAACTGTTGTCGATAACAGACGAAAGGGAAAGAGTATTCGCATCCAAGGACATCCCACAGAGGGGAGTTATCTCACCGCTACTCTGGGTTCTTGTCCTGAACGGCAGACTCTGTAAATTGAAATCAAATGGAGTGAAAGTAATAGCCTACGCTGATGATCTTATAATACTAGTGACTGGAATGTTCTTACCCACTATCAATGAACAGACCGAATATGCCCTCTCGTTGGTAAGTAAATGGACTGTGGGCTGACAGTCAATCCAGCTAAGACAGAACTAGTGCTATTTACTAACAAACGTTAAAAAAAAACGATTTTAAAGTACTTTCAATTGAAGGCTGTCCTGTTAAAATCTCTGATCATGAAAAGTATCTTAGGTGTGGTCTTGGATAAAAAACTAAACTGGGGTCTGAACACCAAAGAAAGATATAATTAAGCGTCCATCGCCTTTTACTCCTGCAACAGAATTTTCCCCTAACAACCAAACCCTAACATTACCTATCACATGGATGTATTCGGCAATAATAAGACCACTAGACCAATACTAACGCATGGTAATCTGGTTTGATGGAATGCTTTTGAACCTCAATACTTTGACAAAAGTATGCATGCACAGGCATTACAGGGACTGGAAGTTATTCTAAATTTGATACCCCTGTTCAAGAATCACCGGCCAAAGACTAAGTCTGGAAAAACGGTTTCATAGGATATGCTCAGATCCTTCACAACACTGTACACGACAGACTATAAAATACCCGAACTTGATTTTCATAAACCATTCCAGGCTGTTATCCCAAGCAGAGAGGAATGGATAGATAACATATCATACTCCAGTGAGTCGTCAATAGCTATCTATATTGATGGCTACTGGGTAGGCTTCTATTCTGAATCTCTCAAGTAAACCGACAAGCTAAGGCTTCCAGACAGTAGTGTCTTCCTAGCGGAGGTTCTGGCAGTGACAAAAGCTGCTAAGCAGGTATTAATATGATGTCGATGCCATTGGGTGATATCACCTTTTACACTGATAGCCAAGTGGTAATAAAAGCGATTACTGCAACTGAGGTAAAACCAAAGCTTGTTTCATGCTGCCGCGAAAAGCTTAAGGTTATTGGTGCACAGAATAGCATTAGACTCTGCTGGGTCACAGGCCACAGCGATATACCCAGGCAACGAGAGAGCCGATGAATTAGCAGGATTAGGATCAATGCTTGACGTAAGCCAAGTTCAGCTACTCAGCACCCCAATACCTTTTATTTGAAGCAGGAAATCTCAAAAAGAATAACTGTAAAGGCCGATGAAAGGTGGAACCTTCTTGACAGAAAGAATTATGCAACTACACAAAATATCACTTCGATCTCTGAGGATGCGGGGACGAGGAGATGCATGAAGACAGTTCACACTTTCTATGTCACTGCCCCGCAGCAAAGGAAGAAACTGCTCGGCAATTATTTCTTCGGGGACTTAGAAGAACTCTCTAATACTCGAGTTACTAACATTTTGAACTTCATCAATGCCTCCAAACGGCTTGATTAACTGAACACATAAGTTTTTATTAGCTTGAATAGAAATACTCACGGGTATCACAATGGATCTGTATTGATCTAAGTGTGACGGTAACGACATCAACTGTCAGCCCCTTAACCTAACCTAACAGTTGTCGAGGAAAATTCTGAGTAATATTGATTTGAAATTGCGGGAAAATGTTTGCGAATATTTAACATTTTTGCCAATATCTCAAGGAACTGGAAACCTATTTTTCGAGCAGACCTTTCTTTTGATGTATCATTCGATGGGTTTTGGAAGAATTTTTTTTTCTGTCCAAAATTTTGGCAAGTGGTGTTAAAAGCCCATGATTTTTTTTCGAAAATCGTGACAAAATCGATTTCGCTAATTTCAACTTTTTTGATAGTTCTCTTTATTCTGAGCCTATCGGTGAAAGCCAAGCTGAATTCTGAGCCCTGGTTGCCGAGATATTTGAATCCGAAGATAGGATACTATGGGATAGCAATAACCTAAGGACAAAAAAAAAAGGATTTGTTTTACGTGCGTGGACTTACCCTTACTCTTTTTTGTCCTATACACTTGAATTTAAACTTTCAAATCATTCAAATGAAGTTAAGTTAAGAAAACTCTCTTCCAATAACAGTATTTGTCATTTTTCGAAGCATTTAAGACCTAAACTATGTCATTAAGTGAAAACAACTTGAAGCAAGATCCTGTTCAGTGCCTTAAAGTGCGCATAACGTAATTGAAACTATGCTTTCGAGGAAGGGTGATTAATCACCGAGACCCATTACCCTATGAAAGGTAAGCTAATTGTGAGGTAAACTGTTTTAGGAAAGATCATTTTGTGGTCTCGTCTCTCGTTTCTTCTGTCCAATGCTCGTTATCCGATATTAGGTATTCGGTCCATCCATGGTGGTCAATTAACTCAAATACTCATTTCTGTGATGTGGAAATGGTGACCCAGTTTAAAATACAGCGCCCCACCATCACCGTTAGAACATTCAATATGGCAAAGTTATCCGAAGGAGTGCAATTACATTTGCGGTTCGTTCGGCTTATCCACAACATAACACAACACAACACAGCCCCATCCATAACATCATATATGTATAGAAGCTAGTTCGGCGGGCAACAACATCTCCTGGCATCTATAGTTTTCGAATGGCCACTTTTGATTATATAGGTGAGTGAACTGCGAGGCAGAGGTGTATCCCCATTAGGCGCATATCTATTCGAACCTCTAACGACGACAAAGACTCCGTCCACATCGTATTGGTACGAATCTACCTACTACCTACCTACCTACCGCATGAGCACATCTGTGTAGCTGGAATTGCTCCAGTTTTCACTTTTTTCATATCTGATATCCCGTCGTTGTTGTCCGTAAATTGCAACACACGTCGTCGCGGTCGTTGTCGTGCATTCTACATCTATTGCGAGTCACCCAAGGAGATGCCATAAGCCAATCCCAAACTTAGAGAGCTCGCCAGCTACACAAGTTCTGTTTTTTTATCTATCGAAACCGCATTTTACTACTGCCATCATATAGGCCGTACAAATTTATCCTCTCGTTGATTAAAAAAAAACACAACTCGTTGCGAATAGTGGGCAGTTCATCGCATACTTACTCAACTCGTATATCGAAACCCGCAAAACGGCTCTGATCTGAACATTTAACTTCTCTCCAATTAGAAACCGAAGCTGAGTGACATAATTGGTTCAGATTCCAGAATTTTTCGAAATAGAAAGGATTGTTCCTTTGTGCCACGCAACAAAATTTCGCTTTTCATCCGCACATTTGCTTGGCTTGAAAATGCTGGGCAGACCGGGTTTTTGAATATAACTTGAATCGATCGATATTACTCAATCTGAGACTGAAGCAAAGTCGAAACCAGTCCGGAAGGAAAACTGGATTTATAGAATACTTTGACTTCGACTTGAGACTGAGCCAATTTCCACATCATCCATCCTTCACTTCCATTAATGGTGGTCGTTTATTTCTAGCGGTTATTTTTTTCATTTGACGACACACGATGAGCAATGCGACGACGACTTGAAAAACATGAACCAGTTGAATGCGAATGCGCGCGTTCTCGTATGTTATTCATTTTCATCCGCCCATTTCCTTGGCGCAGATCGAAGATACCGGAGCCATAACATAGCCCATTGTGGCTTGTTAAGATCTAATTTACGTAAGCGAAAATAGAACCGAATCACCTTCGGATGGTAATCGCTTCGCGTCGCCGCCGCCCAATCGTCAGGCGCTTCGCATTGCAACAACAGAAAAACAGTTCATCGCAGGCGCACAACACAACTACGACAGCTAACATTACATAGACTTCCTCGTTGTCTTTGGTAGCAGACAGTATCTATAAAATTCATAGAAATGTCGCCTACATGCTCGCCCAGTTCCAAAGGCCTTATAAATTATGCGCTCTGCTGAAAGTTCGCTACGGTTAAGTTTCGCTCGCCTGTACCCCTGTGCAATGCTGGGTCGCCTCTGCGTATCTGTGTAGCGGTTGATTTTTACTATACTCGTAGAATGTCAACTAGCCTCTTGGAAAATCTTAACCACCCTGATGTCTGATCTGACCGGTCGTCATATAAAAACAGTGATACCATTGTCCATACGCCTCGCTAGAGTTATATTCTTTCTTAGATCGATTCTGCACGTTACACAGTGATTTTGACTTTGGAAAAAATAGTATTTGTGGAAAATCAGGCTGGTCACTCCTTTCTCAGGTTTGTGTAGGTTCAATGCGTGCTATCAAGCCTCAGAAACTGGACAACCTTCTTACGTCAATCTGCCACGGGTGTTGGCACTACTTGCATTCGACAGCGTAAATTTACAGTCACCACACCGACACCACTCACTGGTCGCATTTGGTCATCTTTCGATTGATTTTATCATGTTATTGGATTAATTGCTCTGGGGATGAATCAAAAATTCATAAGCCCAAGTGGGTGCGGTTCCGGTTGCCGCTATAATAACAAAGCTAAGCCCCTGCGACCGCACCAACAAGGCTTGACAAAGTCACCTGAACACTTTCCTAAGCTATCGAGTTGACAAGTAGCGCTTCCAAAATTGGATTCTTGTCCTGATGGCGATGATGGTGCGCTGGGGGCCAGACAAGAATATGGTTTTGCAGAGGGGGCATGTAGCTGAATACTAGACCGATGTTATTCCTTCTATGTTATGTTTGCAAAAGACGCGAAATGCTTTTCGAATTTTATGCGACACGATTGTTGCTTCAGGAAAAAATGTGTGATCAGTTTTGTTGTGGCCTTTTATTTACGATGTCTTTAGCTTGAGCCCAATGCGCACTCCAAATCCATAGCTATAAAGAATCGCCCACACCAGCTTGTAATATTGCTTGTTCGGATTGCTCGCAATGTAGAAATATATCAAGTGGTCAGTAGCGCGCTGGCTGGCTGTAACTACGATCTTGGCTCTATGCTTGAGAGGATTTGAATTTGGACTATGTAGTTGGTGTTTGTCTGTGTTTTGCTTCCTCTTTTCGTTGCCTTGCCGATGCCCGGTGCCATGTTATCGCTGTAGCGTTGTCGCTGTCCGTCGTCGCTATTGCCATTGCTAGCATGTACTATTTCTGAATCCGAGTGCTGTGTGTGTGGAAGGAGACTGCTTTATGTTTGTTGCTTCGTTAAAATGTTGACACTTTCTTGGTCATGCCATCAGAGTGCAGAGAGATCCTGCGGAATGAACCAAAATCGATGCTGCATGCAGATAGGCACCATGAACTAAGTCCAGATAGGTAAGTACAAGCTCTATTTGCGCGAAAGTCAATTTTTTGTTCGCTATGTTCAGATGTTCACTTTGGCCATCCTTGTGGGTGTTTGGATATTTACAAGTTGACAATGATAACAGTACCTACTTTACCTACTCTCGAGTTCGAACATACATACGGTCGGTCGGTCCATCGAGTATTGCCTTGTTTTAAGGTAGCCGGCCGCGGCACCGCCAAGTCTTGAATATTTAATATTTTACTCGAGTTCTGTCAGCCTGACATTTACATTCACTTTGAAGAGTAGAAAGTCGCCATGGCGAAAAGGAGTTTAAAAAAGCAATCTACTGAATGTTCGCTCTATCACTATCACCCTGGCCGAACTTCTCAGCATAGAGATCGGCTTTTCATCTTTATGTCACTTGAATTTTACATTTCACAAAGGCAGCTTGAAAAGTTCATTTCGCTTTTCTGTTTGGTTGAAGTCTGATTATTAATCAAATGTAATTCAGATGCATTCGAATTCGATTAAACTGACTTAGAAGTTGTCTGGCATCCGTGATGATTAAACGGTTTGGTACGTTTTTGCTCTTTCTATTTGTATATTTTACACTGAACGAAAAATATTATTCCGGTCTTCACTGCAGCCAAACTATTGTCCTGGAGTCAGTAGATCACGTCGAAATACTTTTCGTGGGCTGGTAAGAAGATGAAATAACCTCTTGCTTCTCAAATATACTTTTTTTTTAACTGCATTGGCATTCCTTCATAAATGGTACGATATTTTTCTTGGGGTTATAATGAGCCTGCATACACCTAGGCGTTTCGCTCCCCTAAAGCTAAACTTTCTTGACAGCCCCATTAGCAAGCACTCAATCGTCTTTTTATCGACAAAGCTATCTATGACACCCCAAGAAGGTACTCGAATCATTTTTTTTTTTATACATTTCCAATTACTATAGCAATTCCATTGTTGCAAGTTGACTCAATAAGCAATTCTTACAGACCTTTTTTCTAAGTGTAAGAAGGCATGATCCCGACATCTTTAGCATAACAATCAGCTGCCTCCGTTTGAACGGAATATGTACTTTTTTTAAGGTTTAGCGAAGATTTGAGGCCGAGACAAGTGGACCGAGTGCGCCTGGAAATAAAAAAGGCACAAGTTCAATAAAATATACCGCTCTTCAATAAGAGAAGTTTTGCTGGTGATATGCGCTTGTGTTTCAATCAAAACATTTACTCGTAGTTCGGTACATTTTCTGCTTTGTCGAGATGAAGACAGCTCTTCAGCGTCATCAGAGATCAAAGTGATGGCTATGTCGTGGCAGAAGAAGGCAGGCATAGTTTATAGGAATGGCAATTGGCAATGCTATTATTTGGTTGGCGTCGATGGCAGAATCGGTACCTATGAAGAAAGTACCAATTCCTAAAATCAGTTAGTCCGTTTGTCTTTCAACGCGCATACGAATCGATCAAAATGATCCTGACGTCTGGACATGGCAGCCACAATTTAGATCATCGGACAATAAGATGACCCACTACTGATACGAGCAAGAAATCAGTCTTGGAACCTTCTGGGTGATGTTTATTTATGTAGTTTATCAAAACGTCAAGCATTGATTGTCAGCTGTATCGAATATCCTAGTATATGCGCAGACACGTAATGGGGTGATATTACAAACATTAATAGGTGTACGGGATGGATATTTACTGGTATAGTTGCTCTTGACAGTTAGTCCGATATAAAAGTTGTTCCTGATGGTATCTAGGTTGGATGATCGGAAAATTGTTGGTTTCCGTCGTAATCTAAATAAATCTGAAGCGATCGTGTTTTCGTGAAGAACCGATTAAATACTGACGGTTGGACACAGAACAAATTCAATGACGAATTAGGTCCTACGGGACCTAACTCACCCTTGGAAAGCAATTTGAAGTTCTGCTCTGCTTAAAAGAAAATCTGACAAAATAAGAAAATGCTCATCTTTGCAAGTTTTTTTTTTAATTTTTCAAAAATTGAATGAATTGCACCTATACCTTCTCATGATATTTTTGTGTATAAATAAATATCTAACAACCCTAGTTGCGAATTAACATTGCATAAAATTAATTTGAACGAGTTTAATTTATTGAATAAATTACCTTCGCACTTTTATGGCATTTAGCTAATTCTAGGTAAGTATCGGTAACTGTAATAAATAATTTCCCTGATGCATAACGCAATTGGGTGGATGGAAAAAAAATAATAATAATCATTGAATGGACCCCACCTTTCAAAAGCGCACAAACACCTTTGAAGGCCATGCTCGCTTTTACCACATTGACGAGAACATCAAACTCGATCTTGTTTTATAAGACAAACAAAGTCTCTCCTCATTCTCAATTTTCAACTCTTATTTTCTGTCCGAGACAGCAATACTTGAAGTTGTTGAAAAAGCTTTTTATCTCCTAATTCCAGTTATTCTGCTTGTTTCCTCAAAGTCTGTTTCTCATACTCAGCCCTCCAAAGTCCGGAGATGTCAGTTCTCAAGAGTCTTTGCTTCGATCTAGTTTTAAAGCTCCGGCTTCTGCTCTCTGTTTACATTTAATGTTGCTCCAATTTGTCGATTCCTTTTGCGGCTCTTTTTTAACTCTTTGAGAATTTCTTTCGCTGACTAGGTTTCAATGTTTGTACCACATGGTTGATGGGCCGCTCTTTTGGTCTCTCTTTTTGATTCCAATCGAAGCTAATGCTCTCTTGCGCATTTCAAAGTTGGGTGTGTTTGTATGCGCGTGCCTTGCCACGAACTCCTGGACTGTCTACCTCTACGTCTATCCGCTGCCGCTCAGAAGCAGCAGCAGCTCTCGCACTTTTCAATGAACTAACGACGATGGAGCGATCTTCCAAGACGAAGACACCACAAGTAGACTGAGACAATGCGGTGCGGTGGGGACGACTGAGCACAAACGATGCTGTGTGCTAAGATGCTCACTGGTGATCTGGTGCTACTCTTGTTGTGTTTTTGTTCTGCTTTTATTTTGTTGTTTTTCTTTGCTATGCACTTTATTGTAACAGTTTTATACAGTTTCTTATATTTCCTCGCTTCTTTGTGCCGCGATCGACCAACGGCAACCGATCGAGGCTGAAACTGAAGTTAGAGCAGAGGCTGAGGCTGAAGCATGTCTTTTTTGAACTGCCCGCAACTTTGGGTATGCTAAAAAGTTACGATCGTTTTCAGTTCAGTACCTTAACTCGAACTTGTAGCAGACGACACACTGTGTACGGATAACGGTTCACATGATGCCTTAAAGTGTTTCATTTCGTCTTCCTTCATTGAGCACACATTTGGCGCAGCGCTGTGCAGCATCTCTTCTATAATCCATCTATCGGTAGAGTCTGTTTGCTGGATTGGTCGTGTTGTTAATTTCTTTTATTTATTCAATTGCGATTTGATTATTGGAGCGGTTATCATCATCGCGCTTGTCAACGCGTGTGCAAGTGGCGCGCAGGATCAAGACGGAATATAAGATCAACAAGAAAAATTGTGTCGGTTGTTTTGTATGGTGAAACAGGAAGCGTGAGTTATTTCCGGTGGTGTGTGACTCGAGTGAACTAGTAAACACAACGGGAAAAAGGATATTAGTATTTTCCCTCATTCTTTTTCCTTCGCTCTGATTAATCGAATATGATATGAGCATAAACATAAAAAGAGAGCATGTGTATATCCTTGAATAATTGGACATGTCCTTGATGTCGTAACATTTTCAAACTGCCATATAAAATTTTGTTTTCCAAATTTTGTTTTTTTTTCGTTAATTAAATACCTTGTTCGATGAGTGTAGTTTAAATTGTGATAATTGCTGACAAATGAATCAGAAAAATTGCTACTAAATATGTCGTTGTGTGGAATTTAATTGCGCATACGTGATGGAAATAAATTAACAGGTAAAAAATGAAATTAAAATTAAAGAGAAAAATTGTCAGGTACACACAGAAATTGTGAATGAAAGTGAAAAGAATACAATACAATTTCAAGTGTCAATTGTACTTGTTTTGGACAAAAGAATTATAAAAAAATAATAAAAAATAAGGATTACGCTGCCAAAAATAACAAACATTTTTTTGGATCATTATCACGGAAAAATGTAAGTAGCTAGTTTCATCTTGGAAAAGGTTTTTCTTCTTTCCATCTCGAATTTTATAGAGAAAACATTGAACAATTCCGACGGCAAAGTTGATTTGAATTGAAGCGATGAATGAAGTCAATAAAAAAACATTCTGTATTGTTTTGCAAGAAATTTTCTTAAAATATAATTTTTCATCTTAAAATATCAAAAATCTTTGCTGTTAATTTTAACAAAATTGATAATTTGAATTAAATTGCTTGCACATAAATTAAAAGAAAATAAACAGGCAGTAGGAATTTCAACAAAAATATGTACGCAATATCATTGGTTTTTTTTTGGTAGGTGATCGGAATAATGATTAAGTTTGTGTCCTAAGTAATTCCATTGAAGAAGATCAAAAACTAACCGATAGACCAGGGTCGATTATTTTTGAAAACAAACAAAACTACAGTAGAATAAAACCCCTTAGAAAAGAAGGGAATATGATAAAAATAAAAGGAAAAATAAGTTACGGGCGATCCAAGTTCGGGAAGTGGGCGGGTGGGGTTTAAAGGGGATAAATGGTGGCAAAGTTGTAGGTAATAAAAAGATCTACATCTTTTGTTGTGTTTTGTCACACAAACTCAAAATAAATCATTTTCAAAAAAAAAAATGTTTCTACGAAATTTGATGAAAACTTCCCTTATATATCCCGGATATACTGTAATTTATTTGATTTGAAATATTTACTTCTTCACCTTATTTTGACATAAAATCAAAAAAGCACCCTTATTTTCAATCGAAAATTCATGTGTCAAAATATATGCTTTTTTCAGAGATGTTGGTCGGCATTTTGTTCGTTGAAATCTCTACTTTCTGATAGTGTAAATGTTAGGTTAGGTTAAAGTGGTTGTTATGGATGTAAAAAGACACATTTAGGCCAATCGAAGGCCCATTATGGTACCACATGAATCTAAAAGGCTTTCTTCGAAAGCACAATGAAACCAATAAAATTAGAGTTCCTGACGAAACGTAGAAGATTAATTATATTAATTTGTTTGAGATCGTTTAGATCATTAAATAAGAATTCTCCTAAGTGAATCAAACGTTTATGAGCCAGAGCAGGACAGGTGCAGAGGAGGTGAAGAACTGTTTCTTCCTCCTCTTCATTCATGCAGCTTCTGCAGAAATCGTTTGAAAATACGCCCAGTCGCACCTGATAGTGTTAACAAAAATATATACATTACTACCTATATTACCTTAATGTCCCTTTTCTACTTTGTTTTATTCTACTGCAATATTTTTCACTTTTTTCCAATTTTTGATTACAAGTCCTGCGTAGAAAAAAAAAAACTTCGGGCTCAGTTCTTATCAACATTCGATTTCAACATTTTGAAAAATTCGAGGTTATGACTTATTTTGTTTCTTAAATTATAAAAAAAGGCAAATTAAATTTGCTGAAACAATAGTTAGGTATTGAAAATTAGCGCAAAGTTGTTAAGCTCTTAGTTTATCTTTCTAAAAAAATGATGATTCCTAAAATTAAAATAGTAAAAAAAAAAACAACAATTAAAGATTAATAAGCATAATAATTTTTATGAAAAGAAAAACAAAATTTGTTCAAGTTTGAGGCATTTAAAAAAAATCATGTTTTAACATTTAAGAAATCTGAAGAAAAGTACCAGTCACTTTCAACGTACAAACTTATAATTAAATTAATTCACAATTTAATTTACTGTGTTTCAATTTCACCACTGTTTATTTTCAATTTAGCCTAAAGAGATCAATAAAACACAATAAAGAAGAAAACTGTTCGACCAATTATTTGCGATTTGATTGCATCGATTAAACTCGTAAGGTTTTCCAAGTTTTTTCCAATTTAAACGTCTTTAAATTACATACTCAAAAAACATAAGGATTCATATAACACTCATTTAACACCTTATTGTCTGTTTTTATTTTAACAATCCATTTTAATGTGATACTTACAAAATTCAATTGAAGGTTAAAATAAGCCAGAAAAATTCGATTTAAAGAGAAATTCGACTGAGGGACATATTTCAATCACAAAAAGGTAAACGACTTTAGAAATCGTAATAATTTTTGAAGAAAAATTATGCCGCAAGGAGAGGTATAGGTATTTAACCTGGACCTCTAATATATTTACAATATTTTGAATTTTTTGCTACTCGAATATGCAGCAACTCTTTTAATAAGTTTCACATTTTGTGTGAACAACTATTTTATTCTAATTCTTAGAGTTCAAAAGCAAGACTTCAAAAACAGTTAACAGAGGGACGCGACAAACAATTCAATAGAAATATAATGAATTGTTCTAATGTTCAAAGTTTATTCTTTCCTATAAACGGCTTACCAGCTAAATGCATATAATCAATATTTTTTGGAATTCGTCAAGTCGGATTCATCAGGGCTTTCGTTCTTTTATGGTACTAAACATTCATTCGACATCTTCTCGTCGAAATTGTCATTTTGATGGTAAATACCTGAAATAACAAAGAAAAAGAATTTTTGAACAAAAAGCAATCATACGCCGCAGTGCACATTTTAGGTAAGCTTTACATTATAGTTGTAATATTCAACGCTGAACATTTCTAAATAAGGTTAAGTAATGTCATCTGAATCTTTTCAAAACTGTGGCCCAAAAAGGTGTCAATGACCAATGAAGCATTGTTATGAATCGAATTTTATTTAAAATCATTTAGAAGCATTTTGTTTCTGGTAGACTTTGAAAATCATTACTGTAGCGAATTCATCATAAGCAAACATTTAATTCACATTAAAAATGTATTTAATGTGAATTGAATTTGCTTCTGTTTATTTAAAATACATATTTAAATTATTAATTAATTTATTTTTTTTACGGCTCAGCTCCTCTTTATATATATAAAAATTGGATGTATGTTTGTATGTCCTTTATGGACTCCAAAATGGCGCAACCAATGTTTGTGAAATTTTCATGGTTAATACTGTTGTATTCAGTGATGGTTTCTGTGAAAGAAAAAATTAAAAAACCTCATGGAAAAGTGGAAAAACTGGAAAAACCAAACAAAATTCGGAAATTAATTTTTTAGCGTAGAATTTTTTGTTTCAAAATGGGTTTTCGAATGGAAAAATAGAAAGTTCTTGATGAAGAACTTGGAAAACTCATTGGTTTTCAACGGGAAAATTGCGTGAAATTGTAGGTGCACTGGTTTTCTAATTGAAAATTTTGGATTGGGAACTTGGAAAACTCTGCGAGAGCACTAAGAACTTCAAGACCTAAAATCACGTTTTTGCATAGAATTTAAGGTGCATTGGTATGTTTGTATGTCCGGTAAGGACTCTTAATCCGCTCAGTTCTCAATGCATTTTTATAAAATTTTCACTGTAGAGTGTAGATATAGCGTTAGTAAAACCAATTTTTGGGACAATCGAAAGCTGTATAGAATTCTGATTTCTGTGAAATAGTCAAAACACACCGGAAGAACGAGAATTTTTTTTTAATTTTTCAACGAAGTTTGCATTTTACTGGATGTTTAAATGAGTAGAAAGTTAATTGTAAAGCTTATACAAATTCAGATATGTAGATAATTCTCTGTCTCAATAATTGGATTCAAGCAGATCACATTGCATTTTAGCAATATCTGTGTTAATTATATTTATTCTGGAGTTGCTCTGAACGTTGGCGAGACGAGATTCGCAGGGTCGGCTAGTTATTCAATAAACCCAAATCTAACTATACATTAAATCTCATTTTTTATTAATTTATTACAATAAAGTAGATTACAATATTCGCCCTAATTTACTAAGTGCTTTAATTACATCTGCAAAAACCAAAACCATTCATCTAATATTATCAATATCCCTTATGATTTCAATTTATCGAATTTTAGAAAAGCTTTTAACCTACTTCTTAAATACAACATCGCAAAATTAATAATTTCCCATGATATTATTAATTTCTTTGCTAATGAAAAACCTTAACTGATTTTTTTCAAATTTCAACAGCCCCAATAATTTCACTTACAAGTATGTTATTTGCTATGATTTTATTGTAAAATTTGCGAAAAAAGGTTCATGATAATTGTGAAACTTAATGAAGGTTCATCTACCAAAAGGCCTAGGGGCGTTACAAATGGACTAGATACTTTCAGCTTACACAAGCGTTTTTATGTAAGAAAAAAAAAAAGAAATAGGTTAATAACTTACTGTTACTTAGCAAAGTATGCTTTCAGTATAAAATATTGTGATTGAAGTACATAACTGCCTCGGACGGTCATGAAAAAAAGAGCTGGAGGATATTTTTGTTAAGTAGGATTTAGTTCTTATAACTTAAGTTATGCATTTAAGAACAAAAGTAGATTTTAGAATTTTTTTCACAATTTTTTAATTTGGTCTAGAAGATTTTTATATTTTATTGATGCACTATCTTATACTACCCATATTACTTATTCAAGATTCACACCTGACCGGAATCTGGCCAAAAATTTCAAAAAATCCTTCAGGAGTCAATCGCAATGTTAAGCCGATTATTACCATAAAAACCATTTGTATGCATAAAATTTTAATGTCAATAATTTGCACTGAAAATTGCCTAGAAAAAATTACCATCGAACACACTTAAGAAGAAGACGATGTGAGCAAAAAAAAGTAAAGAAAAAGTACGAGCGCGTCAATTTTCAGTTTACTGAAGCAGCCGCCCACCCCCATTTCAACTAGTCAGCTAGCAGTGTTTGCCGCGGCATTTCATGTGCCATGCAAATCGATTTAAAGAAAACCAAAACGAAAAGTTGTGTTGGTCTTTGGTTTGGTGCCTTTTTCCTGTCTCGTTTTGTTTTGTAGATTGTCCTCTTGGCCTGGCCAAGATCTTCTCCTATAGTCGTAGTCTACGAACTGTTACTTCGACTGAACGATATTAAAATGTCTTCGGTCCCATTTCAATAGTTGGTATTTTTTTGCTCTTGCTCATTTTGGTGTAACATTTCCTTGTTGATTCACCGATCCCCGCACACTGCAAAAAGTGAGTCGAAATTGTGGTTTCAATAGCTGATGCCACAATGAAGCGGACATAGAGTATTGTGGTTAGAGTGCTTACTTTTGAAAGTCGTTCACATTCTTCCCCATTGCCATGGCGACTGACGAGCAATGACCAAAAACGAACGAAGAACCTTTCGTTGTCGGTCGGTCGTCTTCTTAACGATCACAATCGACGAATGTAACGTATCACTGGAGTATCTGTGGCAAGAAGATTCAATTAACCAAAAATCTCGATCTGCATGTTGTAGTGACGTATTGTAGGAGATGCCACCAACCCGGAGCTCACTAAACGGAGCATGCAAATTTTACTACCCATCGCCTCTTTCATTTCTCCTAGCCGACACAACTTACAACGTCCTACATAAGGCCACATCGCCACATAGAAAAAGGAGCGAAATGTTTCCGCTTTATGCTCGTCAAGATCCACTTGGGGAGTTTAAATGCGACGACGCCATTCCTAACAAGCAATTGTATCCATGCCACAAATGACTCCTAAGCAGTGGTAGCGCACATCACTATAGCACGTGCTGTAGTCGAGCTCTGAGACTGAGTTGTGAGTATGTCTCATCCCATGTTGTCGTTTCGTCGTTGTCGTCGTCGTTACTCGATCACTATATATTCCGATGATTCCGAATAAAACGATGTGATGCATATGCTTCGGACTTGGCCAATGCAATCCGAGTGTATAATGTGCAATACTTATCCGCCGCCATTAGAGACACACCATTATTTGATAGAGCATGGTATGCACGCGTTCGCGTTCACTACCCGTATCATTATTATTATTGTGGCGTACTCTCGTTCGATGTGGACCAAATGAACAAATAAATAAGCAACATGAAATCAGGCTACAGTGGGGCAGTGGCAAGATTCTTTGAGGCATGCTGGGAGGCATGTTAAAAAAATTTCAAATAAAAAAAGACTTAAAGCTTCAGAGCAACTGCTCAAATGTTCCTATATTTAAAATTAACTAAGATGAGTTCAACATCTGAACCACTGTTTTGCGCGTCATTGCAAATCGCAAAAATTCGCATTCACTTCATTCGCTAGCGACAACGATGATGACGACCGACGCGACGATGTCGACGATAGTGCAATGGCAGCGAGGAGTGAGGTTAACAGGAATTGCAAATCTAAGGTGAGCTAGAGCGAAGTTTATGGGGGATTTTATGTCTCTTGGGCGGTTGCTTTTCAATTGCCTTTTCATTTCCCGCACTGCTTCCAGCTTCAGCACTGAAAGTTTGTCGCTGTCATCGTCGTTGTCTGTCTAGCTTGGGAGTTTATATGGAATAAATGACCGTGTTGTTGTATATTCAGTCGTCTTGTTGTTCGGTCATATCGCTTATTAAATTATATTTTGTGTGTACATGACTATGTGTGCCCATATGTCAGTTTTGACATTGCTAAAGGCGACCGGCATTGTATACAGTTTGCATAGAGCACCGGAGCAGCAACACAAACGCACATCGACAAGGCACGCTAATGATTGCTGATGGTTATTCGAAAATCATTTTGCAATAAATCAAAATGTCTCACGGCAATAGTTGTTCTGTGTGGTGGTGGAAGCGGCTTCGAGTTGGGCAGTGAGTGGACGCCTTGCACTGGATTTTATAATTAAACTCGCATATCTGGCAATTTAAATAAAATCGAAAAACGGGTAATAACTAATGCGCTCAATGTTAGAACGCACGAGGTATTTCGTCTTGCTCGTAAACGTGCATGACTTGCTTGTCCTTCTTGAAAGTGACACTTAAAGTTAAATCTGTTTTCAATAGAACTGAAAAAAAAAAAATATTTAAATTCTCAGACGAGTTTGCATACCAGCTCTTTCGTTTACAATCATTTTCTTAGAATAACTGTCTTCTTCCAGTTTTGCAGAAAAAAAGGGTTCTTACATCAGCTCTTTTGTTTGAGATTCTTAAGGCAAAAATTAGAGATCAGAAACGTTTCTTAACTGTGTTTGTTATCGACTCCATAAAATATGGAGCTGTCGTCAATAATGATAAGCAAAACGTACATTAAACAAAAAAAATGAAGTTCAGACACAGGAAAACCTCAAAGTGTAGGTACTCTTCGATATCTCTCCTGACGTGTTAAAAGATTTTCAATCTTCATGTGTTTTTTCTTGTTCATGTTTTTTCGTCATACTCATACTGGTAATAAATAGATCTCCATAAAAGCCGATCAACGCATTTAACCTGCGAGTAGTCTTCTACGTTAGCGTAACGCTAGCTAAAAAAGATGCGATGGCATATGGAGCACTTTCACTTTATTTTGCGGTATTTCATCTCCTTCTCTAATTCCTTCCAGAGCATCTAACATGTGTACATGTCGGTACCGAGTTACATACACGAAGAAGTCGATGGATATCTATAAGTCTATAATCTTGTTTCCAACAGCTTTTTTTCAGAGTGTATGTTGGACCCATGTTGTGTGTTTAAAATAATAAATCCAAAATTAATTTATCAGCTCAATGAATCATTGAAGTTGAAACCGAAGCCCAGGCAAAACCAGATCCAAACGGATGTGCAAGGAGATGATGGCATTTACCAGGGAATACCATGGCTGACATGATGATGGCGGTAATTAGATTTAAAGAATTTTCAACTCATTATAGACACTTAAGATCAACAAAACGCATTAAAAAGCGAAAATCTTTGTATCCGAACTCAAACACATCCACTGAGACAGTAGTCTGTTTTATGGCCTTAGCACTTGAAAAATGTTGTATGCTTTGCCCATTTTGTCCAAAGTAGCCTCTTACCGCAATAAATGTGTGTGGTTATCTAGATTACTTACATATAGCATAGAGGTGATTCTCTTTGCGTGACTCTGATTGATTGGCTAATACACGCACACTTTAAATCCCAAAACAAGTGCGTAACTGACCCCGTTTCGGCACAAATTGGCATAGAAGACGAAACACTCCTAACAACAATTTGAGGCAATTATATTGTTTATTTTTTTCGAATTTTTATTTTTCACAAATCTTAACGGAACACCTTAAACTGGAGCGAAATTCAGTGTGATGAAGAAAGTACTTACCTGAGCCATCGTTTGCTTCCATAAAAATTGACAGCTACACTATTAAATTCCTGTTCATGATGATTTTTTGTACTTTCGATCATCAATGTGATAAAATTTTGTTTACTATTTTGTAGGCTTAATTTCGAGTGCTCATAATGGCTTCAGTAGATGACCATTTTTTGCCTGCGGTGGTAGCTCATTGTACCTGCCTATAACTACTTGCGTAAGAGACGATTTTCTTAGCTTAGTGGGAACTCAGTTTTTTTCTTTCAATATTTTGTATGCCTTGATATGTATCAAAAGTGGAAACAAATCGTTAAGAAAAATATTAGCCCTCGAAATTGCCGAAATTATTTCTCTCGTGAGGAATCCTATTTATAACGATTTAGATTTTTTGCTACTCGGATGTGTAATTGGAGCAAGAGATTTTTCTACATTATTTCTTGAGCACCTTGATGAGGGGACTGGTTTTTCAAACAGCTTCATAAGTTTGTTAAATGCTGACGATGGATATGTTGAGAGCTTTTTCCGTAATCAATAACATTTTTTATAAATCTTAAGTCAATATAATTGACATTGGAAATAATTTTAAGGTAAGACGTAACCAGGCAACCGTATGAATGGGATTTGTAGTATGGCCTTGAAACATTTTGATCTTCAGCATAGTGAAGTGGCACTCGAAGATGACAAAAGAGCATCTTCAATCAACTTAATGACTATTTCAATAAACTTTTTGAAAATGATATGTTGCGACAAAAGCAGGAAGAGCCAAAAGAGTCGTTAGTCTCAATTTCAATCATTCAAAATAAATACATATAAAGATCAATTGAAGAGAGGTCAGAAATTCAAACAAGATATTGCAGAGCAACAAATGTAGTCATTTTCAGGTTTGGTAAATATCCCCGATCGAATCGAAAATAAAAACTTGTCAGCAAACCCATCATCTCGAGTTACAATCATATTTCTTTATGATTGACATCGACACTTTAACCGGTTGCCACCGCTGCCGCCGCCACACCATATTACTTGACTCAATTGTTTATAAAAAGTGAAATCTCCTAATGATATCTTGAGAAAAAAGACCAGCTTAAGCTACGTGACAGTTTCTATCGCACCGCCACACATAATGAAAATTATCGAATTTGAAAGCGAGAGTACATTTCCTTGGAAATGCTATCCAGCTAGCTAGAGTGTTACATCAGCATGTGACGACGACAACGACGACGCAAAGAAGTTCGACCATCTGTGGAAAATTGGACTTGGAACTCGGTTGACCAGCACAGCATCAAGCGCGCATCAAAAAATACTCAACGCGCAAGTCAATTGAACCAAAAACATCCAGATTCAGTCGACAACGAGCAGCGAGTAAAAGAGTCATGTGGTAGTGCACTACATAACGTTGCAAAAGACGATACGATGCCAAAAAGCAGACGTCCATACCATTGCGCTGCTGGCTGACTGCTTTGAAGCTGATGGGAAAAGTGAAACAAGACCGCAAACCTTAATTTGCGAATATCTCCATGACGGAAAGTGTAACAACCAGCTCATTCAAAAAGTGTCCAAGATAATTCCCATCACTTAAAAATGCTGCTTCACAATTTCTTATATGACAATGACTATATACACAGCATCGACTTCAAATACTGGACTGGCTGCTGCTGCTGCTGCTTCTGTTGTACTCATTGACTCGGACTCTTTTACTGATGGCACCGGGAGAGTAACTTCACTCTTTGTCTTCACCAGTCTCAGGCTACAGGTTTATGTGCACACAGTTTGCAATCATCGCAACGTATCGCAAATAGATACTTTATCCATAAGATGCGAAATTCCAGATCTTCCTGTTTGGTTGTTTATTATAATTTTTTTTTCTTGTTTCAGCGCGAATCTCTTCTGATATCTCATTTCCTTTGCAACGACGACGACCACGAACGCACCAGCCAGCGCTTAAACAAGACATTTTCCAAAGCGAAGAGCTTCAAGTCGTTGTTGTGAAAACTTTGATATCCATTCATGTGTGAAAGAAATTTTCATCGTTCATTCAATGATCGATCTGGCTTACGATTTTCTTCTTTTTTCTAATTTTAAAACGAGAGTAGTGTACACTTGCAAAAAAATCATCTTTAACAGCTTATGCTTGTTAATGGAGAGACCATTTCTTCTTCCGATCTTGGAGCAACGATAGGTTTTCGCTCAGTGTACAACAAACTGACTACTCTGGTTTTGTTTTGTCGCCAAAAGCAAAAGTGCAATTTAGATGATGAGCCTTCTGCCACAGCTCTTACTAGAGCTCAAACATTATGATATGCTGACAGTTTCACTCTTCTGTCGTTGTCGTCGTCAAAAGTGTCTTGTGGTAATATCGATGGTTTGGTAATAGAAAGATGCGAAGATCGAAGAACTGAACTTTCTCGGTTTCAATGAACCTATAACTGTTTAAGCTGTCGTAATGGATGTTATTAGAATCGATTGAAAATGAAAACTTACATTGAGTTAAGGATGATGAAAAGGAAAATCAATTAGTTGCTGACTAGGCAATGTTGAGTGAGAGGAAAGAAGTCTTAAATTTACATTTAAACTTGTTATGACCATAACCCACTATTGGGAACACAATTATGTGAGAAAGCTTTCTAAATGGAGTCTATTGTAGGCCTTTTTAAGAAGGTCTAATATGTAATTATTTTTATGTTTACCTTTTTTGGGGGAAAATCCAAAGTGGTTCGATTAACATCACTGATGGTGAAATTGTGAACAGGAAACAGAATTAGTCGATCTCTCAACGATAAGTTCTCTTTTTCGTCAGCGAAGTATCTTTTCACTAAAAAGCTTGTAATGGAAATTTAACAGTAATTAAGTAATTTTAGCAGTGAGTTGGCAGATGGCTTCAGTTTTCAGTACTATAATTTTTATGCAATGTAGTGTAAACTACGCCACAGACACATCCTATCCACAAAATATTGATTTAATGTCAACTTTTCAATGAAACCTTCTTCTTCCTACGCTCTAAATGTCATTACTTCTACTATCCCCAATATTTCGAGAAACAAAAAATGCTACCTACCTTTAGATGGACATAAGATTTTAAAATTTTATTATTGCTTGATGACGAAAACTCTCAAACACAACCTCAAAGTAATCAGCTCCATCAAAGAACAAGATCGGATGATTCAAGGCTGTCGGAAGCTGCGGATTAAAGCCCACTTCATTGATTTGACAGAGGCAAAATAATTCATCAATGCTCAACATGGACACGATTTGTATATCCATACCTACACACCAAACACAATCGTGAGGAGCTACTCAAACCATCGCCATCAGCTAGACTCCTCCAGTAGGCAGGCAATCAAGCCAAGAAACAAATAGAAGGAATGCGGTAGTCAATAAATTACTTATGCCTTAAGTCTTCTTGAATTCAAACACGAAAAAGAAAAAAATATTATAACACCTGCATGAGTGTATAATATAACACCTCGTATTTGCCAAAACATGATACATGATCCACGTTTCGTCCTGCTTCTCTTCGTCTCGCATTCAACCAAAAGAGACATTTCGAGAAAGTTCAAGTTTACTACAATATCAGAGTCGAGTAAACATTACAAATTATAACGCGGCATCGGTCGATAGCAGTCAGAGGTAGAGCAATCTCAATCTGAGCGCGAATGTGAATTGGTTTCGCGATTTATGCCTGCCATTCGGTAGCCAGTGATTTCTCCAAATTCGACATAGCTCATGTGCAACTTGCAACTGCAACAGCAACCCAGGTACCAAACGGTGTTATGCTCTATTTGGTACGGTATTTCAAGCCATCGTAAACATTTACGACTGCTAATTTAGGAGTCATAATTATTATAAGAGCCATCGCGCGCTTGCGCTCAGACCAGAGCAAACAACACGACCGACCGACGGACGAGGACGACGAGTCTAATGAGCTTAAGCTATATGCCATGATCTGCAATGTCTGATCATTTCCAAGATGTTGATGATGATGATCACACTAGCCACTGAAGAGTAAATGGCCAAAGGATCACCTTAGCTTCGATGTAATGAAAATTGCTTCCAATTTGATATTTTTTATGAGCAGTTTGTCAATCTAACGGAAGTTGAACACACACAAAGGAACACGTAAACAAATATAGTGGTTTCAAATCAGACAAAATACTCTGCCGGTATTTGGAATTTGAACGCAAGGAGGAACCACTGTGTGTGTCAACAATCGATCAACACCAAACGTCTCCACAAGGAGAATCGGTTATCGTGATGACCTCAAAGGTTTAAGGTATACAGTTTCCTCCTTCAAATCCAATATATGGACATGGATATTAAAAAGAAACAAAAAGCTCAAAGATCTCCATTTGACCATCTGCACTTAGTCTGATTCTCCGGATAGACAAACTGGGAGATTCATGCGCGTGCATATGAAATGGACGTCGCGTCGTAGTTGACCTTATTAAAAGTGAATTAGAAGAGAGCCACTGGTGGGTGGTCTACTGAGTCTCGGTTCGGGACTGTGTCTCTGTCTGGGCTTGTTGAAGTTCTAAGAGATCTTTATTCCTTTTCAGCTTTATTTGTCTTGCATCTGCTAAAGGTGATCTGCTGCGGTTAACAATTACAAAACCAAGGTGCGGTGCGAAGGAAGGAAGGAAGGAAGGACGTGACGTCTTGGCTGGATTTGCCAGCGCGAGCGCGAGATGAAGACAATATCGCGAGGAGTCGTCTTGATTTTTTGTTTCTTGGGTGGAGTGGCCTTCCCCAAAGCCAGCAGTAAGTCGGAATGAATGAGTTATTGTAATAGGCTGCCACCTCTATCTCTGTTAACCCTATCGCAGATGATGGAAACAAATAAAAGAAGAGATGAATCCGCTTCCAGTGTTATGACATCTTTCTTGCTTCATACTACTCACTCAACACTGTCGAAATCTGTGTTTTTTTCTGTCTTTTGATTCAACGTTAGAAATTTGACTAACGAACATGTAAATGTGAAGTTAGAGGGCTAGTTTATGTCCGTAGAGGATCATTCGAGGTTGATAAGCGACATACACATGCAAATCAGTTTTTTTTTTTTAACTTTTCGGTTAATTGAAGAAGAAGACAACGTCAACGGTAAGGTCCTTTGTCGAATGCCATCATGTCATCGTTTAGATATCGGATAACAAAGGAAAAATTGCATATAGCCATATAGAAGGATGAACAGGCGGACTGTGCCAACTTGAAGAAAAATTTAAAGATGCATCTACCAAAGCGGATATTTATGAGTTGCAGTTATTTTCGTTTTATTCATTTTCTTAGGGACGTGTAAGCGAAATTTGATATTTGTTCAAAGAATTTTAATTTACTGTTGAATGCACACCACTTTTGGGATATTTAGAGGTAAAAGTGATGAGAATTTGTTCGACAAGCAGAATGGGACTTCTTAATAGAGTAACTAAAACTTGTTCGCAGCAAAGGTTTTGGTGTATTTCGTCCGACCAAGACTCCTGAAAAAATACCTTTTTTCAGCGAGGATGTTTTTTTTCCGTAAAAAAAGCATTTTACCATCGGAATTTCTAAAATATTAACAGTCACTGTTATAGGTATCGACTTGTCTTATTAATAAATGATTAATTACGTCAGGAGTGATATCTAAGCATTCATTCGGTCATTAATTATAAATTAATTCATCATATTTCAATCAAATTACATAACCTGTATCAAGAGCAGTTTTTTTTTTTCAACGAGATCATCAACTCAACAATACACTTAACCTAACACGTGCAAATTGATGAGTACATATTTTTCTCATTTCTCTCGACAATAAAATTTAACTGAATTGCAAAATAGACAATAAAAAATAACAATAATTCAAATAAACCAGAGAAAATACTGCTTTTTATTATGATGCCTCACTTCGATATCATCGCTTAACACCATTAATTATTCGTATGCATAAACATATCAATAAATTATACACCCATTCCATTTAATTAAGCATATATTCGACAGAGGCTAGCTCCGAATGAAATGTTGGAAAAAATCTCGCTGTCAATCTCAACGGCTCCCAAGTGTCTTCATTATGATTGCTTTTTATTCATTTTGGAGATCCAGTACAGTACTTCTGAAAAAAGACCTAGCCCTTGTTTTTTTTTTTTTTCAATTTCAAATCAACACAGAAGACTACAGACTATTACATTTTCATTGCAAGATTTGAATTGCATTTCTATCCGCTCTTACACTTAAAATTATGAAAGAAAACAATCAAAACGAAGTCGATTATACCGTTAATCGCTCAATGCCGCTGTACTCAACAGCAAGGCAAAAAACAAAAATTCGACGTTTGTGGAAGAGCGACTGATGCGCAAGCTAGGGTAAGTTCGGGCATTATGGCGCACCGGGCATTATGGCGCACCACTCAAATGTCATAGTTCCAAAATTCTCATTTAAATAAAAACAATGCAAACATATCAGCCTTTCCCTAACACGTGTCCAGTGAACATCGGTCGTCGATGTGACGAGATTCACAGAAGAAAAAAAAACTTAAAAAAAAAATTGTTGCGTTTTTTGTGTGTTTTTTAATTTCGCTTTATTTTCAGATTCGTGTTTCTCGGTAAGTAGACAACGCAGCTGTTCGATGTAAAGAGCAAAATACAGAACATAGTTTCAGTTTTATTGTGTAACGGGAAATATTTGAAACGAAAAGAGATCTTAGGTTTTTTTGTTGACGTGTTTTGAATAAGTGCTTTTGGGTAATATGGCGCATATGCTATGAGGGCATTATGGCGTGAGTGCGCCATAATGCCCTTATGAAGTTTTTATATAAAGTGTAGTTTCCTACCTTGATCTCTTCGTCTCTTCTAGTTTTTTTTTTTATTTATGTACGTGTTGCATAACTATGTAATGATAGATACGAAGTGGATGTTTCAACTTTCGGTAATCAACAATTATTTCAGAAATGCCAAATATCCGACCAACAAATAAAGGGATTCGAGGCAAATGGGAAGAAGACCATTCACTTGCTGCTATTGAGGAAAAAGGACGATTGGATGCAGTGTGTCTTTTGTGGACAGTGGTCCCACGACTCCTGCACTGGATTTAAGAACACATGTGATCAATGTGGGCGTTCAAATCTGAAAAAATATGTCTGCGCCATATTGCCCTTAAGGGTGCGCCATATTGCCCGCATGTAGGGCAATATGGTTTTTTTTAAGCCTTTTTTGAATTAATTTTAATATTGTTTATTTTGTTGAATTACTATTTTAATTTTATTTATTTATGTTCCTATTTTGTCTTATTAAATAAAAAAAAAATTACTGAGTTAAAAAATATTGTTCATTATAAAGTTATTTAAAATTTCCGTTAGGTGCGCCATAATGCCCGAACTTACCCTATACTTATTTGCCTTCAGCTCGATTTGCATAAGCTCAATGCGCTACTGACTGGTTGTTGTTTTTTTTTTTACACTCAAGGCAATTAAGAATTTCTAATTTGTATCTCAGTCCTAGCTTAACAATATTATTCAAGATTAATAAAATTTTAGTGACAGATATTTCTCTCGAAACGCTTATACCAATAATAACTCTCCCCACCACCTACACGTGACTGAAATGATGATCGGCGATGTGATTGGCTAGCTCATCGTCTAATAGACCAATCTGGTCGATCCATCATCTCGTTAGCATTACACCTGTGCAAAAAATAAAATCTATCTCCATCGCTGATATTCCATACACTCAACCAAACAAAAAAACAAAAAATTGAAACACACACCATAGAATGCCGATGAACGGCACGATACTGCTTTACATGCCACACCATACGCCCAATGAAAATATTTTTTCAGTCAGTTAATGATAATTATTAATCGAACCGTGACTAGTTGTTTAGTTGCCTGTAGAGTACACAATACACATGCACCAGCTGCCGCGTCAGTAAACTACAACAACTACTCAATAGCGGCAGCGCAGTGCAAATATTGTAGCAAAACAAAAGAGCTGAGCAGCGAACTTGGATATAGAAAAAACAAGCAGCATAAACGTTTTATTAACTCCATCGAGCATAACTTTGCTAAGCAAACAAAACACAAATAGAGAAGACGAAAAAACGATCTAAATGGATGACTTGAGATGAAAGAGTGTGCGTTTGTGTGCGCAAGAGTGCTGATTTAATTGGCGGATGCTAAATCAATTAGCCAGTTCTCCTCCGATTCTTAAATGATTAATGAGGTTGTATATGGCTTAATAGAGGACTTATAATAGGGATATAACGATAACAAACCGGATCCATGATCAAAATTTTCGGGTTATTACCTGATGGACGATATTATGTAGATCAAGTATGTGTTTTTTTTGTTTTTCATCCAGTTCTCAAACAGCATTGATCGCTCTAGGTAGGATAAAAAATAAAAAATAAAAACGGTAGTTTTATGAGATCTACTGGAATGCTCGGTTTAAATGTACGTTTTATATAGAAAAACAATAAGAGCTACTATTCCTTGCACAGACACACCTAATTTCATCACAAAATGTACCTTGCGGCTTGAATGTTTAGCTTCTGATAGAATGAAAACTTTGTTTCATTGATCGCGCTTAAGGCTGTTGGTTGTTTGATCTTTGCAACAGGGAGTTGATAGCTTGGTTTTATAAGAGTCTACAATGTTAAGCAGAAAGCAATTTATGAGCCCAGTTAAGGATAGTTCGATATGTAGTTAATTTTTTATTTGTTTAAAGTCATAATGACTCCGAGTCGTGTTAATCAAAACCTTCTCTCAAGAGGAACCGTTTCTTCATCAGAAGTCTAATAAATTTTGATTAATTTCAAAGTAAACAACAAAATCTAACTTTCTACAAAAATCATCAAAATCCCATTTTTTTCAATCAATAGTTATTTTTATTTCATGTCCACGGATGTGAAAATTATAAAAAAAGAAGTAAAACGTTTAAAAGTAAGAAACCACTCCACAAAATAATAAGAGAACATCATCATCGACTGGAACTTGGCCACTACCGAGCAATAATATTGTCTTTCCATCTCTCTATCTTTCTGGTTGTTAAAACGGTGTGGCGGAAGAATTCATTGCGCCAATTTCACCATTCACAAAACGCTCCATGCAATGCGATGCCATACTAAGATCAACCATAAGCAATCAGCTGCGGTTAAATCAATTGGAAGTCATTTGCAGCACCAAAGCATTTTTCACACTTGGCTGACTTTCAAATTACGACTAATCAACAGTTACTCTCGCTTGCTTGGCTCTGGCTCTTCTCACGCCACCATCTACCAGTTGTCCGTAGTATGTATTTGCACAGCTAGATCACCAGAATTTTATGTTTCTTGCACCTATTTAAGACCCACAATAAAAACATTTCTAAAGCAAATTGAAAAACCGAACTGAGCCCACTGTTGAAACGCAGAATGCCTTGCATTGCATTCGTCAGCGGCATTGCAATTGCCTAATGAACCAATTTGCGTGCATATTACTGTTGATGCGCTCAACAAATCCACACAGCATAGCTCAACACCCACACTGCTGCCTGTTACCAGTTTTTAATTGCCCATACTGACTGCGTATATATTCCAATTCACATTTAACATCCTCCATTTGTTGTCGATGTCGAACGGTTTATTAACAAATTAGGTTCAAATGACATTCGCTTTGATTTGCATTAAAACAATGCAATGAGGTTGTCAACATTACAAACGAGTCTTCCTCCTTTGCAATTACATTTGTGCAACGATCGTCGTCGCGCGTCTCATTCCCAAAGAGAAACAATCACAGACCGCCCGTTCATCTTTCGGTTAAGCGAATTTTCGCGGGGGGTACGCTATCGAATTCGGCTGTAAATCACTTGCCTTTCATCTGGTGCAGGATGTGATATGTTCCTAGATGATGTGATAGTATCCCACGCTAACAGCACAGACAGAGACATCCAACAACGAAAAGCCTGAAAGACTGTCATTGTTGTGCTCAATGTTGTGCAGAGGTGTCAATATGCCATCGTAAGGAAGGTTTATATTGTTGTTTTCTTGAGCTGTCACATCAAGATGTCAGCCCTAGTGCGATCGGTGGAGTATAGCGAGTCTCGATCGTCGTAGTTAGAGTGCGCGGCGCATGCCACTATAGTTATTAAGGGAGCGGATATGTCTGAAATGAAAATTTGTATATTTTGGTATATATTTCTGGAGGATGAACGTGCGCCGAAGAATGCCAGTGGTGCGCTTAATTTCTTTCATTTGTCACGGAAGCGGTAATTGATTCGTCTTTGAGTGGCTTACATCCAATTATCTCATGATCGACACGATTTTGTAAGGTTGTTCTCGAATATTTCGATTTGTGTTGGAGGACGAGGAGGTAGTTGATGACAGGTTTAAAGAAAGCACAAGATTGTGCTGCATTCCAGTAGGAGGCGGTGGACGTGATTGTACTAAATAAATCTCAATACAACGTTTGGCTCACTTTCTCAAATCTGTCCTACATCAAAAGATCCATAAAATAAAAATATAACCACTCCTTATTCTGCTGGGCTTAAAGGACGATGTGTCAATTGAAACAAGTGTAGATAAAATGGTGGTAGTTCTTATAATTTTAGATCACATTTTCTTCACTTCCTATTCAAATCAAATTAATGAAAAAACTTAAATTTCATAACAAGACCTTACCGTTTTGAGGCAAACAATTCAAATGGAATCATGGTTGCTGTCGATGATATTGCACACCTTCCGCAGTAGGAACTGTGTGTAAATGTCTATAAGACACTGCTTTGTCCTGTTAAAATCCACGTTAACAAGTTGTCGCTTGGCGCATCTCACTTCTTTCTTCTATCGGTACCTTACCTTTTTTGTTTGTTTTCCTTATCCAAAAAAAAGGACGTCGTCGCCACGATGAAAGTTCTACTACTCGCTTAACTTTGGTGCAACGTTGAACTGATAAGCATCTCGACCCGTGTTTGGGATGACAAAACAAAAGGACTGTCTTCGCCACAGCACAATCAACTGCACACCTTGTTGCGCTCGATCGCAGCAAGCAGTCCCATCATCATCTTTATTGTGTCTAAGTTCATCCCTTATGCAAGGAAGTCTTTCAAATGATGCTCTGGTGCTCCGGTGCTCTGGTGAACTACCCAATGGCCTGGTAGTGTAACTCGTAACTCTGGCATTTGCATATGAAACTCGCTGGAACGCTATCGTGAAGATTATTATTAATAAACGGTTGCTACAGTTGTTTGCGCGCGCGTTGATATATCATTTATGACCTTATCACCCATCTGAGCCCGATATGGAGTCCCTCTCGCTACACATAGTTGAGAGGCTCTGGCTAAAGGGAGTTCAACTTGCACTAGGAGCTGGAGTTAAAGTCCAATGGAAGCTATGGTTGGCGACATGTTGCAGAGCAAAGCTGCAAACCACCGAAAACAACATCAACATATACAGAAAAAAAACGTCTCCTTCAGAGCTCCAGATCTTGGCGAAACGATAGTGTTAGATGACGTCCATATAGTTATTGGACGAGACATCTGCACCTCACCCGCGCACTGTGTCGGTGCTGGTGCTGGATGCATTGGTCCCTCACGACGACATTATTTATTATTATTGCAGTCTTCCTTTTTGTTGTTGTTGCTGTGTCCTCTGTTTTTTTTTTTACTATGCTTGTAGCACAAACACAAACAGTCGTTACAGGCTAAAACGTAAAATGTGACCATTGCGCTATCCTGCCATTTTGTCTTAATGATACCAATTTGAGGCTATTTGGATTCCTGTTAATTCGCATTTATGCAGATAGCTTAGTCTCCCACTACTAGGTTTAGTTTAAGTTATTTCTCTAAGCCTTTGAAGTAAATTCACAGCACGGAGCTCCGAAACTAGTGCAAGCTAGCGGACTAGTGGACTCGGGCTAAGATGAAATTACTGATACCTGGTTAACTTTTATTCAAAATTTATGACAATGACGCAAATGAAGACAAATATTACGATTTACCTCCAATTCCGTATATTTTCTTTTATTAACTTAGTTTGGCAAATAAAAGTGTGAAATAATGGAGATGGTGGACCTCAGTTGTTTTTCTCTTTTTTTACTGGCGAAACGGAATAGTCGGTTATGATATGATAAAATTTAAGTCATTTGATTGGCTTGTATCGTGGTTTAAATTATTTTCCCTAATTAATGCATTAGATCAAGCGTCGAAATTACTCAATATAAATCCTTCCTTTTAAGGTTAAAATCGATGTATTCTGATCTCGGCGCTGGTGTTATTCTTATTGCCCGTATTAATAGCCGTGCCTTCCTGGATATTGAAGGTGCTTTCAACAACGTTGACACATCTGCTATCACTTCTGCTATGACGACCCTAAACGTCAAATACTCACTCTGTGAGTTGATCAATCTAATGCTTAAAAGCAGGATCATCAACTCTGAGATGGGGGATTTTTGTACGAAAAGGTCTGTCAGTAGAGGCACTCCGCAAGGTGGTGTTCTGTCCCCTCTCCTGTGGAACATAGTAGTTAACGAATTGCTAATATCCCTCGAGAGGGAAGGCTACAGAGTGATTGCGTATGCCGATGATGTTGCTATCGCCGTCACAGGAAAACATCCTAATACACTGAGAGACCTCCTCCAAAACGCACTTAATATGCTCACTAGATGGGCTGATCGCTGTGGACTTAGTATTAATCCTCAAAAAACAGACCTTGTCCTTTTTACACGGAAATACAAGATCCCAGTAATTGTACCCCCTTCAATAAAAGGTGTACCACTAATTTTTACCAATGAAGCCAAATATCTTGGTCTGATATTAGACAAAAAATTAAGTTGGAAGCCTAATATTCAGGAAAGAGTTAAGAAAGCCACAGTAGCTCTTTTCTCTTGCAAGAAAGCCATAGGAAGCAAATGGGGTTTTCAACCTCGCATAACCTATTGGCTATACACATCGGTCATTCGACCAATTCTCATGTACGGGGTTGCAGTATGGTGGACTGCACTGGAGAAAGTCACTTACTGCGACAAACTCAGCAGAGTCCAACGCATTGCATGTCTCTGCATAAGCGGGGCTTTGAGAACCACACCCTCAGCAGCGTTAGACACTCTCCTCCATCTGGCACCCCTCGACATTTTTAGCAAACAAATGGCAGCGAGTACAGCTATAAGACTCAACGCCTCATCTCAATGGACCAACAATAGTGTGGGACATTCCATCATTTTGAACTCTTTCGTTTCTATACCAAAGTACATAGACTACATCATTCCAAAACCCCAATTTGGTAAAAACTTCCAGATATCCATTCCATCCAGAGAAGAATGGGAAGACAAAAAACTTCTGGATGACAAAGGCATTCATTTTTATACAGATGGATCCAAGACAAGTGATGGAGTTGGTAGTGGTGTGTACTCAGAAAAGCTTAATCTAAGCATCTCATTCCGCCTTCCCAATCATTGTAGCGTCTTCCAAGCGGAAATCTTAGCGATCAAAGAGGTTCTCTCCTGGCTAAGAGAAAACGTGATATCAACTTCTGATATCCGCATCTTCTCTGACAGTCAGGCTGCTATTAAATCTCTCGATGGTGTCTCAACCAAATCTCAAACGGCCCTTGATTGCCGATCGTCTCTGATGGAGATGGCGCAGCAATTTAACATTCACCTCTGTTGGGTGCCGGGTCACAGAGACATCAAAGGAAATTGTAGAGCCGATGAACTCGCTAAAAATGGAACCGTCATACCTATTTCACCTGAAAGGGAGAAGATAGGTATACCGATAGCTACATGTAAACTTTTGCTAAAAGAAGCAGCTTTAACGATAACAAACTATAGGTGGCACAATTTACCAACGTGCACAGCTAAGAAACTCATATGGCCTTCACTGGACTTAAAGCGCTCTAAAGACTTGTTATCTCAAAGCAGACTTCATATTAGCTCCCTGATAGGTGTCCTTACGGGACACTGTCTTATAGGCAGACACGCAATACGACTTGGTGTAGCCTCAAATGACTTCTGCAGGAGCTGTATGGATGAGGAAGAAGAGGAAACAATCTCTCACCTTCTCTGCACTTGCCCTGCTCTTTCACTAAGACGCAAACTTCATCTGGGAGAATACCTTTATGATAACCCCAGTGAACTAGCTAATAAGGATATCAAATATCTTCTTCGCTTTATAAAAAGCTCAAAATGGTTCGACTAGTAAGAAGTAATTCTCTAGATTCATGGTATCACAATGGGCCTTTTCCTTTGGCCTAAGTGTGTGGATTCTGAATCCACAGCCACTGTAACCTAACCTAATAGCCGTGCCTAGGTAGACAAACTCCTCTACTACCTCGAAGTTGTATGCGTATATTGTGACGTTCTGTAAGAGCCGTGTCGTCGTCGGTGTTAGGTGTCCTTCCTCGAAGACAACATATACTTCGTTTTTCCCTAATTTACCGCTAAACCCATTTTTGCCGCTTCTGTCTCAACTCGCACAAAGGCGCCATGGACATCACGCTGATGTATTCTTCCCATTATATCAATATCATCGGCGTACGCAAAAAGTTGAACAGACTTTTGGAAGATAGTGCCTCTGGTATCGACGGTGGAGTTTTGCACTATCTTCTCAAGAACGATGTTAAAGAAACCGCATGACAGTGCATCGCCTTTGTCTGAATGCTTTTTTGACATCAAAAGCTCGTTGCCAACCTTAATGGCGCAGCGTGAGTTCTCCATCATCATTTTGCACAAGCGAACGAGCTTGGCAAGGATGCCAAAACTAGACATAGCTTTATACAGTTCATCTCTGAAGATGCTGTCATACGTGGCCTTAAGATCGATTTGGAGTTCATAATAGGTTACATTACATTACATTTCACAGTACTTCGCACATAAATGTAACGAACTACAGACACATAGCAGCACTGGTGACTGAGACCATCGGCTGGGACAGAACAAGACATACAACAGAGAGAGACAGATAGACACATAGAAAGAAAGCACACATAACAGAAACCTACGTGGCTCAGAGGAGGAGACTTAGATTTGTATTGTCTCATGTTATCGCACAGGTGGCCTCAGGCCTCGGCCACGCAGTAAGCGGGCGAGCGGCTAAGCGGCTGAGCGGCTAGCGGCTGAGCGGCAGCTCTAAGCGACGTATGGCCAGGCACTGAGCGACTGCTTTTGAGCGATTAGTAGTTAAAATGCCGTTGTCAAGAACAGTTCGCCGTATTTTACTGTCGGAAAATCGTTTGTATGTGGACAAATTACTTAAACGTATAAAAAAAAGAAGACGTTTTGGTGTTCATCCGATTAACCAATTAAGATCGGAGTTTGGAGAATTTAGTCATTTATTTTTGAATCTACGAAAATTTCCAGATAGATTCTGGCAATATCTACGTATGTCTATCGAATCTTTTGATTTGCTGCTTGAAAAAGTGCGTCCTAGATTAATAAAACAAAGAATTGCTATTTCTCCATAGCAGAGATTGGCTTTAACTTTAAGGTATGTACATTTATTGTTACACTAGCTGACCCTGCAGACTTCGTACTGCCCCAATCGATAATCGATAACCCTCTTCTTCTATCGTTTGCATTGTTTTTTTGTTAATTCGTATGTATGGATCCGTCTTTAAACAAATAAGCGATATCAAAAAAACAAAACAAAATGGTAAGTATACGCCCCGTTGCCTGCAGTGCACGGATTTCCTCCTCATGTTGCTGTTGTGTAAACATTTCGAGTTCTTCGACCCTAATTGTTGCGTATAAAACACATTGACCATGATATTGAATGGAAAAATGATTTTTTATGATTGCTCTGAGAGTTACTGTTATGGAGCAATACAGCAAAATAATTTTTTTACATTAAATATATCAGTGTTTCAAATAAAAAAATTACCAAAATCACGAATTCTCTATTTTCCCATTGTTTAAAACCCATTCAAAATTTGACTTGGGATTTTCTTGCTCTTCTGGAGTTTTCCATTTTGCCACTCATTTTACTACAACTAATGCATATCATATGAAAGAGTGTTTTTGAGATTTTTGTTTAGCCCATTTTTTTTTGCATTTCAAATTTTCCATTTTTCCCATTTTTTGTTTCCTTTTCTTGCTTTCCAGATCCCCATCACAAATTTTCCAGTTTCCCTTTGTAAACCAATGAGTTTTCCGAGTTCCTTTCGAAAACCCATTTTGAAATTTTCCAGTTTTCCATTTGAAATTTTCCAGTTTTCCATTTGAAAATCAATGCATCCACAATTTCATGCAATTTCCCATTTGAAAACCAATGAGTTTTCCGAGTTTTTCATCAAGAACTTTCTATTTTTCGTTAAGATTCAATACTTGCCGCTCAGAACATTACTAAAAATTAAAACAGGTTTGGTTGCTGAGCGGCGCCGCTTAGCCGCTTAGGAATTTGTTTCGCCGCTCGCTCATAACGTGGCCGCTTCTATGTGATTTCATATGTTTTATATTTTTTTTTCCGCTCAGCCGCTCGCCCGCTTACTGCGTGGCCGAGGCCTCAGATAAGCTGGCGATTTTTGTAGAAAAAGAATGCTGCTGAAGCTGGGGTTTGAACCCGTAGCGTTCGGCTTAGCAATCCACTACTCTATCCTCTGAACCATGGCCACCTGCATTCATAATAGGTTTTTTTTCCGGATCTGCGGCAAGTGAAAATTTGGTCGATGGTTGACTTTCCTGGTCTGAAGCCACATTGATAAGGACCAACCAGAATGTTGACGCAAGGCTTCAGACGTTCACATATTACGGCAGAGAGGATCTTAGAAGCGATGTTAAGTAGGCTGATTCCTCTGTAGTTGGCCCAGTTTAGAGGATCTCCCTTTTTCAGGATCGGGCAAACAATGCTGAGGTTTCATTCATCGAATATGCATTCTTCCGAACATCATCTAGATCGTCGCCTGCTGCTTTGAACAACTCGGCAGCTAAACTATCTGATCCAGCGGCTTTGTTGGATTTCAGCCGTGATATTGGCGTTTTCACTTCATCTAGGTCGGGTTCACGGAATTGTTGAAAGGCTCCGGCGGCGGGGTTTTGTTCGTCGTCACCGATATATCTACAGTCTACAGAAGTGGTCTTTCCAAATTCCCAGTATTGACTACGATTCTACTATGATGTTCCCTTGTTATCACTGCAGGCATCGGTTCTTGCTCGATGACCTTGAGCCAGCTGTTCAAGCAATAAATGTCAACGAATTTCAGAAACCTCTTTTCAGCGTCAGGAAGACGACCAAGTTCAACCTCGACAAATAAGTGAACGCTCCGTCGTTTTCACGCATTTATCCATTTATGAGTGAAAGTAAAATAAGTGATTGAAATATTTAGTATTTCAAGGACATGATTTCATTAGCTACTATACAACTCCGCAGACTATTTATCAAATTTTTTACCACTCTCCAAAATTTGTATCATTCTTTCAGATTCTCCAGCAATTAAATTAAGTACACCATATTCCTGTCAGCCTTTGAACGATCACATTGAGATTCCTGGTTTGCACAGCAACCAAAACTAAACCCTCTGTCCGAAACAGAAATAAAACAAATGGCCTTGGAAACCAGCAAGTCCGGATAAGAGGAAATGCAACACTTTCTTATTTTTGTTTGTCTTTATTAACAAGATTTTGACGAAAACACAGACCGATGCGATGCTGGAATGAAAACAACTTTTAGCAAATAAACAAAACAATTTTAAACTCACTCTCATTTCAAGTCCGAAACTCTCAACACCACGTCGAAACCGATGAAACTTCAATGATAAGACCAGCGAGCGCTTTAGTGCAGACAAACAGTTATTAACATAGCAAATAAATTAACAGCAGTTAGCTACCTGTTGTGTTTTTACGCTGATTTATGATCGCTCTTAAATGTGTGAGATGATGAGATATGGTTTTGAAATTTATTTCAAGTTTATGACTGAAGTGTCTTTCATTTGTCGTCGCTTGTAGTTTACTTTTTTTCGTTAATTGTGTCGCTTGTTTTTTGCTTTTCCTAAATTGTTCGCCACAAAGCTATTTCGAATGTTGGTAAAGAGTAGAATGCGTCGAAACAAGCGATGTGAAATCTGAAAAGACGAGCTACAACCAAACATCAGTCAGCTGGTTGGTGGTCTAGCCTTACGCTTGTCTGTGTGTTAAGGTATGTCATTACGTAATTAGTGCAATTGTACTTCTTAGGGATTACCAATCATTGTTTGCCTTGGGTTAATACAATCTTTGAGGCAATCTATTGAGATCTCTTTTCTTCAATGGACTCAACAATCAGATCTCTAGAATCTGAATTCACACACTTCTTGGTTATATTTGACCTAGTCTCTTTAATAGCTGATTGTCTTGTTTCATAACCTACTCCAGAGACTGGTTCTTAGTTGGTCTGTCTTACTTGGATGGGATATCTTATCTGGTGATCGTCATCGGTATGTGTACAAAACGATGCTAAATGGATTCTGCCTTTGGCCAAGGGCGTGTGAGTTTTCCATGTGCGCTTGCACCTGTTGATGTATCTACTGTCAGGTTAATTGTATGTTTTTGCTTGCTAGTTTGCTGTTGTTATGAAGAATGAGTTCTATGTTGGATTGAATCAACGTTTGATCCTCGAATGTTTGTTCAGCAACAGAGATATGCAACTTGCCAAATGAAAGTGTAAAATGTTGCAAAGGCATCTTTGAGAGTTCTTTCATTCAATTGATTTTTTTTTGTAATGAAAATGAAAGAATTGTCTTATGTTGCATCCAGTTAAGTATATTAACTGCATTGTGGGAACTACTGGGATATTGCTCAAATTCAGGTGGAAGCACTGGACAAAATTTCATCTTCACTCAAACTATGTCAGGAGAAGATTAAGTTCATGTTCTTAACGAACTTACCAGTAGAGGTCTTCAAGTATCACCTAAGCATTTGCCATCCAAAGGTCTACCGAACAATAACCAACAACTTATTCCATATTTACAACAACGATTTCAGCTTTCTCTCCTTTTTTGCCTTCCTTTACAAATAAATTTCCAACAATCTAATTACATTAATTAAACCTCATCTGCATTTCCTTGACAAAAGTCTTATACGTCTTCAGCTTCTTAAAGCTATAAATCCCAAGATGACAGCTCCACAGGATTTTCATGGCGATTTGCGGTCTATACCTCTGCCTGTGACGAAAACGATATGTGATGTTTGCTCTCGCATCGCAGGATTGTATCTACAATGTGTCGACTATACATATTCACAAGGAGGATTTCGAGCATAAATTGGCAAACTTGTGGATAGTAAATAAATCTCCATTCAAATAATTTGTCTAGGGAAAATTTAAGAGTCATTCCAGAGTTTAATTCTTTCTCTCGACCTGAGGTCCACTTTTGGCTTGCCTTTCGCGTTCATGGATGGTTTCGTGCTTCTCGCCATTGCGCCGCCGCGCCGCCGAGCCATTGCCTCAAAGAAATCATTCATCCTATTGTTGTCGCATTTGACTACCCCCGTTCTTCTTCGAGTTCAGCTATATTCGCGGAGTTAACCTCCTCTTAACGAAACACACGATACGATGCAAATGCATGATTCAGACCTCAGCCGTGCGCTTTGAGATGAATTTGCCACACGTGATATTTTAAGTAATCACCGATCATGACGACCAAGACGGCCGACCGACGACGAAGAAGAAACAAAATGAACTTGCGGTCAGTCATAGTCCGTTCGGACGCGGTCAATCATGGCAATGGCAAGCGAGCAATCTCAGCTCGGCCAATGCGAGAGTTTAATGAATTATGTCGAAGGCCACGTACGGATTGTTTAATCGTTTTATCCGAAACGGGGAAAGATCACTCTTGAGCGAAGAAGAAGAATAAGTCATCAAACGAAATGCGGAAAGAAAGTGAAAATCTTCCTCCTGTGTCGTTCGTCGCGTCGCGTCGTCGTCTGTAAAGGCGTCAATAAAATAAGACGAATTTTTTCACACTCCAAAATGAGGAATATAACACAACAAATTGTCATTCATGTTTGAAAGAGGGCATAATAGAGACTCGTCCTATCGTATCAAGTCCTATCGAGTGTCTAATTTTTCGACTTGAAGTGTTACGTCAAATTCACAAACTTCATACAAATTCGAATGATGAATAATTTGACCAAAACAAAACAAAAATCCCAAACCCAAACAACAATTTCTCCGCCCAATTACGAGTGAACAACAAAAATTACAAAACATCCGCATCAAGTCCGATTCACTCCTAACAATTACGATGACAATTTCCACATTTTTGTAAACTAGTTCAACATTTTTTTTTTCATAATAGCGTTAACGTAAACACTTAATTGACTACAAAAGAAAAATGTAAAAAAAATAATGTCCAACAACGATATTCAGACGATATTTTGTTTATAGGAAGGAAAACATAATAATGGGAATTTCTGTTTGAATGGGAAGGTTCTTCAAATGGTATTTACTCCCAAACCGTTTTGCAAAGAAGTTTTAATAGACCTAAGACATTTTGTGGTGACTTAAGTACGTCTGTTTGCTTTAGAATTCATTTCATTCATTTTTGTGCTTTGAAGAAAAATTTCAATCTAGGTTTTGCAAACTGAGCTATGTTGCCAAAACTACACTTTTTAGTCCTTGAAAAAGTTCTTCTTAAATTTATATTTAACCTTGAATAAGGTTAAGGTTGACGCCGTGAGTAGCCGTCAGTGAGATGAACAATATCCCACGGCATCGCACTGTAAAGGACCTTCTCAGTTTTGATTCTGATAATTCCAAAAATTGAAAATCGGCCACTACAAAATACATACAGCAGTTCCAGTTATTACAAAGTTATAATCCATCGAATCATACATTAAAAGAAAGGTCTGCTCGAAATCTATTCATCTAAATAGGTTACAAATTCTTTGAAGGCCTGGTAGCCGAGATATTTACAAATTAATTTCTGCCTTCAGAAAAACTTTAAAAAACTATCAGTAAGGTCAGGTTATGTTAGTTGTGCACAGCACGGAGCTGTTGCTTACACAGGGGCCTATTGGTCCATTGTGATACCCTATAAAAAAGATAGAATTGATACTCCTACAACTATTGGTTAACATAGACTGGTTCATTTACGAACCAGGCTGTGCCATCAGTGAATTTCCTCATATTTGCCATTGAGACCTGTGCCAGATCGTCCAGTTCTCCAACAAATCTATTTCCGAAGTAACGGAGTCAATTTGTTTGGAGGTGTTGAATGGTTCCTATTTCCTCTTCATCCTGAGAGCTCCTGTAGAAATCGGCTGCAAAGGCCCGGTGTTCTTACTTACTTACTTAAGGTGGCGCTACAGTCCGGGGTGGACTTGGGCCTCAACCAACAGGCCCCTGTTCTGTTATCTTTTATTCCAATGGCATAGTAACCTGTGCACCTATTAAGATTCTAATGTTCTTTTTACTCAGCGATATATTACCGAGATTCCTTTCATTAATTCTTGGCCATAAACTTCTAGAGATAACACAATCGTTCCTGGCCCTCCAGGAGTAATTGATCCTTATATTTCCACCAATCGGGACGTGTAGTCCCTTGACTGGATGGATGCTACAACTTCTATTTGCAACTGAGCCTTTCCTTGCCAGTTCATCTATATTCCTATGTCCAGGGACCCATCAGAGTTTCTTTCTGCAGTTCAAGACTGCCCTTGATCTTATGGTCTCACTGGCTAAAGCTTCGATAGCTGACTGGCTGTCCACGAAAATTGTAATCTCCAAGGAGTTTAGTTTATTTTTGGGCACCAGTTCTGCTGCCCAGCTTCTGTTCCGAAATCCATTTTCGAAACGTCAGTATAGAAGGAGATGCGCTGTTCACTGACGAGCGAGTTGGGATCAGCAAAGGCTGTTAAATATTTTTATATTTTTATATTCACATATTTTTCAGTTTATTTAAACAAAAAACACAAACCTACTCGAGATCACAACACGCGTGTTTTGCCAAAGTTCGATAAGTGCATGCTATTTATTCAAAAGCCAGGATAAACACTTTTGTATGAAAAGCTGTTCTGTTTTCGTCTTGAAATATTAAAACAAAAACCTTGTTTACTATGATGTTTCTACATATTGGTAAAGAGAACAAAATAAGTTAGTCTAGAATACAACAACAAAAGTTACGAAAATAATTCAAACACCCCAATGACATTCATCTATCTGTTGTAGGCACAAGCGAGATCTTGTCAGAATTGATGGGATCTGATGATGAATACCTGTTGAATTGTTTGCTTTGGCCAAATAAATTCCGAAATTCATATTTGCATAAGTGGTCTTACCTTCTCGTTCTCGTTCTCGGTATATCGGTATAGCGACATCGGAATATATTGCGGCATCAATCTATCCTCTAATATTCGTATGTAGATCTCTTGCTCTGTTTACGCCTGCCTACGCAATTGAGATGTCGAAGTCTGTTCTAGATTTGACGAGGTTCTTCTTGGGTAAAGGCAATATGTACAGTCTGGGCCGTTTAGTGCTTATAAAACACCTATAAGCTCGAGATCGTACTCGCGTACATTTTACACGTAACGCATGCAAAAAAAAACTGATTAGAGTTGCGATAAATTCCGAAAAACACCAACCTAACCCAATTTTCGCAAAATATTTATTTAAATAGATTTTTTATTGCATTCAACAACCTTGTTGGTGAGTAGTTTTTGTTTGCTTCTATTTCGATATGCACATTTTTTATAAGTCGCGAATAAATTGCTTTATCAAATCATCTCACACTCGGCTTGCACTGGCTTTGAGGGCTTGGAGATATAAATCAAATTTAAGATGCGTTATTACCCCCGATATTAGATGGATGTGTTCAGGGCTGGATTTAGCGAGTTTTTTTTTTTTTTAATTTAAATGGTTCAATGATGGTGGAATTTTGCGGGCAAATTATTTCAGTATATAAAATCTCAAGGATTAAGGGGACTGCGTAAGACTGATCAGGTCCCGCAGCTGGGTGCAAGCACGTGATCTGTGTTTGCTCGATCTGATTTTACTTATAGTCAAGGAAACAAGTTACGAAATATGGCATTGCTTAGTATTTCAAATATTTATCATCGTGTGACCACCCGCCTGCCCGAATCCAGAGCCGCACCTGGACGATGCAATGCAATAATGGAGTTCGATGTTAAGATATTCCTTTTTTCTTCAAATTGTTAATACATAATTCCATAAAGCGGGCGGGCGTCTAGATCGCGATCGAAAAACAACAACAAACAGCACAAAATGCAAATTTGGCTTAAGCGTTATACTTGTTACGTCAGAGATCAGGCGATTGGATGGATAGATGGATGGTTGGTAGGAAAAATCTGGAAAAGCAAGCCATACATACGGAGCGTAGGTAGGCTCAAAAATATGTCCAGGCAAATTGCACTGCAGAGCGCGACAAAAACTTAGTGCGACGCAAAAACCACTCCGAAGGAAGCGAATTGACTTTTATTTTTGGATTCTGCTGATGTGTCTGGCTTAGACGACAAATTTGAATTTTAATGGTAATAATTTGTTGTTATGCGCCAGAGCAATGGATAATAAATTGCTAACTCATTCATTGCACAAGACGCAGAAGGTTGATCGTTTTCCATCTTAGATCTGGGATATCTTGGATTCGAGTGCTCTTCGGTTGATGGTCCTCGATGGGAGTTGTTGTTGTCGGTGCTGGACAGACTGCTTATGGAACGATATAGAATTTAATTTGTCTCTCAATATGCATGTGGGGGCGGACTGTTCGCGCTTTCATTGTTTTCTTAGATGGTGATTATGTTCAATAGTCTTGCCCTGTGTCGGTTATTAAGTTACAGTTGTTGTGGTTGATGTGGTTTGATCGTTTGGTTGGGGGTGGAACAGTTCAAAGGTTGCAAGCCGGTGGTGGGAGGCATACTTACATAGTTGGTGTTCATACTTCCGACTAATCATCATTCATTTTTGCAATTAATTTTCCAAGAGGATGACTTGAGATAGTCATTTTGACATACTGCAAGTTCTCAAAAAATCTAATTTACTCTTGCGAAATTACGACACGTCCGCCTCTACATCACCTAACAGCAGATTTTAGTTAACACTTCTATTATCAATTCTCTTTAAATACAAAACTGTTTCAGAAAATCCCAGTGTCTTTTGTGGCTAAATGCCCCATAATTAGCGATTGAGCAACCGCGACACCAAAACTTGGTACTCAGCATTAAATGAAGATGAAGATCAAACTGTAACACTCTTAAGGCCCTAACGATGCAAGCTTTGGATGGCGCAAGACAAATGCGGGTGAACATCTGTATAATGCCACATAGTCTCAACGTCGCCGTCGCGTCGTCGATGACAAAGAAGACGTCCGTGGCGTGTTGGTCGGTGGTTTTGGCAGCACGGCTGGCGTCGCAACGACGACGGCGGTGATGTTCAACATTTGTTAAGTGTCAGATTCATCTTGAAATTAAGTTGTTCGCTTTTGTAATGTATCTTTGAACTGGTAAGCTCCATAGTCAACTGAACAATACTGACACTCAGCTTGCAAGGTACAAAAGAACTCTCGCTCTCGTTTCCAAATTGCGTTACCTCAGTGTGAATCATCTCTATCTCATCTCGTCTCGCCGATATCGTGTCGGCGGTAGCGGGCGTCTGAAAATCCAAACTCTGAAGCCAAAGCCAAGTAGCAATAGAAAACAAAAATATTAAAGGTGCTCCGGTGCTCTATTTCCCAGAGCAGTTTACTTATTACTCGTATTATTACATTTCGGTTCGTCCTCAATTCTTGCTTTATTTTTCGTTCACATATTTGCAAGACGCATTGTCTTTGCCAGCCAGGTACACTTGAAATATTTATTACAATTCTCACCGTACGTGTGCCGCCCTCTGGTGGTTACGCAATCGCAGCACAACAACGATGACAAGGCCCTAATCCATTCAGATGCAGAGTGTACCACCTATTGTGGAGTAGTTTCCCATCGTTATTTTAAAGGTTACAAAGAATTTGCATACAAATTGCCAAATTAGAATGACGGGATGACGACTTAAATACTTCAAGACGATCCAGCGCAGCGCCATCAGCGGTGTGCGAGGTGCGCGAGGAACACCGAAACAGCAACTACATACTTGTTTTGTGATTTTTGCTAGGTTTTTACGACTTGTAGATGGACCAGCGATAGGTTGGAGTAATTACGCGCTGAACTTGGAAGCCTGGCCCAGCAAATAGCTGCACTGTGGTTTGATTTGGCGGCACTGAGGTGCGCATAAATTTAATGAGTGATTTTGAAGTTTATGTTTTTGGTAACTTTCAATTTTGTGATTAGGTTGTTTATTGGAATTTAATTGAGGACTCCAAAATTTGTTTGCTAATTTCTTTGACTAATTAAAAGAGTGTCTAAATTTGAGGTTTCTATATGCGGATGTCATTAGGGTCGTGGAATTTTGATTGTTTCCGTGGAATTTTTGCAAGATCCTGTCTTATAATGAGCTGGAAGATTTTTTTGTTTTCAAAGACGGCACACTTTTTTGTCTGAAAGTTGGACTTAACTGTTCGCAAAGCCAAAAGTCCCAGAGTTGAAATATAGGATCTATTGTTATGTCCTCCATCTTGGAAAAATACAGTTAAAGCAAATGGCTAAGCAAATTTGCAGGGCAGACTCTGTCGGTGCAGGGAATCTGGTCCCGAAGTCAGAAGTCCCGAAAATGGTTTTCGGGACTAATGACCCACTATGGTGGGTCATAAGTGCCGAATTTTATTTTGGGACTACTGACCCACTATGGTGGGTCAGTAGTCCAGAAATCAAATTCGGGGTTTCTGACCTTCGCGATTAATTTTAAATATTTTGTAAACAATAAATTGAGTGGACAGTTTTTGCATATTTTCAAGGTTTTTTTGAGCATTACGGTTGAAATACACCTCAGGATCTTAGTCTATATGACGTAAAGGAAACTTATTCCAATGCAAACCTTCTTCTGAAATTTGATGGGATGTTAAAGTTCGGTGAGAGTAGGGTGTTCTACAAGCAAACTGTACTTGAACATAGTTTCACATCATTGCATTTTTTTGTCACCTAAGATAACTGAGCTGTTTCAATTACATTAACAGCTCCATCAAAAAGACATTTTTTTTATTATGAATCCTGCTCATGTCCATAAAGTTTTTGTTTCATCTTTCACGGGTACAGCTTCTTGCGAAGAACTGAAAATAATTCCAAGAGTATCAATCTGTCATGAAAAAAGTGTAAATTGTAGGTCCCCTCAATTCTTCACACGTACTCAGAGAATTGTTGATGAGTGTAAGCCACTTAGGCCTTCGCTCGTCAAGAGCTGTCGCACCACTCTATTTATTTATTTTTTAAATTAAGTATTTGAAGCTTGAACCAAAAAATGTAGCAGATAAAATTCATATAGCGAGCGAAGCGAGCGGAAAAAATTTTGCCCAAAAGAGAATCAATTTGGGGTGTGAAAATAAAAAAATTCGCGCGAATTTTTTTATTTTCACACCCCAAATTGATTCTCTTTTGGGCAAAATTTTTTCCACTTGTTTCGGTTCAAATCAAACCAAATCGATCTTGAATATTCCAGATCGTCATCATCCTCAGACGAAAGTGAAAAAAGGTGCTTAAAATGAATCATTAAAATGCAGCATCTGCTCTCCAGCTACTAGCATTCATTACAATACAATATGTGGATTGGTTGCTTTTCCAAATTAAAGGAAACGGCAAAAGTTTTGAAAAATAATTGCTCCGTCCATTTTGTAGACCTATTTGTCTAATAAATAAAAATGGTTCTATCTATTTAAAAGACTTTCTAATATTGACGAGTAATAATAAATTAGTGATTCTCAGAAAACATATTTTTTTATCATTTGGGACTTTTGTCCCATAGAACACAAAATAAATTTGGGACTACTGACCCAACAAAGCGGGTTAATAGTCCCAAAATCTAATTTGGCACTTATGACCCACCATAGTGGGTCATTAGTTCCGAAAACCATTTTCGGGACTTCTGACTTCGGGACCAATGTCCCTGCGCCGACTCTGTCACCTCCCGTCTAAGTCGCAAAACTGTTCAAAATATCTTCAATACCATCCCAGAACCCACACATCTGCTTAAATATGTTTGTATAAGTTAGTGTTAAACATATAGGTTTTTTGTTCGCTTTGTACCCATATTATTTGAGTTTTTATTGACAATGATTTTCAGCTGTATTATTTGATTCTTTATTGGTTCAAAAAAGTGGTCTGATCCACCAGTTGAATGCTTATTGGTAAATAATATTTTCAGATCAGCTTTCAGCACTATAGTGGGTAAATATTGATTCACATCGCGGGTATGTTTTCTTTAAAATTAAATAGAAATAACAAATCAGCCATAAAAGGCTTTGGCGTAAGAGCACCACTACAAACATCGGTTCAGATGTACCTAAATTTGTATCATTTGATCAGACAGAAATGGATCTTTTTTTTTTGCCGTCGAGCTTTAGAATTTTTCTTAGTTTCTAAAGTATTGCGTAAACATTCTGTTTGTTTTATCCAAATGTTCAGCTTCGTTGACAACATATTGCCAATTCCATCAATCAACAAAATTATTTAACCAAAAAAAAAAACAAAAATTTACAACTCTTTTAAGAACAAAAAATAGAACTTTTATTGCTCTATTCGTTCAGTAACAACGTCAGTATAAGCACAACATAACAAACGGAGTATCTTTCGAGTCAGAAGTAATTAGGGGTTCCGCATATCGAGCTGGCGATCTCCAGCAACACTATGGAATGCTCCGGCAATACCACCGCTCAGTATTACATCAAAACCAAAGCCAAAGTTGTAGCCTTGAAACTTATAACAGAACTTCTTCTTCTGACGTCTCACTCTGAGCTTTAGACTAATTGGGTATTGGAAAAGCAGGTAAATAGGTGGAGGCCAAGATCGAATCCGTTTCCATCATCTTGAACGATATATATCGCTTGCGCGGCTGTGACCGACAAATTGCAACGGTGGCGCACATTTTAAAAGGCATAGATATTCTCAGTCCCAGCCCATAGCTTCAACTTCAAACTTTTGTTCATCAAATCCCTCTGACTAGGTTCAATTTCAAGAGTTATTAAATATGATTAGAGGTACAACTGTGCCAATTTTCTAGCTACCGATATCGATGATACAGTCGTCTCTCGCTCTGACGAGGACAACCAACTACTAACGTCGAAAACTTCGACGAGTCTTTATCTGAGGGAATATTCTCCCAGATCGATTTCGACACTTTCTGCGCTTTGATCTCTAGACCCATGTTTTAACATAATTTCATTATTGTTATGATTATGATTTCGCAAAGAGCCAATAAATTATAGAAAACAGAATGAAAAGGTGGAACCTACCCGCAATCGGTCGTCAGCTGCTGTTGTTGTTATAGTTGCTGCCAACAGCAGCGCTGCACAGCAAACGACGACGACGTGCTACCATCCATCTGATCTGACAGATTGAGATTCATATTGAGTGCTCGCCACCATCGCGCCATGCACACTCGACTTATTGACAGGAAGCACTCTTTTTCTTATTGTAGTATTGGTTCTTCAATATAGAGTCGACCCTGCTTCGTTGGTTCGTTCGTTGGTGGCATTATTTCAGGTCAGCCTCAGCTAGAGGAATTTCTAAGAGCTCAACCTAGAAATTGATGACCCCTCGTGTTGCCTGGCTGGGCTCTGGGTCTGGTGCAATGATTAAGAATGAAGATCTTGATGCATTCGTCCACTAGTTTTGCCCGCAAAAAGAATGAAGGTAATGATGATGCACATGCGCAGGCGCACTGTGCATTTTGTCCATTAAATCTTCAAAAGATTTATAACGAGGATATAATTAATCTTCGATTTGACTTTATGAGTTTTTTAAGTACTCTCTAACGGTTGAATGGTGTCGATCGGTCTAGAGGTTTTTGAAAAGCGCGTACGCGCAACGAATACTTGCACGAATTCCAAAGTTCCGTTTGAAAACGCTATAAATGGGAGTCGACAATAGGAATGCAATGCAGATGCAGAGTTAGAAGGAAAAGGTGGAGCAAAGGTTGGGTTCACTTGATTGATCGATTAATAAATAAATCTCATCGGGCAAGGCTAACAAGCGAGTTCGATTTACCATCAATCTCCATTCAGTTCCTTTCGACTAACTGAACTGCGCGATGCGTTGATTTGCTTAGAGGTGTTAAAATGTTCAATATTCAATTTCTATGCTGGTTCCTGACTCCAAGTAGTATTGAGACTGAGACGGGCATAATAGTTTTAAACTTCGTTGTCCGTCAGTTCAAAGCTACTTGTGTTCTTCTTTATAGTTATGGCTGCCTGGCTGGGGCTGGCTGCACGCAGTGAATAAAAATTGAGATCAAAGATTAATCAATCGGTAATAAAAAAGCACTACATGCCGATAGTGAGTTTCAAGATGGGATGAGAGAAGTTGTTTGAGACTTTTCCTATTTGCTTTTTTATTTGTGGAAGAAAACTCGGATTTTCGGTAGTAAGTCAATCTACAGCTAAAATTTAAAGGCAAGGCTCACCACTGTCTTAAGAGTGTTTCGATTTAATATACGTACCTACTCGTCAATAAGTTCAAAATATTGCAAAATCGTAACTGGATTTTTTTTTTATTCAAGAATAATTAAATGACCCAATTAACGATGATTACACAGGGGGACACCCAGTACTTAATAGAGTCTCAATTAATTTCTCTTTCATTTTGTAACATCAACAGCGCCATAGATTCGAGCAGGTTTAAGCATAGACTAAGCCATAGACGCGACGAACGAACGATGCAACATTGGACAGAAGACGGACGAACTGAAGACACGAACAGGCGATCTGCAGGTTGATAGTAGGTTTCAAAAGCCTAGATACCTTACAAAACTATCGACACAGCAAGCGGTGTGCACTCGCATATACATTTTAATCACACGATAAACCCGTTTCATTTCGCAATTTCCATAATTACTTTAAAAAGTGCTCCAGATACGAATACAAAGATAGATGGATAGATAGATAGATAGATTTACAGAATATAAACCAGCCGCTCTTAAACTGTCGTCATCCTCGGTGGCAATAGCTGGTTAGACTAGCCGTTGCCCACATGAAATGATCTCATGTATTTGCTTCGGAGAGCTGGTTATCCGAAAGCACAATTTTGATTTCGTTTGAGCAAAATTCCAAGGCAAGAAAGAATGCCGAAGATTCAAGGGATTACAGAAAAATATGCCTGGAAAATAATTTAATTCGGTCTATGTCAACTTGCAGGGTTATGCAGTAACGACAACTTAACGTATGTTGATGCATAATTTCATTAGATTTACCCCCCACCAAACCAAAAATAGAGGTTCTTCTGGAATAAGAGATATACTCTCTTTACTACCTTAACTCAAGATGCGGAAGAACTCCTGGTTTACAAAGATAATCTTCTATTTTAAGTATCCCTAGCCATCATACACCGTTCACAAATTCCAAGGCGTGTTCACTTATCTTGTTCGTTAACTGTACGCGATGATCAATCAATACCCGAACCCAAATAGAAATAAAAGTCATGTGTCAAGCCACTACTGTGGTTTAAATGTGACACATCGAAGGCCGCCCGCCCCTCTTATCTATGCAAGCCAACAATGGATCTCCAAATAAATAAGCCCAGAGCCTACATTTTCTGTCAATATTCAATTCCATTGATCCAAAATACAGGCCAAACAAGAAAAACAAAAAACAACAAATGCCTAAGTGCACGTAAAAAGTTACAAAGTGGAAATAATTACACATCTAATCCAGCCAAACCCTTTACAACAACAGGCCAGGAAAAAGACCCCAAACCATACATTTATTTGACTTTGATATAATCAATTCGAAAAGTGGTGGGCGTTCAGGTAGCCAGAGACGACCCAAAGCAAGATAACACCTGAATTCCACCGTAATCGGCTATAAGCAAGCGAGATGTTTAATAGAAGAAAAAAAAACAAACATGTCGTTTGAGTGACACTTGACACTTTTGGCTTGTTTACACACAATGGCGCAGGAATGCATTTGGTTATAATAGAAGAAATGTGCCATCACAAGATCAAACGGATTACTATTTATCCTCAAACCTCATCCATCTAACGGATGTGCTCATCGAAACAAATCGCATGGTTTTGAGTAGCGATAGATATCCATAAAAAATCGAGAGGATCGTGGATGTGCTGTCGGATTATAAGTTGCTGCCCTTCACTAAGCCGGACAGCCCCGAGACAAGCCGACATCAACATTGAACTCATAATAAGTTTATTTTGTAATAAACAATAACTAGCGGACAAAAACACTTCATTAGATACAAAGCGAAAGAGATGACAGAGGTGTAGTGGGACAGATGCCGAGCAGCAGTGCCTGCTTAGGTTAAGCTTTGTGCCTTTGATCGCTTTCTTGGCATCTCGGATGCTGCCATTTTCATTATTTCACTTTCCTGTCCTGATGCAGTCAGAGCGAGAGCAGTCATCATTATGAAAGTGCATAATGGTCGTATGCAGTTTTTATGTATCCTATGCAAAAACCGTTAAATGACGTGAGACTTGTACCTCATCCATAGAGAGGTATGGGGAGACCTCACTCACCAGGTGATCAGCAACGATCTGTTTTCAATCACAGCCAAAGAAAAAGCAGAGCAGAGCAATTTTACGTTAGAGCCCAAGTCTGACCAGAGGCTGTCGCGCGTTATACATCCCGTCGCGTCGTGGTCGTAAGACGCTATGTAGTGAGCCTTCATCTTCCTGATCCTCTATAACGTTAAGTCGATGGGTGATGGTTTGGAATGATGATGCTGCTGCTGCCGCCGCTGTTGACGAAGCCACCGCATGCTATATCATTAAAACAAATATGTAGCAGCTTGCAAAAAGGCATCAGGCACTTTCTACTTTCTACTAAGCAAGCGAGCAACACTTCATATGCACCTTTGGATTTGGATTGCAAGATGTGGTTTTGGATTCGGATGCACTTTGTGGCACAAAGCGGCGGCGCGCGACCGCATGTTTCTTCTTCGACAAAAATAATTTTCCTTCTTAAATTACTATTATTTGCTCCAGTTTGGTGTTCGGTTTATTTGTTGGTTGTGGCCGGCCTAGGTCGTCGCTCCTTGCAATGCACCAACTTCTTCTTGGTAGTCCTTCTAATCTTTACGCTAGCTGTGCGCTTAGCCGACCAACTATGGGAATGTGTTGTTCAATTGTGAGCAAAAAACTGTCAAATTCTTCAAACTAATGTGCCAAATTAAGAAAAATCGAAAGGAATCAATAACCGGACAAAGTTTTCATTTCATTTGTCTATAAAACGTGGTGTCGTCAGCTTTCACAGCGTTATAGTTATAAATTTACGAAACTGTCAAATTATTGTTGCAAATCGAAGCTACTGTACTTCCACAAAAAAGTCAGATCAACTATCGGCTCTTTCCGCTTTCTGTAAGTTTTAGATCAACAACAAAAAAGTCGTCGTCCGTTGTTTAAGTTGGCCGCGTGGCGGCGCAGCGGCGGTCGCAGTCGTCCGCATCTTCTTTTCACTGCTCTGCTTGCCCGGGTTTGTACATCTATTTCGTGTGCAGCATCTACATCACGTAAGAAAAACAATAACAAGGCACATGGTCTACGTCATAGGAGAGTGTCGTGTGCCATCCAATTTACCATTTGGCAAATGCTCCACCTTATCAATAAGAGGGATCTCTATGGACCAGCAAAAGGATCTCGCTTCATATATGTGGTGTGGACGTTATTCAGCTACCGCATGCATAAATACAACCTAACTTACTCCACACTCATGTGGGTTGGACAACGAATTTAAATTTTTCAGGTTTATCTATGGTGCCACCAGAGAGCACACCAAACCCCGTCGCTGGTCGTTCGGTGCTGATTAAGCTGATTTGACGGTACTACAAAATACGAAACGGACCAGAGAATGCCATGTCAATCTTCAAGTGTGGCTTCACGACGTATCTAGGATATTGGAGAGGTAGATTCCTTTATCGAACTTGAGAAGTTTCCATTCCATTTCCCATCTTTTTACAACAACATCCGTTGGGAGTGGATGCCAAAAATAAAGCTACTTTCAATTTTCGAGCATACTTATGTTTCTATTGTAGTTTCAATGAATATGGCATGTCCAAGCTGTTACACAAACTTGCGAAGTCTGCCTTCAAATTTTTTTCGATTTCAAATAAGTTTTTACGTGTAGCCCTACATCCCGCCTAAAGAACTAAAAAATATCCTTACCTTTTTCTTGCTGTGCAAAAAACAATTAAACTTTGATCTTGTTTTTTCTGCATGTCTGACGCCAACACATCAAATATTTAAAAGAACCTCATTTATTTGGCCCACGTTTTGATGATCATCGGTCACCCCAAGGCTCGAAACAGCACCTGTTGCCTTGTCGGTTAAACTCCCTCTCACTAAGCCACGAAAGGACCAAATAAAATAAGTTACTTTTGCTCCGTTTATTAATTTTCCAAAGCTAACCGGACAACTTTTCTGTTGTAAAAGTTAAATTTTCTTACTGAACTCCATTTAATAATACAAAATGACAACAACAAAAACAACGGACTGGTATTGGAAGGAACAGCTACTACAGTGGCTAGACTTTAGTGCCAGAAAGACATAGATGGACCTACAGCATTGTGAATTGGTAAATTCCACAGTTGCTATATCATTTTCGTATCGAAACACAATAAATCCTCTGGTCGTCCACACTCACAACTCATCGTTGCTCGAAGTCAACCGAGCCGCACGGCCGTCGAAGCTCTCAGACCATCTAGACGAGAAAAAAGAAATGTATTAGGCTGTTAGATGGTTTATTAACCAGCAGGTAGTAGCACCAGAGGCTTCAATGGACATCGATTTTGATGTGCATTGTTAACCTTTTATGGATCACACAAGTCTCTTTTTAACATTCGGCGGCCGGTCGGTGGATGATGATTGAGGCTGCTGCGATGTGATGTTAGCACGAAGTTGTTACATACTGCATTTTTTTCTTGCATCGATCTTTATCTAGATTAACGTAAAAGGCTCAGCCTGGGTCTGTAGCATGCGGACTGGCAGTCGCGATAGTACTAGGCTCTTTGCAGATCAACCTACTCGTCTTGTAAAATTAATGAAAATTTTTGGCCATTTCGGTTCGTCCTCTAATTAGACCCGTGCAGACGTCTGACGTTGAGCCTGGCTGTGTTATGGTGTTGGACTATCTGGCTGTTGCGTAAAATGTGGGGCAAAGTTCCTTTTTTTGGATAAACGAATCTGTTTTGTGTTGGATGTCATAGTCTTTCCTTCTTGCATACCAAAAGTTAACGAGATACACTGAAGGTAACATGACGGAAAAGCGTGCCGTACTTGGTTGCATGGAATTTTATATTCTGAATTTTGTATACAGAAAGGTAGCACTGTTTATCGCAATTATTGTGCCAGAAACATCTCGAAATTTTAATGCTCCTTTTAATATCTACTAAAAATTGGATTCAAATCGTTTAACTAGCCTCACACTCGACCACTTGACTCCATCGTTTGAGTAATTTTGGACAAATTCAAACAAATCTGTTTCCATTATTTACCTTTGCCTACTTCAGGAGAGGAATAGTGACTGTTTGCGGTTTAACGGTAGTTCAAAGTTTATTGCTTTTAAAGATTTTGTGCACGATGCAAAGAAAATAGCCGCCTGTAATCATATTTGGCACGCGCGTCACAAAAGATGAGGCTGCTGAATGCTGAAGTTGATGCTCAGCATCATTAACAGAAGCTCTTTGCCCTGAAAAGTGTGCTGATTTGCCAGTAATTTGCTCACTTCTTTTGGCATTGATTGATTTATACCTGTGCTCTTCGCATGTCGTTCATCTGCACAATAATTGATACGGTATGCATCAGCATCATCATCATGCTCGTCATGGCCAGTTCGTGTCGTCTATTATGTACCTATGGAAGTATGTGTGTATGGAATATCATTGAGAGCAAAGTAAAGCGCATTTTCAATGGAGCACCACCAAGCATTTGTTCGTTAGTCAAAAGTTACGGAAGCAACTCCAACACACAAAATGGGCATTCTTGGAGGCTTCTTTCTATCTGTTTGTCGCTCCCGATTGCATTGCTTGAATTAAGGTTTCCGCAATTTGAATAGACATTCCTTTGTGGTACAAGACGAGCAGTGAGCTCAGGGCATTGAGTGGCCAATGTGTGTATGGAATGAAATTAACTGGCCATGCAACAACCCAAGTGTTCAATCAGCAAAAATGCGCATAAGAATGTTCTGTAGATTTGCGTTGATATTGAGGTTGGGAGGCATCACTAGTACCAGTGTTACTCTTTTTGTGATCTCATTTCCTATCCCCCGATGCGGCTGGATGGCGCACAGCCAACGCCTGACTCTCAGTCAATAGTTTACCTCAAGCCAAAAGCGTGCATTGTAAGTTGTAAGTAACTGCAAGCCATGATGTCTCAAATACCTGCATCATTCGAACAAGAGCACATCCTCCCACTCGTCGTTGTGTCCCCTTCGTTCTTATACAACAGGAACATCATTAGTTCGACGAACATCAGGAGTTGTCTTTCGTTGTTCGTCATAGTCATTGTATGGTATGGGGTCCTACACTGTTCGTTGTTCGGTTTGTACCGTCAATGTTGTCATTAGTGGCAGATGCTCATCCTACACTCAACAGAGCACAACATTTCCATATAGGTCCGTATAGATCTAGAGACATGTACATACATTACTCGCGAACGGCGGACATTGCCTTTGGCAATCGCTGAACGCCATTTGTCAGAAAGTCCCATCCAAATGGGTGATCGCACAGCGAGTTGTTGGCATTCGCACAATCTTTTTTAGAAAATCCAAATCAAGTCGGGCTGTCGCAAGCTATATAAATCGTCATTGATTAATTCGAAATTCGAAAACGTCCACAACCTGATCTAGTTGCGCGATATGAGCGCATTTTACTTGGCCAATACGACGGCACTCATGGTCTTGCGGCATCGGCCAAGATGCTTCAACATTTCCAAGATTCATACAAGATAATGTTCGATTTTTGATCTCTACTTCGCGCCGGACTGCCTGAATGCCACATTGGCTATGACTGACAATGAATGACAAGGGAAAGTAATTATAAACTTTGTGCTGCAATTGTGATTACGAATGTATGCTTTGGCAAAGGAAAAGGATGATGGTAATAACCTGAGTTCGGCGCGCAACGGCCAAGATCCGCTTGTTTGACTTTCGGTAATTAAAATAACACTTTTATGTCTTTTTTTCTGCTCGCCACTGGGCATGAAAGTTACAAAAGTACCTACATGCGCCGGTAATTACAACTGCCCTTTACCAACACTGCAGTGCTCAAATTAAAATGCCTAACTTATCTGTCGTTATAAAATGTTGCACATTGAAATCTTTAACATTGATGTCTTGCTAATTTTGTGTTTTGTTTGTTTTGTTTGCAGAAATTTGCTGAATGTTGCCAACGGTGGTTGTAAATACTGTCGGAATATGGAAATACCCAGCTTCAATTGAGTGGAATTTAAATAATTGTGTCGTATATTTGAGGAGACAACGAAAACGGACTAGGGAAGCGGTAGCTGAACCTGAGGTTGGTTAGCGCATTGACCTCGCATTCAAATTTAACGTTAGCTTATAATGCGAGAAAAGGATCATTCACCAAGAAAAATGCTTCCTAGTCCAAAGCAAGGGTCTGTGTACCCGATGTTAGGCCACACACCTGTCTCTTATGCATCTCATGTACCTTATGACCTGTCACCAGCAACCCGAACGTCATCATCATCATCATCGTCAGGCCATTTTCATTCCGGCAATGCCGACCAACCCCTCGATCTGCGGCTGGACCATAAAAAGAATTCGCCCTCTGGTAACGGCGGCGGAAGTGGCAGCGATGAAATGCTCGAAGATGAAAATAGCAATTTAATCCTACAAAACGATCGAACACCAACTTCCGATCGAAGTTCAAGTCCTGTTAGTCATAAAAACTTCGAGAATAACAACAAAAACAATAATAATAATAATAATAGCCAGAACAACAACAACAATCTCCTGATAAGTCTCAACGACTGTAAGAAAAAATTTCGACACAACGCTCTCAATCACTCGCTAATGAAGGAAGAGCTCCGAATATCTTCTGGCAGCAGTGAGTCCAGCCTTCATCACCAACAACGATCTAACCTGCCTTTTCATACGCCTGCTCTGCACCCGCTGATGTTGGAAGCAATGGCTAAAGCGATACCCCTGCAATATAGAAATCCATTTGTGCCACCTAGACCACCAGCGAATGCGTTCGAGCTCCTGAGGCCGCAGCAAAAGGACCTGATACGTTCTCTCCCTCAGCTAGCGTCCTCGATGACTAATTCCCGCTTAAACTCCAACACTGCTAGCACTAACAATAACACTAACAACAATAACAACAACAATGAGGCTGCATCTAATGCAAACCAAACATCGGCGACGCCCTCTAGCGTCAAGAACAAGGATCGCTACTCATGCAAATTTTGTGGCAAAGTATTTCCGAGATCGGCCAATTTGACGCGACACCTGCGCACACACACTGGCGAACAGCCGTACAAGTGTAAATACTGCGAACGTTCCTTCAGCATATCGAGCAATTTACAACGCCACGTGCGGAACATTCACAACAAGGAGCGTCCGTTTAAATGTGCCCTGTGTGAACGATGCTTTGGCCAACAGACAAACCTTGATAGGCACTTGAAGAAGCACGAAGCCGATGCGGCATCTCTAGGTCTCGGCATTGATGATCGACTGAGAGGCTTGAGACGAAATAATCGTGGCGGCGGAGGAGGTGGCGGAGGGAGTGGTGGGCTACAAGAGGAATCATATTTCGAGGAAATACGTTCGTTTATGGGCAAAGTGACGCAAATTCCTATTCCGCTGCAGACTCAACTGTCATCGTCGACCGAGCTCAATTCGCCCAGCAGAAGTTCCTCATCGTCTGAACCACCGTCGTCACCTCAAAGTGGCCATTGTCTGCCTCTGCAGTCAATCAAACAGGAAGATGGGAGCGACCACGGCCACAGCCACAGCCACAACCACATAACGAACTGTTTTAACGAAAACTCTCTGAATGCACCCGCCGCCGCAGGCGAGAGCTTGAGCACGAATATGAACGAAGAGCACATTAAAGTGACCTGACCTCACCATATTGTAGACGTAATTCCTTCCTAAATAAAAAAAAAAACAACAAAACAAAAACCTTACTTGCCCTAAAAAATATTTCATAATAGAAAACGGATATTATGCAATAAACACAACGACTACATCAGCAACAAAATATAGATCACCAGTTTTGTAGGGATCCTAAGGCGGTTAGTATTTGTTCATAAATAGTGAGTGTGCGTCTAGTTAATAGAAGCTAAATCATGATAGGTTAACGGTAGGTGATTTATTTCCAGCTTAGAATCAAGTGTGGCTGGCAATGTGCCATTTGAATTTGTTAAACTCGATTGCTCAAGAGAAGAGATTTTCTGATTTGCTTTGGGGGTTCGAGGGTTTAAAAATATTAAATTTATGGTTACCATATTGATAGAATCATTGAGCTGGCCACCTTGGCCCGATTTCAATTCTTAAAAAATGAAAATTTATGCAAAAATAGGCGCATAAAAGAAGAACTTGAAGAAAGTCGAAGGATTGTTGGAAATAATCATCTGCTCTTACCATTTCCTCTATTCGAATTTCTTTCTTTGTAGTCCAAATTTGCCTTATTTTTGTTAAGGACAAAGCTTTTTCAAAGACCTGTAACAGGATATGAAATCAATACGTAAGCGGTAGGTTTTATTTGCTGTCTGTTAAGTACAGTTGTATCTGCAACCAAAACTTAGTCAGAAATAAATTATGTACTTAAACTTCTAATATTTATTTTTGTTTGGGATTGATAAGACCTCAAAGAAGGAAAACACCTGCTGCAGCTTCTATTTGTTCAAATGGAAATTATCTTCAAAATGTAGACACTAACATAAATGCTTTTTGATCACGCCATGTACATGAACAAAATATAATATAAATATTGGTTAACTTTCTTGGCGCCACTTTAAAATACATACAATACAGTCTCCGTCAGCCAGCTCGGTCCCTTGCTACGTGTCTCCAGTTTTGCACTCCAAGTTGATTGAGGTCCTCTTTCACTTGTGTGCGCCACCTGAGCCACGGTCTTCCTGTCCTTCTGCGTCCCTCGGTAATAGTGTCGAAGGCTTTTGAACCGGAGCATTGGTGTCCATCCGCTCTAAATGACCGAGCGATCTGAGTCCCTGGACCTTGACCCTTCTGGCTAGGTCCACGTCATTGTACAACCCGCAAAGTTCGCTGTTGTATTTTCTTCTCCATTCCAAATCAATGCACATGGGGCCAAAGATGACCCAAAGAACTTTCCTCTAGAATCAGCGGCATACACAAGAAGTTGAACAGACTTTTGGAAGATACTGCCTCTGGTGTTGCCGCTGTTTTGCACTATCTTCTCAAGAACGATGTTAAGGAAATCGCATGACAGTACATCGCCTTGTCTAAAACCTTTTTGACATTGAAAGATTCCGTAAGCTCTTTGCCAACCTTGATGGCGCAGCGTGAGTTCTCCATCATCATTTTGCACAATCGAACGAGCTTGTCAGAAATGCCAAATCTAGACATAGCTTCATACAGTTCGTCTTTGTAGATGCGGTCTTAAATTCGATGAAAAGGTAGTGAGTACCCAAGTAACATCGTTGGAGCTAAGAGTTATTTAAATGTTCCTTTACAGCTTTGGAATAGTCAAACTCATAGCTCTATAGCTCTATTTAAAGAATGTTTGCAGCTTTAAGTGTTAACTTTGACTGACCCTACTCTATATCAGAGTTTCGCATCAGTAAAGAGCTCTTATATCGATTTGGAGTTCAAAGGTTTTTTCCAGGATGTGTCGCATAGTGAAAATTAGGTTGATGGTTGACTTTCCTGGTCTGAAGCCACATTGATAAGGACCAATCAGATAGTTGACGAAAGGCTTCAGACGTTCACATATTACGGCAGAGAGGATCTTGTAGGTGATGTTAAGCAGGCTGATTCCTCTGTAGTTGGCTTAGTTTACAGGGTCCCCCCTTTTCAGGATCAAGAACAATTCTAAAACCGATTAATAAAAGTGTTCAATATTTGCGCCACTTTTAGGGATCAAAACGGAGTAAGTGTTCAAAACTGTGATCTAAATTTTGTTGATGTATTTTGTATCCTCGCCCATATTTATATAAAAATTATTTATACACAATACAAACAGAGAATATCTAGATCTTCTGATCAACATCTTGGTACTTGTTTTTAAACATAAGTGAGACTCATAAACAGTGCGATTTTTAACTCTGCCTATGTACCATCTTTAAGAATCCTATCTTGAATCTATTAAAAGTGAAAAATATACACCTTCAGTCTATTTGTTACATAAAAACTATTACTAAATTTAAATATAAATATATAAATATTTTTTAAGATTTAGAAAAAGATTTAAGCCACAAAACTTTGTAAAAAAAAAGTAGTAACTAAGGAAAAACAACCGTGTTCTTTGCCAATTAGCCCTTAAGTCAGGTGGTAATTTAAACAATAGAATAAGCAAATACGAAACGAAACGGAATTTTGCCAAAGTATCCTTCAAATTTTTATAAGATTCAAAAAAAGATGTCTCTGTCCTTTTTTTCTGTTTTTTGTCTATCTCATCGTATGATTTGGCTTCGTTTCAAAAAATAACTAATTAGATTTAAAATTCTGTCTTCGTTTATGTTTTAAGAAACCCGCTTACACAAAAGCGGCACGAAAAAACACGCAATACTCTTCTACTTGCTAGTTACCTACTTTGTATTTTATTTTTATTTTTAATTAAGAATCAATTAGTATTATAATACTAGAATCTCTTAAAAAGTCCTATGTGTCGATTCATGTTTTAGATTAACAAAACGATGATTGTAAATCTTGTAAAGTTTGTATAATGTGACGAAATCCATGTTGAAGTTCTAAACTAGGTGCTATTTTAAATTTTTTGGTGTATAAACCGTTTTTTTTTTCTAGACTAAAGAAAGCAAATATACCATGTAAATGTAAAAAAATGTTTTGTAGAGAAATATTGTTGAATTTTATTGATTTTATTGTTCAGAAGTGAATGTTTGTTTATTTGAATAAAAAAATTTATTTTGTATGTATGCGATGGGCTATGAATTTTGTTATTTCGATGAGATTTTTGTCAGGTGGAACTGGTCTAATTTCTGCATCAGGAATAGGGATTGCAATCCCGGAATGATTTTTCAATCCCGGGATTTCGGGATTCAAAAATTTGGATCCCGGGATTTAAATAAAAAAATAAAAGATAATTGGGGAAATTTGTATTTTGTTTATTTGACAACTTAAAAAAAAGAAATAACTCAATACAAACTTTTAAAAGCAATAACTCCATGATTATTTATCAAAAAATATTAACTTCTTAAAAAATTTAATTCATAAAAACTCTTAAACAAAAACAAAAAAAATATTAATTCAGTCTGTATTAAACTATTAAGCCTAGTACGCAGATCGGGAAAAGACAAATTTTATCTCTACAATTTTTTTCTCTACAAATTAATTCTTAATCCCGCGCAAAATTTTGACGTTGGAGAAATTAAGAAAAATGTCTATTTTTCGACAATACCTAATGGCATTTTGAATGCGTTCAATTGGGCAAAAGCGACAGATAATAGTTCTCATTCTGAAAAGAAGAGAATTCTGATTTTAAAACCAGAATGCTTTTTTTTAGACCCCGATTGCCAATTCAAAACGCCATAAGAATATCTAAATAGTCTCTGTACTGCAATGCGATTTGTTCAGAACATCCCATATGGTCGGCCGCTCGTCTACTAATTTGCATAATTTGCTTTTGTTGCGAATTAAATAGAATTCGTTTTTTTTTCTTTTTTATTTCATTTTGAATTTCATTAATTTCTTCTTCCAAATATTCAATTTAATAGTCCATCTCATCTCTTGTTTCATTGTTTAGTTTACTTTTGCTTTAGTTTTTGTTCCTTGTCACTATTTTTCCGGCAGAATAATGCTTCGAACATTATTTGTCCAGACAAAAATAAGTGGAGACTTTTTCATTACAGCGGTTCCAAATAATAAATTTTGCGCGTGAGCTGCGTACTGCTTGGAAAAATATTGAGGACAAAATTTGTCTAAGGAAAAAATTTGTATGAGAAATAAAATTTTTCCCGATCTGCGTACTAGGCTTTAAGTGCTAAGGCTTAAGGCTTTTAAGTGTAAAATAAATAAGAAAAATATAACAAAATAAGATTTCAAACAAAAGCTTTTCAGATGTTCAGCATTCCTAATTAGACAACGTTTTTTTTTTATTTCCATTTTGATACATTTGATGCCATTTGCTGCTTTTACGCAATTTTACTTTTTTGCTTTCTTTTTGAACATATCCCTCTTCTGCTCACTTTAACTCACCTTTCGTACGTTAAAACTAAAAAATTTCAAATTTACCGGTTAATTTACTCCCCAGATGGGGTGCCTAAGTTTACTGAGATAGTATTGGTAAAACCCACATACTCTTGCAGTAAACTTGGACCGCAGCTTGCAGACATTGTCATTTTGACAGCTTGGTTTCCCATCTCCCTTTTAACTCATCGGTGATCATGTGGTTTCTCTTCTCTTGTCTATGTCCACAAGACTGTCTTCTTTATAATAATTTCTCTCTTTGGTTGCTGTTAGACGGTATTTAAAATGAAATAAGGAAAAAAGTTGTATGTGAATATTTAATCCATTGTATTTCTATTTACCCGCGACCTGGCAATCGATTGTACCTGAGTATCTGAGACTGAGACCTGACACAGTGCTGTTTTTTTTTACATAAGTTCGGTATTGGGATTTTTTTTTTTTTTTTTGGTTATGATGTAGCACAAAAAGTCGAAAAACCCATTCTTGATTATACTAGGTGTCTTTATCCAATCCCGAAAATCCCGGGATTAGATAATACAATCCCGTGATTTAAAAGATTGAAAAATGTACCGGGATCCCGGGATTCGGGATCCCGGGATTGCAATCCCTAATCAGGAATTGCTGTATAACTGCAAAATGAATGTCATTTCCATTCGAAAAAAAGAAAGAGTCGAACAAAAGTCTCTTAAGAATACCGTTAACATAAAAAAATAACAAACTTAACAAAAAGTTAAAAAACAAACTTACGTATTAAAGGTTTTTCCAATAAGAGGTGTTATTTTGATATTCAAAGAAAAATGGCATTTTTTGAGATAAATGATCGTGAAGTGGCTGCATTATGTCCTCGATAGCCTCACGAATTCCACCTTTGAGGTCTTGAATCGACACTCTTGTGATTTAACACCTTGCGACTTCTTCCTTTGGGGCCACGTGAAAGATAAGGTCTACGCCAAAGGCCCAGCGTCGATTCAAGACCTCAAAGATGGAATTCGTGAGGCTATCGAGGACATAGGGCAGCCACTTTGCGATTTGGTTATGGAAAATTTCATTAAAAAGATATGGTCCTGTAAGCGTGGTCGTGGCGGCCATTTGGCTGATGTTGTGTTCCATTATTAACGGCATACCTTCCTCTTTATAATGAAATAAAAATATCCGCTCATTTATTTCAAAAAATGCCATTTTTCTTTGAATATCAAAATAACACCTCTTATTTTTATTGAACCTTTTGAGAAGAACTTGCACTCTTAATAAATTTTGAAGGCGATGAATCATTTTTCTCAAAAGACAACGATTTTGAACTTAAATAAACTAGACACATTTACCAATTTAAACTGGCCGAAAACAACAACAAATTGCAAACGCCGCGATTTGATTTTAACACAAATATTTTCATAAAAACCAACAGATTTCAATTCAAACGAACGAAGGAGCACAAGAATTCAAAAATTTTAGTTCAACTGTTTACGCCTTACGTTAACTTTGCGAATATCACACACACACTACTACTACTAACAACACAGGCTGCACAAAGAAAAAAAAAACATTACCATCATTTTATTTCGCCTCAAAACTGACTCATTTTTCAGAAAATTTACACTTTTTTGGCAAAACAATTATTGCCAGATTATGAGGATTGTAGTGTCCAATTAATTGTATCTTAACGTTAATTTTTTGAGGGAGGATTTCAATTCAATTCAACAAGTTAACGTTTATTTTGTTGAAACAGAAAAGGACATTTTCCTACAAATTTCCCGTTTTAGAATACAACTACAAATTTGTAATCAACAACAAAATCAAAAATTTGTTAAAAATCGCTTGCAAATACAAATTTGTAGGTGAAACTAGCCACAGGTGTGAGTTGGTGACAAACAAAGAAATTAGCATCCGGCTAGAATTAGTCCATATCAAATTTGTTAAGCGCACCTCGCCATAATTTCCCGACACCCAGACAACAAGCTAGCACACACTCAATCACATCGACTGGCATTTGAGGAAAGCTATCCGCCGCTCGAGCTAAATTAGCCTGACCCACACCCATTTTTGTGATCCAATTCTTCTGCGTCCACACAGAGCTAACAGTGCAAACACAGCCGCTCACTCTCACTGATTCGTTTCCATATTGATACAAATGTCAAAGTCTGTCACTCTGTGATATGATTTAATAGCATTGTTCTGATTTAATTAGCGTTTGGCGTTTGCGGCTGTGGTTGTTGCTACGACAGCGGGTGAACCGCATAAAGATGTAAGCTTTGCCACGATAAAGTCAAGCAAACCAAACCCACCCACCCATCCATCGGTTATGATAAATTAAACTGTACTTGGCGCTTGGCGCCAGTTTAGCTTTGGTGCGCCACTAACCAACAGACACACAATGCAAGTAGAAAAGTCGAGCGCATTTGGGGGCGTTGATTTCTATTGGTGTCTAATGATCGTGTTTTATGAATAATTTAAAATTTAATATCTGTCTCCTGCTGCTCGTTGTAACGGATATCCATTTAAATAACCAAATTTTGATAGAAGAAGAGTGCATGGAGATTATGTTTAAAAAAGGTCACATGTATATTTTCAAAATGTAAAAAAATAAACAGTTTTTTCTAGTAAACTGCGATTATCGCACCTTAGGGCAAAGACTTCCACGGCCAGGAGTACAGGCCAAACTTTTGTCTATAATCAGTTGGAGCACATGTTTCCACCACAAAATGCCGCAAACTAACTTTGTGGTCCTTCAATGTGAGACACAACTGGGAATCGCGATGAACGAATTGCTGGGTCTACAAAATAAAGTAGATTAGAATTCAAGTGAAATCCATTTTGCATCTTTGAAAAACTTACTTCCAAACGATAGTCCCAAAACTGGCGAGTAGTGCCCGGCTGACACCGGATAACTCGAACATTGAATTTCGTTTCATTCGGGCTGATGCTACTGTTCATCCTGCTGTTGAGATCCAAATCCAGTTCAAAATAATCCAAACAAATATTTTCGTTATTCATAATTTGGCCCTGTGGAGTGATCACAAACAGATCTTGAAGATTTGAGTCTGGCACACAGCCAGCCGCACCTAGAAAGTTTAAGCCTCTCTCATCTTTGCCCATTCTGAGGCAACCTTCTTTGTCGGCTTTGAAATGCTGGTTTAAATCCATGTGCTTTTCGTAGTCCAGTTCGGCGAAAATTTGTGACAAATTAGTTGGTTTGATAGTAGCGGCAATGTGTAAGACTTTGTCTACGTAGACTTTGTGCAGGGGTGTATTGGTCAGCCATATTATCTTCCCAAAGAATCGGTCATCGGCGGGGAAGAAATTTTCTGGCCAGACATTCTCCAGGAACCATTTGAATGATTTGCATTGGAGTTTCCTACGCAAGGCCAGGCGATCAGAAACGTCCTGTAAATATATTCACCAGAATCACATACATTCAAATCTACGAGAAAGCTTATTCATACCAGGGATTTGACAAATGTCATATCCAAATTGCCATATTTGAAGAGAAAGTTCTGCCATTCGTCCAACCACACCAAAGCAGTTCGAGCTGTGTTCAACGCAAGCACTTCACTGACTCCACCGGGAAAAGTGTAGGGTGTAGTTTTTCGGAACACATGGCCAACATGAGAACATGGGTGTATTTCAATCGAACCTCCACACTGCCAAATGCGCAAGGACATTTCAATGTTCTCTCCACCCCAGATCTATAAAGCAGTTAAACCTCAAATATCATGAATAAGAAATTCTTGACAAACCTTCATTTCGTCATCGTACGCTCCTACAAAGTAGAAGTAATCTCTATCTATGGAAAACAGTCCACCAGCCATCGCAGGTGAAGCTATTGGATCAGATGGCTTTGAGTCTGGCTTAGGCGGGGTAGAATACCATCTGAAAGAGAATACGTTTTAGATTTGTCTGGTCATAGAAACAGAATCATACTTAAAATGAAGCATCCAACTGAAGGCCCCCCAACTACTTTCGAAGGTCTTGGTGTAGCCGAAAGTGTCTTCGGATATAATGTCTATAATTGGAGAAACGGCGCTCTTTCTGTTTTCCTTTATTCGAGCCAAGAGTGGTTCTAGCCATCCCTCGGAACACTCGCAATGTGCATCGAGAAATGTGAGTACTTCTCCTTTGGCATTTGCTGCTCCGAGAAGTCTTGCCGGAACGATTCCTTGCCGGATGGCTTGGCGAAATACTCTAGTTGGTACTGGCAGTTCAGCAATGTAGTCTTCGAGAGGCTTTCCCAGGAAAGCTGAAATAAAATTCACAATAAGGAGGGATCCAGCAATAAATTTGTTTGGATAAGTTCTTACTTCTGTCACTGGCGTCGTCGACAAGGATGATTTCTTTGAGCACTTCGGTTGGCGAGCGGTTTATTACGCTCCAAACTGTTCGGAGCAGAACCGACCAAGCTTCATTGTGAAATACTATTATCACTGAGGTAGTCGGAAGCTCCTTTGGATTATACTCCAGAGCTCGACAACTGTAATTCAATTTGAAATGTTATGAATAACGTGGAAACTTATCAACCAACGAAATTAAATTCTGTGAATTGATGACTCACTTACCTTTCGATTCTATAGTCTTTGAGGGTTCTATTCAGAGGGATTCGATCACTGGCCATTATGTTATAGCTGTTGATTTTGTAGGCACGTTGCATTTTGATGGAATATTTGGATGGAATTAAGACAGGAGCTCCTAGCGCTCCTTCGTGTTCAACTGGATTGAACGCATTTTCATTGAGTTCCTCTGAAACAATGCAAATTCTTAGAATCATTTCGATCGTGCAAACGAAGTAAACGAAGCATGACAAATATGCTTAAGAATTTCGAAATAAAAGCACAAACCTGTGGTCAGATTATCATGAATGCTTCCAAATCCGACGAAGTGTCCGACTACAGTTTCTGTTGTTTTTCCTCGCTTCAGAGCACTCCATTGGCTGGAAAATGTTGTTGCTTTGTTAAAATGATTAAGTGATTGAATGAAGATGTTACCTTTTACGGATATCTGATGTTTGTAGGCTTTGGAGGTAGACATTTATGCTTAGAGCGAACATAAAGAATGCAAAGAACAGGAGAAATAAGTATAAAAGCCATAGTTTTCGAACTTGTCTGAATGGTAGGCCCATAACAAAAGTGGCTTACGAAAGAGACTTTAAAAATTAAAATATGTTCTATGAACACATGAACGAGTTAATGACGAGGCACTACCACGCACTGCACATCAGCAAGGAAAAAGATTTGGAATTATTTGCTAGAGATCAACATTTTGGTAAACAAATAAATGACGAAATGATTGCACAGCTGTCATGTTTTTTTTTTTTACACATGTCACTTTCGTTTTCATTAGCTACAAGCGACAAGCCGCCGCTGTCAAAATCATGATAGCTAAATGAATGCGTTCAGAACCAACTGAATTGTTTGTGCGATGAACATACATCTATTATAGCAGTTTTTGTGTTTTGTCGTTAGAGTTTGAAAAGCGTAATGGAAAATTGAACAACATTGAAATTTAAAAAATTAAACAAGGTATTCAAAGCTGCAACTAAGCCCAGTAGATAAGCGCATAATCTAAATAAACATTAACAACGAAAAATCTTATTAACGACGGATTTTTATGTGCTATAACATTTGGGTATTTGCTTCAGTTCCTATAATCTTTGTCGGTAATAGGCTGTGTGCGAATTGAGTTAAAAAGTGGTTAAAACTTGACATTTGGTTAAATTTTGACACTTCGTATTGAATAAGATGTGTTAAAATTAGACTAGCTGTGGAGCAGACTAAGATATGACAGTAGTGGTTAAAAATTTATCCATTTTTAACCACAATTCATCCAATTCGCACACGGCCTAATTTTAACACATTTTATTCAATGCGAAGTGTCAAAATTTAACCAAACGTCAAGTTTTAACCCATTTTTAACTGAATTCGCACATGGCCTTAGACTAGCTGCGGAGCAGGCTAAGATATGACAGTAGTGGTTAAATTTAACCAGTATTTTTAACCCAATTAACCCAATTCGCACACGGCCTTATTGAAAGTTAGGGAAATTATGGGGAAAAAAATTAAATACTGTGCGTTTGCCGTTTGGTCTATAAACCTTCTTATGCGTGAAACAGATTAAACCAGCAAAAGCACCAGCACCGTCAACAGCAAACAGCACGCTGGCCAGCAAATATTTTCCAAACACATTGCCACCAGCACCAGCGACGTCATTTAATCTGTTTTGACATTTCGATCTCCTTGTTTTCATATTTGTTTTATTTTATGTTGTTTGACGCCTCTGAATTTTGTACATTGAAAGTTGTCAGCAATGGACCAGCAACAGCAAATTTAGGACTTTGACCAAACGACGCTGTTGACTTTGCTGGTGCTGGGTTAATCTGTGTCGGACGATTAAAATACACGGGCTCTAAAACAATGGCCGCCGCTGTTGCTGGTGCTGTTGCTGTTGCTGGTTCAATCTGTTTCTCGCTTTATTTTCTACTGATCTTCAAATGCAGGCACATGACACATGATGAAACTATAATACAGGTTGAATAATAGTGAATCTCGCTGGACAGGGTTAACAGATTTGTAGCCTATACAAAGCTAAGATATAAAAGGAATCTTAAGAAAACGAAGTGTAGAAATACATAAGAAAGGCGTAAAGTCATTATTATGGCATTAATTTCGTTTTAAAAGGAATATCCCGTTTAGGGACTTACTTACTTACTTATGGTGGCGCTACAGTCCAGGTCAGACCAGGACTCATCCAGCAAGCGTCGTCAGCCAGCATGGTCCCTAGCTAGCTGTCTCCAGTTTTGCAGACCAAGTTGGCTCAGGTCCTCTACCACATGCGTGGTCCACCTGAGTTGCGGTCTACCTCTTCTGCGACGTCTTTCCGGGTTGGATTCCAAGACTCTACGGGCCGGAGCATTGTTTTCCATTCGCTCTACGTGACCCATCCATCTAAGTCATTATTTAAACTATTAACTTTATGTTTGATGTTATTACTAGTAATGTTTAATATATTTATGACTATTTAATTATATTACTTTATATTATAAGACATACATATTTTTTTTTTTTAGATATAAGTTTTTCTTAGATATAAGTTTTTTGTTAACCTAGCGTTAGTATTTAACGAAATGAAATGAAATGAAATAAGTCGTTGGACCTTAACTTGTCTGGCTAGGTCAGTGTCGCTTAACAGCTCGTACAATTCTTGATTGAATCTTGTCATGGTCCATGTTTCCGCACCATACATTAGGACCAGTGGACGAATGTAAAATATTCGCGTCGATTAAAATGGTTCCTTAAATTATAATTCATTCAATTCATTTATAAATGTCATTTAGTTTATTCATTTGTATTTCAAATACGTTCCACAATATGTCATTTTTAACCTTAATGTTCATACAATGTCAAATTAGCAAAAAGAATAACTGGTATCAATGTAATAATCGAGTATAGGTACAACTCAAAATTGCTATTCTACGAATATTAAAACCTTAAATTGTTAACTTAAAATATCGAAACTACGTCTTTTATTTTCTGAGCTTTTTTCTACTAGTTGTTAAACTAGCTAGTCGACACATTTTGGTCCTTCGAGCTTCTTTTAAAGTTAAATTATACATTTCAAGTTTTACGAACTTACATACAAACTATAAACATTAAAACAAAGTGTGTGCAGTGTGTGCAACAACAAGAAAACGTTGATTAACAAAGACAAAGTGAAAATTAACATTAATTTTAACAAATTTAAACTTAAATTAAGTACAATTATACAAAACACAAAAACAAACAACGATTCCATCGTCCAGTAAATCTCCAGCAGCAACTTTAACGACGTCGCCGAAGTCAGCCTCCGCAGCCGCAGCAAAAGCAATCAAGGACAAGCAGTAAGTCGTTGCTTTTTTTGTTGTAAAACCTGTCCAGATTTTATTTGCCGTGTTTTCTGTTAATCATAGGAAACATTTATTATGGCTTATAAATATGGGGAACTTCAAAAGGGGTTACTCACCAAAGTTATTAAAGATTTAACGAACTTCAAAAAAGCTCCGAAAGAACGGAGAACGGCAGCGTACGCTTCAGGGCGACTAGCAAAGCTCGAAGAAGATATGACGACGTCAAAGTCATATCATGAAGCAATCATCGGCGGTGGTCTGCTGGAAGATCATTTAAAAAAAGATGAATTGCTTGTGGTGTATGAGCAAATATATGAGATTTACCTGGAGTATAGGGCAGAATTGGTCGAGGCAATGAAGAAATCCAAGCCAATGGTGCCGGCTAATTTACTAACGGGTGCTACGCCCCCATCTTCGTCTGCATCATCATCACATTCGGCGATTAGACTGCCGAGGATTGATTTGCCCAAATTTGATGGTTCATACACCAACTGGCGTGCGTTTCACGACAGATTTCAGGCTCTCGTTCATACGAACACGAGTCTGCAAGACATCGACAAGCTACATTTTCTACAATCTTCGACTAATAGCTCTACTGTTCAGTTGTTAATATCGCACTCTGAGAATTAAAAATGTCTAAAGTCTGTGCTCATTGCGCTCAAACCATTAAACGTTCAAAAGAAATAAAATACGTAAAATGCGAATTTTTCTGTGAACGTTTTTTCCACAAAAACTGTGTCGAGATTAGTGACAGTGATTTCGATATAATTACGGAAAAAAGATTATTCTGGAAATGTAATTCATGTCTAACAAATAATCTCTCTCAGCTTTTAAACGGTTTCAATGTGCTCACTCAAAATTTTAATGATCTTAAAACTGAATTTGTGTCATTAAAACTATCCCTTTCCAACAACAATAACTTTACCCAACCAAAAGAGCTAACCATCGACTCTCTTGCTAGTCAAAGTTCAATAAATAACTTGGAAACTGATGAAATTGGCGCCAAATCTCATGTTAATAATGAAACTTTAACTAATCTTAACCGAGACAATTCGAATTCTAATAATGGTCAATCTGTTTCTAATAAGATCCCTAATATCAGCTTAAATGTTATTAAATATAAGCAAAATGAAAAAAGTGAAACTAAAATCATTGGATCTGATTTGTGTCCAAGTCTGGGTGCAATACCAAATACCAAATGGCTTCACCTCTCTCGTTTTAATAACACTACTACAGCGGAGGATATAGTCAAATATATATCTAATAAGACAAGCATTTCATGTGACACTTTTAAATGTTTTATGCTTGTAAAAAAAGACGCAAGAATTTCGGAATTAAAATCAATCACTTTTAAACTAGGCGTTCCTGAAAATCAATTAACAACAGTCATGAATTCGGCAAATTGGCCACAACATGTGCAAGTCAAATATTTTTTAAACTTCGACAAAAAAGACTCACTCACTCAAACCTAACAACTTCAACTACAATATCGCTGTCTCGATCATCATCGTCAATATTACCATCTTCGCTCACCAACAGTGTACCTCTCCAAAATCAAATTCCATCGCGCTCTAGCATACAAACACCATATCTGATCACGTCGCGGACTCAGTGCCTATCATCTCCCCCTTCACCAGGGCCATCGCTCTCGGCTTTGACTCAGCGTCGGCATCCCCCTAAATCAAAACCTCTGCCATTAACTTCATTATCATTATCATCGTCATTATCAGTGCCATCGTTGTCATATTCCTTAGCATCAGCACCCTCGTCATCTTCTTCATCGTCAACATTATCGTCAATATCATCATCAACATCATCGTCAACATTGACATCGGCACTACCTATATTGTCATCTGTGGGAGATTTGCCTTGCCATTCTAATAATGCTGCTCATTCATCTTCTCACTCTAACTATTATAATTATATTGGTTATTATCAAAACATTGGTGGAATGCGGTCAAAAATGCGACAGCTCTTACTCTCTTCATCTGCTGAGCAATTTGATTTCATTGCGTTCACTGAAACTTGGTTAACTAACAATCACAACAATGCGGAGATGTTTAATTCACACCAATACTCTGTCTTTCGTAAAGATAGATGCTCTCTTACAAGTGGTTGTGGAAGAGGAGGAGGAGTACTACTTGCAGTACGATCTAAATATGCTTGCAAGGAATTATCGTTGCCATCATCAAATAACGCCTTGTTTGATATCGATCAATTAATTATTCAAGTTTCACTAAATTCAAACAAGAAATTAATTATTATTGTATGTTATATTCCGCCCAGAAGTTCATTAGATCTTTATACTGCTCATGTTAATAATTGCATGCATTTTATTACAAAACAAGATTTTAATCAACATGTCATTGTGGTAGGCGATTTTAATTTGCCAAGTATTGATTGGATCTATGATCCAGAAGAAGATTATTTGGTTCCTTTCAACATTAATTCCGAATGTGACTCTTATGTAATAGATTCTTTGACATCTGTTAACTTAATTCAAAAAAATAATTGTAAAAATAGTTTGAATAGAACACTTGACTTATTGTTTGTTGATGCTGAATTTTTTGTTTCTGTTAATAATTCTCTTAATCCAATCTTTCCTAATTCAATGCATCATAATGCGTTAAGTTTTGATTTTCAATTGTTAAGTTTTTTTAAGCAAGAACTTTCACATAACTATAAATATAATTATTCTAAAGCTAATTTCAATGGCATTGCGAGTTTTTTAAATGAATTAATATTGCCCTCTAATCTTTTGCATTCTTCAGATCTTTCCATTTTTTATAATAGTTTTCTTGGCTCTCTTAAGGATGCTATCGATCGCTTTGTTCCAAAATTCAAGATAAAAAACTCATCAAGGCCGATTTGGTACAATAAACGGCTAATTAATTTGTGTAACAAAAAGATCAAAGCTTATAAACGCTTGCGACAGTTTCCATCAAATACTATTCTTCGTAATACTTACTTAGAATTAGAAAGGAGTTTTAGTATTCTGAACAAGTTTTTGTACAAAGGTTATATCTTGTCTATTGAATCAAAATTAAAAAATAATAGTAAATGTTTTTGGAGTTTCATTAAAGATAGAAAAAAAACATGTGGAATTCCTAAAATTATGCAATATTTAGAATCGGAGTATTCAAGTTTACATTCTATTTGTAATGCCTTTGCAGACTTTTTTAAATCTAATTACATAGATTCAAATAACTCCACAAATATTCCTTTCATTACATCTTCTTCGTCTTTTTCTAACATTAATATAGGATCGTTGGATATTTCCTCCATCGAAATAGAGAAAGCATTATTGGATCTTAATGAAGACAAAAATGCTGGCCCTGATGGTATTCCATCAATTATTTTAAAAAAATGTGCTTCATCTATTTCTCCAATCCTATGCCTTATTTTCAACAGCTCTCTTAATCTGGGAGAATTCTTACCAGTGTGGAAAAAATCGTTTGTTACTCCAATTTTCAAAAGTGGTCAGAAACAAAATATTTCAAACTATCGTCCTATAAGTAAATTATGCGTAATCCCAAAATTATTCGAAAAAATTGTTAGTAGTAAACTTAAATTTTTATTAAAAGAAATAATATCACCCTTTCAACACGGATTTATTTCAGGCAAATCAACTTCAACTAATCTCACCCTATTTACTAATTTCACTCTTAACTCGATGGAAAAAGGTCAACAAGTTGACGTTATATACACAGATTTTGCCAAAGCATTTGATAGGGTTCATCATAACATCTTAATTCGAAAAATGGAGAATTTGGGATTTCACTCTTCAATGCTTAAGTGGTTAACCTCATATTTAATAGGACATAGTCAAAGCGTTCTAATAGATTCCGTTTTGTCGTATTCATTTTCGGTTACATCAGGAGTTCCCCAAGGAAGTCATTTGGGCCCATTATTGTTTTTAATATTTATTAATGATCTCCCCGGAATTTTAGCTAACTCTAGTAAACTATTGTTTGCAGATGATCTAAAGTTTTTTAAATGCATTAATAGCCTAAATGACTGTGAACTCCTTCAAAACGACATAAATAACATAACTCTTTGGTGCGAAAATAACCACTTAGCACTAAATGTATCAAAGTGTGAATGTTTCACTTTTACTCGGAGGCTATCAACTTTAGAATACGATTATAAGATCAATGTTCATCCCCTTAAAAGAATTTCAATGAAAAAAGATCTTGGTATTATTTTCGATGCTAAGCTTAATTTTATTAGTCTCATTGAATTTGTAGTGAATAAGGCAAACTCAATGCTTGGTTTCATTTCTCGTAATTCATACGATCTTAGTGATCCTTATACACTCAAGTCATTATACATAGCTTATGTTAGGTCTTTACTGGAATATTGCAGCGTTGTATGGAACCCACAATATAATACTCACAGTGATAGAATTGAAAGAGTTCAAAAAAAATTTACTAAGTTAGTTTGGTTCAAATTAGGATGGAATATTCAAACTCCTTCATATAGGGTAAGATGTCAACTTATAGGAATACAGTCTTTAGAAAACCGTCGCAAGATGTATTCTATTATGTTCATCCATGATATCTTATCGAATCAAATTAATTGCTCTTCTCTTTTGGAACTCATTGATATATACGCTCCTTCAAGAGAACTAAGAACTCGTGCGCTTTTCCACGAAATTAATCATAGAGTTAATTATGCCTTTAATGAGCCCCTTACTCGCAGTGTCAGAGAAGTAAATTCAATATCTGATTTAATCGATTTCAATTTTAATGTAAGCAGAAATAGTTTCAAGAATGCATTAAGTTTATATTTTTTAGTAAATTAATTTATTATAACTACATATTATTATTGTTAAGTCTAATTGAGAATTGTTAGCTCTAATTGATGAAAATAAATAAATAAATAAATCTTGCTTAATTGGTGATGCCCATTGTTTTATGCAAAACATTGCTGTTGAATCAGCAAGTTATGAAAAGGCGTGGGAACTTTTGGACGAGCGCTACAATCACAAGCGCATTTTGGTGCACATTCAAATGCAAGCGCTTTTTGGCCAACCTTCGTTGACGCGAGAAACGGCATCTGGTCTCAAAGATCTCTTGTATACAACAAGAGAATGTCTTCTCGCTCTTGAGAATTTGGAGGTTCCGGTTTCTAAGTGGGATACCGTGCTGATTTGGTTCTTGGTCCAAAAACTTCCTAGTACGAGCCAAAAATTATGGGAGGAAAAATTAGGAAACAGCAAGGACTTACCTAAATTTGATGCATTCACCGAATTTTTGGAGTCTCGATTCCGGACACTGGAAGTTATCAGTCAACAGGAGCAATCCACGTCCACGTAGCCCAAAGAAGAGTCATCCGTCAACACAAGACCACAGCAACCTCAGCAAACTACGAAGCACTTTCAGAACAATCAGGTTCTTTGCAAATTGTGCAACCAATTCACGCACTCGCTCCGAAAATGTCAGCAATTTTTTGCGATGGACAGTGTAGGACGTCGAGAAGTAGTTCGACGATTCCGTGTTTGTGAGAATTGCCTCATGCATGGACACGCCCTCCAGGACTGCCAGAGTTTGAGCCGGTGTTTTTTCTGTCAACAGAAGCATCACTCACTCCTACATTTGCATCAGCATAACACCGCAAACAAACACACACACATAATCAACAACCGTTTCAACAACAAGCGTTTCAACGACAACCAGTCCAACAACAACCGTTTCAACATCAGCCACAAGCCGGAACATCAGGCCAAGGTATGTCGTCTCAACCGAGAACTACCGGTTCCAACGCATTTCAGGCTTCAGTGAACCCGAATGCTCCTGAGTTCCAGCCAGCTGTTCAGCAACAAAGTTTTAACTACCACGCGTCGCATGGTTCTGGTGTCCAAAGACACCAAGTGCTTTTAGCAACAGCAGTTGTCAAAGCGAGAGCCACGGATGGAAGAATCCATTTATTACGTGCCTTGATTGACACCGGATCAGAGACATCCTTTATTACGGAATCTGCTGTCCATTTGTTGAAGCTGGAAAAGCGGCCTGCCATTGTTGAGGTATCTGGGTTGGGGTTGGTCAGCAGCGGCACATCGCAGCATACTGTCGAAGTTCATTTTGCTTCGCGTCATTCGACATTTGAAACTGCCACACAGGCATTGGTCTTTAAGTCGCTGACTGGGCATCTTCCGGCCCAACGAGTGGTACCTCACAGTTGGAGTCATCTCAAGGGTCTTTCGTTAGCAGATCCTCATCTCTACGAACCTGCTCCCATCGATTTATTGTTTGGCACTGATATTTGCGCGCAGATACTTCTACCGGAAATCAGAAGGTCTCCAGATGACAATGGACCTATAGCGCAAAATACGCAATTAGGGTGGATCGTGTTAGGAAAACTTCCAGAGGAAATTCCCCGGCAAATTCGAAGCTTCGTGCAGGTTACCGACCTCGGAGCGCAACTACAGAAGCTTTGGGAGATGGAAGAAACGCCGTCCCAGACACATGAAACCCTAAACAACATTACTTGCAAAGAACATTTTGCAAGAAATACGACCCGTTATCAAACAAAGTTGCCATTTAAAGAAGAAGGTCCTCCACCGATGGGATCCAGCCGTCAAGTGGCTACTCGACGATTTCTCCATCTCGAGGTTTTGAAGAAGCTGGCCGACGACGAAAGCCAGAATTTTCCCGAAGGGGCGAGGGCTGTCCGTGAGGACATGTACGTTGATGATCTGATCCAGCAAATTCTAGAAAACGCCAAAACCCCTAAGAGTTTACGCTCTTTGAATGCATTCATTGATGCTAATGGAATTTTGCGAGTGGGGGGACGTTTAGAGAACTCCCTCCTCTCCTACGATGCCCAGCACCCTCCATGGCGGCATCCAACAATTGAAAAGCTGCATAGGACAGATAACACGAAACGTAAAACATCAACTACATAAATGCACTTCTTGCTACCGGCGAAAGGCATCCGAAATGCAACAACTTCTGTTCCACAGAATATGGCCCGGATTGAAGACATGCATAGTGGGTCTGACGGACTTGTACGCATTGTCACGCTTCGCACCAGGACTGGTCAGTTCAAACTAACGATAACTAAAATTTTTCTGCTTCCGTCTAATAAACTATCGAGCAAATAATCTTAATACAACGAAATAAAAATCGCATTTGTTTACTTCAAAATTGTCGCATCAAAGCAAAATCTGCAATCAAAATGAATAAAACGAGACAACGCTACACATAACAAAAAAAAACAACTTCTGTTCCACAGAACTGAATTTATTTCAATTATTACAAAACTTAACAATATTTAAGACTTTAATTCTAGTAAGAACATAATGCCACGACAAACAAATTTATTTATAAAATAATTTACAAATCTTAAATTAAACAAATCATTAACAAATTCGAATAAAAACAATTCACTAAAATGTAAATAAATGACTTCCATTTTTAATCACCATCATCGTCTAATGATCCACAGCCCAAACTTCACAAATTGAACCCACAGTTCACCATCAGCACAGCAAAACGTCAAAACAAAGTCACGAATCATATTTATAAACAAACAAAATTATTTAATTTCATGACATGAAAAGTCTTCATTTGCTCCGCAAAATACAAGAAAATAGAAACAAAATCAGAAATAAACAGTTCCACGAATTTATCAATTAATGAATAATCACACAACACACTTCCACAAAGTTCCAAAATAATGCATTCTATTCAAAACAATTTTATACTTAATCACATTAAATTCCACGATTTAATATTTTAAACACAGTCACTCGACTCAAAATAACAAATTTATGCGCGAAAGCATGCGACCGATACGCGACACCGTCGTAGTCCAAGCACCAAACATAATAATTTAGAACATAAAAAAAAAATATTTTGTGCGCGAAAACAAACGACGATACACGTTACCTTACGATTAAATTATCAAATCAAAATCATAATTACACTATGTAATCATATTCATATAAAATAACAGTACCGGATTCCGTAAACCGTACATACGCACGCCGCGAAAATCGAAATGTACATACATACGTATCAATGCAAATGCATATCACAAATTCACATATGTCTATACGTATAAAAATGAAAACTTAAAACTAAATAAAATTTACAAAACTTAAAACTAAATTGAATTAAAGATTTCATAAACACTCACTCGGTAAAACAATAAAGCTGCAGCAAACTCAAATGAAACAAAAAAAAACCTTCACAAACGTTCGCGATAATAATATTATTCATGATGAGTTTAATTCAACCGCACTTGAATTAATCAAACGAAATTTGATGTATCGCACCAAATAAAACACTATATAACACTTGTATAATTAACTGAATTTATTCAACAATTTTAAAAACGCAAACGCGAAATTACAATAATCACAATAAACTAAATCCACAAAAAAACACACACGACCGGTAGAATGAAGAATGAAACGACACATAAATACACCATATAAAATCATAACTGATAACTGAATCCAAAGTACACTCAGCTGAATGAAAATGCAAAAAAAAAGCCAACATTGCGTTTTATATTACGCATACTACAAACAACGTTCACTGTATCGTAATATTTTGTCTTGCTGTTGCTTTGCTGTTGATCTTGTTTAGTATTTGTTGTTGTTTTTTTTTATCAGCCAGCATTACTTAATCGTTCTTCTCTTTTCATGTCAATTTATCGATGACATATGGCAAGATATGTCGGTAAGGCAGAGAAAAGTTATACCAACTACCCAAGGCAGTGTGATGTGAGAATGGTCATGCCAAATCCCCAATAAAGCTGCGTACTACATACCAATAGATGGCGGGGGAAAATGGACGAATGTAAAATATTCGCGTCGATTAAAATTGTTCCTTAAATTATAATTCATTCAATTCATTTATAAATGTCATTTAGTTTATTCATTTGTATTTCAAATACGTTCCACAATATGTCATTTTTAACCTTAATGTTCATACAATAGTGCTGTTTTTTTGCCAGGCTAAGCAAAATGTTACTAACATTTCCATGTTAAATACAACAACACAGTTAGGACGGATAAATAATAGCGTTTTTTTTTTTTTGGTAATCCGGAATTGTACACAGAACTGTCCGATTCCAAACGAACAGGCAAACACATTTTTTTGCTTCTAAGGGTTGAATGGTTATGTATTTGTGAAACCTCATATGCAGAAATGCAGATGACATGACATTGTTTTTATTTTCTTTATTTGTAAACATGGCAGCGAGTACGTATGTGCGATTGTGTGCATGTATGCGTGATTCTGTTTTTGATTCTGACTTCAAATTCGGAATCGTTTTTCTGTTCTAATCAGAACAAGAACTGTCATCTTGTGCCAAGTGAACGAGTACAGAACTGTTCGGAACAGTTCCGGACGACCAAAAAAAAACGCTATAAGAGTCCTATTGCTTAGGACTTTTAGGGTTTAGTGCTGCCAGTAATTTGCTGGTGTTGAATTCATTCAACTGTCAAAAAATTTATCGAAAATTCATCAAATTTAATTGTGAAAGGCAACAAAAATCACAAATGGTGGACGAATAATTTAGTCTTATTAACCTAAAACTAAGAAAAATCAAACAAACTTCAAGTTTTTGAGTTCAAACTCAACGATACTCCATTTCTACAGATGTCGCGACCAAGAATGTATTTTTTTGTGCCTATTCAGTACTCCATAGTGGATCATTGCAAACACATGTACGATTTAAAATCTTTTGATGAATATGCATCAATAACCTCTGCAAAGTTTGAGACTGTTATGTGGTAATGTGGTTCAGTTTGCGCGAATCAGATGTTGGACAAAACAAAAATTAAACAATTTTGATCAAATAAATCAGAAATACTTTTGTATTTAAATATTTGCCTGTGAGTTTTCAAAATGTTTCATCCGTTCCATCTAATTCAAATTTAAAACGCCAAAGAATTCATACAATAAAATCAGCTGTTTGCAAATTGACAGTCGAAAGTACGTGTGCTGCCAAAGCATTCGTTGGTCGTTTTTTTGCACCAGTTCATTCTATCGCGCTGAGCATTTGCAAAAAAACACAACTAATGTCAAATTAGCAAAAAGAATTACTGGTATAATATTCTACGAATATTAAAACCTAAAATTGTAAACTTAAAATATCGAAACTACGTCTTTTATTTTCTGAGCTTTTTTCTACTAGTTGTTAAACTAGCTAGTCGACACAACCAGGATGATGAGAATTTTGTGCAGTGACACTTTAGTTGCTCGAGAGAGGACTTTACTACTCAATTATCCTTCTAAGTCCAAAGGAGCAGGGATTGGCAAGAGTGATCCTTCGTTTGATTTCAGGGCTGGTGTTGTTGTCTGAGTTTATAGCGGATCCTAGATAGACGAAGTCCTTAACTACCTCTAAGTTAAATGTGTCTACCTGTCTTTTGCTCCAAGACGTCGATGTTGGTATATAATTAGCTGATGCAATAAAGTTGTTCGTTTAATACACAAAAGTTATCTCTTGCCTTTTATTTAAATCTTTATGCAAATCATAAGATTACAATCTTCTCAAAGAATGATGTTGAAGAAATCGCATGACAGAGCATCGCCTTGTCTAAAACCATTTTTGACATCAAATGCGTTCGTTAGGTTTTTCCGACCATGATGGAACAGCGTGAGTTTTCCATTGTCATCTTACACAGACGGACGAGTTTTTATGGGATGCTAAAACTAGAATATATAGGATGCTATATAGTTTGTCGTTATAGACGCTGTCATAGGCGGCCTTGAAATCGATGAAAAGGTGGTAGGTATGGATTTGAAGTTCCAGGGTCTTCTCCAAGATCTGCCGTAGAATGAATATTTGACCGATGATGGACTTTTCGGGTCTGAAGACTCACTGATAAGGACCTATCAGGTGGACGAAAGGCTTCAAACGTTCACACAGCACGGCAGACAAGGAGACTTATACCTCTATAGTTGGTGCAGTTCAGGGAATCTCCTTTCTTGAGGATCGGGCATAGGGACGTGGAAAACAAAAATTGGCATTGTTTTTATTGTATTTTTCTTCTTAAATATAACGAAAAAGACCAATAACCGAAAATTCCTCTTGGGGTTCATTCTTAAAATATATGTTTATGACTTACTACTTCATCAGTGAACTTCACGAGAAATAAAAATAAATTTTCTTACTACAAAGTTTAAGTAAGGTCATGTTTATCCTTAATATCAAGAATGGCCTTCCTTTGAGAAACGCATGATTCAACCTAGAAGAAGAAGGTTGCTACCACAGACAGAAGGCGCCTCATGAAAAAAAAGAAAGAAATGGGAAATGATTAAGAGTCAAAGGATACTTGAAAAATTCGAATGAAGGGAGAGTATGTTTGACCTTGAAATGATATAAACAAAGCTCATTATGTTTTTCCAAAGTACATATAAGTATGAGAACCCTATACCTTAAACCTATGTGAACTATCACTTAACCTAAAGGTTAATTCCACCCCAAATATTCCCAAGGAATAGACAATTAATCTCCAAGAAAAATCCTCTTCTTATGATTTCCCATTCTCACTATATATATGCTGATCCAAAAATAGCATCGTTTCCAGCAAAATCATGGTACGACAAAAAAGTTTAATTTTCACAATAACAAAAAGTAAAACAAGATGTGAGCCAAAAAATACCATAAAAGATACAAAAGTATCTGAGCGAGACAAAAGCTTCCAAAGTTAACACACAAAAGTTGCGTTCTTAACTCCGTTGTTAGTTACAATTCATCTGGAGACGAGTACAGATACAATTTCCCACGTTGAAGTAGTTCTCCATACAATTTTTCCCCAAAGTTACTTCTGTTGCATCTTTTTTTTTACAAATAATACTAAATAACACAATCAATTTTAAAACGTGCCGCTAAGTGAATCATCGTTTCACACATTTGTTTGGATGCACTTATGTCAACACGAGAATAGCTGAAACTCCGAAAACACCAAACAAGGTGAGAAATTAAATGAAATAAAAAAAAAAAGTTACTGATTACCGAAGCGTAGCCAAATTAAGTGATTTTCAATCTATCGATGATGATTCACTTTGAAAAATTAAGAGTCACCAGTACTTAGCAAATCCTTATCTTCCTTTAACCCTCTCAAGTGTTGTGACGTACTTCAGAAGTTTTTCTTTGTTTTGTTTGCTAGTTTGGTTTGATAAATGTGAAGCAATATGCTCTTTCCCATTCCCTTTTGCTAGTGAATTAAGCATCACACCCGCATGTAAAAACCAACAGCACTCCTCGCAACATCAACCGCCCCCACCATCACCCACACCTAGTTTAGAGATTGTTTGAAAGATGGGTCAGTTTGACCTTGAGGTGCACACACAAAAACCTACACCAACATTCACATCCACACTGAAACGAGTGACGTATATAAAATTGTCAACCGATGATGATATACAAACATGTTTGTATTTTACAAGCTGGTACCAATCTGTGTTTTCATTCATCTCACCGACCGAGGTGGCCAAAGAAGAGTACGCTCAAAGAAAAGGCAAAATAATTGTTGTGGTTCATCATGCTTGCCGCTTGGGAGTTTAACTAAGCTTGCACACTTAATGCAAAAGCTCTCTCACGAAAAGGCTTCGTGCCAGTGATGAAAAGGTATTTTTGTGAGCCAAAACAGTACAAATGGCTGCATTTCAACCGAACCATTGAAAAATAATTAGATTTAAGGTCATCAGCATGTCGAGGTCAAGGTAGAAGATGTAATCAGACGGATGTGAGCAATTCTTGTAAGAAAGATTTTTTTGTCTTGTGTTGATAACAATTGACGAAAATAACAAACTAAGTTCCACTTGTAATTCATTTTCCATCCCTGATTGATTCTGCTCTCGAATGCTCAAATACACTTCATTGGTACTTTTTTAAATGAAATATAGTTTCTGATTTTCTACCTACCACCTACCTATAGCTATGGTAAGGTAACGTACGGCGGAGTGGTCGTCATCACCACAACACTCAACACACAAATACAATACAAAACAAAGCCCGAGCAAAAATCGAAATATGTAAAGTCGGAAAAGCTCAAAATAGTTAATCGGTTTTTCACGGAATTTATCGACAACCCCTTCAGTTGAATTAAGAACGTTGCGGGGTTGAAAACGGTCGCCGTCGTAGTTTGTTGTTTGTCAACTTATCGTCACATCTGATTGATTGCTGTTCGGAGTCATTTTTGTTTTCGATTTTCTACGAAATTTATTTTTTGCGTCTTTTTATTTATTTCTTAAAGAATCGAATTTTACCTTGTGCTTAACTTTTTTCAAGCAACAAAAAAAGTCCCTGCAGTGCATCACAAGGACGACTGACGAAGTTAATACAAATTTGTTCGTTCGAGTGTTTTGCGATTAAGTAAAACACTTATTTTTTTAACCCCCCCAACACAGAGACAGGACGAAAATACCCAACTCTAAAATGTCATGGAGATACGCGGTATGTTTTGTTGGGCTTGAGTTAACACCTTACAAGGGCGGAGTATATTATTTTTAACCTGAAATTAAAATAGTGATTGTATTGTTTTTGTTTTTGTTTTTGTGCGAGGCTTTAATAAGCCATCTTGTATCGTCTTGCCTTCATGTGTGTTGTGATTCGCGCCTTAATATTGGATACATCGATTGATAAAGCGGTGGGAAGGAAGGGAACCGTAAAAGTGCAACAGCAATTTTTTTCACGTTTGCTCTTCATTCTCACCTTGAACAACTGCCCCGATAACCTAGTTCCTGGCTGCACAATCAAAGAACATATAACCCAGGAAGCTAAAATTTTGAAAATTTAGAAGTGACTTTAGTTTTCAAGGCCCGAGAATCATGCCAAATAGGGGTAGAAGGGTGAATGTAATTATTTATTTATTTCATACTTCATGCTGCTGTGCTCTTGTGTGTCTTCTCATCCTTTTTGGAGGCCAACTAATTTCCATTTGGAATATTTTCAAGATCACATGCACTTTGTTGTGTGTAACGAGGCATTGCCAAGGTCTTGAGGATGTCTACTTGGAATTCTTCTCCCATTGTTCGTATCTATAATCTTTCATATAGCCCTGCTCTGCTCATTCATTGTCGCTCGTCCCATCAGATTCTCATTGTTCCGAGCTATAAACAAAGTTATATAACATCCACTAGGTCGTTTTTTTTTTCTTTTTTGTATTTGCTACTTCTTTATATTTCTTATTTCAGCTTGAGAAAGCCAGCCAAACATGTGTAGAAGGTGGTTTGGTTGATGTTTATGGTTAATAGGGTAGGTAATCAACTGTATTGTGGGTGTCTTGTGGTTTGGGGGCTATCCGATAAATATCCGGCAATAGGATGATTTTTGCTTTTTTTGTAATTTCGTCGAAAGTCACGCATGTTGCAATTTTTCAAATAGAATTTTTTTGCGGGCTCAGAGTGAGAGAGCGAGAGAGAGAGAGAGTTAGAGGGGTTGTTTATAAAAGAAAATAAAGTTCATTTTAACAACAAGCGATACGATAGAGTGTTTGCTCTCTAGTGTTTCGTTCTAATTGACTTTTCTCATAAATACCTAATTTAGTAGGTTGTTGAAGAAACTCTTCAAGTATCAAGGTGATACGTTTCTAACTCTGAATTGTGTGACTAATGTGAAAGGCTTTTAATGCTTCTATACATTCATACAACTTGCTATTTTGATGGAGAATTTCTAAGAATAGAAAAATTATAATACACGCTATAATGTTTTTTGAACTAATTGTTTACAACATGGTGCAGCCGGTTGGTGGTATGGTTTTGTTAAGCACCATCAACATTCCATGATGGATATTAAATAATAAAAATAACTTATAGCTCGTTTAGATTGCCAATAGATTCTAGACTTAAGACTTCATTAGTGTAGTGGTTTGATTTGTGAAAAATTATTTCCTTTTCTTAACGACATTTTCAGATAATATTTGTGGATAGCTATTTACATAACTCATTTTTGATTGCCAAAGTTATTTTTAGACATAACTATTCGAATTAGTATTTAAATATCCGAACAAAACTTTGCCTAAGGAAAGGAAATTTGAAATCAAACAATTGAATATTGTATTAAAAAAAAAAACACGTATGCGCCACAGTGATCAAAACATAAGATGGGATTGAAGGAATGCAATGGGATATCACTTCAAGTGAGCATTTGTGTATATCTTAATTCAGGGTGAAATGTTGCTTAGAACAGCTCTTGGTAAAAAGGTGAAAACCAATTTTCCACTTTCCTTACAAATAGTCATTGGCGCAACCGGCTTTTTTCTGGTTACATACATATCATGAAGTTAAGATTAGAAAAAGAAAAAATTCAATGTTTGTTTTTTTTTCGAATTCTTCGCGACTTTGTATTTCAATAATTGTCATGATATTCAAATTCCTTTACAAGTCGTGAACAGTTTGATGCCTCCGCTACCATCCATCGAAAGATATCGTCAGCTTTAATTTCGAGAACCTGATGATTTTTTCTTACGGTCAAAGCCATTTCAACCGATTGATTGCGATTCAAATTAAAAATTCTTATGGCTGCAAATATTACACATGGAAGAAGAGTTGCTTGTTCCTTTACGTCCTGTAGTCATAGTCACGTCAGTCGTCCTCCTTCTCATCGTTCACAATTCATAAACATGCAATAATCAAATCTGAGCTTCTTATCATTCTGCTGTTTGTGTTCTGCTCTAAAAACAATATGTCAACATTATAAACGGGAGCATATGGAAGACTTCTATCATCTTCGTCATGTCATTATTTATAAGCCATCGTTATTAGTTTGGTCAGCATCTGCATTCTACTTAACCTCTTAATATGCTCTTGTGATAACCATAAGAGTTCATTGATGTCACATTAAGATATCATCCCTGCTGCAACACATTAGCGTGCATTCATTCACAACACGTACCTATTCATAATCTTAAAAATATATTTAATAAATAATCGTGGATGCACGTTGTGGGGCAGTTGGCCAAGAGCAGTGGCCGAATGTTTGTTTTAATTTTAGAAGTGTAAGTGACTCAAGCGGTCAGGGTCAGAATCAAAAAATTGACAGATGAAATTAGCTTTCCATTCCGTTCTTAAATAAATGTGACTCCTATTTTAATTATACATTCTATAATTCTTCCACACATAAGCGTGTTTTTGTTTTCAAGCGATCTTCGAGAAATGAGTCAGATTTCCACATTCCGCGTTAGCAATAGCAATTTTATAGTGTTAACGCGCTGATATCATGTATTTTTGGCAAGAGTCCAAACGTTTTTTTCGTGCTTTCAAACCACTCTATTTTTGTACGTGGAAATTAGGCGACAGAACGAAAATACGCTTTTAGGATTTCAATTATTTTTGCTATCGATCCACCTAGGTGAGTAAGACTTTATAGGTATTGGATTGTTTGGTATGTCATTTCACCTGTTGATGAAAGCATGTTAGTTAGGGGCTGCCATTTGAGGGGGGAACTAAATTAAATGATGGGATGAAGCTAAGTGTACTTTTCTTTTCAAGGAGACCATTATTAAGCTTGAACAGAATTTTTAGTTGGCTTTTTCTTACACATTGAATCAAAATACATACAAACATGCAAGATTGTTCAATGAACTTTGTCAAATTTGTTGTGAAATTTGTCCTTGAATTAATGAGTTTCAGTTGAGCCATTCAAATGTAGATTGTCATTTCACTTTCATAAAATTTGAATTCAGAACGACAGCGATATCGTTATAAAGCATTGTACAAGTCTAAAAGGTTGGCACAAAAAGTAATCGATCAGAGTAATTTGCAAATGAGAACGCCAATCAATCGATTCAAACTCACTGAGGCACAGTTCCTGACAGCAATTAATCAATCTATTCTGAGAATCGGATACCTGCAGTATAGAAGTAACGATTGCATTGCAAGTCTTTGTCATCTCCGATTGAATATAGGATGTCAACGTAATAGTTGCATTGTCAGCAGCTATATCTGAATTCAGTCAAACTATTCTATTCAATTGCTGATAAATACGCAATTAAATGATCTAAACTCGACAAGTAATTCTTCTTTTTCAGTTGTTATATATGTAGTAGGATGAATGTACATCAAAGAACATTTTGTTTCATGAAAAAGAAGGACACTCCTTACCTTGTTCCTAGATCGATTTTTTCGTAAGGGTATAGGCTAACATATGATGGCAATTAGACCTGATGTCTAATTTCTGGGGACGAAAGCATGTCTACATATTTAATGTCTTGTTCTATGTTGTTCTTTTAATTTTTAAAAATTATAATAATTTTTTTTTTAATTTATAATTTCTTTCAGCTTCTCTTTGATTACCTTATACAGGTTGGCTAAGTATTTCTAAATGTGCACATGCATGGAATTGAATTTTTTTCATACAAAATGCAATTCATTGTCTTATTCTGGAATTTCAACTAAAGTCATGGATTAAACATCGATTGTTTGTTTTCTGATTTAAAATAGAAACGATTGTTTTGCATTCTATAAACATGCATGCTCAGCTCATCGGTACTTTTAGAAAGATTTCTCGCTTCCCTTTATTGTTGTTTCCAAATCATCGTATCAAGCAGCATTTCATTAATGCGTGATATCCTGCAAGGCCAATCATAAATGGAGATAGATTTGTTCTGAGAGACATCGTCGGCACTTAAACTTTGTTTAAGTTCTTAGATTTACTTCCCAAAGAGTTAAATTGTTTCGCTTTTGTTTTGCCTAAAAAAATCTTCAGCCACAAAATGCAACTATCACTGCAAGCTACCAAGTGGCCACATTTCTCTTTGCAAGGGAAAAGATAAACAGGAAAAAAGGAGATGAAAACCAAGCACACCCACACAAAGAACAATAAGATATTAAAAAAAAAGTTCGTTGAACATTTGAAATACTTTTTATTGCATCTCCATCCCAAAGAGCTGACATGCATTGTGCAGAATCATATCATGCTCTACGAAACCCCTTGACACACATTCAATTAAATATCGACACCAGATTTTCCCTTGACCCAGTTTCCTGCTAAATTATGGCGGTCAAGGCTCTGTAAGCTCTCTATCTCCATGCAACCAATGGCTGGGTCATCGTCTTTCGATGCACCTGACAAAGGTTTTTTTTTCAATTGCGTATCTACCGTCATGAACAACGAATATCGCTCAAATAGAAGGCAGACAGCTTGGGAAATTAGTAACGTGGGTGTAGGTTGGGTATTGTATTAATAAACTATTTGTATCTGAAGTCAACCAACGAGCGCAGAGACGCATGTTAGCTTGAAAGGCTTCCGACAGTTACGGGGTTGCAGAATAATGACAGTGGTTTTCTGTATGTACGTAAATTTGTAATTGTACTTGTACGTGAAATTTTATATGGGTAAATATATTTCCGCTTTGGGTATGTTATTAAATATTTGTACACGTTTCCATTGATTATGGAAATTCTGGTCTACATACCTATATTGAAATTGTTACAGATTGCTTAAGGTGTGTATTTTAAAATTCACGTAAGCTGGACATGTGGCTCTGCAAATAAACTGACCTGGTTTCATTTGCTGTCTGATTGTTTCTTTGATTTTAAGATTAATTCCGCTCGGTAGCTTAATGAATTGACACCAATTCCATTCATTTTGAATGAAGGTCTAGTACCTGAAGAAGCTCAATGTTACAATCAATGGAATTGTTACAAGCATTCTATTTGAACCAAGATATGAAGACGTCTAATGGTAGCTTCAAATTGAATTAAATATGTGGCTTTGGCTTCACCGGTACGCTCAGAATGAAGAGAACTATGAAATGTGTTGAAATTAGCGAAATCGATTTCGTCACGATTTTCGAAAAAAATTTGGACAGACAAAAAAATTCTTCCAAAACCCATCGAATGATGCATCGAAAGAAAGGTCGATCTCTCAATTTTCCCAGGTAGCCTTTATCAAATGATGTATGAGAACAGAGAGGTCTGTTAGCCCTCTATCAGTCAATGAAAACCAAAACTATCTACGAGGTCTGGTTACCGAGTTATGATCACAAAACCATTTTTCTTGGCTTTTGCTAAAAATTCATTCTTCAATATTCTATAATATTTTTTAAACAAATAAAAACACAAAATATATTCCGTACTGTGAATATAAATATTGAACAAAATTTCTTTCAATGCCAATCTTAAAATAATCTCACTACAAAATTATATCAAAGAATTTCACAGGTGTGTATGAGTTTTATCTAAGTTTATTTGAAAAAATCTACACGGCATTGCCAAGGAAATGAACACCTTTCAAATTTGTATACCCACATCTTTCCCTCCGTCCATCACTCTCGATTTCTTGCACACATGGTATTGAATAGAATTATTCAAAGCAACGACGACGTACTTTTTTTGTATACTTAATTTTAATTCTTATATTTTCATTCACTTACAACGACTTTTATAATATTAAACGCACGAACGTGTTGTTAAAGAAATCGCATCACATCGCCTTGTCTGAATCCTTTTTTGACATCGAAAGCTCATTGCCAACCTTGATGGCGCAGCGTGACTTCACATTTCGTCAATTTGCACAAGCGAACGAGCTTGGCAGGGATGCCAAAACTAGACAAAGGCTTAAGACGTTCACATAATTACGGCAGAGAGGATCTTGTTGGCTGATTCCTCTGTAGTTGGCGCAGGAGGATCTCCCTTTTTCATACGTAGAAATATGATTTTTTTCACAAATTTAAGAGCGTTTACAGAAAAAATGTAAATCTAAATCAGCTCCTTTATGAAAAAGTAGGCTGGCTTCTTTGTCATCGTATTTATATTAAAGATCACATTCTTGACTTCTTCAAAACTTACCACACATTTTGCAATTAAAAATATGAGATGTGTTTAGAATGCTATGCATGGATATAGGCTGCTTGGAGAAAGCATGTTTGTCAATTGATTAAAGAAGCATTCCGTCAAAAAGACAAAACTGAAATCATTTCTTGTCAACAATTTTGCCAACAAAATTCATATTAAATTGTTCAAGCAAAAACAATATAATATAAACATACCAACATACGTATAACTATAGATACAACCTGTTGTAAACATTTCTTTAAAAAGGAAATTCTTCTTACAGCAACCAAGTAGAATGGAACTTTCAGATCAAACCACAGGACGCCAATTGCAGAGGGTTCTACATTATTCAGTTACCCCATGCAGACCGCTGCCAGGACTTCGCAGATCAGAATGTGCCATTCATGATGTAGACTGTGATGAAGTGTATCCTGGTATTTATGTGGGTGACGCGTGAGTCTCAAATGCAATTTTCTCCTCTCTAGTTAACTGTGAACTTTAAAATTGAAATAATTTTACATATCCCCTTTGACGTTGACGTTAATGGTGTTGATGACAATCGATGATGATGACCCATAAACAGAGCTGCTGCCAAGAACAAAGTGTACCTCCGCCTCATGGGCATCACACATGTTTTGAACACAGCAGAAGGATGCAGATACGGACAAGTTGATACTGGACACATCTACTACAGAGATATGCCAACCATAAGGTATGGATCTGTTTTCAGGTTAGCTATTTGTATTTGTTGTATTTATTTTACATTTTTGTTGAATCAGATATATGGGATTCCCAATGATGGATCAGCCGACAACAGATATCTCCCGATACTTTTATGTGGCATCGAAATTCATTGACAACGCAATAACAAGTGGAGGTATAAGCTATTTGAAAGAGTTTCCCTGAGCAAAATAGTGAAAATAATACTTTTCTATTATCAGGCAAAATTCTTGTCCACTGTTTGGTGGGTATGTCACGATCAGCTACCTGTGTATTGGCCTATCTTATGATTTGTCGAAAGATGTCAGCTGTCGAAGCGATACGAACAGTCCGCATGAGACGAGATATTCGTCCAAACGATGGTTTCCTACAACAGATCGCAGACTTAGACAACGAACTGAAACGCAAACGTCTATACCCCTATTAATAAGGGCATCGAACGTATATTTTTATTTAGACTTTTTGTATAAAAAGAGACCCCTGATCTTACTAAAAATAGTAAAACAGCAAAAATAATAAATTACAAATTTATGTGCAACCACCAAAGTATAATAATCTAATAACAAACCCTAATGAAAATGAATTCAAGTATACAACGTATTTTTATTGGCGCAAAATTATAGTCCGCTAATGAGCAACTTTAGTGTGATACTAGCTTAAAATGACGTTTCAGACATGACTCAAACGTCATTTTAAGCTAGTATCACACTAAAGTTGTTCATTAGCGGACTATAATTTTGGGCAATTGATTCTTCATATTTTGCGATTGAAATTTAAACAACAAAAGGATAGAACAAACTGATAAACTGTGTTAATAACGGATCTTGTGTTTTTGTTTGCATATATGTAATATTTTTTAGTAAGAAAGATATTTTATATTCTAATCATACAATGAGTATCTCCACTAAATATTAAGTTAAATAAAACCATTTATTTTATTTTTTATTGTAAAAGCTGTATTTTCACAAATCAAAATAAAAAATTTAACAAATAAAAAGAAAAAAATGTATTTACATGTTGAATAAAACCAAACACAAAATTTACAAAACAAAAAAAATTAAATAGAAATTAATAGAAAAAGTGCAATTGCTATACCAAAGTGTTACCTTTGAGAAAAATTTATTTTCTTTTAGTTTTTTGAAACCATATTGTACCCATGTCAAACTAGCGTCTGAACACTTTTATGTTTCAAACATATAGAAATATCAAGACTTATTTTATAAAGTGTACCATGAATAGGAACCAAAGAATATGTAGTAGGGTATAGGTACCATGAGCTTGATCTTCCAACCAAAATTTTGAATTAGGATATGTCCTTGACATACAAAACTATACTTTGCATTAATTTATGATTCAAAATCAAATGTTTATTTATTGTGATACTTTGTAACATTTGTCTATCTATCTTGTATTGTCCTTCCATTACGTGCCATTTTCAGTAAGAAGCTTTCTTTAGTTGCAATTTCAGTTATTCTCCTTTTTTATATATCGACAAATGCTAAATTTGCAAAAAAATAAAACTAAAGTTTAAACGCATTGAGTATAGGATAATAACTTAGCAACTAAGTTGAAGAAAACCTTTAATATTTTAGAGGGTTGTAACTTGAAATAAACAAAGCAAAACACAAAAACAAAACAAAATTGATAAAAAATATAAAATATATTAACTTTTATAATCACCTTAAATGAATTTTTGTGTATTTTCATTATCATTGCCGAATTCAAGACCCAGCGTTACCAATTGAAAAAAGCAACTGAAGTAGGATCACAACTCGGTAACCAGACCTTACAGATAGTTTTTGATAGTTTCTCTGAAGACAGAAATCGAAGTTAGTTTTAAATGAAACTTTATAACCGAGTGCTACAAAAAATATTCGATTTCAACGGGTGATAGAATACTCGTAATACTGTACTGTGTAGTGTAGCCATTGTCGAGGAAAATTGTGAGTAATATCAATTTGAAACTGCGGGAAATTGTTTGCGAATTTTTTTTGCCAATATCTCGGCTACCAGGCATTCAGAGAAATCCATTTCGATGAATAGAGTTCGAATAGACCTTTCTTTTGATGTATCATTCGATGGGTTTTGGAAGGATTTTCGATTTCGCTTATTTCAACAAAATACGATAGTTCTCTTTATTCTAAGCTTAATTCCGAGCCCTGGTTGCCGAGATATTTTCATCATAAGTTATTTTTTCTATGTGATTATAAAATCAGAACAAAAACATAAAATATGTAAAAAAAGAGCCAAGTTCTCTTATGTGCGAACAACACTGTAAAAAGTCAGCCACCAAAAGTAATGAGATCTAAAAGAACGCCAAGTTAGTTGAAGATAGATACAAGAATATAAAAGAAAATATAAAATAGTTTGGATGGGAATTTACAAGTTCACTTACCATAACCATTAAAAACTTTTTTAACACTTGGTTTTCAATTGAAAAAGATACTATAAGGACTTTTTTTTAACATTTACAATTTATTAAATGTTAAAATAAAACAAATGACTTAAGACAAAACACATTTCTATTGATTTGAAAACACAAATAAAAGGAGAATTTCTAAGGATAACTTATGCAACTATATTAGTTTTTTTCCTTATCCTACACGTGGGCACTGTCAATATTACTCGTCGACGCTGATGAAATCTCCAATGACATCTGTGTCTGAACCCCATCTTCTCGACGATTGCGATAGGTCAGCGAGTTTGCACGTGCCTTGCGTCCCATAAAGTGTCGTTCAACCCATTTCAACATAGTGTACACCGAATCTGTTGATGGTAACCTGTGATCAGCAGCTGTTTTAACTATATCAGACGCCGATATCCTGAAAGTCCTAGCCATACCCTTGAGAGCCTATTAAAAAAAAAGACATTGTATGTATGTAAGAAACTGCAAAATGAAATGCGAAAAAATGTACTTACCACAATGGCATCTTCATCAGTGTAATCATCACCAACATATATAATCTTAATACGTTCACTCCAATCGACTCCGAATGAAGTCCGTAAAATGTAAATTGAAGCACGACCCTTGTTCCATTGAACGGGGGGACGAGCTTCAAGCGCACACTGGGATTCATTAGCATTGAAGCCGAATTTCTCAATCAACGTTCGAGCCTTCTCAATCATTGGTGGCCGAAGATGCGCTGGTGTTTCACGGTAATGGAAAGTTAGAAGAGCACCTTTGTTCTCGACCCAAGCACCATCACGACAGACCTTGTTAATAAAATAAACTTTAAAATTTTCGAAAAAAGGTAATAGCAAAAAAAAAAACACTTTACCAAATCTTGAAGGGATTTAAGCAGAAGACTGACTTTTTCTTCAAACTCAATTGGCATAGGATGAACGAATTTACTGCCATCTGGATGGAGAATTTCTAATCCATGATTACCGGCATAAGTGATTCCCTCGATTCCAACCATTTTTTTCACATTGTCCACACTTCTGCCCGAGATAATTGCTACATAAACTTCGGAATGGTTAGACAGTTTATAGAGTACGTTTTTCAGTTCGGGTGATAGTGTAGCCAAATCTGGATGAGGAGCAATTGGAGCCAAGGTACCATCGTAGTCCAGCAGCAGTGCCAATTTGTGGTTATATCCAATGTACCTGTTAACAAAATGTTTGTTTTAGTATAGACAAAAATAAAGTCTCGAAAAATCCTTACTTGAGAAGGTAGTCATCGAAATCATCAACCGAAACGGGCTGCATTGTTGTCTCGCCAACATCGTCAACATCGAACGATCCCATGGCCTTCAGGAAGCACCTCATCCAATGACTAACATCTGTTTCGGCTTCACGACTCCTAAGTCGACTCATTCGGAGAATTCTCTCGTCCTCTGGCATTGTGAGTGCCCTATGGATTACTTCAGCAGCTTCATTCACTTCGTAGGGATTGCATAACAAAGCTTCGTGCATCATTTCACCAGCACCAGCAAATGGTGATATCACCAGGACTCCAGGCAATTGATTTATTTGACAAGCAACAAATTCCTTTGCTACAAGATTCATTCCGTCACGCAACGGTGTTACTAAACAAACAGCAGCATCTCTGTAAAGGGCAGCTAACTCATCTTGTGCAACATAATCGTAGATATAACGAATTGGTGCCCAATTAGCAGTGGTAAATCGTCCATTGATGCGACCAACTAACTGATCAACTTCTTCCTTTAATTCCCTGTATTCCTTTACATCAGTTCTAGATGGCACAGAAATCTGCAACAGGCTAACTTTCTCCTTGTGTTGGGGATATTTTTCGAGCAACGCTTCGAAAGCTCTCAATCTATGAACAAGTCCCTTGGTGTAGTCCAATCGGTCAACTCCCAAAATGATCTGTTGTTTCGAAGTCTTCAACACCTTGGGAGCTTTCTTTGCGAGCGAAGCAAAGCGTTCAAATGGAATTCCAATTGGAAGCGGACGCACCCGCACAGTTCTACCACCGTGTTCGACCAACAGGTTGTTGCGGTCGACACGGCAACCCAAATTTCTCTGACAACAGTCCACAAAGTTCAAACAATAATCCTGAATATGGAAACCGACCATATCGCAACCCAACATTCCTTGGAGAATTTCATCGGACCATGGCAACAAGCGGAAGATGTCCCATGGCGGGAAGGGAATGTGCAGGAAAAATGCCAACCTAAACGGTAATTTCTTCTCTTCCGCCTGCTCACGAATCCAATTGGCGGCCAACATAAGATGATAATCATGCACCCAGACTATTGGAGGACTGCCATTTCCGTTTCCGTTGCTAGTGCCATTTGTTGCTTTAAGTTTCAGACACTTTTCCAAAGCTTCAATGGTCTTTGCGGCGAAGTATTTGTTGACCTTGACATAGTTTCTCCAATGATCTGCTCCGAATGACGCACGTCCCGGCATTGAGTGGAATAGAGGCCAGAAGGTATTGTTGCAACAGCCATTGTAGTAACTATTGAAAACAACTGGATCGATGTTTACAGAAACAACCTATACAGAAATGAAAATGTTTGTCAATTTTGTTTCTCAAGCAAAACATAAATGCTGACGCAGACGAAATTTTCTGGACTCATTGTATACACACATCTCGGGTTCAAAGTAATAAAAACCCAAACAAATAAGTGATACGAAATCACAGACTCAAAGTTTTTAATTTTCAAAAAAAAAAAAAAAAAACACTTAAAATGATACATGCAAAAAAAATTAGACACATTAATTAAGTTGATAAGGTTTTAAATTTTTTTCTTTGTGCTTTGTTTTTGTAAGACCAATAATCTGTCGTATCGATAGACTTTTGACCTAAGCGACACTTTTGAATCGAAGTCATCGTCGTAAGATTTTTTTTCCAATTAAACTTTTTGTTTTGAAGGTCTTTTGGTTGTTTTTTTAAGCTTGAAAGTTTTGAATTCTATTGTGTTTTCTTAAGCACGTGTTTTCGAAATGAGGACACAAGGGAACCTTGAGCCATCTCTCTATCATGTGTTTTTTAGCATGTTTTGAAGTTTAGCACAAATCTAAAAAGCTAGCATCTTTTCAATGGTTTTTTTTTAAAGGGTGTGAGAGTTTTCAGTAGTTGATGACTGGCTCGATGGTCCTTGTCATTTTGGTGAGTTATATTAAATGAAAACATGAATGAGAAAGCGTATGACGAATTGACAACTCATGTTTTCCTTCAATTTTGACACAGGATTGCTCAGGCTTTGAGAATTTTTCAATATCGCTGTAACATTTAACATTCTTTGTTTCACAAGAAATTTGCAAAAAGAGAATACGAAATGTCATTTCAATTAATTACTGTAGGCGATGTTACATGGCTAATTAAGTTTAATACACTTTACATGATCCTCACTATTTCTTTTTCTGTTTTAATTAGCGTATAACTAGTCCTTGATAATATTTATTAATAAATCGATATCAGCTCGAAGCGGATGTTTACTAAAATAAATGTTTACTTAAATAAATTCATCGATTTACATTCACGTCCATACTTATTTACAAAGCGTGTTAAGATAACCCTAGAGTCTAGAGAGTTACAACATTTTCAATTAAAAAAAAAGAGGAAAGTTTAAGCCTCGTTACAAAAATAAAAAAAAAGTTTAATTTGTATACTCACTTGCTCTGACTTAAGTCCAGCCGTTGGGGTGTGATCGTCAGGGTTTGATTCCGGGATCGGTTCATTAGGATCCTCCAAGTGCAAGCCAGACCATCCAACCCAAAGACCCTTTCCTTTGATAACAACCGGACAAACAGCGGTTACTAGACCACCCGCACTGGAAGATAAGAAAACTTTGTTATTCTTCTTCTTTTGTTTATACCGTAGTGTAATATTTAGAAGCAATGAATGTCGATCGAAATTCAATTCATGCCGTGCGTGGGCGCCTTGGTAGAGGCAAACCCAGACATTTTCATTCAAATGTATGTTGACAAAACAATGCAAACTGATGTTTAAACCAGCAGCGATTAAATGTAATCCTTATTTGTTTACATGTTTACATCAGAATTATTTATTATAGGAGAATCAGTGTTAGTTTTTGTCTTTTTGATAAACAAAGCTGAATTATTATCATCATCGGTTGATTAATGATCGTGACAGAGAGAGATTCCCAAGAAAAAGCAAACAAACGCTCAGTGAAAAATTGCATTTGAAAAATTTACAAAAAAGAGAAAAAAGTTAAAATTTAATTAAACATTTAAATATGTAGTTGGAAATTCTAATTCATAAATGAGCGGTTTCCAATATTGACGCATGATACCAGCCCTATTATCCATTTTATCAGCTTGAAGCTGTTCAATACAAATTCAAATTTATCCGAGGATCTCATAATATTCCAAACAATAATGTTTGCCTATGAGGCCAGAACTATATTGAACGGAATGGCGCGGACGGAGCCGTTCGTAACTGAGCGAAAACAATAAATTCATACATTGTGCCCTAAGTGGCGGATTACTCCGTTTCGTGAATTTTCGATCAGTTTTGCTAACGGAAGTAAACAGCGCTCCCTTTCGCTTTTTACGGACGAAAATTTGACAGCTGAATTTTTCTGAAGAGAAAGTCGATCTGTTGTCGATTTTATGTAATTATTTTTTGAAATTGTTTATTCGTTATATGGCTAACGAAATTCGCAAAATATTGAAAACTAAAAACAGATATTTTATTTTGAAAGGCCCTTCCGTACACATCGGTTCACTATATGAGAAACTCTAACTTGCTTTCTTGACAGTTCGAAAGGGAGCGTTTCGTTCGGTTCTGACACCAGCTTCCGCTTACTTCCGCTCATTATAGTTAGCCCTCAAGCAGGGAATTTCAAAAACTTAGTTCGAAATCAACACACCTTGTTTTGTGAAGATTGAATTCTCTCTATTAGTTGAAACAAAAATTGTAGTTGTCTATTCGCTCAGGCCATGACCGTAGTTCGTGATAATCCTTGCCCTTCTACAATGTTAGAAATCAAAACTTGTATCTTATCATAACTCTGTAAGCAGTTAAGTAAATATTTACTTGCAAGCAAGTTCGCTTAACAGAGATATAACTATTTCTTAAGAGATAAGCCTGCAATTATTGCAATTAAAAATTTGGTTATAAAAGTCTATTAATTTCATACAGTAGAGGCCCTTTTTAAAGGATTTTACAGACGTTGTTTTTGATTCTTACCTGGCTTTCCTTTCGAGGTCTTTCGTTTTCGGATTTCTTATAAGGACGAACGGCAACCTATTAGAGACAACAATGAGGCTTGCCTTTGAGGGTGTCTCACTCGATGGGGTAATAATAATCTCTGGTTCAGTCATTTTTGTATTTATGTTTGTTTTACTGATCTTTTTGATCTGAGTTCTTTTTTTTTTTTTTTGATTATATTTTAGGGAAAAGGAGAAAATTATTTTTTTTTTTGATTTCAAGTTTTAATCAAACTTATGCATTATGCAATAAAAATCACTTGGAAAATTATATAAATACTTCTGTCTGAAATGTTTGTTTCCACTTATCACTTTAAACACTTTTTCTATTTCAATTTAAAAATTTTGAAAACCGTTTTCTAAAAGACTTGATCTATCATTCAGTACAGATGATTCGGTACTAATTTTATAATCAGCAGGACTCAGACAAAAGACCCGCTCGCGACTATTTGCAAAAATATTTAAAATATTAATGTTCGTTTTTTTCCAATGTCAATCTGGAAGTTAACTATCAAAACGAAGCGACCGGTGGCAATCTTCTGAAGAGATAGTCGGACTGATTGACGGACGACAGTGTATGCTACTTCTATAGTCTTCCTATCAACGTTTTATTCAGTTGCCGCTTAATATTTATACCTCCAAATAGCAATTGCAGTATATGTTACTTGGCATTCGCATACAATGATACGAAAAATATTGCTCCTCGCTTATTATCAGTCTATCAGTCCCTAAATATTATTCTGTAAGCGTTTCTTGGTGTTATTGTGGAAATATAAGAAATATAGCAAACTGCTGGAATATTGTACTATTCAAGTAATGGTGGGACGCGTAATTCTGATATTGTTTTTTTTTTTATTAATTTCAATTTACAATAAATATTGAGCATGTGCAAAGTCTATAATCTCTGAGGATTGAATTCTCACAAAACAAAATATAAGAATTAATTATACAAGAACCATAATATTTTTTGATAATAAAAAAGTCTTTCATGAGTTTTAATCAGAATTGTTGTGTTATGTGACATGACCTCTCATTTCAATTTCAGCAACCGAGTATCACTATCGCAGACCAAATCTAAGAAAGCTTTTTTAAATTGTTTGTTGAAAAAAACTCTATTTGTTGAGTAATAACCTTTTGATTGGGTGCATGCCCTTAAAGTAGGGCTAGAACAACTTTACAAAGCTGTTAGAACAATTTTTGAATAAAATATTATAAAAAGACTTAATTATTTATTTACTGAAATATGCAAACCGTAAAACAAAAATGCCTTATTCCACTTGAGAATCGAAAAGGTTTCAGACTTAGTGTCTGAAGGTTCATTTTGGATTTTTCACCCTTACCTTTACCACTAACCTGTTGCCTCACAAACTCCAGTAATAAATAACGCACTTTATTTGATCTTCGGTGATCATTGTACTTTTTCAATGCTGCCTACACTAGCAAATTGTAGTTCTTCAAAGTTATAGGAGTCTGAGAGACTTACCAGATAGGTATACAACACGTGCACATGTTGTAATTTGACTTTTTTAGCTTCGGTAAGATGAAAATGTGTAATTGTCATTTACTGAAGAAGGTCGTTCGTATAAGTTTGTTGCAAAAGGCATTAAATTGCTAAAATCGCACCAAATACCAACATGACTGAATTTCACACTGAACTGTATTTACAACTTAATTTAATCGAGAGTAATTTAGAGCGTTGCATCATAAGAAGGATATCTTCTTCTTTTCTAAACTTGGTCCATTTTATATTTATCAAAATTTAAGTCCCGCTATTATTTCTAAATAATAAATTGTTTCTAGGCTTCTGAAGGCGTGGGTATTCTGGAGATATTTTGCCTAACTGTGTTTTACAATACGCTAGTTATCTAAAGTGGTATTTCGAGAGAATTTTAATATACTTAACAAAACGAGTGTATTTCTTGAGCGTTCTATTTGAAGATAAAAATTAAATTTTAAGAGAAATTTTCATTCCTTGTCGAGGGTGCTGAATGACACTCTCTCAGAAAAATATAAAATACTCTTTTTAATAATTTTAGAATCAGAAACATGTCCACTATTCCACAAAGATAATTTTATGGTTGTTATCTAACAATACTTAAATAATCGGCATCGCTGTACAATTGTTTTTCAAATTTGTCTACCAAAGCATAATTTTCGTACATTTGCTTAAATCAAAATAGTTTGTTAAAACTTTTTAAAAAAGTATTCAGTGGTTCGAAATATCTTGCAGTGACAGCTTAATTTTTAATATAATTTTAGTGGGCGTAAAATCCTCATTTATTCCGCTTAATTCAAGCTACAAGTGTATCTTAAGAACTAACTTAAAGTCTAAACTTATAAATAACTATGAGTGGTAATGGGTTAATAGGTGTTTGAGGTTATGAGTGCTGATATTGTAATCAAATGAATTTGCATTCAAATTGACCGAACGGAGCATGCGTGTTGAGGCCGTGGGAGGTGTTGGTAAATAGAAGAGTCGAGGGTTTCTCAGGTTACGGATATTAGTGTAAAAATAAATCGAGTTATAATGAGAGGAGCAGACAACTGAGCCATGTGAGAAGCTGATGAAATGAATGAAGAGTAAGTCAATAATTTTTCTACGTTCCTTTAACGAATTGATGTTGAGCAGTTGGAGGCGGTCACGATTACCCCTTATTTTTTTTTAATTCCCACGCCTCTTTCCCCCCCAGATACCGCACGCGCTGGGGTCCATTTTCACCGAGTACGATTGCAATTACGGTTGCTAGTCGTATCGGCACTTAATTACCCATTATTTGAAATAAATAAAATAAAAAAAGCGATGGCGATAAACGTTAGGAAGGCAAGAGTTAGGGACTGCTTAATTCAAGCAGGTACAAAAAGGAAAAACAAAATAAATCAAAGTTTAAAAAAAAAATCTTACAAAAAGCAAAAAAAAAAGTAAAAATGCAAAATTTAAAATCAAAAATTTTAAAATTTTAAAGTCAAAAAATTATATAAAAACACGAAAAAAAAAACAATAAATAAGCGTGTAGAAGACACTTGTCAGGTAAGTAAGTAAGTAAAAAAGTAAAAGTACAATGAGACAAACAATACAAAAAACATTTAAGAACGTGGAACACTGGTTTTAAGGATTAGTTTTAGCTTGTTTTTATTGATATTAAAGTCAAATAAGTCTTCATACGCATTCAATAGCTTACTCATTCTTGTCAGTGGCTCATGCATTCCGTAGTTAGTTCTATGTTGGGGGACTTTAATCAAATTATGAGAACGCAAAATATAATCTCCACCTCTGTAATTAAAGAAGATAGAGCTCAAGATATCTGGAGCATCAGTGACACCAGTAATAATTTGATGAAGGAAAACTATATCATTATTTGTTCTCCTTTGACACAGTTTTTGCATCTGGAAAAATGCAAGTCGATCATCGTAAGAAGGGATATTATTGGGGTCAAACCATTGAAGCCCTTTAAAGGCAAAACGTGTAAAATTGCGTTGAACTGATTCTAGTCTCTCAATATGTATCGCATAATGAGGAGACCAAACTTGTGATGCGTATTCGAGATGGGGTCGAACCAAACTATTGTACAATGCATAGGAAACGTTAGGGTCAAGGAATTCCTTGGACCAACGCTTAATAAACCCTAACATTGAATTAGCTTTATTGACGATGTTATTAATGTGTTCTGAAAAATCTAAATTAGATGTGAAAAGAACTCCTAAGTCCCTAACTTTAAAGACACGGGATAATATGTGTTGGGATATAACATAATCATAAGATGTAGGATTACGCTTTTTGGAAATTGTCATTGTCTGACATTTTCTTGGGTTAATCATCGGATTTTCCCAGGAAAGGCGTTTGAGTGCAAAACGAAGGAATCGTCCGTCGTTGGATGCTTTCAATCCTTGATATACATATGTACCTACATCTTGATAAGACGACCAAACCTGGGACACATACATACATATTCAAGAAGGGGACGGAGAAACGTCAAGGGATCGGGTCACGTAGGGGTTAGAAAATTCTTTAGACCATCGTTTAACAAAACTTAATATAGATCTTGTCTTATGAATTATTTCATCGATATGGAGAAGAAATTTATGTTCACGGTCACATAAAATCCCCAAGTGCCGTATTGTTTCTACTATGTGTACGGGATCGGATGACTATGAAGAAAGTAAACACGGGGAATTGTTTTAATGCGTTTACGTGAGAAGGTCATTGTCTGACATTTGCTAATGTTGAGTTCTAAGCAATTTTTGGTACACCAGGTTGAGAAATTGTCGAGATCATTCATACGTGCTGTAATGAATCTGAAAAATTTCGTATCGTCATGTCAGCGTAAAGAGATATTTGACAATGTTAAATGACCATGTCAATGTCGTTAATTGTAAAGATAAAGAGGAGATGGCCTAAATGACTACCTTGGGGTACGGGTACACCAGAAGTGGCTAGAATAGGATTCGAACGAGCGGATCTAAAGCGGACATAATATACACGATTCTCAAGGTAAGAAGTTATCCATTTCAGAAAAAGTGGTTCAAAGCCTAAAGATGAGAGTTTAAAGACTAAGATTATGAGAAATTTTGTACGAATACCCAAATATTTGTAAGGAAGCGGAAATATTTTAACTCTTGTCTTATAATTTCTGAAAAATACGTTCAGAAACTCTTGCTTTTCTTTCTCAATTTTGTAATTTAAATTGATTGTATTATCATAAAAAGTGAAGTCAACGTACGGCAATGTCTATTGTTATTTCTTACAGCAACTGTACCAAAATGTGATAATAGTAAATCAAAGGTTCTACTCAAAAGATTTTCTTAAAATAGATCATGCATCCTATTGATGGCTACATTGAAATATGTCCTTATCTACAATAAACACATGAAATCTTCAGAATGCATTTAATTATGATTTTTTTTTCTTTTGATTTTTATAGGCCTGTTTAGCGAGACGAGCCTCTCGCTTCGTAAACGTCGTTTATCTCAAAAAACAGAAAGTACACAAAATTGTGGTGCTGGCTTCTGGGACGTAGGTTACCGTCTCGTCACCATGAAAGCTTAGTGCGTTTTTGAGAGAAGAAATTCTATTATGATTGAAAAATGCGTGCTGAGAGTTGCTTGATAAGCAAACATTAAATAAATTTGTAGCCTTGGGACACGAAAAAACGTTTTGTGTATTTTATGGAGGCTTATTCTGCTGTTATCAGGCTTAAGATGATCAGCTTTATTGTCTGACCAGCTACAGATTACACTAGTTTTAATCGGAACAAACCGAATTGTTAAGGAGTGAAAAATAAGACAAGAAAATAACACATTTAGCTAGCTATGAAATAGTAAAATTCCTAATTTCAATCAAAAAGAAAATAGCGTAGTGTTTTTAAAAAAATAAACACTTAACTCGCTGAAAGAAAACATTTGAAACCTCTATCAAACCATAAAAAAATACCCACTTGAGTTGATTTTCTTACACCTTTATAGTAAACGCTTTTATATTAGTTCTTTTTTACTCATCGCAATTAAGGGGATTGAGCTTCAGTTAGGGAAATTTGCATTTCATTACATAAGCGAGTAGGTACCGGGTCAGAATCGAAACAATAAGAAATCCAACCATAATCTTAATCACCAATAATCCCAATGCAGCCATATTACAGTTCTTTAAGCAAAATTGTATCAACTTAACAAGTTCATGCAATAAATTGGTTAACAAAAAAAAATTATTTATGAAATGATTGTATTAACCTTGTTTTGACCGCCATTAGAAACGCTTGATAAGAGCCTTATGTTTACATTTGCTTTTGCGAATATTGTAACTCATATTAAGAACAGTGTGCGGGTGAATGCTTTTAATAAAAATAATCAAACAAAACGAAAACAGATTAGCTGCAAAATTTCTCTACCTTTTGCATTCTTATATTTTATTGGAGCTTTAAAATGTTTTATAAGCATTTCACTTTGCTTAATCTAATAGCTGCTTTCTTCACTTTAAGCCAGGGTGACCGCCAGTCACATAACAATCACGGACTCTTCTCGCAATTTCACGTGATAAAAATATTTCCGGAGAGTGACGTCTGGATTTCGGTTGGTGAGAAATCACAACATTGAACTTCGAGTTATCTTGGGTGATATTTTTTTTTATTGCTAGTTTCGGTTTTGTTATGATTTTTTCATACATTTATTTGATAATTTTGTTTTGAACTTGTTGATTGTAAATTATTTTGTTTTTAGTTTTTGTTTTGAATGAGACACGTTGGGGGCATTTATACACCAAAGGTTTTGAATCGTTCTTTCTACAAATTCCCATCGATTTCAATGAATTCAGCCTGCAGGAGTTGTAGGTCCTATTTCGGAATACGTGTCAAATTCAAAAACTGAAAAACTTCTCTTCACAAAAGAAAAACCGTTTTAATTCAAATCCAATTAAATTGTGTTCTTTTCGTCCGCAGTTTCCCGTAGCTTAGTGGTTAGGTGCGTTGGATGTACGCATAACGTCGTGGGTTCGAGCCCATTAAGTTTTTATTTCATCTTTCACGGGTACTGCCTCTTGCGAAGAATTGACAAAACTTCCAAGAGTATCAATCTGTCATGAAAAAGTGCTTCTCAACTTTGCCGTTCGGAATCGGCGTTAAATTGTAGGTCCCCTCCCTCAATTCTTCATACGCACTCAGAGAATTGTTGAAGAGAGTAAGCCACTTAGGCCTTGGCTCTTCAAGAGCTGTCGCGCCACTCTATTTATTTATTTATTGTTTTCGTCCTAAGGAGTTGGCAAACATTTTATTTTTAAACAGTGTTCTCAAAGAGCACTGAAAGACTCCATTTCAAAACAGTTTAAATCGCTCACTAGTCATTTTTTACAATAAAGAATTTATCTTATTTGTATAAATACATTTTATTTACTTAGTTATGCGATATTACAAGCCATGATACAATAAAAAAGAATAAACATATCGGATAGACGGCAAGGGGTTTGCGATTTGGAGGCTGACTATCACCCAAGAATACGAAAGAAGCTGAAAATTGATTAATATTGATATCAAAAATTAAACTTGTTATTGAATCTAACAAACCATAGGTAGCCCAAAGAAACCCAACTATCGTAGTCAGCAATCGTAAGAAGAAGAGAACCTTAGTCTGTGTTGCGAGGAGAATGATCCTACAAACAATCAACGCGATGGCCACTGGAGTCAAGCAGTAGCCCAATACACACACCGACTGAAAGAACGATCTAAAAGTAAAAACCAAATCTTAACCAAAACTCCAATAAAAGTTTTTAAGCTAATTGTACATGTTGCCTCCAAGCAGTTTTGAATTCAGTGTAACAATTGCAGCGCCAATCCAAACAAGTACAAAGACTTGAGCGAATTCTGGGCCTCCATCATTGGTACTGTCTGCAGATCCTTGTAGAATTGTTGCCATAAAAGTGCACAGCACCAACGGGCCCCAGAGATCCCCTACAAAATAATGTTTGACCGTTTTATGAATCGATAGTCGAAAAACAAATTCACTTACAATCTCGAAGCAAGCTCGATTTTTCTTTTGGATACAGAACATGGTAGAATTTCACTCCGACAGCTCGAATATCACGTAACTAAAGTATATTTTCAAACTAGTCATTGTTTCTAGTAAAATATTGCAGATGCAAAAGAAACAAACCATAGTATCCGTAATAGGTTCGTCAAGAGTGTTGAAATCAGGAGCTCCCGGTTGTGACGTGTTTTTGTTACTTGAAGGGACAGACATGTCACCCTCGAGATTCTGTTGTATATCATCGAACATCTGCAAAAAAACATTAACTCAAGCACATTTCACTGTTAAATAATTTGAAATTACTTCAAGTGAAGCATCCATCTTCCTTATTTATTTCAATAACTTGTTTTATTATTTAAAAATCTATCTTTTTCCTTAAAACGTCGATAATAAAAATCATTTGTATTTATTTACGCTGTGGCTGTCATTGACAAATGTCAAAGGGCACGTTCAGTTTGGTTTTGGATAGCCTATCTTAGATAGCCTATCCAACTCGTTTTTCATGAACGAGTTCGATAGCTAAATTTGGATAGCTGTGAAAACACGTGTAAAAAAAATCAGCTGTTTACGAATTTCAATGGCTGTTCTGTCAGATAGCCACCTATACCAGAAATTGTTGGATAGCTTTGGGTTAGTTTGGTTTGAGCCTCTGCTATTTTGTTTTACATGGAAAACAAAAACAAAAAGCTATCCGGATAGCCTATCCAAGTCAAAGTGAACGCGCCCAAAGTGACTGTTGTAGTTGTTGATGGAATAAGTGATGCCAAAATGCACCGATTCCTATCATTAGGTTTGTTGGATTTAAGTATGGCCACATCAGAACAAATTTTATAATTGAAAGCATACGTGCGGAAAATATTTTTCGTCTATATTATTTTAATGAATTTATTAGCTTCAATTTAAACAATTTATTGCATAAACATACATTAATGTACATTAACCATCATGTCTTGGAACATTCAGGCTTCAGGGAAAGTTGTAGGTAGGTACATTCGAGGGTAAACTCTGAGCCACGGATAAAAAAGAAAAAACAAACTGAGCAATTTTATCTGAATATTATGCATTTCACCACGTAAACGACTGTACAACAAACAATCATTATCGCTTTTGAATTGAAGAAATCATCGTCATTATAGAAGTGTTCTTTCGTCGATTCGAGGTTCAAAGCTAACCTTCGTTAATAATCTTCCTAATCCTGCCAACTGCTTAAAGGTAAAAGTTTTCGTCTGATATGTGATGCTCATGACCCAAAAAGAAAACTCAATGAAATTGTTTGTTAAAAATTGTTTTAAGTTTTTCTTTAATTTTAAATTACATAAATAAAAAATACAAATAATGTAAAAATGAGAGCGCGACAAGAACTCATGAAAATTACAGTTTAAATAATATGCGTTTCTTTCTTTTTTGTTTTAAATGGAAATTTACAACTTCTTCTTCTTTTCATAGTGCGACTGGAGCCATTGCAAAAGATAGCCGACTTCCTCGGGTGTTTTGATCTGGAAGTTGGCATATGTTTTCAAGGTTGGCAATTCTGATACGCGGAAAGTTTTGCCAATTCCACTTAGCATCTTCATTGCATCCTCATCGGTGGTATCATCACCGGCGTAGATGATTTTCAATTTTGTTGCCCAATCAGCGTCGAATTGTTTCTCCAAAATCATCTTGGCGCCCTCACCTATTTGTACATTTAAAAAAATATATTTAGAATGTTCAAAAACCACAGGGCAAAAGAAAAACACTTCTTTCAAAAATAGAGGCATTAAAATCCATGTACATACATCCTATGCAAGTTTGAGTGGATAAGAAGATTCGAAATGTGTATTTCTGTCGAACGACCTACAAAACGACCGACCGACGCGACGATGGCACAAAAGTTCTATCTTCTTGACTATAAAGACGGATGCCAACCATTATAATGAAATTTACCGAGAAAAATATAAACCTCAAAAACTCGTCCGGAACGATTTTCCTTCCATTAAATAACAAGTAACGGTATTATGTCCAAAATAAAATACAAGTGAAATTGGATAGAATACAAAATGTTTTATTTATAGTCGCGTTCGTAGGCGTCATGCCGAATTTTGTTTTCGAGATGGAAGTAGCTAGACCGCTAGCGTTCGAAAAATAAATAACACGACATACTAACATAGTCTGGCCATATTTTTATATCTAGCGGGTGTATCCTGATTCTCACTCTCAAAGAAAATTTACATATAATTCATAGCATATTTCAAAACCAGTTTCAAACTGTTGATAAATTAATATTTATACTTTTTTCAGTAAAAAATGAAACAAAAAATTAAAATCAAAAACAAAAATAAATAAATTTCCATCAAATTAACGAGTCCGTTCGAATTCTTCGGCGAGAACATTCTCTCTCCCTCATCCTTAAGAGAAGAAACGAGTGATAGAAACCGATGATTAAGTGGTTATTGGTTGTTTTTTTAGAGAAATAACGCCCACAGCCGTTTATATTTATGAGATGAGAGACGCGACAGATTAATTTCTTTGAGCAATAGAAACAGCCGTAAAATTTAATTGCTTTGCACAGGTGCAGGAGGGAAATTTTTTAAATTCCACTGCAGATGATTCAAAAATACCATACCAATGAATGTAGGTTCATCTCAAGCGTTTAAATGATGCACGAAATGATTTTTAATTGAAATATTGTCACAGTATGCATGCGCTTTGGTGTTTAGAATTGTAAAAAAAAGGACTTTCAACTTACCCTTATCCCAATTGACCCTTGGTTTACCCTCCAGAGCGTATGGAGTTTCGATGAGTTGGAATCCATGCGATTGAATAATACCCTTTGCGGTTTCGACGAGCTTGGCCTTCAGCTTGTCATTCACTCCCTTGTAACGGTACGAAACGGAAATTTTCTTATCCTCTACCCATGCACCACTGCAAACGACCTTCTCCCTGAGTTCTTCAACGAGTTTCTTGTGTTTCTCCAAGAGCTCTTCGGGCATTTCAATTTTGAATTTCTTTCCGGATGGATATTCAACTTCCAAACCGTGATTACCAGCATAAGTAACATTTGGCAGTTTCAAATGGTTCTTGATATCAGCCAATTCACGACCGGAGAAAATGCAAAGGAAAATCTTTTCGTTTTGAGCCAATTTCTTGATGTTGATTTCGTTGTCCTTTGGCATGGCGGACAACTCTTCGGTAAGTGGGGCCAATGTTCCATCGTAATCCAAAAGAAGGGCAACTTGATCCTCAGCTGGGTTGATGAATCTTAAGAACACAACGGTTCACTTACAAACACAAAAACTGCAATGAGTGCAATTGAAAAAAACCTACCCTTCAAGGTTCTTGATGAAGTCTTCTTCCTTCTTTAGGATTGGAGCTTTCTTTTGCTCTGCCATATTTCTTTAGGTTTTTCTATGAGCCAAGAGTATAATTCAAAAGTGCACCCACCGACTGATTTAGCACTACTGACAAACAAATTTCCGAACATTTGAAATCATCCTCGAAAAGCGGGCGTTTTCGTCCAAAAAATATATAAGTTTTTTTTTTGTATACGTTCTTGTAATGACGTGGACGCCAGAAGAACACGGATTCTCTCAAAAATTCTAAAATTAATAATATTTTTCTCTCGTCTCAGGCGTTGGCAACGATCGAAGACAGCATTTTCGTGTACACATTAATATTATATTTTTTTTCGAATTTTCCTTTTCAAAAAGAAACACAGGCGAAAGTTCTATTGGTAGTGCCTTGCCTATGGTGCCGTCTGATAATACATACTTTGGATCTGTCTTGGCACACAGCACACATAGAACATACCAAAGAAAACAACGTTGAAGAATTCATTAATCATTTTGCGTTTTGGTCTTGTGAAGCGTCAATAGGATTAAGTAGATTTTTGGAACATAAATAAAATATACAAACTCATGTTACATTGTTTGTTGGATTTAAGCAAACATTTGAAAAGTTGTAACAGATCGCACAGGTACAGCACCTAGGATTTTGGAGGAATTCAAACAAATTGATAAATAAAGGACAACTGTTTTGAACTTTTTAACAAAATTGGTGATAGCTTAGTTTATATCTCGATTTTGTTTGAAAAGTTCATACTCTACAGAACCTGATTTTTTTAATTTATTATTCAATACAAATTACTGTCCTCACCGGATGAGGAAACTTATTTTATGTCACATCAAAGCTACTTAATAAGTCAAGATAATTTGGTTTTCAACACAACAGCATTTGAATAACGAATCACAAATCATTTTTATCTTACTACGAGAAATGTGTCGAAAAAAGACTATCAGCCATCATGGCTAGACTCTAGGTCAACACCATATTTCTTTGTCAATCAATCAGAAATGACAAATATTGAGCATTTGAACGTCTACAATTCTACAAACATACCATCTTAATAACAATCCATACAATAATTCTTATTCTGAAAGAAAAGCAAAAGTAGTGTGTCAAAATCAAGCACAGACCATTCACAGTCTGTGTTTTTCTGAATTTAATTTAAATATTTAATTATTATTTGTTCGGGAGGATCAAATAAATTAATTTTGATTTAAGTTGATATTTTTGCGCGCGTTCTAGCAAAACCACGCTGTCAATGAGAAATAAGCAATCAGAAAATATTTATCTCACATTTTAAATTTTTGTTCAACCAAATTTCTACAAGAACAAAGTAGTATAAAGATGTCAAAATGTGTTCTTTCATTTCTAGAGATTTAAAAAAAAACTAAATGAACAAGCACTAAAATATTCATTTATTGCACTGCATAAGCCCATAAACATTTAGAAATTACCGCACATGCGACGAATATTGTCACTGACGAATTCTTAGTTGACAATTTTGCAGTTCTAATTTTCTGATTTATTTGATTTTAATCATAGTTTTTTTTATTAGATTTATTTTGTATACTTTAATTTTTATAATCAAGTTAGCGTGTAAATAATATTGAGATTGGAAAATTTTCGGGCAAAGAGCCAAATGTAATACAAAATTGTGTCAAAATACATTTAATTGATTGTATTTTTTTTATAATCAAATGCTAAAGAGAGGAATTCTGGTTATGTTAATAGCCGTGTTTTATTGGGAACTTAGCTTAGCTCAGTAATAGGAATTCCAATAAAACTGAGTTTTGTTCACCAGAATATCAAATATCGAAAGCTTTCAAAGGCCATCTTGAGACCTATCTGAAAGCAATTTTTTTTACATGAGTTTCTATGGTGAAAAACTATTTTCTTCCAAAAGGTTTTGACATTTGATTAACGAAAAACACAACGAAAAACTCAAGTGTCGAATTCCTAACTTATTTTTACTCAGTTTTCGGTTGTTGTTGTTTGACATGTAATTCCTATTACTGAGCTGAGCTAAGTTCCCAATAAACCACGGCTATTAAAACAAAAACTCGATAGGCATTAAGAATGATTTAGATAGTAGGTATATGTAGGTACCTACGAGAATTTGGATTTAACAATTTTGCGTTTTGGTCTCACTAGGAGAAACATGGGGTTTTAATTTCTTATAGCTATGGTCTTTTAAATATACGTAGTTCAATTTTAGACAACAGAGTCCACTACCAACTACAACCAAATAGCAGGCGCCACTGGTAATTACAATCTGAGCAAGCAGATGCCACTGATAATTACAGCCGGTCGGTGCTGTGAACGAAGGCCATATGAACTAACGCCATAATGGCTTTAATTCTCATTCAAATGTGAATTAACGCCATAATCCGATTATGGCCTAAATACACATTGGAATGAGAACTAAAGTAATATGGCGTTAGTTCATTTTAAGAAGTGGCCCAAGTACTCATTTCAATGTGAATTAAAGCCACTCACAGCAATCAAAATAATTTTAATATGATATTGGAACATAATGTAGGGAGGTAAATATATGGTTTAACGAAAAAAGGATGAACGCTCTATTAGTTAAATCAAAGCAAATATAAGAACCAATAGTCCCACATTTGCCTTATTCCTAACTTTTTTCGTCACGCTCATAACTTAAAAATTTTGGAAAAATTTCTTATTTATACTTTCGCGGTCCCCTCAGTTTTTGGCTCCAGAATCGAAAATAATCCGTTTTCGATGATATTTTTTAAATCTTCGTTTTTTCGGCGGAGTTATGCACAAATTTACGAGGATGGAAAACAAATGAAATCGTTTAATTGTTGATAATGTTTTGCAAAGTAATCGAATGAAGTTGCTTTCTAAACGAATAAAAAAATCAATACAAAAATAATGATTTTTCATATTTGTATTGAATTTCAGAATGAGTACTTAAGTTTCTCAATATTTTCGTAGATGCTTCATTCGGAAAATTAGTTTTCCAGAATTTGAAAGTAATCAAAAAATCGCGTACTGCAGTACTACTAGAAAGCGAGCGGAGCGAGCCGAAATTTTTTTTGGCAAACAGAGAAACAATTTGGGCTGTGAAAATAAAAAAATTCGCGCGAATTTTTTTATTTTCACACCCCAAATTGTTTCTCTGTTTGCCAAAAAAAATTTCGGCTTTTAGAACGTGATTTTTTTTATTACTTCAGAGTCTAGAAAACTAGTTTTCCGAACGAAGCACCTACGATCAACTTATTATTAGGTGTAGCACAATTTTCAAATTTCAGTGAGATTCCTTGAAATTAATATTGTTAACTCATGATTACGTTCAAATGGCTGACCAAGAAAACGGATCAACACATTTTTTTCTTTCAGAAATTTTAAAAGAAAATATCAGCACTCGCTGAGAGTGAGATCTCTTGTTCCATTTAAGAAATATCTGAGGTCCCTGAGATCTCGATGAGATTTTGTAAGGTAATTACTTGCTATGCTAACTTTGCTTCAAAGCTCAAGCATGTTATGGCATCAGTTCTCATTTGAATGTGAACTTACCCCATATGGCGTAAGTTCTCATTCAAGTGATGGCTTTAATTCTCATTCGACTGTGAATTAAGGCCATAATCGGGTTATAGCGTTAGTTCACATTTGATTGAGAACTAAGGCCATTATGGCGTTAGTTCATATGGCCTTCGTTCACGGCACCTTACAGCCTGAAAGCAGACGCCACTGTTTAAGACCAAGTGAATGAATTTCACAGTCTGTTAAAACTTACGAGAGGACCTTACATAGTACAACTAATCTGGTACTAAGCCGCTGGGATATTGTTCTCTGCTTTTGCTTTAAAATTTCACTTTTAGTCAATTTTGTGCCAAAACATGAATGTGAATTGAACTTGGCAAACGAACTGATGTCATATATTTTGTATCTCGCTCATACACTGCGTATTTAGCTGTTGGCTGATTGTAGGAAACGACTTGGTTTTGGTTGTGTGTGTGCAGCTGTTGTTTGTCGACTCAGTCGTCGAAGGTGAAGTCGGAGTGGGATACTTAGTATTTTGTAATGAATGTTTCAATACAATTTTGATCATTACAGTTAAATTTTCTTAGCAAAAAAAAAACAAGGTTGATAGCAATAAAACTCTGTGAGTGCGTGCGAATTATAAAAAGAAACAGATGAAGCCAAATTACTAAATTATATTCAAAAGCAATTAAAATAGCATCTCGTTGCTTTATTAGCAAATCAATTACATTATTATAATCTTGATGACATACAAAATAACTAATTAATATTTATACACGGCTGCTGCACCATCAAGCATCATTTCAATGGCTTGACAAATCACTTACTAAATGCATTTGCCAGCGTAATTGAATGTGAACGAAACATTTGCCAAAATCCACCTTTCAGGTCTCTCGAACAAAATAATAATTTAAATTGCTGCGTATTTTTGGCAGCAAAACTCAATCAAACTGCCTAAATGCATTTTTATTAATTCATAAAATCATTGAGAAAGAAATCATACCCGTTCATATTTTGTTTTTATTTTTTAATCTAATTTGACAGAAAAGAGGAAGTTAAATCAACTAACACGAACTTTGGGCAAGCCATCTTATTAGGTCATGTATAAGCTCTTGCTTTGGCAGTCTAAAATCTGCATACGTCTGGAGTTTGGGATCTGTTGCCACCCGAAATGATTTGCCAATTCCTTGTAATGACTGTTAAGAAAATAAAAGTAATAACGATGTTGAATATTTTTAAAGAAAGTTACATACTCTCATGGCATCTTCATCGGTGGTGTCATCGCCAGCAAAAACAACACTGGTTTTTGACTTCCAATCACTGCCAAAATTGTTCTTAAGAATAAGAATAGCAGCTTCTCCTATCAATTATAGATTGTTAGCAATGTTAGTTAACATTTAACAAAGATGGTTACCTTTGTTCCAGTTCACTGGAGGTTTTGCCTCGATAGCTGCATGAGCTTGATTCGCTGAGAAGCCATGTCTTTTGATGATTTCTATAGCTTCCTGCTTTTGTCCCTCAACAAGTTCAGAAGCAGTGTCTCTGTAGTGATAAGTGAGTGAAACCTTCTTGTCCTCTACCCAAGCCCCATTTTTGTACAGCTAAAAACATTTTTTTGAGAAGAGAAATTTACATTTGTTAGAAAACTAATTTCACCTTTTTATTGAGCTCATCAACAAGACTCTTATACGACTTTTGAATATCATCGGGCAACTGATAGTCCTGCCTTGTCCCATCGGGACTCTGAATTTCAATACCATGATTTCCAGCGTATGTGATGTTTTTTATCCCAACCTTGTTCTCGACATCCTTCAGGCCTCTGCCCGATATCACGGCCATAAATACTTTTGGATTTTCAGCCAGTTTGTGTAAATTTTTTTCTAGCTCCGGGTCCATGACAGTGTTGTTGGGATTATCACAGAGTGGCGCCAAGGTGCCATCATAGTCAAGCAATACACACAGTGTTTTATCCGCACTTAGGAAACTTGAGAAGAAAAATAAATAGAATTTTAATTTCTCGCCTTCAATTATAATCGGTTCATCAGTTATAATTATAGATTGAGATTGAGAATGTATGCAAAAAATTTCAGAGGCTAATGGTTTGACAAGCTATAAGCGATTTTGAATAAAGTTCAATAAAATGGTACCCACTGGACTGTCATAATTTTTGACATTAAAAGAAAGTGTGTGAAACCTCATAATTGATTTTGCCTGTTTTACTGCTAGGAAAATAATTAAAAAAAGTCCAAAAATGACATGACTCTTGTCATAAATGAGCAAATATCCAAAAAGATGCAAACACCAGCAAAACAGATGAAGAGTGCAAAAAATTAAACTGCCGAAATAAATTAAAAATATAAACAATTATTAATTTTCGTATACATACTTGAACTGTTTATTTTTGGGGTGAAAATATGAAAACATGCTAATAAAATGTTTATAACAGCGTATAGGAATATTTGTTTATATCAACCTATACCTACATAAAATATAACGAGTCCGTTCTTGGCTTTAGGTTAATGTACGGTAAAAGACGATTTTTCTTTTCATTCAAATTAAAATTATGCAAATTTTTTCTAATTTTACATTTAAACTGGAGAACTAACTATTAAAGTCTGGTGTGAGAATTCATACGTTTTACGAGTATGATTATTATCTTTGCTCAGTCCCTGAACTGATAACAAACTCAAAATAATGTGGTTGATTTGATAATAGTTGAACTCACCCAGCAAGCTTTTGCTCGAATTCCTCCGCCTTTGTAATAACTGGAGCGATCGCTTTCGACATATTCTCGTTTTCCTCTGCAAAACACTTAACTTCCACTGTCAAGGATAATAAAATAACTAAAGCACTGCCGCAGAAAGTCACTAAAAACAATAATTGAGGATTAATCAAAATATTAGATAAACTATAGTTCGCTATCTGTATGTTATGCGATTCTACACACGATAACAAAACGATTGTTAAAAAAGACTGCACGGCAAATGAAAACTGATCGCTTTCGGACTCATTCGGCTAACCTATATAAACGGTCTTGCAGTATTTCCGTATGCCAGTTGATATGAGGATGTCTCGCAAATCTCAACCAACATGAAACTATTTTATAATGAAGTGATAGCTCTGTAAGTAGGTACTTGAGTGAAAATCGCAAAAATACACAATATTCTTATGACAAACACAATGAAAAAAAAAAAAAACAACAACGATAACACAAAACTTGAATATTATTCTAAGGCTGATAAGAATCCAGAAGAGGTTGATTCAGAAGGCATCAAAATCTGAATGTGACAATGAACCTTGAGCGAGTGGTCATTATGAAAAAAAATGATCAGTTTCTTTTTAAATATCATTTCGTATGTGTTAAAGAAATAAAGTTATATTTCATTTGTATAGTATTTCTACATACAGTGTGGGTTATTAACGTTACATTTTGAAATGCATATAGAGAAGATCTATAAAAATTCAAAAAGTTCGATACTCTATTCTCAAAGGATGTTTTTTGAGTCTGGCATTGAAATCATACTTTAACATCAGACCTTAAGTTTAGTGGGGATTAATGAACAATTCCTTTTAATAGAGCTAATAAGTGCCTGTTCTCATTTATGTAGAATTGTATTTTTTTTCTTCAATTATTGTATCTGACAATAATTGCCACATGAAGAGTATAAACAAATTATTGATTTATTTTTTAGACAACAACAGAAATTCACGTGAAACGCATGCATTTAAAAAATGTATTAAGCAATCTAAACTCACTCTTCAAAAGGTTGTTAAACATAATATTGTTTTGCAATTGCACTGCACTTCTCGAAATAAACGCTTTGAGTGTAAAATACTTACTAGATTCGATTAATACTAACTTTTAATCCTATCTTCAGACTTGAATGCCTGATAGATGTCTGAAGGGGGATTGTTTTGTAAAATCAACAATCAATAAATTAATGTATTTAAAAATTGTGTTCGCAGTTCGCATCTTGACGCAAACACTTTCCCCGGTCTTGTTTTGTATTGACGTAACAAAAACTTTTCATTATCAGTCCTGAAAAATGAACTGGCAAGAAAACTGCTTATATGTCATGCTGTAAAAAGAGTATATACATATTTTAAGAAACATAAAGAATAATGCTTAATGATGTACATTGTAATATAAAAAACATTTGGAAACAATAAATGGGAAAGGCTCCTTACAAACAATTTGAAAACTTCTATTTCGAGCATTGCACACTCACGCATTGGATAACACTATGCAGTTTTTTTTCGTTCAGCATTCTGCCATAAACTGTGGTCTGGTCACCTTACTTGTCCCTTAAGAATTTCTTAGACTTATTCCAAATTTAAAGCTTTTAATATTTAATAAAGCTTTCTCCGCAATTATCTCACTGGCTTCGTCAAAAAACATCCACATTCCACAAGACCACAGTAGCACATTGCACATTCGGTCTTCTGTTCTCTTTGATTTGAGCTAGAGAACTTGTTTAGTGAAGTTGAGAATTTAAGCAGGTACTGGATTACAATAATTTTTGTTTGAGGTTTTAAAAGGTTAATCTCGCTACTTACTCCTTCAAAATTATTACTCTAAACCGTCAATTAAGTTTTTCGTTCCCTAAGGTACAAACGTACTATAATTTGTTTGTTAAATAACATAAAAAGCACTCAAACCGGCCGGTGGAATGCTGTGTGTGGTGGGCGCGCGACGCTTAATAAAGTGTTTTTGTTTCTGTTTAATCAATAAGAACTGTTTTGGCTCTATTGGTATCGATACGGCTTATAAAAAAAAAAAACACAAATTTACATATTTTTACAAACAAATCATTGTTTGTTCGTTTTGTTTTTACTTTTGTCAATGATCCTTCGCTCAAATGCAAGCAAGTGATTTTAAAGAAACGTGTTAAGCTAAGTTCATTCTATGGACAATGAGCTTTTCCTGATACCAATTCAATCAGATAACATTTTTACCGGCGGAATTTTACTGATAGCCAAAACTTCTGTTTAAAGTGAAAATGAAGTTTAATGACATTATTTGAATTTGTGAGGGTATACCTATATTGATTATGCAAAGTTTCTTTTGTTTTTCTGCAGATAACTTGTTCTTCAACATGAGAGTCGTTATCATCATTTTGTTATTGTTTCTTACAAACAATGTGAACACAGTGAATGGGGCAAAAATACTTGGATTATTTCCTTATCCAGGCAAAAGTCATTTTGACTTTTTCCATCCCCTTTTGCTAGGCCTCGCGGAAGCAGGACATGAAATGACTGTTGTCAGTTACTTTCCTAACAAAAAGCCCGTGGCAAACTATACTGATTTGAATCTTGACGGTTTGCCAGTTATTATCAATTTTATTGACCTCAAGGTATAATTGATACTCATCATATAATTACTCATAATGTGATGTTTGATATTTTGCTTAATTTCAGCAAATTGAAATGCTTCAATATTGGTTGAGAGAAATTAAATTGCCAAACTACTTTGTTCTCCATCAACTAGGAATGGAGTCATGTGAAGCTGCATTCCAGTCGAAAGCTATCAAAGAAGTTTTAGCCAGTAAGAAAAGGTTCGACGTTGTTTTGGTTGAGAATTTTGCAAATGATTGCATGTTGGCCATAGCTCATATGCTCGGAGCTCCTGTTATTGGACTGACGAGCCACGCCCCAATGCCATGGCATTACAGTCGGATGGGTAGCCCATTTATATCGTCCTTTATGCCAAATCATTTCTTGGGTCACTCGGATCAAATGGGATTTCTACAACGTTTAAATAATTTAATCCACCAACGTTTATTTACGTTGATGCACGAGTGAGTTTGCATTATAATACTGTTAAAAAGGAATGTACAGTTTTGACGACACTTTTGTTATTCTAGTCTTATTGGTCAACCACTTACAAACAACTTGATCAGAAAATATTATGGCGATTCCATTCCACCGATACAGCAGCTGGTGCTGAACACTAGTTTGATGCTCATAAACCAGCATTTTTCGCTCAATGGACCAACACCATACGCCCCAGGAGTTGTGGAAGTCGGCGGGTTACATATCCAAAATGCAAAACCACTTGATCCGGTAAGAAGAATTATTTTTTTGAACTCAAAATAGAAATTTGAATGATATATTTTGTTATCGGATAGGAACTCAAACAACTGCTTGATAACGCAAAGAATGGTGCGATTTATGTAAGCTGGGGATCAATGGTTAGACCGGAAACTATTTCACCTGAAAAGAAAGAAGCTCTCGTAAGAGCACTATCGCAGTTCGATCTACTTGTTCTTCTAAAATGGCCAAAGTCATCAATTCCGAATCCTCCGAAGAACTTCTATTTACGTGAATGGATGCCTCAAAGGGACATCTTATGCCATCCAAATGTCAAGGTCTTCATGACTCACGGCGGTCTTCTAGGGACTACCGAAGGATGTTACTGTGGCGTAGCAGTTGTTGCAACTCCCTTCTTCGGTGATCAATACTTGAATGCTGCCGCGGTAGAAGCTCGCAGTGCCGGTGTAACATTACATTATGGAGACCTTCAAGTCGAGAATATTATAAAAGCGGTTAAAACTGCACTAAGTCCAAGGTAAAGTATGATTTAAATTTGATATCTGATTTTACTGGATTCTAATGGTATCTAATTTGTTTATTTAGAGTTCAAGAAAATGCCAAGATTATTTCGGAAGCGTTCAAAAACCGTCCTTTACCTCCATTGCAATTGGCCATTTGGTGGGTTGAAAACGTTGTAAAGACAAAAGGATTGCTTCTGGCTGTGAATTCTTCATCGAGAATGCATTGGTTTACCTATTATAACTTGGATGTGTTTGCTGTCTTAATCACTGTTATACTTATGGTGTTAGCTGGAGCAAGATGGTTATTCAGAAAAATGTTCAGTTCTTCTAAAAAACTACCGATCAAGCAAAAGAGTCATTAACATAGAAAATAAAAAATAAATATTTTTGTTAGGGAACATATTTAGGTATTTATGAAAAAGATCAATTAGGGCTGGAAATAGTATTAAAGAATAGTTTATGTACCAAGTTTTATTTGTTTTTTTTTTTTTAAATGTAATATGTAAAGTCGATCGACTTTATTTTGTGAAAATTCATAATCACATGAAATTTTCTCTTACTAAGTCGAAGCATCTGAGTTCTGAGTGAAATCTTCCACTGCAGACTACAAGTTTTTTTTTTGTTTAAAGTAAACCTGGTTGCTGAATTGCAACTTGAGTCATTTGGCTGGTCTTGAGTTTGAACTCAACAATCGAAATTCTTTCGTTTAAAAGCTCATACAAAACTTAAATAGGCACATGTTGATATGCATTTTTGTTTACACCACAACTGAGGTCGATTGACTGTTTATAGTGTTATGACGTTTGTATGACTCTTTTTTTGCAATACATCACAGCTTAAATAAAATTTACTAATCACTTAATTTAAACCTTATCAATGACTCGGCAGTTTGTAAGGCTTTAAAAGCGGCTGATTGATTACTTTTGAATGTGAAAATGTTTAAACACGCAATAATTGCATGCGTGTTGAAAAGCAACTATTAAATTTTCTTTCATTGGAAATATTATCTTATCAAATTTATTATGAGTTCACGATGGCTCTTGAATCTTAAGCTTGTTTTTACTGATAGTCAGACAGTGTCAATATAAAATGAAGATCAAGACTTTAATTGGCTTGCAGTATTGTGTTGCATTTACAGCGATTTGCATCAATGAAGTTAAGATACATAATAAACTTACTGTGTCTGGCAGGCCTTGCACATATCGAGGTGAACGGGGCAAGAATACTTGGACTTTTTCCTTACCCCGGAAAGAGCCATTTCGACTTTTTCCATCCACTTTTAGTGGGTCTAGCAGACGCAGGCCATGATGTGACAGTTGTAAGCTTTTTTCCAAATAAGCATCCTGTAGGCAACTATACCGATCTTGTTTTGAGCGGACTACCAATTCAAAAAAATGTGATGGACTTGAAGGTTCGCATGCAAATATGTACATTTTGCTTAAATTTTTAACCGTTTATTTTTACTTATTTCACAGCAAATTGAATTAATGCACTTTTGGTTGAGAGAAATGAAATTTCCACAGTTTCCTTTCATAAATCAAAAAGGCATTGACTCGTGTGAAGTTGCTTTTCAGTCGGATGCAATTAAAACAATACTAGAGACTCCGAAAAAGTTTGACGTTGTTTTGGTGGAAAGCTTCTTCAATGACTGTATGATGGCCATAGCCCATTTGCTAGGAGCACCTGTTATTGGATTGACTAGTCATGCTGCTATGCCATGGCATTACAACCGAATGGGTAGCCCTTTTCTTTCGTCCTTCATGCCAACCTTGTTTCTGGGTCACTCGAGTGAAATGAATTTTCTCCAGCGGTTAAACAATATCATACATCACCGTGTCCTTATCTTGATGCATGAGTGCGTGTAAATAAAATTTTGTATTGAATTTTTATATTTTTGATCGGCAGGAATTGAAACAAGTGCTAGATAATGCGAAGAATGGTGCAATTTACGTAAGTTGGGGATCAATGATTCGACCGGAAACTATTTCACCTGAAAAGAAAGAAGCTCTCATAAAAGCGTTATCGCAGTTCGATCAACTTGTTCTTCTAAAATGGCCAAAGTCATCAATTCCGAATCCTCCGAAGAACTTCTATTTACGTGAGTGGATGCCTCAAAGGGACATATTATGCCATCCTAATGTCAAGGTGTTCATGACTCATGGTGGACTTCTTGGGACTACTGAAGGATGTTATTGCGGTGTAGCGATTCTTGCAACGCCCTTTTTCGGAGATCAATTCCTCAATGCAGCTGCAATAGAAGCTCGTAATATTGGTGTAACTTTGCCATATCGCGACCTTCAAGAAATAAATATTTTAAAGGCACTTCGAAATGCCCTAAGTCCAGAGTAAGGCACATTTTGTTTTTAATTTGAAGATGGAAATTTAATCAATATAATTTTAGTGTTCAACAAAACGCCAAAATCATTTCGGAAGCATTTAGAAACCGCCCTCAAACGCCACTCCAATTAGCCATTTGGTGGGTGGAAAACATTATCCGGACTAAAGGTTCACTTCTAGCTGTTAACTCTTCTTCTAGGATGCATTGGCTTACCTACAATAACTTAGACGTAATTTTCTTTCTTTTGGCAACACTGTTTTTGATGATTGTAGTTGCAAGGTGGTTTTTAAGAAAAATTGTTGGCAACTCTAAAAAACTAAGAGTGAAACAAAAAACAAATTGAATAAATGATAAAGTGAATTAATTTTGATGAACGTAAGTATTTTTACAATCCCGTGATACAATATTTTCCTACTTAAAGTAGAATCGTGTTCGTGCAACTTACAATGTTTCGCCAACGCCTGCAGTAAATTTGAAAATCTTCTCTTGTAATAAGAAACGAACCTAGAAATTAATGCATAAATAAATATAAAAGTAAGATGAAAAAAATGTCTGTACTTATTCCATTCATAGAGCTCAACTTACTTTCAGTGAGAAATTAACGTTGCATTGCATGATCTCCTACTTCATAATTGATTCCACCCTTAAACCAAGAAAAACAGCTCAGACTGTTATTGAAATTCACATGCAGAAAAATGTTTATAAATAGTTTAACTATAATAATAGTAAATATATAGGTTCCTACTTATGACAGATGGAAGCGCAGTAAAAATTGAATTACAACTTGATCACCAGAGTTAAACTTGTTTATGAGCATTTCAAGATAAGATTTAAATGTTAATTAATATCTATATGGTTTGCATGCTTTGACGTTAAATATGATTATCGGAAATCGGTATTAAATACCCTTCCTAAAAGCTTGAATTCAAAATGCTACTCGTATCTTGTAGTTGTAGATATTTTGTTTTTCTTATTTTACCTAAAACAGTTGCCAAGCCAGTTTGCACAGTTTGAGCCAGTGATAGTCAACTGAAAAGATTTTCATTATATCTTTGAGTATTTTACACGAATGTATGCAAAATTCAGGCTCAAACATAAAACGTTTTCTGTTCCTTATTTAGGAATTTTCATTCCATTACTGAAACTTAATCTTAAGCAAAAGTTCAATTCTTATCTTTTAATTGTTATTGATAAATGGATTGAAATCAGATCTTCAAGATACCCTAGACTGATTCTGCCATATGATAAGCGTTGGGAATGTACGTGCAAGTGTTCGAAAGAACAAAAAAAACCTGTTAACAGTGACGAATTAAATGAAACAAATTTGATAAGAATATTTTAACCAGACTTAAGAAAAAAAAAACATCAATGTGTAGGTATATTAAGAATGTGGAATTTCCGATTAATTGTATACATTTTTTGGGTTAAATAAATTTGTTGACTAGACCATCAGTCTGTTTCCGATATTTGTTAAAGCAAAGCGTTGTTGTGAGAAGTAAAGTAATACACGAAAAACTTTGAGTTCATACTTAAAGCTGGTACCGGTATGTTTTACATTACATTTAAACCGTTTAGATAAAGTATGTATATCATGCAACAAAGTCAACAGTGAACCATCCGTTTCCGGTGTAAAGTCTTAAAGTTTAATACATATTTAAAATTTATAAAAGTAACAAGATTGAACCCAATTGGGATCAGGGGTTTTATAGTAGATAACAAAAAAAAAATATCTGGCAATACTGGTAACTATATGGATCTCTTACCTCAACTTTGTTGCAATTCTATCCATCTGTGATTCCAGGGGCTTGCAACTAGATAAAGAGTCAAACTTTGTGATTAATTTGAATTGCAAATCAGAGGTTTGTACATTTTTGAATGTCATTAAGATATAAATGACTGATAAAATCAATTAACTTCACAAAACGATAGTAAGAAAGAAAAAAGAACAAATTAAACATTTGGTTGTAAAATAAAATTGATCGTAAAAAATCAAACATTATTAACAAACTCTAACATACATATATAAATATTACAAACTTAATATTTTCACAGCCAAAAGTTGCCACTTGAACACTTGCATAATCATTGGAATTGCTCTATTTATCAATTTACATATGAACATATCTATAGATTCGATTGAAAGTTAATAGAGTAAGAAATGTCTGAATTTAAATTAGATTTTGTCTACTAAACCAAAACACATCAAACACACAGACAATTTTCCGTACATTATTATGTTTTTGTTCTTATGTGAACACCAATAACATTTAAATTTTATAGAACCCGATACGTTACACTCAGTGTGTTTTTCCCACCTGGCAGTCAGTTTTAACTAGATAGAACAAAACAAAAAGTAGGGGTATGTCAATAAATGTGTTTTAAAAAGAAGATAATGTAACTATCTAATATTTCCTTCCCATCGATCACCCGCAAATATAAATCAAATTTCAAAATGTTACTAGCTATACCGGTACCGAACGACTTGTTACCTCATACGAGAAGCTAAATCGAATAAACAAACAAAAGTTCCACCCCAAAAAAGCTTAGAAAAGTGCTAAACAGTATTGTCATGCGAATATTTTGTAACAATGCTGTGACTAAATGAGTAGATATTAATAACTGGACTGATCCTGCAGTAAAGTTACGGACGTCCGCCCTCTATTAGTCTATTAAAAGGCAATCGTTTAAAAGGTTGTTTATGCAAGTATTTTCAAACATTTTTTCTAATATTAAATTGGAACAACTTCACTTTTCAATATCCTTAAGAATTATGATAACAACGCTGTTCTGCGTTAAAAAAAAAAAAACATTTTGCAGCAAAGAGTGCAAGTATGATTGTATATTTAAACTTTCAGAACGTTGGACGGTCGTCACACCAGCTACACAGTAGACTGCACCGCACAGTCGGTCTTAAGCGCCAGCGACATAAGATTGCACTGCTCTGCCGGTCGTGGTGCAACAAAAAAGAAGTATACCCAATCTCACTTGCAAAAAACAAGGCGTGTAGTAGATATCTTATCAGTGCAAGAGTTAGTTCATATTTTTCATCGTTCCTTAACCAAAATAAGGTGTCTTCCTTAAAGGTCGGTATTTGTATAAATTAATACCTTATAGCGAGAAAACGTCGTTCTTATTAATTATGCAATACAATATTTCTTGCTTCCTAAAATAAAATTTCTGTGTCGGTCAGTGAGCGAAATGAATTTAAGTATTGTGCGGTGTTACTTTTACTAGGTTGAAAGTGTCTTCATATAAATAACCATATTTAAAAATATTTGCATAAACAGAACCATAATAGAGCAAGGTCGCAACATTTCGCTCGTGTACAATTGCTAACCGTCCGAAGATCATTAACACAGGTTTTTTTTCGTTTTTTACTCTACAAAAATACCATTTAAGGTTTAGCTAGAACGAAACAATTGCTTATTTAAAAGGACCGCCACCGGTCGTTCGGTGCGCAATTTGTGCAAAATATCGCAGTTTGACTTGATCGTGAGAACCGATTTATGATGTACCTGCAAACATCGATTCTGACTTTTATTGTTATCGCAATGAAATATCATAATTCGATACAAAATGGATTTGTCTACAACGAGCTCGCTACTTGGAGGAGAACTTTTGAAGTTAGAAATGTAATCAATTGTCTTGAAACGATCAACGGTATCAGCGACTGTTTTAACAATTATTGCAAATAGGCAAGGTGGAGACAGGCCAAGACCTTATAAACTTTATTATAACAACGCGTCGGTGTTCATAATGTGCTATCACGAATTCACCATAAAAATATAAACAACCGACGAAACAAGACGATCGCGATCGCGACTGAAACCTAAAACTCCTATTGATCAATTATTTTCTTTATTTGTGGTTGTGTTGGTTGATTACTGTGCCTTTCTGTGGTTAAGTCTATTAAGTGCAATTTGAATGCAGTTTTCGAGTTTTGAAGTGCCGTTGCACTACATAAATTTGACATTGTGGTTTTCGAATGCAGCACCCGTAAGTTAGCACTTAATCAGGTTGCTCTGTAAGATCAACGGCATTTCAAGCCTCCTTTCACTTTATGTGCGAGTAATTCGTTTATGCAAATTAAGGTATCTCACATTTTAATAGCAGAAATGATCAATGAATAAACATTGATGCTGCATTTTAATGAAGAATTGTTAGTGAATAGCGAAATTTGCATACTTTCAATTGAATCATTTAATTAAACAATTATATACGTACACAGGGGTGTTCTTGAAAAAGTCTGATTGAGGTGCAGAAAGCAAACATGATTTTAAAGAAAATAAAAAAAATCGTGTTAAATTCCTAAACCAAATAAAATCTCATATTTAGATGAACACTTTATTTGTAATTATTCTCCTGTTTCAATTTTGGTTTTGGAGGTGTTGTTTTTTTTTCTTATCAATTTGAAAAGCTTCTTTATGTTTGCATTCATTTCATCTGAAGTACCTACTTAATAATTTGACACTTTATGAATGAGGTACATTCTTTACAATACGCTTTATATGCACTTATGTATGTAGATTATACAGACAAAAAACTACCACCACAAACTATTTATTAAACGAGAAATACTTTATTATATAAGAACTCACTATTTCTGGTGACTGAAAAAGGTTCTCAATTTCGCATAAACATTAAACAACCGCAATATTTATATAAATAGCAGAAGTCATCCTATAATCACATACTTGCAAGCAAATATGAGCCCATAACAATATCAATGTATCCATTTATGTTTGTAATGTCAGAATTTGAATAATTTGATATTATTATTACTTTCTTTTGTTATTATTAATATTACTGACGTAGGTATATTGGGAAGATTTGAGGTTAGATAACAGATACATTCGTATTAATAAAATAGTTAATTTATCTGAACCTTAAACCTGTCAGGTTGCATGACAATCATAGCCGTATTTAGGGGGAGGGTTACGGGGTTTAACCCTCCCCGAAATAATTTTGTAAAGCAAAATCAAATAACTATTGATTAATAACTTAATGTTTTCGTTTTTTGTCTTGCTAACACTGAATTTATAACTTTTCCATTGAAGCTTTATTTGTTTTGGTATAATCAAGATTTCATTTACTACTCTCGCCATCTAGTGACCTACAAGCAGAGATATCAATATTTCTTTTACATAAGTCGTTACATGGCAGTTGCCCGTAGCTTAGTTGGTAAGTGCGTTGACTGCTAAGCCGAACGTCGTTGGTTCGAGTCCCACTCAGGCCAAGTTTTTATTTCATCTTTCGCGGGTACTGCCTCTTGCGAAGACCTGACAAATTTTCCAAGAGTATCAATCTGTCATGAAAAAAGTGCTTCTCAACTTTGCCGTTCGGAATCGGCGTTAAATTGTAGGTCCCCTCAATTCTTCACACGCACTCAGAGAATTGTTGATGAGAGTAAGTCGCTTAGGCCTTGGCTCTTCAAGAGCTGTCGCGCCACTCTATTTAAATTTAAGTCGTTACATGACTAAAAATTAAGGCAAAAAATACTGCAATGTCCCAAAGGCAGTAAGAATTTTTGGTCTTTTGTAAAAAATATGAAGAATTTTTCTTTTTCTTTGGTCCCTACGCTCTTTGACAATAAAAAACTCCAGTTGTAGGCTCTCTCGCGAAAGCTGCTAGAGAGTAACATGATTCCCCCAGTTCTTGAGCGCGTCAATGATTCCATGGGAAAAATCTTTTTCCGAGCTCGTGCTGTGGTTAGAGTCCTAGAAGTTCTCAGCATACATTAATCTGCTGGTCCGGATAGTATCCCTGCTATTAATCTAAAGAGGTGTTGTTCCACGCTGGCAAAACCCTTGCGTAAGCTTTTCCATCTATCGTTCCGAGCAGTTGGAAAATAGCATTTCTCCGGCCAATTCCAAAAAAAAGGCGAATCTTCTTCTCCCTCCTATTATCGTCCGATTGCAATTACGTCCTTTCCTTGTAAGGTCATGGAAACGCTGATAAACTATCAACTCAAGAAATATCTCAAAGACCGAAAGCTTCTTAATGACCGGCAGTACAGTAACAGGTCCAGTGGTGATCTGATAGTTTATCTCACAAAACAGTGGAACAAATCTTTCGATATCGGTGAATCCCTTCTTCGTTGGATTAGAAACTTTCATTCGAACCGTTCACTACAAGTTGTATTGGACGGATTCAAGTCTGAAACCCACAATATAAATGCTGGTATACCCCAGGGCTCCGTTTTGTCTCCGACCCTCTTTCTCATTTTCATAAATGATCTATTGTCTGTAACTTCTAATCCAATCAATTGTTTCGCTGACGATAGTACCCTTAGCTTTTCTTATTCATTTCCAGACTCACATCCCTACTCTTCGGATTTGGAACTGCAACGGCAAAATATGATAAGCTCATTAAACTCTGACTTAAACAGCATTGTACAATGGGGAATAAAAATCGAGTAGAGTTTAATGCTTCGAAAACTCAATGCTGCCTTGTATCGTTAAAGCGAGATATACCTCCCCTGCCACTGTCCATGAGTGGCACTTGCATCAATGAGACCGAACATCTCGAGATTCTCGGTATGTGCATTACTGACCACCTTTTAAGGAACGATCACATATTATAATGTTTGGGTTTCTGAAGACAGTGCAAGAAATTTTTCTCCCCGTCTGATCTGGCCCTTATCTTTAAGAATTATATCCGTCCAAAGCTTGAATACACTGGTGCTCCAGTTACATACTTAAGCTTCTTGGACGGTATACAAAAAAGAGCCCTAAGACTGATTGGTGATAGAGACATAACCAACTCATTCACCTCGTTAGACCACCGTCGTATTGTGTCGTGTCTCTTTCGGTTCTATCCATCGTTTCTTTACGGTAAGTGCTCAAATCAAATAGCCAGTTACATTCCTCCCCTAAAACAATTCGCCCGTAATACTCGCGCTTCTAGGAATGGCCATCAGTTTACCCTCGAGTCCAACTTCGGACGTACTCTCAATTATAGAGAATCGTTCTTTAGCCGTACTTCCAGAATGTGGAACTCCCTTCCGCACTCTGACTTTCCAATTCAATGCAATGTTCAGGTATTTAAGACCAATGTACACCGGCAGTCCGGCACCTCCTTTCCAACCCCTTTCCATTAATAAAGGGTAATAGATACACTCAAGAATTATTTTTAAACTTTCCATCAAACATTGTTACGTGAACAAATGAATTGGCTTCGGCGAATTGAAAAAATGTGATAAATATGTTTCCTTTCTTATTAAAAATTTGAAAAAATTATCATTTATATTAACCCCCCCTGAAACAAAATCCTAGCTACGGCTATGATGACAATTGATGAGTTATAAGATCACAGTGCTTCAGTAGTATTGCGGACTGCCTAAAAATCAAGAGTGTGATAAAAATTGCGTTTCTTATCAGATTTTGATGAACTTTAAAAGACGCATTATTACTGTTATACTGTTTACATCATAATTATTTATAGAACAGTTTGATGAGTCCTTAAAAACTCCATCGCAACAATAACATCTCCTTCCACTAATAAATTTAAAACAATTTATGAAAATTTAAAAGCGATCTTATAATCTATAAAATTTCAAAACTTGTTTTGATTATAGCCATAAATTCCTTTAGACTTGACAACTTAAATGTCTTAATGCTCAGAACGTTTTCTTAAAGCCAATTAAATTTTATCTAACTATCTTGCAGAAAAAAAGCAACCATACAGTATGAAAGTCGAAGCTACAGCATTGATCGTGGCCTTGCTCTATTGCACGATCACGTTGGTTTATGGATCGAAGATACTTGCACTTGTACCACATCCCGGCAAGAGCCACTTTGATTTTTTTCGTCCATTATTTAGAGGACTGGCAGCAGTTGGCCATGACGTGACCGTCGTAAGTTATTTTCCAAATAAAGAACCAATCGCCAACTACACGGATATTGTGCTCTCCGGAATGCCAATTATTGCCAATAATATTGATTTGAAGGTTTGTTTTTGCATTTCCTTTTTATTAATTTTAAGAAAAATTTATAAATATTTTTAAAGATCTTTGAAAACGAGCAAGACCTCATTGACTTTAAAGTTCCAACATTTTTTATGGTCAACGCATGGGGCTTAGAAGGATGCGAAGCAGCATTTAATTCACAAGCCCTGAAAGATCTCCTCTCTAAGAAAGAAACCTACGATGTGGTGCTTATTGAGCAATTTAGTAATGACTGCATGTCGGCAGTTGCCCATGTGTTGCAAGCACCTGTAGTGGCCTTGAGTAGTTGTGCTATAATGCCTTGGCACTACAAGCGCATGGGAAGCCCTTTCATTCCATCTTTTATGCCTGTTAATTTTCTGCCGCACACTGACGAAATGACATTCTTTCAGCGTTTGAATAATTTTTTCCATTATCATGCTATGAATTTTTTATACGAGTAAGTAAACGGCTAAGCTGCGGTGCTTAGATTAGTCGCAGCCAAGTTGGGTAATTTACTTAATTACCATTTTTTGTTTTAGTCAAATAACACAAAAGGCAACTAATGAGATGATTCGAAAATACTTGGGTGATTCTATTCCTCCGATTGAGGAACTGGTGCTGAATACTAATGTTATGCTGATAAATCAACATTATTCTTTAACGGGATCGGTGCCATATGCTCCTGGTATCGTTGAAATTGGTGGATTACATATTCAGGCGCCATCTCCACTTGACCGAGTGCGTGTTTGAAAACATTGTGTAGTTTGAGAAGTTTGGATTATAAACATTTCTTTTTTTATTTTAAGGATGTGAAGGCATTGCTTGATAGGTCTCACAGAGGTGTAATCTATATCAGCTGGGGATCGATGATTCGACCAGAAACCTTATCAGCAGATCGCAGGGAGGCGTTACTTCGGGCTCTTTCAAAATTCGATGAAACAATTCTTATGAAATGGTCCAACGAAACACTAGCTAACCGACCAAAGAATGTTCACATACGCCAATGGATGCCACAAAGGGAAATTCTTTGCCATCCCAATGTCAAGGTCTTTCTCACCCATGGTGGTCTGCTTGGCACATCCGAATCTTGTCATTGCGGAGTTCCGATGGTTGTTACCCCAATTTATGGAGATCAATTCCTGAATTCGGAAGCGATAAGAAAACGACAGATAGGAACTATTTTGAAGTATAAGGACATGAATGAGGAAAACATTGTCAAAGCGATCAAAAAAGCTTTGAGTCCAGAGTAAGTATACGCCGTAGTACTGATGAGATACAAGTATGAACAATTTGTTGATTATTTTTTTTACAGAATGCAGAAAAATGCGAAAACAATTGCACTTTCATTCAATAACCGCCCTCAAACACCGCTGAGTCTAGCAATTTGGTGGGTTGAGCATGTCATACAGAATAAGGGATTTTCATTGGTGTCAAACCAATCATCGAATATGTCAGCAATCGCTTATAGCTCCCTAGATATTTATGCGTTTTTATTAGTTTTACTTCTTGTTTTCGTTTGGATCAATAAATTAATAGTTAAGGTTGTTTTCTCAGTTTTTAAAAATAAAAAAGCGAAACGTGAATAAAAAGAATACTTTTGCTTTGTATTTTTTATGATTTTTGAATTTCAAGACGACGGCAACGCTGAAAAGTATAAGGTAAATATAACGCAAAGAAGGAACTTTAGTCAATTTTGCTTATCTAGACACATTAAGCACTTTTGGCGTCTATCTTTTCTGTAAAAAAATCAAAGAAAAATAAATGAGATTTGCACCAACAGCCAAAACTGAAAACAAACAGAATTTAAGAGTTGACTTTTGACTATGTGAAATTTTACTTGCTTGCTCCCTTTTTTTAGTTATTTTTGTTTAATTTGTTGTTTTCTTTTCTGTAATAAGTTTTTGTTTTTAGATTCCCCATTCAGAGATTTTAGACTTTCGCTTTACTCTGCGATTCTAGACCACTTGTGTTGTATCTTGTCAGTTTCTAGTTTATCGGCTGTGGGGAAAGTGTTTGGATGTCCATAGTGAATCCATAGAAACTGTACATAAAACTTTGGAAAGAAAATTCCCGGCATAAATTTTTATTAAATAAATGACTGCTCAAGTGATGTTTTTAGAATAAGAAAGGAATAAATTTATTGCAATTTATTAGATTTTTTCAAAAACTAAACAAGAAAAACAGGCATTCGTTACACAACCTAAAAATTTATATAATGGGAAAGAAATTAAGTGTTTCAGTAGGAACAAAAGAAGAAGACGTGCCATTTTTCGGAATACTCCATAAGCGACTAAAGAAGGACCGTTTGTCACAACATTTGCCTAATTTGTTATTAATTGTTGATTATGTTTCGACTTTTTCAACAATAAGTCCATTGTTTTCTTAGTACAAAAGTTTTGCTGCTTGATATGACACGACGTTTTTTTACACAAATATAAATGAACCTATGAATGTAGCTGCAATCTTCAAAGCGACGAATTATTCGTTTCTTCTATGCAAATAAATAGCTAGATTTCAACAAAGCCTTGTGTTTGTCGTAAGTGCACTAATCTTATAATTTACCGGCAACGATGAACTGCACAAATATACTGGCGCACTTTTCAAGGTCAAATCAATTCGTTCGTATCAGTGATCTAATTTTCAATAGCTTGGCTTTCTAATGTGCTGAAATGTTAATGAACCTGCTGAATGATAGGTTTCCAGCTGTGAAAAAAAATAAAAAATATAAGAAACTTTTTTTTAACATATTGACTTGATTTACTATTCTTAGCATCAATACTGTATTCTTCAATTGATTTACGTTGCTCTACTGAACTTAGAAGACTTATTTTATTTTATTTTTAAAAGAAAATAACAACTCAGAAAACGTTGTAGGTATTCATTTAACAAGCTTATCCCAGCTCCAAAAATATCGTATCCTAAACGTTTTGAAAATCTAAAATGTACAACGGTCTACTTTACACAGTTCACTTCACGAAATACTAACCTTAACCTAACAAACATCTCTTTGAACTTGCAGCGATCTTCCACTTAAGTAATTCATTAACAGTATTTTATTGTTCATTATTGCCACCTTTAGATAATGTACCTGCTATTACGAATACTTCTTGTCACTATTTGCATCAATCTGATCAATGGCTATAACATACTCGGCTTGTTTCCACACCCAGGCATTAGCCATTTCCACTTCTTCCATCCAATAATGCGTGCATTGGCTGAGGCTGGGCATGACGTCACAGTGATTAGTCACTTTCCTGATAAAAGCCCACCGGCTCACTACAAAGATTTAGTTCTAACCGGCGTTGACCCTCTAACGAATTCTGTTAATTTAAAGGTAAGTATTTCTGTACCTACTCGTATTGCAGTTTGGTTTGTAAAACAAGTTTATAAAAATTCGCAATCTGTATATAAACCTCTTTGAAAAGTTCATCAAACTTGGTTAAGCTTAAACAGGTTTTGTCATTTCCTCAACATTAGCATGAAGATAAGGATGAGGTGCAACGTAACTTAAAAGTTTGAATTTATGTTTTTTTCTTTTACTTTTTCTCATATTTGTGGTAAAAGACAACAAGATAAACATTGTGGCTTGGAGGTGCGCACTTTCGTTTGGTTTTTCTTGTTTTATTTAAATGATAATTGTGCCTGAAGTAAATCAGAAATTAATTTTATTCGGTCTTTAATATAAATTTTGGTAACGAATTGCTTTTATTTGTTCGCTGACGTTTTGACAAACGAAATTAAAGTTATTTATTCATTTAAGAAATCTGTATTTGGGAATTTTGCAGGTTTTCGATAATCGACCGGCTTACAGCCATTTCCTTGAATTCTTTATGCTTCATGAATGGGGCAAAGACGCCTGCAATCACACAATTAAGTCTCCAGCCTTAGCTCAGGTGCTCAAACACAGAACTCGCTATGACGTTGTCATCATGGAACAATTTAATACGGACTGCCTAATGGGTGTGGCCCATATCCTTAAAGCGCCTGTTATCGGTGTAAGCAGCTGTGCTCTTATGCCATGGCACTACGAACGCGTCGGCAATCCTATAATACCATCATATATTCCAGCCTTGTTTATGGGTCAGTCTGAGAAAATGGACTTTTCACATCGTGTGGCAAATTGGCTGTCATTTCATGGACTCAACTTTCTCTATAAGTAGACGTAGTACCACATTAAAGCTTTTCCGATTTTTGAATTTTTTAATTGATCTTTTTCAGCCAGTACTCCCACAAAGTTGCAACGGACTTGATCCGTAGGAAGTTTGGCCATGACATGCCATCTACCGAAGATCTAGTCAAAGAAACTTCTTTGATTTTCGTCAACCAACACTATTCTTTGAGCGGTGCTAAGCCCCTGTCACCGGCAGTTATAGAACTTGGTGGCATTCACATCCAAAAAGCAAAGACATTGGATGCTGTAAGTTTTGCACAGCAACTTAATTATGATATACAAAGCTTATTTTAGACATGGTTTTAGGATATACAAAAATATCTTGATAACGCTCCCGACGGAGTTGTTTTGATTAGCTGGGGTTCAATGATAAGAGCCGATTCACTGCCAACAGCAAAACGTGATGGACTTATCAAAGCATTGAAACGTTTGAAGCAGAAAGTCATATGGAAATGGGAAAACGATACCCTTACTCACCAACCAGCAAACGTGCTTGTAATGAAGTGGCTACCTCAGAGGGAAATATTATGTCATCCGAATGTGAAGGTATTTATGACACATGCTGGTTTAATGGGCAGTACCGAAGCAGCTTACTGTGGAGTTCCTGTTGTTGCAACTCCAATGTATGGTGACCAGTTCCTTAATGCCGCCGCCTTAGTTCATCGGGGAATGGGGACCCTTTTGAACTATGAAGATATTACAGAATCCTCGGTGGTCAAGGCCATTCGTTCGGTGCTCGAGAAGCCGTAATATTTCTAAACAATTCTTATCGGTGATGTGACTCTTATATATTTTTGTTTGTTCAGGTATATGGAAAATGCCAAGAAAGTATCGTACGCTTTCCGAAATCGTCCTAGAACAGCGAAGGAAACAGCTGTTTGGTGGGTGGAACATGTTATCAAAACACGTGGTGCACCTTTGACAAAATCAGTCTCTAGACACATGTCGCGTTTTGTTTACCATTCTTTGGATGTTTACTTCTTCTTTGGATGTGTTGTTTTCATTGCCGTCTTGACTTGGATTTGGATTTTGACCAAGATATGCTCTTGGAAGAAGCAGCAAGAAAAGCCCAAAACAAGCTAAACGCACATCATCTAAACAGATATACCAAAAACAATGTAAATTCATAAGGCTGACTCTTCCAATTGACTCAATTGCAGTGACATCTTTCCATTGTAATATACTGAAACTAATATACACTCTTGTGAACAATAAGGACAATGTTTATTCTAATTGTTAATATTTTCTTTACTGATTAATAAACGTCCAATGGAAAGAAAAAAAATTAATATTCTTCTTATCTTAGGTTTATCGGTTCAATATCGTCTGTAGGTTCTGTGATGAGTTCTTTTTAGCATGTTTAAAATTAATTTAAAATTAATAGCAGTCGATTTAATATGGATGGGATCCACGCGTTTAACAGGTGATTTAACTAACAATAACAATAAACAAAATCTGAGATAAAAATGAAAGAACAAAACAAATAAAAATCACTTACCTGTTTCAACACTGTTTCCATCTAATCTCATCTGAGAGATCACAAAAATACAGCTCGTGGATTTTTAAAGCGTGAGTAAAAATAAACTTTCTGTTGTGTATGCTCAAAGCCTATCAAAAACTTGTTATCGGTTGAGCGAATTCGATTTTTTGTGGCTTTTTTTTCCAAACATTGGAGCACATGGCTCCGATGCATGGCACTACTAGTCGATGACGACACAACATAATCTTCTGGTTTCCGCGACTGTTTTCTCTCGAAAAAACACTGTTTTCATTTTGAATAGCCTCATGACCAAAATCAGTTATTCGAGAGAAATAAAAGCGTTAAGACGTGGTTGTTGGATGAATTTAATCCTTATGAAGTGACACCAAGGCCTGTTCTTACCTTTCAATAGAGTCAATCGGAATATAACTTATCGTTTATCAAAGTAAGGCCAAAATATTAAAACGTATTTGAAAGAAGAAAAAGTGTTATTTAATGTTTTGATTGATTCAAAATACAGCTTATTGTGTTCAAAGTTCTCATAAGAAAATAATTGAGTCCAAACCATATATTCGCTGTGCAACGCTTTTTCAAATTGCATTCACATGGATTGGAATGATCTTCATGGAATTTTCAGGAAATCTTGACAGTACATAAAAGGGTGTTCCAATGACGTTGAAGCAATAAAATTAGGAGTTTGTTTTTTAAATTCAGTTTTCTTTTATATTTTATAAAATTGGTTGCAGTTAGTTTTTTAAAGTATAAAATATTCCTTCATCCCTGGTGGTTTTCATGGGCTCATGTTGAATTATGGCACTAATACATTTAAAGTTATCAATGAATTTTGGAAACATCCCTTCAAAGTTTGTTAACAGTTAAAAATAAACCCTGAGAAGAAGCCCATTGAAAAAATATTAATGCAAATCAATGCAAAAAGGTTAGTTATGTTATATTTGGTGTTTCTATTGTTTGATTTGATCTTTTCAACAAGCGCAGACGATTTGAACCTTATCATCTTTAAAACGTGCACGAAAATTTAAAAATCTTGCAATAATTTTTTTAAACAAATAACAACACTTACCTATGACAACTCAAAATATTATATTTTCTCAGTAAAAACAATCTTATCTCTCAAAAAACTGCCAAGAACCGATTTGTGTATGCATGTTCAGAGTAAAATAATACACTTATCATATCGTCTTACTAGTAGGTACCTACCAACTCGAGGTTAAAGTCTTTGAATATATAAACAAGAAGAAGACCATATCACCATCTTCTAAATAAAACAAGACATCTCCTATGTACCACATAATCCTGTTCTTGATGTCGGCCTTAAAAAAAATTTCTTCTTTGCTGTGGGAATTAGTTATTTCACGCACAGAAAAGTGTAAAGACGTGTTTATCATAATCCTTTCCTAGTTATTATTATTATTTTTTTTTCTTTTTAATAATTACAATTTTCCATGGTAAGTTAGTTCGTTTCGTGGTGCAAAATAGTCGTCGGAGTTGTCAAGATGTTGTTTACTGAGGATATCTTAACGCAGGATATCCCAAACTCGTATACCCAAATATAATTTAAGATACAATCATTTTGATTAATGGTTATGTAGGTATATTTGTTTTAAAATTATCTTATTTGCTTTTAAAATTTGGCGCTTAGACTGTTATACGCCATTTTTCATTATTCCAAAATTAAACATGCAAGTCGCATGGCCTTTGAATGTTTTTTGTTTGACACAAAATAAAAATTTTAAGCTGAATTTGTGTTTTCTAGTGTGTTAGAGTACTCCGATAAGTACCTATTTGATTTTTTTATGCAAATTTTTTACGTAACAAATAATGCAAGAAGAAAACAACTTGATTCATAAAATTGTGAAATACCCAATCAATCTAGAAAACATCAGCAATATTTTGAACTTTGTATCGAACTCATAGATTAAGGACATTTTTATAAAAATACCAAAAAGATGGCGAAGCTGCTGAAAATAATGAAAAAACGCTTGTCACTTTGGCAAAAACAAATAAGAAATTATCATAATCAAATTGAAATTTGTACCTACATATCTGTAAATTAATTTCAAAGTGGATCGACTGCACAATTGCAATTTTATTCATACAATTATTGTATTCAAAATATTCTGACTATCCGTAGTTGTTATGCAAACTAGGTTTTAAAGAGGTGGCTTGATACATTTAGTCAACATTTTATTTGATTTATTTATGTTCACAATATTGACTCGGCAGAAAGACTGTTTTTGTTTGTTATGACTGTCACCACCGAGCTGTGGGCTCTTAATTCATATTTCTTACACGTTTTGTTTGCGGAACGTTTAGCGTGGTGTGTATACAACATAAACATTTTTACTGGCATGGGTAAAAGGAGACTTCTTATCAAGAACACGCGCCAAACATTCCATAAAAAGAGAATATTAGATTCGGGCGTGAAAAAAAAGATTAAATTATTTAAATTTACTCTAGACCATATGAGATTAATTAATGAAAGCTATAAATAAATAAATAAAATAGATAATTTTCATATTAATAATGGCAAAGAAGTACGCTGTTGTGGTTCAATTCAGTTCCAAGGAAAACTTATAGCAAATCAAAATTTTAAGATAGGTTTTCGAGGACTAAATGAGCAAGAGTACCTTCAAGATATATAAAATCGTACTCGCCTCCACAAATCACAAGAATTCAATCCAATAATAAGTAGTATTTATGGGGGATCTGTACTGTAACCCGTAAGCAATATGAAGAAATCCATTTATGTAGGTACTATGTACCTACTTACATATTTGGGTTAAAGATATTTTAACTCGGAGTTCTTGTTATGCCTACATGAAACCAATACTTACGTATCTTAAAAGGACAAGAGCGAAATATTTGTGCAGACCGACAACGGAGGTCATATAAATTTCCTCTTTTTCCATTAAAAACATATTTTCATTCCCTATTCCTAAAATTATCCTCGGAATGCAATCTAATTCGAAAAATGTTGACCTGCAACTATACATAACGTCCATCGTGATAAAAAATGAAAAAAAAAAAAAAACAGAACCATAAGAGGAGTAATGTGTTTGAATGGTGACAATGGAGAGGACTGGTAGATTTTATAGGTTTCAAAAAAGACCTTAATTTTTTTTCTACGAATTGGTATGTGTGCGTTTTTTATAATTTACAATTTGGGTTGATATTGTGTATGGGCTGAAATCAGGATTTTAATGATAAAACAACTAAATTTTGTCAAATCAACAGTTTCAACAGTCATATCAAGAAAAGATTAATTCATTTTTTCCAGATGAACTGGCTAATAGTTATATTAGCGTTGTTTGGCTGTTCGCCGTTCGCTTCGAGCTACAACATTTTAGGTCTCTTCCCTCATCCTGGAATAAGTCATTTTCATTTTTTTCATCCGATAATGCGAGGCTTAGCGGAAGCAGGTCACAATGTAACAGTCATAAGTCATTTTCCGGACAAGAGTCCAACAGAAAATTATACGGACTTGCTATTGCCACCTGTTGATTTATTAGTAAATGTCGTGGACTTAAAAGTGAGAACTTATGAAATTTAAGTGCAAGCTCATTTTTGTAAGAAGAATATTATGAATTTTTCAGGCCATGGAAAAACGACGTTTTTACACTCCAGTGCATATATTTTTCTCTCTTCATAAATGGGGTGAGGAAGCCTGCAGAACCACATTTAAATCGGATGCATTGGAGCAAGTCCTTAGCGGCAACACACAATATGATCTCATCATTATGGAACAGTTCAATACGGATTGTTTAATGGGTGTTGCCCATGTGTTGAAGGTACCAGTGGTGGCACTAAGCAGTTGCCCTTTGATGCCATGGCACTATGAAAGAGTTGGAAATCCTATAATACCGTCATACATACCGGCACTATTCCTTGGCCAATCTGAAAATATAGATTTCTTGAATCGTGTGTTAAATTGGTTCATCTACCATGGCTACAACTTTCTCTACGAGTAGGCACACATTTATTTAGAATTATTTTCGAATTTGTCTCAAAGTATAAGTTTTTCTTTTCAACAGTCTATACAACCAAAAGCTTGCTACAGAACTGGTTCGGCAACGGTTTGGCAACGACATGCCCGACACAAGGGACCTTGTTATGAACACTTCCCTTTTTTTCGTCAACCAACACTATTCTCTTAGTGGAGCAAAGCCATTATCACCCGCCGTTATTGAACTAGGAGGCATTCACATTCAAAATGAGATCACACCGTTAAGCAATGTAGGTACATCGAAAAATGTTGATTTGACTTTTTGTTAAGAATTTAGAAAAAACTTCACTTTTTAAGGATGTTCAAACTTTCCTCGATAACGCTGAATATGGAGTGATAGTTTTCAGTTGGGGATCGGTTGTTCGAGCAGACTCCCTTTCTGCTGAAAAACTCAATGCCCTTCTCAATGCTTTTAAGCGGTTGAAACAGAGAGTCATTTGGAAATGGGAAAACGACACACTGCCTAATCAACCTAAAAACGTACTCATAAGCAAGTGGTTACCACAGAAAGATATTCTCCGTCATCCAAATGTCAAAGTCTTCATGACACATGGTGGTTTGTTGGGCAGTACTGAAGCAGCTTACAATGGAATTCCAGTTGTTGTCACACCAATGTTCGCAGATCAATATCATAACGCTGCGACAATGGCGGACCGCGGCATGGGGACAATATTACATTTCAAGGACATCACAGAAAATACGGTTTATAATGCCATAACGACCGTACTTGATAAAAAGTTGGTATTTTTAATTGTTTTTTAGTATTTACTCACAATAAAACACTGACTTTTGTCGCTTCTTTTTTTCAGATACATGGACAATGCGAAAAAAATTGCACTTTCATTTAAAAAACGCCCGAAGAGTGCAATGGATACTGCCATCTGGTGGGTGGAACATGTGATAGAAACGAATGGAGCTCCTCTCACAAAATCGATATCAAGTCGAATGTCACGCTTTACTTATTATTGTCTGGATGTGTATGCCTTTTTGGCAGTTGTCTTATTTATGATTTATTTTGCAACTCGTCGGTTGATAAATGTTGGATTAAAATTAATTAAGCGCTTAGATAAAGTTAAAACTCTATAGGCGGTTAAGAAAATTATTTATTTTGTATTAATTTATTTCATTGTAGTATAGTATAGTATACATGTACCTATGTTAAACTCTGTCAACTATTTTAGTTAGTACTTTTTTATGTATGTATGTATGTATGTATTCTAATAAAGTTTTAAAAGAAGATTTTTGATTTTTATTTTTTTGAAGGTAGGTACACTGCAGTCTTCGAGATGGTAATGATGATGTTTTCTTTTCTGTTTTTTTGGTGACGAATTTACAAATCTTAATCAAACTTTAAATTACGATTTTACTTCATATATGAGTCGAATTTTTGTTTATTAATTTTCTCAATCGGTTTAAGTACTTTTCAAAAATATAAATTTGTTAAAACAAAGGAGAATGGGCATTTTGGCCTACGAACCAATAACAACATGCTATATATCAATGGAAAGGTTTTTCTGTTTACTTCAACTTTTTCTATGGCAGTAAGTCCCAAATCGCTGTGTGGAAAAAGTTATTGCACAATAAAGTCATTCACAAGTAATAAGTGATTTCTTGTTTTCACCTTGACCTTTGACCCAATAACGACATGATGTATATCAATTGAAAGGTTTTTTTGTGGACTTTAACTTTTGTCTTGGCAAGAAGTCCCAAATCACTGTGGGGAAAAAGTTATTGCACAATTAAGTCATAGAAAAAAAAAGTGTTTTCTTGCTTTCATCATAACAGAAAAGCTTTACAAAAGAAAACAAAACATAACTTATTTTTATCCTTGAATCTCTTAATTGTGCAATAACTTTTTCCCCACAGTGATTTGGGACTTCTTGCCAAGACAAAAGTTAAAGTCCACAAAAAAACCTTTCAATTGATATACATCATGTCGTTATTGGGTCAAAGGTCAAGATGAAAATAAGAAATCACTTATTACTTGTGAATGACTTTATTGTGCAATAACTTTTTCCACACAGCAATTTGGGACTTACTGCCATAGAAAAAGTTTAAGAAGACAGAAAAACCTTTCCATTGATATATAGCATGTTGTTATTGGTTCGTAGGCCAGCTTCCATACATTTTTGCCCATTCTCCTTTATCAACTTTTTAAATAACTAATAAATGCAAAATTTTGTTAATTTGTACAGTAATGTGACCGTGAATTTGGTAGGTTAGAGCTCGGTCGTAGGTACTAGGTACCTACAACAAAATAAAAAAATACGGTGGCGATTTCAAACCGCCATATCTCTCAATTTTCCCAGCCAGCCTTTATCGAATGTACGAGATCAAAGGTCTGTTCGCCTTCTATTAGTCACTGAAATTCAAAACTGTCTGCGATGACTGGTTACCGAGTTATGATGACAAAAACCATTTTTATTGGTTTTTGTCCTTAGCTTATTGTAATCCCATGTTCTGATGCAAATATCTCGGCAAACAGGGTTCGGATTTGAGTGTGGCTTCACCGGTAGGAGGAGAATAAAGAGAACTATCAAATTTGTTGAAATTAGCGAAATCGATTTCGTCACGATTTTCGAAAAAAAAAATCATGGGTTAACCCCTTGCCAAAATTTTGGACAGAAAAAAAAATTCTTCCAAAACCCATCGCATGATACATCAAAAGAAAGGTCTGTACCCATGTTCTGTAACTTCTCACATCGACAAAATCATACCGAAAACAGTGTGAACGGAGCGTAACTAGTTTTTTTTGTATGAAATTTGACACAATTTGTTTCGATTTCCTTTGTTTCTCGACCCTGTGTCCATGTTCTGTAACTTGGTCGAAAAGTTTCCCATTCGATTCAAGGTGGAACACAATATTCCAACGTTTCTCTATTTTGGAAAATAAACTGTGTCTACAACTTGATGCGAAAACAGCCTGTGTGAAAATTACAATTTCCAGTTTTCCAGTCACAGTGACAGTTAAAGGGCGATTTTGTCCACTCAAATTTGAATTCAATTTTGTGACTTTCATTTTCAACTTTTGAAAAAATATAGACAATCCTTGTTTTTCTCCCTCAGCTTCTTCTATTTTTGAAAATTGAATAAATCTAAAGTTGATTAACTCAAGAGTTCAAAATTAAAAGTTGAAAACTAACCTTTGACTGAATAAAAAGAAATTCAAAAGTCCCAAAGTTGACTTCAACTTTGAGTGAACAACCGCCCCAAAAAAAAAAAAAATCAAAATTGATGATTATAAAATTATCCTCAAAACACGCAGGCAACAAAAATGTATGCAAACAAGACGGGAAAGTAAAAAATAGTGCAATTATAATTCTTAAACAGTTTATTTCCTCCTCAAAAAATAAATAAAGAATTTATAGCTCGAGTAAAAGCAGTAAACGAGCTTGAATTCAGCTTCAAAATATTATCTCACTTGCTTGAGAGTGGTCGAGTTATTTTGACTGATAAGTCGAATAATTATTTCGACTTCAGAGTTATAGACACAGTTTTACTCACATTTTTCCAGGATTTCCAATAATTTCATTTCATTATATTCGATCGAGTGAAAACAAGTTACAGAAACAGTTGAATGCGAAAAAGAGATTTTCGACCCATTCCGTCGTAGTTTTGTTCTGATTCGTACTGTTTATGCGAAAACTTATTCGATGTGAGAGTTACAGAACATGGACCCTGGGTCCATGTTCTGTAAGGGGCCAATTATAGCTATCATTGAAATGGATCCGGAAAAATCTTTGAATGGATATTTAAATATGTTTTCTTTTGAATAGAAGTGCAAATTATATACCAATCGATCGGAAATCACTCCAAGAATTTTTATTGACATAAAAAACTTCAATTACACACTTATTTTTTCATTAAAATGTCTTTTTCCATTTTCCAGTTGTAAATTCATTTTCTTGGACAGCTGATTCTACTATGTCAAAAAATGAAACAAATCGTTCCAATGATTTGCGTTTCAATTTTGTACAATTCCAATGATCTATGTTTCAACTTCTCACAGTTCCAATGATAGAATTACGGCAGGAAAAAAATTCCTGACAGAAATTTTCAATGATTGCTATAACCGACCTATCAGAAAATTTTCAATGATGCGTTTCAATGATGAAAACCAATGTGCTTGGCTACACAGGGATTTTTCAGTGCCCTAACGAGTGAGTTTGTTGGCAAGAGAAACGAAACGTGAAGGGGGAAGATCAGTGATCACTTATACCAAGATTGGAAACCTTGCTGTCAAAGTGACATTTGCCTACAAGCTGAGGGAGCAGGTTAGCTGAAACAGTATGCGTGTAATACAAACTTAAGGAGCAGGTAAGGGGCCAGTTATAGCTATCATTGGTTTTCATCAGGAAAAATTGGAACAGGAGGAATCTGAAATTTTTTCCTGATGAGCGTTTATAGCAATCATTGAAAATTTCTGCCAGGAATTTTTTTCCTGCCGTAATTCTATCATTGGAACTGTGAGAAGTTGAAACACAGATCATTGGAATTGTACAAAATTGAAACTCAAATCATTGGAAAGATTTGTTTCATTTTTTGACAAAAATCCATCAGCTGTTCAGGAAAACGAATTTCCGTACGGAAAATAGAAAAATGCATTTTTAATGAAAAATAAGTTTGCGAACTTATATTTTTTTCTCAAAAAAAATTCTTTAAGTATTTTCCGGTCGATTGGTATATAAATTGCATAAGTAATCAAAAGAAAACTTAGTTAAATATCCATTCAAACATTTGTCCTGATGGATTTCAATGATCGCTATAACTGGCCCCTTAGCTGTAAGAGTATGCGTGTTTTTGTAATAAAGATACAGTTGCCTACATAATAAAAAGCAAGTTAGCTGCAAGTGTATGTGTGCATGAAAAAAATAACTTTTGCGGTATTTGGAGGGTAAAACGTAGGTAGGTTTCCAATCTTGTTATAGAGTGATCACTGGGGAAGATGCTCACAAAGCGAACTGAATTTTCTGTGTGAGCAATACAGTTTCATTTCTAAATTGTTCCTCTTTTTGAAGTTTGTTTGTTTTTTTTTCAGGCAGTTGGCGTTGTCAAATCTTTCATTTGAAAATATATTTGAATTCGAATTGAACATCCATAATTTTTTTTTTTAAAGCATTTGAGAAATTAAAAAGTTTGAATCAAAACATAAGTTTTCAAATTCTAGGTTAGGTTAGGTTAGGTTACAGTGGCTGCGGATTCAGAATCCACACACTTAGGCCAAAAGGAAAGGCCCATTGTGATACCATGAATCTAGAGAATTACTTCTTACTAGTCGAACCATTTTGAGCTTTTTATAAAGCGAAGAAGATATTTGATATCCTTATTAGCTAGTTCACTGGGGTTATCATAAAGGTATTCTCCCAGATGAAGTTTGCGTCTTAGTGAAAGAGCAGGGCAAGTGCAGAGAAGGTGAGAGATTGTTTCCTCTTCTTCCTCATCCATACAGCTCCTGCAGAAGTCATTTGAGGCTACACCAAGTCGTATTGCGTGTCTGCCTATAAGACAGTGTCCCGTAAGGACACCTATCAGGGAGCTAATATGAAGTCTGCTTTGAGATAACAAGTCTTTAGAGCGCTTTAAGTCCAGTGAAGGCCATATGAGTTTCGTAGCTGCGCACGTTGGTAAATTGTGCCACCTATAGTTTGTTCTCGTTAAAGCTGCTTCTTTTAGCAAAAGTTTACATGTAGCTATCGGTATACCTATCTTCTCCCTTTCAGGTGAAATAGGTATGACGGTTCCATTTTTAGCGAGTTCATCGGCTCTACAATTTCCTTCGATGTCTCTGTGACCCGGCACCCAACAGAGGTGAATGTTAAATTGCTGCGCCATCTCCATCAGAGACGATCGGCAATCGAGGGCCGTTTGAGATTTGGTTGAGACACCATCGAGAGATTTAATAGCAGCCTGACTGTCAGAGAAGATGCGGATATCAGAAGTTGATATCACGTTTTCTCTTAGCCAGGAGAGAACCTCTTTGATCGCTAAGATTTCCGCTTGGAAGACGCTACAATGATTGGGAAGGCGGAATGAGATGCTTAGATTAAGCTTTTCTGAGTACACACCACTACCAACTCCATCACTTGTCTTGGATCCATCTGTATAAAAATGAATGCCTTTGTCATCCAGAAGTTTTTTGTCTTCCCATTCTTCTCTGGATGGAATGGATATCTGGAAGTTTTTACCAAATTGTGGTTTTGGAATGGTGTAGTCTATGTACTTTGGTATAGAACCGAAAGAGTTCAAAATGATGGAGTGTCCCACGTTATTGTTGGTCCATTGAGATGAGGCGTTGAGTCTTATAGCTGTACTCGCTGCCACTTGTTTGCTAAAAATGTCGAGGGGTGCCAGATGGAGGAGAATGTCTAACGCTGCTGAGGGTGTGGTTCTCAAAGCCCCGCTTATGCAGAGACAAGCAGTGCGTTTTACTCTGCTGAGTTTGTCGCAGTAAGTGACTTTCTCCAGTGCAGTCCACCATACTGCAACCCCGTACATGAGAATTGGTCGAATGACCGATGTGTATAGCCAATAGGTTATGCGAGGTTGAAAACCCCATTTGCTTCCTATGGCTTTCTTGCAAGAGAAAAGAGCTAGTGTGGCTTTCTTAACTCTTTCCTGAATATTAGGTTTCCAACTTAATTTTTTGTCTAATATCAGACCAAGATATTTGGCTTCATTGGTAAAAATTAGTGGTACACCTTTTATTGAAGGGGGTACAATTACTGGGATCTTGTATTTCCGTGTAAAAAGGACAAGGTCCGTTTTTTGAGGATTAATACTAAGTCCACAGCGATCAGCCCATCTAGTGAGCATATTAAGTGCGTTTTGGAGGAGGTCTCTAAGTGTATTAGGATGTTTTCCTGTGACGGCGATAGCAACATCATCGGCATACGCAATCACTCTGTAGCCTTCCCTCTCGAGGGATATTAGCAATTCGTTAACTACTATGTTCCACAGGAGAGGGGACAGAACACCACCTTGCGGAGTGCCTCTACTGACAGACCTTTTCGTACAAAAATCCCCCATCTCAGAGTTGATGATCCTGCTTTTAAGCATTAGATTGATCAACTCACAAAGTGAGTATTCGACGTTTAGGGTCGTCATAGCAGAAGTGATAGCAGATGTGTCAACGTTGTTGAAAGCACCTTCGATATCTAGGAAGGCAACCATAGTATACTCCTTTTGCTCTAGGGAGTATTCGATAGTTCTTACCAGAGTATGCAAGGCTGTTTCTACCGATTTCCCTTTGCAGTAAGCATGCTGAGACATCGATAGTCCCTTATCAATGCTATTACGTATATGGATATCAATCAATCGTTCCAGCGTTTTGAGAATGAAAGATGATAGACTAATAGGTCTTAGATCTTTAGGGTTGACATGCGAGCATTTGCCCGCCTTGAGAATGAATACTACTTTTACCTCTCTCCATCGCTGAGGTATATAGGCCAGATCTAGACAACTTTTGAACATCATCTCAATGATGGGCAGAGTTATGTCGATGGTGTGTTGTAGCTCAGCTGGTATGATTTGATCTGGACCTGGAGATTTATAAGGTTTGAAGCTATTCAGAGCCCATGTCAATTTTTCTTTTGTGACAAGACCTTGAGGAAAAGTTAAGTTAATACCCGATCCAGGACGGTTTATTGTATTAACGGATTTGGAGCTATCTGGGAAGTGGGTATCTAATAGCAGGTTTAGCGTTTCTTCGCAAGAGTTAGTCCATGTACCATCTGAGTTTTTGAGACAACTAGGCATGGTTGGATTTGTCGAGAGAATCTTCCTTAGCCGCGATGCCTCCGAGGACTCTTCTATTGAGCTACAGAAGGATCTCCATGAGGATCTTTTGGCTATTCTCAATTCTTGTTTATACTTTTTGAGGGATTCCTTATATGACTCCCAATCTTGGAGGTGTCTAGACTTTTTTGCACGATTAAAAAGCCTTCTACAACCTTTCCTGAGTATTTCTAGTTCAGCAGCCCACCAATGTGGTTTTCTCTTTCCTCGCACTGTAGTGAGGGGACAGGCAGTTTCCATAGCTTTATTGAGGGCTGCTGTAAGCTCATCAACGTTTTTATCGAGTTCAAGAGCGCATAAGGGAGGATCATTAAGTTCTGGTTTAATCAGACTTTTCAGAGTTGTCCTATATTTTGGCCAATCTGTTTTCCTATAGTTCCGGAAAGGGATCGGTTTTGGGGACTCTTCACTAAGAGTGAATTGGATGTACCTATGATCGGAGAACGAGTGCTCCTTTGATACTCTCCAATTCAATACTTTATTCGAGAGATGCAACGAGACAAGAGTGATATCTAAAACTTCTTGTCGATTTTTAGTAACAAAGGTTGGTTCATTACCAACGTTACTTACTACCAGATTAGTTGTTAAGATGTAATCAAAAAGAGACTCACCTCTGTCATTTATATCGGTACTACCCCACGTAGTATGGTGCGCATTGGCGTCACAACCGATAATTATGCTGGTTTTGAGTCTTGTTGATTCAGCGACCGTCTTCTCCAGAGTGGTACCAGGCAGTGGGCCCTGGTGGTCGTGGCCCAAATACGCTGATACCAGCCAGTAGGTATGGTTGTCTATTACCATACTGGCTGTGGTGACGTCTTTATCACTGAAATTAGGGAGTAAAAATACATTTAGACTACGTTTTACTAGTATACAGGACCTTGGGTTACCTTTTCCCGTTACATATAAGACGCAGTAGCCAGGAGTTCTCAATCCTCGAACCAGGGATCTCACAATCCAGGGCTCTTGGATGAGAACGACATCTTCCCCAGTTTTTGACAGGCGGAGAAGAAGGGAGGTCGAAGCCTTAATAGAGTGTTGGAGATTAATCTGTACTATTTGCAGCATTTTGGCTACAACTAGGCAGATCAACCTCCACCACTGTTAAATCCAGTTCATCCAGATCGGAAGAAGAGGAACCTAGCAGTTCATCTTCATCCTCACTGGGGAGAACTTTGTTGGATGAGTCATCAGTCTCCATTAGGGATAAACTTTTGACGGTTTCGGAAGAAGACTGTGCCGCGACAGAAGAGGGCCCTGGTACAACATCATCCCCATCCAAGGATGGGAAAGTGATGATAGCACTGGGACCCCCCACGTCTGGTGACACAGCTTCTGAGTGTGAGGAAGAAGATTGTGCCGCGACAGAAGAGGACCTAGGTACACCATCGTCCACATCCATGGATGGGAAGGTGATAGTAGCACCAGGACCCCCTACGTCTTGCGACACAGCTTCTGAAGTGGGTTGTGGAGGCTCGCATAAAGCGTCTACCTCATCTTTTTTGTATATACGGAGAGTAATCGTCTCGAACCCGTATCTTATCACTCCCTTGTCTCGCACCAGAGAGGCCGCAGAGTCCTTATTGATAACGATAATCGCACTTCGATAAAGACCCTTCGGCTCCTCCAGTTTCGCGATCTTCCAGTCGTGACAGGAGAGGTCCGGGTTGCTAAGCCTGATCATCTCATGGATGTCTTCAGGACATACAGGCTCAATCGGGATCCAAGCACGAGCTCTCGGCCTGCAAGGAATATCTTCCTTTGCAACAACCTCGAGTTTTGCGCCTGGCCAAACTTCGCCCAGCATGCCGACAGCAAGCGTATATAGATCGCGTGACCTCTGATCGTTACAAACGATGAGTTTGACATGACCTTGATGCCAACCCCCATCGCTTGTTACAGGTGGTGGACCCGGATGCTCTCGCATGACTTTGAGAAAGCCAGCCGAGAGCTTCAGTTTCACCATCTGCCAACGGTCAGAGGAAATCGCGCCATCAATATTGCTTCTGTCAATGACCGCAACCACGATTTTGTTGTGTTCCTTAAGCACATCACTAAAAGGTTTAGTGAGAGGTACTTTAGGAATTTTGGGAGTGCTGGTGTTCTGCACTTTGGGTTTCTTAGGGATGGGAGTGGACTCCTCCAGAGACCTTTGTCGCTTTGACGTGGAGTCGCAGCTGGTCCTAGATTTGGCTAAGATGGATTTAGCCCACTCAATCTTCTTGCTATGAATGGGATTACTACCATCCCCCAATGTTGCACCAGAGGATTTTAGCAATCTCATCGCATAGCGACGCTGTTTATAAAGGTCCCTAGGTTGGATGGCTGTCTTCGTAGTGGAGGCAGGGTCGTTATTCACGACGCTGCTAACACCACGGAGACTACCACTAGGACCATCCTGGAGAGGTTTACTCTCTTTGGTAGTGGAACTACCGACATGAGGAGGCGCTTTCGCCAGGGATACCTTCTGTACCTCCCTAGAAGCTGGGCAATGACTTGGCACAGACCCCTCTCCTATGTTTGGCACAGGATTTACGACAGCCGACATTATCGCCGAACTGTCGCCCGGTGTAGATACAACCTGTACCACACTCGAAGTTGGGCAGTGACATGTCACAATCCCTTCTCCTGTGTACGGCACAGGTGTAACGACAGCCAACGTTGCCGCCGAACTGCCGCCCGGTGTAGATGGAATACCGGCACCGGTTTGAATTTTTGTTTTTTGTTTTTGTTTTTGTTTTTCAAATTCTAAGAGCTTCTCGACTTGCTGGTAAAGTGTGGAAACAAAATCCAACTTGTATTAAAATCGGTTTGAACTCGAAAATGCCTTCGCGTTTCCCACCCGTATACTGTTTCATACGTCCTTGATATAGCTAATCCAGCCGAAGTCCTCTAAATCAAAAATTATACTTAATAAAGATAAAAATGCCACTTACAGCAGAAATTGCAGCTTTACAAATTCAAGTAAGTTGATCATTACCCAAATTAATCCATTTAATAAAGAATTCCATTTAAGGAAAACCTCAAAGCTGTCCAGAGAACCATACCTACATGAAATTGAGGATGAAAGAAGATGCTGCGAAACGAATCTCAATGGAATAATCCGTGCCCAAATGTCTAATGTGCCACTACAGAAATTAAAAAACCTCTATAAAACTGGCTTGTAAGACGCCACTCAAGAAGAATTTGTTATTCGACAGGCACTTGCTCGAATTCAGGAAATAAGAAACATTCGTAACAAGCGTCGCATTCAAGCAAGAAATGCTGGCAACCAAGAAGCAATACGTCGCGGAGCTTAATTGAAAATGCTGCAATTATCAGCTCAGACACTGCCACTCTTTGTCAGTAAACCAGGGGAAAAGGTTCCTCCACTTTGTGGCGCCGCCGGCCGTACCGTCCGAAAGTAATTAAATTATATTGCCAAAGCTGGTGATATTGCTGCTGCTGTGGTGAAAGGTTCCGAAGATGAAGAGTGGATTCTGGCCGAAGCTGTGTAGTTTTTGAGTGCACAAAATAAATATGAGGTTGATGACATAGACGATGAACAAAAGAATCGTCATGTTCTCAGTAAGCGTAAAATCATTCCACTCCCTCTAATGCGAGCCAATTCGGAGACTGACGGACATGCACTGTTTCCAAAGGACACAATGGGTAAGACCATTAATGACTCATCAAGCACTGTAGATATATGAAATTGTTGATTTCTCTAGTAATGGCCTTGTATCCACAAACGACATGCTTCTACAAGGCTATCGTCTCGAAACTGCCACAGACGTCAACCGAAGAGTATGAGCTCCTTTTCGAGGATAGCAACTATTCGTCAGGATATTCGCCGCCACTTCCAGTAGCTCAACGGTATGTCATTGCCTACAAGCCAACTAAGAAAAATGCTGGAGGCGCATCATCCGCAGCAGGTTCTATCGGATAATTCCTATGAAAACTTGTAGCCCACAAATCAAAAACAACAAGAATTCACCATTTAAGTCTTTTTAATATTGTAACTCATATAAAAATAAATCTACTTAACAATTCTATTCATCGTCCTCATCCTCCTTTTCTTCCATCTCAACATCTTCTTCTTCTCGTCTTCGTCTTCTCCTTCACTGTTGGCGTCTTTTTGGAACTCGAATGTATTTTGAATCCATCTTCCTTGTTCCACGAAAGTGATCACTTATACCAAGATTGGAAACCTTGCTGTCAAAGTGACATTTGCCTACAAGCTGAGGGTCCAGGTTAGCTGAAACAGTATGCGTTTAATACAAACTTAAGGGGCCAGGTTAGCTGTAAGAGTATGCGTGTTTTTGTAATAAAGATACAGTTGCCTACATAATAAAAAGCAAGTGAGCTGCAAGAGTATGTGTGCATGAAAAAAATAACTTTTGCGGTATTTGGAGGGTAAAACGTAGGTAGGTTTCCAATCTTGTTATAAAGTGATCACTGCCACGAACACTTAATTGTCAGACGAAACTTGGCCATTGGATTGTTTAGGATTTCAATGTACAAGCGGTCATTTAGAACAAGCTTGCAATGCTCCTTCAACACGGGAATTGAGATTAACTAGAAGACAAATAAAACATAAAAAACGGTCGAAATTACTGAAATTTTAACTTACATCAACAGAAAGGCAAAGCGCTATTTGAATTTGATTTGAATTTATTGTGGTTGTCAAAAAAATGTCAAACAAAAAATAATAGCGGATTGCTCGATTTCGTTCAGTTTTGTTTTCGGACGTAAACTCACTTTTCTTTCTCAATTTACGGACGGAAATTTAACATTTCTCTGAAAACACAGAATAATGACAGAAAGCCTTCCGTTCAATTATGGGTAAGCGGATGTAATTGACAGTCGGAAAGAAACGGTTCGTTCAGTTTTGATGCTAGCTTCCGTTCCCGTCCGTCTATTATAGTTGGGCCTTAAGGGGCCGGTTATAGCTATCATTGAAATGGATCCGGAAAAATCTTTGAATGGATATTTAAGTATGTTTTCTTTTGAATAGAAGTGCAAATTAAATACCAATCGATCGGAAATCACTCCAAGAATTTTTATTGACATAAAAAAGTTCAATTACACGCTTATTTTTTCATTAAAATGTGTTTTTCCATTTTCCGGTTGTAAATTCATTTTCCTGAACAGCTGATTGTTTTATGTCAAAAAATGAAACAAATCGTTCCAATGATTTGCGTTTCAATTTTGTACAATTCCAATGATTTGTGTTTCAACTTCTCACAGTTCCAATGATAGAATTACGGCAGGAAAAAAATTCCTGACAGAAATTTTCAATGATTGCTATAACCGACCTATCAGAAAAATTCCAATGATGTGTTTCAATGATGAAAACCAATGATAGCTATAACTGGCCTCTAACTCGGTCGAAAACTTTCGGAGTCGAGAAACATAGGAAATCGAAACAAATTGTGCCAAATTTCATACAAAAGAAACTAGTTACGCTCTGTTTACACTGTTTTCGGTATGATTTTCTCGATGTGAGAAGTTACAGAACATGGGTACAGACCTTTCTTTTGATGTATCATGCGATGGGTTTTGGAAGAATTTTTTTTTCTGTCCAAAATTTTGGCAAGGGGTTAACCCATGATTTTTTTTCGAAAATCGTGACGAAATCGATTTCGCTAATTTCTATTCATCGAAATGGGCTTACAGTTTTTTGAAGCTGAGATATTACCAAAAATGTTAATTATTCGCATACATTTTCCCGCAATTTCAAGTCAATAGGTCTGTTTGGCAACTTTTTGAAGCAGTTTGTTTGAAATCTGTCAAATTAGGTGAAGAGAGTAAAATTCTCTCAGAAAGAGAGAAACTTGCAACAAAGTAAACAAACGCGTTGATGTAATTTGTTGCAATTTGTTTTCATTTTTTCAAAACGATTGACAATAGAGTGTACGTACATTACTTATATGGAAAAATAATGAATTTTTGATTTTGGTGATAGAGTTGATGAAATATGATTCTTCGTTCAGCGAAGAAGAATATTGTGGTTGTGGTGCAGTTTTAGAGCGTAAGTGTTTAACATTCCTGAAGACAGCGATGACAAGCTCTTCAATTTCATTATGGAAAGAGGACAACGAAATAGGCGAAACTGTGTAGACAAATACTTTGAATAAGTGGTTCGTCAGTATACCGATTTGGAATTAAAAGTGCACATTCACATTCATATACATATGTATATTATTTTTCGATCAGCTTTGTGAAAAAATCAGCACTTCGTAGAAGTATACTTATCTCCCGTCATGACAAAAGAATTATTGGAACCAAGCATTAAACCTTTTTCTTTGCTTTGCTTATCAAGTCCTTAAAAAAAAATAGTGACATAAATGATATATGTATTAATTGCTGAACACAAAGCATGTTCTTTCCAAATTTCGACGTACCGTTTCAATTCAAATTCAAATTCGAAGAGCAAGAAGAGATGGCAGAGTAGATTACATCAGGAAAACTACTCGATTAACTACGCGTAGTTAATGAGATAAACTACACCTCTGATTTGTTTCATTTATTACCTACATTTGTTACGCGTAAAATTTGAAAAATATTTGAAGAAAAAAAAATAAACGAGTGAAAAACATTGGATATTGTACCAATTTTTTGTTGTTGGGCTGGGCTCTCACATCTCACATTTTAATCTTTAAGTTTTAATTTTTAACTTTAATTTATCATTTTTCATTTCATTCACCGAATCACGTTTCACAGTTATCATTATTTGAAATCAGCATTTCAAACTACATTTTGACGTTTAGCGCTACGTCTGCTACATTTAACTACGTTTACTACGTTAACTACATAAACTACCTCATTCTTGTAGCAGACGTAACAAATGTAGAAAATCAAAAAAAAAATCCTATTTCTGCCATCTCTGAGATACATCTAAAAACAAATTGCAACAAGAAATTTCTGTTGCAAGAAGTTGAAAAATTTTCTCTGGAGGGGAAATTTTTTGCTCTCTCGATTTCCCCTTTCTCTGCAACTAATTCGAGTAAACAAACAGGAAAATGTAAAAACGTTTTACTTCGTTGTACTTCGTCGCAAAAAGTTGGAGTTACCAAAACAGACCTAATTGGGGCTATTCTGCCATTTCTGTTATTCTGTTATGAATTTTCTGTTATGAATCATAAAAGATTTAGAAATAACAGATCTTTTATAATTGGTATTCAGAACTTCGAACTTTTATAAAATTCTGTTATGAATTTTTCGAAAAAGAAATCTGTTATGAGACATCTGTCATTTATCAGCTGTTACCTAAATAAATTGTGTGATTTGTCAATCAATTCAGAATTGGTAAATGAATTTGTGAAAAATATGGATATCCAAGACTGATGGTAAGTTTAATTTCTATTCAATTCAGTTTTAATTTATCTATTTTATATATAGATGCCATTTTTCCAGAAACCAGCCCCTGCATTTTCCGGAACTGCTGTATGGCCAGTTTCCTGAAATCTCCTTGGCGAATTACAAGAACAAGAATGTTGTTTTGTTCTTCTATCAATTGGACTTCACAAGAACGAAATGTTGAAGGGTATGTAATGATTCGATTTTTTAAGAAAGCTTTCAAAACCTTTTCGTTTTCTTAGCAATGCAAACGTCGAACAAAATCCTGAAAAAGGATCGCAACAGTTTGGACATCAATGTTTTAGGCAAAAGTGAAGACTCAAGAGCTGCATGAAGCTACTGAGTTAGAAGAAAAGGCAGATGCAGTTGGAAAAGAGCCAACAGAGGATCCACAGGTGCTCGAGTTGAAGGCCGAACTGGCTAAAATCAAAGAAGAACGAGACTATTTGCAGAGTCAGCTCAAATTTCAGGTGCAAGTGAATTCCGAGCTGAAGGGACTACTTGTGGCTTCGGTAGGTGAGGATCTCCAGACGAGGGTAAATGTCCTGACCGAAGATTAACTTCAACTGACAAAAGCTCTCTAAGACACCGCAAACAATCTGAATACTCACACGGTAAGACTTTTGGTGCTGGTTTAAATCTCGATTTCAATAAAAACTCGACTCTTTTAGGAACAAATTGAATTCCTCGCCAGCCAGTGCGAAGTGTGGGGCAGTAAATTCCTCGCCAGCAGTGTCATGGTTGAGGAACTTGCCCGCTGGAAGGCTGATTTAACGCAGGAAAACCAACTGCTCACTGAATCAATCAAACGTCTTCTCCGGCTAACCTCCGAAACTCGCAAAACTCAACTGGATATTCTGAAAAACCTCAAATTCATGGCCAAAATCAAATATCTCAATTTGCCAACAACAGGCGTAACAAGTCTCGGTTCGGAGTGTTTGAATATTCTGCAACAAATGGCACTCCATTCGGGTGTCGGCATCCCGGATAATCTCTATTTAAGCAATGACAATCAGCAGACCACGCACGACGAACAATTAGCCATTCAGGTAAGTTGAAGGCATTTTTAGAGAGCCTTTCTATATCTTTGTCGTTTTGATCCTTACAGGCCCTAGAATTCATAAGTCAACCGCTGATAGCGACCGATGATCACACACACTACACAGCCACATCAGCGTCAAGTACGAGAATTCTCCAATTCGGTGCTCAGGCTTCCCACGGACTCGTACTCGCTGATGTCTTGGAAGCAGTTCTCAAAACAATTGCGAATAATTTCATGACCGAGCGTTATTCCAGCGATGTGATAGCCATTGCATAGAACGCCACACGCGAAATATACACCAGATGTCCTCTTGCAATGAGTGAGGCGAGACTTGGCTATGTACAAGGCCTACAAATCAGTTATAATGGCTGCGAGGTCGCTGATCACACTATATCGAGAACAGTTGCCAGCGCTGTTGCAGAAGGACCGTAATCGACAGACAGAAGCTCAAGCGTAGACAAAAATCAAAGAGTACGGAAAGATTCAGGCGCATGAGAGTGTTCCTGGAGTCAGCTCCAGTTGCTAAAGAAATCCAAGACTATCGATTTGGCGATGATGACGAAGATTCGGATTCTAACGATGGCCAGTGGGTGGATGTTTCTGATGCCGAGGAGGAGCCGAACTCGGAAGACGATATTGACGAAAGCGACGATGAAGATGAGGACGAAGAAGATGATGAGGATGATGATGAAAACGATGAGGAGGACGAAGAGGATTCTGGAGAAGATGAAGAAGAATCGGCGGATGAAGAAGTGAAATCTGAAAAGCCAACAGCCGAAACCAAACAAAAGAAACAAAAGCTTCCGATGGAAGTAAGACTTCTAAATGAAAAACAAGCCGCACATGAACACTCGCCCTGACACAAATTTTCACCGATGAAGACTTCAAACGAATCGACATGGCCAACATCAAGAAATGCGTCGCTGCTTCTTATTTTTAAATGATTATTTTATGAAAATAACGTTGGAAATAAAATACCAAAATAAAATAAAATGTTTAATTTACGATTTCATTTTGATACCGTTTTGGTGGTAGCCTTGACACGATACACTTCTCCGCTATAGCGTAACCTTTGTATGGTCCGGATCGAGTTGCAGAGCACGTTCAAAATGCAAAATATCTTTTTCTAGATTGTCACTGTAGTCGAGCCACAATTACCTAACGAACATAAAAAGCATCGGCTGATGTGGTATCGTTCTTCCTGATATTGCCGAGGAAGGTGCAGCATTGCGAACGTATTCCTTTTCGAACTTGGATCGATTGGAATGAATGTGCGCGCATCGCCCAGTGCATTGTGATAGTTGCAGAGCATCATTTGGCATGCAACACGATTGCTTTAGTAGGCGGCCGAATCGGGGCATAGTAAAATTGCATCCGAGTATACTTTTAGTGCAGCCTGGTAGTTTTGTGATTTATTTTGGTAAATGCCCTGCTTCTCCACACACTCCATTGTGACAACGTCGCCTCTGAAAGTTAAAAGTGATATTTCCTGTGTAATGAATAAAACTTAAAAGACACTTTGGTCTTAAGTTGGCAGTACTAACTTACCCGCAAATGCCCATCATCACTGGCTATCAAAACATTTTGAAACGACCATTCTGGCTAAAACCTCGAACCTTCTCAACTGTCGATACGTACAAATTTATACTTTCACTTCACTGGAAATAATTAAAACCACTTAAAACATAAAACAATTGGATTAAACATAAAATATTACCATTTTATGTACTTATGAACGAGCTGTGTCTTCCGCGCTTCAAATTTAAGTATTAAAAAAAATTATTTTTAACTGAAAGCGTAGTACTTATTGAAATCTTTTATCATAAAAGTCCCAAAAAGTTGTCTGTTATTCTGTTATGATTTGTAACAGATTTCTTAAAAGATTTTGGCTTGCTGAATACCAAATAGGCGATTTATAAAAGATTTTCAGTATGTTCGAATTTTTTGACAGTTCATAACAGATTTCTTAACAGATTTTATAACAGATTTGGCTTGCCGAATACCAAATCTGTTATTCAAAAAAGATTTATTGACAAATAAAACTTTTGTATGGGAATTCATAACAGAATAACAGAATAACAGAATAAAAGATTTCGCCGAATAGCCCCAAATATTTCACACAAATTTCCTCGGCAACCGTACATCAAAATAAGGGTCTTTATGTTTTCTATCAACCATTGAATATTTTTGTAGCACTCGGTTATAGAGTTTTAATCAAAAACTAACTTTTATCGATCTTTGCCTTTAGAAAAACTATCAAAATCTGTCTGTACGGTCTGCGTCTGGTAATCGAGTTGTGAATAACATTAGATGAAAATACGTTTATAGGGTCGGCTAGTTTCCACAATTTAGTAACGATTTATTTTTAAATTCTCGCGAATCTACTTCGGTTCCTTTCATTCAATTTAAAGTGGTATGGCAACGCTGCAACCGACTTGACATAAATGGACCAACATGAAAAAGAAACATTGAAGTGTCAAGTTTTTTTTGTATTTCTCAACTTTTCAATCAAATCAAATAGGTTTCAACTTTGATTTGTGTTGGACGTCCTCGCGAAAAGTTGTTAAAAATTCATTGAAACCAAATTTTCTTCTTTTTTGTTTTTACTAGTTGTTTTTTTTAATCTAGTAAGCAAATTACTGACCTTTAAAACATTTTATTGCAATTAAACGAAATGGCTAAGACAAGGGTTTATGTGATTGGAGTTGGTATGACCAAGGTATGTACGTAGTATGTAGTCGGTAATAAGAAAATATTTGTACCCGTTTTTCTTTGGGAGTGGTGTACTTATTTTTTAAATCATTACAATAATTTCAAAGTCCACTGCAAATCAGCCATTACGGCGGTATTTGAGATAAGACCTTTTTATTTCTGCTTAAAATTCTGCAATCAAACAAAAGAACTTCGTTGTTGGTATAACGGCAAGTAGGAAAATACTTCGTTAATCAACAAATTGGAATCTTACCTACTTAAAAACAATATCAGGTTCTTGAAGAAATCTAAAGTAGCTTTCTACAACCGAAAATCTAGTCAAGCGAGCTGATATACAAGTATAAAGTGCATTATTCGTCATCTTTGCAATTAAAGTATTCTTATTGTACTCTTTTGAAAATTCTAACTTCTGGGTTACTGTAATAGACTTATAGTTTAAACTTTAAAAATAAAATTAATTATTATATTTCTTAACAGTTCGAAAAGCCGGGTAAACGCGCCGATGTTTGTTATCCGGATATGGCAAAAGAAGCGGTCACCAAAGCTCTGGCCGACGCAAAAATAACCTTCAACGAAGTGCAACAGGCATGCGTCGGTTATGTTTACGGAGACTCAACTTGTGGACAACGAGCTGTGTACGAAGTCGGAATGACGGGAATTCCAGTTTATAATGTCAACAACAATTGCTCGACAGGTTCGAGTGCTCTTTTCTTGGCCAAACAAATTGTGGAAACAGGAAATGTCGATTGTGTCCTGGCATTGGGCTTTGAAAAAATGGAAAAGGGATCACTTTCTTCAAAGGTTTTTTTTTTCTTAATCAATCTAAAGAAATACTTATTTTACTCTTTTGTTTTAAGTTCTTTGATCGAGTGAACCCAATGGAAAAACATGTTGAGTTAATGAGCAATTTAGTTGATATCGAAGCAGCACCAATGGCAGCACAAATATTCGGCAATGCTGGTTTAGAACATATGAAACTGTACGGAACCAAGCCTGAACACTTTGCCAAAATTGCATGGAAGAACCACAAACATTCTGTCAATAATCCGTAATTTGAATTTTAGTATAAAACTAAGTAATGAACTAAGAACAACTTTTATTTATAGCTATTCGCAGTTCCGAGACGAATATACTTTAGATCAGATTTTAAAGTCACCCAAGATTCACGGTGTTTTAACTAAACTACAATGCTGCCCCACAAGTGATGGATCGGCTGCTGCCATAATCGCATCAGAAGCCTTTGTCCGGCGTCATGGACTCGAAGCGCAAGCTGTTGAAATTGTCGGAATGGAAATGGCCACAGACCCTGAGTCGAGCTTCAAGGACAAAAGCCTTATGAAGATCGCAGGGTATGACATGACCCGTCTTGCAGCTGAGCGCCTGTTCGCAAAGTCACCATACAAGCCCCAAGACGTTGACGTTGTTGAATTGCATGACTGCTTTTCCGCCAACGAACTAATAACTTATGAAGCATTAGGTCTGTGTGCTCCAGGAAAGGCAGGCGAAATGATTGATAACGGAGACAATACATACGGTGGAAAGTATGTGGTTAATCCAAGCGGTGGATTGATATCCAAGGGTCATCCATTGGGTGCGACTGGTTTGGCTCAATGTTCTGAGATTGTCTGGCAACTGAGAGGACAGGCCGAGAAACGACAAGTAGCTAATGCCAAAATTGGTCTCCAACACAATCTCGGTTTGGGAGGAGCAGTTGTCTTGGGCTTGTATCGTCTTGGCTTTCCTAATGCCAATAAAAAAGTTGCGCAGAATCTAACAAGTGCAAGTAATTTGGCTGAATCCCCGGAAGGATTCAAGGTTGCGCCTCTGTTGAAGATTCTCGAGCAAGCCATGCAGGAGGACGAAGATAACCTAATCGAAAAGGTTCGAGCCATTTATGGGTTCAAGGTGACTAATGGACCCGGCGGAAAAACAGGCTTTTGGATAATCAACGCAAAAGAAGGCAAGGGAAAAATTATTTTCAATGGAAAAGGTGATGCAATTAATTTCGTTTTTATTTTTGAAGACTTAATTTTTAATTTTTTTTTCGTCTTGTTAAGATAAACCAAACATAACATTTATTGTGGCCGATGAAGATGTAACCGATTTGATTTCTGGAAAACTGCCACCGCAAAAGGCTTTCTTCCAAGGCAAAGTCAAAATTCAAGGAAATATGGGATTAGCCATGAAGCTTATGGACTTGCAACGAAACGCCCAAAGTCGTATCGATGTCCTGAGATCGAAATTGTAAAAATTGTTTTCTTTATTCATGTCAAAATCTTTATTTGGGAACGTGGTTTAAAACTGCATGTGTAATAATAGCTTTAAGGAAAATTGGTGTTAATGTTTCCATAGCCGGCATGGCAGATATTTTTGTACTGTTAAACTTTTTAGGATAAATAAAAAATCAGAAATGCTTATTAAAAGATACATTCACTGTCCACAGTTTATTTTGGATGTACTCAGACTATGTTGTAATTTCTAGGTAGGAGGATGTCTTTTGACTGAAAATAAAAGACCGAAAAGGGAAATTGGATTCAAATCCAAAATTGATTCGTGAAACAATGGAAATTAGAAAGGTTGATAGCTCAACCAGCCAACTGGTTTCTTCTAGTGATATGTACTTCATACGCATTGTGGACGAATAAGGTTTTTTTTCTTTATTTTCTCATTATATTTTTTTTGCTTAACAGTATTAAGTAGCTACATATAAATATATATATATGTGTATGTGTATTTGTAACTTCTATGTACATGTTCGTATCAATATTTAATAACTTATGATTTTGATTAGCTGATAGTGATTTTTCTCGATAGATGCCACACGACTGTACACGTGGCTTAGTTTATTTGCTTAGGGTTAGGGTCAAAGGGGAAAGGGAAAGTGGATGAAGAAATAAATTAAAACAATTATGTATATATTTCCAGTGGAAGGGGGCAGAGGGATCGTTGGTTAGCGTAAAAACTTCAAACTAAAAGGAGGACGATGATGTGATGTTTCGCGCACTTGTCGTCGCACTGTCCATACTTGCCATAATTGAGCTTAGAAGGTCCGGTTTAGCTCCGCCGCTGTTGTTGTTCTTACTAATTGACACTGTCGACGACGACATTAATTGCGACTTACTTCGGTTGGGGTTAGTGGAGGCGATTTTTGTCCGATTATTATCAGTTGCTATAGCCAAAACTGGATTTTCCAACGAGGAACTGTTTGCTGGTGCCGACGACGACAATGGTGGAGGAGGAGGAGGTGGAGGTATTATTAAGGGAGAAAACGATGGAGGCAACGGCGGCGGCGATGCCTTCGGTGGCGGGGGAAGTGGGGGCAATGGTGGATGAGCTATGGTATCTGTTATAACCTCTTCAGCAGCGACAACCAAATCTTCGTCGTGGCTCACAACGAGGGGATATTGCACATCGGAAAATAAACTACTCGAATTGACATCACCAATATTTGTTTCCTGTATTATTTCGCGTGTGCTTTTGATGCTCTCATTGATGCTGCTGCTGTTGCTAACAGCAGCCACCGGAATTGGTGGATGGATCTTTTCGTCGGAAATAATTTGTACTTGGATTTTAATTTCGGGTTGTTTTTGATTTAAGCTATTGAGGTAGGCATCTTTATCCGCGAATGCCGACGGAGTGGGAAGTGGTGGCGGTTCTGGAATCTTCGGAGGCGTTCGTTTAGTGTCGACATTTACAGATTTGACATGGAAATTGGTGACTACATTCGACGGTGTTTTCTTAATATTGCTCTGATGGTGAGTTTTTTCTGTCGTCTGAATTTTGGAAATAACGCCGACGGTACCTGTAGCACAAGATTCCTTTCGATCGCGATCGCTGTCCCGCCGCTGGCGATGAGCATTGCTGCTTTTCGAATGCCCAGATGTTAAAGATTTTCCCTTGTTTTTGCTATTGTTATTTCTAACACTATTCTTACTATCACCTAAAGAATTACTACTGCTGCTACTACTAGACGATTTTTTTGGTCTCTGCTCATTACTTGGTGCAGATCCAGAAGAAGAACTGGCCGTTGCTGATGTACTTGTCTTGTGTTTAACTGAAGAAGACGAAGTTACACATGATTTCGCCGCTTTTTGGGCTTTAAGCGGATCAAGGACTAGTTTCCTCATATCGATCTTAGCCTCTTCTTTGGAAATGTTTTTCTTTGTTGAGCTACCACCAGGGGACTCACTGCCACATTCTTTAGTTGTTGTATTTCTTTCCTCTGCTCCACTTTCGCTAGACCGTCTCTTATCAAAGTCTACGATTTTCTTTTCCGATTTCTTAACCTTACCATCGTGGGTTCGCTTACATGGAGTGGATTTTTTTTCTTCGAGCAATGAAATCGGATGTGGGAGTATTGTTTGTTTTTCCTTGTAGTGCGGTGGCTCAGCCAAAATTGGGTTATTCTTTTCGTTGATTACTTCTTGACCAGGATAATATTGTCTCAATCGCAGATGCCAAGCTGTAATATAACAAACATTATTATCAAAAACCGTGGACATGTGAAAGTGGTAACAAACCTATACTTGTGACTGCAGTCACCGTTCGGAATTGATGAATTATATTACGGGGCAGAAAGTATATATCGTTATCACATAACTGTATTCGGGAATATCGGATTCCTTCCCTTCTGAGTTGATTGAGTTTTGCGTCTTCGATCCACTGCACACATTGCGATATAGGTGGTTCGTGCAAATCCAGTTGCAACATTTCTACTAAATAGTTGAAATCTTGAGCAGCGAATGCAACGACGTCCTTTGTAACACGATTTTGTGTATACGGTTGACCACAATGAACGGCTTTCAAAATGCCTGCGGAAAAACCAATTTGAATAGTTTTGACAAAGCAAGGAACAATATGCAAAACTTACCAACTGCAGCAGTGGTTATTCGTTCGTGGCCATGGCCGACATGATCCGCGTGAGCCTTGGTTCGGTCCTCAATCATAGTTTCTCTTGCTTCAGATAGCCTTGGCAAGTATTGGAGGTTTCTCAATTCGTTTATTCGCGTTCTATAAACAAGTAAATAAAAACCAAAGCAGATGTCGATTAAATAACTTAATTATTTCCATGTGTAACTTAAAATAAATAGTAAATTTTGGAATTGTTTCGTACGTACCTCTGCCGCTTCAACGGTGTCTTGCTATTGAGTTCAGCCGTTGGCACTAATTGCTCTCCTGCTCGTATCCACAAAATGGGCCCATCATTGGAAAGCCTTGGATCCGACTGCAGAATTGAGTTTGCACCCCAAGGCATAGTCTACAAATATAATTTCAATCAGAAAATTTATAATTCATTGATTTCCTTTCTCTTACTTTTTTCAGAAATGGATTCTCTTCAATGCGACCAAGCAAATCAGGAAAATATCCTCCTACTTCTTCATGAACTTTGCCAACCAAACTTATCTGATGTAAGGGGCCATATCGAAATGTTCCTTGGGAATAGTTTTTTGTAACCTGCAAGCAAAAACATACAAATTTTTAAAAATTCGCAGAACAAAGAAAATATTTAAACGAACCTGTTCATTGTACTGACTCATGGTACACGTTTCGATATCCGAATTGCGACCCAGTACACCGGCCTTTACGGTCAGTGTTGAATAATTGTCAGCCATATGCTCAAGCAAGTCGGGCAAATAGGCCGCCGAATCATGAACAATTCCCATTACATGATGGGCATAGCCATCGTCATCTTCAGCAAAACAAACCCTAAAGAACTCCTCCACCAGCTCATCCATCTCCTCGGGCGGCAATGAATCAATTTCACTTTGATACATGTGCACAACGGTTGCTCCGCCATTGGGGTGCATTTCTATGCGGAAAAATCGACCGTACTTAAGATCCTCAAGGCCTTTTCGAGTACAATTGACGTCGTTAACGTTTAACAAGGGAAGTCGGCCGATATTCGTTGCAGATGGGACAATTTGTGTACACTGCGTTCCAACACTGGCTCGTCTGATTTTTGATCGTTTATAGCACTTGGAGCACTCCCTACTGCTGCTCGAAGACGACGAATGTTTGCCGGATGATTTGTGGTGGTGACTGCTGGTGCTACTGCTGTTGCTGGCTACACTGTTCTTTCGAGAATATGAATTGCTGCTCTGCGAAGAACTGGATAAGGAATGATGTGATTTAGTCTCATGGTTGACCTTTGGTATGGCGGTGACGGCGGCGGCAGCCTCAGCTGGTGAACTTTGTGTCATAACCTTAGAAGGCTGCTGGTGATGCTGTTGTTGAAGAAGTTTAATGTTGTCTGGCATTTTCATCATGTGATTGTTGTTATGGTTGACAGGCACTGGTATCGGCTGGATGACAGCCTTTGTGGTAGCTATGGGTTCATTTTTTGAAGGATGTTTTGAAGGTGTGGGACAAGGCATTCCTGATTTGTTGTTGTTGAAGTTCAAGATCCTCGTCACTTCGTTTAGTGTTTTTTCCGGTTTCTTTAATTTGGATGTGATTTCTACTATGCCTACTGTCTGCATACTTGTGTGAGGAGTCTCCATTTGCTTCTTGTTATCTGGTACGTTCAACTTGGTTGCAGATGTAACTTCTAACGCCGTTGACGGGTTTAATGTTTTTAAAGACGAAAATGTAACATTTTCATTAAAATTTTCAATCACAGATATGCCAGGTGTTTTTGGAATAAGAGAGTCCTCGTCAATAATTGCTGTCGATTTCGTCGGAGTTTTCGGTAAAGCAATTGTTTTGACTTCTGACATTGTGTCCGTCGTCGACGTTATCACCATAGGCATTGTTGTTTTATCGGCGGCAACAATGTCCTGGGGTATCGTTGTTTCAAGTGTTGATGGTGCAACTGGTGTTTCCTGCGGTTCATCTTTTACAGGTAATGACCATGAATTTACCGAGGTGACCGTTGAAGCAGAAGAAACAATATCAAAGGAAATATTCGCTTTTGATTGAATGGGTGATGGGGTATGTGGAGTTAAAGGATCCTCCACATCGGTCTTGATTAAGTTTATTTCAAGTTTTATTGTTGGTTTCACTCTAGGCAAAGTTTTTTCCAACTTTATATCCGATTCAGATTTGATTGGAACAGGTTTAACCGTTTCGTCTATTTCCATTGGTTCAGGTTTCTTTTCTATCATCGGTTTGATATCATTTTCGATTAAATTAGTTTCTACAGTTTGAAGAAACGGAATAACATCTTTAGTTTCGATTGGTTCCGAGGATTCTTTTTTAATTTCAACCAAGCAATCTGCCTTTGCTTCATTTTTTACTGACAGATCGTCTGTATGTCTTACGATCTCGATGCTCGCTGAGGGTTTAATGGGTATATCCAAAATTTGGGTGAGTTGAATTGAGCTGCGCCGCCTTTCTGGAGTTGTAGGCTTTATATTTGACAAAGAGCAAGATGATTTGGAAGAATGATTGCTTCGACTGCTCTCTGAACTACGTCTTCTCTCCTAGTGAAAAATAAGAGATTATACCTAGCTTAAGTTTTGGGATGGGATTAAGAAATTTATTCGATTACCTTATCTTGGTCCTTTGAAGACTTGTTTTTTGAACTGATTTTTCGATCGTCCTTTCGATTCTTGTCCTTGTCACGGGAGGACTTTTTCCCACTCTCGTGGTGCTTACCACGGCTTCTGTCTTTGCTGTCACTCTTGCTCTTTGAATCTTTACGATTTTTTTCTCCATCCCTATGACGGTCCCGATCACTTTCCCTGTCCTTGGTCCTGTCACGATCACGGTACCGATCCTTTTCCTTCTTTTTCTTTTTATGACTTCGCAATTGATCTTCTACTACAATATATATAAATAAATAAATACAAATGTAATTCACATCAAAAACCATTGTTTGTCACAGCTAACAAACCTTTGCCACTGCCTGCTCCCGTGTCACCTTGCAACACCTTCTTCTCCTGATGATGATGTTGCAAAGACGTAATTGCGCTCTTATCTAATTCCATTAAATACTTTTTGGTCTTGACGGGTGCTTGGAAGAGCTCAGCTCTACATTGACCTGCATTATCCGCCACTTGGTTGACTTTGATTCGATTTTCGACTTCGCGGTTCTCGACGGCGGGCTCCTTTGACATTAGTTTTTCTCTGCCACCTACGTGATTCACCTCAGCAGCCATTTTGGCTCCAGAAATGTTTGGTTTTTCTTCTAATCCGATTGCCGGACAAACGATTTGGGGTTCACTAGTACTCCCGTTTATTTTCATCGGAACTTTAATATTTTGCAAAATTTCTAAGGTGAGAGATTCATTTGTTGTTTGGTTTGGCGAATTTTTCGCATTAACACAATTTTTCGATGTTGCAATTTGTTCTTGTTGTTTTGATGGCGATGAAAACGGAGACGCCATTGTTGTATGCAAATTCAACTCTCCCAATATGAAATCTCAACTCAAAAGCACCGGAGTGACTACACATATAGGTTGGCCAACAATAAATAAATTAAAACAGCACTCTTAACACTAATTTCATGATATTTCACTAAAATTTCAACAGTTAACAATTGGAAATCTATTTAATTCGCAATTGCGCTTTTAAATAACATTTTATTATAAATTAATTATTAAAATATCATTGCACGCTCGCGAGCAACACCATTTTACGATTTTACGAAAAAAAAATCTTCGGAAGTACAAACGGGCAAACGGGTCACGTACGAATGGTGAATAAAAATTGAGAAGTTCATTCACAAAATTCATTCGGTTTGACAGACGTATGTGCGGAATAAAGGTGTTGCTGGTTTGTGTTTTTGCTAAACGTCATATTGAGGTCTGCTTGCACTTTAAAAATGTCATTGGTGCCGTTCAAAAATTAGGTGTTGTTTTGACGATTTTGGTCAAGAGATAAACGGGATTTGCTGTGAATACAAAAAATGCATGTCATGCCTACACCACAGAGGAGGTATACCTAGAGTCGCAACTCCAGGCATTTTACTCTCTTTCGACAAAAAAAATTAAATTTGATAAAATATACTACCCAGTGCAAATGTATTGGTTTTTCAATGCATTTCAAATGGGAGGCCAAACCAATACATTTGCAATGGGTAGTATATTTTTCTCTTATTCCAAAATTTTTTGGACAGTGAATTTTTAAAAAAGAGAACGAGTTGCGACTCTAGGTAAATAGGTTCTCTATGGCCTACACCTTGAGTTTGAAGGCTGTTTCACAACAGAGCGTTCAGTCGTTCGTGTGTTTCAAGCTTTACGTAAGCGTCTGGCAGTTTTGACAGTAAAACGCAGGTGCTTTCAACTTCAGCTCACAATAACGCGTTCATTCTTGCATGTGACATTAGATTATTTTACCAGCGTTTTCATTATACATTAGTTTTCTTAGGCCGTGTGCGAATTGGATGAATTGTGGTTAAAAAATAAAAATGGATGAATTTTTAACCACTACCTTTGTATATATATTCCTATAGTATTTCCACGCTGACGATTCGATCGAGGCGACACGAGTGGCAAGTAACAACATTAGCTCTTTTGGCATTTCTTACGTCTGCATTTGCAGACAATTTCTGTATATTTTTGAGAACATTCTCTGAGTCCTCTGCACTGTAGCTCTTTCGTAGAATGTACTCTTATCTCTTAAGGCCGTGTGCGAATTGGATGAATTGTGGTTAAAAATTAAAAATGGATGAATTTTTAACCACTACTGTCATTTTTTAACCTGCTCAGCAGCTACTCAAATTATGCGAAGTGTCAAAATTTAACCAAACGTCAAGTTTTAACCCATTTTTAACTGAATTCGCACACGGCCTAAGTGTCTATTTGATACTAAATAAATTTATGTCAATGTCTATTGGTGGTGGTTGCTGGGACGGTGAGATAGGATTGGACTTTGGACATTGGATCGTTTTTTCTTACAGTATATGTATGTTTGAAAATTGAAATATATGACAGGACGATGTATTTTTTTTGTATGTGGGTAAAAGGGTTATTCGAATAGAAGAAAAGAGAACAAAAAAAGTACGGAATATCATTTTATGATTGCCACATTGGCAACAGAATTTGAATGGTTTAATATTTTTGTTTTTATTTTCAATGAATGTTTAAAGGATAGCAAATATTTTCAATGGGAATTGTTTTATTTCGGTACGTGATATTGTACTGCTTTTTTGTACAAAGAAATTATTTGAACTTTATACATGTGTCTCATTCAGTTTCTTTGAACAAAAAAAAAAAAAAAAACAACGTGATTCAGCAAGGTGGCAAGCTTGTCGTCGTTTTATCATGTTGCCGAAATGCTGGCTGATGGCTGATGTCCTAAACGAAAAACAAGAACGAAGAACAAAATCTATGTAGGTATGCGTTATTGTTATGGTTGTGTGTTCTAACACATTCTAAATTTCTATTATCGAACTTATAATTTGTAGCGTAGTGTTAAAAAACGTTGCGATATTTCAAATTTTTAGGAGAATGAAGGGCAATGAACTGATTTTGTTATTGTCCCAGGTCAAGTGCATTGAATTTGTTTTGGATTTCTGGATTTCTGAATTATGCAATCGGGAAGTTTGTGGCTATTCATTTTTTGTTTTAAGAAATGTATTGTAGTTGAAATGTTTAAACATAATACATATATTGGTTTTGAAAAAATAAATAGTAATATTGCAAAAATTTGAAATAAAAAAAAAAGAATTTGAAAGTCTACAGATAAGATAAGGTAGAAAGGATAGAACTTTTATAGTTTTGTAGATAGCACCAAATATACCTATACAAAAAGTTAGCATTTAATATTAACTATATATGAAATATGTCATATGATTGGGAGCATTCATTTATGTAAGGCGCCCGAACCAAAGCAATGTAAAAAAAGATGTTTTATTCCAAGAAATATTTCGGACACCCCGAAGAGGATCAAAAGTGATCCTTTGTACGGGAAGAAACAATTCTTGGAAAATAACATGGATGATTTAGGTGAGGAAGAAAAGACGTTCATAGGATCCCAATTCCTTCACAAGACCAATGCTCCATGGTGTAGAGAAGAAACAAATTTTATAAGTCCCCAGTTTCTTGTCAGAATTCCTTTTTTAATAACAATTGGAAACAGACCATTTGTTATTTCGTAGGATCTCTAAAGGGTGCCATGCTGTCAAAATGATAGTGTCTACAGGCAGAGTGTCAACGATTGTAGACTGGAAGTTGTTGGAGAATTATTGTGTGGGAGAATTGTTGTGACCTTGATATGAATAACTCAAGAACTGAACAACTTTACAACCTTAAATAAAACAATAATTGCTTTGAAATTTAAATCTGTTCATTCTAAAATATTCGTTTTTGTTTTCATATAATTTCAATACCATAAAACTGATGAAACAGTATTTTAATTCAAATTAATTTTCATTGTTCTTTGCATTTTTAAGTATTCTTTTTAATATTATTGCATTAAATAAATGTTATTAATTATTAAATATCGAATTCTTTATTGAGACTACAATAGCCCCCAAAGGTCTAGCTACGCCTCTGTTATTTTCGAAGAAACTTAAAGGAAAGTTGAGACAACTTTCAAAGCTGGCTTTTCCAAGTACCACACATAGCCAAAAATCATGAAAACTTGGTTGACTGACATTAGGCAGGAAATGAGGGAATTTTTAGCAAACATGCTGCTGTGAAGAGCATAAGGAAAAAAATCTGCGATTCATTTTAATTGGACTGGTCATATTTACTCTTAAGAATACAAATAAGGACCTTAATAATAAGTCATCTAGTAAACATCTTTAAGTAAAATTATTCATGTGATTTACATTTTTTATTGTTAACCCTCCAGTGGGCGCGTGGTCTACGGTCGTAGACCAGTCTTTTTTAAAACGCCGCCGTTCGCAGAAAAACAATTTTTTTCCGCCATCGTTCACAATAGCTGTAGATAATTAGTTGCTCTACCTAATTAATATGCTATTTTTCTTCGGAGGGGGCATACGAAAGCTTAAAAGGTATTCAAAGTCTCTTGGTCTACCATCGTAGACCACGCGACCACTCGTGTAACAAAAAAAGTTGTCTTCAATTGTATTATTATAGGTAAGGGATTGTACATTTTTAACTACTTTTATTAAAAAATTAATTGATTAGTGAAGAAAATTGCTTCTACTATCTCAGGGACCTATTTTTGGGTCCGTGAGCTGACCTCTAGGGTGAGGTGCGAAAAAAGTGTTAGATTTGCTTGTAGGTACCACTTGAAATGTATATGCGTTTATTCTGATTTGTAGTCCACATTTTAATTTTTTTTTTTTAAACTTATTAATGAATTTGTGCTCTATGTTTTTTGAATAGTTTTTTTTATGTTTGCTGTACTGTTTTGTTTGATTTTTTATGAAAAAAGACAAAAACGTGAACACGAAAAACTGAATTTTTCAAGTCTTATATTTCTTTTGTTTTGTGTACAATTTTCCTTTTTTCTTATTCATTACTTTATTTGGTTAATCATTTATTGAAAAAAATATCTGTTTTGAGAAGTATTTTTCCCAAAATTTCCTTGGTTCGAATAAAAGCAACGACTATTCTTTAATTAAAAAATACCAAGGAAAACTACGAAAAAGTAAAAACTCAAAAACTTCAATTATAAAAAAATACAATATTTATTCAAAGTTCGATGTCAATGAGGCGATGGTTCAACGAATAATAATGAAAAATGATTTAAGCTTCTTGTTTTTTGCTTAGCCTTGAGGAAGTATAAGAGAAAGCTTTTTTACAATTTTGCTCATTTGCATATCAAATAACAGGAGATCAAATTTTTGAAGCTACACTTTTCAGTTTAACTTAACGTTAATTTTAATTTACACTTTTCCGTTTAACTTAACGTTAATTTTAATTTACAATTTATATAATATTTAATTCATAATAAAAAACAAAATTTTCTTGCCAAATGTTTGGACAATATCTTTTTTTTGTTATTAACTTTTTTAAAGTATTAATTTATTTTTTATAAAAAAAAATTACGAAAAATCGTAAAATTGGGATTGTTTTTTTTATTCCGATTTTTTTTTCAGTGTATCAATAACTTTTTATCTTTGAGTGATGAATATGAAACAAAATATGTTCCTCTATAATTTGACCGCGATTTGAATTCTTAAAACGCTATAGTATATATATTTTTTGGCAAAACAAAATGGTCTACAGTCGTAGACCACGCGACCACTCGTGTCTCTTTTAACCACGCGCCCACTGGAGGGTTAAAATAGTGCGTAAGCAGATTTTTTATGTTATTTATTATATATCTATACCTAAGTTGCAATAATAGTAAGTAATACAAAAATATGTATTTATTTATTTTCTGTGATTTTGTTAATATTTAAATTGTAAATTGGCATATATGTACCTAAAGTAAGCAATTATGTACAGGGATTATGCCTAATGGGGATTCCCTTAAAAAAACGCATTTGGTATTCTACCTCCTGGGTAATGTGGAAAAGAATACGATTTTGAATAATAAAAAATGTTTCAAACATTCTATTAAGTTTTTTTCTTAAATTTAAAATGAGAGATCATCATAGAGTTGTTTCGAATACATACTGAAATTGTATTTACCTCGAATAAAGTGATGTGAAGGGTAGATGCCTACTAAAGGGTTTTCCAATAAGAGGTGTTATTTTGAATAGACAGCTATTTCGGTAGCTGTCACTTTTGAAGCTGTCATTTTTTGACATTTGACAAGTAGCCATTAATAAAAATGGAACGATACACGCTTCAACAACGCATTGAAATTATTAAAATTCACTATAAAAATGTTGAAAATTTGGCAGAGACGGTTCGTAAAACTAACTTTTTTGGGTCGTCGTGAAGCACCTTGTCGGACCGCAATACAGAAATTGGTGGAAAATCTTGTGATTTAACACCTTGCGACTTCTTCCTTTGGGACCACGTGAAAGATAAGGTCTACGCCAACAGCTCAGCGTCGATTCAAGACCTCAAAGATGGAATTCGTGAGGCTATCGAGGACATAGGGCAGCCACTTTGCGATTTGGTTATGGAAAATTTCATGAAAAGGATATGGGAAATGCCATTCTTCAATGAATATCAAAATAACACCTCTTATTGGAAAACCTTTTATATCTATTTCTTCACTTAAAAAAGTTTACTAACCAGGGCCCATGTTCTGTAACTTATCACTCGCAAGAAAAAAGTGATAAACGCAAGGAATCGAAACAGTTTCAATGAAATTTGTTTCGATTCCTTGCGTTAATCACTTTTTTCTTGCGAGTGATAAGTTACAGAACATGGGCCCAGAGCCCCAGAGGTACATAACTCTCGAAAAAATAAATGTGTGGCTATAATTACAAATAAAGGCATACATAAAAAATGTCCAATTCATTGAAAACTGATGAATAAATGAATGTACCTATCAATAATATTAAAATTTATTCATTTAAACCCGTTTCATACTTTAGCTAAGCCAACACCTTTTTTCAAAACAGCAGGTTGTAGCCAGGTAGGGTGCTTTCATAAATGCATGGTTGCTTTGCTTACATGCGATCATTTGCAATCATATTAACGTCAGACAAAAATACTTGCGCATGTGTCTTACACTGCATTTATGATACTATATACCTGTCTCTTTTATTCAGAAAGAAATTCAGTGTGCATGTGATTTTTTGTAGTTGCACATTTGCGCTGCAAATATTTGCGTTTTGCTTTTATGAACATCTGACTTTTATCATTTGCATTTATGAACAACATGCATGCGTCAGACTTTCGCAACCATGCATTTATGAAAGCACCCGTACTTCCAAAAAAATTTGTATAGGTATTCAAATTCAATGGCATTAAAGGTGCAAAAACAAGAAATGATCCAAATATTCAATTTGAAAACAAATTTCTGCAGCGTAAATATTCTATCGAATAGCCAGGCCTTTACTTGTAGTTAAATATGAAACATGCATTGGTTTTCTTGCACACATTATGAAATCCTACAACAAGGCACATCAATCAGAATATATCTAATATCTAATAATGAGTAAGGTTACTCTCCGCGTGGTTAATTTTTTTCTTACATTTTTGGTCTCATATACCTACTTGAGAAAAAGACAGGAAAATCTAAGTGTTATAGTGAAAAGGAGACAAAACATAAGGAGTATAAAAAAACAAGTGGCATGACAGCTATCAAACATCATTCGCCTTTAAAAACCTCAATTGGTGTGACCTGATTCAATCAAATAAAACATGTTACAAGGATTGATAATAATAATTGAAGTTTCTATCGTAATAGGTATATGATATCTTTCGAAGTTATCACAGCCCATACATTAGTTAATTTTCATTCTAGAGTAAAATATTTATAATTTGTATTAAATAATATGGCTGAGTTAGCAAAAAAAAGCAATTATTTGAAATACAAAATAAAGTGATCTTAAAATAGATTAGTTTGGTCACTCCATTCCTTTTCAGATTGTGAGGAAAAAAAACAAGAACACATACACAGACCATCAGGCAGACCAGCATTTTGGGAAATTCCAATTTTATGTATCGTATCGTATACACAAGCAGCGCTCGCTCTATTTGTTGTGAACTCTCTCTTTCTTTCGAATTTTTCTAGACCTAAAATTTTTGAACTATTCTTTCCAACTTAAAATTTTTTTCTGTTTAGCGTTTTTTATTGTATTAGATATGATCTGATCTGGGGCCTATTTCAGAGTTTTTACATCAACTACAATGTAGTACTTTGAAACTTGTGTTACATCATTTCTGTTTCAAAGCTACAACAAATTCTTTGATGTACTACAGAACTGTAGCTATGGAGAATAGGCTGGAATTATTGGAAGGATGTATGATTCTGTTTCACAGCTTTTTATTTCACATTGTTGTAGTACAAACAACAGTAATTTTGTACTACATTTTAACATTGAAATTTTGTGCAATAAAAGATGTTATAAATTCAAAATGCAATGTGCAAAACGAAAAAACGTTAATGAAAGCATTTTTTTTGTTGAAAACTTCGTATAGTTCACAAAACCCGGCACTTTATTTCTGCCATTGCTTGAAAGCAAGGAGCTTGTCCACCTTGGACGTAACCTAGAGGGACTAAATAAAAATATATGTACCTACATTATGTACGTTTTGTTTGAAACAATAGCTTTTAAATTTTTTTTTCTCGTTTCTCGTGTTCATTTGACATCCTTTTGCGTAGGTATGTTACACAATTTTACACATGCAACACTGCTCTTGAGCACCTGGCAACTTTCTGCACTACACCACTTGTTTTTTAAATTTTTCTAAAAAAAAAAATAACGATATTTTGATCGGCTTTCTCCAATGGCATTTGACGTATTTGGGTGAAAAACCACTTTCTCTATATACGGGTAGCCGGGTATCACAATAGACCCTTATGGTCTAAGTGAGTCAATAACATCTAGACAGCCACTCCAACCTAACCTAGCCATATACGGGTAGCCGGATTAACCAATAATAACAGCACCTGGAAATAGACGCCACCCTTCGTCATTCCGTCCAACCAGAAAAATTGCTGCTGACTGTGTAAAAACGATAATCAGCAAGAACTATAATCAAAGAATGGAACTAAACGGTTTAATAAATATTCAATATCAATGCATGTTCTTGGTATTAAAAACTTTTCCACAACGTATGGCTCTTCCACAAGAAAATTTTGTCAACTAAAATGAAGTAAATATGAAAGTTTTACAAATTATTGCCTCAAATAAATTAAACTTCACATTCAAATTCACAACAGTCTGTCAAATCAACTACATTTTCCAGCTACATCATACAGCATTTCCAGTTGTAGGTGTGAAACAGAAAAATGTAGATGATGTAGTTGTAGAATGTTGATGTAGGATGTAATTGATGTAGTTGATGTGAAACCTCTGAAACAGGCCCCTGATATCAATAGCCTTAAGAACATGAGTTTGCTGCCTTTTTTGTTATTGCCTTTGCCTTCCTTTTAATCTCTGTCATCATTCGTTTTGTTTATTCTACTCTCTTATTTGCAACCAAGAAAATTTCCATGTTCCCTCTCTTTACTTTGCTTAGTTCTTTTTCTTTCTGTAAATCTGATTCTCTGAGAGCGACTCACTATGGGGTCTTGCATTGGCTGAACCGGCGAGAAGTCGTTTTTTTTATATGTACTAAATCTCAATAAAAATAACTGTTTCGATTTACTGATACTATATGTCACATGATTTAGTAGTTTATTGTTCATTCCATTGTTCTATCACTTTTCTGTTATACATCAAAGAAGTGAGTATTGTTGAAATTGGGATCTGTGGTTATCTAACCTCTAAAAGTGGCCATTATTATAAAGATAAAAATCAATTGCTAAAAAAAAAGTTTTGCACACAATTTGTTATATAAGGTATGTACTTTATAAAAGAATTAGTTTAAACTCAATTATAATGGAAATCTGGAAAAAAAATTGAATAGAAAATAAGAATGTTACATAATTTGTTATATAACGGTACTTTTCGATTAGGCAAACATCAAAGCAAAATTAAAAGTATTTTACATAGTTCAATATATTCTTTATTAGGAATCGAAGTTAAAAGTAGACGATGTTTGCCTAAAATATTTTATTTTCATTTTGTTCTGTTAGTAAGCAAGCAAAATATAACGAATTTGTATCATATTGAAGGTTTCAACATTCAATTTTTCCTCTGCAAAGGCGGAAACTCTGTGAAATATTTTTTAAAAGTAAATCTGAGAATGTTGACAAGAAATTTGAAGATATTGAGTCATTTTTAGTGGAAAAAACAAACTGCCCTGATAATAATTTGTCAGACCTTAAGAATGAATTAGTTCGTTTCAAATTTGAAATGGAATCCAAATGGAAGAAAAGTCACCGGACAAAATTAGTGTTTCATAAAAATGAATCCCATTGGCTCCAAGAAAGGGTTAAATTTAAAATGTATTAACTACTCCCTGGAAGACCTCAGATTAGTTTTGATTAATTGAGTAAGCGAAGAATGAATTTTCGAGCTGCTGGTAACAAACAAACTGCAAACGTACTTGTTTCGTTGTACCCTTCCTTGGTGCTATATTAGCACTTCCGTTCATAAGATTTTCATTCATGGCCATGAAATAATCTCTCAAAGTGCTTTGCCCATTGGAGAATTAAGTGAAGAGGCATAAAAAGCCCGAAATAAAGACTTCAAATTGTACCGGGAGCATTTCAGCCGCAAAACCTCATTAACAGTCACATTAACTGATATTATGAACAGAATGTTAATATCTTCAAATCCTTTTATTACAAACCAAAGAGTTAGGAAAACTTCAAAGAAAAATCCGGTCCATTCCGAAGCCTCAGAGATGTTTGTACAACCTGATCTTTATATTATAACCAACCCCAGACTGAAATAGCCGAATACTTTTCGGACTCTGGTTAGTCATAATTTAATTACACACCCAGAAAAGACAAACAATTTTTTTTTTAACTCCATATTCAGATTTCTATGTCTTTTTTAGTTTTTTTTTTAGGATTTCAAAATCTATGTACCTTATACTATGCTGCAACTCCCGGATACTGTTAATCTACCTTAAAACTATTCAAACATTTTTCAAATTGTGTTCAAAATAAGAAAAACATTCAGGTCACAATATTCATTTCATTTTTTATTTTATTTTTTCTTAATTAAGCTTTAACTGCAAGCTTAAGCGATTTAAAATAAATGTTGGGTTTTTTAAGTAACTTTTTTCCCAACAATAAAGGATCATTGCGTTTCATTTCGTTTTTTAGGGTTTTGTAAGAAGTTTTGGGTTCGTCCTAGAAAAACTTATAAGTATTAACATGTAAGACCAAAATTTAGAAAACTAGCTTTCGACCTTCGATTTATTTGTTTTTTGTATTAATTCAACATCTTATTTTTTTTTTAATTAGAAAAGGAAAAAAAAACTATCAATTTTATTTGCCTTGCATACTACTTGATTTTTGTTTATTATATAACGAAATTAAACAAAAACAAGCAAAAACTATAATAAAATATAAATAACGGTATTATCTCAAAAACCTGAATTGGTATAGTTTTTCTTACGTCAGATTTGAATTCAGCATACCAAAAACCTATCGAAAAGTATATTTTGGTAAGTTCAACCAAAAACTTATAATTATCGCCGTTGATAAGCCATTTCTGCCCCACTGTGACTGTCGGCTGCAAAAAGAGAATGACAGCGATGTACAAGTGGCGCCACCACCCGGCAAGTCACAGCGTAAGAAAATTCAACCGCGTGGAAATACTATAGGAATATATTTATACAAAGACATGTATTCTATATGAAATGTCAACGCGAGACAAGTGCGACCGCTCTATTGTGAAACAGCCTTGATATTCGGCCCAATCGAGGTAACCGTCGAAGGAAATCGGCGAAAATTCCGCTCCGACGCACAGTGGCCCGTTTTCACTTTTTACCTTGCAAAAATCATAGCTCCTAAACGAAAAAAGATATCGCTTCAATTTTTTTTTATTTAGCAGGGAATTTCAAAAGCTATGTTTCGTGAAAATTTTAACAAAATATGTTCACAGGGTGTTTCAGAATTAAGTCCCAAAGTTGGAAGTTTTTTCAATGTCATAAAAATTGTTAAAAATGTATCCATAATGGCGAAAAATTTGTTTTTGTGAATGATTAGAGAACAATTAGCTTTGGTATAGCAGGAAAAAGAAAAAAAATAACACTTGAATAGTCATAAAAGCAAAAAAAAAAATTTTTTTTAAGTTAAAGTTTTTAAGTTTTATAATTTTTGATATGCAACCAATCAAACCATCAATATTTACATTCAAAATCAAACAGGGTGTTTCAATTTAACTGAAAATTACCATAATTTCAATATTACAATGAAAAAACAACCCTCAAATTAGAAAAAAGTGTTTTAAAAGTACGAATATGGAAAAAAAATAAAGCATAAACGTTAGATTTTTATCTTGTTTTATTCTTAATAATTTACTTATATTATTTCTTGAAAACTATCATCTAAATTCAATGTTGAATCTAATAGATCTAACATTTCTGGGGAGTAGTGTGCTTTCAGTTCTTTTTGATTTCTAGCATGCCTTTTGGAAGAAATAAGTGGATCTGATGAGATTGCTAGCATAGTAAACAGGTCTTCATTTTGCCGAATTCTTGAAACCTTGCATGTATTTTGATACCTGTATCTTTTGTAGTCCTTATTTTTGCATTCCTGAGCTTCTTCTGATAATTCCCCAAGTGGAAGTGACTGATACTCCATAATATTTTGACTACGAACCAAAATTTTATGAAGAGTAGGGGTGAGTTGTTTTTCTGGATAAAGTTGTCTTAATAACACTTTTGTTTCTCTTGCATACTCCACAAATTTTACTGTATTAACTTTTTCTCGACAGTTTAAGACATTAAGTATTATTTGTAGCCTTTTAATAATTTCTTCATTGACTCCAGTTATTCGGGCAGCTGCATCCGGTTGTTCAAAGAATCGCCTGGAAGTATTGTCATCATTGGTATTTCCAAACCCAGGCTTAGGTTTATCCCCATCAAGTCCAAGTTCTTCATGGAAACACTTGAATATCCTGCTTCCTCTTTTTTTCTAACTCTTTGATTCCAATAGAGCTATCCTCTCCTTCCTTAGCAATCGTATAGCTAAGTTTCAAAATGAATTCCATGCACCTAATTCTAGCATGCAATGGAGAAATCCCATACTCGTAGTTATGTTCGTCCGTAATGTCTCCTTCATCCTGTGCGTACCTAATCCTGTTAATTTCACTACCTGTAACCCTAATAAGAATAAATATTTAATTCCATATAAATAACCCTTCGATTAAAATCCTTTTTTTCGGCTGCCTGTAATCTACCTGTAACCCTTATATGTATTAATTCTTAATCCAAATACAGTAATCTGTCAAAAATAAATACCTGTGCACAACAAATCTTATAGCAAAAAGTAATGGCAGGAATCATCATTGTTTTTTTATTATTTTTTTTAGAAATAGGTAATCCCCAAACCATAAATTTTTTTTTAGCTATTCCACTCATTGCACAATACCTAAATTAAGTCATGCAAATCCAAAATAAAGGTTGCGACAAAAATATTAATTATATTCTTTTCATATGAAAAAAAAAAATGAAAAATCACTGACGTGAACCAATTAAATTGCCATAACTCGGCTTTATGCAACTTTACGCAGCTGAGTTTTTGAGGACATGTTAAGGAATATGTGGGCATTCATCCCTCACTTAGTTTGGTTTGACGGGTTTTGACGTTTTTTATATGAGCCAAGTTAAAATTCAAAAATAGGTGCAAAAAGTGATTTTTTTTTTCATTAAAAAAAAGATGCATTTTTTTTTTGTTTCCAAAATTTGATTAAAATAATGTCAAACTTTTCAACAAAAAAAAAATAAATGGATTTACTTGCACCGTTTTTCTAATATTCAAGTTTGAAGTGCAACAAAAAACAAAAAAAAATATATATTTTTTTTTTTAATATTTTCTGACTTTGATCGGCTCCTCAAGCCAAACCGTTCATCTAATATTTTTGTGTTTTTGGATTCTTACACTTTAAACAATTCTAAACAAAATGTGATTTTTACTTTTTCAAAATAAAATCACGCGAAAAATGATTATTGCCACGTTCCTCGCCTAAACGGGCCACTGTGCGACGGTTACCTCGATAGGGCCGATTCTCTTCTGTTTTCTATAAAGCGTCAGTTAATTAATAAATACATTTATTTTCTGTACGTTAAACTTTAAAGCATAAATAATATTTTTGTAGGGGCAAGTATTAGGAAATACTATTCTTCCATTGATGGCTCATTTGTGCTGCTCTCTAATTTTCTCCAAACAACATTACACATTTCTCTGACTATAGCTTTCTCCCCATCATCCATATGTTCTATAGCCGTTCCAGTTAAGTTGCCAAACCGATCTCGTTCCAATTGTTCTCTCACTTCCAGTACTTGTAGAGCTCGAATTACGGCTTCAGGTCGTCCTGGAATAGGTTCTGAAGTGGACTGCGAGGTATTTCCTGAACCGGAAATACGTTCTTCTTCTAACTGACGAATTCGTCTTTCCAATGATCGAACGTATTGGAGAGTCTGGTCATTCAGTGTGGAACTCATATGAACGTCCTAACACAAAAAAGTTTTAAGATAAAATGCATTAGGAATATATCAAATTTTACAGCCGCATGGTGTTTTTTGTAGTGGTTCAAAAGTATTACCGGGTATTGACGATCATAGCTTCGTAGAGCTGATATGGTATCATCTGCATTTGTACTGGAACTGCTGCCATCGCCATCATCACGTAAAGTCGATCGTATTGGAGTGCTACAATTGGCACAAATGGAATTTGTAGCAATGTGCGCTCGCTCTTCATCTAGATAAAGACATAACTCCTTTAGCTCGAGATTGTCTGTAATGAGCTCTTGTTGTTTGTCATCAAGTTGCCGTAGTTTTGACTACATAGAATAAGAAACCCAAGTCTCATACAACAACAAATATTCGTATATAATGTAAGGTTTGTACCTGGTATGCAGAGACTTCTTGCCTCATCACACTAGCCGTGTATCTACCAAAGCGTTGCCATTCTCTTGCTAACTTTCTGCCTTTTTGTCGATCGTCGTCCAAAAAACAACAAAGATCTCGAAGTTCTTGGTTATCATCCAACAATCTTTGATTCGCTTCTTTTAAAGCTCGCAATTCGGTGAGTAAAGGCTGTAATTGAAAATTGAATACATTGATAGCACTAGAAACAAAATAATACAACAAGAACATACTTGCAACTGTCGACTTTGTTCTGAATTTAATCTTGCCGCCAAAGGAATCCCAGATGACATAACTTGCATATTTGAGTCCTGATCTGGTTTTCTGACAAATTTAAGCATCTCTTGCTGGTGCTGCTGAAGACGCAAAATACTATCCTGATCCTGTGAAGTAGGAATCAATAACTGATTTCGGTTCTGAGTAGCAGGCGGCCGCTGTTGTATGAATCGCGATGAATTGCCCTGTGCCTTAATTGTATCTGGCACATAAACCGAAGAGAGTTTTGGAATGTCTGGTGGATACTTTATGTTTAAATGAGACACACTTAGATCTAATGATGTTGTTGGATAATAGGTAGATTTTCCACCTGAAAGATGTTTCAAAATGCCACTTGAAGGTTGTGGAGGCGGCTGGTATCGCGGAGGAATTGTTTGTGCCGGTTCGATGCCGACACCGCCCTTCAACGGTCTTTGTACTTGTTGATGAATAAGCTGATTGCTTGGTTGTTGCGGCACTGCACTATGTGGAAGATGTATCGTAGCTAAGGTCTGAAGTTGTGTGGGCCCGTTTTTATCTGACTGCTGAACTATAGTTTGGGCATTTGATATGCAGCTTTGAGGCTTTGAAACTTGCTTTTGGCCTGGTTGGCGTGATTTAAAATGCTGATTTTGTTGGTTTTTGTTTTCATTCGATGAAGTTATAGAGTTTTCGTTTATCAAACTTCCATTTATTTTATAAGCGTGATTGTTGGGTCCAGACATCTTACAAACAAATCTTAACAGTTCGAGTCATGAAATCGTTTGCATTCTTTTTATAAATTATTCTTTTTGTTTGATGGTTTCTCCATTTTATTAACAGAAAAGAAGTACACAGTTTTTTTTATCACTTCAAATTCAGTTTAGTTTTTTTTCTTTTTATCCAAACAAATTTCATAAATTACGCAGTCGGATATCGCTGGTTAATGGTGTGTCTACATAGGTTGTCAAATAAATACAAAATTATAGCGAAGTAATGTTTTCGGTAGAAAGTGAATTATACTTTATACAAGACAAGCGCGAAATCTGTGTAATGAGCATGAAAGTGATGTCGCTCGAATTCGTGGCGAACGAGTTTAATTGGGTGAACAGAGCTTATTTTTGTTTACTGTAAACGATATGCTCATATTTAGACTTTGTTGAATAAAATAACGAATAAAAGTTCGTTACGGATAATGAATTGCCCGATGAAGATCAATAAGACGTGGGTCTCAATTCTCAAAGAAGCTGATGCACCTGTCTTTTGTATCGATCATTGAGATTGACAATTGTTCTGCTCAATTCACTTATTGGATTGGAATATAAGCCAGCACAGAAGAACAGAAACTGGTACACTTGTTTTAAGCAAGTTTGCGAGCTATTTGGATACGACCAAAAATCAATTTTGATCTGAAATAATCATCAAAACAATCATTAATCGAATTAACAATTTAACAATTCTCTTCCTCATTTATATTCACGGTCACTAAACAAAATTACAAAAACTAGTGTCAGTCACACACAGTGCAAGAACAAGAAGGAAGTTTAACAGAAGTACAGCGTACGAAAGATTCCACTCTAACTATTTCCCGATGAATTGTATCCACTTCACTGTAGGTGTAGGTATGTGTATCTATTTGCTTTGTATTGTAAGTTTCAGGAAATTTCTCTTTACAATAACAAAATACACAACTCTTTAACTTTCATTTATTGTAAGAAAGTTAAGTGTTGGATTATGAATTTCAACACCATATTTTATGGTTTTCTCTAATTTAACTTCTTTCAATTATCGCCACAATTATTATAACGCACCAAATTCACAACTGTATGCATTTTCTTTTCAAAAAAGAAAGCAAAAACCCATGAAAAACTATCCTTTGCGACTCAAATAGAATTCATTCATACCGAATCTATTAATGTAAAGAAAATGATCTACAAACACGAACTCTCGCGTCTAGCAATAGCAAGAACCAAAATCAAACTCTCAACTCAGTCATACTTAAACTCAAACTCATACTGAGACCGTGTTAGAGCTCAGGTAAAGGTAACTAATCTGTCACTGCAGCGCTGTCTCCGTACTTAGTTTGTAGTGTATTGCATTTCAGAAAGTAAAATTAGTACGTGTTTGTGCATTTTGGATATATATTTGGTCTGTTTTAAAACCTAAATCTAAATGGAGGATATTCTTGATAGGAAAAAACAACTTTCGTTCCACGCACTTAAAAACTCGCCCCACAACATACAGTGCAACAGCTTGATCAAATTTGATATTTTATTTGATATTAAGGCAGGCAGCACTGGCACAATGAAAGGGATTAGGGGAAAATGATTCTCAACATTCAACAACTCAACCAACGTAAAAGAATGTAACTTGGTTGAGAGCATTCAGATTTGAATGAACGTTGAAGATGAATTCTTGTATTTATTTATGTAATCTAGTTTAAGCCAGCATTGGCCACGTTCAAGTTCAGATTCAGACAGTTTCTGTTTGTTGAAGCAAACACCGTTGAGTTGAGTTGAGTTGACACGTTTTTATACCCGAAGTTTGTATCCTGCGTAGGTTCATACAGATACAACAGTGGCAGAGTATTCATGCATTTATGAAAGGAAATAATAGCCCGTGAAATTGAAATTGGATAGTAACTGAAGTAACTCGTTTCAATTTGGGTGTTTAAATTTTATGTATGCGCTATTATATTCCATTACTAATACGTCAGAATAAACGATTCTTAGGTTAGAAATCTCTGAACTTGTTCCATTGTGGATACAAGAAGACTATGTGCTGGACCGTGCAGAGCTGCTGCAGTTGTGGGCCATACATTTCTTCAAAAATTGAAACGGGATCGATTGTGAAACTTTCGCAAGTTCTTGATCGTTATCCTACATGACTCACATGCATAAATTTATATATCTGACGTTAGGGATTAGGAATGATACTTACTTTCTTAAGGTGGCGCTACAGTCCGTTGTGGACTTGGGCCTAAATTAACAGTCTTCGCCAGCCAGCTCGGTCCCTAGCTAGCTGTCTCCAGTTTTGCAACTCTAAGTTGATTGAGGTCCTCTTCCACTTGTGTGCACCACCTGAGTCGCGGTCTTCCTCTCCTTCTACGTCTCTCGGGATTAGTGCCGAAGGTTTTCCGGGCCGGAGCATTGGTGTCCATCCGCTCTAGATGACCGACCTATCTGAGTCTCTGGACCTTGCCTCTTCTGGCTAGGTCCATGTCGTTGTACAACCCGTAAAGTTCGCTGTTGTATCTTTTTCTCTATTCCCCATCAATGTACACAGGTCCAAAGATGACCCGTGTTTATAGCGGAACCTAGGTAGACAAACTCCTCTACTACCTCGAAATTGTATGCGTCTATTCTGACGTTCTGTCCGATTCATCGGTGTTAATAGCGGAACCTAGGTAGACAAACTCCTCTACTACCTCGAAATTGTATGCGTCTATTGTGATATCTGTCCGAGCCATCGGTGTTGGGTGTCCCTCCTCGAAGACAGCATATATCATACTTACTTTATTCAAAATCAATTAAAAAAACAACAAATGTAAAATAAAATCGGTATTGCTCTACAAAAATACATTTATTTTCCACTTTTTAAAAAGTAAATACAATAAGAGATTTGATGGTATTCAAACGTGTATAAAATTTAAATAAAATATCTCATTGAATGCGGATTAATACCTTGAACTCTTTTAAACGAAACAAATTTTATTCATTACAAATTTTTATTGTTTTTAATACTTTGATTCTTTCAGTAAATAGGTAACTTTTTTTTTTTGAAAGAATAATGCTTTTTTTCATACAAAAATATGAAGAACATCTCTAAAAATATAATTATTGTTATTGATATTGTAATAGAAGTATGTAAACTTTATAAAAAAAGAAAAAACTACGTAGGAAATGATGTGTAGAATCGTCAAAATGCATTAAATGATATTTAAATTACCTATGTGAAATAATTTTACTTATAACTGACTTTCTTCTCTGGTTGTTGTTTTAGTTGTGGTGATTGTATCGGATTCGCCATTTGTCCTCTCGTGTGAAATATTAGTTATGACGGATTTAATTACAACCGAACTAGTGGTTGTCTCTGTGGTATTGCTGAAACAAAATGTTCGTAACGTCCAGTAGGAGGGTAGTTATTAAACGTATATTTACCTTAGTGGTGATAAATCGCTCAAGTGAGGTATATTAAAGTCTGATATGTCTTTCATATTGACATTGGTTATAGTTTGACTCGTTTGTGAGCTTAAAACTGAGAGGCGACCTGTTAAATAAAAATAGAAGTACAGAATTTAATGGTACATTTATTTTGGCGATTACTCTGAGCTTAAAACCGTTTCTATCGTAACGAAGAAGATTCTTAACAGAACTTGTGCTAAAAATTCATTAAAATTGAATCCCGTTAATATTTGCAAAGGAGGCGGTTCAAATTAGATTCTTTGTAAATCAAAAAATTGAATATTGACTCAAAAATAACCTTGCTTGGTTTCCGAATGCATTCTCAGCTTTTGTTTATAGCAAATAGATATATTTTGTTGATACAACAAAATAGTTTTACCTTGTGTGGTATTTATTTAATCCTTCTTCCCATTCCTATAAAAAAAATTAAGGCTGATTGAAAGATCAAGTTTTTAAAATCATACGTTTTCAAATGCCTTTTACCGAGACGACACATGTAATGTTTGCGAAGTAATTTAGGAATTGTATACAAAAAAGCTTCATGAAAACACAAAAAACTTAAATATAAGAACAACACAACCAAAACCCGAACATTGCGATTAGACTGGTTTAGTAATTAAACAATTAACGCAGACAATGCGATAGGAGGATGGTGCTTACCAACAGTCTCTTCAGTTGTAGTCGAGCAAAGTGTAGTGGTAGTTGCATTTAAGTGGTCTCGTACCGAGTCAACAGTAATGTCGCCTATTGAACTCGTTATCGTCTCATTCGCACGGTTTGGAGAACCTTCCATTCCGTTTGTCAATCCATTTGCATCAGAGCTAACGTGTTCTTTATTGATGGGTTTGTTAATACTTTCTGATGAATCTGCCTCTATTGTTTCTTGGTCTTGGACGCTGTTCTCTTCCAAATCCCTGCCATCTAAATGTTCGACATCTATTCGTCCTTGCGGCGTTACAACTTTTGCCGTCGCAAGACTTATACGTTGCATCTCTGACGAAGACATCATATACAGAGCTTCTCCATAATTTGTAAAGCAAAGAGAAGATATTCCACTGAAAATAAAAGCCAATAAAATTAGAAGAAAACTCTCAAACCATTTTCACATTTCTGTACTTTATGTCTTCTCGCCTAACAGCAGCTGCATTTAACTGGCGTTTCAATTCTGGAATAGACAGAACAAGAATATCTCCCAAATTGGTCAGACATAAGAGACCTACTTCAGAGTAGTCTCTAGTTTCGAGATTGTTATCGCCACCATTTAAATCAACATTTTCGCGTTCAGCGCTTATATCAGATTTAGTAGACTTCGTTGGACTTCCTTGCAAGTAGTCTAAAGGCACTCTACATGTGAATGAAGCGAACGCCAATCGCCGTACTCGAGCTCCTTCATGTGCTGTAAGCTTATATTTTGTAATCGGTTTTAATTGTGGAAGTGAAAAGATTTTAAATTGTTCTTCTGATGCAATTAACACACGATGTGGTGGTGTTTTAGGTCCATTCAACTCCAAGGGAACACTTGAGTGATCAAAAACTACGATTCCAACAACAGGAGCTCTGTGTTTCATTTGAATCTCTTTTGCCAACTGGGCTGAAACACGACGTGGGGCTGCGGATTGGTCATTATTACTTTCATTTGCTGGCGGCAAATGCAAAAGAAATACAGATACGCAGCTGGCGTTTGTTGCTGACCAAAGTGTGGCAGCCATTGTGTGGACTGAAATGAATGAATCAAATAAAAATATATTTCATTTTTTTTCAATTAAAATTATCACCATTTGTTATGTATGTTTTTGCAAACACCAAGCAACGAACCATAGAACCCATGCCATCATCTGATGAGCGTGCTTCAACTTGTCTCTCTACAGGACGGGCATCCAACTGTCAAGCAGAATGTTACTTTTATAAAAATGTTTAAAGCGTTTTTTGTTGTTTACTACCGTTGTTGTGGGCTGGGTTGGGTTATTTCTTGTAGAACGTCCTTTTCTCAGTTTTCTGAAAGACTCTCTTAACGATTTCTTAAAGGACTTGCGTCTGGAAAGTTGTTCGCCAGCGCCAGTTAAATCTGAACATATTTTCGATCACAGTTAAGAAATATAAAAAAACGACCAATAATCTCACCATTCGGATTAAGTGTGCAGCGATGAAATACTGGTAGAAAGTTTTTGAAGTCAAATAAGACTAAACCATGTGCAGTGCCACCAGACACTAAATTCCAATCGGTTTGCAATGCTAAACATGTAATGCTAGCTGGAGGCAGGACTTGTAGAATTCCATTTATTTGAACACCAGAATCCCCAACAGGTTCTGCATCGTCAGTCAATAAATTAGGACGCACATTTAACTGGTCATGTCCTTTCCATACAAATCCATCACGATCGCTGACCAAGTTCATAGTCGAGAATTTAAGAGGAGCTTTTTCAGCAGATGCTTCTTCGAAATTAGCAATAATTATCTGACCAGCTGTTCCGCCAATAATTATTCTTCCTGTCTTCGGACAAAGTGAAAGTTTCTTTACAGCCAACCGAGGGTCGTCGGAATATGGATCAAAAAGACCAGCTTTACGGAAAGGAGGTTCCGAATCATCTAAAGACTCCGTCGATTCACCATGTGGTTCGTCCTGATTTTCATGTCTTCAATACAAAAAAGAAATGTAGCATATTACATCAAGAAAGGAATATATAAAATTACCCAAATAAAATCGATGTTTTAAGATGATAAATTGGTGTCATTACTACTCCTGTACAGTTCCAAAATTTAACAGACCCATCCTCATGCCCTGTAAGCATTATTTCATATTCCCTGTGTTCGTCGTTTACAAAATCATCAATGTCTGGACACACTCCTCCCGTTATTGGCCATTCTATTTCACTACATCCTGCATCTTGATCCTGTCCTGCTTTGCTTATTTTATCAAACACTTGTTGAGTTACTTGTGAAATCAATTGGTTACATGTAACAGCTGAGGCATGTATGGAATGCAAGTAAGGGGCTTTGATAACAGGAACTTTCGGATGCGTAAGATCATACGCACAAAGTTCTTCTTCTAGAAGTACTACAAGAACTTCCACTTTATCAGAGTTATTTGCGTAAGTAACAAAAAAATCAATAACTTTCGAAGTAAAGTCAAGGCATATTTTGTTTTCATTGTTTACGTGAATTGAAACACAATTATGATCACCAAACGCTGAACGGGGCATTCCGCCAGAAAATACAATAACTTTATCGGACCTTCAAATAGAATAGAAAAATAGTCTTATAGATGTAATGGCATGAACAAATAATGTGTTTATCTGTTTTTCTTACCCCCTTGTTCCTCTGTAAAGTCGGTTAATGCTTTTACAAGGATCGGGGCCGTAAGGCACATAGTTTAAATCTTTCGGTGGATCGGAATCGTTTAGAGGCCACAAGGCAAATGACCCGTCTGCATGGTACCAAGTAAACTCAGTTCCTTCGGAATTAATGTGCAATCCAACACTTTGGCCGTGTCCCGGTGCAATGTATGACCGAACAACTACTGAATTCTCTGTATCCCATATAACACAAAGGCCTCGATTATAGGCAACAAGCAAATGATTCAATTTATTTGGAATCTGTTTTATGCACTCGATAGCGCCAGGGTTTAGTTTATAACTCGGTGGAACTTGCTCCAGAATCACGTCATGGTAAATTGCTGGTTCTCTTACGATGAAATCCTTTAAATCCAACTGGTAAATATTACCACCTTCTGTTCCAATCCATACTATATTTTTGGATTGACAAGAGCATAGAGAAGAGACCTTCTTAAGTTTACCGTCAAAAGACAACGATTTTATTGCGACTAATGTTGATCCAACGGGTTCCCACAGAATCAATTGATTGGCTGCAGTCAATGAAAGCAGATTGCCAGTCCCAACAACCCATTCTAAAAGCTGAACATTTAAATCCGCTGCAGAATTCGATTGCATTGTGTGGTGGCCATAGAATTCAACTCCCGGCCGTCCAAAAACCTTGATTGCCCCATTTTGAGTGCCGATTGCCAAGAGCTTGCTTTTTGAGTCATATGCCATTGCAGAAGGCTTGTGAGGAAATCCATGTTGAGCCGTCTGTATAAAAAGATGTATTATTTGAAGACTTACAAATATGATAAGCTTTGATATAAATTAGCCTTAAAAGAATGTAATTCATTACTCATGAATAACAAAGGCAACATTTTTGATAAGAAAATATAACTGCTTAAAAGCGTCAATAATATACTGAAACCCCAAATTTATCAGATTGTAAGCACATATCGATAACGTTGATAGCAACGTGACTCATGAAAGTAGAACAGGTTTATATGGGTCTGTAATATATACGAACAAAACTCGTGGAAACAATCAGACAATGTATTTCCCTTTTTTTAAGAATTTGATATTCCTGTTTCCGTTTCTGAAAGTCTGCATAAATGAAATTGGAGCTATCTAAACATATATAACGACATACGTATAGTTATCAAAACATAAACAATTCTCCATGCAACCTAATGTAACATTTTTGTCTGTCTAAAATGTTGTGTTTTGTAATAGAAATTGTTTCTTCAGCTTTTGGAAATTCAGATAAGATAAGATAGACTTGTGCAATAAACACAACCTAGTTAGTGTTGTGTTCATAAACATTATTAGGAAATACGTTTACTAATGGGTTTCACTAAATATAAACCCTAGAACCCCAACAGAAATGTTGCTGAAAATTTCGTTAGACTTTTAAAAAATGCTTTAATATGAAGATAACTCTTCAATATATTATGTCTGGCCATCAATTATTAAACACACCAGACAAAAACAAAATAGAACACAAAAACCAAAATGATGTCATATGTTCGTCATAGTTAAGAAAAGGTGCGTATAGCCACCGAATGGATTTATATTGCGTAATGAAGTCTTCTCAAATATAGCCATTTGCGTGGTATATATCAATTATAAATCAAATCAATGATTTCCCAAATCGAAAGAAACTTGACTTATTTTCTCTATTGTAGGGAAAACATATACAACGGCATGCCAAGCCCCATTTCTGGCTTAAGAACATTGCGTGATATCCGATTAGTAATTTGATTCTGAATTCTCTGCATACATTACTTTTAAGCAGAAAGGTTTTTCTTTCTTTAAACGGTCAATAGTTTATTCACCATTAAAAACCACCATATGAATCATAACTTAGATCACAAAGCCTATGATGAAAAAATTCTATCTTGTTTCTTACCTTTCGATATGCAAACAGCTCTTTTTGCAAACGCTGACGTTCTGCAGTGGGCTGTTGCCCTTTTCCGCGTATAAATTTAAGCATTTTATTTATGCCCAAATACCGCCACTTCAGGGAGTCTTTCAGAGATCTAAAAACGAAAACATAGCATTAACAAATGGCTTTATCGACTAGATAATCAAAATAGTGTTTTCCATGAGGACTAAGCAAATTATAAGAAGAAAATCGCACATTCAACTTTGTAAAGAAAGCAAAATTGTAAGAAAACCAGTTATATTGAAGGTTCGTTCGTAGTCTCATACTTACGGCTATTTGAATATAACATACCTTACCTGCAGTGCAACTAAAGTATTTTATGTTCTATCAACAAGAAATTCTTATACTTGTTTTAAAGAGAGGAAGTAAGTGGGCGGGACGCTATTTAATTTTTCTTTCTCTCTTCGGTATTTTAATTTTTAAAACAAAAATAACATCATACTTTTAAAATAATGAACAATGCTGTCCGCAGCTTGTGAATAGCATAAGTGCTACAGAACAAATATGACCATATACCAATTCATGCGGATTGTCACAGATAAGTAATTTTCTAGTAAAAACCTATGTATAAGCAACAGGTTGGAAAATAAACTAATTTATCTATCGAAAACAAATAAGAACAATATTATAAAGATATGAGGATAAGATAACATACCGACCAGTGCCTTCAAAACACCTTTACAGCTTAAAATCCCAGTCTGGAGAATAAAAACTGACGATTTTTTCTTTAAAGCAGCCGCACCCTTATCCAACAATAATATGGAATTGAAAATTTTCTACGATTTCGCATACAAAACGAAGGACTGAAATGTGTCCAGCGGAGAGATGAGCAACGACACGTCAAACAAGTTGGTTTTGGTTGGTGGTGATGTTTAGTTACATTTGTCTTTGCAAGTCGAAGAAAAACATTATTTGCAATTTCCTGATATGAAACTACTTAGAATTCGTTGCGTTGTTAAAAGCGGTGTACGATAGATTCTTTTTTTGTTAGTAAAAATGCAGTATTTATGTTTTAAATAAAGCAAAATGCCTTTACACAAAAAGCGCAACTGAGTTCAAAATAAATTAGAAAAATTCAACGGCAGGAGATAAACAAGTTTTAAACGCGAAGTGAAGAACTTAATAAAATAAATAATATTAGAAGAAAACTATCTCAAACCCAACATTCTCATAAAAGAAACAACTTTTGCTTTAAAAGAAATAAGAACACTTCGTTTCACAAACCAAAATCACTCGACTACTGCATTTGCTTTTGCATTTTTTTTTTTTTTTTGAAAGACACAGCCTAGACAGAGACAACAAGATTTCCGTAACGAGTTGGCTTTTTTAGCTTCTGTATGTTTTAGTTCAACGTTGAAATTGAAGAGCGTGACGAACGCTTGCGTTTCATTTACCAACCGATTCCATGTCATTAGGTCTGTTTGGGAACATTTTGTAGCAGTTTGTTTGATATCTGTCAAATTCGCAAAAGAGAGTAAAATTCTCGCCGCAAGAGAGAAACTTGCTACAGAATAAACAAACACGTTGAAGTAATTTGTTGCAGTTTGTTTTCATTTTTTTCAAAACGATTGACAATCGTGTACATTACTTTTATGGTGTATGATTGTATTGTAAATCTGTACATGTATATATATCGAAAAATAATAAATACTACTTTGAATAAGTGGTTTGTCATTGTCAGTATACCGATTTGGACTTAAAAATGCACATTCAGACCTAAAAAATTGTGAAAAAATCAGCAATTCGGATAAGTATACTTATCTCCCGTCAGGACAAAAGAATTATTGGAACCAAGCATTAATACTTTTTCTTTAGTTTGCTTATCAAGTCCTTAAAAAATAAATTAATTGCTGCGCACAAAGCATATTCTTTCCGAATTTCGGCGAACCGTTTCAATTAAAATTCAAATTCGAAGAACAAGATTCATTTAAAAACGAATTGCAACAAGAAATTTCCGTTGCAAAAAGTTGAAACATTTTCTCTGGAGGGGAAATTTTTTGCTCTCTCGATTTCTCTTTTCTTTTCAACTAATTCGAGTAAACAAACAGAAAATGTAAAAACGTTTTACTTTGTTGTACTTCGTTGCAGTTTGTTGCGGTAAACAAACAGACCTATTATGAATAATATTCCTCCTTTGTATATGGAACAACCCTTTGTATATGGATTTACCAGGTAATATCAAGAATGGTTTTCTGCTTGGTTTGACAGTTTTTTGACAGTTTTTTACATTAGTTTGTAATGTGTGTTCTCTGCTTGCTTGCTCGAAAACCATTCTTGATAGTACTAGGTAAATCCATATACAAAGGAACAACCAGTAGCCCAGTACTATCAAGATTGGTTCTCTGCTTGTTTGACAGATGCAGCTACAATACAAACTTTTCTTTGTATATAATATATAAATTTAACAGGTATGATCGAAATGGTATTCGACTGTAGCGCCAACTGGTTACAAGCCGAGAAAGCCATTTTTTTTTACATAAGTTTGTATTGTTTGTTCTCTGCTTGCTCCTGTCAAAGAACTGTCAAACCAAGCAGAAAACCAATCTTGATAGTACCTGGTAGTTCCATATACAAAGAAACTTATGTAAAAATCACTTCTTCTTTGAAAGGTCTCAAGATGACGACACCATCGTTTGCCATCTTGAGACTACTCCCAAAATTTAAGAAATTTAAAAGACGTAATAGTAAAGTCGCATTTAATTAACCTAAGAAAAAGACGCATAGGTAGCACTAGTAGCATCAAACAGCATTTTTTGCCAAATGACATTTTTTACCAAACAGCTGTTTTACCAAATGGGAATTTTCACCAAACAGCTTTTGTACCAAAGTACTGTAGTGACTGTAGTCTTTTAAATCTCTGGCAAGTAGCAATCAAGATTCATTAGTTTTCCGCAAGGGGACTAGTTCTCAGAAGTTGCCAAAGATCTGAGTGAGATGACGGATCTTTGACAAGTTTGATTAGTACAATTGATTTCCTCCACCAATCAGAAAGACAAATATTTCTGTAAAGTCATCTATAAAAGTCTGTTTTTTGTTATTTCATCATTCATTTATTTATAAGCGGAAATAACACGATCTTTTTAAGAATACAGTTTTTAATTTATTTTTAACATTCTAGAAAGTTTAAACACCATGGAATTGCCACATTTAGGAGAACACTGCTCTGAAGAATCGTGTCATAAATTGGGTAAATTTATAATAAAGAAAATTGCAACATTGAACAATAAACATTTCTTTGCCCTCCAACTGTTGTTTTTTTTTCTTGTGATTTCAGACTTTTTACCAATGAAATGTGACTCTTGTGACAAAGTATTTTGCTCGGAACACTTCAACTACGTGAAACATAGCTGTGCTGGTGCTTACAAGAAGGACTTCCAAGTTCCCGTTTGTCCTCTTTGTGGAGAACCCGTACCTACACCTCGCGGAACAGTTCCCGATCAAACTGTTGGTCAGCACATAGATCAGTATTGCAAGTCCGATACAAAGAAAATATTCACAAATCGTTGTTCCTACAAGAATTGTAAGAAAAAAGAACTGATACCATTGAAATGTTCTGTATGCAACAATAATTTCTGCCTACGTCATCGCCATTCTGCCGATCATGAATGTACTGCTTCGCAAATAGTAAAAAACAACATAACAGCGTAAGTCCTTTGATATCAGATTGCTTATCAAGCGAAATAACTTTTCTCTCCATTAGTAAAGCGGCTGAATATAGGAAAAACAACAAGCCTACAACATTATTCACAACAAACCTAAAACCTACTGCAAGCAGAGTCAATATCACCCAAGGAAGCACCCAGGCGCAAAACATTCAAGGAAATATGGTAGTTAAATGAATTCCATGTCATTATTTAAAAATTTGTAAATGAATAATTTTTCGTAGACCGAAGACGAAGCGTTGGCGCATGCACTAGCTTTATCAATCATAGAACTGGATGAATCTGCCGAACGGGACAGAAGAATGGCTCAGCAGAGTTCAACGATAACAACGACTGGAGATTCCAGAAATTCTAAGGAGAAGTGTTCGCTGTCATAGTGACCATTAACATTAAGTTAAAACAAAAATAAAAATACACTAAACTATCAACCAACTTGACAAAAACCTTTGGCTTATCCTCAACTTATCTCAACAGCGGCTTTAAAAATGGTTTGGCACTTGTTAATTAGTATGTTTAGATTGCAAAATAAAAGAAAAATCATCTATGCAATGAGTACACTTCATTCACACACCGTAACATGGACACGTCATACTTTGGACCCAAACGGCTCTAAGCTGGTGCTGAAGCCCGTTACTTAAATGACTTGATGGGTTTGTTGTATTGTTTATAATAATGTTTATTTGGTTATTATTTAATTTAACTTGAACTCTTATCCAGTTCAGGAGATAACTTCTCGTGAGCGGCTTCCAAGGTTTCTGGAAGTTGTGCCATAGCAGCAGCGTTTTCAAAGCTCACCTTCTTTTCCAAACTAATTTTTCGTTTAGTGTTACCTTCATTTGACGACGTGCTGATTTTTCTTCCAGCAGAAAAGTTCACAATCGCATCGGCAGCAAGAATACTTGTACTTGACAAAAGAATTGACACTTGTTCTGCTGAAGGACAGCTGGTTATTATCAAATCATCTTGAGAATACCCGCTTGTAGCAAGAATTTGCTCCAACTTCACAAACGAACTTATTACATTGTTCTGGAATGAAGAAAAGATGCATAGAAATATCGAACTTTCTCAAAACTTGTTAAAAGTTAAGTTTACCCTGATAGGTCTGAAAATAATGAACTCTGTATCACGATTACTTAAGTAGAGTTGCATTGAACGTTGGAGATTGCCCAGTTTGACTTTGATAAGTCTTTGCGTCTCTTGGATTATACTGCTTACGTGCTGTGGAGCGGCCCAAGGACTTTGTCTTAGGCTAAAGTTCAAACTGCTCGATGTTGTTTGATCTTTATTTTTCGCATGCGTTGCCTGCGAGAGAAAGTTCTGTGTTCTTTCAAGGAAAGCTAGGAGGGGTTTAATAAGCATTTGAACAGCATCTTTGATAAAACGTTCACAAGCCAACTTCAGCTGTTGATCAACTTCTTTCCTAGAGTCGAGCAGATGTTCTTTTATTTGAGGTGTGCCTTCAAGCAAAAATTCAAGCAACGCATTATTGCTACCCATGGAAAAGAGTTGCTTTCGTTTTTGCAAGAGTCCAAAGGCAGCAGTTTTTATTTTACTAAAGTCAAGTGACGTCTCTTTGATAGTAAAATCGACACGAAAAGGAGCTATTTGTTCCCTCAATATCAACAAATGTTTTATCTCGAAGAGCTCGCCATCGATCGGTGTCTGAAAAATAAAGCGTTAAGTATATTTCTTGAATATGACTCTGGTTCTTACTTTCGAGGCACTTATTTTATTTGCTGCTTTACTAACACTCTGTATGCAAAGTCGTAAAGCTTCTTGTGATAGTCCTTGAAAAATTGGCCTATCCACACATCGGTACAGCCGTGACAAGCAGACTAGAGTTCTCCGAACAGTCGGGTACCACATCCCATGAAGATCAGCTGGTGAATCTAAAGAAATCAACAGAAATAAGCGAGTTCGTTGTAACTTAAGGTTCATTTACTTAAATTTCGGGTTCTCAAATTGTCTACGCTTTCTGAGTTCGATGTAGTAGAAACAAGAGATGATCGAGAATCTGACCGCTTCAACTGAGGCTCTTGCAGTGACAATGCTATACTCTTCGAATAATAATAAACTTGTGGCGTTGTAACTGGCATAAATATTAAATAGAAGAAAGCATATTTACCTCCATCATCTCTAACTTTTCAGGATAAGCAAGGTCTCCTGCTGATGGATTGTAATTCAAAATGTCTGACTGCAGATACAAATGAGCCCGAAACACAAGGCGCTCCTGGACATCTTGAAGCATTTGGTTAGCGGTTCGAGCGAAGGCTTCTAACTGTTCAGCTGAATAGTAGAGTTTAAATTTTAAATAACCATTTGACTTGAATCTATGTACGACTTACGATTTTGCTGTACTTGTTCTTCAATCATTTCGATCCTTAATATACTACATATTTCAGCCAGTGTCTCTAAATGATTGACATGTATAATGATTGGGCGTAATGTATCGTACAGAATAGTACACAATCCTTCTAAATAAGATCTGCAACAAATTTGGTCAAATATTTTAAGAATGAAAGCGGCAAACTTACATTAATTGGTCGCTGGGAATAGAAAAGTATTGGAAAAATAAACGATGTTCGTCTTGGCAGACGTGTACCAGAAATCCACACGCACTACGCATCAGGGAACATTGATCTCCTTTGTGCGTAATTTTCAAATCCTGAATTGCACTCTCAACTGCTGGTGACATAATATGAGCCCTCTCGGAAAGATAATTGTTGTGAATTTCAGACAGAAGCTGTTCATAGTCTGGGCCAAAGCAAAGACGATCTTCAACAAGTTTCGATACCCTCTTAATTTTCACTGCAGATGTTTGATACTTTCCATAGTAAAGTGCAAAGGCTGTCTCCGAATTAGGTTTCGTTTCTTGAGTTCCAATGCTTTTGGGAATTAGTGTTTGATGAGTAGCTTGCGAAATAACCGTCAATACGTAGTTCTTTATTAGCGATATGGCTTTTGAAAGAATATGTTTATATTTAACGATGAAGGTAGCCGAGTCCTTATATTTCGCCTGAAACAAATGGAGAAGTTTAATTTTGGCAGAGCGAAAGCTTCTATATTAAACTTACGTTCTGTTGAAGATATTGAATACAGTCATCAATTTTAGACAAGCACTCTTTAAATGATTCGCTTGCAACGGACAGAGTAGGATTTTGAATGCGTTGATATAAGAGTTCCACTTGGTTGAAAAATTGTAGACGGTTTTGTATTCCTTCACTTATTTCTTGCATTTTCTTTTGTTCGTCAATGAGTTCTTGGCTTGCAGAGTTGAGGGAACTCGTTTTGCGGGACACAAAGTCAAATTGTGAATTCAAGCTTCCTAACATTTCCATAGTTGTGTCCACTTGCTCCAGCGTAATGCGGCATTCCTCACTACGCATCTTTAATTGCCGCAAATATTTTTCATATGAACCGTTCGCATTATCATGAATTTCACCTTTAACCCGGTCATGCCAAATGAGAAAGTCAAGAGTGCTTTTAATGTTGGGCGATTGCTCTAGGTCGTTGATTATTTTGTTAAGTGGATATGTACACAATGTTTGTTTATTGTCGTTTGTTAGTACGTTTATCGACTGCTTTTCCGTTTTCTGTAGGTATTGTAAAATGACAATTAATATATTTTATTTGTCCTTTGAAACAGACTTACCTCTCCTTGATTTACATTCCATTTGGAGGAGAGTTTCTCCATGTTTTCTTCCTGCTTGGGAGTAAGTTTGGCTATGGGATTTTCTTTTGATTCCCATTGCAGCAACCGGAATCGAATTTTTCGAAGGTTTTCATTTTCACTTTGAACTGACGCTATATCTACCATTCTCGAATAATTATTGTTATAGCTAATCAAATCAACCACTTAAAATTTCGTTTTTTTTATTCTTAGATTCCTAGGCGTTGCAGTAATTTGAAGATAAATGTAGACGTGCAATTTTAGAAAACCCAAGACGAACCATTGATAGATTTAGCCAGAGACAAAAGGAGATCGGAAACTTACGTTTTACCCTCCGGATACCGCAAATTTTGTTTTACCGTTACTCGTGTATGTGAATAAATGAGAAAAAACAGCAACAAAACTCAGGTGGTATGTCGAAGTTTACTGAGATAGTATTGGTAAAATCACACATACTCTTGCAGTAAACTTTGACCGCAGCTTGTAGACATTAGCTGTGTTCACTGAGGCTGTGCTGGACTGTTCTAGACAGAAAAGTACAGCTTTTTGCTGTTCATTGAGGTTTTTTCTGTGCTGAACTGTTCTACTTTCCTGTTCATTGACAAACCTAGAACAGTTTAGAACAGGATTTTCTGTTCTTGCTTTTGAGTCAGATCAGGTTAGAACAGACTTGTGAGAAATGTCAAAAACGAAGTTGTCATTTTTTTTGTTTACGTTTTGATTTGGCTGTGCTCATTTGATTGACGAGCGAATTTTTAAGAAATAAAAGAATTAATTCAAATTAAACTAAAAAATCAAACGAAACATGGAAAACACAAATAACAATCAAAAGTAAATTGGATCCCTTACCGAAGAATCCCCTAAAAGGAAAGTACGGCTGAAATGACTGAGAGAAATAGCACAGCAAGGCGAAGACGCTACAAGTGACACCACGGAAATACCCAAGTAATTTTGCGCATCTTTTCGCCTTTCCATCTAACCTAGTCATGAATTTAACTTGTATTCCACAGGCCAATATTCCGGAGTTACAAACCCCAAGATGAAAACCTCAGCGAAGTAGTTCTCGAACAAGGTCCAGCCGGTGAGATCGAAAAAGAAGTCGAATCACAGATTGAACTGCTCAAGACTCCAAATGAATGAAGAAATCGACATAGCCAATCTGGCTCCACGAAAACCAGATTGGGATCTTAAAAGTGACGTTGCCAAAAAGCTAGAAAAACTCGATAGACGCACCCAGAAAGCTATCGCCGAGCTGATTCGCGAAAGACTAAAAAAGAACCTGGATCTCTCGCAAGTTGTCAATGTGGGTGCGGCTATCGAAGCAAGACCATCTGAGGACGTCGTCGAGTAAAAAGATTTTATTATACAATAAATTAAAATAATAACTAAATTTTTAACATAATTCGCTATAATCATTTGTGACATGCAATTGCAGAGGAGCATACGTTCACTGTATTTGTTCTCAATGGAATCAGCGAAGTGTTTCATTGACTCCAATTGCATAGGGATGTCCTTTCTCAGACCCTCTACCGCCCGCTGCAGTCCCTGAATCTTTTCTTCGTGAATGATTAGTTGTTTGTCCTTTTCGCGGATGACTTTCTCTTGTTGTAAGGCCACTTCGGTTCGCAGACTAACAGCCCTATTCTGCTATTCATCGGGGGGAATTTTTCTTCAATTTTCACTTCACACTATTCTACTATCCATTCGAATCGAATCTGGATTCACCTCGTAAACGTCGGTAACGTCGGTAATACTTCACGGTATTCTGTTATTCATGGGAACCAGTTCATTCTATACAATTCAAATCCGCACATTAAATGCTGCGGGTTTTTCATTCAATGGATTTTCTATCTGGCTGGTGGTCAATAAAATGTAATTTATTGATTGATTATTTGTATAAATAAAGATTATTACCATTTTCAGGGTCAGAACAATGAATAGAGACCTAATTATGGCAACAACTTGCGCAATGAAATTAAATCCAAACCTTACCAAAAGCAATACTAAAAGCCAACCCGAGGACCTAAAAGGGTTTTTTGGAATAAAGTTAAGGATAGCGTAAACCTCCTGGGTCTACCAATGAAAGATGTGACTGTGTGGAAGATTTCCTTGTGATTTTTACATGAACAGCTGTTAACTTGCAGTGTCAAACTGATTTGGATAATGTAGTTCACCCGATGGATAGCAGAATGCAAAGGCAGTGTTCGAGGGAATCGAATGGGTGAATCGAATCTACGATTCACGTGGATAGTAGAATAGCGCTGTAATTGTCTTATTGTTTTTCACGATCTCCTGACTGCTTGGCAATGATTTCGTTAGCTTTTGAGATCTCTGCGGTGGCCATTTCCAGTGCTTGCCGCTTGGTTTGGCAAATCTTTTTCTCCGCTTCCAGCTCGGCTAGCAAATCAGACTGTTCGGATTGCAAAACAGAAACATTGAGAATCGTCATTTCGGTATGAACTGTGCCAAACCCAGAAATACCTTCATTTTGCAGCTCGTCAATGTGCTTCCCCGAGTCCATCATATGCATGTCGTTTTTCCTCTCGATATTTTTTAGCGCTGCCATATCCGACACAAGCTTCTCGTTCTGGTCCTTCAACGATGAAATCGACGACTTCAGCGATGCAATCTCATTTCGCAAATTGTCACATCGCTTTGTCTCATGGCTGGAAGTAAAGGGTTTTCGTTTGGTGTATTTTGGGTTCTCTTAAACTGTCTTACCATTTTTCCGAGAACAGATTTGCCTTATCTTGGAGCGCTTTTGTTGGAAATTAAGATTGAATGTGGCAGCACTGCTACAGTTTGTAATCTCTCAACCTTTATATTTGACACAATAAATTCACTTAATTTTCATAGAACGACTTCGTTTTTACTAAAGCTCTGGAATTTTCTTTTTAATAAAATAAATTTCAACAGGTTATGGGCACCAGGCCACGTAAAAGTAATTCAAGCTTTCTGTTAAAGTAAAAATCTTTGAAATCCGTAAAGTGAATAGTTTGGTTTGAGCACAGTTTAATTTTTTTTTTGTTCAACTAATTTCGTCAATGATGGCCGGCATTCTCAGCACCATAGAAAAATTAAAAGGGCGGGAAAACTACGACGACTGGCAATTCGCTGTCCAGAATTATTTGGAACACCAGGAGTTATGGAATTGTGTTCTCGGAGTTGAGACAGACGCACTGAAAATTTCCAAAGCAAAATCCACAATTATTTTGCTCATCGAAGCAGTTAATTACGTCCACGTCAAGGACGCCAAAACTGCGAAGGAAGTTTGGGATCGATTGAGAGTAGCTTTCGACGATAGTGGGTTGACGAGAAGAGTAGGTTTGTTGCGATGCCTCATAACTACCAATTTGCAAAACAGTGGTGGTGTAGAGAGTTATGTTACCAAAATTATCTCAACCGCGCATAAGCTCAATTCTATTGGGATGCCAGTCTCAGACGAGTGGGTCGGCACATTGCTACTTGCTGGCTTACCAGAAGAGTATAAGCCCATGATTATGGGAATTGAAAGTTCTGGGGTGAAGATTTCGGCGGACTCAATTAAAACGAAACTGTTGCAAGACGTCAAAGATGATTGCATTTCAAATGAGCAGTCTGGCTCAGCTTTTTATGGTGAAAACAAGAATTTTAAGAAACGTTTTAATAAACCTGCAAAGAAGAATGGTCCTAGATGTTTTGTGTGCAATCAATATGGCCATATAGCAAAGAACTGTTCACAGAAGCAAAAAACAGAAACAGATGCTAGCCGTTCTAAGGTTCTTTATACGAGTTTTGCTGCACAACAAATTGGTGGTGAAGAATGGGTTGTCGACTCTGGCGCTTCTTCACATATGACGTTCAAACATGATTGGCTTGAGAATTCTACGGTTGTTTGCGATGACGTTATAGTTGCAGATAATAATAAATTGAAGGCAACGGCAAGAGGAGATGTGTCATTGAAGGTTTCATGTGGTGATGTCATAGCAAAAGATGTTTTGTTTGTCCCAAGCTTATGCGTGAATTTGTTGTCGGTGGTGCAGATGGTAAAAAATGGTAATCGTGTTGTGTTTGGCTCAGATGGTTGTTCTATTTTCAATAAAAACAACAAGCTGATTGCGACTGCAAGTTTGCACAACAATACTTTCAAATTGGACAGGCCTTCTCAAATAGTGAACATTGCGAAACTAAGTTCTGATTTGTGGCACCGACGTTTCGGCCACATCAATTATCAAACATTGAATAAGATGTCCAACGATGGTTTGGTGGATGGAATTTGTAGTGATGCAAGCGATAGATCTGATGGATGTGAAGTATGTCTCAAAGGCAAACAATTTCGGCAACCGTTTAAATTGTCCGAATCCACAACAAGTAGGCCACTTGAGTTGGTACACTCAGATGTATGCGGGCCTATGGAGCATACATCGATAGGAGGTTCACGATACTTTCTATTGTTTCTGGATGATTTCTCAGGAAAGATTTTTGTCTACTTTATCCATTCGAAGAGTCAGGTAATAGATAAGTTCGTCCAATTCAAAAATTTTGTTGAAAATCAAACATCATACAAAATTCAGAAATTCCGCTCGGATAATGGTACAGAATTTTGTAATCACAAATTCGCAAATGTACTACGTAGCAGTGGCATCAAGCATGAGACAACAAATGCATATACGCCGCAACAGAATGGCAAAGCGGAGCGAATGAACCGCACAATAGTCGAGAAAGCAAGATGCTTACTTATAGATGCGTGCATGCATAAGCGTTTTTGGGCAGAGGCTGTGTCGACAGCTGCATACTTAATTAATCGTACAGTGACAAGAACATCCGAATTATCAAAGTCCCCAGAAGAGATTTGGTCAGGAAGAAGAACAAACGTTGAACATCTTAGAGTTTTTGGATCGACAGCAATGGTTTACGTACCGAAACAAAAACGACAGAAATGGGACTCCAAATCTTCAAAGTGTATTATGGTTGGGTATAGTGAAGAAAAGAAAGGATACCGTTTATATCATCCTGAATCTAAGAAGATAATCTTCAGTCGAGATGTGAGTTTCTTCGAAGACGTAATGTACTTTCAGGATTCAGTGGGAGATACCATAAGAAATAATGTCTTGATAGAACTTGATAACAAGATAGATGTCAGCAACGAAATAGACGAATGGGAAGACGCAGAGGATCAGAATGGCACATATATTGAAGAAATTTTGCTAGATGCAAATGAGACTGATTGCCTTGCCAGCAGCGAAAATGATGGAAATTTCAACGTAGACTCTCCTTCAACTTCCGACTTGGTTCAAGAAAATTCACCGAGAACATCAAAAAGGCAGCCTAGACGACCAGCAAATTTCGACGATTACATATGTTATCAAATGACTTCAGATGATTCCTATGATCCAGTTACATTTGACGAAGCGTGTTCAAGATTTGATAAGACTCACTGGAAGAAGGCTATCGAAGAAGAGTATGCTGCTCTGATTGACAACGATACTTGGGAAGCTGTTGATTTACCTAACGGAAAGAAAGTCATCAACACGAAATGATAGCAGACTCACTCACAAAAGCGTTGCCATCAGTCAAGTTCAACATATTCACATTTTCGATGGGAATTCAATCTAGTGGGAGTGTTGGAAATTAAGATTGAATGTGGCAGCACTGCTACAGTTTGTAATCTCTCAACCTTTATATTTGACACAATAAATTCACTTAATTTTCATAGAACGACTTCGTTTTTACTAAAGCTCTGGAATTTTCTTTTTAATAAAATAAATTTCAACAGCTTTGTCAAGTTGAGCTTGCAAGTCTTGCATGGCCATCATTAGTATTATCTTAGCAATCACTTGATTTTCCATTTCAATAATTTTCAATAATATTTTTTACAGTAAAAACACAAAAAATGAAAAAAAAAATAAGCGAGAAACGAAAAATTCACACAATTTGCAATTTGTTTTTTTTTTTTGACAACTGACGTTTAACTGACTGTTCTAACTTGATCTGACGTTTCTCATGAAACTGTGCTGTGCTGTTCTGATCTAGAAAAAACTCAGTGAACACAACTATTGTCATTTTGACAGCTTGGTTTCCCACCTCCCTTTTAACTCATCTGTGGATTTAACAGAGATGAAAATGTCATAAGAACGAGTGCGTTCAACGTTCAAAGTATTTGAACAAAACGGAATGGTCTACCCAAAGCCTTTGTATAACTAATGTCGTTTTCCATTGGTCTTTTTTTGACGTTTATTTTTCTACCTCCAATGGAACGGGTTATGATGTATCTGTCATTCTCCGGACCATTCTGTTTTCAAAACAGAAGAGTTCTGCTCTTCTCAGAAGCATTCCGTCTGTCAAAGTCAGTCCAATGGAATGGTTTCAGAAGACTTCTGGACTCTTCCGAATGCTTCTGGACGACCAATGGAAAACGACATAAGTTCTAGTATAATAATGTCGTCTTCCATTGGTCGTTCAGAAGCATTCGGAAGAGTCCGGAAGTCTTCTGAAACCATTCCATTGGACTGACTTTGACAGACGGAATGCTTCTGAGAAGAGCAGAACTCTTCTGTTTTGAAAACAGAATGGTCCGGAGAATGACAGATACATCATAACCCGTTCCATTGGCGGTAGAAGAAGAAACGTCAAAAAAAGACCAATGGAAAACGACATAAAGAAGTACTAAAACCATTGACATATTATAATATGGACTGCTAGTTGCCAACTTCACGCGTGTTCAGCGTAAAGAGCGCCATTGGTTCAGGGTGGCCAAAAAAAGAACGATTCCAGCTGTCAAAAATGAACAAAAACAAAAACATAAACAACGAGGTCGCTGTGCAGTGCTACCGCAGGGAAAAATATTTTCGAGTCCAAGATGCTTGAAAAACGAGTCCACGTAAAAAAAAATTAAATACTTTCAGAAATCATTTTGTTTTAAATTTTTAACATACTTATTTGTGTTCTGCAAACAAAAAACGTTATAAAAACGAGTCCCCGAGCCAAGGAAGAAACAACGAGTCCATTTTCAATCTATAGAGTCCATGTGGTAAAGCGCACCATACACAGTTCAACTCAATCGTCAACTGAATCAAATCAAATGTAAATCAACCTGTGTGTGGCCTTGTCATTTCATCGATTTGACAGTTGAATGGTTGGTTGAAGAAAAATCAAAAGATTTTGATTTTTTTGAAGTTGAAGTTGAATCCTTCAACTGAATTGAACTGCATGTGGACAAGTTGGTTGATTTGCTGTCAAAACCACAGATGAGTTTAAAAGGGAGATGGAAACCAAGCTGACAAAATGACAATGCCTACAAGCTATGGACCATAGTTACTGCGATAGTATGCGTGTTTTTACCAATACTATCACAGGAAATATGGTCCTACCACCTCATTTTTGTTGCTGTTTTTTTACAGACACGAAGTAATAGTAAAATAAAATTTGAGGTATCTTCTCTCTGGTCAAAACAGCATCAGTCGAATTTTTGAATTTAAAGCAAGTTGAAGCAATGTGTTCCAACTCAGTCTATGCAGTGTGTGCTCGAACACAAACCTAGTTGACAACTCAGTTTACAATCGAGTTGAAATGTGTATGGGGCACTTAACACTGTCGCTGTGAATTCAAACATATTTCTTGGGACTAATTTGGCCGCTTCGAACCAATGGCGCTGCTGTAGCTTGTACCTTTTTTCTTCTCATGAAATGTATGGAAATGACAAGTGACTAGCAGTCCATATATATTATGTCAATGACTAAAACACTAGCGAAGTGTGGATTTTATCTGACGTAAGCTACTTTCCAATCATTGTATATGAAACCACCTAGTACAATCAAGAATGGGTTTTTCGATTTTTTGTGCCAGATCAAAACCAACAAAAAAAAATCCCAATACAAAACCTATGTAAAAAGAGTTAGCACTGCGCCAGAACTCAAGATGGTGCTACAATCGATTGCCATGTCGCGGGTACTAGCTAAAATACAAATACAATGTTTCCAATAAACGTTGCCCACGTTTTCAGCGCCATGAATGACGGATATCTCTGTATCTACAATGGGCACGTTCAGATTGGTTTTGGATAGCCTATCTTAGATAGCCTATCCAACTCGTTTTTCATGAACGAGTTCGATAGCTAAATTTGGATAGCTGTGAAAACACGTGTAAAAAAATCAGCTGTTTACGAATTTCAATGGCTGTTCTGTCAGATAGCCACCCATTGACTTATTATACATGGACTGCCAGTGGCCAACTTCACGATGATTCCACTTTTCACGAACGCCGCCTGATCCAGCGGAAAAATCGTGTAACATTTTTGACAATTGAAAATGGCGCTTCTTTATTTTTTTTTCTTATTTATTTTTTTTTGTCACAGCAACACAAAAGAAAAACAAACTTTTGTTTTTTGTGTTTTGAATTGCAGTGGCTTGAAGGCATCGTTTTGAATTGGTTAACCAGAATCTTCAACCGAGGGCATTTGAAAATCAACATAGAGGACGTTAAAACCCAAAAAGTTTTTCAGGATTTCAAAGTAAAGCTCACGTACTTCTTGTATGAAACCTACGCCAACATAATCATTGAGCAGTTCTTCAGTATTATCATCGGTTTGTTGTTGTGTGGAATTTTTGAGCAACATTTCCATTACCTTTCATTGTAGATTATCCAGATTCAATTCCAGCGATCGATGACCTTAAAGTTTGCTTGGAAAAAATTGATCTACGCAAACATCTCATCAAATCTCTCGAAGCAAGAATACTGCACCCGGGAGTCAATACCATGGACATTCTCACTGGCTACGTAGCGGCGATTAAAACCATTCGCCATTTAGATAGTAGTGGAGTTATTTTGGAGACTGTTACTGAACCAGTTAAGGAATACCTTAGAAAGCGAAGTGACACAGTACGTCGAGTTGTTACTGGTTTAACTGAGGAGGGACCAACAGATTTGGCGGAAGAATTGGCCAAAAGTGAAGCACTCAAAGAGAACATCGATGCAGCTGGCAAAGATGAGATGGCCAATTGGGAGAATTGGCAACCGGATCCTGTTGACGCCACACCAGTTGCGTTCACTCAAAATCCTCGTAGTAATCGGTCTGCCGATATAATTTCAATGGTTGTCGATATTTACGGCAGCAAGGAACTGTTCAATGTCAATGAATATCGCAACCTTCTAGCCGACCGATTACTTGCCAGTCTAGACTTCAATCCGGATAGAGAGATTCGAAATTTGGAGCTGCTGAAATTGCGTTTTGGCGAGACTCTGCTGCACAGTTGTGAAGTAATGCTCAAAGACATCAGTGATTCGAAACGGATAAATGGACATATTCAAGGCGACATTAGCTACAATGAGAGTTAGTTCTTTGTTTTACAAAAATTTGCTCGTACTAAAGCTGCTGTATCTTTCAGATAGAACTTTCGATTTGAAATCATTGATAATATCTTCACAAGCCAGCGTTCAATAAAGAAACCCTTGAGTTGCCTGAAGAAATTGAAGAAGAATTCAAGAAGTTCACAAAGTCATATGAAGCTTACAAAGGCAACAGGACACTATGTTGGCGGCCAGTTACCGGCAGAGTTGAACTAGAAATCGAAATTGGGGACCGAACAATCGAAGTGACTGCCGCTCCAACGCAGGCAATCATCATCTACCATTTCCAGACGAAAAGTAATATTTTAGAATTCATTCAATTTTACAAACATTCACCACAAGACTTACTTAGATCAATGGTCTTTGGAAGAGCTTAGTACTGTGATGAAAGTCCCGCCCTCGGTATAACGTCGACGTATTGGTTTCTGGCAATCGCAGGGGATCTTAAAAGAATCACAGCCAGATGTTTATGTTCTCGTTGAAGAAACATCAGGGAGTGCAGGCGTAGAGGAAATGCAAACAACAGACATTGCCGAAGACGATGAAGGTGAAAGTGCCATGGCATCGGCCAGTGATCAGCGTGAAGAGGAACTTCAAGTAAATACGAAAATGTTGATTCATTTTAAGGTTTTGAAATTCCAAATGTGTTGTTTTAGGTATTTTGGTCGTATATCGTGGGAATGCTAACGAATTTGGATTCGTTGCCAATTGAACGAATACACCAAATGTTAAAGATGTTCGCATCACATGGCCCTGGTGTCGAATTCTCCCAGGAGGAGTTGAAGAATTTCTTGCAGCGCAAAGTCCGCGACAACGTTGTTGGGAGGTCAAGGAACAGAAGAGACCAGCCAAGAAAAAAGCGCCAAAGATGAAGCGTTTGGCCGTTAAATCACTTTAAACATCGTCCAATATATTTGTAGAGCAAAAAAGTGGAATATACATTACTTAAGTTCAATTTCAAACATTTTATTGGAATACACTGATCATTGGATAAGGAACTGATATGGTTTTTGAGTGTTTTAATTTTTTTTAGCTGAATTGAAGCTATACGAGAGGGTGCTGAGCTGGCTTTGCATATCCTTGATAACAGATTGTCGATCGGTTATGGTTATGGAGAGAGAAGCACTTGCCCTACATTATGCCAATTCTTTTTCCAAAGTGTCGATTCGTGAATTCATGGAGAACTTTATCACTTCAAATCTTTCTTAGGTATTTGTAATAATCTTGGCTGATTCACATCTCATTGTATCCAAGTTGAGTTTTGCCTTGACCAGTTCTTCTGATTTCTCTTTTTCCTTTGTTAGTTCTTCGACTTTACTTTGTAAATTAACCAGGTCTTTTTCAAGGCTAGCAAGTTTTATGGTACAATCGGATTTCTCTGGCTTCGATAGCATATTTTCTTTCATGGCTGACGCCAATTTAATTTGCTCGTTTTCCAAAAGTTTCGGATACTCAGACAACTCAGCCAATTGTTCTTTGAAATTGGCTTTGATTCGTTTTAGTTCAGCCTCGATTTGTGCTTCTATACGTTTGTTGTCCATTTCGATTTTAAGAAGGAAAGAGTCAATAAACAATAAATAACAATTTCGTGCTTTTCGCGATGAATATCGCATGAATTCTAATTGCCGTTTCACGATGTCTGGCCATGCCAGTGGCTTCGGGAAGCAATCCAATATTGAGGAGCTACAATAGAATTTCCTGGTAATCCGATGCCATGCGAATCTCGGCCTTGCGATTCCAATGTGCTCAAAACTAGAGGGCAAGAGAGAGATGTCATAAAATGCATTTGAATTTTCTTGAGAAATTTACCATCCGGGGGGATATTAGCACCAAATTTTGAAATAATATCACTCGACAGATCGGCCAATGTGCGAACTACCTTGGAGATAACACTGAGTTCCTGTTTCTCTCGCTAATCAAGTCTGTGGCCGGAATGGCCGAACAGGACCTTGCACAATTTGTTGCAATGTTCTTTGATGCTGGACGCCCTCGACCACAGCCAATCGATGAGTGTTTACAGAGACAAACCTTCATTTAGGGATATTCCCTGATGACTGCAAACTGAACAGTTTTTCGAACATTGTCTCAGAAGTCCACTTCAGTTGTTGTTGGCTGAAAAAAAAAAGAAATTATTAAAAAAAAATATTAATTACAAAAAACTTACTGCTACTGCCTCACCTGCTTGCTTTTCACGAACTGTCAAAATTTGTATAATTACATAACGAAAAAATAAAGATGGCATCGTTTATCTTCAACAAATTAAACTAGATGTCAGTACTTTCTATGCGATCAAAGCTTATCTCAACAGATGTCACTAAAATTTTTACTTACTTTTTTTGCCACTAGCTCAGGCAATGCTAGTGTAGCTAATTTCAAGTGGAACCATTTTTATTCGAATTTTGTATGGACAATTCAGACGACTAGCAGTCCATATATAGTAAGTCAATGTAGCCACCTATACCAGAAATTGTTGGATAGCTTTGGGTTAGTTTGGTTTGAGCCTCTGCTATTTTAGATAGATAGATAGATAGATAGATGACTTTTATTTAACAATTCATAAAATAGAAAAATTACATGATAATAACAAATAAAAATTACAAGCATGACATTATAGCCGTCTGCCGGATGTGTACTAGAATTTTACACTTAGAGAGAAAAAAAATATATAAAAGTGCTTATGATATACAGTATTTACATTAAAGCATAAAAAAAAAAATAATAATAATAATATAAAGGAAGACATTTTTTAACAGTGGTTTACTGTGCATAATAAAATTCGTAATATAGCAATATATAACAGTCATATAATTGATTGACAGAGTATTGAATAGAATTGACAATAAGTTTCAATTAGTATAGGTACATGTGTGGTTGAGAAATGCAATACCAAAGAATTTCAGAAAATGAAGTTTAAACTATCATAGATAATATGTGTTGAAATTGAAAGTGATAATGATATCGGGCTTTTAGTTTAGCTAAAACAAAGAAAAAAATTTTAAACAAGTAGGTACTTATTGATGCTAATACTTCAAAACATGCTTATATATGTGTCCCTGTAATTTTTTGCATGATAAACGTAGCGGGCCAGCAACTTCCAACCATATTCACCGTTCAAGATACCGAAACATTCCGTAGAAGACAGGAGGTTTTTATTGAAGTAAAGGCGACGTATTTCTTGTAAAATAGGACAAACTGCTACAAAATGGTAAACGTCTTCATTTTGGTTCAGATTGCAGAGCGAACAAATGGGGTTAATGTCTGTTCTATGTGGCCTGTAATTAAGATCGAGAGTTTCAGTCCGAACTTTAAAAATTAAACTCATTTCCGAGACAAAAAGGTCCTCTGTGAAATAATTATTTTCACCCAAAGATAAATTAAGTTGGCTATACGTTGCCCTAGAAGATGATAATCTAGCCCTTTCAAGATTTCGTTTGTACAATTGCTCGTCTACGGCTGAGATACATTCATAAAAGATATTTCGCCAGTCCTCTTTGTTGTCGACATCAAGGTTCATTGATACGTTATTTGCCGCTGCAAGTTCGCTCCAGTTTCTAAAAGGGGATTACCCACTATGCAGTGAGATAAGCAAAATTTGCTTCTGAAAATTGCTATCAGACCTGTGAATAACTTTAGTTATAAAATCAGCGTTAGCTTTCAAATTTTGTATGAATATTTGAGGGATCCCTGACTCAACGTAAATGGCGTAGTTTGCAGTGCTAGGCGGAAGCCGAAATATTCTTTTAAAGAAATATCTTTGAATAACTTCCATCTCTTCCAACATTTGGTATCCATACACCTCATTGCCATAGCAGAAGCAACTTTTAACCGTTGCTTCGAAAACCTTGAATTTTGACTTTGGGTCGACGAACTTGCTTGAAAAAAATTGTGACCACATTGAGTTGATAGCAGATTTGGCAACTAGAAGTTTCTCTTTTATATGTGCTTTTATATTTAAATTGTGAGAAATAATATAACCCAGATACTTAAATTCACTCACTACTTCAATGTTCTCACCATTTAATGTCCAGTTCCGCTCGTTATTAATAGAACGATTACGAGATCTAAAAATCATTATCTTAGATTTAAGAGTATTGATTTTAAGATCCCATGTGTCGCAATACTGTTTCAGTTTGTTAATCTGAAGCTGCAGTGTTATTGGGTTATCAGAGAAAACCACAAGGTCGTCAGCGTATAGCAAGAGCTTCACTGCTAAATTACCATAACTTACGCCCCCTGGTAAATGCTCTTCGATATCGTTGATATATAGAGCAAACATCAGCGGACTCAGAACGCAGCCTTATGGTACACCTGTTTCAGAGTTAAACGGTTTTGATTTGGTTTTACCATTACATACAACTGCCGACATATTAAGTAAAAGCTGCTCGTAAACCCGAATAAATTTAGTTGACAAAAGTAGGAATAGGGACGCATAGGACCGACCGTTACAAAGTTGAAAATTTGAATATTTGAATCTGACTGTTGTACTAGATTGTTAATTGGGTTTGTGTCTCGGCTAAATGTACTAGATTGTTAATTGAGTTTGTGTCTCTACTAGGCAACCGTTTTAAAACTAAATGAATGAAGTGTAAAGGAGTGAGTGTGATGGTGTTTGTGTCTTTGCTAAGTTTGTATGGGAACTGTGAATGTGGATGGTGTCTGGGGATAAATGTGTAATGTGGTTTATGTATTTGGTGAACAAGTTTGTATGGGAAATGTGAATGTGGATGGTGTCTGGGGATAAATGTGTAATGTGGTTTATGTATTTGGTGAACAAGTTTGTATGGGGGAATGTGAATGTGGATGGTGTCTGGGGTAAATGTATAATGTGGTTTGTGTTTTAGGAATGGGGGGCGGAAGAAGTGTCGCCATTTAGTTAGAGGCAGAGAAAGCAAATTTTTATTCTTCAAGCAATTGTTTCATGGATGCTACTTGTCATGGTAGTTTGTGCGAGCAATGAATTAGTATGATCGGCACTTGTAACAATATTATTGTGTGTGCGAGCTAAAAGGCAATGTCAATTGGTAGAGAGTCAAATGCATCGGTTAGGGAGGCGATTAGGTTGAGCAATCAAATTTTATGTTTGTAAGATCAAGGCATGTGTGAGCATGTTTTTAACGATGGGCACTTGTAACAAAAGATCTACACTTGTGTAAACAATGAATGTTAAAGTTATTGTGGTAGTGCATGAAATTACTATTGGAAGTATGTGTGTGTGTGTGTGTGTGTGGGATAAGCTAATTTTGAATGATATTTTAGGGTATAAAAGCAAAATGTTCTTAGCTTCTACAATTCAGTTTGTGTATATTAGAACTTGATTAAACATGTCTTTCTTGAATAAAATAAAAAAATCAGTTAGTGTTCGCTCTTTCAATGAGCGTAAGCCAATAACAAGTCTCTCGAAACTTACGCAGAAGAAAAATTTTCCGATAACATCAGCAAAAAGAATCCAGACAAAGTGTGGAGAACAAATTATGTTAGAATTAGACGATTGTTTTGTGTATTTGCCAAAGAGATGCAATAATCAGCTAACCGATGAGGACATCAAGGAACTTCCAAGATGTTGCTTCGAAGTTGTGGAGCCATATGGGGGGTACTCTTTCCATGTGGACACCCACTTAAAGCCACAAACTCAGCAAGAACATCAACAACAACAATTACTACTACAACCACCACCTCAAGCACCTCAAAAAAATCTAAAAGAGGTAAAACTGCCTTCCCCAACTCAGCAGGAATATCAAAAACAACAATTACTACTACAACCTCCACCAACACCTCAAGCACCTCAAAAAAATCGAAAGCAAAAAAATCTAGAAGAGGTAAAACTGCCTTCCCCAACACAATTTTTTGACAAAAGATAATAATTTATTTAATTCACAAATTTGTTTTGTAAAATACTTATGCATGTATAATATATGTATAAATTAAACAAATATTTTGAACAAACAAAAATAAAAAAAAAAATTTCTAATTGATTTTTTTACAGCGATTTATTATTTTGAATGACCAAGAAACAAAAGTTAAGAGATTCAATTTGAGAGGGCGCAAAATTGATTTTTCTCTCAAACCAGTCCCCAATAATGAAGAACCGACGTCATGGATTCGAAGTGGTGTTGAGGATATCCTCACATTAGCTGTAAGCGGTCTTGACCCTCATGATAAGGTGGGGTTGACATTTGGAGGTAAGAATTTTTCCAACCTTCGCGGTAATGGATGGATTAATTTTAAAAATTGTTCCGAACTGCGCTTCTCGGATGTATGGGAAATGATGACCAAAATTTTCCAAAGCAACTCCGAAGGAATAAGTACTGATGATTTTACATTATCAGTTACATCCGTACACATGCCAGTTGGGCAAGGTGCAAGGAAATCTTCCGAAATGTACAACACCTTCGTCGAAGAATGCATTAGGCGAAAAGGTATAATAACCATTCAGAATAAAGACAATTTATGTCTACCAAGAGCATTGATTGTTGCCAAGGCATCTGCAGACAAAGAACTAGCTTTTAGAAAAGTTAGAAGAGACGTTGAAAAAGTGCAAACTGAACGAGCAATAAAACTTTTGGAAGAAGCTCAAGTAACCATACCAACATCAGGTTGTGGTATACAAGAATTAAAATTATTTCAAAATCATTTGAAAGACTATAAAATTACTGTCTACGAATATGGAACCAAAGGTAGAAAAATTCTATATGAAGGACTTCCAAATGAGAAGAAAATAAATCTGTTGTATTTCAATAATCATTACAATGTAATAACCTCCCTTACTGCTGCATTTTGTTGTGGATATTACTGCGAAAACTGTCATGTTCCGTACAATGAAAAAAATAACCATCATAAATGCAACAAATTGTGCTCTCAATGCCAACACTCCCCAATATGTCCAGAGACAAAGAAACAAATCACATGTTCAGACTGCAATCGTATCTTTAAAGGAACTAATTGTTATGACAATCATAAAATGTCCGGATCATCAGGTAAAAATTCCATTTGTGACCAAATAAAAAGATGTCACCTTTGCTTAAGATGCTACGGTGGTAAACGAAATCACATTTGTGAAGAGTTCTTCTGCAAACATTGTAAAAATCATGTATCAAAAGAATATTTATGTTATATTCTCCCCAACACCAAAGAGCCTAATCTTAAAAACATATTATATATATTTTATGACCTAGAGTGTCGTCAAGAAAAAATAATTGAATGTGAACATGAAGTGGAGGAGGGTACGATAAAGCAGCATGAACCAAATTTGTGCGTTTATCAACACAAATGTGATCAGTGCATAGATCACGAAGATTTGAATTTTTGTAAGATTTGTAAGTTCTCTATGAACATATTAAAGGGAGAAATGATAATATCACAATTTTTACATCATGTACTTGAAATACGAAAAGTATTTAAGAAAGTAGTAGTGATTGCTCACAATGGACAAGCCTATGACCATCAGTTCATTCTCAACTATATTTTGAAGAAAACACAATTAACCCCTGAACTAATTATGCGAGGAACAAAAATATTGGCAATGCATCTTGGAAACGTCAAATTCATCGATTCAATTAATTACTTTCCCATGGCCTTATCAAAACTCCCCAAAGCCTTTGACTTAGCTCCAGTTCTTAAAAAAGGCTATTTTCCGTATTTATTTAATACAAAGGAAAATGAACATTACATTGGAAAATTGCCATCATTGGAGTTTTATTGCCCAGACTCTATGAGAATAGAAGAGCGTGATAACTTCATGAAATGGTATTCCGAACATAAAAATGATAATTTTGATATGCAACATGAAATTGTAGAATACTGCAAGAGCGATGTTAAAATATTAACAGGAGCTTGCCTAAAATTTAGAAAATTATTTTTAAATCAAAGTAATGTTGAATCATTTTTAGAAGCCATAACTATTGCCTCAGCATGTAATCTTGTATTCAGACGGAACTTTCTGCAACCGAACACTATTGGTTTGATACCTAAGTTTGGATACAGATGTGTAGATAACCAATCTATTGAAGCAATTCAGTGGATGATTTTGGAAGAGAAAAAGAGAAATATTAATATCAAACATGCATATAAAGGCAGAGAAGAAGTTGTTAAAGGGGTAAAAGTAGATGGCTTTTGTAAAGAAACAAATCAAGTTTTCGAGTTTCACGGATGCTACTTTCATGGTCATCCTCTTTGTTTGAAACACCAACGCGATGAACCCTTACATGAAAATGAAACAGATACCTTAAATCTAAGATATGAGAGCTAAGACTGAGCGTTTGAGAAAGTTTAATTACGAAGTAATTGAAATGTGGTCTTGTGAATTTCAACATCTTCTTAAGAAATTGAATAAAGAAGAATTAAACTTTGTTAATACACATCAATTAATAGAAAACGCCCGACTAAATCCACGTGATGCTTTTTATGGGGGACGAACTGGGAACGCATTCAACTACTACAAATGTAAGAAAGGTGAAAAAATTAATTACATAGATGTTTGCTCTCTCTATCCATGGGTGTGTAAAACTGGAAAATTTCCAATTGGTCATCCTAAAGTTCATGTATATGGTGATGAAAATTGTTCAGCAGCGAAACTCGAAAATATGAACGGGCTTGTAAAATGTAAAATTCTTCCTCCTGAGCACCTTCTTCATCCAGTATTACCGATTAAACAAAACCATAAGTTGATGTTTTCCTTATGCAGATGCTGTAGCGAAGAAAAAAATTTGGGGCAAATTTGTACTCATTCCAATGAGCAAAGAGCATTAATTGGAACCTGGGTAATCGATGAAGTTTTGAAAGCAGTCCAAAAGGGGTATGTTATACTCTGCGTTTTTGAAATATGGGAATATGAAGTAATGGAATACAACTTAGAGAAAAAATCTGAAGGTCTTTTCACTGCCATGATGAACAAATTTCTGAAAATCAAACAAGAAGCATCAGGATGGCCAAGTGAATGTTCAACTAACCACGAAAAGGAAAAATATATAAATGATTTTCTAGCCAAGGAAAATATTCAACTGGAATATTCTGAAATTTGCAACAATCCTGGCAAAAGGTCACTGGCTAAGTTGATTTTGAATTCATTTTGGGGAAAATTTGGACAGCGTGAAAATCAAGTTCAAACAATAATTTTAAACGATCCTTCAACATTATTTCACCTACTTACACATCCATCGGCAGAGGTAACACACATTCTGCCAGTAAATGAAGACAATATTGTTGTCAACTTTGAAATGAAGGAAGAAGCAGCTGACTCCTTATCAACAGTCAATGTTTGCATTGCTGCGTTTACAACTGCACAAGCTCGTCTTAAACTCTACAGTTATCTTGAGAGCCTAGAGGAAAGAGTTCTCTACTATGACACTGATTCTGTTATATATGTTAGCTGTCCTGAACAATATCAACCTCCAACTGGTACATTTATCGGCGATATGACAGATGAACTAGAAACCTACGGTGTTGGAAGCTATATAACAGAGTTCGTAAGTGGAGGCCCAAAGAATTATGCCTATAAGGTATTTAGTACTGATAGCAATAGTGAACAGGTGGTCTGCAAGGTTAAAGGGATTTTTCTAAACTATGAATCATCACAAAAAGTCAACTTTGATTCAATTAAAAACGCAGTATTGAATTCTTCTTCCCTAGAAAATGAAAACAGTATAATAATCAAGACAAACAACATTCGGAGAACTGAAGAACATGGAGTTATTACCATACCAGAAACAAAAACATACAAGGCCAGAGCAGAAAAACGTCGATTTTTGGAAGACCATAGCTCTCTACCGTACGGATATAAGAGGCAGTTTTCAAATCTATAAGTAATTTTTTAAACAATTTATTGGAATAAAATCAATGCTTATGTACATACATAATACATATACAAACAAAAATTTGTTTGTTTGTTTTTATTTTTCTATCTTACTTAAGTTTCAGCTGTTGTCAGTTTTGTCTGATTTGAGTTATGAAAAGCCTCAAGGACTTCCCAGCCATCACACTATGGTCCGAATGAGACCAGAATTTGTTCAATTACTGTCTCCACCCAGCTCAATCCCTAGATAGCTGTCTCCAGTTTAAGTTTTTTAGTTCAAATGCTGAATTCCCAACCTCCTTAGGCAAACTTGTCAGTTCATAATGACTTCATTGCGCTGCGCTTGATTGTCTACTATCATGCAAAATACTTTCAGTCTTGTCTCATACGAATTGAATGTCCAGTCCAGCCCATTGGAGTCATTATATCAAACAAGTGTACATCTTTTGTTACAAGTACCCATCGTTAAAAACATGCTCACACAAGTGTTGATCTTACAAACATAAAATTTGATTGCTCAACAATAATTATATGTTATTTTTTTTTTTATAGCCTTCCTAACCGATGCATTTGCCTCAGTACCAATTGAGTTTGCCATTTAGCTCGCACTCGCAGAAAAAAAAAATAGAAAAATTATCACAAGAGCCGATCTTTATTTTCATTGCTCACACAAATGACCATGACAAGTAGCATCCATGATCCTCGAAAAATCCAAACAATCCAAAAATTCAAACTGAGTTCCTATCAAATACCTACAAGGTGGAATTCGTATGTGTTGATCTTATCAAATACGTACGGGAACCTTACGTGTTGATCCTACGAGGAAAATATTTTCATGTTCATTCAGGAGAATAATATTAATTTAAAACGAATTTTCTGAATGTTTTATTTGTTATTCATACGAATGAACATGTTAAGGAGGTGCATACATACATTTTTATAATAAGTGTAATTGTGCTGCACGTAGAAACGGGGCTGCCTGAGCTCTTTATAAAAACGTTCAAATCGCATGTTGACTATGTAATAAAATTGATGCTTCTTCCGAATGAAAGGCTGCCTAAAAAACTGTTCTGTATGCCTTGCAACGAAAATCATTGTGGTTTGAAGAATGGTTCAACTTAGCAACGGTATGTGGAGTTCAACTGAATCTTACGTTAGAAAACGTGGGCACATGGAAGGTACAAATGTATGAAATGGTGAAGTGCTTGCATCAAAAATGGAATGTATATAGAAAGCGAGGACGTCAATGCATCGATCTATATACGTAAACCTGCAGCACATTCTCGAAGATAGGAACTACTTCCAAATCATTTAGCGTGAAAAAAATATACACAATTCAAAGATGAGAGGAGAGCTGCAAAAGCTTAACTATCAGCCGCATAGAGACAATTTGAGAGTTGAATGTACAATGTGTAACCCAGTGATCACTTATACCAAGATTGGAAAGCTTGCTGTCAAAGTGACATTTGCCTACAAGCTAAGGGAGCAGGTTAGCTGAAACAGTATGCGTGTAATATAAACTAAAGGGGCAGGTTAGCTGTAAGAGTATGTGTGCATGAAATAATAAATGGCTGTTTTGAAATGCAATTAAGTACACAAATAGAATTTACAGAGAAAAAACTATGAACACTGTGTGATTTATTATAACTATGTTACTATTTATGCTTATTAAATGATATTTTTTTTTTTTTATATACATATTTTACATATTTTTTTTTCACGCATTGTATTAAAATAGAGCAAACTCTGGCAGACGGCTTATATGATTTAGAAACTGTAAACTTGTTAAAAACAATATGGTTGAAAAAATAAATCAAATTATCTATCTATCTCTATCGAATCCCTCAAAAAGTATAAACAAGAACTACGAATAGCCAAAAGCTGTAGCTCAATAGAAGAATCTTCGGAGGCATCGAGGTTAAGGAAAATTCTCTCGACAAATCCAACCATGCCTAGTTGTCTTAAAAACTCGGATGTTTTTTTTTGTTTTGTTTGGGGAACGTAACTTTATGTTCACAACGTGGTTTGGTTTTTTATATTATGTTCTCAACCTCGTTCACAACGTGGTTTGGGTTTTTATATTACGTTCTAAACCTCGTTGATAACGTGTTTTGGGTTTGTATATTATGTTCTAAGCCTCGCTTATAACATGTATTGGGAGTTGGGTTTATGTAAATATATTATGGGATCCCACATTGTAGGTATTTGATTAAGTATCATTTGTAAGGATAAATATGATTCTGTTGTGATTTTTTTTTTTGATGTTCTTACTTACAAATATTCTTCTTTTTTTCAGTTCAATGGTTCCCACAAAGTTACTGACACTTCTCGTTGTCCTGACCATTTGCTACGTCCAGACAAACATCTTCGAAACTGATGATGGCCTGCAGTATGAATTTGCGATATTTGGCAAGTTGTTCCTCGCAAATGTTGCATTCGTAGGGAGCGGGTTCGGCTGCGTTTGTCTGGACGTAGCAAATGGCCAGGACAACGAGAAGTGTCAGTAACTTTGTGGGAACCATTGAACTGAAAAAAAGAAGAATATTTGTAAGTAAGAACATCAAAAAAAATCACAACAGAATCATATTTATCCTTACAAATGATACTTAATCAAATACCTACAATGTGGGATCCCATAATATATTTACATAAACCCAACTCCCAATACATGTTATAAGCGAGGCTTAGAACATAATATACAAACCCAAAACACGTTATCAACGAGGTTTAGAACGTAATATAAAAACCCAAACCACGTTGTGAACGAGGTTGAGAACATAATATAAAAAACCAAACCACGTTGTGAACATAAAGTTACGTTCCCCAAACAAAACAAAAAAAAAACATCCGAGTTTTTAAGACAACTAGGCATGGTTGGATTTGTCGAGAGAATTTTCCTTAACCTCGATGCCTCCGAAGATTCTTCTATTGAGCTACAGCTTTTGGCTATTCGTAGTTCTTGTTTATACTTTTTGAGGGATTCGATAGAGATAGATAGATAATTTGATTTATTTTTTCAACCATATTGTTTTTAACAAGTTTACAGTTTCTAAATCATATAAGCCGTCTGCCAGAGTTTGCTCTATTTTAATACAATGCGTGAAAAAAAAAATATGTAAAATATGTATATAAAAATAAAAAAAAATATCATTTAATAAGCATAAATAGTAACATAGTTATAATAAATCACACAGTGTTCATAGTTTTTTCTCTGTAAATTCTATTTGTGTACTTAATTGCATTTCAAAACAGCCATTTATTATTTCATGCACACATACTCTTACAGCTAACCTGCCCCTTTAGTTTATATTACACGCATACTGTTTCAGCTAACCTGCTCCCTTAGCTTGTAGGCAAATGTCACTTTGACAGCAAGCTTTCCAATCTTGGTATAAGTGATCACTGGGTTACACATTGTACATTCAACTCTCAAATTGTCTCTATGCGGCTGATAGTTAAGCTTTTGCAGCTCTCCTCTCATCTTTGAATTGTGTATATTTTTTTCACACTAAATGATTTGGAAGTAGTTCCTATCTTCGAGAATGTGCTGCAGGTTTACGTATATAGATCGATGCATTGACGTCCTCGCTTTCTATATACATTCCATTTTTGATGCAAGCACTTCACCATTTCATACATTTGTACCTTCCATGTGCCCACGTTTTCTAACGTAAGATTCAGTTGAACTCCACATACCGTTGCTAAGTTGAACCATTCTTCAAACCACAATGATTTTCGTTGCAAGGCATACAGAACAGTTTATTAGGCAGCCTTTCATTCGGAAGAAGCATCAATTTTATTACATAGTCAACATGCGATTTGAACGTTTTTATAAAGAGCTCAGGCAGCCCCGTTTCTACGTGCAGCACAATTACACTTATTATAAAAATGTATGTATGCACCTCCTTAACATGTTCATTCGTATGAATAACAAATAAAACATTCAGAAAATTCGTTTTGAATTAATATTATTCTCCTGAATGAACATGAAAATATTTTCCTCGTAGGATCAACACGTAAGGTTCCCGTACGTATTTGATAAGATCAACACATACGAATTCCACCTTGTAGGTATTTGATAGGAACTCAGTTTGAATTTTTGGATTGTTTGGATTTTTCGAGGATCATGGATGCTACTTGTCATGGTCATTTGTGTGAGCAATGAAAATAAAGATCGGCTCTTGTGATAATTTTTCTATTTTTTTTTCTGCGAGTGCGAGCTAAATGGCAAACTCAATTGGTACTGAGGCAAATGCATCGGTTAGGTAGGCTATAAAAAAAAAATAACATATAATTATTGTTGAGCAATCAAATTTTATGTTTGTAAGATCAACACTTGTGTGAGCATGTTTTTAACGATGGGTACTTGTAACAAAAGATGTACACTTGTTTGATATAATGACTCCAATGGGCTGGACTGGACATTCAATTCGTATGAGACAAGACTGAAAGTATTTTGCATGATAGTAGACAATCAAGCGCAGCGCAATGAAGTCATTATGAACTGACAAGTTTGCCTAAGGAGGTTGGGAATTCAGCATTTGAACTAAAAAACTTAAACTGGAGACAGCTATCTAGGGATTGAGCTGGGTGGAGACAGTAATTGAACAAATTCTGGTCTCATTCGGACCATAGTGTGATGGCTGGGAAGTCCTTGAGGCTTTTCATAACTCAAATCAGACAAAACTGACAACAGCTGAAACTTAAGTAAGATAGAAAAATAAAAACAAACAAACAAATTTTTGTTTGTATATGTATTATGTATGTACATAAGCATTGATTTTATTCCAATAAATTGTTTAAAAAATTACTTATAGATTTGAAAACTGCCTCTTATATCCGTACGGTAGAGAGCTATGGTCTTCCAAAAATCGACGTTTTTCTGCTCTGGCCTTGTATGTTTTTGTTTCTGGTATGGTAATAACTCCATGTTCTTCAGTTCTCCGAATGTTGTTTGTCTTGATTATTATACTGTTTTCATTTTCTAGGGAAGAAGAATTCAATACTGCGTTTTTAATTGAATCAAAGTTGACTTTTTGTGATGATTCATAGTTTAGAAAAATCCCTTTAACCTTGCAGACCACCTGTTCACTATTGCTATCAGTACTAAATACCTTATAGGCATAATTCTTTGGGCCTCCACTTACGAACTCTGTTATATAGCTTCCAACACCGTAGGTTTCTAGTTCATCTGTCATATCGCCGATAAATGTACCAGTTGGAGGTTGATATTGTTCAGGACAGCTAACATATATAACAGAATCAGTGTCATAGTAGAGAACTCTTTCCTCTAGGCTCTCAAGATAACTGTAGAGTTTAAGACGAGCTTGTGCAGTTGTAAACGCAGCAATGCAAACATTGACTGTTGATAAGGAGTCAGCTGCTTCTTCCTTCATTTCAAAGTTGACAACAATATTGTCTTCATTTACTGGCAGAATGTGTGTTACCTCTGCCGATGGATGTGTAAGTAGGTGAAATAATGTTGAAGGATCGTTTAAAATTATTGTTTGAACTTGATTTTCACGCTGTCCAAATTTTCCCCAAAATGAATTCAAAATCAACTTAGCCAGTGACCTTTTGCCAGGATTGTTGCAAATTTCAGAATATTCCAGTTGAATATTTTCCTTGGCTAGAAAATCATTTATATATTTTTCCTTTTCGTGGTTAGTTGAACATTCACTTGGCCATCTTGATGCTTCTTGTTTGATTTTCAGAAATTTGTTCATCATGGCAGTGAAAAGACCTTCAGATTTTTTCTCTAAGTTGTATTCCATTACTTCATATTCCCATATTTCAAAAACGCAGAGTATAACATACCCCTTTTGGACTGCTTTCAAAACTTCATCGATTACCCAGGTTCCAATTAATGCTCTTTGCTCATTGGAATGAGTACAAATTTGCCCCAAATTTTTTTCTTCGCTACAGCATCTGCATAAGGAAAACATCAACTTATGGTTTTGTTTAATCGGTAATACTGGATGAAGAAGGTGCTCAGGAGGAAGAATTTTACATTTTACAAGCCCGTTCATATTTTCGAGTTTCGCTGCTGAACAATTTTCATCACCATATACATGAACTTTAGGATGACCAATTGGAAATTTTCCAGTTTTACACACCCATGGATAGAGAGAGCAAACATCTATGTAATTAATTTTTTCACCTTTCTTACATTTGTAGTAGTTGAATGCGTTCCCAGTTCGTCCCCCATAAAAAGCATCACGTGGATTTAGTCGGGCGTTTTCTATTAATTGATGTGTATTAACAAAGTTTAATTCTTCTTTATTCAATTTCTTAAGAAGATGTTGAAATTCACAAGACCACATTTCAATTACTTCGTAATTAAACTTTCTCAAACGCTCAGTCTTAGCTCTCATATCTTAGATTTAAGGTATCTGTTTCATTTTCATGTAAGGGTTCATCGCGTTGGTGTTTCAAACAAAGAGGATGACCATGAAAGTAGCATCCGTGAAACTCGAAAACTTGATTTGTTTCTTTACAAAAGCCATCTACTTTTACCCCTTTAACAACTTCTTCTCTGCCTTTATATGCATGTTTGATATTAATATTTCTCTTTTTCTCTTCCAAAATCATCCACTGAATTGCTTCAATAGATTGGTTATCTACACATCTGTATCCAAACTTAGGTATCAAACCAATAGTGTTCGGTTGCAGAAAGTTCCGTCTGAATACAAGATTACATGCTGAGGCAATAGTTATGGCTTCTAAAAATGGTTCAACATTACTTTGATTTAAAAATAATTTTCTAAATTTTAGGCAAGCTCCTGTTAATATTTTAACATCGCTCTTGCAGTATTCTACAATTTCATGTTGCATATCAAAATTATCATTTTTATGTTCGGAATACCATTTCATGAAGTTATCACGCTCTTCTATTCTCATAGAGTCTGGGCAATAAAACTCCAATGATGGCAATTTTCCAATGTAATGTTCATTTTCCTTTGTATTAAATAAATACGGAAAATAGCCTTTTTTAAGAACTGGAGCTAAGTCAAAGGCTTTGGGGAGTTTTGATAAGGCCATGGGAAAGTAATTAATTGAATCGATGAATTTGACGTTTCCAAGATGCATTGCCAATATTTTTGTTCCTCGCATAATTAGTTCAGGGGTTAATTGTGTTTTCTTCAAAATATAGTTGAGAATGAACTGATGGTCATAGGCTTGTCCATTGTGAGCAATCACTACTACTTTCTTAAATACTTTTCGTATTTCAAGTACATGATGTAAAAATTGTGATATTATCATTTCTCCCTTTAATATGTTCATAGAGAACTTACAAATCTTACAAAAATTCAAATCTTCGTGATCTATGCACTGATCACATTTGTGTTGATAAACGCACAAATTTGGTTCATGCTGCTTTATCGTACCCTCCTCCACTTCATGTTCACATTCAATTATTTTTTCTTGACGACACTCTAGGTCATAAAATATATATAATATGTTTTTAAGATTAGGCTCTTTGGTGTTGGGGAGAATATAACATAAATGTTCTTTTGATACATGATTTTTACAATGTTTGCAGAAGAACTCTTCACAAATGTGATTTCGTTTACCACCGTAGCATCTTAAGCAAAGGTGACATCTTTTTATTTGGTCACAAATGGAATTTTTACCTGATGATCCGGACATTTTATGATTGTCATAACAATTAGTTCCTTTAAAGATACGATTGCAGTCTGAACATGTGATTTGTTTCTTTGTCTCTGGACATATTGGGGAGTGTTGGCATTGAGAGCACAATTTGTTGCATTTATGATGGTTATTTTTTTCATTGTACGGAACATGACAGTTTTCGCAGTAATATCCACAACAAAATGCAGCAGTAAGGGAGGTTATTACATTGTAATGATTATTGAAATACAACAGATTTATTTTCTTCTCATTTGGAAGTCCTTCATATAGAATTTTTCTACCTTTGGTTCCATATTCGTAGACAGTAATTTTATAGTCTTTCAAATGATTTTGAAATAATTTTAATTCTTGTATACCACAACCTGATGTTGGTATGGTTACTTGAGCTTCTTCCAAAAGTTTTATTGCTCGTTCAGTTTGCACTTTTTCAACGTCTCTTCTAACTTTTCTAAAAGCTAGTTCTTTGTCTGCAGATGCCTTGGCAACAATCAATGCTCTTGGTAGACATAAATTGTCTTTATTCTGAATGGTTATTATACCTTTTCGCCTAATGCATTCTTCGACGAAGGTGTTGTACATTTCGGAAGATTTCCTTGCACCTTGCGCAACTGGCATGTGTACGGATGTAACTGATAATGTAAAATCATCAGTACTTATTCCTTCGGAGTTGCTTTGGAAAATTTTGGTCATCATTTCCCATACATCCGAGAAGCGCAGTTCGGAACAATTTTTAAAATTAATCCATCCATTACCGCGAAGGTTGGAAAAATTCTTACCTCCAAATTTCAACCCCACCTTATCATGAGGGTCAAGACCGCTTACAGCTAATGTGAGGATATCCTCAACACCACTTCGAATCCATGACGTCGGTTCTTCATTATTGGGGACTGGTTTGAGAGAAAAATCAATTTTGCGCCCTCTCAAATTGAATCTCTTAACTTTTGTTTCTTGGTCATTCAAAATAATAAATCGCTGTAAAAAAATCAATTAGAAATTTTTTTTTTATTTTTGTTTGTTCAAAATATTTGTTTAATTTATACATATATTATACATGCATAAGTATTTTACAAAACAAATTTGTGAATTAAATAAATTATTATCTTTTGTCAAAAAATTGTGTTGGGGAAGGCAGTTTTACCTCTTCTAGATTTTTTTGCTTTCGATTTTTTTGAGGTGCTTGAGGTGTTGGTGGAGGTTGTAGTAGTAATTGTTGTTTTTGATATTCCTGCTGAGTTGGGGAAGGCAGTTTTACCTCTTTTAGATTTTTTTGAGGTGCTTGAGGTGGTGGTTGTAGTAGTAATTGTTGTTGTTGATGTTCTTGCTGAGTTTGTGGCTTTAAGTGGGTGTCCACATGGAAAGAGTACCCCCCATATGGCTCCACAACTTCGAAGCAACATCTTGGAAGTTCCTTGATGTCCTCATCGGTTAGCTGATTATTGCATCTCTTTGGCAAATACACAAAACAATCGTCTAATTCTAACATAATTTGTTCTCCACACTTTGTCTGGATTCTTTTTGCTGATGTTATCGGAAAATTTTTCTTCTGCGTAAGTTTCGAGAGACTTGTTATTGGCTTACGTTCATTGAAAGAGCGAACACTAACTGATTTTTTTTATTTTATTCAAGAAAGACATGTTTAATCAAGTTCTAATATACACAAACTGAATTGTAGAAGCTAAGAACATTTTGCTTTTATACCCTAAAATATCATTCAAAATTAGCTTATCCCACACACACACACACACACACACATACTTCCAATAGTAATTTCATGCACTACCACAATAACTTTAACATTCATTGTTTACACAAGTGTAGATCTTTTGTTACAAGTGCCCATCGTTAAAAACATGCTCACACATGCCTTGATCTTACAAACATAAAATTTGATTGCTCAACCTAATCGCCTCCCTAACCGATGCATTTGACTCTCTACCAATTGACATTGCCTTTTAGCTCGCACACACAATAATATTGTTACAAGTGCCGATCATACTAATTCATTGCTCGCACAAACTACCATGACAAGTAGCATCCATGAAACAATTGCTTGAAGAATAAAAATTTGCTTTCTCTGCCTCTAACTAAATGGCGACACTTCTTCCGCCCCCCATTCCTAAAACACAAACCACATTATACATTTACCCCAGACACCATCCACATTCACATTCCCCCATACAAACTTGTTCACCAAATACATAAACCACATTACACATTTATCCCCAGGCACCATCCACATTCACATTTCCCATACAAACTTGTTCACCAAATACATAAACCACATTACACATTTATCCCCAGACACCATCCACATTCACATTTCCCATACAAACTTAGCAAAGACACAAACACCATCACACTCACTCCTTTACACTTCATTCATTTAGTTTTAAAACGGTTGCCTAGTAGAGACACAAACTCAATTAACAATCTAGTACATTTAGCCGAGACACAAACCCAATTAACAATCTAGTACAACAGTCAGATTCAAATATTCAAATTTTCAACTTTGTAACGGTCGGTCCTATGCGTCCCTATTCCTACTGACAAACCTACAGCTGCAAGCTTATACAAAAGTGATCTTCTATTAACGGTATCAAAGGCCGCTTTGAAATCTACGAAGAGCGCATACAATGGCTTCTTTTTTTAGATATATCTACTAGCGATACTCGTAAGAGCAAAAATTTGGTCAACTGTAGAGAGGCCTGCTCGAAAACCTGCCTGAAAACAACTTATTTTGTTATTTTCTTCAACCCAAGTCACCAACCTAGCGTACATCATTTGGGCGAAAAGTTTTCTTAATGAGCAGAGAACAGAAATCCCTCTATAGTTTTCGGGTAAACTCTGGTCACCTTTCTTAAAAATTGGATATATGCTTGCTAATATTACGTTTCCACTGAACGATAATCTAGATTATCTTCCAGTTTGATTTAAAATAATCTAGTAGTGTTTCCACTGGATTTTGTTAGATTAGAGCTGTCAAAATTACCATGCCTACAAGCTATGGACCATAGTAACTGCGATAGTATGCGTGTTTTTACCAATACTATCACAGTAAATATGGTCCTACCACCTCATTTTTGTTGCTGTTTTTTCTCATTTATTCACAGACACGAAGTTACAGTAAAATGAAATTTGCGGTATCCGGAGGGTAAAACGTAAGTCAGTTTCCGATCTCCTTTTGTCTTTTCTTTTTTTTGTCTTTTCTTCTCTCCTTCTTTCACAGATTCCTTGGAAATTGGAAAGTGAGTTCGTTCAGCACAGTCCAAATCAAGTAGATTAATTTGAAATCTTGAATCGAGATGATTAAATTTTGTATGGTTAATCTATTGATTTCATATAGATTTCATGTAGATTTGAGATAATCTCAGATTATCGTTCAGTGGAAACAGCTTATAAGCGAAAACAGTTTGGGAACACCTCATCATTAAACATTTTGTTTAATAATTCCAAAAGAATTTCAAGAAATTCATGGGTTGCGTTTTTATAAAATTCGATTGGGATTCCATCAAAACCCGCAGTTTTATTATTCTTCATTTTTTGAAGCGATGCTGACAGCTCGATTATTGTAAAAGGGGCATCTAACTCGGTTACTGAAACGTTTTGCAGGGCGAAACTAAGAGATTGTTGGTCTGGATCTGGCAAAAGTAAATTTTTGAAATATGTTGCAAGTGTGTCAACACTTATGTTTAAGGTTGATGACTTGGTGCGCCCTCCCAAAATTCGAACATTGTTCCAGAAGGACTTAGAATCTCGACATTCCAAAAGTGCATTAGCCACTTTACTTAAATACAGCTGTTTTTTTAATCTACACAGATCTTTGTAAATTTTGTTTTGATTGAGGTAAAGCCTTTTGAAGAATTCATTATTTGACTGCCTGAAAAGTTTTAAGTATGCGAATGATTTTTTTCTAGATTTTTTGCACTCTTCGTCATACCATTTTGAATGTGACGATATAGTGGTATGACACCTTGTATTAACTGCAGATTGCCTTATGACATCTAAAATCTTAAGCGTTACAGATTCTATAGGATCTGATATTCGAACATCAGAGCTGCGCATTTGTTGGTTCAGATTTTGTCTGTACACATTAGCCTTGTTTTCTACCCATCTTAATTTATTATTAGCGACTGTATCGTTGGATTCGTTATTAGTTCTTTGAGGAAAGTACTCACACGAAACCAGAATCGGGAGATGGTTTGAAAAATTAGCGGGAATTACTTCGAAATTTTTTATTATATTGTAATATTCGGCTTGGTCCGACAATTAAAACTTATTCACTTTTTAAATAAAACACAAATTCACTTTATTCCAATCACTCACAAACTTATTTATTCAACACTTTCAATTATAACTTTGCAAACACAGAGTACTTTTCTTTATCGCAGTTCACAATTAATTAATTCGCCTCGCCACCAAACGGCTATTTATATCAAAAATGATGGGTTCTAGAAACTACTATTGGCTCCTATTGGCTCTTGGGGAAGCTGAAAGTTCGAGAGAAAATACTGGGATTTTTGTAGGGGCTAACGTTCTTAATGCTAAACAAAAAGTTTCTCTTAATCTTAATTAATTATTGCCCCTCACGAGTGTTTACTACTACAATTAAACGATATTAAGTAAAGAGAGTATGTACATTAAATAAACAAGAGATACAGAGTAAGTAAAGAGAGTAATGAAAAGTGTGTACATTAAATATAGAAAGAGATACAGAGTAAGTAAAGAGAGTAAGAAAAGTGTGTACATTAAATATAGAAAGAGATACAGAGAGTAAGAGATAATAAAGTATACACATTAGTATTAGACATTACAATAGAAGGAGATACAGAGCGTATGAGATAAATAAAGTGTATACACATTACATTGCCCCCTCCTTAGGATTGATCGTCCCGAACAAATCCATCATCTTCATCACCACTGTAGCGATGTAGTCGGTCGCGATGTACGACTTTAAGTTTACCTCTGACTCCTTTTTGTATCCGGTACACGACGTCGTTGATTTTGCTAATCACTGTATATGGACCTTCCCAGTCCCGTTGAAGTTTCGGTGACAACCCTTTTTGTCGATGGGGATTGTAAAGCCACACTCGATCTCCTGCTTGGAACTCTGTTGTTGTCGCTCGTATATCGTAGCGTGTCTTCATTCGGTCACTGAACATCTTTATTTTTGACCTAGTATCGTCGTGGATCTGAAGGAGTCTTTCTCTGAGGTCATCCAAGTAGTCATCCTCGGCTTGCGGTTCCGACGTGGGACATCCAAATTTAATTTCACTCGGCAATCTGATGTTCCTTCCCATCAAAATCTCAGACGGTGTATGGCCAGTTGAGCTATGTCTTGCACTTCGATACGCCATCAAAAACAGTGGAATGTGTCGGTCCCAATCTCGCTGGTTGTCGTCCACAACTTTGCAAAGATGTTCCTTAAGGGTTCGGTTGAACCGTTCGACCATGCCATCAGATTGTGGGTGGAGTGGTGTTGTTCTTGTCTTCTTGATGTGAAGAAGCCCACAAACTTCCTGGAATATGTTTGATTCAAAATTCCTTCCCTGGTCGGAATGCAGTTCTAATGGAACACCGAATCTGCTCACCCAGTTGAACACAATTTGGTCTGCGACTGTTTTGGCTTCTTGATTCGGTATGGCGTATGCTTCAGGCCACTTGCTGAAGTAATCCATGACGACCAGAATATAACGATTTCCATTATTTGTTTCCGGAAATGGACCCGCCACGTCTATTGCAATCCTTTCAAAGGGTGATCCGACATTATACTGCTGCATTTGGCTGTGATTTTTTTTTGTTCGGGCCTTTGGTGGCAGCACAGGTATCACATTTTCGGCACCACTTCTCGACATCCTCCCTTGCATGTAGCCAATAGAATCGTTGTCGAACCTTTTCTAGCGTCTTGTTTACTCCTAGATGGCCTCCCGAAACTCCATCATGCATCTCTCGCAGAACGTCCATAATCTTCGATCTCGGTAAGACTAGCTGCATTACATAGGACTTTCCATCTGCTGATTCCCACTTACGTCGAAGGACACCTTCTTGGACATGCAACGAGTCCCACTGTGCCCAATAGGCCTTCAGAGCCGGACTTCTGTCGGAGATATCAGCCCATTCTGGTTTTTCCTGGTGTTCCTTGCATGCGAGGATGGGTTCAATATCTGGGTCCTCTTGTTGAGCCTTCCTCATCTCGTCGTTGCTCCAGCCATAAATGGGATCGGTTCTGGTTCGTTGGACAGTAACCACTTCTTTTTCTTCTTGGCGTCTGCAATGCTTACAGTCTTGCTTACATGGTCTCCGAGACAGTGCATCAGCATTTGAGTGAAGCTTCCCCTTCCGATGTTGAATTTCATAATCGTACGTCTGCAGCCTCTCAATCCATCTCGCCACTTGACCCTCTGGATTCTTGAAATTCAAAAGCCAGTTTAGTGCTCCATGGTCGGTTCGGAGAAGAAACTTCTGTCCATAGAGATACTTATGGAAGTGCTTTGTTGCCAAGATCAGTGCAAGAAGTTCTCTTCTGGTCACACGATAGTTTCTTTCTGACTTTGAGAGTACCTTGCTGTAATAGGCAATTACCTTTTCTTCACCGTTATGTACTTGTGATAGTACGGCACCAATCCCGACATTGCTGGCATCAGCGTCAATGATGAACGGTTTTCCGGGAGTCGGATAGGTCAGCACTGGTGCATTACACAAGCGTTGCTTGAACTCTTGAAAGCAGCGCTCGCACTCACCTGACCATTTAAACTGCTTTCCCTTTTCCGTTAGCTGATGTAGACTCTTGGTGATCTCAGCAAAGTTTTTGACAAAGCGCCTATAGTAGGTGGCTAGACCCAGAAAGCTTCGGAGTTGGTGTTTGTCCTGTGGTGTTGGCCAATTCTTCACGGTGTCAACCTTAACAGGATCCGTCTTAACTCCTTGGGATGAGATGATATGTCCCAGGTATTTCACTTCGGTTTTGAAGAGTGAACACTTTTCTGGATTGAGCTTGAGGTGGGCTTCTCGAAGTCTTTGAAACACGGCTCTCAGATTTGTGCAATGTTCGTCAAATGTTTTCCCGTATACGATGACGTCATCCAAATAGACCAGGCAAGACTTCCATGTGAGTCCTTGCAGGACACATTCCATAAGGCGCTCAAAAGTCGCTGGAGCATTGCACAGTCCAAAAGGCATCACTTTGAACTGCCACAGTCCGTTTCCTGTCGAGAACGCTGTCTTTTCTTTATCTTCAGGATGGATTTCTACTTGCCAGTATCCACTTTTCAGGTCCAACGTTGAGAACCATTGTGCTCCTTCCATAGCGTCCAGAGTATCACTGATCCTAGGCAGAGGGTAGCTATCCTCACATCATTCAACCTTCGATAGTCTACGCAAAAGCGGGTTGATCCGTCTTTCTTCTTTACCAGGACCACTGGAGACGCCCAAGGGCTTTTAGAGTTTTCGATCAGACCCTCTTCTTTCATGGTGGTTATCAGTTCTTCAACCTCACCTTGTTTGGCTAGTGGAAGGCGTCTTGCAGGTTGACGGATCGGCTTTGCATCCCCGGTGTTGATTCGATGTTGAACCAGTTGTGTTCTGCCATATTTCCCTTGCGATGACGAAAAGATGTCTGCAAATTCTTCGAGGAGACCTTCTGCAGTTCTTCGTTGTTGGTGGCCAAGATTAGAGGACTTGAGAATGTTCGTCTTTATGGAGTTCAGCTCTTTGGACTTCAATGTTTGCCTTGTCTCTTCTTCGCTGATCCTTGTTATAGCTGATACAGATTCGCATTGTCCGACAATCTCACCTTTTCTAAGCTTAACTTCGTACGGCTTGATGTTCAGTATTCGTACGGGAACCATGTTTTTTACAGGTCTAACAAGAGTCTTCCCAATGGTGACGTTTTGGGAGGACTTTACAGATGCTGGTTCGACCATGAGATATCGATGGCTGCCAGGCTTACCCTTCAATTTCGTCCACACGAATACTTCTGAAGAAGCAGGCAAAATGAGATCTTCTTTGATGACGGTTTTCACAGATAACGAGGTCTCATGCGAGTGGATCCCATAGATCATCGGAATCTCGATGTTTCGATATTTCAGGACTTGGTTCCCGATGTCCAATATCACTCCGTGAACTTTCATGAAATCGACGCCGACAATGCACTCGTCGCATATATCTGCTACCAGAAACAGGTGAGAGAATTCCAACTCTGCCATCCGGATCTTAAGACGTACCTCACCATAGACTTTTGCGGCTTCTCCAGTTGCAGTCCTTAGACGATAGCTATTGGTGTTGTGGAGCCATGTCTTCTTAACGAGGTCCTGCCGTACAATGGACGCCGTGGCACCGGTGTCGATGGTAGCCACACATTTGTTGCCGTTTATACTTGCTTCCACGGTCAGGCTCTTGTTGTCACGTTTCGTTTGAGAAACCTGGATGTCGTTTCTGGGGCCATCGATACCAGAAACCAGCTTCTGCCCCTTGAAGTTGGTTCTTATTCGTTTCCCGGGTGGGAAACAGCTTCGGAAGCAACGTTGTTGGAGTTACTTTGACTTGTTGAGTAAGTTCTGTTTCCACAGTGTTGGCATGAGGTTCGTCTTCGCGTTAATCTGCACTGTCGTTGAAGATGCCCAGTCTTGTTGCAGTTCCAGCATCGTGCTGGTCCGTCTCGCTGACTCCTTTCCAGAGTAGCCTTCTGACAAGAGCATTCTTGGACTTCCAATTCTCTCACGCGATGCACGTTTTGGGATGCTTGTTCTGCGGCTTCCATTGTTAGAGCGAAAGCCAATGCTTCTGGTAGTGTTTGTTTTCCGGCAGTGCGAATAGCCCTTTGGAGATTTATATCGCCCACAGCTCTCACAAAGGCTTCAACAGCAAGTTGATTTATTATCTCGTTGCCAGCTGTTGGGTATGCCAGGCGGACTAATCGCTCGATATCTGCCTGAAGCTGCTGCAGAGTTTCACCTCTTTTCTGTGCCCTGTTGTTTAGTTGTACTCGGAAGACTTCTGTCATGTGGCTATCCCCAAACCGCTGTTCGATTGCGTTTACCAGAACTTTGAAGTCACCGTTCTTCTCTGCTGGGATGGTTTGTAGCAGTTCAGCAGCTGCTCCTCTCAAGGCAAGCGTAAGAGCAATGTATTTTTCGTCATCGTCCCAGCCGTTTGTTAACGCTGCTGCTTCAAACTGTTTCTTGTAGATTGACCACGGTATCTGACCATCAAAGCTTGGAGGATTCACTTCTCTCTTCCTTGAGCACTCACCAGAAGGTTCTCGAGCTTTCATCTTTCGCACTTTTTCTAGTTCATTTGTGATGGTTTCGATTTGTTCGTCCATTTTCTCGAAACGTGCATTTTGTTTTTCGACGCGCTCGTCGAGAGTAGTGATTCTCTCTTCGAAGTCCGTAAACCTGCCCTCTAAAAGGTTTCTCTGTTCGTCAAACCGCTCTAGAATATTCTGCTGTTCTTGCTTTTGGTCATTTCTTTGAGCCTCTAGTTGCTTGAGGACATTTCCTTCTAGTTGTTTGAGAACATTCTCTTGTTCGGTCTTCTGCTCGTTTCTTTGAGTTTCTAGTTGCTCCAGAACATTCTTGTTTTGAGTTTCTAGTTGCTCCCGAACGTTATCTTGCTCTTTCTTCTGTGCGTCAAACCGCTCTAGCACATTCTTTTGATTTTCTTCAAATTTAGCTAGAAGAAGTGTCATCATGGTAGATAAGTCGGCAGTTGCATTTACCTCTTTCGATTTTGCTTCCACTTCGAAAGCAAACGTATCTGGGTCTTCATTTTGTTCTTCCAGATATTCCTGTAGCCGTTTTACGAGTTCGATTTTACATCCTGCCCCACTTAAGCCACGTTTGCTTAATTCGGCCTTTAACTCAGAGACAGTTAAGTCTTTCAAAACTTTACTCATTTTTTTTTTTAATTTTTAACTTCACTATTTCAAACAAAATAGTTTAATCACTGTTCACTGTTTTATTCTCAATAAGTTTTAATCCCACTTCTGACACCAATGTAATATTCGGCTTGGTCCGACAATTAAAACTTATTCACTTTTTAAATAAAACACAAATTCACTTTATTCCAATCACTCACAAACTTATTTATTCAACACTTTCAATTATAACTTTGCAAACACAGAGTACTTTTCTTTATCGCAGTTCACAATTAATTAATTCGCCTCGCCACCAAACGGCTATTTATATCAAAAATGATGGGTTCTAGAAACTACTATTGGCTCCTATTGGCTCTTGGGGAAGCTGAAAGTTCGAGAGAAAATACTGGGATTTTTGTAGGGGCTAACGTTCTTAATGCTAAACAAAAAGTTTCTCTTAATCTTAATTAATTATTGCCCCTCACGAGTGTTTACTACTACAATTAAACCAAAGACCATATAACAAGTAAAGATGTCGCACGTAGAACAAAAATCTGTGCCTGTTTTTTTCCACCATCCCTTTTTTGCCGTAGGTCCAAAACATGAGTCTAGGAATTTGAATGTATAGAAACATTTCACATGTTGTGGGTACACACTGTGCGAAAAAGAGCGTTGCTATTTATACTGAAAAGGAAGAGGGAGAAACAAGGTTTTTCATGTTTATGAATAGAAAAAACAAAAACAAAACGTATGTATTTTCAATGGGTCCAAAACATTGTTGCAAGACTTGTAATAAATTTATGAAGCAGAAGAGAGAAAAATTATTTTTTTGTCCTATTCGTACAAGCAAGCTAGGTTGATGATCGAGTTAAAAGAAAGAAGGGTGAGTTGATGTCCTACACGTGTATGTGTATTCATATTGTCTTAGGGATTTTGTTTTTGTTCGCTGCGTAAAAAATGCAAACCAGTTTTATTTATTTTTTTCTTGAAAGATAAAACAACCTTGAAAAATTAATTTTGATAATGTTTGTAAATAATGAGTTGTGGTAGTTTCAATATTGGGCTTTGCTTTTGTTTTGTTTTTACTTCTTGGGGTTGGTTATTCATTCACATATTTAAATGTAGGTCAAAAAAAGATTGACTTTTTGATGTTAGGATTTATTAATGCGTATGTTACGTATGTTTGGTAAATTTTTGATCTCTTAGTAAGGTCTTTCGTTTTTTTTTTTTTTGTGGCTCGTTACTATTGAAGTCGGGAATGGATCAATTAAAGAGGACTACAGCTGATGGGTACATTTCCTTTTATTTTTTATCTTTCAAATACAAAACTAATTATAATAATAGCACAGTGCAGTATGGAAATTGTTGCAAATCTACGAATACAATGTAGCTTTGAATTAAAATTCCAAGTCTTCGAAATGTACAAATAACCTGTAGTTGGAAAAAGAAGTTTGAATGTTGTAAAAGTGGTAATTTTTTGCTAATCGCTGATCGAGTACAAATAGGGGTGGGAAGGCGTCTACCTCAACCTTACCCAACAGTATACACCTGTAATAATATGTGCGTGTGAGATAATTTTTTTTTGTTGTAAGCGTAAGCTTTTTTTCCTTAAAAAAATATGAAAAATGTTGAAAGTGAGCTTAGAAGGTACCTAATTGAATGTACCTAACCTACATATCCAACATATGTTTTATACTTTTTTTTACTTGTAAGGATTTAATTTGTTTTCATTTATATAGGTCAATTTACGAAAACAGAATTAATGCGATTTCTTATATTCAAACATTTTTTTTATTTTAAGATTATATAGGTATGTAAGTTAGGTAGGTATGTAAGTTAGGTAGGTGGTATCTAGGTTAGGTACCGACGTATATCAAGGCAAAGTGCTTTCTTTTTTGTTACTCTTTACTATTAAGTTGATAAAAGATTTTGTAATTTCTAATAATGTAATGTATGTTTTTCAGTAAAACAATTGTTTTTTGCTGTTGATTGAACAACTAGCTTATCGTTTTCAACAAAATTGGCTCTTTTTACTGCCGTTTACAAAACTAAGAAATATTAAGTTAATTAAAGTTTCCCTCCTGTACCATTGGTTACCTTCTTGTTTTCGTCATATGTGATTAGGACATAACTATGGGTAATGAGAAGTTCAAGTGTAAGGTAGTCCAATTTACATACTTAGGCTTCCAATATATTTACCTTTTCCTTTGAACTTTTTACAAATTGTTTAGTTGTCCAGGTACAATTTTTTCTTAATAAAACTAATAATAAAAAATTAAGTGCTTTTATTCTTATATTTTTATAATGTCTGCAGGGCACATATAACAATATTTAGAAAATATTTCGACGAAGAAAAAAAATTAAAAAATTGGAAAAAAACGATAATGGCAAAGTGCTTAGAAGAAAGGAGCTTAACGAATATTTCATGGTTTGAAAAACAAAGTAAGTACATGCTACAGTGGCGGATTAGAGGTTGAGGACGCCATAAGCAAGCATCTCACTGACGCCCCTATAAAGAAATATCTCGTACTATTTGTTTGACCGAAATCGCTGAACCGCGTCTAAAGAAAAGGCGTTGAAATAGGGGCAAAGGAAAAAGAGACTTAGTTAACATGAGATCTATTCGTATTGTCCGAAAGATCTTACGAATTTGGTTAGTTAATGATCTGCCGAAACCATCCGCTGATAAACCTCTAATCCGCCACTGTAGCATGTACTTACTTTGTTTTTCAAACCATGAAATATTCGTTAAGCTCCTTTCTTCTAAGCACTTTGCCATTATCGTTTTTTTCCAATTTTTTAATTTTTTTTCTTCGTCGAAATATTTTCTAAATATTGTTATATGTGCCCTGCAGACATTATAAAAATATAAGAATAAAAGCACTTAATTTTTTATTATTAGTTTTATTAAGAAAAAATTGTACCTGGACAACTAAACAATTTGTAAAAAGTTCAAAGGAAAAGGTAAATATATTGGAAGCCTAAGTATGTAAATTGGACTACCTTACACTTGAACTTCTCATTACCCATAGTTATGTCCTAATCACATATGACGAAAACAAGAAGGTAACCAATGGTACAGGAGGGAAACTTTAATTAACTTAATATTTCTTAGTTTTGTAAACGGCAGTAAAAAGAGCCAATTTTGTTGAAAACGATAAGCTAGTTGTTCAATCAACAGCAAAAAACAATTGTTTTACTGAAAAACATACATTACATTATTAGAAATTACAAAATCTTTTATCAACTTAATAGTAAAGAGTAACAAAAAAGAAAGCACTTTGCCTTGATATACGTCGGTACCTAACCTAGATACCACCTACCTAACTTACATACCTACCTAACTTACATACCTATATAATCTTAAAATAAAAAAAATATTTGAATATAAGAAATCGCATTAATTCTGTTTTCGTAAATTGACCTATATAAATGAAAACAAATTAAATCCTTACAAGTAAAAAAAAGTATAAAACATATGTTGGATATGTAGGTTAGGTACATTCAATTAGGTACCTTCTAAGCTCACTTTCAACATTTTTCATATTTTTTTAAGGAAAAAAAGCTTACGCTTACAACAAAAAAAAATTATCTCACACGCACATATTATTACAGGTGTATACTGTTGGGTAAGGTTGAGGTAGACGCCTTCCCACCCCTATTTGTACTCGATCAGCGATTAGCAAAAAATTACCACTTTTACAACATTCAAACTTCTTTTTCCAACTACAGGTTATTTGTACATTTCGAAGACTTGGAATTTTAATTCAAAGCTACATTGTATTCGTAGATTTGCAACAATTTCCATACTGCACTGTGCTATTATTATAATTAGTTTTGTATTTGAAAGATAAAAAATAAAAGGAAATGTACCCATCACCTGTAGTCCTCTTTAATTGATCCATTCCCGACTTCAATAGTAACGAGCCACAAAAAAAAAAAAAAAAACGAAAGACCTTACTAAGAGATCAAAAATTTACCAAACATACGTAACATACGCATTAATAAATCCTAACATCAAAAAGTCAATCTTTTTTTGACCTACATTTAAATATGTGAATGAATAACCAACCCCAAGAAGTAAAAACAAAACAAAAGCAAAGCCCAATATTGAAACTACCACAACTCATTATTTACAAACATTATCAAAATTAATTTTTCAAGGTTGTTTTATCTTTCAAGAAAAAAATAAATAAAACTGGTTTGCATTTTTTACGCAGCGAACAAAAACAAAATCCCTAAGACAATATGAATACACATACACGTGTAGGACATCAACTCACCCTTCTTTCTTTTAACTCGATCATCAACCTAGCTTGCTTGTACGAATAGGACAAAAAAAATAATTTTTCTCTCTTCTGCTTCATAAATTTATTACAAATCTTGCAACAATGTTTTGGACCCATTGAAAATACATACGTTTTGTTTTTGTTTTTTCTATTCATAAACATGAAAAACCTTGTTTCTCCCTCTTCCTTTTCAGTATAAATAGCAACGCTCTTTTTCGCACAGTGTGTACCCACAACATGTGAAATGTTTCTATACATTCAAATTCCTAGACTCATGTTTTGGACCTACGGCAAAAAAGGGATGGTGGAAAAAAACAGGCACAGATTTTTGTTCTACGTGCGACATCTTTACTTGTTATATGGTCTTTGATTAAACGATATTAAGTAAAGAGAGTATGTACATTAAATAAACAAGAGATACAGAGTAAGTAAAGAGAGTAATGAAAAGTGTGTACATTAAATATAGAAAGAGATACAGAGTAAGTAAAGAGAGTAAGAAAAGTGTGTACATTAAATATAGAAAGAGATACAGAGAGTAAGAGATAATAAAGTATACACATTAGTATTAGACATTACAATAGAAGGAGATACAGAGCGTATGAGATAAATAAAGTGTATACACATTACAATATCAAGCCAATCACCATTGGCTAGACAAAAATCTATAACAGAGCACCCTTGGGTTGATATAAATGTGAAATTGCCACAAGAATCTGCAAAAGAAAATCCATTTAAAACAAAAAAGCCAAAATCTTCGATCATTTCAATCAATAACTTCCCGTTTGCATTGAGACATTCATCCTTTGAAGTTCTTACATCTGAAAAACGTCCCTCATTCAGAATCGGAGAATTTTGAAAGTTGCTTATGCGACCGTTGAGATCACCAATTATCATAAGGTTTTCGAAACTGTTATTTAATAGAAATATCTGCAGCTCTTCAAAATCTGAACTCCAAGCATTACAGTTTAAATAAATTGGACATATATGAAAATGTTTTGAATCACACAGAACATCAAATAAAATTTTGTTACCAAAGTGTTTGAAACTAATACTTTCAACACCAGTGTTATTTCTAAAGCCACACAATATCCCACCACTGGCCCTTCCAAGACGATTATTTCTTGTCGCAGGGATGCACTTGACGTTGAAATTTCCTAAATACTTAAGGTATTGCAGTTCTTTTCCTTCCTCTAAAAAAGTTTCTAATAGAATTATAATATCATAACTTGAAATTAATTTTAAAAAATCTGGCATTAATAATTTACTCTTAAGACCTGTGGCATTATAACATAATATATTAAATTTGCAACTTGTTTTATCCTATTGTTTACGAATAAGAAACAAAAATTCAATTTCCAATTTAAACAAAATTTAAAATGAAATCAATCGTACAATTCGACAATATTAATTATCTGATAGGGTCTGAAGACGAAATTATGTAATCAGATCTTATCAGGTAGTGTTTTTTCATAGCACAATAAGCAAAACAAGACAACACTTTTGATTAAAGTTCTCTAACCTCAAATCACAAATTCACAAACGTTTCTTACTCCATATGTTCATAGTCCAGGCATTAAAAACATTTTAAAAAACAATCTGGGAAAAATCCTAGCAAGCTGAAATTTTCGTATACACGTTTATTACGGTGTTGTCAATTGTCATGAAGGTGTTAAAAATTGACGTCGATATCGTGCCAACTAAAAACGTTATAAGGGTCAAAAAGTCACGAAATTAACTTTTTCGCAAATATCTCGCGACCTATGTAAACATAAAAATTGGTCGTGAAATTATCTACAACGCTGACCGTAATAAAGGTGTATACAAAAATACATCTCATTAGGAATTTTTCGGCAGATAAAACCTTAAGCCCCTGAACTATCATTATTTGACAGTTTCGTTTCGACTAGCTTTGTAGTGCAATTTTGCATTCACAAAGCTAGTTGAAAATCGACTACGTAGTGACTAGGTTAGTGAATGCGCCCATTGTTGTTTTGTTATTGTGCCGGTTATAAAATTCCTGTGTGTTATCAAGAGCCAAATCAGTATTTTCGCTTAGATCAAGAAGGCTTAAGCAAGTTTGTTTAACGATAGATTTTATGTCGTTGGATTGCAATGAATTAGGTGCCATTTCTGATATATTTATGTGAACCGATTTTTTACTCGGTGTATTAGACGGAGATATTTCCGATAGCTTTCGTTTAGGTGTAGATAACATAAAGTAGTTACCACAAAGTGCAGGCGAAGTTGCAGGAGGCAGTTAAAGAATTTAAAGGTGAATATTCTCCTACCTTGGAAACGAAAATTCAGGATTCCTCGATCTGTGATTGCCGAATATGTCTTAAGAATCACCTTTTACTTTGTTTCAATAATTAATTTAAACTTTTAATATTAAAATTAAATAAAATATTTGCGCTTAAAAACACTTGACTTGTTACACACTCTCTCTCTCTCTCTATTTTGTTTTACATGGAAAACAAAAACAAAAAGCTATCCGGATAGCCTATCCAAGTCAAAGTGAACGCGCCCAATGTTATATCTGTTATACACAAAGATATAACACAATTAATGGCATGTAATCTACTTTCTATTTATCAATGGCAAATGAATTGACAGTTTCAACTTTAGGCAGCAAATCTTGCTACCGTTTAATAAATTGTTCGAAAACACCTCCTTCGGGACTAGATATTTGTTCGATGATTATTTATATTTAAATTGCTTTCTATTTATGTTAATGTGTGCAAAGTTATAAAAACAAGTTGTTACATTTGTTAGCAGAATGGCACCCCAACCTGTCGTAACCGGACTTTCCCCGAAAGAAGGTCCTCCAGGAACTCGCGTAACAATACGTGGAGAATTCCTTGGAACTAGGTCGAATGATCTTATTGGTAATGTTGTTTTTTTACTTTTGAATATTGTGATTTTGCTTTATGTATGATTTCCAGGCCTCTCCATTTGTGGATCAGACTGCCTCCTGTCTGCAGAATGGAAGAGTTCGAACAAAATTATTGCACGAACTGGGCCTGCGAAGGGAAAGGGTGATATAATTGTAACAACACTCAGTGGAGGAGTTGGTACATCAACGGTGCAATTTAGAGCTTACCACGAAACAATCGGACCCCTTAAAGAATCAGCGGTTTGGATTGAAGAGTCACCGACTCAAACGCTCTCTTGGGGTAGACGCACCCTGACCCAAACCGGGTACACACAGGATGATCCATTGGGTCTCTCTATCGAGGGTAATGAACAAAAAATTCCTGAAGACTTGAGAGAATTATTTCCCGATGGTAGTGGTGATTTATCGCAAGAAAACTTTTCACCATCGTGGTTTTTGTTGGAAAATCACCTGGCTACTTCATTTGAAGATTTAAAGGCAGGTTTGTCTTACCTTAAGCGTAAGGTAGAAAGTCAAAAAGAGGGGCAGTTATCCTTTTTGAAATCAAACGCCGGTTCTGTCATAGATCAGCTTGATACACTTATGAACATAAGAGACAAGTTTCAGGAAGACGTAAAGGCAGATGACGTCATGCCATTAAACATTCTTCGCGAGTCAATTGAAAGTAAGATAAAGGTCCTTGAATTAACACAAACTAACACAATTTTCTTAAGATTCTATAATTGAGTCCAAACACATTTTCAACGAAGTGTTGCTTCGAAAAGAGAAAGCTGATTCTACAAGAGCAGTTCTTTTGGCACTTTCAAGGCACAAGTAAGAGAAACAAAATTATCAAAACAATAGTTTTTTAAGTTCAATTATTTTATTGCAGATTCCTTTTCTCCCTGCCGAATTCAGTTGATCGAAGAGCAGCCGCTGGGGACTTTGACATTCTTGTTAGCGATTACTCCAGAGCTAAGAATTTGTTTGGAAAAACTGAGGTTCCTGTAAGTACTTTGATCATTCATCAATACAAACACAATTAACAATGTTTATTAACAACAGATTTTTCGACGAGTTCTCGATGAAGTAGACCAACGTGTTTTGAAAATAAGAAAAGAGCTCCACGAGAAAGTCGTCAAAATGCCACAAAGTATCGAACAGCAGAAAAAATGCATTAAAGCACTGACTAGCTTAGAGGTAACTAAACTATTTTAAAAGACAAAAAGAAAAATCTTGTTAATATAATTTTGGTGGTAGATCCAACAAGGTGGAAATATGAATAATAAGCTTAAGGAGCAGGATCCCGCCTGGGACGCAATCGATGCTCGGGCTAAATACTTGGAAACCACATTTAAGCTAACTTTCGAACAATATGCCTCAAAGGAATGTGGACAAGAAAGTATTTTTATATTAATTTGCCAAGTAAACAGTAAATGGAAACAAATCTTTTAGAATCCAAAAACCGCGATAGCAACCAACCTCCGAATAGAGTTCTTTTTTGTGAGGAAATATGCGACATAGCTGCATCCCAGCTACCCGACTTATGGCGTCTTGGGCAGCTCTATTTTACAGGAGAACTGCGTGGTCAAAACGATCCAAAACCAGGAGATTTTAAAGTATTCTTCACTGAAGTGTTTATAAACTGCTTACTCACTTACTTATTTTTAGCGTATGATCTTAACGGCTATAGAAAAGTTCTGCACCTATCTGCGAGTAGCTATATTAATAGCATCAGATTTGCGCTCTCTACGGCAAACAACTGGGGTATCTTGGCCAATTGGATCAACATCTGCAACACATCAATTCCTTCCATGGATCCAACAATGTTTGCGGTTCATTCGAATAACATACGCTACACTAATTCGCTTAGACCTACCAAACAATGCCTTAGATATAATTCAAAAACTGTTAAATGATGTTCGATTGTTCTGTTTTTCGATAATTTTCAAGCGGTCAAATGAAAAAGTAAAAAAACTTGTCTTAAAAGAAAATTGGGTAACCGGAGTGGATGAATTTCCTGGCGCCACATTATTGCCATCTATGCTGGAAGAAATTATTATCGAGACATTAGAAGAAGGTCAAAACACTTGTATGAACCCTGAAATAAGGTAGCTATTGTTAAATCTTAAAATCGTCTAAGCTTTATTGTTCCTTAATATAGGGAAAGTAATCTCTTGGAACCACAATCAGATGGCCAGCGAGAGGTTTCGCAGAGACTACAAGAAATGCTTTCTACATTTTGCGGTGTAATTGAAGAATTGGCATTCCAAAGCCACGACGAAGATGCAAATTCATCGACAATATCTCAATTGCTTGGTTTTCCTAATGCACAACAAAGTGGCCCAGACAGTAAGATGTGGGGATCAGTCGTATCATGGGAACAACGAATGCTCTGTTGTCTGGCAAATTGTGCCTACTGCAATAAAAGCTTCTTCCCTCACATTGGTACAGTGTTCGTAAAATATGGTTATCCACTTCCCAATCTGGCCATCGAAACTTCACGCTATTCCATAAATCAGCTCTTCACTAACTTGCTGGAGGCATATGTAGAACATAAAGGTGATCCCTTAGTGGGAACTATAGAGCCTTCAATGTATTTGGGGCGCTTCCAGTGGGATAATCAGATGGAAATAGGAAAGCTTCGCCCATATGCACATGAATGCTGCGACAACTTGGTGGGTGTTTATTCTGAAGTGTTTACAATTTGTCCATCCCTGTTACGTTCCATACTGGAACCACTTATTCAAACGGTTGCCGAAGAGCTAGCTCGTCTCATGAGTTGCGTCCAAAAGTTTAGTTATACAGGAATAATACAAGCCAATGTTGATATTAAGCTGATGCGCGATGTTCTCAAGTTCTATTGCAACGAAACGGCAAAGTATTTAGTCATCACGTTGAAGTGCAGATAACAGATAGAGCTAATTTTATTTTTTACAGGTCTTTCTTCGTAGAAGCGCTTGATGCCATTAATCCCCAAATGAACCCTGAGCAAAGCAAACAAGTGGACACAATCTTAAATGATGTAAAGCAACGAATGAAGCTCCATTTTGCCTGTTTTTCTGTTGTTAATCCGTAAAGAGTAGTTGTTCCTGTTTCGATTTTCCAATATATTTCTTGTGGTAAGCAATGAATAACAGGAAGGAAAAATATCCAAGACACAAAAGCAAAAGCAAATGCATACTTTGGCAAAACAAGTTTAACATAACTTGCTTCGGTATATAAAAAAGTATAATTTATTTTAATGGAACGTATATAAAAAAATTTAAAAATTACATAATATATTCATTTGTTTACAAGAAAAACAATCAATTTTATGAAAAACTTGTCCATTATTCTTTCACATTGAAGTCGAAAGAGAAATTGCGACCAGACGATTGAAACTTGACGAAATTGTCTTTGATAGCGTTTTCTACATCAATTTGATTGAATTTCTCTTGGATTCGCGTTTTAATAGGATTCTCGATTGCATCCATGATTTGATACCGCAGCATATTGGGCAGTACATTCACCACGAATTCCATAATGTAGTCAGCGGTTCCGGCTCCATCACAACGCACTTGAATATTTCCCAGGTCTAATTGAAGATCATTTATTAATGGTTTCTTACGTGTATCCATTGCTTGACTTATGTTTACAGTTGCCTTTATATGTTGAACACTAAACTGTGCTTGACCAACTCGCGAAACAAATCCCATCCCAAATCCAACTTCCCACTGGCAAGCACCACTTATCTTTTGTGTACCGACTTGAAAACTCAGCGATACAGTGTTATTTTCCATCGAAACAATCATGTCACCGATGCGATAGAATGAAGAAACACCCGTTATCCAAGTGTTGACCATTTGCATTGAAAATATTCCGACAGTACGATTATAGTCCTGCACATGATAAGGGTCGTAGCCCATTGCCCGGACTTTTTTTCGACCCTCGGCAATGGCCATGTCCAAGGGAGTAATTGAATTTGGCAATTTTCGGTCTCCCATAAGATTTTTAATGTTATTGTTTATTTCTTCACGCAACTGTGTGTCTGCTTCTTTGAGCATAAGCGGTTTCATCGCGTCGAACACTAAATTGGGTGCCGAATTGATGACACTCTGGAAGAGAGCTCCCAAAAATCCTAAATTTTGGAAATCCATCGTCATATGTGAAAAGGTAAGGTCCATATTTATTTGTTCCGTTGTAAGATGACCATCGCTTTGTACTTCAAGGGTGGCAACTGCCTTTGCCATGACGTTTTTTAGAACGACAGTGAATGGGCCTTGTGCGGAAGAAAACAGAGAGCTTAGAGTGTAAAATCCCTTAACAGTCATGGTGTCCAACTGGATTCCAGCATCAACCTATGAATATTAAAAAAAAAAATGTCTTACTAAATGTAAGAGAACGAATATGCAGTTCGGAGTATTCTTTACCTTCAATTCCTTTAGGTCAGCATTTAAATATTTGATTCTGAATTGAGAGAGTCCATGTGCTTGTACATTCTTCATTTTTAGAGTAGCCATGCCTATATTCTTTGTCATGTCAGGTACCGACATAGGATCAGGGATTGGGACATTTGGCAATCCAACTGGATCAGGCTGCTTATAGTGGTCCAATACAGCAAACAACTGAGCCGCCAGACGATTTTCCGTAACATGAACATTGTGTTCATCGAGGTTAGCTTGAGAATAATCCTCTTGGGAATCTATACTTTCAACTACCGAAAAACAAATGTGTTTATGTTTAGTTATTTAAATGCGACAACTTTCTAAGGAAATTACCTTCATCATTACCACAATTTACTTGTGATACGTATAACAACGCACAAATCAAAATTAAAAACTTCATAGTATTTTAGATCAATCACTGTTCGAACGTTTCAATTGAAATTCCAATTTAATCTGCAAGTTGATGAAAAGCAATTCAAACTGCTATGGCTACAGAAAAACTGATAATGAACACCATCTCAGTGTTTTGAGTATCATAAGGGATCAAGGGTCATGTTGTGACGATACTCTCTACGAGTCATTGAATTTTTCTGTATTTGCTTCATTCAGTGTTGTTGGCATGTCCAATTTTCATTTAAATGTCCATACATAGGTACACAATTAATATGTGTGTTAATAGAGGAAACCCGAAGCCGAGGAGTGTTGTTATTTTGCTTTTCAAAGAAAATTAAAGAAGGAAGTTATGGTTGTATGTGCAAAATGTAAATCTTTGAGATCTTTTAATTGGTTTCTCTTATGCTTTTTTAAACAAGTGTTTGTGTCAGCTGTCTTAAGTTTAGAAGATCTGTTCTTTGAGATGTGTTCTGTCTGATGAGAAAAATATTGCAATAAACATTCGAAGAATTTCGATAAAAAAAAAGCACATAACATAAGGCGGCTGCCTGAATTTGAGATAAACACGAAACTTACTTACTAACTTAAGGTGGCGGCGCTACAGTCCGTTGTGGATTTGGGCCTCAATCAACAGTCTCGGTCCCTAGCCAGCTGTTTCCAAGTTGATTGAGGTCCTCTTCCACTTGTGTGAGCCATCTGAGTCGCGGTCTTATTCTCCTTCTACGTCCCTTGTGAATAGTGTCGAAGGCTTACCGGGCCGGAGCATTAGTGTATATCCGCTCTAAATGATCGAGCCATGTGAGTCTCTGGACCTTGACTCATCTGGCTAGGTCAATGTCGTTGTACAACCCGTAAAGTTCGCTGTTGTATCTTCTTCTCCATTCCCCATCAATCAAAGATTACCCGAGGAACTTTCCTCTCGAAACAGCCTAAGGCACGTTCATCCGATTTTGTCAAGGTCCATGCTCCTGCACCATACAGCAGGACTGGGATGATCAGGGTGTTGTACGGTTTTACCTTAGTTGCTCGAGAGAGGGCTTTTCCACTCAATTGCTTTCTTAGCCCACAGAAACAGCGATTAGCAAGAGTTGTTCTTCGTCTGATCTCGGCACTGGTGTTATTGCCCGTGTTAATAACGGAGCCTAGGTAGACAAACTCCTTACTACCTCGAAGTTGTATGCGTGTATTGTGACGTTCTGTCCGAGCCGTCGTTGTTGGGTGTCCTTCCTCGAAGTCAGCATATACTTCGTTTTTCCCTCATTTAAACCCATTTTCTCAATTCTCACAAAGGCACCATTGACATCACGCTGTGTTCTCCTCAGCATATCAATATCATCGGCGCACGCGAGAGGTTGAACAGACTTTTGGAAGATAGTGCCTCTGGTGTTGACGGTGGAGTTTTGCACTATCTTCTCAAGAACGATGTTAAAATAAAAACGAAACTGCAATTACAAAATCTAAGTCATGATTTTTATTTGTTATATTATCGCTTAACTTAAGCCTTATACGTTTCTATTTACATCCTCTTTTACTTAATAAAAGCTGGAATCATAAGATGATGTTTTTTTTTTGTATTTTTAATTAACCTTATTTCTAAAAATTTTGTTTTATAAAATTTAGACAATGAAACAATAAGGTCTCTCAAACAACTTTTCATTTAGTCGGATATGGATGCCGAAAATAAATTTAACTATAACATCCCAGTACAAAATTATCTAAGGCTTTATTATTCTAAAAACTATTAAAAATTACTTAGTCTATCTTAAAACTTCTAAGTGAGTTGAAGTTAGAAAACCGAAACCAATTACAATTCACTGGAATCAAGTACCTCTAACAAGGGCGGGTGTGCCATTGTGAGCGGTGAGTCGCGGGAATTAGTCAGGAATTCATCATCTTGAAAAAGTTCTGACGAAAACGGACTGGGTGATGTTACTATTATGGGAGAGAGTGTAAATGCCGCAGGTGATGATGAAAGAGAAATGGTTGAGTTTTTAGACTGGGGAACACTATTTGATGGAATTGTGTGCAGGGTAATGACATTGTTGTGTTTTGAATATGTAGAGAGTTGAGGACTTGAGTTATAAGATGAAGAATTATTTGGTTGCATTATTATTTGTGGCAACGTCGTACTAATTTCTGGAATTTGATGAATGTTCGTTGAGATTTGCTGGTTTGCTTTAGGCACAATGAATGTGTTGTTGCCGTTGTGTGAAATTGAGTGAATTCGTTTGATAGCTTGTTGGTTTTGGTGCGACGTTGATGTAAACACATTGACAACTGCAAAGAAACAAAGCGCAAAATTAATAAATATTTTAATTTTAAATGTAAAATGGAAAAGATGACAAACGAAATGTGTATTTTTTCAAACCTAAGCGGCCAAGAGGAAATATTAGACATTAGGTATTACCTTGGTATTTTCCTTCTGGTGACTGAATTAGTAGAGATTCTTTAGACAGGTTTTCTAATTGCACTAAACTATGATCTCTTTGTACTTTGTTGGTTGTTGTAAAAGTTTGTTGTTGCTTGACCACATTTAATTGCTGCGGTGCAGTTGTATTCATCGTCTGATTTCTGTGAGAAATCGTTCCCATACTTGGCATTATGGGTGTTACTGTTATTCTCGAGCTAACAGGAAAATCATTGGCGGTGTATTCCTTGCGAGGCTTAAAACATGCCGCTGAAGACATTTGGCTTGTCGTAACCATATCCTTTGTAACAGGAATATCGGGGGCAGTTGGGCTTATGCTATCATCAGCCATGTGAATTTCATAGCAAGCTAATTCCGGTATGACTGGTCTTACTTTTCCACCATCCGGTCGATGAGGATTTCTGCACCCTCGGCATTTACATCCTATGCAAGACTTTGAATCCACATAACACGGACATCTTTGTCCACAACATGTGAGTTTTCCAGGCGTTGCTGTGGCGTTGCCACAGCGGCATCCTCTACGTTTTGCATTTGGTTTGTTGACTTGACGAAACAGTGTCGGTGCGATGGTCTTCTGAAAATGAAGAGTAAGAATTAAAAAGGAAATTCGTTTTTTTTGAAAATTTTGAAAATTAATACCCTTGGTGAATTTTCCTCCTCTGCGTCTGTCTTTCGCTTAATCGTTATTTTATTCCCGATACCGGTGTACAAAACAGAATACATCGCAGTGCCATTTGAAACTGTTTTAATAGGTGGTGGGTTTTTAATCTGTTCTGTTGACATAGTGTCACTCGACGGGGCCATCATAACTGCCGTCTTAGAATCAGTCCTATGTTGCGTGGTGAAACTTGTTGGATTGTTTAGTTGTGCTGGCTTCATTGCAGAGCTGACAACGACAGGGGCACTCGTTGCAGACGAACTAATGACTGCCGATGAGCTTTTTAGAAATGATAACGATTTCGAGGGTTGAGTTTGGTTAACTACTATCGGCATAGTCTTAGAAATATCTATTAAAGGAAATTCCTGCTTTATGATGAGTGGTAACTGTGGTTTTGATGTTGGGACCATAGGAGGCAGATGGTGCGCCACAGACACTGGAGCGATAACAGCTGGATTTGTATATGATTTTGGTAATTCAGCAGAAAATGCCATAAGAATGTCCTCAAAGTTTGCTCCTTCTTCAATTAACTCCACTAAACTTAAATGTGGAATCATTATTCCGTTAACAACATTACTTGTTTGAATAGATTGTTGGCAAATTAAATTGTACAAAGCAGTGGTCATTATATGCTCACACATGCTTTTGTAGCATTGAATGAGAATTCGCATTTGCTTGTTTTCTTCGTAGGTTCGAAAATCTTGGCAATCTTTGCAAGAATTACATGATGGTCGTATATTTTTTCTTCCTCTTACACACAAACGGCATACATTGTGCTGGCATTTTGATTCTTTGGGCGAGAATGGGTCTTTCAGAAGGCGACTACATACTGCACAGGAAATCGATTGCCTTAGGTATGGAACCAAGCGGTAAAGGTCGGAAATTTTTTGGTCGTGGCAGCTTGGATCGTGTTGAAGGATTATTCTTGAAGTAGAAACGTACAGGCTAATTGCATTCATTTTATTTTATTGTGTGTTTTGGTTCGAAAGTGACATTCATTTAACCCAAAACATTTACGGAAAAAAGAAACGTCTAGTGTTTAGGTTTTGACAAAATAAAGGTGAGTAACTGGATTTGGCGGAAATTTATTTAATTTTTAGTTTTGGTATTCCTTGGAATATTTTTTTTTTAACACACTGAAGGGTAGTATTTGTACGGGCTCTAATACAATGCACAATTTTAATCCAGTGAATTTAAGCGTGTTTTATTTCACTAAAAGACATTAGTATGTTGAAAAAAACAGTTTATTTATTGAAGATAACAAAATTATGTTTAAGGTTTCCAGATTCTAAATATTAAAAGACAGACTATTATTTCTAAACAACGTATATAATTTTCGCCGATTTTTTTGACATTTATTATGACAGTATTATTGTTGACAGTTCCCTTTACATTCTTCTCTAACATATCCATAGAGTAATAAAAGGAGACACAAGAATTTTCTCAGCACTATTGAAAAGCCGCCCATACATGAGAAACTTTCATATTTGTATGTGTGTATCTTTGAGTTTGCATACTTTTTGTTTAAAACAACAGAGGTGCGTTTTTGCGCTGACGATAGTTGACTATAGTTTTTGTGTCACACTTTGACACACCAACCACTTTCAACTCACCTCCTGAGATGGATTGGAAATAGTTAGAGATAGTTACGATTTGACACATCAACACAGACCGCAAAAACGACAATTGTGATTACGAATCGTAACTATTGGCGTGCAAAAACGAGAAATAGTCAACCATTGTCGATTATAGTTGATTATAGTCAGCGCAAAAACGCACCTCAGCGCAAGCGAACCGGGGACCAAAAATAAGAACAATTGCCCTCTCTATGATGATTGCTCTATGTATGGAATGGAAGCGTTCAATGTCGAGAATGAGTTCATATTTACATTTAACGACTTTTCAACAAGATTTTTTTCCACCCGCTAAAATCATAAGCCTCGTGTGGCATTAAATTCGTTACAAACATTTTCAAATATTGAAACAATTACGTTAAAATTATAATTTCATATAACTTATTCAAGTAGTTAGGATGGCAGTTACATATGCGAACAAAGTGGGCTACAGAATTTGTTCCAGTGAATATATCATTTAATGGCGTTTTTAATTGGCAATCTGGAAGTGAAAAAAAGCATTTTCAATGCATTCAATTGGGCAAATGTGACAGTTCTGATTCTGAAAAGAAGAGAATTGCCAATTAAAAACGCCATAAGTCATATCGATTATTCTGATATTCTGAGAAAATACAAAGATTGGTTACCTAAATGATGTGAATGTGGTTGAACTAGGTGAATTAATCACCGGTTACAGAAGCCGCGTTTTCATAGTCTGATTCTGATTTGCTCATAATCGGCTCACTCAGCAAGCGTTACTTTTTTCCGGTCCGGTAAACGGAAAAGGAAATATCTTTGGTTGGGACATTTCATTGAATTTTCATATTAAGGCCGTGAGCGAATTGCGTTAAAAAGTAATGTGTTAAAACTTGACGTTTGGTTAAATTTTGAAACTTCGTGTTGAATAAAAGGTCCGTTCGTTTACCCCATAAAACTGCCCAAAACTGCCATATTCTCCCACTTTTTCGTTCGTTTACTGCATTGAATAAGAAGTACAGCAAGCGGTGTAAGCTACACGCACAATGTACGTGAGTGAAGCAACAAAAATTTCTGATGGTGTTAAATAGGGGGCATTCATCTGTCAAAATACGGGGCACTCATCTGTCAAACTGGGCATGTGCTGTCATTTTACTGAGCTGTAATTGGTCAAATGTTGTTTTGTATTTTCATCTGTCAAAAAAACAAAAACTCGAGTTCAGGGGCGCATTTATTTTTGTTGGTGATCGTAAGGCGCTACACAATTTCTTGTGCTTTTTAACACTTGATCAGTTTGTTCATAGAATGCGCTTTCGAATACGACTCGAAAAAGGACAATAAATATGATAAATTAAGGATGAAAAATGAAGAAAATGTAACGAAAAATAAAAAATAATAATAATAATAATCGTGCATGTACACCTTGAACGTTAAAACACCATGTGGTCCAAAAAAGAATTGAAATTGAAAAATAAAATTGATGCACAATCGATATAATCTTGATTCAATCATATTTCGCTTGGCGCCCCTGAGATTAACCATTCAACTGCAGACCAACCCTGTTGTAATGCGTTTGTGTTTGTGAAACTCACACTACTTAGAAAAATGCTTCACTTCTTTTTCATAAGACCCCTTCCTGTACTTCTTATTCAATGGTTTACTGCCACTTAAATTAAAATCTGTCACTTTTGAAGGAGAAAAATATTTCCCCTTTCTGCCGATTTTAGACACAAAAATTTCTTGTGGCAGTTTGTGTAAGTTCTGTCAAACCATAAGAAGTACATTGAATTTTATTGACGTTTGACGTTTGTGCATTCGGCAGATTTTTGGTGTGAAGCGGTGAATCACAAAATTTCGAGGAGTGGGGATGATTTTTGACAGTTTTAACACAAACTGCCCAAAAAGTAAAAGAACGGACCTAAAATGTCTTAAAATTACACTAGCTGCGGAGCAGGCTTATATATGACAGTAGTGGTTAAATATAACCAGTATTTATAACGCAATTCGCACACGGCCTAACCTATTATCTATCAATGACGGGTTTTTTTTTTCAGCGGCGGACGCCTGTGGAAGCGTTTACTTTCAGTCTTTTTCTCTTATTAAATGATAACACTATTACACCATTCACGATAAAAAATATTGACATGCAAGCGATAAAAATACCTAACTGCATTATATTGTATACATAATTTATGTTAATGAGTGTATCATGTACTCTATTGCATAAATTCGATTCTACTATCAAGATATTAACGGTACCTACACAGAAGTTTCATGTTAATATTAAGACTTAATAAATGTATGCATGTGAAATTTTCTTTAAAATTCTCAAGCACCATGTGCTTTATTGAACGAAGGAGAATATCTAAAACAAACAAACAATTTTTGATTAAAAATAAATTGTTTACACTTTTGTAACGAAAAGGATGAAACAAAACAGGAAATGCAAACGAGCATTGTTTTAAAAAGAGATCCATTATAGAACTCATTCGCCTGCGCACAAGTTTCTATTCGCTCAAGATATTTCAAAAACTCAAATTTGATTTTTCAAAATTTGAGTTTAATCTTGAAACACTTTTTAGTCAAAATTTAGTTAGTGTTTCGTTCTCGTCGAGTGTTGTTCTCGTATCCATAAAACAAACCGCTTAATCTTAATGATTCATACCATATACCTTTGTATGTGTTTTAAAACTTTCAATTAAAATAAATCATTTTAGTTTAGAGCATTGCATCGGTATACATATACAAATTTCTTTAACAAATAAGTATGTAAATTACAAGTAGCGAGTGAAATTATTGTTTTACGGAAAATTAGTGCGATTGTTCGGAAAATATTTAATTTTCAACGCATAATTACATAACTTTAAATTTTATATATATGTTCCTATATTTAACAAAATATAAAATAAATAAGGAAAATCAAACCAGCGTTTTCATCAATTGTCTTATAATTATTAAAAAATATAATATTTTACATTCGGAATATTTAATTTGAGAAAAAAGTAAATCCCTAAAGTTTTAAATCGGTGAAAATATATTTTCCAAGTTTAACGAACTGAGTTCATTTCTATTTTTGAAACGTCGCCGATGCTCACAGATACAAGTGCATGTGAATCGGTATATTCCAATACCAAGATGGTCAATGTTTTGAAAAGAAAAAAAATTTGGAAAAAGTGAATTGTAATTAAAAAAATCTTGAAAAAGAAAAAAAGTGAAAAAAAACACCCGCCGACACAAAGTATTCAATTGAACATAATGTGCAGTTCATGAAGCCTAATAACTTCTTCGTGTTGAATAGAAAAAAAAAAATATAATTTTCAGATGCGAAATGAGAAAAATTCTATTTTCAGATGGAAAATTAAGAAAAAAAGATATACAACGTGGAGAAATGCTCAAATCAAGAGAATTGGGTGACGGGTTCATTCTACTTTAGAAATGACTGTGCGTTTAATTTCTTGTATCAGTCATAAAGGATAATAAAATATATTTTTAATTAAACGTTCATATATACACTTTTATGTAGGTTGATAATATTTTAGGTTTTTTGACTAATATGATCGAATTAGAACGAAAAGTTCTGGAAAAAACACATGCTTCATTCAGTCATAAGTAAAAACGTCTTTTATATTTCATCAGACACTGAAAGTTTTTTTTTACATTTTAAAAAAGTCGACAATTTTTTATGTGCATACTTGTGTATGTAGGTATATACTTTTAGAAGCCAGTTGCTGCTCAATGTAATCTTAAAAATAATTGCGAACTCATAGTTTATTTTTAACAAACTCCGACAGAAAAAAAGAAATATATTTCCTGTGTTAATGTTTTCCTGTGTTAATGTTTTACTTTTTCCGTTTATTCAGCATCTGGCAGTACTTTTACCATTGTGAGTCAGTCATATTCTCGAAAAGTTTGCTATATAACAACTGCTATATTGCACAAATTAGTGTAGATGTAGTTTAATTATTTTTAAATTGCTCGGTGTGCCGCAAAGAGTTTTGTCGGAAGGTGTACACACTTTCTCGTTTTTAGGAGACACTTTTAAGTACCTACTTATATTGAAATACAAACTACGCAGAATCTGTTTAGTTTTAAACTGTTCACTTTTTCTTCATTTAGGAAGTACATGAGTATGAATCGATTAGGCATGACACCATGTCACCTTGACCCCTCATGTTCTATGAATGGGCTCTCTGGTGCAGTTACAGATGTAAATCATCATCGAGAGTCGGGTTTATTTATAATTGTTGCAACATTTTCAGATGGCGCCATACGTACCTACCCCAATAAAGTATAATATGTGCGGAAGTAGTTTCTAAAGGCAATGATCTTGGCAAGCTTTTCGGGACTTTATTTATATAAATTGATTGTATAGGACAGGTTCATAGCCTCTTTTGTTTGCTCTTTAGTAATGAAAACTGTTGATTGATTTTCAATGAAGGATTATTCTTGTTAGTACATACTTATTTTTTTTTATTATTATTTTTTTTTTTTTTGGGAGAATGACAAAAATGTTTTGGCAATGAAATAAGTAAGAAAATTGAATAGCCCCTTGCCCTTTCTCTTGATTGAATTTTTGAGCAAAAAGAAAATCATTTAAAAAATGTTGAGTATTGTTTGAAGATCATTGGATTGTTAGCAACGATTTCTGCTATTCGGGCTTTTTCAGGTTTGTGTGTTTAAACGAAATGTTCAGCATCAATTCATCATAAAATAAAAAAAAATCTTGTATCAGAAAGAAAAAACTTTAAAATCCATAAGTCTATTTAAAAAAAATATATATTCAAGAAACTAGCAATATAAATTAAAAGAAAATGTCTGGACATCAACCACAACCTCCGTATGGAGGAAATGGGCGAGGTGGGTGGAATCCCCGTGCCAACAATGCCGCAACATCATCTCCGTCGTTTATGTTTCGGCCCCCATCACCTTGGACACCAGTCGCTCCGTCGCCTCCTCCTATTATATCAGGCCCTCGTAGATCATCCCTACAATCTCCGGCTCAAATAATTAGCTCCCCAATGAGCTCTCCAATAAATAGATCGCATGCAATGTCTCCAGGACCCCAAAATGTGGCGGGACTGCGTGGTTCACGTGGTGTCACCGGTATTCCACATCCTAGAGCTCAGTTGCCCCATCATATGTTGCAGCAACAATATTCGAGTGAATCATATTCACCTCAGAACTATCAGGCTCCTGTATATCAACCGTCATCTAATTTTTATTCCACATCGTCTCCAAAAGTCTGTCCATCACCTCCGATACATTCAGGCGTTAGTGGACCTAGACCATTTCGTCCAATGTACAATACTGCGAATCCTAATCACCAAGGCAACGACCAAATGCACGGAATAAGTTCATTTCAACTATCACCCACGCCCTCGCCAGTTGTTTGTCTAACCTCACCTCAGTTTATGTACGATAACCATCAGCATCCTCAGTCATTATACGTACAACATTCTTCGAGTTCTCAATTCGAATACGTCGGCGTACCATTAGAACCTCCCCAACCTAAATCGTATGTGATTTATGATGACGAGGAGGAACAAGGTCCGTCAACTGCCGAAATAATTGCAAATCAGTCGCAAGATTATATTGACGAGAAATTAGCGGAATACCAACTAACCATCCTTCAATTGCAAGGTAAGCACAATTTTTGTTTTCATAAGTTTTAACTGAGTATCATATGGGTCTACAAGTATTCTTTCATTCACTCAAATCTTATATTTTTTTCAGCACTCGGTTATAAAGTTATTCCTATTCCAAAAATAAATTTCTTTAGATTTCTGCCTTCAACAAATTTCCCTCTATTTCAATTCAAATCAACAGATCTCTCAATTTTCCCAGGTAGCCTATAACCAATGATGCATGATAACAAAGGTCTGTTCGCCCTCTATCAGTCACTGAAGACCAAAACAACATGCGAGGCCTGTTTATGGTCAAAAAACTTTTTTTTTTTGGGTTTTGTCCTTTTATTGTAATCCCATAGAAAGATTAACACCTGATGCAAATATCTCGGCAGCCAGGGTTCGGAATTGAGTTTAGCTTTCACTGGTACTCAGAACAAAGAGAACTATCAAATATGTTGAAACTAGCGAAATCGATTTCTTCGTGATTTTACAAAAATATCATGGGCCCCTTGCCAAAATTTTGGACGGAAAAAAAAATTCTTCCGTCGAAGGATATATCAAAAGAAAGGTCTGGTCGAAGTCTATTCGTCGTAATGGGTTTAAAGTTTCGTGAAGGCTTGGTAGCCGAGATATTGGTTAAAATGTTAAACATTTTCAAGCAATTTCAAATCGATATTACTCAATTAATTATCCTCGACGTTTTTCATATAATTTTACATCAAAGTAAGGGCCTGCGCCTACAAGTATTGTATCAGCCATTAAAACATTTTTGTAAGCACTCGGTTATAGAATTTTAAACAAAAAATTAAATTTTTCGATTTTTGCCTTCAGAAAATTACCCGCAATTTCAAATCGCCAGGTCTTTTTTTTTTTTTTTTTAACTGGCTACCCAGTTATAATCACAAAACAATGTTTCTTGTTATATAGTTACGTTTAATACTAAAGCTAAGTATACACGATTGGAAGTTCTTCCAACATTGGCCGAAATGTCAAATGTCTTCCAACAGCAACCAATGAGCTTTCAATTGCCAATTTTCTATCAAATGAAAATTTTCTGTTTATACGGTTGGAAAATTTTATCCAAAAATTAATCAATTTTTTCGAAGAAAATTGGCTGTCAATTGTCGACAATTTTTTGTCATCCAATTAAATATTGCCTGTTTACGATTGGAAGGCTTAAGAGAACAAAAAATTGGTAGACTCATTGGAAGACAATTTTTTTGACAAATGATAGAAAATATTAAACACAATTTGAGTGCAAGGATATGCAAGGAGAATTTAAATCATACTTTTTTTTTAAAATAAAAAAAATATTTAAATAAATAATGAAGATGAAATCTCTAAGTCCAGACCTAACTAATTGCTTTGGAATTGCATTTAACTCAGATGCAACATGCAACATGCAAAATACTCTGTCGGTGCTGTCGGTGCATATTTTGTCCATCAAATCTACCGATATTTCTCTTATAACATATTTTTCCTCCAATGAAGATTAAGGTGTTCAAAATGCAACACTTCTGGGTCATTTTCTCCCTTTGTTGAAAAACATGCTGTGTCTTGTCCGCCCAATTCTTTAAGAAAAGAATCTTAAACGACTTTAAAAATTAGTAAAAAGCCAAACCAACAAACTTAACAGTTCGTTGATTCGGTTGACTGTAGAACTTAGCTGTTTTTTCTAACAACAACATAGGCTTGGAAAACTTGCAAGAGATCAAGACATTTTCGATTGTTCCGTGCCCCATTTGGCCTTACATTCGTTAATGACGTCCCCAACCAACGTCAAGCCAAACTGTGTTTTTACTCACAACTTGCATCTAAAAAACATCACTCAGTCTCGATCTCCCGAAAAAGCTGTAAAACAACGTCATGCGTCCAATCCTTCTCAACTTCTTTCCTATTCCTATTTCATCCATTCTTGTTGTTAAAAAACTTAATACTTTTTTCAATTCTTCTGATCTACTGAAAAATTGTCTTCCAATTAAAAATTGAACGAAGTTGTTGGATAGAATTTTATCCAATGACCAATTAGTCGACAAACGTCCAATTTTTTGAAAATTTGAAAAATTGTTTGTTTACAAACGTTCACACGATTGGAAGAAGTCAGCCAATTTTTTGATAGAAAATAGGAAGAAAATTGGCTTTCAATTTTTTATCTGTCAGTTTTGAGACAAAAAATTGTGTGTTTATATGATTGAAAGAAAATTAGTGAAAATTTATTTTGAAAAATCTGCCAATATTGGAAGATCTTCCAATCGTGTATACTTAGCTTAAGTTACCCTCTTTATCACGGCTAAAAAATTTGCACTAAAAGAACAGAAACAATATAATATATGAATATATTTAATTTCAATTCAATCTGCTACTCCTACATCCGTATTGTTGTTCAACTTCTCAAAATGGCGTGTAATGAAGTTATCAATAAAATTGTAACTTCTCAGACGAAGCTATTGTAATGGAACCGATTTTGTGAATCCCCAATTTTTTAAATTTTAAAAAGAGTTTCAGCCGTCGCGTCGTCGTCGATTGTACGAATTGAAAATCACGTGCGACGTGCATTTATTTGTTATTCATCTATTTATGTGATGGGTTTTATTATGGTGACAATATTGTTAAGCATTTTTCTGGATCTAATTTCAATTGAACCACCACCAATTTAACCACAAATGATATGTATGCTTCTTTAGTTTCGTAGCATACACCTATTGATCTGTAATAATAAGTTAGGTATATAACTTGCATTGTATAACACAAGACCAAGAATGCATCTTAAGTTAAATAAACCAATTTGTTTGGTTGAAATAATTGGCGTACTTTTAAGGTTGGGCAATTTTTAAAGTATGTGTTAAAAAAAAAACAATAAATTTGTATATACACAAATTTGATCGTTTTACCGTGATAACTTTATGGGCAGGTTTTTGGTGTTCCTTTTCCCAAATAATCATTAATTTGAGAGGAAGTTGATGAAGGGAAAAAATGATGATTTTTACCAAAACAGCCAAACACCTAACTAATCATGAATCATTTTAATTTTTACTTCTTTGGTATATTTATAACATTTGAATTGCCAATAAAATAAATCAAAATAAAGTTACAAATAAAATAAATAAATCAATCAATAAATAAATTATGTAATGCTTATGTTACGAACCCAACGATTGTCGTTTCAACTACAGCCACACCATTATAAGTCCAGTTTGTTTAAAAAATTGTGTAGTTTTTTTTTTGATGAATTCCAATGTTGCCTCTGCCCAGGAACACAATTAGCGCTTCAATTACCTAGAGTTTATTATTGATTAATCTGGAAAAATACAAAAAAAAGTTTAAATATAGAAACATTAATTTAAATACAAAGTGTGATCTATATAATATAAGCTCGTTTTTAAATTAAAGCTAGCAAATAAATTACAATGATTTTAAAAATTAGTTTTATATATTTATGTGTTAACCTTTATAAAAATAATATCATTTAAAATAATTGTTAAATATTTGAAATTATTAAACTTTTTTCTTTATTTTATTTTTTAAGAACACAAAAATATTAATATGTTTTGCGAATCCAGAAACCGAAGGGGACGCAAAATTAGGCCCCAGGAAATAAGGCCCCGAAAATATATATGAAATTTTTTGACATAATTTCATTATGAAATCAGGTTTTGGGGCTTAATTTCAGTGTAGTTTAAAAACAAATTCAAGCCGAGTGCATTGATGAAGGGCAGGAGAACTATAAGTGTACTTATTGTAGGGAAATTGTGCAGGACACAATTCATGTATTTGTTTAATAGTTTGAGGTGACATCACCTAAAATAGTTCATTATGAAAAAGACAATTTTGGTGATTATGTACCTACAATTACGGACAAAATTTTGCCCAAAAAAGAGAATGAATTTAGGGTGTGAAAATCCTTTTTTGATCAATAATTATCTGCATCCATATTATGCAAGAACATTGATCTTCCCATCAATACAAATATGTCTTTCTGATGGAGCTATTAGTGCAATTTAAACAGCTCAGTTATCCTAGACAACGATATGCAGTTAAATGAAACTGCGTTGAAGTATAGTGTGCTTGTTGAAAAAACCTAGTCTCACCGCATCTCAAAGTCTGGTGAGTTAGCATTTTTACGTTACGTTTAACGTCACATAGACTTAGAGCGCGCGGTATATAATTCAACCATTAAGAACGGAAAAAAGCCTTATACTCTAATCTACTGAGTGTCCTTGTTGCAGGGAAATTGTAAAGGCCCTCAATTCAATCATTTGTGTAGCAGTTTGGTGTGGTATTTCATTAACTAACTAAGTTCAATACGAAAATGATGAATTTGGGTTTTCTTTCATTTAAAAAGAAAAAGTAAAAACATGTTGGGACCATATTTCATTTATTTTGGGCCCTTTTTTCCTGGGGCCTATTTTCAAATCGAATAGTTAAGCTAAACTTTAGTATATTATGAGAGAAAATTGGATAACTTTTTTTCTGAGAAAATTAAAATGTTTAAAATTTTTCCCAAGTGTAAAAAATGGTTTGCAAGTTACTCGCGATTTCCCCGTTACAATAAAGTTGCCATTTTTGAATAAGCTATTCAAAATAAGTAAAAATATGAAACAAAATTCTCATTGAAAAAGTGGTGTCCAAATGCCAAAGAGAACTTGAATATACATTTTTAAAATATGTTTGCCCGGCTTGCATCCAAGTCTAGGTTTTGATAATTATAAGGAATAAATTAATTAAAGAAATAAATTAACGCTCGTCTGCTATGCTTTTATTTATAAGATGAGAAGAAAAATCTCGTATGTATCTATACTTTCAACATTTTAAAGCATATTCAACTTTCAATTGTTTATTCAAAAACGTTTATTTGTCAAGTAACAAAAAACCAAAAAAAAAAAAGAAATTTATGTTCATATACTACAGCCTAGCTTTTGAATTTTGAAGGACAAACTTGTTTTCCAAGTTGATTTATCAACTGAATCTTTTTTTTCACATTTTTAATTGTTTAAGGTGTGAGCTTTTTGAACAAATTTTGAGTGCTGTGCTGATGCCAAGTTATGAATAAAGCTTTATTTGAACATATCAAACGTTTCATTAACACTTATATTAAAGAGACTTAACAAGATACTCTGTAAAAGCTGTTTGTGCCGCTCCGCGTTAATCTGCCTCGTGAAAATGAGCATATATCTTCGAATATATTTCTCTTCATGAGTAGGGTTGAGAATTTAATATGGTTAGATGTTTGTGGACTTGTGGGTTCTGGTCACAAGTATCTCATGAGTTTAAACCTGTATTTATTACTTCATTTATATGAAAAGCTATATAGATATTTTAAAGTGGCAGTGTAAGCTCTCATGCAGAGATTACTGCCAAACGAATTTTAGTATCGAACCGGCTTTCTTCATAGAAGGACTTAAAATCGGAAATCGTTGTTTTTTCCCCTTAATTTTATTCAGAATGTAGTAAAACGTTTTTGTAGTAATTGTTAAGTTCGATTGAAATTTTTAATTTTTTGAATCAAACTGACACCCCTTGAAATCACGTCCATTAACATAAAAAAGGAACCGTAGTGTTTTGAAGAGAAATAAAGAAAAGGTTACAAATATTTTCGTGCTTGTGTATGTGAGAACCAAAACTTGTGATAGAGAGGCAAGAAAACGTATTTATGTTTGTATCTATGAATTAAGGCCCCAGCCTTTTAAAATTCATATTGAACCATTTGCTTGTTTAAATAACTCAGCCTCGAAATCAAAAGAATAAGTGAAAAGTTAATTTGTTAAAGTTAAAAAGTGAAAAAAGCATTAATGAAGTTACTCATTATACGAAACAATAAATGTTGAACGTTGAATAAAAATCGCAAATATAATAAATCAATGAAATGGATAATGAATCTAAGAAGAAGAAGGATGTTGCTTCATCGTCTAATTTGGTAAAAAACGATGATGAGGGTGGAGGAGATTCAGGTTGCATAGAGCGTTCTAGAAGTGTGCTGGAAATACAGGTTAGGGAATATGAGTTATTTAAGGAAAAACTACCGTCACCTACAACATCAGCCAATATTGAAAGTAGTACAGAATTTCAAAGGAGCAGCACTCCAACACTAATTTCCACTCATCAGCAACGGTTGAAACAAAAAATTGCGCTGTATGAAAAAGTGTGGTCATCAGGTAGTAGTACCGTGAAACGTCATTCAGATGACTCCTCGGAAAGTTGTTCTGTTGAAGAACTTGGAGATGAAAGTGTATTTGACATAGATGTGTTTGCTTATGAAAAACGGCTGAAAGAGGAACGCGATGAAAGGACTGCAGAAAGTCCTACAATACCATTTGTGAAACTTCGCTCAATTCCACAGCCATTACTCAAGAGTTCCAATCCAGATGAAAATGCCATAAGAAGTCCATTTAATGTAACGCTACGCCAAACGAATCGAAGTACTTTTGACATGGAGAGTAAACATTTGAGAGACTCCACTTCAGAAGAAAACTTAGCTTTTGAAAATAGATTATTGCAAGCACACCGTGAAATGTCTGAAAGTAATGCAAACACCTCTTTCCAAAGTCACCATGCTCAAGGCAATAATATTCAACAATGTGGCATAGGTAATGACCATGACAGAGCCATCCCTGAAGTTAATCGGTCTAGAGCGTCCACGAGTCGTAGTGTTTTGACGCCACCACGAACTATTGATTTGACTGCTGGAGGTCAGCAAATTTTAATCAAATTTGATGGCACTGGCGAGACTGATGACATCAACCAGCTGACAGAGAGAAGCAATATTGGGGATGTTATGGAAACCTCTGAAAGTTTTATCACTGTTGGCAACCGGTCTCCTGGCTACCATGGAAAGCTACAAAAACAATCTTCATCATGGCAAACAAAAACGACTACAAGGATTTTTTCTAGCTCGAACTCTTCAACGCCTTTTGTCGAGTCAGAAACGAAAACTAGTTTATTGAAGGGCGGCGGTTTGGATGGTAGTTCCGTAAATCAACCAATTGGTGCTAGTTCAACTGGTTCTGGCATATCATTTACTTCATCAGCAATACATATTAGTGGTGATAAGACCGATTTCACTGAACCAAAAAGCTTCCATCCACAAATCGAAACTACACTCAAGGAATTCAGTCTGGATAGGAGTACAGTGGAAGATAATCAACATATTGCAATCAAAAGTACCAATATCTCCGGGGACAATTCTGCAACTGAATATAAGGAATATCAATCTACAATGGCAGCGATTCATTTCGCTCGGAGTAACTCGCAATACGATAGTCATATCAAGGAAAAAAGAGGTATTTAGTTAAAATATTCTTAATGCTAGATCAACTATTAAAATATACACTGGACATGTATACACATACAAACTAATATAAGAAAAAGAAAGTCTAATCAATAAATGTAGATTTATATATTCTTTTCGGAAAACTGTTAATTATATCCAATAAGTTTCTACGACCGTTTCCAGGGTCACACAAATCTATATGCAAATGTCACTCAATAAATAAGTTTTTTTTTACCTCGCAATTCTGAAACATTTTTGTTAGTTTATGACAATGCATTCCTTGCTGATGGTGAAATCAATATAATGATTTCTTAAAGCCATAAGTTAACTATAAGTTATCACAACCTTATTTTCTTAATACGCTGCTGTCCATAAGGTCTATTTTTTGCTATGGAAAACTTAAAAAAAAATGATTTTCATTTTTGTATAAAAAAAAAACAATTATTTGAAATAAAGTTAAATAAACCTTCAGGTCAGATTGACAGTACGTTTGCAATCTCTTTATGACTTGGGCTGCAAACAAAGTGCCAAACCATTTCTTGTGATACAATTGCAAAAAATTTTTAGTCTTTATAAATTATAAATAAAATTCTACTGCAGGTGGCGTAACAGTCGGTATCTATAGGTCCGTTCCTTTACTTTTTCAAGTAACTTCAAGTAAACTGTCAAATTGGTAGGAGTGGGGATAAATTCTCTCACAGAAATTAAAAGTTACGAAAAAGTAAAGGAACGCTTTTGTAGTAAGTTCTAGTAAAATAGCTATATGACAGAAACGTCAAACGCAAAACCAAAATAATTATTTTTAAATCGTGATTAATAATAATCAACACGAATAAACAATTATTCCATTTAACATCGTTATTGGCTGATTCATTAGAATCAAAAGAAAGTGATTTCAATTTTCTAATCTGATAGTGATTTGATAATTTGAAATTAAATTCAAAAAGCTGATGACAGCTGTTTTTGACAGCTAAAATTTAGCTGCTAAAAGTTGCCCGAAGAATTTTCTTGGGCAGATTTTAGTAACTCTCTCATTTGAGGGGAAATGTTTTACTCTCTCATCGTCTCTCTTTTTTACGAATTTGTAGTGTTAGGGAACAGGATTAAGCAGTTTTTAGTAACTTTCGGCAGCTTGAAGTTACTTGAAAAAGTAAAGGAACGGACCTTATACTGCAAATACAAGGCTGGATTCGACTGGAATGAATTTACTTTTATGCATTCATTCATTTCAATCATTTTGTGTACCTATGTATGATACTTTTTATCCTACTTGTTAACCCGGTAAACGTTGTTTTGCAATATAAATGATTTGTAAGAACGGCTAAAACGATTTGGCAGAAAAGTAGCTTAGAACCAGGAGATAGCTAAGTAATACGTCTTATGGTACTTGCAATTTACGTAATTCCTAAGAACGGCTGTATGTCACTGAACTCCTCCTTAACGACTGGATCGATTTGAGTGATTTTTTTTGTAAGTGTTCAGATGGTGTCCTAGATGGCTTAGGTCCTTAGGACCACAAATTGTAGGACAGCGACCTACAAAATCAACCTTACAAGCTGCCCCTATAAACGTTTTTTTTGCCATATAAATAATTTCTAAGAACGGGTGTACCGATTTGGCTCAAAATTGATGGGCAGGTAGTTAGAAGCAGGAGACGGCTATACTACTAGCTGACCTGGTTGTTTTATCATATAAATAATTTCTACGAGCTATTTTAACTGCAAAAAATATCGATGTTGAAGCTTTAAACTTCAAAATACAACTGTCATCTTCGCGGCAAAGAGATATTGTCTAAATCGATCGACATTGTTACCGAGCCATTTTTACATACAAAGTAAATCCCCAAGAAGTTGAGGAAAACTTTTACAAAAGAGATTCCATGATATGAAACGGAAAATCATTCAATAAATAACAAATTTATAAAAGCCAAACATAGAATATAAAAATTTAAAAACTCACAAGTCACAATGCTTATCATTTGTAACAAATAAAAAGAAAGTACTCATACGCCACAGTGTGCCATCATTATCTGGAGAGAGGCGAGATTAGGTTCGCGGGGACAACTAGTACTACATAATTATATCTATACTCAAATATATGAAATTATACGTATTTTTCTCTGCTGCACATCTAAAATAAAAAAGAAAGATACACAAACGGTTTTTGAAAAAAAAAATTCAGTACCTGTGAGCTAATGCATTTTATTAGTTGACGGAAACTCGTTTTTGAATTAATAATTAAAAAAGCTACTTGTTTTTTTTTTTTTTTTCAAAAATCACATATAGTGGAGTCAATGAAGCTCAAAAACGGGCGTTTTCAGAAAGTCCTCAAAAACAGCTCGGATTTGGAATTTTTTTTTTCAAATTTTTATTTTTTATATTGTTTAAAATCAAAAACATTTCATTCGGGGGAAATAATTTTTATATTGTTTATACCTAAAGGGTGATCCACGAGCGATGTTTTTGGTAATTGGAGTGTGTTATGGTAGCATTAAGACAAGAAAAAAATCATATGGAAAGCGGAGTCTATTGCCCCCGTTTAGCAGCATAGGCGATTTTATAACAAAAAAAGCTTATTTTTTAAAAAAAATATTAAAAATCAACGGCTTTGTCCACAATGCCGTGTTATACCTTCTTGCAAAGTTAAAAAATGCTTCTTTCATTTTGCATTTAAATAAAACTGTTTTCAGGAATAGTTTTCGAAAAATTCATCTTCAAATTCAAAATATCGAAATTTTCAACTTTTTTTTAACTTCAAACTAGTTTTTTTCGAAATTTTATGTAATTATGTACTATTTTCACAACTAAATACTAAATGAGGTTACAAGTTCTCAGTGAGATCCAGAAATCAACATGCGAAAATGTCTCTTTGTTTTCGAGAAATTAAAAAAAAAAAAACAAAAACACTCAGAAAATTTGGATAATATTTGTTCAATTTTTTCGAAAAAATAGCACTCAACAAGTAATTTTGTGAATTTTTTTCTGAGTGGTTTTGGTTTTTCCTTAATTTCTCGAAAACAAAAAGACATTTTTGCATGGGGTTTTCTGGAACTCACTAAGAACTACTGACAGCATTTAATTGTGAAAAAAAGTACCTAATTTCATAAAATTTCGAAAAAAATTAGTTCGAAGTTAAACAGAAAAGTTGAAAATTACGATATTTTGACATTGAAGATGAATTTTTCGAGAACTATTCCTGAAAACATTTTTATTTAGATGCAAAATGAAAGAAGCATTTTTTAGCTTTGCAAGAAGGTATAACTCGGCTTTGTGGACAAAGCCCTTAATTTTTAATACTTATTTGGAAAATAGGCTTTTTTTGTTATAAATTCGTCCCTGCTGGCTAAACGGGGGGCAATAGACCCCCCTTCTATATGATGTTTTTCTTGTCTTAATACAACCAACACACTCCAATTACCAAAAACATCGCTCGTGGATCACCGTTTATAAACAATATACCTAAGCAATTATTTCCCCCGAATGAAATGTTTCTGATTTTGTACAATATAAAAAATAAAAAAATTGAAAAAAAATTCCAAATCCGAGCTGTTTCTGAGGACTTTCTAAAAAAAAGCTTCATTGACTACACTAATAGTTTTTTGAGGCCCATTTGCTCATTCGGAACATAAATTTATGTTCTACTTAAAGTTCTCCTTTTGTATGGGGATTTTATGTGGAACTTAAGAATTCCGGAACGTCCCATATAAAAACGAAAACTTTATGTAAAACATAAATTTCTGTTTCGAATTAGCAAATGGGTCTCAGTTTTTCAATAAAAGTACAAGCTCGTTTTGATAAAAAATTATGTTTATCCATGTTAGGATAGTGTTAAAACTGAACTGATTTTCCGAAAAAATCGGTTTTTAATAGAAAATCCTATGAACTCCTAAAAAGGTTATGCGGATATTTTTGTTCGTGACATTAACACATAAATATTTTTTTTTTTGCAAATTGCAACTCATTCTGCTGACAAACAAAATTGACAAAATTCGAAGAAAATTCATTTACCTTTCTTAAATAACGACGCTACCTAGTGGACTCTAAGCAGGATTTGCGGATTCTCTTTTTTCGAAAATGAAAATGAACATGAACTATTTACCAGTCTTGAAGTAGGTAAATCATTCAGTTGAACAAACCGTCAAAAGAAAGTCAGCACCTTTTTCATATAGCTACATTATATAAATCTTCATCGTTATGTTGGTTTTAAAAATATAATCTGTAGCACTTCTATTCATACAGACAGAGTAGGCATCTAGCGTTAGCCACTTCAAACACTGAAACGTGATACTATGAATCAATAAGGGTATATCATATAAACTAAGGTGCTATGCATCCATTGCAATCTGAACTAACCAGTGCTTAATAACAAACCATAATGTCAATATTTTGATCAAGAAACTAATGGAACGCCTGACCACACGGAATGCTGCTGTCACCCTTAGATACTTTTTTTCATTACTTAATTACCTTTCCTACATTGCTTACTCTATAAGTTATTTATAGGTTTACGAGCGTTTAGCTGTTGATAAACATGATGAAAAAAAAATGACGTAAGCTCTGTACTGGCTTTGTGACTAAATATAAAGAATGACATGTTCTGATTAGCGATCAAAAACACAAATTTAAATACTTTCATTGCAAATATCAAATAATATTGGTTTCACCAAATTTTACTTATTTATTATTTATATATTACTTAAGACATTTAAATTTGCAACAAACGACTAGAGGAAGTGGCAAAAGAAAAAAATCTTTTTATTGACAAATTGACATTGACATTTCTTATGTTAGGTATGTAAATCAATGAAGTCATTTTTGATAATGTGCTTCATGCTTATTCTATATAAATAGAGTTCTATTTCAGCGTTTTTAAACTTAATTCCATTATTGATTTTATTAAGGTATTTGTTTGTATGAATGTTTACTTTCAGTATTAAAACTTTTACTTTATCTTTAAGTAAGAGTTTTCAAATAAAATCGAACTGAATGGCCTTCGCAAAATTAGACGAGACTGCTGCATAGTACGTACATTTTGTCAATGCTCAGACACTTGGGTGCAAAAATATTAGTTTCGACAACAATTACAACTATATACAATTCTACATGATAAATTAGTCGGGTGGTTTATATTGCTAAGGGGTGAAACCCATCAGAATAAATTTAATCGTTAAATTTTGAAAAAAATGATCATGAACTGCGATGTCATTTTTGTTCTTGAGTTGTATTTTTAAATTTTCAAATTAAAATCAAATTTCTTGTGAGTTAATGCATTGTCTTGTTATTTTTTTCAGAGGAACAAGAACGTGTACAGAAAAAAACATTCACTAACTGGATTAATTCATACCTCTCGAAGGTGAGTAATAAAAATAATATGTAAACACCTAATAAAAACAAAAAAATATCACATAAGACCCAATTATTATATCAACAAGTCTATATCAAAAACTGATCACGTAGATCTTAAGAATAAGTTAGAACTTAAAAATACAGTGATACAAAAATACTTGTACAATATTTGTATTGATTGTTTCGGTGAAATAAGTTTTTGTTTACCAAAATAAAGAGAAAAAGTCTGACATAATCAGCTTTAAACTCAGTTTCAGACATTATAGCGTACAAATATCATTTATCAACGTTCTTTTTTGGTGTTATCATTAAAAAAGCTTTCAAATGAAATCGCCAAATCTGATATTGTTTAAGTTTAGTTTGACCATAATATTATTTAAATGTTGTCATTTGTCAAGCTTTTTCAATTCGAAGAATGGTGCATACACATTAAACTTAAGAGACTTGTTTACCTCTGCTAATCACAATAAGTTATCGATGTGTCGGTCGCATCATCAACTCGATCAGACAAACGAGTGGAATTCTATTTCACCACAAAAAATATTTATGAAGCTTGAAATTTAGCTAAGGCGCACGTTTTAATTTGAGATTCCTGTTTGGTTGATTTTCAAGGTAAACCACATAAGAAATAACTGTCTACATTTTAATACCTAGTGATCAATTAAGAACTTAAATTTGGGGACAAATTTATATCATTTGAAAGTTTAAATTAACACCCCTCATGACTTTATACAATTAATTATAATGTTGTCTGCCCTACATTTTAGGAAAGTATTGCATTCACGAAAAAAAAAATCAAATTCTGTTCACATAAAAATATATGGAGTAGATAAGATAGAGAGAGAGAAAGAAAAAGAGAAGAAGACCGAATGTAACATTAACATATTTAAACAGAGAGAGAAAAGTAAAGCAGAAAAGTACTTGAAACAAATATAAATAATAGTTCGTTTGGCCCCTTTATTACATTGGGGAGGGGTAGAATTGTGAATGGTAATTTTTGATAATGATGAGGATGACACTTTGACAGTCAAAATAATGAAAATTTGTCCGTGGATACATAGTTTAAAAAGCCAGAATGATCAAATTAGATAAATTGTACGAACCCTAGTATTGGCTCTATGAAATAAGCGATGTAGACTGAAGACTTTCCTATAACAAATAACAAACAGATTATGCAGTGTAAGGGTATTTTTCTGATGTTTAGTTATAGGTGCGTTCAGAAATTCATATTTTTCAAGTTCTTCAGCAATTTATCGTTACAATACAGCCGTTTGTATGTACATATCTCCATTGACATTGGAAGCGTCAGACAGAGGAAATGACCTTGCTTTCGTATGTCGTATGTCTGTCAATCATAGATTTGTAATTTAATTTCATTTTCTGTTTTTTTTTTTTTTATGAAATATTTTGTGGTCAGCTTCCACACACATATTTAAAGGGTTGCTAGGTTTTCGAAAAGAACTAACAATTTTAATAAAATTTTATGAAAGATGTTAATTTTGCTTTTACCTTCTTTTGAAATCGAATTGAAGTTTAGAGGAAAATTATATTTCGGAAATGACTGCTCATTTACTAAGTCTTTAGTTTTATATTTATATTTTTTATTGTCTTTTTCAGCGAATTCCGCCGCTTCGAGTTGATGATTTAATCAACGATTTGCGCGATGGCACCAAGTTAATCGCATTATTGGAAGTTTTATCTGGCGAACGATTACCCGTCGAAAAAGGTCGGGTCCTGAGACGACCACACTTCCTCAGCAACGCAAATACTGCCTTACAATTCTTAGCTAGCAAAAGAATAAAGTTGGTCAACATCAACCCAGCAGATCTAGTGGATGGGAGACCACCGGTTGTGTTGGGGTTAATTTGGACAATAATATTGTACTTCCAAGTAAGTTTATTTAAATTATGTAGGTACCTACTTTTTTTTCTCAAACAAAAAACAAGTAAATTAAAAATCACATTTTTGTGCACATAACTGCACTTAATAAAGTATTCTGATTTTCAAAATATTGATCAAGAAGGAACAATAACTACGTTCCTTTGTATTTATTTTCAAATTTGAATTTGTATCCAAGTAATTAAGTTGTTGTTTACAAATTTCTTCCAAATGCAAGCTTCGTAAAAAGAGGCGGAAAAGAGTAGTTGTAATTAGTTATAAAGCTAAGGTATGTTGCTGATTTTAAATGTAATTATATATTATGTTATACAATATTTAATTTGTTTTTATTATTATCTACTTTGTTTTTTTTTATTGCTTTTATTTAACGGCATTAGTTGTTAGTAAAAGTACAATACGGCCTCACCTATTTTGTCAGCAAACTCGTTGGCATTTTCACGGGCACCCCGATGTCTCAGTCGATTTAATTTTAGTTAAAAACATTGAAGAATGCAAACCAATACAATTTGTAGCTTTTAGAAATATAATTATTCAAGAACAAACATTTTAACGTAGATCGGTTTATTAGTTCCAAAGATTAAATGGAAAAGCGAATTCTATAAATCGTCCATTAGCTAAGGCTCTTCTTCAGGCTTAGCCAATAGACAGACAAACAGATGGACAGTCCCGCCTGACTAATATCTTTTGATCAAAAGTGAAGCACTGTACAATCACTTTAAGTAAATGCATTTTATAATATAATTTGTATCCTTGATAGTAGAATTGAAAAAAAACAACACTTTGTTTTTATTTACTCAACAACTTTGAGTTCTTCAAATTATTATTTGTTAAGCTTTCACTGTGAGTTAATATTAATTCGTTAATATCTCATTGCACATCAGATAAAGAGTGAAACATGTACCTTGATAAATGTGTTCGTTTTTTTTTTCATAGATTGAAGAAAATAGTCGTGCCTTAGAATACCTAGGCCAAGGAATAAGTGGATCCGTTAGTTCCTTAGATAGCGTTGGAAAAACTGTAACCGATTCGAAGGCTGAGAAATGGAAGCAAGGTGCAAGGAAGACCCTCTTAAATTGGGTTACCAATGCCTTGCCAAAGTAAGTGACCATGCTTGTAACTTGGAACGAGCAAATTTTAACAAAGTTCATTTTTCTATTCAGGGACATTGGTGTAGAAGTGCGTGACTTTGGCGCCAGTTGGAGAGATGGAGTAGCATTCCTTGCACTAATCGACGCAATCAAAGCTAATCTGATTAACCTGGCTGAAATGAAAAAGGCCACAAATCGCCAACGACTAGAAACTGCATTCAATGTAGCTGAAAACAAACTAGGAATTGCAAAACTTTTAGATGCCGAGGATGTGGACGTTCCCAAACCTGACGAAAAGAGTATCATGACCTATGTAGCTCAATTCTTGCACAAGTATCCCGAACCAAAGGTAAGTTTTTTATACGAATTCTATCCAAGAGTTGAAAAATAAAATGATTTTTTGAAATTCATAATGTAAAGGGTGCTGGCCATAGTACATCAGACATACAACAGGAGGCCGATAATTTAAGGCATTGGCTACAACAGAAAACACAAGAATACGAACCAATGGTTATGCAGAATTCTTTTCCAAGGGACTTTGGAGAATATCTTATTGCCAGATCAGAGATTGATGCTCATTATTCGATTTACCATAGAATTCAAAACCTTGTCGAAACACAAAGTGGGTTTTTGCAGGTTTCGAAACAATCATGGGAAGAAATATATAAGTTATGGCAGCTAGTGCAATATCAAATAAATTATTGGCTGTGGTTATTAGACTCTGAGCTTCCTGGAGATCTAGGCACAGTTGGCAAATGGTTAGCTGAAGCCGAAAAACTTTTACTTGACAATGAAATTCCGAGCACTATGAATGAAGAGACTGCATCAGTGATAAGTAGAAAACTGGAAGAGCATAAACTTTTTTTCGCGCAATTACCCAAAATTGAGGCCTTATTCGAAAATGCTCAACGATCTCCGTATGCCCAAAACGTGCCTCTGGAGCAGCTTAGGAATATGAAAGTCCGCTTAGAAGAGATTGGGCCAAAAGCAGTAGAACGGAGGATAAAACTTAAGTTCCTAGAACACAAATGTTGCCTTATAGCTTTCCTTAACCTAGTTGAAAACAAAATGAAAGGATGGACAGGAAAATATGGAACTGAAGAGAAAGTCCAGCAACAGCTGGAGCAATATAAGAACTTTGTTTCTCGAAACAAAATTTTCCAGGAGTTTCAAAAAGCCTTTGTCGATATGCAGCAAGTGGTGGACGAATATAAGCGTGATGGCAACGTTTCCCATAAAGAAATAGCCAGTATTGATCAGTTTATGTTTGAGACTGAAGAACGTTGGAAACGAGTGTCAATGGAACTTAAATGCTGCCAAAATTCTCTAGAAGAAGTTGTGACATGCTGGAAAACTTGGAACTCCTTAAGTCCTGTCTGTGAAGATTGGTTGAAACAAGCTGAAAAGAAAATTGGAGAATCCGAAGACGACCGTTTGGAGTTTTTCCAAGACATCGGCATGTGGAAAGAAAAATTCCTAACACTTTCAACTTCAGCAACATATCTTATCGCATCTTGCCAGGATCATATTGCAAATGATCTCAAAAATACACACACTATGTTGTCAGAACGATTTGAAAGGCTTTTTGCCAATACTAAGCAATATATGCATGCAGGTGATATAATACGTTCCAGACGAGAATATAAATCTGGTATTGAAAAACTCAGTAATTGGATTAAGAATGCAGATAATTTATTGAATCAAAAGCATTCGCTTGGAAATAACGAAGAAATGAAAAACTACGCCGAACAATTACAGTACTTAGCCGGTGAAATTGATGATAATGAAGAACTTTTCAAGACAATAAGCCGTAGTTTCCAGGGCTTAATTCAAGATTTATCTCGCGAAGAAGTTGATAAAACAATGAAAATTCTGAAGCAAGAAAAAGAGAGTTTAGTTAGAATACGTGCTAAAATTCCAAACAAACTTCATCTAATCCATCAGTTACTAATCCAGCAAGATTCCTTGGAAGCCGGTCAAAAGGAAATAAACCAGTGGTTGAATGAAGCCGAAAATTTGCTAAGCAAGAACAATTTGAGCGGAGGGCGAGAAAGTATTTATGAGGAACTCAACAAAGTTAAAACCTTCTTCTCGAGAACCGTTTATTACCGATCAATGCTTGAAAGCAAAAACAAAGTTTTTCAGAATTTATTAAGATCCATTGCCGAAGACGGGGCAATAGACACATCTGCTGCTGTGCAATCAATGAAACACCTTAACGATAGGTTTAATTATGTCATTCAAAACGCTCAACAATGGGAACAAAAACTTAATGACACTTCAATCGGCTGGAATAACTTTAAGGAAAATGAAAATATCGTGAGCGAATGGATTTCACAGGCTGAAACAGCTCTATATGAAAAAGTAGTAGAATCCAAAAACGCTATTGAAAACCAAAAGCAATTCTTTGAAAACGTAAACGACGCTTGGATGAAGAATTTAATCAAGTCCGCTCACGAGTTATGTAGGTGCCTTCCAGAAAGTGAGCAAATTCCAATATTAGAAGCTGTGGAAAAACTTCAAGCAAGATGGCAAAACGTTTTATCTAAGGCTCCTTTGCATTTGCTCAAATTGGAATTCCGCCTTGAAGAAAATGTTTTCCACCAATGCATGAAAGAAATTGAAAAGGAAATTCTGTTAGAAGAGCAGGCCTTGAACCGAAATGAAGACATTGAATCTATTCTGAATAGAAACAGAATCTTTTTCAACACCCAAGGAGTGACACCCAGAATTGAAAAAAGCCTTGCTACAATGAAACATTTGAGTCAAGCTTATACCAATCAAGTCCCCAGTGATGAAAATCTTCGGTCTAGTTACAATACTGCTGAACAACAATGGCATGGCGTTACCAATAGGATCGATAACCTAGTTCAAACTTTGCAACAAATTCCGGCACAATGGGATAACTACCATCGCAAGTTTAAGGAAATGGTCAGTTGGATGAATTCTGTAGATCGGAGCTTGAAGAACATTGTAAACGAAGTCAATAGCATGGAAGAGTTCGAAAAGGAAAAAGTTGTTTTCCAGGTAATTTTCTTATTTTCATTTTAATATTTAACTTTGAAGCTATACCTACTAACCAAAATACGTTTTTGATGATATGCAGCTAAGGGAGCTTGTGGTATAATTAACACTTTATTATTCATTTTTGTAAAATTTCGAATATTAAAACAAACAATTATATTTTACAGAAAATTTGCCAGGAAGCTGATATGAAACGTGAGGATATGAAATGGCTCGTGAAAACCTTAGATTCTTTATTGGGATACGCTACAGAAAATGAAGCAAATATTGAACAGAAACAGTTGGAAGATTTAATTGCTCGATACAAAAATTTGATTCCAACTATCGAAGTAACAATGGTTAAGACAGAAGTTTTCTCGAAATGCTTCACTTACCGCAGGGAAGTTCATGAAGTTGTGTGTCTGTTGGAAAAAGTAAAAGAACAAACGGCAAATGCTTCTGCTCCAGACAGCTTAGAAAAAGTCAACAAAATGATCCAAGAACAACAGTATGCTATTAATCAGTTGGATCACCAACGTCCACACATTATGTCGATGTTACAACGTGGTCGCGATCTAAGCAAAGACGTTCACGCTCCAGCATTTGTGAATACTGAAGTTAAAAACCTCGAAACAGGTTGGAATGAAGCATATACAGAAACTGTTGACAAACTTCAAACCCTAAAGAGCACTCAAAATGTTTGGAACGAATTTGTTGATCAGAAGAATGACATTTTTTCTTTGCTTCAAACTGCAGAGACAGAATTACGAGCACTGACACCTCTTCAAACAGATCCCAAGAATGTAAGCCAAGACTTGAAGGCAAAACGAGAATTGAATGTAGCCTTGCAGCAAGCTTCTCATCAACTGATTCCCAAGCTGCATACACTGAGAGGGCAGCTAACACCATTAGCAGCTTCTGAAAAGCGTCCTATCCTTGAAAAAGAAGTTGCTGAGGTTGAAAAAATGTTCTTTAATACTATGGAGCATGTTAAGGATCGTGTGGGATATCTTGAAGATTACAGCGCTAAGTGGAACAACTACAAGACTCGTCTAGCTGAACTCCAAGAGTGGGCAAACAAGGTTGCACCTAAGAACATTGAAGCCTTACAGTCCGAAGATTTGACACCAGAGGAACGTGTTGCTAAAGTGAACTCCCTTAAGGGTATTCTGAACGATAAAATGAAACTTCTCGACATTCTCGCAGCCGATGCTTCCGAACTTGCTCCAAAGGAGGGTAACATTTCAGAAGCTAAGCGACTTAAAGGTGAAATTACCAAACTACAAGAAGTTTTTAGCACCATCAATCGTAACGTTGGCCATCAAGCTCAGGCAGTACAAACAGATCTTCTTAATTGGCAACGATACCAAGCTGGTATTCAGGAAATCAAACCGTTAATAGAGGAATCCGAAATCAAGGTAAATACAATAGTCCCCAAGCCCTTTACCTTACACGAAGCGATTCAATTACAACAGAACGCTAATCAGTTTGAAGCACAATGCCAAGAGCAATTGGACAGACTCCAAGGCATATCAAACATAAGTCATCAAATGTTATGTAAAACAAATGCCCCTGATGAATTAGATGCAATGCATTCCCGTTGGACCGCTATTCACGAGAATGCCAAGCAAACAAGTAACAAGTTGCAAAAACTAGTTTTAACTTGGCAGTCTTTTGATGCGGAAGCTGCAAAACTAGAAGCCTGGGTTAATGATGGAGAAACACTAATTTCTAAGAGAACACCACTTCTCAATACTCCACATGTAGACAAACTAGAAAAAGAACTGGTTAAGTTGAAATCTTTTAACAACGAAATTTCCGAACAACAAGCCAAACTTGTATCTTTGGGGCAGGCAGGTGATCAAATTGGTCTCCATTTAGCTCCTGATGGATCAGCTGCGGTTAAAGACCGAGTGAATTCTATGAAAGCAAAACTAGTAAAGCTTTCTGAAGTAACTCGAGCAAAGATCAATGAAGTTTCGGACGCCATTATCGCCCGGCAAGACTTCAATGCGAAAATGGCAAACTTTTCTTCCTGGATGGATCATCTTCGCGGTCAAATAGCTCAAGTTGATGAAATCAATCCTGAAACAGTTGAAACAAGTCTTCAAGTAATGCATGCCCTTTTGCAAGAACATGCTGATAAAAAACCAAGTTTTAACTCAATATACGACGAAGTGAAACAACTTTCATTGAATTCCCAACCGGCAGAAGCCAATGCTCTTAATGATTCTTACACAGAATTGGTTGTTAACTTCCAGAACTTGGAGACAAATATGAGAGAGAAGAAAAATATCCTCGAAAAGTGGGCAGAAATCCTAGGTTGGAAAAATGAAACTGAGAGCCATCTTAATTACTTAAAACACCAACTTGAAAAGGCTGAAGTTCCTAACCCACAAGAGTTGAATCAAATCATGCATGAACTTGAAGATATTGCTAAGCCATTTAACTACTGGAAAAATCAAGCAAAAGAAATCGACGACAATCCTGTTGTTCAACTGAAAGAAACTGTAACGCGACGGCCGATATTAGCAACAAAATTGATTAACGATCTCGAAAATAAATTAGAAAACTTGAAAATTCGTTCTCAGAACCAAAAACTTCAGCAACAACAACTAGTTGAAAGAAAAACAAAATTCGAGGAACTTGAAATAAGTTTTGGTCAAAATTTGCAAGCTCATCGTGGTAAGCTTGCAAGCATTTTGAAAATCCATCCAAAAATAGATAACATCGATCAAATCATAGCCGATTTGGTTGCTTTAAATGCTGCTCTTAAGCCACAAGAGTCCTTAAAACATAAGATACACGATGAAGGTTCAGTACTTATGAAAGAAGACATTGCAAGTATGCCAGTCATTCAAGAAACGCTCTTAATTTTGGACAAAAATTATGATATTCTTCGAAATGACATTGAAGATCGCATTCAAAAATATACCTTAATAAGCCAAGGTTTGAAAGAATATGCTGATGTTAAAAACAAATTTGATAACGATTTGAAAAAAGCTAATGATTACCATCACTCCATCCCAACAAATCCGCACGATGAAGTTGAATTGCAACAAGTTGCAGAAAAAACACGAAAATCACTAGAACAAATACGAAAATGCAAGAACATCCTTGATGATTTGGAACGAAAAGGAAATCACGTTGCTAAGTTATTTGATAGCATTGGCGAAGAAGTTCCAAAAGAAGTTACAGCTGACGTCAATAGAGCTAAACTGCAATGGCAGGATTTACATGACAAAGCTACAAGGAATGCTCACCAATATGAAACTGAAGCTGTAATTTGGAGTCAGATTGAAGATGCCAAAAAAGATATTCTCCCCTGGTTGTTGGAAACAAATCAAGGCTTGTGTGATGCAGCTGATAATACAATTGAGATTGAGTTTGCACCGATGAGATTAAATAAATATAGAGGAGAGCTACCTTCCTATCTTATTCTTAAAAATGACATTGCTGAAAAATCTGAACAACTTTTAATGGTAAACGGCGGTGTTCCTATTCCAGCTCTCACAGCTCTCAATACGTTGTTAACAGACCAGTTTGCTGAAGTTGAAGCAAATGCAAATCGTCTTGACTCCGTGACAACTGCCTTCAACGAAAAAGAGCAAGGCATTAGGAAAAATATTAAACTGGCTGGAGAGGATTTAACGAAACTCCGAGAAGCTTTTGTTAAGTGCGATGACATGTCAGGCAACAACAGTAAGATCATGGAACGCTTACAGCTTTGCAAGGCTCTGCGTGGGCAATTAGATCAAATTGGCAGCAACATTGATAACGTCAAAGAACGTGTCGATGAGTTACGCGTTATATATCCAACATTCAGTGAGTCAATTATTCCAAAGGAATTGAACAATGTTCAAAAACGATTTGAAAGTGTAGACACCTACGGCAAGAAAATAGAGAAAACTCTTCTGCAATTCCTCAAGAAATTCCACGCTGATAAAGTTGGTATGCTAAAGAGGATGATAACCACACAACAAGAAAAGGTAGCTTGGTGTCAACCGGAATCTTCAAGTGACAAATATAATCTTGATGTCAAAAAATCTTCACTTCAAGAAGTAAAGAAGGCAATTGCAGAATGCGAGCAACGACATGGCGAAATATTAAATTCACTAGAGTTTTTGAGTGTTGTTGATAGTCCGGAAAATATCGCGGAACTGAATAGAGAAGTTGACTCCTTAAGTAACGAAATGAAAGCCCTTCAAAGAAGTTTTGATAACATTAAGCATGTTCTAGATGAAAACTTCGATTTGTGGAGCCAGTATGAAGATCAAAATGAAAACATTTCTACTTGGTTGAGAGAAGTCGAAAATCGAGTAAAATCCGAGACAAGTAATCAAATAAGTTTGCCCGAGATTGAGTCTAAACTAAAAGATCTCAATACGTTTGAAAACGAGGTTAAAAACCATGTACCTATCATATCAAATTTGGAAAAACTATCTCAGCAACTAGTCGAGAAAAATCCTGAAGCTCGGATTGGACAATTTGCAAACCATTTGGTACAGAGGTATGAAACAGTTTCCAAAACCTTAACTGGCTACATTGATCGAGTTAAGACTGCCAAATACAATAACGAACAATTTGGAAAAGCAAAGAATGACTTCAATGATTGGTTCGAAGATGCTAAAATTGAATTACAAGAGCTTGCTCGAATGGGTTCACCTGGATCCTCTTCGGCTACAGCTCAGCAATTGCAAACTATCAAACACTACTTGAAAACGTTCGAAAATGGTCAAGTGTTACTGAATAGTGCTGTTGATGTTGGAGAGGTATTATATCCTTTGGTAACTCCACAAAACAGAGAAGTTATTCGCGCTGATCTACGAAAAATGCGTGAAAACTACGACTACCTGCGAGATGAAGCAAATGCTTTAATGCAGCAAGTAGAAGCAGTTTTGATTCAAAAAACTTCAATCGATGAAAGTTGTACTCAAGTTTCCAGTTGGCTTAACGAATCAAAGGCCAAAGTTTCAGATGCCGATGAGCTCTATCCTACACTCGTCGCTAAAAAAGCTGCTCTTCAAAACTATAAAGTTCTTATGAAAGAAATAACGTTGCATAAAAATGCCCTAAAGCAGCTCCATGATAAGGCTGTAAGTTTATTTGATGATGAATCTGAACGCAAAACAGACGAATCCATTCGAGAATATAATGACATGTCAAAGAAAGTTGAAGAAAGAATAAATGTTGTCAGCAATCAAGTTATGAAGCATGAAGCATATGATCAAGTCCTTGAAAAGGCCCAAGATTGGCTTAATACAATCAAATCCGAGGCGATTGATATTTTAAACGAGACAACTTTTGAAAAAGAAGGTGCCGAGGAAAAACTTATCGTCGTAGAAAATTTAATCCAACAGAAGCCAGAAGGTGACTCAATTTTTGAGACCTGTCATAAGCTTCTCCAAACGGTTCTCACTCAAACTCATCCAAATGGACATCCCTTGTTGATCAAATGTTTTGAAGAGCCAAAAAGAGCTTGGGAAGAATTTATGATACTTTGTGAGGATTCGTTGGTTAAACTGAAACAACTTTGCAGCAAGTGGGACGAATTTGAAAGCTTAATAGAAGGTATTGACTCGTGGATGAAAAATGTTGAGAACGTTGTGAAGAATCCAAGCCTTAAGAGCACCGCCGAAGCTAAACAGGCATACTTAGAACAACTTCAAAAAATAGGCCAAGAAATTGCAGGTCGTGCCCCTGCTATAAACGATCTCATGGATCAGGGTCGGGAAATTGAAGGCGAAACTGATTTGAATCTTAAGCTTTCGCGCTTAAACACTCGGTACCAAAGCCTTAAGAACCTTTGCAAAGAAAGCACTTCGAAGTACATTAACTACGTCAAAGATCATCAAACTTTCAATTCAGATTACGAGAGCTTTAAAAATAAACTTCAAGCTTGTGTAAATGAGCTTGGTAAAAATAATGAAGTCGTCGGTGACTTTAATATTTTGCAAGACAGACAAAATAAGATTCGCCAACTGTCCGACGATCGAATAAACAATTCCACACCTTTCGAGGCCCTTATTGAATGTGGTGAGAAACTATATAGCCATACAAGTCCTGATGGAAGAGAAATTATACGTCAACAACTTCGATCATTGCGTACAATGTGGGATAATTATACTGACGATCTTAATAGTTCAGCACAAAAAATTGATCATTGTCTATTACAGTTCAATGAGTTCACAATAGCCCAAGAACAGCTTACCAAATGGCTCAAAGATGTTGATAAGGCAATGCAAAGTCATACTGAATTGAAAACAACTCTGCAAGAAAAACGAGCACAGCTGCAGAACCACAAGCTTTTGCATCAGGAAATAACAACTCACAGTGTTCTAGTGGACAATGTCTGCGATAAAGCCCAAATGTTAGTCGATCAGATCAAGGATAACTCGCTTAATATCTACTTACAGTCAATAAAACAACTATTTACTAACATTGTTAAAAAATCAGAGGATATACTAAATAACCTGGAATCGTGCGCAGAATTGCACGCTGATTTGAATAACTCAATAGCTTCTGGAAAATCGTGGATTTCAAGCGAAAAAGAAAAGTTGCTGGATTGCGATGATTCATACGGTGAGAAAGCAGACATCAAACGAAAAATAGATATTTTGACTCGTCTTTCCGAATCGAAGTCACAGGGAGAACAAATGATTCAAGACATTCGCAGCCATTTAGAGAAAGTAAAGCCTACAACCTCCAGCAAGGGTATTGACATTCTAGAAAAAGAAATTGATGAACTAGAAACAACAATTAAGAGCCATTACCAAGATATCGAAGGCATCACGGGTAAACAGCGTGATGTTCTTGCTCAGTGGGAGAGCTTTGAAAAGAATTTAGAAGACTTGACTAAGTGGTGTCGCGCCTCAGAGAGTGTTTTCCGTGATCAGCAATTACAATCTACGTTTGAAGAAAAAAATAATCAGCTCGAAAAGTTCAAGCAGCAAAGAGATATAATAATGCTAAAGGAAAAAGATATTGATACATTTTCCGATGCCGCTCATTCATTGTTAAGTAATTGCGGTACTGATCGCCTTAAGAACCTCACATCTCAAATAACTAATCGCTATCACTTGCTTCAAGTCTTAAGCAAGGAAGTTGTCAACCGCTGGCAAAGTTTGGTAGACGATCACCAGATTTACAACGACAAGTTGAATGAAATCAATCTCTGGTTGAAGCCTATAGAGAACCAGCTTGAAAAGGCTGTGAGGGTTGAGCCATCAAAATCGGCAGATATTTTGCATGTTCTTCTTTCTGAGAGAGAACAAGCTGAACCTCTTTTATCTTCTCTCAATCTTGCTGCAGAGAAAGCCTTACCTGAAACATCAACGCAAGGCAGAGAAAAAATCCGCCAACAATTAAGGGATATACGAGATCGTTGGGATGGACTAGATGAAGGTATCAAAAACCTTCAAAAACAACAGGAAGCCCAGACGGTGCAGCTATCGAGCTATCAAGATATATACAGCCAGACCTTGAACTGGCTGGATTCCATTGAAAAGACCTTAAAGAATGAAAATCCGAATACTTGGACATCAGCGCAGGAAATCCGTTCAAAAATTTTCAAATACAAATCAGCAACTCAAGACATTAACTCGCACAAAAGAATCATCGAATGTGTTAATGAAAAGGCAGCTATTTTACTAGATGCTTCGGTTCCAGTGAGTGCAAATGAAGTAAAAAAAGAAATTGATGATATCAACACCAGATATGAGAAGGTTGTTAAAGAATGTGCCTCATTGTTGAGCGAACTTGACAAAGCATTAGATGTTTACCAACAATTTAGCGATCTACAAAAATCTCAACAAGACCACCAGAAAAATCTATGGGACCGATTAACTGGTTACTCCGATTATTCTGGAAACAAAGTTGCACTTCAGGCCCGTCTTAATAAAGTTGTTGAAATTCAAGATTCTCTTCCCGAAGGAGTTGTCAAACTAAAATCTCTTTCCGACCACATTGAAAAACATACAAAGAATATTCCTGCACGTTCCAAAGAAGCAATGGCCCGCGACTTGGCTAACCTGAATGCGGACTTTGAAAAATTCAGCAGCTCCTTATGTGATGTAAGAAGTAGCCTTGAGCAACGCCTTCAGCAATGGAATGATTACGAAACCAATTTGGATCGCTTGATTAATTGGCTGAGTGAAGCTGAAAATAGCCTTAAAAACTATAATCCCAAGTCATCACTTGAAGAAAAAATAGAGCAACTTAACCGATTCCAGGCGCTCATTCAAAGCCTTCGACGAAATGAAGTCGAATTCGAAAAAATGAAGGACGATTCATCTGAACTAATCCAAAGTAGCGGTGAAACACGAATTTCTGTTAATGTTCAACAAGTGACTTCACGATTCCAGTCCATCCAGGCTACCGCAAAAGAAATTTTGAAAAAATGTGAACAGTCTGTAAGTGACCACCAGTTCTTCAACGAAAAATATAAGAACTGTTCCGACTGGATTGCCAGTGCTCAAGCTAAATATGATGACTGTAGTGATCTTTCTCGAGTAGGCTCCAAAGACGATCTACTCAAAAAGCAAAGCGCTATTCAAGAACTTTTGGCCCAACAATCAAGTGTTACTTTGTTGCTTAACAGTACTGTCGAATCGGGTGAGAAGTGTTATCCTTCGACTGCGACTGAGGGCAGGGAGGCAATCCGCTGCCAGCTAGATGAGTTGCAGCAAGCGTTTGATGAGTTATTTGATAAGATAAGTGTTACAACTAGAAATGTTCAAGACAAGATGTCGAAATGGAGTGGCTTTGATGAAATTGCTGAAAAATTGCAAAACTGGTTAAATGATCTGGAAACTCAACTATCTACTGAAATTGAGCTGAAAACTACTCTCGATGAAAAGCGAGCAAAACTGCAATCCTATAGAGATATTTTGAATGACATCAATAACCATAAAGCAGAGCTCTCAAATCTACAAGAAATGTCTTCAAATCTTCCTGAGAAAACAGAACGTGTAGAAATAACCACTAAAAGATTGAGTGAGCAATACGCAACGCTCCGAAATAGATGTGAAAAGTTTATTGAACGTTATGAGAGCATAGTGAGTGACCATCAACATTATTGCAAGGCCGTCATGGAAGCCCAAGAGTTTATGGATGCTACAGGAAATACAGTGAATCTTTGGGGTGATCTTGAACTTGAACAAGCTTCCTTACACACTAATCTCGATCGATTAAAGAATTTGAAATCAAGTTTAGGCGATGAATTTCCAAGAATTGACCAAGTGCGTGTTTTAGGGGAAAAAGTTATTCCAGGAACAATTGATATTGGCCAAGTTAACATAAAGTCGCAGATAAACAATACCCAGCAAGAATGGGAAAACTTGATAGCATCAATTAATTCCGAAATCGAAGCGATTGAAAACCGTCTGCAGCAATGGTCTGAGTATGAAACCCTAAGAAATCAATGCCTGGATTGGATTCGAGATTCAGATAGTAAGCTGCATGCAATTGACCTCAAGGAAACCCTGAATCAGAAGAAAACACAATTGGATGCACTGAAAGCACTTCAAGGTGAAGTCCGTGCAAAGGAACTTGAAATCGATAATGTTTCCGAAAAAGCACAGTTATTGCTCAAAGGTCATTCAACTGTAAGAAGCCTTCAAGGGCCAGAACTAATTACCAAATACCAACAAATACTCCATAAAGTCAAGGAGCTAAATAATCGTTGGCAGCAGTATGTGTCCTCCCATCAAGATTTCGACAATCAAATTGCAGAATGTAATAGTTGGATTAATTCTATTAAAGAAAGTCTTGATTATTGCTCGGACACAAGTTCTCTGAATCAGGCAGAACTTGAAAAGAAACTATCCACAATTCAGGATGTCATTTTATTAAAGGAAGAAGGATCAAGTAAAATTCAAGGACTATTTGAACTAGCACAAAGTGTTTTGGCCAATACAGCTCCCAATGGCCATGAACCCATTAATAAGTCGCTAGCTGACATTCAAGATGCATGGTCTGCAATTGCTCTGAGGATGATAGATATTAGATCAAACTTAGATGATTCAATAAGTCAGTGGAGTGGCTTCCTTGAACAAGTCCAAAACGTAAGAAAAATAAACGATTGGCTGGAAGGGCTCTTGAAAGAACTTTCTGAATATCAAACTACCATGACAGAGAAACGAGCGCAATTGGATAGAATTAAAAGCACTGAAGAAAAAGTTCGTATGGAAAAAATCGACGTCGACGCATTGAAAGCACAAATACCAGAAATGCTTGGATCTGGGCAGCAAAGCCAACAGGCTTTCGTAGCTCAGAAGGTGCTCGATAAATTTGACGAATTGGCAAATATGACACAGAAACTACTTTCGTCAAGGAATGACCAATACAGAGACCATAGACTTTATAAGGAGGCCTATGATGATCTGGTAAGCTGGATAAGTCGTGCCCGTGAAAAGTTCCCGTCACTGAAACAGAGCAGTTTAAGCGATAAACTTGCAATTGAAAATGCTGTTCAAGCAACTGAGGGACTTATCAACAAGCAAGCCCAAGGGGAGCTCTTGGTCGAACATCTTGTACATACAGGGGAAGTGGTTCTAGCTAGTACCTCACCCAATGGTCAAGAAATAATTCGAAATGACATCCGAGCTCTTCGTGACAGTTTTGAAAGTCTTTTCCGTGAGATAATCCAGCAAAAAGAAAGTCTCGAAGCAACAATGATTCAGTGGAGAGCATACAAGGAAGAATATGAACGTTTGATGGAATGGCTTCAGCAGATTGATATTCTGGTTAAGAACCATAAGCTTAATCTACTTCCAAATGTTGACGATAAAAAGAAGCAAGTAGAAGACATGCACAGTGTAATGAGCCGCCTTGAAAATGGAAAGACCGATATTGAGGCATTCAACCAATCTGCTGCTGGTCTACTTAAATCTCACTTAGACACTTATGTGAACAATCAACTCAGGCATCTTAATTCAATGTATCAAGTCCAAGTTAATTTAGCTAGAGATGTTATGAAGAAGGTTGAGACAAATTACGAGCAACATAAAGGGTATATTGACAACATGAAGGGCGCTCAGGACTGGATATCTAATGCAAAGGAAACAATTCGCAACTGTAGTGAAGCCTCGAGCGCAAACTCAAAAGAAGTACTACAGCAAAGGCTAGCCCAAATTCAAGATTTGATAAGAAGATGTGAGGAAGGGCAAAATCTTGTAAATTCTGCTATCAATAATGGCGAAAAAGTTGTTAGAAATACTCGCTCTGATGGTCGCGATTCAATTAACTCTGAAATGAGGGACTTGCAAACCGATTGGGAACGACTTGTCAAGAAAATGTCCACTGCTAAGGTTCACTTAGAAACAAGCCTCTTACAATGGGCTGATTACAGCTCAAGCTATTCACAACTTCAACAATGGATATCAGATAGAGAAGCTAAACTTCAGCAAGCATGTGAACAGAAAATAGTCAAATCAAGAACCGGACAACCAGGACTTAGTTCAGGACTAAGTGAAAAGAAGGCTTATCTTAGGCAGACAAATAATATTGTACAAGATATTGTCTCCTTTGAACCAATGATACAGTCAGTAGCATCAAAAGCATCTGATCTACAACAAGGTGCTCCAGCTACAGAAATTTCCAGCAAATACGAAACCCTTACAAAACAAGCAAGGGATCTGTATGAAAAACAAAGAAGTGCCATCGAACAGTACCAAGCACTCATTGATGCTGGTAATGAGTTTGCCCAATGGCTTCGGAACGCCAAGGAAAGGTTGAGCAAATGCTCAGAGCCTACAGGCGATAAACAAGCGTTGGCTGAAAAAACTCATCAATTAAAAATTCTTCAAAGCGAAGTACCAGAAGGTCAGAAAAAGCTTGATCTTGCTTTGAATCAAGGTGAAATTGCCTGCAAAACAGCAGAACCAGCTGACCGTGAAATAATCGAAGAGGAAGTGGCACTTCTTCAAGAAGAATTTGACAACTATGTTGATGCCCTGAAAAAAGCTAAAGAGTACCTAGAAGTGGGTATTGTTAAGTGGACAGACTACCAGGATCAATATACTGAAGCTCTTGAATGGCTCACAAAGACAGAAGCTTTAGTCCAGGCCTATAACAAATTGCAAGACAGCTTGGGACAAAAGAAAGTAGTGCTAGAAGAGTTCCAAGGACATTTGCAGACACTATTCGATTGGCAGAAGGAATTAGATCGTTTGAACAAAAAGGCACAAATGCTGCTTGAAACATGCTCTGATACTAGAGTTAGCAATGCCATTACCCAATTGACTACAAAATACAACGCTCTCCTTACATTGGCAAAGGAAGTTATGCGTCGACTTGAAATGCATTATCAAGAACATCAACAACACCACACAATTTACGAAGAATGTCAATCCTGGATAGAGAACACAAGAGAAAAATTAAATGACTGTGAAATCAACTTAAGCAACCTTAAGGATGTACAAAACAAATTAAACACAGTGAAAAATCTCCGACAAGGCTTCGAAACCGGTCAAAATAAATTACGATACCTTCTTGAGCTCAAAGAAAAAGTTATAATGAACACCGAACAAAATGGGGCCGCAAAGATTCAAGAAGACACTGAAAATCTTAAACAAGATTTCGAGAAACTCTTGGTTGATCTCAATGAAATCAAACAAAAGTTGACAAATCGACTCGCACAACTTGAAGAAGTTACTAAGCTATACAAAATTTTACTCGAATTTATAGAAGAAATTGAGCCTAGCATCAAACCAAATGAAGAGTTTTTGAATGACTTGAGCGAAAAAAGAGCAGCTCTCGAGAAATACCGAGCAATTTATCGTGATATAAATGGACATAGTGACTTAATTGAAAAAATAAATACTCGTCTTGAAGAGGACACAAATCTTGACCGAAACGATTTCAAAGATGGACTACAAAAGTTCGATCAAATACAAGAATCAGTTAGTAAGATTATTGAAAATCTAGAAAACCAAGTCAACAATCACGACAAATATAAGCAAGCGTTTAAGGAAACTCAAGACTGGATTCGAAAGACAAGATTGGCTATCGAACAATCTTCTGACTGCCATGGAGAAAAATCTCTGGTTGAAGATAGGTTAAACAAACTTGGAGAAATCGGTAGTTCTATGATGGAAGGAAATTCCTTGCTCGCTGCAACTGCAGAACTCAGTCAAAATGTTATAAGCACTAGTGGAAACGAAGGTCAAGACGCAATCAGTCAAGAAATCAAACAGTTGAACCTCGAATGGGATGCTCTTCAAGCTTTATCCAGAGATGCTCGAACTGGCCTCGATGACTGCCTCTCTTCATGGACAAACTTCTTGGATAAATTCAATAAAATCAATAAATGGATTGCCGAGTTATCAAGTAGAGTAAGCACTGCGAGTGAATCCGAAAGCAAAACTCCTAATGATTTGATCAATGCTAAGGTACGTAGAATCATTTCATTCATTGTTTCTCGTTTAGAATTCCTCTTGCAATTTTTCTGTTCCGAAATAATATGCATGTTGGATGAACTGTCCTACCTTGTTCCCTCCTAAAATTTGATTTTTATTATAGCAATTATTAAAAGAAGTCTTAGATGAGAAAGAAACTGTTGAGGATCTTAATGATGCTTGTGAAATACTCATGGAGCATAGTGCATGCTCTAGAGTCAGGGATCAAACTGTAGAAACTCAGGCAAACTACACAAAGCTGCTAACAGTTGCTCAAGGCAAGTTATATTTTCAAAAGTATACTATCAACAAAAACGTAATTAATTTGCTCATCAACAGGTCTTGTAGCGAAAATAGAAAAGAACCTTTCAGATCATACTGAATTCCTAAACTTTAAGAACGAAATGGACGCTTGGATAGTCAAGGCAAATGATGTATTAAATGAGTGCACATGTGAAGGAGATTGCAATAAGATATCTCAGCAATTAGAAACTGTAAACGTGAGTACCTCTAGACTTTTAAGAATAAAAAAATTGATTTCAAATTTCTATCAGTATTTATATCAAACATTACTCTTCTGTTCTTAAATTTTTCTTTCAGTCGTTGAATTCCCGCCTTCCTGAAGGCCAGCATCTTCTAAACATGGTTCAAGAAGCCTACAACAAAGCGAGCAATATAACACCCGAAGAACAGCAAGAAAAACTGCGCAATTTGATGACCAAAGTCCGCGAAGACTGGGACACATTGGGTCGTAGTGTTCAGGAAAAACTGAGCAATCTGCATCAAGTGCAAACTCGCTGGCGTGAGTTTTCAGCCAACAGAGACAAACTTATAAAATGGCTAGAGGATACTGAGAAATCCCTTAAGCCGTCGCCAGACACTAAGGGTGAACTAAGTGAAATGAAAACCGTTTTAGAAAGATTCAAGACCTTACAGAGTGACATCAAGCAGAAGAATCCTGATTTCGACGGCTTGATATTTGAAGCCAAGGAACTTGGAACAGAAGTTGATGAAATTCGTAGTTTACTCAATCGTTTTGAAAACGCTAAAACAGACTGTGCCAATCGAATCAAACTGTTAGAGTCTGAAATCATTGACTACAATGCCTACCATCAATTATTGCAAGACGTAGAAAAATGGCTCCTCCAAATATCTTTCCAACTGATGGCCCACAATTCTTTGTTTATTTCGAACAGAGAACAAACTCAAGAGCAAATCAACCAACATGAGGCTTTGCTTGACGAAATTCAAAAATATCGTGCAACCTTAGACGATCTAACAGCCAAAGGACAAGGACAAATTAAGCGGTACGAACCAAAAACACCTGCCATACGAGAAGTCGTTGAGGAACAACTAAACAACATTCAGGATAGCTACAACTCCTTGTTGCACACCTCAGTTCAAATAAAGAATCGTTTGCATGAGTCACTGGCCAAATTCCAGGACTACGAAGATACCTTGGAGAACATCATGGCCAACCTCAATAAATATGAACCAATTATTCAGAATGAGCTAGATGTACCCGCAACAAACTTGGAAATGGCAAAGGATCAACTACAAAATGCACAGACATTACACAATAAACTGCAACATGAAAAATCGCGACTTGCTCTGGCAGTGCAAGCTTGTGAAGCTGCTACAGCATCAATCAGTCGTCCAAGTTCTCCATTAGAAACTGCAATGCAGCCTATTCCAGAAAAGGAACTAATCGTGCGAGCAAAGTTGGAGGATCTTCTCGATCAGGTAAGCGTTGTCCAAATTATTATTTTTAGTATGATCCTTGTAAAAATTGAGTTGTTCGTATTTAATCCTTCGGTAAATTTACCACTCAATATTCGAACTCGAACGTAATTTAGGAATTTCAAAAAAGATATTGTGATCCCGTGGAAGCCTGTTCAGGCTCCAGCTATCAATTTAATGTCCTTGATAAAAACAGGATGTTTACTAAGCTTAATGCGCTAGACACTAAGGTAAGCTGACTAAGCACTATTTTTAAACGGTATTCACACGGTGCTTTAGTACGTGGCTTTGGTATTCATGCAGATCTCTCCCATTATTTTACATGAATTTTGAAACTTCTAACATGCAAATGTATCAACTTTTTTTCTGTTCTTCCTGCTGCATTCATCTGAAACTTTCTTTTATAATATTTATTTTTGGTTACTTATCGACCTTTATTGTTTTATTTTAGATTCAATCACACCTTAGTGGATTAACACAATCAGTTAGTGAACTAGAGCAACAACAAAAACAGAGGGCCGAACTTCAAGATTGGATTAAGAAGCAAGAGAATTCTGTAACAGACTGGTTGTCACGACCGTGCAAACTACGTCCGGAGGCAGCAAAGCAAGAGCTTACTGCTATGAATGACCTTCTTAATACTATTGAAAACAAGCGCTCTCAGTTGATGACAGATATGACTGGATCATGTAAGTCAAGTTGATATAACTTTCAACAAATATCGCAAATAATTCTTTCTTATCCAATTTTCCAGTTGCTGATGGAGATACTACCGATTTGGAAAACCAGCTAGATCAACTAGAGGGTGAACTAATGGATGCCATTGCTAAAAAGCAAAGTGGACAAAACATTATTGACGACTATCGTCAAGCTATGCAGAACCTACAAACCTGGTTTGATTCCTTAATAAAGCGAATGGATGTCCTTGATAAAGGCAGTGGGCTAAACTGTGGGCAAAAAATGGCTGAAATCTCTGAGTTGAAAAAAGATTTCGAAACAAATGGACCTCTTAAGCTTCAGGATCTCAAAACTAAAGCGGCTGCAATTACTGAAGTTATTAGTAATCTTGACGGACAGCAGGTTGAGGAACAAATGAAATCAATAGATCGGCGATACAATGATTTAGGCAAACGCATTGACCGAAAAGTTCAGCTTCTAGATGTAACTAATAAGAACGTCGAAGCGGCTAAATCGGAAATCGATCAGCTGCAAAACTGGGTCAGAGAAAAAATTGTTGAACTCAAGTCTCCCTCGCCAATGGGTTATACAGTGCAGTCCGCGGAAGCAAGACAGCAGAAACTTAAAGGGCTTATGAAGGATGCTGAGGCCAAGGCCTCACTTGCAGAGTCATTAGAAAAACGAACTTCAAATCTTGAACCAGAGCTAGAACCAGTTGAATACACTCAGCTTGTTTCATCTTTGAGAAACTTCGGATCAGAGCACAAGAATTTGTGTGATTTGTTGAAGAGCGAAATGGAAAGAGCCTTGGAAGCGGCAAGAAGTAGAAAGTCCCTAGAACTAGACCTCGAAAAAACTCGTGCATGGTTAAAATCGAAACTGGCCGAAGTTCGTAAGCAGCCAGGACATCATCCGCTATCATCAGCTAACGTCGAAAAGGAAATACAAGTCAATAAAAAACATGATGATGATATTAAAGATTTCAACGAAGGGCCTCTTAATGACGTCGTTCGTCAAGCTCATAATATTATGAAAGATTGCACCGAAGAGGAAAAAGCTAAGCTGCAGAAAATTTTGGATGAAATCGAAAATGATAATCAATTACTCAAGGAAGAAAACTCCAAACGAATGAAGGTTCTAGTTGATCTCCTACAAAATAGGAGAAATCTGGAGGATGCAATGAAGAACTTAGGTGGTTGGTTAAATGAAGCCGAGACAACTGTTTCTGTTGATATTCGCACATCAAGTTTACCTATACTTGAAGAACAATTAGGAAACTATAAGAAATTAGCCGATAAGGTTATTGAAATGCGAGATCTCATGAATAATGTTGTCGATCAAGGCAAGGGAATCTCTCCAACCCTCAGCAACCCAGATAAGCTCAAGCTAAACGATGAGTTGAAGAACTTGAAAGACCGTTTTGGTAGAATTTCCCAAACCATCAATGATCGCATCAATCGTTTGGACGATAATATTAAAAAGTATAAGGACGCAAAGAGTAAGCTGGCTGATTGCATGCAGTTCTTAGCTGCTGTTCAACAACGCCTTCGAGACTTAAACAAACCTATTGGCAGTAAAATTGAAGATGTTCAAGACTTGCTTGGTGCCTATGAAGGTATATTAAAAGAATTGAAGGATAGCAAACATAACATGGCTGATTTACAATTTGAGGACTTGCCTGAGCTCCAAAGTATCATTTCCCAACAAGATGATATGATTAAGTTGATTGAAGACCAACTAGCACATTTGAGACAGTTATTATTACTTCGTGAGCAGTTTATCGCTCTGATCAACCAAATCATCATGTTTATAATGAAATACACAGAAATAATAACCGGTATCGAGAACTCATCAGATGACTTAGAGGAAAAAATCAGAAAGTATGATGATGTTATTGTGAAAATACAAGAATGCGAAGCAATTCTCGCTACCGCAACGGACAAGGGACAGAAAATAGCTTCTGAAGGCACAGCTGCCGATAGAAACAGTATCACAGATCAGCTACAATCTCTCAAAAAACAATTACAGAATCTCCGAAAGGCCGTTGAAACACAACGACAAAAACATCAAAATCAATTGGAGCATCATAAAAAGATGGCTGCAGAACTTTCAGAAGTCCTTGATTTGTTGCATAGTAGTGAAGGCGAGGCCAAGTCTCGTCCTCTTTTAGAACGAGACCCGGATTCAGTTGAACATGAAATTCAAAAACATAATAATCTTTCAAAACAAATAAAACAAAATCTAGAGAAATTAGCTAAGATTACAAGTCAAGTTCAATCGGAAGTGGGAATGCCAAGCTCACTGTTGGAAATGCTCTCAGAGGCTCGATCTTTGATGACAATCTTACCAAACGAACTTGACGAACGTTTCAAATACTTAACTAGCAACAAAGCAAGTCGCATTGAATACATGAAATTGATTGCTAAATTTAACGATTGGGTGCATGAAGCTGAAACTCGTCTCCAGAATGTTCAACATGGAATTGACTACGAGAATTTACAACGTCATTTGGATGAGCACAAAATTTTCTTCGGCAATGAGTCTTCGGCACGTAACTTGGTTCATAAAGAGATTCAAGAAGCTGCGGACACCATCTGGCCTTCACTCAGTACATTTGAACAGACCGAGCTATCAAGAGAACTGCAAGAACATCAGCAGACTTTGGAGAAGACACTAGCTGCAGCAAAGAAACTACAAACTGACTTGGAAGCAGAATCAGAGCGTTGGAAGGCATATAAACAGAGTTGTGAGAAAATACGAGCGTATATTGAACGAACAAGTTTTGTTGACGAGCCCGTCACCAATTTGGCTGGGGTGCACTTCAACATTCAAAAACTTACGCATGCTATTGGAAATATAGAGGTTAGTCCAATGTCAAATTTATAAATTAAATTTTTTTTATCAAAGTTCAGTAATCATCAAAAATGCCTTGTCTTTATAAACATATTTTTTGGGTAGCTATGTCGTTTTCCAAAAATTCATAAAAAAGAAAAAAGAACAACAAACACTTAATTTTTTTTACAAATGCGATACTCGAAGAACAAGTACGCATGAAGTTATTTCTTTGATTATTTTATTTGATTCAATATAAGTAATTAATTAAAAAATTGCAAAATCGTGAAAAAGAGTAAACAAAGAAAAACAACAAAAAAGTTACATCAATATAAGGCATAGATCAGAAAAAAAACCGTTGAGACCAGCGCAACTAGACCATATCCAGTCATTTTTACTAGCTATACCTATACTAAAACATAAAACATCTGATTGTTGTGCCAGTCTTGCATTCATGCATGCAGAAAAATTATAAACTGCCGATATTTTCTTAATAACGATATTGGATTACATTTTTAGTAATTAAAGTGTACTCTGTCCTATTTGTCAAGCCCTTGCATTTAATATTCAAATATTGAAGGAGTTTTAAAATAATAATTTTTTCAATTATTGAAAAATGAAATTTGAAGCGCAGCGCCACCACGTTATTAACAGTATTTGCATTTGTAAAAGCATTGGCGTAAAATTATAGTCCGCTAATGAACAATTTTAGTGTGATACTAGCTTAAAATGACGTTTGAGTCATGTCTGAAACGTCATTTTAAGCTAGTATCACACTAAAATCGTTCATTAGCGGACTATAATTTTGCGCCATTGTCATCAGAGCTAAACGTGTGTATAAACAAAATCTTATTCAAATGCAGCATCACTATATATATAGCTATTTTATTTCATATTCAAAGATTCAATCAAGACCGACACTTCTTTTCACCTAGTCTCTGGCGTGTGGCACGCAAAAACGAGAGAAAACATTAAAACAAACATTTGTATAAAAACTTTAACATTTTTTGATGTAAAATAAAGCAAAACACCATTGTATACAACAAACGAAATTGTTACTACCATTGAGATTACAGAAAAAACAATCGGTACACTGTGTCGTATACTTACTAAAATAATCAGAATACATTGTTGCATTGGTTATAAATATTGTTAACCGGAAATACTAAAAACAGTTGAAATTTGCATTCCTTAACATCAATATTCGCAACTCCAATATCTAGCAGTGAAATATCTTTGAGTAAGCGAGCCGTCATATTATTGAAATGAAATACATAATTGAAAAATAATTCATAAAATTTATAGCTTTTCGTTTATGTCTCATTTCTATTTGATTTTTCAATTTTTAAAACAATTTCAATTATTCCTCACATTTTGCCCCCCCAATAAAAGCAACCAAGTTTGTTGTTGGTCTGGGTTTAATAAGTTTTGAATAAACATATGGAAATCGTCATACCTTTTGCGTTTGACTTAACTGAATGACATCATCTTCCAAGACTTAAGGTCAGTCGCAAAATGTGTGCTTGCTCTGAAGCAGTCAACATTTACTATAAACTATAGATAGTGTGTTGACCCAATACATAAATTCCATGTGGTTGTGTTAGGAGGAACTGAGTTTGTATTTAATTTTTTACTGCCCAAGCTTTGTATATCTATATTATAGTAGTTTCAGCCTAGAGAAACGACGACAGCGACGCGTGTTTTACCAACCAGAACTATTTATGTCGGTACTATAGTTCCCATGAATAACTGCCAGCGCTATCGACGAGTAAAGTTTCCAACTTAAAATTCTCGATGCTGAAAATACTATTAGGTGTATATACAAAGGCCCAAGTACCAAATACACAGTACAAAGACCTGCGCACACTCAAAAAACTTCTCTTTTGCTCTAACTCTTTTTTTTCAATAACAAAGAGAAAAAACTGGTAAAATTGTATACTTTGAGCACAAAATTATACATACTTTAAAATGGTTGCGATTACTGGTTTGAAAGATACAAAACAGAAAATAAAACAAAAAGCTTAACATGTGTCATGCGTCACACCTACTCTTATTTGGACCGAAACGTCACGTAAAGCATTGTCTGTAAGTTGATTAGCGAAACTCGTTGCCAACCCTCTTTAAATCTTCTTTAGCTTTCAAAACGTGATTCATATACGTGGCTTAGAATTGTCAAATTTTATGAGTTATTTGGACGTTTGAATCTTAAAATCTCGCAAACTTAGAAGTTATTGGTCATTCGCAACCACAAGTTTTAAATGTACAATTTGGCAACAAGAAAGTGAAAGTTGACTACTCGGATTTACTGCCACTAGGTTGCGGACAAAACATTCGTCTAATCTGGGTCTGCTTTCATCCCAACGGTTATATTGCTAGTTCAATGTTTAACAGTTAAACTACAAGCTCATCACTTTTGATAAACCAAGCTGGTAATCATAATTATTTTCTTAAACATTGGTTTTTCGAAAAAGCTTGATACAGTGACTTCATCTCAAGCTTAAAGTCAGCTTAATTTTATTATTCTCTTTTACTTTTTCAAGTAAGTCCTATACATGCATAAAGTGACACACAGAATAGAAGTTCAGTAGGTAAGAGAAAAACTAAACTTTACATATGTGAAGTCGCTGAGCACGTGCGATTGTGCGCGAGGCTAAGATGAATGTTTATCTTCAGGGCCTTTAGAAGCCGGTATAACGTATAAAACCTTGTTGTTCCCATACATAGAGGTTATAATAAAGAAGACTTTTAAAGAGAGACGAAAGCCGGTGCCGGTTAGTTTTATTTTCTTAGTAAATGACGTCACTGTTTTGTTTAGTACAGAAAGCTTTTTGAAAAACTTGTCATTTTGTTGCATTACAAGTGTTGTGTGTGACAAAATAATAGATGTTTTATTCTTTTATGCGGAGATACCGGTTCTATGTAGTCTTCGTAGTTGTGTGTAGCTGCTACCAACACATTGAGAGTTAAATAGTAGTGAGCTCTGCCGAATATAATTTTGGAGGAACACCACATTTTAAGTTGAGACATTCGTTAGACCAAACTCGTTTGAAAATAAATGGGAAATAATATTTGAAACGGTTAACATAAAAAAAACCCATATGTTGTTCTATTATTCTAATTTACCACATTCACTTTAACTAAAGAAAATACATCGGTATGGCAAAGAACTCGATTCCTTTGAAACATAGTGCTAATTTACATACTTATTTTAATTCGATTTTTCAAGACGTGATGCGCAAGTAGAATGTTAATTTTTTTTTCTTTTTCACACCAGAGTCAAAGTAACGATATCGTTCAAATTAATCAACAAGCTCAAGCAATAATAAGACAAGCAGATTCTCATAATCGAAGCTCTATTGAAAAGGACAATACTGAGTTAAATCGTTTATGGTCAGAATTAGTGGAAGGATTGCAAAATCGACGTGACACGTTACAATCAGCAGCTGAAAAGTGGGAGGAATTGGAGAACAAGTTCCATTCCTTGGAAAAATCAATTGTTCGATTGGAGGAAAAATTCCGGCATGTCGACCCAGTGGTAAGGTCCAGACGGCATTTGGAAGATACAAAGCATGCAATCCAGGTGAGTTGAATTCGTGTTTTTTTTCTGCTTGCATTCAAAATTCGTGTAATTTAATCGAAGTTCTAAAATTTATAGAGTGATTGCTTTTTTGCCAATCCATAGTTTTGTATGATATTAGGCGTGTTTTTTTGCACGCGTATATACGCTTAAAAAAATATTTACATGCAAAATGCAACAACAACAAATTTCTATATCCGCTTAGTAAGCGGCGATAATTATCCACGCTAATGAAATAAGCGGATATAAAAACAGTGCTTCCATATATCTTTTTCACTCTCTGCGATGAATTTTCAAAACTTCATTTCGAAATTCATTCCATTTTACATACAGTATACAGATCCGAGCAAGCTAGGATTTTGTTGTTTTTTATTTGTTGTTTTTCTTACTACACAAAACACAAACAAAGTAATGATCTGTGTATTTAACACACAGAACAAAATCACGTTGACCTTTTGTATGTGCCATCTTCCATTCTCTTGGTTTGCTTCTTTGAGCAGGAGATTTTTTTTGTGTTCTGTTCACAAACGCATTACAACAGGGCTGGTCTTCAATTGAATGGGTAATTTTAGGGGGGGCGCCAGGCGAAAAATGATTGAATCAAGATTATGTTGATTGTGCATCAATTTTATTTTTCAATTTCAATTCTTTTTTTGGACTACATGGTTTTTAACGTTCAAGGTGTACATGCACGATTTTTTTTCTTTTATTTTTTATTTTTCGTTACATTTTCTTCATATTTCATCCTTAATTCATCATATTTATTGTCATTTTTCGGGTCGTATTCGAAAGCGCATTCTATGAACAACTTGATCAAGTGTTAAAAAGCACAAGAAATTGTGTAGCGCCTAACGATCACCAACAAAAATAAATGCGTCCCTGAACTCGAGTTTTTGTTTTCTTGACAGATGAAACTACAAAAGAATATTTGACCAATTACAGCTCAGCATTTGAAAAGTGATGCCAAAATTACTAAAACAATAAAATTGTCGTTTTTTTGTACACAGTTCATTTTAAGCGTATATACGCGTGCAAAAAAACACACCTATTATTATTATTTGTAATAATAATTCAAAAATGTAATTTCGTATCTTTTTAGGGAATTCTCGGTGAATCTGAAGAACTTAATCCATCACATAAAGAGATTGAAGCGCTCTCAACATTCATCATTTCATTCCTTGGAAAAGTACACAAACCCTCGGCGGAGGCCATACAGGCCAAAGTGGATAACATAGCCATTCAAAATTCAAAGTGAGTATTATTTTAAATTATTCCAAAGACACTAAACAATTTATAATTGATGGCTACCTTTATGAAGGCTATTATCGAAAAATGTGAATTTTCAAGCATTTAAGGAGCCGTCACACACTGAAAGGAAAATACTTTCAGAAAGCGTTTCCAAATTTTAGAGTTTGTTATTTTTCTGAAAGTGTTTTCAGAGAGCAGTCACACTATGAAAGGAAAGTGCTTTCTGAAAGTTCTTTCTGAAAACATTTGAATTTCAAGAAACTAAATTTTCTGAAAACATTTTTCGGGTCGTCACACTGTAAAAGCGAAAGCGTTGCTTTCAAGAAAGCAAAAAACTTTCACAAACAGTTTCTGAAAGCAGAAAACGTTTTCTGAAAGTGTTTTATGTAACTGGTTGCGATATTTGAGCTAGTTTCGTTAATTGTTTATCCAGAATAGCAACAAAATGCAGTCCGCTGAAGAAATTTTGGAATATAGGCAATTAACTATATTGGAAATTATCCTACGGATTTCGCAGCACGTTACTGAGAACAAGGCGAGGAATCGTAGGTCAATTTGGGTGCGACCATTTTGGGAACGTGGTGCTGAAAATCAGTACCACGTAAAGCTCATGAGGGATTTGCGCGCAGAAGGAGACGAGTTTTTCCGCAACTTTGCTCACGTTTCGGAGGAGCAGTTTAATTTCCTGTGTGACAAAGTACGTCCGTTTGTAAAAAAACAAAATACACCATGGCGTGTGCCTATCAGTGTAGAGGAAAGAGTAGCTCTGACACTGAAATACCTTGCACATGGCGATAATTACAATACACTGTCCAAGAAATCTGTTGACCTTGATATCTGCCTAGCGAATGTACTGCCACAATTGCACCCTTACCACAAAAACAATTGTGAACTTATCACCTACTTCCTTTATTTTTGGCCCACCAGAGTAGGTTCTATGTAAAACATACGTTCGCTTTCAAGAAAGCAAAAAACTTTCACAAACAGTTTCTGAAAGTAGAAAGCGTTTTCTGAAAGTGATTTGCTTTCTTCAAAACGATTTCAGGAGCTAGTTACACCGTGAAAGTTTTTTTCTGAGTGTTTTCAAGAAAGCAAATCATTTTGAGAAACGCTTTCAGGAAAGTACTTTTCGGGTCGTCACACTATGAAATGTTTGCTTTCAGAAAACTTTTTGCTTTCTGAAAGTACTTTCCTTTCAGTGTGTGACGGGACCTTTACTTTGACATTTCAAATTATTTAATGGTCTAGAAAATGGTACAAGAATGGTATGGTCAAGTTTTAACTCTCTGATTTCTTAAGAACAAAATAAACAAAATATTGGCAAATTCAATTCTTCCCAAAACTTCTATAAGAACTAATAATTCAAAGAATCTTTGCTTTGTTTTTTTAGTTCTCTCAAACACTAATTTATTTAGAAAACGGATAAAATACTATTTTTGTGGTACACTTTACATGGCCTACCCAAACCGAAGAGGTATATAATTTCATATCAAAAGAAAGCATTTTTTTTGTAGATGTGCAGTGAAATTGTTAAAACAAATGTCAAATCACAGTGTTGAAAAACAGCTGCTTTGTGCAGGGTGTGTTTTCAAAGAAATGTAAAAAATTTCAAAATTATAACTACACAAATCTGCCAACATACAAGTTGATAAACATTTTCGAGAGCTGAGTCGACTGGTACGTCATATGCAAATCAGAGAATTCGACGTAAAGATTTCGTCCATTAACATTTTTTTTTTTTAGAAAAATATCTTTTTGCTGGTTAACATTAAATCCTTTCAAAGTAATTTTCGTAGCGAATTCTAAACATATTCTAAAGATACAACAAGTAGAAACCGTACAAAAAATCAAAGAAAATAAGACCATATGGCTTTTTAGTTGTAATTGGATAGCACTGCTAAGACAGACTTTTTTTTAGAATACAATTTTTCCAGTGCATGGGCATAGATTTTTGTAAATGATTCCTAAAATAGAATTTTATTTAAGAATCTCTTTGCGTCTGTTCATTGTAATGTTACTCTTGTAGCATTTAGGGTACTACATATTATGTGAGGCTGGTTTTGCATTTCTTAAAAAGACCTCTGATTGAATACGAAATAGATAAAAACATACATACCTCCCTACCTACCAATATATCTATACATTATCTTGTTTACTTCCACTTAAATCGAGGTTTCCTAACCTTGTTATTAATGACGCAAAATTGATAGTAATAAAACTGAAAATAGTAGTAATTTTCAAACCTCAAACTCCAAGACATTTGTTGTCTATCTTGTTTGTCAAAAAGTGGACGAAAAATTAAGTGATGTACTGATTTGTGTTACATTTTTGGTCCCTTTCTAATGTAATCAAAAGAAATTATTGTTGTTTTATTTTACTGATCTATAAAAAATTGAATTTTGTATTTCCTTCTGAAAAACTGTAAGCGAAAGGTGATTGAAGTAAAAAAAAGCATTAAAGTGTATTTGAACGACTTTGTTCGTTAAATAATTGAATGTTCACTATTGAACTGTGAAATTGGATTTTTAAATGCAAAATATTAATTTACTTTTCACAAAGGTTCGGTTAAGTTCGAAAGCTCTCAAAATTTTGCTGAGCATCAAATAACTTACAATAACAAAAATGGCGGCCACGAGCAGTCTAGCTTGGTGATCCAATTACTGCTGGATTGCGCCGGTTTCATACCATAAAACTCTATTGACCTGTACTTTAGAAATGATTTATATGAAGTTTTTGAGATCCCTTATCCTTAAATTCGCTTGGTCGAAGAGGAATTATTACAAAGTAGTTTGAGATTAAATACGCCTCAGTAGCGTTTAGAAAAGGGACCAAAACTTTGATCTCCAGTTCAGAAAGTTCTTTTGGTTCTTTCCTCATTTTAGCCAGGGCAGGACACTTACAGAGGATGTTAAAAACAGTTTCTTTTTCTCATTGTGTTCCCCTACAAGCCAGTGTTTATTCAACGTTGCAACGAACCTGGACCGGCAAATGAGATTTTTTTTTATAAAGTCTACTTTTCCCATTTTTCAATCCTCAACAAAAAAATAACATCAAAAATGGTTACGTGGCGGATAAATTGGTGCTTTTATATGTGACCGAAATCAACAGGTCTAATTTAGTTTTTTGCCATTTCTAACAAAACCGTTTATTTTAATTTTTTTCAAGCTAATTAACCGGTTTAAATATTTATGTTACAATTTTTTTCTAAACAACTCTATTTTGTCGTTTAAGAAACAATTCATTTAGCGACTTCCTATGTTTGTTTGTAATAACTAATGACTTCTGTGAAATATTTTTAATGTCAAAATTCAATATACATAATGTCTGAAGCGATATGATTTTTATTCTTGTAGGACCCAGTGGCGGATTTGATTTTAAAAACACCTAACCTATCGACTCCTCTCACATTAATTAAAAATTGAATAGTAATAGTTAATTAAAAAGTAGGTACGTTAACAACTAGATATACAACTGTACAAGCACAAATATATCAGAAAATTCAATTAAAGTTATGTCATACAATATTCCTTGTTATGACTTCATTTCAAGACTTAACTTGCTTTTTGCCTGAAATCAAACCGCTTTAAGTACTCACGTAGACCAAGGTTAAAATTTAAATTTGTTTTGATCGCATACAATGTCAACAACATTAATTCAAGCCGGCCCGGCATTTTAAAGTAAATAAACGATAGATATTTGTTTTGGTTAAATCGCAGTGAAAAATAAATTCAAAATATCAAACCCAAACACATGTATGTAGGTACTTTGTATTTAAATGTTTACATAATTGTTAAAAGTACATTATTTAAAAAACATATTCGTTTGTGTTTTGTTTACAAAAATCCAAAAAAATTCAACTTCCAATAAGTATGACATCAAACAGTATTTAAGAATTAATTTGAACCAACATTTGCAAGATTGTTGTGTTCATACAAGAAAAACGTCCATTTCTCTCTTCGTGAACGTATATAAATATAAACTTGTATACACAATGTTATCACCATTCACAAAAGCTTTGAAAAGAGAATATTTAAAAGCTCACTGAGCCTACATAATAATTTGTTGCATTTTTATCTTATACCGCCGCGCCGGCCGTCTGAAAATAAATCTATTTTCGATTTTGACAACATTCAAAGCTAAATATAAAAGCTTGTGCACAAAGTGACCAGAGCTGCTGGTTTTTTGTTTAACAAATGATCTTCGAAGACAAAAATCTATAGAAAATGACTTGGAGGCATATTATGTACACATTCTGAATCAGTTTATATAAACAATCTATTACAAATAAACTTCTTGACATCAGCGACCAATAAAAAAGGATTCTGTTTATTAAGTGTTATTTTTTGGCTGCCCAAACTAGTCCCGGAAATGGCTGAGTTGAATTAGTTGAGAATGACAACAAAAGGAAAGAGTTAGAGATTGTTTTGAAAAATATCTACATTTGCACTTTAAGTGTTAAGTTGTACAATTCGAGCAGATTTTGTTATGCACCTAGAAATGAACTCAAGAGGAAAGTGTTTATTCAAATAAGTTGTAAAGTTTTGTGAAGATACTGCAGTCAAAAACGCATAATAATAGGGCAGGACGCATTTAAAAACTACAAAACCTTTTAACAAGCCGTTTGTATACATAAACTAGTCTGGTCACACCAAGAATGACATCACCGACTTAAATGGTGCTGTAAAGAAATCTATATAATATTCTTTATCATTTTCAATGCTTGCCACTGACAGGTCTAGCGGCTGACTTATCGTTTAAATTACGAAAACAATAATTTCAAAAGTATTTGTGCAATAATGACTGAATTTGTATTTTGGATATAGCATTTTGCTGCTTTCAGTTTGCTAGAATTCTTGTGGTGCCATGGTATTATAGATACTACCGATATATACATACATATCTATGAAGATGTGTGTACTTTTAATTTGTTTCGTTTGTGTCGCAGTCACACAATTTTTTCGGGGTTGGCCTTCTACTTTTTGTGTGAGAAGCAAACTTTTGGGGAATTCAAATCAATCGACGAACAAAGTTCTCAGTTTAAATTATAATTTAGCTTTAAGCGGACGTGAAAGACTGGATGGCTGGAAATTCAAACTATAATATTAATAATAATATTCAAAGAAAAAGAAGAGCACAATAAGGAAAAAATTAAACCTTCGGAAAAATATAATAAATACCTCAAAGGATCAAGAACGTGAACAAGAAAACGAAAAGGATATAAACAGAAAAACAGTGTAAACCATTGTTTTGAACTTTAATTATTGTAAAGGTTACCCAAACGACAATCTATACTAGAAAAGGTTTGTTTGCCGGTTAAGCTCGCTACATTCTACGAGTATGGTACATCATTTTTCATTTAACACGATTAAGTCATCGATTAAAATACCCATGCAAGGTCGTTTCGTATTCAAATAAATTCGGAATTCTGAAAAGAGAAATATTATTCATCGAATACCGACCGACGAGCTTTAAAATAACCTGATAACTGCGACGCGACGCAGGGCCCATACATTCAGGCGTTGTAAATTTGCTTGTTTAATATTAAACACATTAGCTTTTTTCGTTTCTTGAACATTTTATTTTTATCCAAGAATAATTTGTCGAAAATAGTTGCTCCTATTGTTAAAAAGTAAATAAATTGGCATTCGTTCAAGCAAGAACTATCCATGTCAATTCTGTTGTTTAGGAAGACATAATGAGATCACTATTTTAATGCGAATTTTCTTTCCATCCATAAGTACATACTAGTCATGTACTATTTGTAGACAAGTCTCATAGACATACTTTTTGGCTGAAAGCAATGTGTTTAAGACGTAGGTAAACAGTTACCAATTTACCATGCTTACTCCGCAATGCTGCCGAATTCAGATTGAAAAATCAAGAAGAACATTTCCATTTTTTACTCTTTGCATTACAAAAAATGCCTTGAGTTTTCACCACACAATTGAAATGTTTTTAGTTTTATTTTTTAATTATACACATTGCCTAAAATTTTTGAGTTTCCGTTGGTTGTCTTTCATTTAAATATTTAACGAAATATAAATATGAACATGCACGTTCCGACGTTCGCATGTGTTGGGCATTTTTCAAGGTTACGGCGAGTAGGTTTGGAAACGAGAACCATTTAGACAAAAATAAATTTCCTTGCAACAAGAAAATAAACGAAAGAGGGAACCAGTTCGCACGATTGCGAGAATAAAATGATTTTTTCAGATTTCTTTGGGTATTTCGTAGAAAAAGGCGGAATAAAAATTTAGTTGAGATTTTTCTCTTACGCTGTGTAGAATTTTTTAAATTATTTGTCGTACTTAAATATACATACCTAATACCTAAATATAAAAAAGGCTTTTAATAATAATCTTTTAAACTCGATTCTTTTCATCGCTCTAGATTGAACGACGATCTTAAAGACAAAGACCGAAAGGTTAACCAAGATTTAGAAGACATTGAAAATATCTTCCATCGTGTATCCGAACTACAAGATAAATTTAATTCGCTTTTAGAGAAAATAAGCGAAATTCACGTATTTGATGCCAATGTTGATAAGACCGAAGAAGAATTGAATAAAATTCAAACAAGCGTTAATCATACCATTGAAGAAGGCAGGATTTTAATTAAATCCACACAAGACAAATATTTGAAGCAACAGAATCTTATTCCAGCGGACATTGCACAAGAATTTACTGCTTTGGAGTTGCTCTCTGAGAGAGTGCAAGGTGATATGGATACAAAACAAAGAGAATTTAAACGTGCCAAAACGATTCGCACGGAATATCTAACCGGCGTAGATGAAGTACAGATATGGCTCCAAAAAGCTGAAGTCCAAATTCGAGATCGTACATTAGAGCCGGCTAAATTGAAAGAAATCCTTCATAAGACCAATCAGGAAATCGGTGGAATTATTGAGAAATTCAATTTGGTTAAAAATAACGGAAATGTAATCATCGATAATTGTCGTAATAGCGATGAAAAGATATTGGTTCAGAGCACTATTGATCAACTTGCCCAGCAACTGGGTCAGGTACGATCGTGGTTGGATGAAAAGAAACAACAAGTTGGAGACAGCTTGGATGCATGGACTAGATTTATGAATTTGTATCAAATTGTAATGACATGGGTTGCTGAAAAGAGAGCATTCCTCGAAGAACCGCTAGATTTGAAAACCCTGCAAGAAACTCGTCAAAAACTGAATGACTACTCAAATGCCTGTAAAAGTATTAAGCCTATTGTTAAACATTTGAGTGAAATGGACAAGGAATTGGAACATATTGCGGAAGTTACATCTATTGGTGATCTCAAGGCCAAATTGGAAGAAGCCGAAGAAGCCAAAATTGGAGTTGAAGCTATTTTACTAGAAAGGGTAAACCCTTACACAAAACGCTGTGTTGAAGTTCTATTTTCTATTTCGATTTTTATTTAGAATGCATTACTACAAGAAACAAGTGAGGAATGGGATCAATGTGAACGTAAGATAAAAGATATTCGAAATTGGATTGAGAAGACAAAAACATCTCTCGATTCGACCCAGCACAGGAAAAAACCATTAAGAGATCAGCTGGGCTTCTGTGAAAAGACAGTAGCTGATATTAATGTTCAAAAGACAAAATTAAGATTGTCCATTGAAAAGCTTGAAGTATTATATGAAATGCCTAAAAGCATTCTTTTTGCTTATTTGATATTGTCTTTTCAGGTCCATTTCCGTTCTGGTATTGGTGGTGATCCTCGATTGAGCGAGAATGTTGATGATCTTTTGCGTGTTTTAACCGAGCTAAATGATTTGGTGAAAACTAAGTCTACTAGCTTGGAAGAAACCTTGAGTCAAATTGATGTTTATCAACACCAGATGCAGGCTCTGAGGCAGAAGATTATACAAGAAGAACAACAACTTCGTCTGGTCATGGCGCCAACATATCTGCCCCATGACCGAGAACAGGCATTAGTTGAACAACAGGTACGTACTTTATTGAGTTGAATATTTCCTTGATTAGAATTCACTGAGTTACCTTATATAGGCACGTTAGATTAGGGAAGTTTACAGGTTTTGTTTTATTAAATAAAAATATCTGTAGGAAATGGTTTGAATGTCTACAGGTTTTTATTTCAATTCGTTTTTATGTTGCTCATAAATGTTTCCTATCATGCGTGCACAAATTTTTGAATTAATTTCATCAAATATCGTTGTTTGTTCATAAATACAATAACTGTCACGTGGTGTTTTCTCATGCGAAGATACATAACTTGTTTAAAAAATATTCTTCAAATCATTCTAAATGAGCCGCACTGAATTTTTCTATATGACGTCATAGATGTTCACTATTTTAAGAAACAAATAGCTATTCTATCTTTCTAAAATATTACACACAATACTCTTTAGTGAGTCATTTCATTCGAAGATTACTATGGAAACAGTCAAATAAAATACAAATTGTTATTGTTCGGAAAATAATAATATTTATAGGCTTGATACACGCAGAGAGCAATAACTATGTATTTTGGTTCATATGCTCGGCATAAAAAAGCAAGCACACATTGGGCAACAATCATACATTTTTCTTCAAACAAACACAAATATATATGTTTGGTGATATTTAATTGTTTTGGATATGTCAGGTGTCAATAATATTTCAATATTTATGTACCGTTCATTAGGAAGTTCGGTTTGGTTAATGTATCTCTGAATACATGTTTGCTTAACTTGATTACGAGATAGATGAAAGTGTTAAAATTATGAGGTTTTCAGGAAGACACGTTTTTAAATTGCAATTATGTACCATGTATTTTTTGACATTCATTCACATATTTGAGTTTTCGAAAAACCATATTTTGTATGTAGATGTAGTCGCTAACATGGTGATGGGTATATTTAATGTAGATATTATGCAGAAGTATATTGTTTTTCACACGTGACCATTTCATTTCATCATCATCTATAAATTCACAAACACTTAAATATATTTTCTTTATATTGGTATGAAGCTTTTTGAAAGTATTTTTTAAAAAATTGACTTGGTTTGTCTTCACTCAATCTTATTTTCTATCATTATAAGATCCCACAGGACAATAAATTTTAATCTCATTTTAGCAATAACAAAGTATTGGAATAATTTTTATTTTTTTCCTTTTTTACTTTCATTAATTATTATGCTGTTGTTGCTCTTCTCACAAAAAAAAAACCGAAACGTACACAATAAATATAATATTCATTGAATATAAACAAAAACTCTTTACAAAATACCCTGCTCTGCTTATTTATGTTTCGTTTGTCTTCCTTACTAATTTGTATTAATTGAAATTCCTTTTAAAATAACAATAAATAAACTTGTCCTCATTAACTGTATGTATGCTCGTAACAAACTTAATATAAAATTTACTTCTTCTTTGGTATCTGGGTGCTTTTGGCCATAATGTCTTCTTTCTTATAAAAATGAATTTCATTGCTTGAAAAAAGGCATGCCGGGAACGCGTCAAGAACATTCATTCTAAAATTACTGCCCGCAACGAGCGTATTAAGTTACTCATAAATCGGGGTACCCCAGATGATGAAATTTTAAATAGTTAATCTTAGTTGTAACCCATTTTTACTTAAATTATTATCTGACTATCTCATTATATCCGTACTTAAGATATTTTAAATTGGGCTTTATGCTTGGTAAATCCATACAGAAAAAAAACTTGCTATGTAAGGATTGTTAATCTCCCAAACAATTCCTGAGCCTTAAACCAAATAATCCATTCAACATAAATGTATTAAACAAAGAATTAAGTTCTTGTTTTTAGACGAATTTAGCATAAACATAAATATAAAACATACATACATGAAAAAAAAAAGAGTTTTAATTTATTGGGTAAATTTAGTATAATGAAAGGAATAGATTAGTAGTGTTTAAAAGATTAGGGAAATTATATTCAATCTTCATAAATGTTGACGAATCTTACTAAATATCTTTGGCACATCTCTTCAATTCCATTTTCCTCGTGCAGGTTGTTCGAACAACAATCGAAGAATTGAAACAAGAATATGATACAATTGCTGCCCTATCATATACGCTGGATCCAAATTCAGTGGTTGCAACATCATCTGCAGTATCAATGCTCCTCAAACCATCGAAGTTGGGTTTCACATATGCTGAAGTATTATCGGGCAGGTCAAGCCCACTGCAGTTTGCAGTTAATCAACCAACAGAGCAAATCACAAAACCATCAAAACCAATAATTACCTACAATATGCCAGAACAGCAGCAACAATTTGAACTGAATTATGAGCAAGAAACATTTTCCTTACCGCAACAACAGCCTCGTATTGAAACTTCACCTCATAGCCTTGAAAAAGAAAGGGAAGAAGATGTATCCCAGAAAACAGAACGTTTTGATTCATCCACAGAATCAACTTTTCCACTTACTGAGCAATTGATAGTTCAAGAGAACATATCTACAAAATCAACGAACAATCCGGAGAAAAGACGAGCAAGATCACCCAGACGAAAGTATTCTTCAAAACCGAAATCTGATAACCCGAAAGGTTTTCAATCCAATGAGGTGACTAGTTCTCTAAACGTACCAGTGCAATCTAGAGCACGTTCTCGCAGCCCTATCTGGGCTCCAGGGTCAACATCCTATGCTGAAGTTCTTCGAGGAGTTGAATTGGAACAACAAAAGCAAAAAATGCTTTTAGATCAGATCGAAAATAAGGACAACCAAACTCCCTTAGATCCCTTACCTTCAAGTGAAGTCTTAATTTATGAAAAAGAAACAAAATTACAAGAAGAGATAAAAGAACCGTTGAACTACACCCCTTTACAACATCAGATTACTGATTGCCATCCCAGTGAGGCTGATTCTTTTCCCAATGTTACTACTTACCAAGTTGAAAACTTTGAAGGCTATCATCCTGTTGCACCTGAACAAGCAACTTTAGCGGCTGATCAATCATCCTGGCAATATAGCTCGCAACAGGTTTCATCCAATTTTTATGAACAAATCTTACAATATCAACCACAACAAGCTGCGCCGCAAACGACCTATGCCGCAGGTTACAATATCACGCAATACCAACCGGGGTATCAGATAATAAGTCAACCGGTGACGGGCTATTATCAGCAACCCACTATCGATACTTACCAATACACTACGACGAGCACTGGAATGATTTATCCAGATCAAACTCAACTTTACTATCCCCAAGTTGAAGGCTTACCTTTAGATGTGAACACGGTTAGTCAACCTTCATACCAACAAACTGAACAAGGATCAATGGTTGTTGAACAAACTTATGAATATCCAAATCCAAATAGTTTGGAATCCAACATTTATCAATCAAATATTCCTTCCCTGCCAAACACTGCACTACAAACTGAAGAAATAGAACCATTAACCTATGAACTGGGCCAAATGCATCAACAAAACATCCAAACGCATGAAATGCGACCGGATATAACGTTTGGACAGTTTAGCATGAATGAAATTGATATTGATATTATGAAAGATCCGAGTCCCCCACTCATAAGACCACCATCCTCGATGCCAGACACACAATTACCTACTCCTTTAGAACCTCAAAAAGAGACACACACTGCGGTTTCACAATTCCAATCAATTCCACCGGCTTCTATCGCTTATACCGAGAAATCAAGTTCCTCTAACGGAACCGGAAGCACATATGCAGAGGTATTGTTCGGTCAAATGAACTCAAATACCATCAATGTTTTCCAGTCATCCAGCGTGCAACAACCAAGACAAACACTAGTTATCACAGAGGAAAAACAACCACAGTATTTCAAGAGGGAAAAACTCGAAACAACAAGACAATATCAATCGACAAAATATGTACGAGATGAATTGCAACACGGTCCAACTACAACGAATACGGCCAGGCAACAAGCAAAGTCTCCTTCCATGAACTTTAAGGAAATTCAGAGAAGAGAGGACACTAAAACTGCATTGCCAACACCAAAATCACATTCGAAAAAGCAAACTGTTGAACGGCAAGTGCCGCCGTTATCCATTACGAAAGATATTCGAAAAACGAAGCAAAATAAATTTGTAGAGCCGATTGTTTCCGACGAAACAACTGCTGCTACGTCAACAAGTTCGAAAACAGATGTTGCAAATAGAAGTAGTGTTAAGGAAAAATCAACTTCGAAAGCTCCACTTAATCAAAAGGGGAGAGTTGAGCTGAAAGAAGACCAAAGTAGTATTAGCAAACCTAAAGAAGTACCTACTAGCACCAATAGAAAATCTACAGATACAGAGTTTCATAATAAAGATAAAGAAACCGATAAAGGTAGTGTTGATAAAGAATCAAAGAGGAAGCAAAGAAAAAAGTCTCCTAAAAAGACTGAAAAGCTGAGTGAGCTTGAACATAGGCCTGCAAAAGGCACTATGGAAACATCAAGTTCTGCTGAAATGCAGGAAAGTGTTGAAGAACCATTTTCTACAAATATTGTGAGGAAAACTGTGACCACAACCAGAAGAATAGTCAAAAAAACTAATTCGCGTGGCGAAGAAATTGTTGTTGAAGATGAACCACAGGTTGAAACTACATTTTCTGATGGCATAAATCCACATCAACTTGAATTGTCGAACACGCCACAAGGATCTGGAGTGCTGAGAAAAACGACAACAACAACAAAAAGGACGGTGAAACATATCAATTCCCAGAATAAAATCGAAGATTCTCCGCAAATCGAACCATCAACGACTTTCCATACTGTTGTTACTGAACCCAGCGAATTTGAAGCATGTAGTACACTTCAAGGAGGTGGTGTTGTCAAAACTACAACAAAAACTACGAAGATAACGAGGAAAACACAAAGACATGAACAATTTGACAATGAAGAAGCATCATCCACAGAAAATACGAGCAGTACTATAAAACCAACTGTTCCTGAAGTTCCTGATAAAGCACAGAAGAAAAATGTTAAAACAAATAAGGCATCTAACAAAAAAGATATTCAGCAAAGAGAATTGCCGGAAACAAAAGCTTCAAAAGAAGAGACTACAACAACGGGATTAGATAAAGAGTCTATATCTATTATTGCAGATACGTCATTTGAAAAAGAACTTCCATCAGCTATATGTGATGTAGAAGTTGAAAAAAATAGTTTTACTTCGGAAGAGAAAGACCTTGTGAAGGTAGAAACAGAAAAGTCTTTCGATAAAACGGCAGAAAATAAAGAAAGGGTCCAAACAGAATATAAGATCCATCATTCTGAAGCTGATGAACCCCTTACAGCTTCGACAGTGACAACAGAAAGAGAGATTGTGAAGAACCCAATTGTGAGAGAAAGTACGAGTGTACACAAAACTACTGTGGATTCTCAAGAGCCACTTGAATTTTGTGTAGAGCAGGTACCTGCCTTAGAAACATTCTCCTCTGAAAAAATTGAAGAAAACAACTACAAAATGAGAAATATTACATCAAAACAAGAGCTAAAACCTATTCAAGTGCAGGACGTTGTGAGCTCAGTAGAAGCTGTTCCAATAGTCACGCAACAAACTGAGGTCAATTCACCATACGAACAAATTTCACATTCAACCACAATACAGCATGGCGACATTCAAGAAGGCTTCTCTTCAATTACTTACACGTCTAAGCAACGTATAGTTAGAAAGACGACTGCAACGACGAGAACAATTACTAAAATTATTACAGCTGAGGGTGAAGAAATAATCGAAAATATAGCTGAAGGAGAACCACAAATTGAAACGGTAGTTACTGAACTATCGCCGACCACAACCGTTTCCAAAATTGATTCAAGAACACTGACTAAAAAACAAGCACAAAAGGATGAGACATATGTTGAAAAATCACTAGCAACAGGTCATGAGAAAACAGAGACAGAAAGTGATGACGTTTCAAATATCAATGTAAATGTAGAAGAAAGCTTCGAAGTAAAGGGTAAAGTTGCTAATAAGATAGCTGAAGATATACTTTCAACTTCTGGTCCCGATGAAGCAGTTGTTAAAAGTAATGATGAAGTTCAAATTGAATGCTCTATTGAGGCGGCCAAGGAAATTGTTTCAAATCCTAATCAAGATTTTACCCTTCTGAATGATGGTGATGGTGAGGTTGGCGATCATATTCGAGACACTGACAATAATACAGGACTTACTCAAACGATTACGCAATACACAACGATCTCAACAAGGACTACTAATTCCAAAAATCCTTATCAGGTTGTTGTTGTTAGTGAAGAAGATTCTGAACGTTTGCTTTCAAAGGGTAGAACACAAAAGATATCCCTCATTACGCACGAAGAAAAGCTTAAAAGCCCACTTGTTCAAATTCATATGCAACTTCCAGATGTTACTTTAAAAATTCGAGACTCCTTTGATCAAGAAACAAAAACTGAAAATTTAAATGTTGAACAAAGTGAAATTGATACTAAAGCTAAAGAAGATCAGTTTTCAGGTGACTTAGAACATAGGGTTGAGGAGGAGAAAAATAATTCAGAGAAAAGCCATAAGCCCGTAGTTGGTAAATTAGATAAAAAGTCTATGATGCCCGAAAATATGACCTCCGAAGAACAGCAACTGTTCGAAGAGATTCAGAAAAAACTTTCCAAGAAAGATAAGAAAAAAAGACCAAGTATTCCAGAAGAATTTCGAATGGGTAGTTCAGGTGAAGTTAACGACGAGCGTCAGATGGAAACAAATAAAACTATTCAGACAGATGAAGCTTTGAGTAAGGAGATAAGCATAGGGCAAGAATTTGTCAATCAAGAAAAAATAGATTCTTCAGGTTTTAAACAATTACTTGATGATACGCAATTGCAGTCCACTGATCGATTCCCAGAAGCCCAAGAAGAAGCTCAAGTTAACTTACTAGTTCAAGTCCCCACTAAACACGATTCCGAACCTAAAAATTCCCCAACTAACAATTCTGATAGTTGTAACACTTTACGGATACAAACTGTAACACTAGAAAACAATAGGAATGTTAAGCAAAATGAATTAAGTAACATATTAACAACAGCTAATCTCGCACAAGTACCTAGCCTAGCAATAACTCATGCCATTAAATGTTTTGAAGTTCCACGATATGATTTGATGCTTTTACAAAGAGCAGAAACTGTGTACTATAGTGTTTCTGGTAGAGAGGTAAAGAGTGAGCATACAGTCGAAGTTGAGTATGAGGCCCCAATGGAATCCACTACATCCGTTTTAAATAATTTGGAAAAAGGAGAGGTAAGAGAAATGACACAATATGTAGACAAACTGCCTAGTTATTATAAGTTTGAAGTGCCTTTATATGACACTTCTGTGTTAACCAAGGCTGAACGCCTTCACATTGCCTTACTAACCGATGAATATAAAATAGAGGAATACTTGAATCAAAAGACTCAGGAAGATGATGTGGAATTATTGAAAGAGATTAACACACAAGGAATCGAAACACCAAGTTCGAACACTATAAAATCTGAACAAGAAGATTCAGAGCCTGTAAGAAAAGATAAAATAAAGTCTTCCGAAAATCTTGCTGTTACGGATACCATATCAAAGGATATATCCACAATAAAAACTGAGACTGAGACCATTAAAGAATTTGAGACAGAGGTTATATCAAAGTCCGAAGCTTCTTCGCATGCAATTATAAACACTATTTCGCAATTTTTACAAGATCTAGAAGGATCCAAAGAGGTTGAGCATGTGAACGCTCCCATTGAGAAGACAACATATTTACCAGAAAAAAAAGATTTTCCAAAGCAAAAAGACGTCGTTGCAGAAGACATTATTCATCCACAACTTGAAGTAGTTGCCAATGTTGAAGTTATAGAAACAGAAATTATTAGTCAACCATCGAACCAAACAGTGGCTGATGTGGAAGAAAAAACCAAGAAGTCTGATTATGTTGGCCTCCCCATTGACGATACTACTAGCGTTCGGATGACTGTTCTCGATGAGCCCATGACGTTGTCATCAGATGAAGAAGATTTTAGTAAGGAAAATATTGTTGATATAAAAGAAATACAAGCTGATGTGATAACTGATACATCGAAAGAATCTAAGGAAAATATTGAGTTGCCTACTTCAATTATTGAGGTTACTGAAACTGAAGCATTAGACGTGTCTCAAAAATCTGTTGATATTCCAGAAAAACCCAAAAAAATTGAATACGTTGGCCTTCCCATTGATGAAACCACAAACACTTGGATGGATGTCCTTGATGAGCCGATGGTTTTCTCTTCAGATGATGAAGATTCTCCCAAGAAATCAGTTGAAAAGGCGATGATTACAAAACACGAGACAGAAATACATGTTCCTCAAGAGTCTGTAGAAGTAAGAGTGGAATACGTTGCACAAATTGAGGTACCATTGGTATTATCATCAGATGAAGAAGTTCCTCCAAAAGAAGAAGTTGTTGATATACAAGAATTGCATAAGAGTGCGACCAGTGAAACTTCGGAAAGAATTGAAAAGCTTACTTCAAGTATTGAGGTTCCTGAAACCGAAGCATTAGATGTGTCTGAAAAATCTGTTGACATTTCTGAAAAAACCAAGAAAATTGAATACGTTGGTCTTCCCATTGATGAAACCACAAGCACTTGGATGGAAGTCCTTGATGAGCCGATGGTTTTCTCTTCAGATGATGAAGATTTTCCCAAGAAATCAGTTGAAAAAGGGGTGATTTCAAAACACGAGACAGAAATACATGTTCCTCAAGAGTCTGTAGAAGTAAAAGTCGAATACGTTGCACAAATTGAAGTACCAAAATCTGAAATTTTAGATGAAACTCCAGACGTAATTGAAAAGCTTTCTAATGAACCAATCAAAACCAAAAAAATTGAGTATGTTGGTCTTCCAATTGATGACACTTCAAGCGGTTGGATGAATGTTCTGGATGAGCCCTTGGTATTATCATTAGATGAAGAATTTTCTCCAAAAGAAGAAGTTGTTGATACAAAAGAAGTGCATGAGAGTAAGATCAGTGATACTTCGGAAAGAATTAAAAAGCTTACTTCAAGTATTGAGGTTCCTGAAACAGCAGCATTAGATGTATCTGAAAAAATTGTTGATACTACTGAAAAAACGAAGAAAATTGAATACGTTGGCCTTCCCATTGATGAAACCACAAATACTTGGATGGAAGTGCTTGATGAGCCGATGGTATTATCTTCAGATGATGAAGATTCTCCCATGAAATCAGTAAAACATGAGACAGACAGAATTACAATAAGCCAAATTTCCGATAAACATGTTCCTGAAGAGTCTGTAGAAATTGATGTACCAAAACCTGAAACCTTAGATCGAACCCCAGACATCATTGCAAAGCAGTCTGATGAACCAATCGAAACCCAAAAAATTGAGTATGTTGGTCTTCCAATTGATGATACTTCAAGCTTTTGGATGAACGTTTTGGATGAGCCCATGGTGTTTTCATCAGATGAAGAAGATGCTCCAAACGAAGAAGTTATTGGTGTAAAAGAAATACCAGCTGATATAATCAGCGATATATCGGAAAAGCCTGAGACATTGACTGAGAAGCCTGCTTCAAGTATTGAGGTTCATGAAACCGTAGCTCTAGCAATATCTGAAAAATCTGTTGATACTCCCCAAAAACCGACAAAAATTGAATACGTAGGACTTCCCATTGATGAAACTACAAACACTTGGATGGACGTCCTTGATGAGCCAATGGTATTTTCTTCAGATAATGAAGATTCTACCACGAAATCAGATAAAAAAGGAGTGATTTCAAAACATGAAATACAAACAATAACAAGCGAATTTTCCGATACACATGTATCTCAAGAGTCTTTTGAGGAAAGTGATGAACTCGTTCCACAAATTGAAGCACCAAAACCTGAAATTCTAGATGAAACTAAAGAAACAATTGCAAAACATTCAGACCAACAAATCAAAACACCAAAAATTGAGTATGTTGGTCTTCCGATTGATGATACAACAAACATTTGGATGAATGTTCTGGATGAGCCAATGGTATTTTCATCAGATGAAGAAGATTCTGCTAAAGAACGTGTTGTTGATATGCACGAAAAAGGTGTTGTTACCGATCCGCCAAAAGAAATTGAAAACGTAATTTCAATTGTTGAGGTTTTGGAAAGCAGAATTCCGACCGTATCTTCGAAAGCGGGTGATATTCAAGAGAAACCAAAGAAAATCGAATACGTTGGTCTTCCTATTGACGATAGTACAAACACTTGGATGGATGTTCTCGACGAACCAATGGTTTTGCCTTCAGATGAGGAAGAGTCCCCGACCAAACCAGATGAAAAAGAAATGGTTTCAGAGAATGAAAACATCGACGAAAATGTTGAAACCATTCCAAAACATTCAGACTTAATAACTAATCCCAAAATGAATGTTGGCCCCCCAGTTTTTGAAACAAACGTTTGGATGAAAAATCGCGATCACCAAGTCGCATTTTCATCGGGTGAACAACTGTCTGTTGAACTTGAAAACAAGAATGTCCCAGCAGAAGAAAGTAAAGCATCTGATAGTGGCGAATTGAAACAGAATGAAACCGATTTACAAAATATTTCAAAACCCGTAACTGAGCAAAGTATTGTTATAACCGAAACTCGAAAGATAATAATGGAAAACGAACATGGTCAGCCCATATACGAATTTACTATGCCACAGAGACCAACTAAACAAAGAGATTTCAGTCAACCCTTACACGATGAGAAATTAGTAATAGATACGTGGTCCAGTGTCTTAGAAGAGACCATCCCAACAAACAATGTTCCAACATTTTCGAAATTGTCAGCTGATGCACCAGAGTTCACACCTGCATTTATGCGCAATGTTTCTCCCAAAACAATTGAAGAACCCCAGTCTATTGACAAAGATATTGTTCCATCTACCTCCAAAACGGAATTAGAACCACTAGAAATAAAAGGAGAAACAAAGAAGACCAAAGTAACTGAAAACATTCATTCCCAAGTATCCTCTCCTTTGATTACAGTTGGAGAAAAAAGTAAAAATACATCATCAACTAGTAAAAGCTATGCTAATATTCTATTTGGACAAGCTCCAAGCTCTCCAGAATATGAAAAAATTTCACAAAGCACTGATAAGAAGATTGCCAATGAACCTGTTAAGAAGATAACTGATAAAAAGATTGTTAGTGAACCTAAACAGAAACTGGAAGATACCAGTGACATAAAACCTCAACCGAGAAAACAAAAGGCAAGTCCTAAATTCAAAGAGCATAAATCAGTGCCATTGAAGGAAGAAAATATTACCGAACCATCCGTTGAACATGAAGAAAAACAAAAACCAGAACCAATTCCAGAACAGAATCCGGATCCGTTTTCATGGGCATCAGTAGTTAGTAGACCTGGACAATGGGTTGACGATACAAATAATAAGAAGAAAGAAAGTCAACAACAGACTGAATCTATTGAACCACGAAAAAAATCTGAAAAAGCAAAGAAAAAGAAAGCAGGATCAAGGAAGCGAGAGGTGGAAGAAAAGAACATTAAACATTCTGTAGATTCAGATGAGAACATACCTAAAGAAAAATCGTTATCAGATTCGGAGGAAAAAGAGAAAAGCATTTCCCCAGTCCTTGAAGAAAAGAAGAGCGAACAAATTGAAGAAGGGCTTTCAAAAGTAGAATCAGTTACTTGGGCATCCTTAGTCCGAATGCCTGGAGAGTGGCAGCATTATGAAGAAAAATCCAAGAAACCAATTTCCACACAAAATAAAAGGGAAAAGACAAATGCCCATACGGAAACCCGTTATGACAGTGATGACATCCAAAAATCTGGACGTGAAGTAGAAGACAGGCCTGCAAAAAAACAAAGACCGAATAAAACTCAGAAGAAACATAAACCAAGACCTCAACCTACTGAAGAGACTCCAACTGAGAAATTAGAAAGCAGGAGTCCCTTAACATCGAGCGATAATGATGAAAACCAACAACCTAAGCAAAATCTTGAACCTGTTAAAGTTGAAACAGAGAAAGAAGAACTCAGTCCTGATGTTGGATTGACATGGGCTAAAGTAGCCAGTCAAATTGATTCGTGGACCGAAATCGCTCCTAAAAAAGAAAACAAGCCAGTATTAGTGGAAGATAAAAATGTTAAAGAAGTAATCAAAAACGTACGGAAACAAAAAAGACCAATAATTCAACGCTCAAAACATTCTCCAAAAGTCTTAGAAAATGCAATGCTTCCATCAGAAGAAATTCTACCCCAAAAAGAAGAGGAAAGTGAAGAAACCGTATCAGAACCAGTTACTACAATGTCTGAGCCAGTTCGTAAAGTATCTGAGCCAACTTGGGCCTCGATTGTCAGTTCTCAAATCCATGGTTCCAATGAATTTTCTGAAAAACAACCAACGAAACCTTTAGAGAAGAAACAAGTTGCTAAAAAACCAGACCCTAAAGCAGCGCCAAATAAAAACATAAAAAAATCAAACATTAATCGTGAAAAACTTGTAGATGAACCTAAGCGCGATCATTCTATTGCCAGAACAGAACATTATAAGCAAGACAAAGAAGAGCTCATTGAAGTCCATAAACCACAAACTGATACCATCAGCTTCACACGTAAAATCATTGCTGATGAACCTAAGCGTGACCAACCTATTACCGAAAGAATAGAACAATCTAAAGATGAAGAACAACAGTTAGTTGGACCCCTTAAACAACAAAATGAGACCTCAAACAAGTCATGGGCTGAACTTTTGGAAGATGAGTTCGATGATGAAATCATGCAACCAGAAACTCTTTCAGTTGAATCGAATACTGATAAGGAAACTGAAGACACTTGCGCCTCAGCCACTGATAATCTTCCTACGGTTGAGAGCTCTCCAGACGCGATAAGTAAGGAAGAAGTCATAACGGAATTAGTAGTACAAAGGAACGACTTTTTAGGTCAAGAACAAAATCAAATACCTGCAATTGAATTGGATAGTAAAAACCTGTATCCTGTCAAAGAACTGATAAAAACTGAGTTGCAGGAAGTCTCAGGAAAAAATGTTTCAACAGAAAACCTAGAAAAATCGATCACTAAAGAAGACGATAACATATCGGAAAATAAGCCCAGCGTACAAATACCAAGTTTATTGTCCCCAATCGATTCCGATTACAGCAACTTCAATTTTTGGAAAAATGCACCTGAAGAAATATCAGATTTCGAAGTGGTTCCTAAAAAAGAACGTAAAGTTTCATGGTCAGCTAATTTAATCCAGGTTATAACAGAGAAGAGCGACAGCGACCCCTGCAACGAGCAAACATCCTTCGATTCAACAAATGATCTCCCAACCCTACGAGAAAACATTTCATTCGATATTGACACTCAAAATGATGATGAGACTGTTATAACAAGTAAGGACATGGGCAGTGAAGCCACAATTATAAGTAATTTGGAAGGATTTGAAAACCAAAAAGAAGATACCGCCCTTCAAAACATCAATATTTTGGGGGAAATGGTAGCACCTATCGCGCTTACAAATGTTAATGAAACGAATTTAACAACTCAGCCTTTGGCTCAAAAACTGATAAAAGACAAATCTTCGCCTTCAAGTGAACAAGTAGAGGAGATAAGCACTTCTAAGAATTCTCAAGATAATTATCCTCGTGACAAGCCTGAAATAGAACAGAAAACGAAAACTATTGCAATAGAACAAAAACCAGACGAAAAAGAATATGTTCTGCCCGAGCAATCTCCAGAGCCAACTGAACAAATTACATCTGATCATGAGAAACATTATAGAAACGAGGAAACAGCAATTGAAACAGTGGAAATGGAACGTAAAGATTCGTTGAAAGAAGAGCTACATGTTGACGATGTGACCGAAGAACAAACACCTGACCTTGAAGACGACAAGTTAAGAATCGATACTACTGAAATGGCGAAATCGAAAAAAACGAACAAAAACAAGTCCAAGAAGAAGAAGGATGCTCACACTTCCAAACAAGAGATCAATATTCCAATAGATAATGAAAATAAGATGAATGAACGCGTCATTGATACTCCAAACAAAGCTCTTGAAGAGCCTTCAACATCGTTTACTATTGTTAGTAGTCCCGATAAAGATCAAATAGACAAAGGATCATTAGTTAAAGATGTTAGCCAATTTATCAAAGAGGAAAGAAAATTAGCAGAAATTCAAAAGCCAATGCAAGGTTCAGAAGAAGTAGAGAGAGCGATTGAGACATCTGACAGACTTGGCACCCTTAAACATGACGGAGCCATTGAAAAATCTTCTATATCTTGGTCCTCTATTGTTAGAACAACTACCTCTGATTATGTTTCTTTGGAAGAACCAGTTATTCAACAAGAAAATACAGTTGTTGTAGCTGCAGTTGAAACTGTGGAAATGGAACGTAAAGATTCGTTGAAAGAAGAGCTGCATGTTGACGATGTGACCGAAGAACAATCACCTGATCTTGAAGACGACAAGTTAAGAATCGATACTACTGAAATGGCGAAATCGAAAAAACCGAACAAAAATAAATCCAAGAAGAAGAAGGATGCTCACACTTCCAAACAAGAGATCAATATTCCAATAGATAATGAAAATAAGATGGATGAACGCTTCATTGATACTCCAAACAAAGCTCTTGAAGAGCCTTCAACATCGTTAACTATTGTTAGTAGTCCCGATAAAGATCAAATAGACACAGGCTCATTAGTTGAAGATGTTAGCCAATTTATCAAAGAGGAAAGAAAATCAGCAGAAATTCAAAAGCCAATGCCAGGTTCAGAAGAAGTAAAGAGAGTGATTGAGACATCTGACAGACTTGGCACCCTTAAACATGACGGAGCCATTGAAAAATCTGCTATATCTTGGTCCTCTATTGTTAGAACAACTACTTCTGATTATGTTTCTGTGGAAGAACCAGTTATTCAACAAGAAAATACAGTTGTTGTAGCTGCAGTTGAAACAGTTGAAATGGAATGTAAGGATTCATTGAAAGAAGAGCTACAGGTTGATTATGTGACCGAAGAACAAACACCTGTTGTTAAAGAGGACAAGTTAAGAATCGATACTTCTGAAATGGCGAAATCGAATAAGCCGAACAAATACAAGTCCAAGAAGAAGAAAGATGCTCACACTTCCCAACAAGAGATCAACAAGGAAAATAGGAAAGATGAAAGCTTCATTGATTCTCCAAACAAAGCTCTTGAAAAGCCTTCAACATCGTTAACTATTGTTAGTAGTCCCGATGAAGATCAAATAGACAAAGGCTCATTAGTCGAAGATGTTAGCCGATTTATCAAAGAGGAAAAACAATCAGCTGTAATTCAAAAGCCAATGCCAGGTTCAGAAGAAGTAGAGAGAGTGATTGAGACATCTGACAGACTTCGCACCGTTAAACATGACGGAGCCATTGAAAAACCGTCTATATCCTGGTCCTCTATTGTTAAAACAACTACTTATGATTTTGTTCCTGTAGAAAAACGAGTTATTCAACAAGAAAATACAGTTGTTGTAGCTGAAAAATTGCGAACTGGTGAAGAGACAAAAGTTGGTACATCAAATGCACCAACTGAATCTTTCGTACCAGACAAGGAACTAGCTCTAGAAAGTAACATTTCCGAAAGTCTAATTGACGAAAACTCTAATGGAAATGAAAAATCTTCAACATCCTGGTCAACAATCGTAAAGACCTCTGGTTCTATCATTTCTGATGAAAGCCAAGCAGTTCCTGTGTCTCCAGTAGAACAGCTAAATGTTTCACAAGAAGAAAATTCAAAGTCTAAAATATGTAAACCAGTGGAAGGAGATGAGAATCTGAAACCTCAGAAATCAGGCAAAAACAAATCTAAAAAGAAGAAAACAGCTATTCTCCTTGATAAACAAATGCATCCCGAAAGAGAAGAAGCAGTGGTGGCTGGCAATGAAAGTCATTATCCGGAGACAGAAAAATCCAGTACTCAAGAGGCAACAATTTCTAATACTATTTCTGCTGAAGAAACTCTTGGTACGGCAAATACTTCTAAGCTTATTCCTAAAGCAGAAGATAAATTGTCAGAGGGGTTGAAAGATGAAAGCATTCTATGCGAAGCTGTTGAAAAAGAGAGGCAGGAAGTTGTTGAACCAAACAAAGACAACTATTTAGAAGAAGAGAAATTAAGTGTTGAATTTGATGCAAGCAATAAAAAACCTCTTAGCACTTCTGATACGAATGAATTACTTCCGATGAATGTTGAGGAGAAGAAAACAGATGATTCAGAACCTTTCCTTCTAGAAGCCCCAGCAAATGCCACAAAAGAAATACCAGCTATTGAAATTGATGAATCAGGAACAGATAGTGCCAAATTGAAATTACCTAAAACAAAGTCTAAGAAGAAAAGGAAAACTGAGTCACCGCAACAGACACAAGAGTTTGGCTTTGAAAAAAATACATCAAAAACTGTACCTGATACAGAGCGTCTTGACAGTGAGGAATTATCAACATCTTGGTCTTCAATTGTGAAAACAACTACTACTACGTTTATTTCCGCTGAAAGCCAGAAACTTCCAAATTCTTCAGAAAGAAAACAAAATGTGCATGAACCTACTGATGAAAAGAAAACAATTTGTGAATTCAGTGAATTACAACTAGTTCCTGAAGAGATGAAAACTGAGAAGCCAAGCGAAACCCAGAAGGAGACAAGCATCGATACTTTTGAACAGGAGATAGACCTTCCTGAGCATCGTGCAATAGTTGCAGAAGACACCATAATATCGGTATCAAACGTTGAAAATAAAGACATTGCCGATAGTTTTTCAACTGTGGAACCGAAACTCCAAGAATTATCAGCAAGTGACGAAAATGTTTGCACAGAAGAAAAAGTTGAGCTAAAACCAGATGATGGCAATGATGAAGTTTGTAAATCAATTAAAATTAAATCTACACCAAAGCCAGCCGTTATTTCGGAAACGGAAAAGGAATTACCACTAGAGCAAAAAATATCAGAAACAATAACAGTGACAAAATCACCAGACAATGAATATTTAACAACATCGTGGTCGGCAATTGTGACAGAAACCTCTGAGAAACCCTTAAAAGAAGATCAATATGTGATTGACAAAGAGCACCCAGTTGCAGAAATTAATGAAGGCATGAAATTGGAAAGCTCTACAACAATTCCAGAATATTTGGTAGAGGAAGCTAAAGCTTTTGAATCACCACCAACAGATGATTCAATACTAAAAGATGATGTCTCAATACCACTCACTGAAGAACTTGTTAAAAAGCAAAAGCTGAGCAAAAATAAAAAGACGTTCGTTACTTTTGAAACAGAGAAAGAAATTCTAACGGAAGTGCAAAAGGAATCAGATTTAATTGCTAGAGTTCCTTTGGATCTTGCACCATCATCATCAGAAACAACAAACATCGAAATTCCGAAACAACTTGAAGTCGCCAAATGTGAAGATGTGCTCAAACTAGACGACAAGCATCCTTCTTCATCAACTAAACATACGTGGTCGGACATGGTCAATGAAGAGACAATCGAAGAAGAAAGAACTCACAAGGAACCTGAAAAACAAATCAGTGGACACAAAGAATTACAATCAAAAAGCAATAAGAAGAGAACAATGGTAAAAGAGCCAACTTCTGAAGCTGTGGTGAAGCGCGTGAAGGAAAAACGAAGTGAACCAAAACCAGATATAAAGTCTATAAATATAACTGAAAGTCAAGAAGACAATGTCTCGATACTAAAGAACGAACCAATCCAATTATCGCAGCCACTTGATAGTGATCTTCGAAAAGAGTCATGGTCTTCAATTGTCAAGCAAAGCAATCAAAATCTGAACGAACCTACGGAAATCAAAACAGTACCACAAGCTGTCCAACAAAAAACCGTTATTTCTGTTAAACCATCTCAAGACGATTCTCTTACAACCCAGAGGAATGAAACCATTGAAACAGAGAAAAACAAAATCAAGCTAATAGAAAAGAGCCCAACAGACAGAACAATTAAAATACAGGCAGAAGAGATTATTCAAGACAGCATTTCGTCTTCTCAAATGTCTTGGTCATCTATTGTTAAAAAAACAGATGTAATCACCTCAGCCGAAACAGAAGTTTCTGCGATTGATGAACGGAAGATTCCATTGGAAGAAGTGTCAATTGACTTGAATACCAGCACAGAAATAGCCCCTAAACCAAAATTGAGGGAACAAAAACATAAAAAACAAAAACAAAGAAAAACTCCCAGTGAGACCAAGAATCCCGATATTAACATTTTAGTAGAAGAAAAAGCATCCCTGCAACCGAAAGTCCAAACAAAAGAATTGATTGGTAACGGCAACGAGCAAGTACTTGATGATAAGGCTCCGTTGATTGAACATCTGGATATAAATCTAAGTACTTCTTACCAGGACGATATCAGACCTCAACTTATTGAAAACAGCGCTTCTGAGATAGAAAAACCAACGACTTCAACAGATAAACAAAAATCTTCCAGTTGGAAGAGAGAGAAGAAACTTAAAATGCGCGTTCAGGCTGATACTTCCAATAAAGAAATTATACCTGAAGATTTGCATGAAGAAGCTAAACCGAATGTTTGGAAGTTAGATAAAACTTACGCTGAAATTGTTAGAAAATCTGATGTTTCACCTGAAGAAGTTATCATTAAAACTGAGAACAACACCGTGCCTTTATTGCCTGATATTTCTTTCAAACCAATACAGGACACAAGTGTTGAAGATACTGATGAACTTGAATTTGATCCGAAGAAAGTAGAGCAGTATTCAGAACATCAGTCATCGAAAGCAGATGCTATCTTAGAATTAGAACCTCATACACCATCCACTAGTTTTGAAGATATCACCGATGTGGCTGATACACCGAGCATACAACAAGCTGAATACTCGCAGTCAAACGTTAAAGAAAAGACAGAAGAAGTTAAGTTATCCTGGAAAGAAATAGTTGCTGAAGAAGAAAGTCCTGTCACGTCCTGGGCATCGATTGTGAAAGTCAAATCTTCTGAAGAACCACTTAGTGCTAAACCAACAACTTCAGATGCGATATCCGAAACAAAGCAAGTAAGGAAATCAAGATCATCAGTTCAACCCATTATTCATGTAACCGAGGCCCCCGATAATAGTCAAGGGTTACAACAATCCGTGGATTCTGAAGGATTTCTGGAATGTATTTCGAAGAAAGAAAAGAATCGTAGGCGATCACGGTCAAGATCACAGCAACAAAATAGTGAACTCCCTGTAGAAGAAACGCAAATAAAACCGAAGAAAAATAAGTCTAAGAAACGCCCAAGAAAAGATGAGCTGGTCTCTCCAATTACTTCCAACCTTGAATCAAATGATTCAAGTAATTCAAACAAATCTGCTTTGGATGAAAAAATGCAGCTGTCATGGTCTTCAGTAGTATTAAAAGCTGAAGAAGCAGAAATAGCTCAAAACAACTTGTCCAGTCCCTTGGCAATTGAAAAGAAAGAGGTTTGCGATCGAAAAACAGACAGTATTAAACCTGCGCAAAAAATTATTGAAAAAACTGAAATTTCTTCGCAGAGAAAATCAAAACCCAAAGCTTCGCAAAATGAAGATGGTTCCCTCAAAGTAAAAGAAACAGCAAACCAACAAAAAGTGATCTCAATTGAAGACATTCAACATCAAAGCGCAACGGAAGAACCAATTTCAGCAGAAAAAGCAGAGACTAACGTTAATTTGGAAATTTTGATTCAAAAAGATAATGTTGATAAGAAATCTCCAGTGTCCAAGGTTAACTCACCACGAGCAGCAGAAATTGAAGACACGACCCAAATTCACTCATTGTCTGAAGAAAATCAATCATTAAAACTACAATCAAATATGCAAGATGAAAAGCTTGTCGCGGATAAAATAGACATTGAAAACCTCAAGCAAGAAAATATTGTTTCTGAATCAAATGTAGATGGTTCAACGAGCGATGACACAAGAAATCCTACTTTAGCTGGGAATGCTACATTTACAGAACCCTCAGCGAGCAAGGAAGCAACAAATCCTACATTAGCTGAGGATGCTACATTTAAAGAACCCTTAGCGAACGAGCAAACAAGAAGTCCTACGTTTACTGAAGATGCTAATGTTATGGAACCATCAACGAGCGAACAAACAAGAAATCAGTCTTTAGCTGAAGATACTACAGTTTTAAAACCTTCATCGACTGAAGAAATAACAAATCCTACTTTAGCTGGACATGCTACATTGATAGAACCATCAACCAGCGAGGAAACGATAAATCCTACATTAGCTGAGGATGCTTCATTTATAGAACCCTCAGCGAGCGATGAAGTAAGAAATCCTTCCTTAGCTGAAGATGCTTCATTTGTAGACCAATCAGCGAGCAAGGAAACGACGAATCCAACTTTAGCTGAAGGTGCCACATTGATAGAACCATCAACTAGCGAACAAACAAGAAATCCTTCAATAGCCGATAACCTAACTGAACAAACCAACAAAATTCTTTCGAAAATAGAAGATGTACAATCTGTTGGACAATCTACTTTAGACAGCAATATTTTACCTGCAGATAAATTTGACGCTGAAGTTTTATTCACTAATAACTCAACAAGAATCATAATAACAAAAACCCCCAGATATGAAACTTGTGTTGAGAATACGGAAGTAGCACAACCAACACATGATGCATCTCCATCAGAAGTATCGACTTGTCAGGAGTCAACAGAAATAGATATTCAACCGCTTCCCTCTGTATCTGAAACATTATCAAAAAGCATTCAAAAAGATGAGCTTTCTGATGTCGTCGAAGAAGAAAATAAAAAAGAAATTAACTTGGTAAAATCGTTTTCAAATGTTCCAATTGACAAAAATCAATACGCTCATACTTCCTTAACTAATGTACCTGAAAATATATGGTCTTCCACTGTAAGCTACATCACGGAATCTACACTTACGGATTCTAATATCACAAACACAGATGTAAAACACACATCAGTTTCAAAACGTCCTGAAAATGTCCAAGAATTTTGGTCGTCAAGTGTTCAGTTAACAGAAGAACCGAATATTTCCACAGAGCCTTCCAATGAAAATGAAGCACTTAAGAAAATAACTGAAGCAATCGAAAGAACAACTCAAATTTTGCAGGAACCTGTCTATGAAGTTGAAGTAGAATCCTCCCTAGATGTAGAGCCCAAACCCAAAGCTTTGGATACCATGCCTACTGATTTTAATTTGAATCTTAAAAATGAGCCGGTGTTTGAGGATACTGCTTTTGCTGTTTATGAAAAAGAAAAAGAACATCAAAACACACTTGTAGAGCCATCGCACAAAACTGAAAACAACATTCTGTACAACATTTTCCTTGATTCTTTCCACATAAATATTCCCTCTCTTGCTTCGTGTGAAGCTGGGTGGGCTTTATTGCTCCAAAGTCAAAGTGGCAATGCCAAGACGACAAAGACTGATTTAACTGAGAACCCGAAAAAGACTGATGCTGTGCTTACCGATCAAATAGATTCTGAAATTGAACTTGAAGATGCAAGAATAAGGCTTTGTGAAAACTTGTACAATGATAACCTGCCTACTCACCAACGTTCTCACTTGAACGCATATGAAGTTGAATGCCGTGTACGATTCGTTGAAAATGGGCAAAACGATGATGAAAATGATTGTGATAAAGACGATGACGATGACGAAGATGAGGACGAAAACAGTGAAAACAAAGCATTTGACTTAAATAAGAAAAATTCCAAATCTGATGACGACGATGATCCAAGTTCAGGGAGCGAAAACTCAAGTGGTACTGCCAAGCCTACCTCTAAGACTCAGGCAAATCAGAGCTGCTCATCACAGTATATGTCAGCCGATCTGCCAGGCGGTATTGGGAATTGGGTTGATCAAAGTACTTATATTGCTTTGGATGGAAATATGCAAAAACCTATAGTTATTGAGAACTCAGATAAGCCCACTACTAATAAAGAAAGCATAAACCTTGTCCCTAATATATCTGCAAATGCCCCAACCATTTCCTTTAATCCTATATCCATTCCTCAAACCACCACAAAAACAATAACCGAAGGTATTGAATATGCAATCAAAAATGTGGAAACACTAACCAATCTGCCCAGCACTTCACTAACTGCAATCTCTGTCGCCGCTACAAGCTCGCCCATAATCACTACTACCACTAAAACAGAAACAATACTACCCGAAAATACATCGCTATCAGACCAAGCAATCGTCACCAAAACAAAAACAACCACAACCACAGTTACTGATGAGCTAATAGCGCCTAAAATAGCATTAAGACAAAATCCTTCAATTATCAAAAGGACGACAAAGACAACGACCACAACATTGACTGCGCCTTTAAGTGAGCATTCGTTACCAGAATTAGGAGACATATCAACCAGCAAAGATGTCGCTCTTGAATACAGCCATCAACAGAAGGTGATAACGATGAGTCTCTGTTTGTTTTTAGCCATTTTATTTGCAGCTTTTTTGTTTGGTTTTGGTTTTTGTTTCTGGCTTTTGAGTAGTTTCAACTTTTGTGATCGCTAAAACTTTTATTTCATTTAAAATGAACAAATTACAACAATAATAATAATTTTTATAAAAATAAAAATGAAACAAATGTAAAGGAAAGAATACTTCCTAACTTAAAATTTACTAATTTCTTAACATTCATTTATGTTTTTCTTTTTTAACTTAAATCATATTGATCATGTTTACGAACGGCTAAAAGTTCCTTATTTACTTAACAAATTTTAATATTGATTAATTAAAAATAATATTATGAAATAATTTTTATAATGCTTGTATAACTTAATGTAACAAAAAAACTTGCATGTTTCCTGTCACTTTTTTTTATTATAAAAATAACAATCAAATAAAACAGAAAAAAAAATAAAATACTAATTTATCGCAAAAGTAGTTTTGATTTTAACACTAAAACGTATTGTAGTTTGAAAATGCACAACTGTTAGAGGTCTTCAAAGTATTAACTTCTTTTCAAGGGTTGGTATTTGTGTAAATTAATAAAAAAAAATATAACTACCTATACACAAAACACTTTATGCACAATTTGTCTATGCACGCACCTACAATCTATAAAACCTTATACATGTGCAGAAGCTGCCATTAAAGCAGGAAATAGGAAATACTTTTCAAGAACATATTACTTATGTCCATATATTTGAAATAATTGGGAAAGTTTTGTTTGCCTCATTAAACCAAATCACTCGGATTAATAATTGTCAAATCCGACAAATCCGAACAATCCGACCACATGACCGTCCAGTTGATTAAAGGTGTTGGAAAATGCTGTTTTTCTTTTTTTCCAAGAATCAAAATGGATCCGTAGCTTGTCTTAACATTGTGCCGAGGAATATTTTTGACTCACCGATTTGAAAAAAAAGAATCACTCTTTGGCAAATATTTGAAGTTTAGATAGAAGAGACTCTGTGAGTCAAATTTGAGTTGACAATCAACTCTGTAATTTTTACTCATTTGCAAGTTCTTTATTTCAAAAGTCTTAAAAACAAATGATAGAGGCTTTAAAATCTAGGGACGGGTGCAGAGTTGCTTACAAAACGTTATGCACACTTCAAGCTATTTAAGCAATTATCTAATCTCTTGTATTATCGACAAAAATTGGGTATTAAAATGATTTGAGAAAATTTGGACGAAAATAAGTTTATTCAATGTTTAACCATTTTATGGATAAATTAATTACAAGTCACAACCATTCCCTGCTGGATTATTTTTTTTTCGAGCATAAATCAGCATTAATTGCTTTAAGCCACTCACAATCATGTGAGTGCTTTGAGAGCTCGGTAGATCGCAGTTCGAAATCCTGTGTGCAAAAACTAATTTTGAATATTTTTAATGCATTTTGTTATTGAACTATACAAATTATAAACTTGGTGCTGAACTGGTGGAACGGGCAAGCAGATTTTATTTCTGTATAACTTTCTAGCCATATATAGAATTTGCTATTTTTATTATGCGCTTATTTCCTTCCACAATTTCCAAGAAAATAAACTGAATTCCATAAGTTTTGAATGTGTTTTTCTTGTTTATTTACGAATCTACATCTCTTGCAAAATGTTTGTTTGTTTAAAAGAACTCAACTCTTGCAGTTAGACGCGAATGGATGGTTGGATCATGATTAAATTTCTAGTTCTCCTGTCCTGACCGCGTATAAAGAAAATTAAAAGGGAGCCCCAACGACAAATAATAAACAAAAGCGTGGTATTTTCGATTTGAATAAACTCGAACAGAACAGCACGAATAAGAAAAAGAACCTATGAGTCTTTTTTTTTTATTAAAACCATAAAACAACATGCAAATGTCAATTTCATACGTGCAAAACAGACAACGATACAATATTTTAGTGTTAACTAATCAATGCAAACAAGAAAACTATTTTAATAATGTAACTTTTCAAGCTATAAAAAGGCCAAGAAATAATTTTGCAAGATTTCTGTAACCTATCGAATTTAATTTTATTTTGAATGTTAACCTCAAATGTTTTTCAATTTTTCTTAAATTTACTAAAATAATATTAATACATTTTCTTTTTTTTTCTTTCTAAATACTATTTGAAATGTTTTCATTAAAAAAATAGGAGGTTATATCACAAGAAATTGATGAAATTCTTCTATCACTTTCTGCCATTGAAGATGGAATTGGCAATTTGCCAAACACTAGCCTTGAAAACATGGCACTTAGTCTGCAGGTAAGCTATGATTTCAAAAATATATGCCAAGAATAAAATTTTGTGTTGATATATGCATGTGATTAATACAAGCATATCACCACACATGTCATTCAGACCCAATCATCCTCAAACATGAACTTTTCGAGAAGTACGGATTCAAATAGTCCTTTGATCTCAGAAAAATATTAAGTGTTTATGAATGAATTGGATAGAGATTTTTCTATAATTGCATAGTAAAATTAAAACTTTATTTCTTTTTGAATATAGCTTATCATTCAAAACTTAAATTCCTACACAAAAGAAGTGGAACGCCTTAAGGATGTCAGTCAATCATTTCCAACAGATCCTCAAACCGATCGAATTCTCAATGATATCAGAGATCGCATTGATTTCCTCATACTTAGATCACAGCAGGGTATAACGATGGTTGAGGTAAGATGAAAAGAAAGAGTAATACAAAATATATACATTAAATTATACAAAAATTTTTAGGGAGCTTTACAAGAACAACGCAAACGAAGACATGAGGTTGAAACCTACCAAACGCTTTTGGATAACGTGGAAACTTGGTGTGCAAGTTCTCTAGTTGAAACTAAAAATATCAATTCTATTCCAATCGAAGAACAAATTCCGGCCCTGCAAAATTTGCTGAGAAATTTAAAAGAAAAGGAATCGTCATTACTTCAAATTGTACAAAGTACAAAGGATTTACAACAGCACAATGACGTATCAGATTTAGCTAAAAATCTTTCAGAACAACTAAAAGTATTGATAACAACACTTAGGGAGCAGATCACTTTGATAACGACTCAGGTGACTGTTACTGAAACTCAACTTTTTGAAATTCGGAAAAATGAAGAAGAAAAGAAAAAGCAAGAACAAATGACACAAAAAACGTTGGAAGAAGAAGAACAATGTAAGCAAATCATAGAAGCTGAGGAACATATCACAATTTCCGGTCCTCATATTGAAGAAGAAGAAGAACAGATTTTGAAGACCGAGGATACACCAATGGGTTCCCTTGTTGATGAAAACACAATTGACTCAAGTTCAATGCCTGAGGAAGAATTTAAGCCGGTGGTCGATCAATTTGAAGTTGAAACACAAACATCATTTAGTCTCATACCTCGTGACCAAGTTGTTGTTGCTCAAGCTGAAGTTGATGTCCAAACAAGTTTCCCTATTGTTGAAACAGTTGACACTTCAATGCAAACGCAAAAAGAGCGAAAGCCAACCGAAAACATTTCTGTCACACAAACAGTCCTCGGAAACAAGGAAACTATTCAAATTGATACAAACTTCAATAAAGAAATTCCAGATCAACCAGAAGATATATTTGTCGAAGCCAGATTCCATCAAAAGCCACAACTTAATATTGATCGTTCTACAGAACTGGTGATGCAAAATGTTCCCGAATCTTTCGAAACAACTTTTGTCCAACCCGATAAAACGACTACAGAAGTTGTAGTTAATCCTGATGGAACAAAACAGATTATCGTTCACAAGTTAATACAAACTGTTCACAGGACCCGAACAACAACGTCTACTTCAGAAGATTCTCCCAGTAACGAACAAATTCAAATTGCTTCGATATCACCTGAAGATGGTAGTAGTATTCCAATGGTTTTACCAGAGAAACTATATCAAGCCGGACAAACCCAAGTACAGTCCTACCCAGTCAATGCCACTGAATGTTCAAGTGTTCATGCTGTAGTCCAGCAAGTTACTCGAAAAATTATACGTAAAACGAGGAAAATTATTAAACGTGTCACAACAATTGATGGCAAGGAGTGTGTTACTGAGGAAATTATTGAGGAACCAGAAGAAATTGAAGTTTCTCACGAAGAAATGCCACCCCAAGTTCAACTCAAAATTATACGTACGGTAAACGGGCAAATTGTAACGGAAGAAGATTTTGAACGTTTGAAGCGGCAACCTGGTGTTGTCATAGAAGAACAAACAACACCAGAAATAATTGCCATTGAAGAACAAGCAGAACAACCTATAAGAACATCGCCAGAAATGGTAACATCACAGGTATTTGAAATAAACCAAGCACCAGTAGAATTGAAAACTTTTGATAGCGCACAAGTAGTAGAGATGATTAGTGAAATACCAAGTACCACTAATGTTACAGAGAGAATAGAAGAAAGTTCAATAGAAAATCCAACAATAATAACAACAATCGATGAGCATACGGAGAAACTGAGTCACCCTATAGAACCCGTTGTTGAAAACATCACTGACATTTGGCCAATTGAGCATCATTTAACACCAATGGCTATTGGATTTTCTCATCGTGATGACTCAACTCATGATATTTTAAAAACAGACGATGAACAGGCATACCTTCCACTAGAAGGAGTTGTTCAAACCACCGAAATTTGGCCTGTAAGTGAATCGACTGGACATTCTTTAGTCTACACAGATGAGCCTTCATCAGTTGTATCTAAGCATGACGAATCCATTGTTGATGACCAATCAAATTTAGTTGTAATCGAAGATAAGAAACCAGCTTCAGATATTGAAATGAAAGTCGACCTACAAGGTGAAGAACCTTTATCAACACAAAAGGACACTATTGCTAAGATCTCGGAAACTGGTGACCAAAAAGAACACTCTAGTCCTTTAGTTGATGCACTCTTCAAACATAATTTAGAAGAGAACAAACCTTCAAATACAGTCCAGAATATTGAAATTCATTCTGTGGCCATTTCATCTGTTGAAGAACCAGACTTAGTGTTCAAAAGTGAGGCGATTTCTAAAATTGTTTCTCCAACAGATGAGAAGCAGTCCCCTGATACTCAAATCAATTTAGACTCAGCAGTTGTACCTGATAATTTGATTTTGGGTAAACCATCAAAAGTCCCTGATATAGATACAGTAATTTGTGAAACATCTTCTTCAATTGGCGAAACAGATGTTCGGCCTCATGAAAGCCACAAAACAATAATAACGATTACTAGTGTTCTAACTGAGAAAATACCTACCTCTGCAGAGCAATCGGTTGAACAACAGCAAGTCTCACAAGAAATTCAGTCTCATGACTTTAACGAACCAGTGCCAATTCAACAATTACCAAAAACAAATAAAGAGATCCAACAGATCACTCAAATGTTTATTGCTGGAGAGACAATTCCCTCAGAATCTCCAAGAAAATCAATCAAAGTGACTGCTACAAGTTTGGATAGTATTGGCGAAAGCTGTCTTAAGCTTGGAATGAATGTTATCGATAACACTATTCCTCAACCGAAAATAAGCTTAAGTATTGTCGAAACAAGTGTAACTGAACCTTCTGGAAGCGATTCTGTAGATGCTAAGCGGCATAGAAAGAAAAAGAAGAGAAGGGTTAAGGAGTCTCCCGAAAAAATTCAACAAGAACATGACTTTGAGCTTGAAGATCAACCTACTGAACCAGAGCCCAAACAAGAACAAGAAGAAAGAGAAACCAAAGTTGCAGTGCCTGATTCTGAAACTGAAACAGTTCACGAAGTGGGTTACGAGGAAGAAGAAATATCTTTCAGTAAAGACGAAAAACCTGTTCTTGATGACAGTAAAAAGAGACGCAAAAAGAAGAAGCAATCGCTCAAAGTAGAAAAAGATCAAGATTCATATGTTCCACAATCTTCCAAAGAAGTAAGTGATGAAAAATCAACGAGTATTGAGTCCGAAGGTAAAATATTAATGGAAATTATTGAAAATATCAGTCCAGACAGTGAAATATCAACTATCAGCGAAGAGAAACCAATTAAAGTACTTGAAGAATCTATCATTTCTCCATGTTCTGATTCTCCACCTCCATGCCAAACATCTCTTATTATTCCAACTGAAGTCATCGAAGTAATTTATGTCCAAAGCGATGAACAACAGACCAGTCCCAGAGAAGAAACACAAGATTCACATGAAATAACTGCTGAACAAAAACCAACTATAACAACAGATGTGAAATCTTCACAAACATCACCAATTCATAGAACAGCTGTAGAAATCGCACAGCAAACGAGCATTGAACCAAACACAGATCTGCAAGAAGCAGAATCCCAAACATTAAATTTGGAATTGGTTGAAAGTGAAGTTCAAACGTTAGATAGAAATGAGGAACCAGAAATTCCAACTAATGTAAAAGAAACCTGTTCAGAACAAGTGCAAACAGATGAAACAATATCACCTTTAATAACAGCAACTATTTCTAGTCAAACTTATATCGTAACAACAACCGAAAAAGAACTGCAAACAACTCCAGTAGAATCGCCAGTTCAATCACCAAGGTCCGAAGAACAATATCAGTCATCTGAGGTAGTAAGTCCAGTATTAGATGAGCTTCTATCAGATCTGCAACTTCCCAAAGAAAAGACCCATGAAAAGGCGGTTCTAACAGAAACTCCGCATACCGTGGACATTTCATTACAAACAGTTCAACTGCCGGAAAAAACAGTAGAAACCAGAGACACTGCATCCTCGCCGACACAACAACAAGTAGGTACTTTCGAGGCAGCAATTCAAACTGAAGGAGGGCATGAGCCCTCCAGTGAAGTGGACGAATCATCGTTGTCCATTTCAACAACTTCAGATCCCTTTATTGTTGAAGTGCACACAACAGTAGCTGTTCCTGCTGATACTGATGCTTCGGAAGCTGAACCAATGATTTACGAGTACAAAGAAACTTTAGAATTACCCAAAAATACCCAAAAATCAAAAACGGACAAGAACACTGCTTCAGACCTTAATATTCGTTTTGAGGTTGCAAATAATGGTGTCACTCAACATGAAGTATTGATTTCATCTGCTGAAATTCAGACTGCTTCGAACAAAACCGATAATGTTGAGGAGCAAAACCTGCACATAACTTCTCCCGATGTTGCCGCTGAAATTGATACTGATTCTGATCAATCTTTCGAACAAGATAAAATAAATGTTCCTGCAAAACAAGTGCGATCTAGACCAACTTCGCTGATTTTGATTGAAGAAGTGATGACTCCAACTGAAGTTATAGATGTTCCTATAACACCTGGACCCGATATTGAAACAGAAGATTCAAATATTTGGTCAACAGCAGCAAGTTCGGTTGTTCTAAATCCTAGAGAAGCAACACAGCAAATGCTCATGTCAGAAAGCTTAATTCATTATCCAGGACAGAAAACAACTACCACAACGACCATTTGGACTGAAACAAAAGATGCAATCGGTGATAGAATTCGACATTTGAAGGAAGATCCATTCAAACAACAAACTCCTTTAAGTAATGTCTTGCACTTGGCAACTCTAAGCGAACATATAAAAGATGAACCTGTTGAAAATCGCGTTAAAGAAGTTTCTGATTGCCTGGAAACTTTGGGAAAAGCTATCAAAGAAGATAATGCTACAGTCGTCCAAACAACTGTCATCACAATCATTGAGAAAGTTTCAACATGGCTAGAAACTATTGAATACCGAGTTTACTTAATACGGCAACAATCAAATGAAGCACCAAGTGAGGAAAAAGTGGATGGATATAATCAACTAGAAAACGAACTAAGCTCAATCAAACAAAGTGTTAATGTTCTTGAATCTGAAGTTACTAAAGCAGAAACTGTTGTTGACCCAGAAGCACAGACACAGATTCTCCAGTGCGTTGAAACTCTCAAGGAACAGGTTGCAGCTGTCGAAGATGTCACAGCAACCAACCGGCAACAAGATAATAAAGATTTAGAGAAATGGAACAACTTCAAGGTTCATGTAAACCAAATGACAACACTATTGGAACGCCTTCAAGAGAATTATGAAACCATTGTTTCTGAAGATACAACCCCTGAAGTTAGACTAACCAAACTGGATGACCTCGAAAACCAAAATATTGATATCTTAAGCCATGTCTCGCAACTTATTAATTCGGCACGTTCTTTCCAGAGAGATTATCCAAACAAACAAGTTCCCCAGGACGTTTATAATTCATTCGAAGCAGCGAAAAACCTTGAGAACAATATCGCTCAAGAAAGAGATCGTCTCATACAGCTCCAACTTTTAGCTGAAGATTATGAGCAAACTCTGAAAGAATTTGCCAAGATCACAGTATTAGCAAATAACTTGGTCGAAAACCCACTGGTCGCAAGTAACTTGGACCAACTAAACATTGAGGTTCAAAACCATCGAAAGTTCTTTGTCAACCTAAGCCATTGTCGTGCCATTTTGGAATCCCTCGAAGAGAATATTGATTCAGAAACCAGACAAAAGCATTTAGAAATGCATAAGGATCTTTATGATCGAGCCACTGTTCTTTTAGAGAAAGCTTCTGATCGAGCCTCTAAATTAGCGCAAGCAGCTTCTCGTTGGACCGTACTGGAAAAAGGTATGAAAGACGAAAGACAATGGCTACAAGTCGCTACTCAAAGAGTTCCTGACTTATCTACGGTTACTTCAGCTGATTTCGATCAATACACTACGCTGTATCAATCTCTCAATACTGATATTTCTTATCATTATGTTAAAATGACTCAGCTTTCAAACATATCTAATAAGCTTCAGGAACTAGTTCAATCTCCAAACTTAGTCGAAGAAAGCAACGAAGGCCTTATAACTCTGCTCAAACTCCGAGAAGAAGTTGCAACTTATTTACATCGTCTTCTGATATTCAAAGAAATTTGGACACAGTACGAAAATCAAACGGAAAAAATGGAAACCTTTGTTCGAGATGCGGAAAAAGAGCTCAGTCAAATACATATCCCAGAAGATCCTCGAGAACAACCTATAGAACATATGCGCCAATTCTGGGAAGTTAAGGCATATTTCGAAATGCATAACAGTATTCGAAATGAAGCAGGTTCAACATTTGAGAAAGCACTTACTGTTATTCCGCTTGCTGACGAGATGCTCCAAAGACAATTCCATGCCCAGCTTGAAGATCGTTGGCGAGGAGTATCAGATAAAATCGAAGGTATCCAAAATGCCATTATCAATGGCATGTCTTCCGAGGATGTACCAGAGGAAGATAGGTTAAAGTTGCTTGAACGCGAACTCCAGGAAATATATCTTACAATGACCAGCATGAAAGGAGTTATAAAAAGCGAAGAAGAACTGAGCTTATATATTGAGCGTATGCAGGTTCTTAATACACGTGTTGGTTTTATTGGAAATGAACTAGGACGCATAGGTCTGCAGCCAGCTACAGAACCGGAAAAAATTGGACAACTCTTTTCGCTATCCCATAAAATAACAACTCAAATAAGTGAAGAGCTTGAAGGTGCCACAGTCTTAAAAGAAAGACTTTTGGCTATTCAAGATGGCATTAGTAGTCTACGTAAAAACCAAACAAAGCTATCTGTAACTCTAGATGAATGTGAAAATGCTGAAAAATTGGGAAGTGATGCAGTTGAAAAGGCAATATTCGACTGTCAAACTGTCGGAGAAGATCTTATACTGAATTGGCAGGAAATAATGAGGTTACGGCAGTTATTGCATACTCTCCCCATTCAATTGAAAATGTCGGTATCGCCTATTAAATTGGAAAGAGACATTTCTTTGCTTCAGGATGAGCATTCGTTCCTAGAATCGCGATGTGCAAATATCATGACAATTTTGAAGAACCGCTTGTCCCTCTGGCTACGTTATGAAAGACAGCTAGATCTTGTTAGAAATTCTGTACAAGAGACCGAATTCATGATTGAACTTCTTAAGGTTCACGGACAGGTTGATTATGAACGACTTAAGAAGGCAACAGAACGCCTTGAGGTAAGTACAAACTACAAATGCTCTCAATATTAAGCCTCGTTTTCTGATTCAAAAGATCCATTTTTGCATGTGAAGAGTTTTGTTCTTCATATTAAAAGCCTTTTCGACCTTATTATTATTTCAATCAGAAAACTGGCCTTAGTAAAACTGTTGTTTCAATGCCTTGGAAAGAATGTTCGTCAAAATTGTCACAGTTTTTTTTGAACAGATGTTTCGCTGAAATTTTTTTTAGTTAAGATTCCTTTTCTTAAAGCAATAGAATTCTTTTTCTGAATTTTCAACTCCTATACTATTCTAAGAACTTAGTGAAAATCGAGAGAGATCTTAATGGGACCATATTAATTTTCATTCTCTGAACTTATGAATAATCTACAGCTTCAGTGATTCTGTTTTCTTCATCGAAAGATAAATAAAGTTGTCATCACTAGGAACCGAAACTACTGACTGATTGATAGATTGAAGAAAACTTAAACTCCAGCCAATGCTCTACGACTACGACGCGCGGCAACACCCTTCAGCCAATTGAATAATTAAATTTCTTGAAAAAAGCTACCTAATGTCTAACGAAATTATGTCTTTAATTTTCTTAGACCCACTTTTTCGCTTTAGAATGGTATCCATATAAAACACACTCAATAGAATCACATGCATTGGTTTACGTGCGCTTAACCTAGTTATTAGTTGCAGGCGATTCTCACTTTGCCCATTGGGCTTCGCAGCACCTACATACATATCGTTGAAAGTATTAACTTTTGAAAATCATTCCACCCTTCAAGCAAGCAAGCCACCCATCTTAATTAGAACCTATTTGCTTGGAATAAACAATTTCGGTGCGTCGTCGAAGTGATGATACTCGTTTGAAAACCGAAACATCGATTTTTATACCCCTCTCCCTAGCCCCAAGGCCATCAGAATTTGATTCTTTTCAAAACTTCTGTTTCATTTATTGCTGCACTCACTTTCGATTAACAAAAAGATTTACCTAGAGATTTTCAGTTTACAGAAGGAAATCATCAAAACAACGACAATTTCCCTCGACGAAAAATAAACAAAATATAGTGAGGCACTTAAAATTTCACTGTTTAGTTTCAGATTTCAGTATAGTGTGAACTCGTGTGCTGTGTGGACGACCGACGAACACGATTCCAAGCGCTATTGATTATTTTTTAGAGTGTTTAAAATACTCATTATTTGATTTTTGCTTATAATTGTTCATTAGGGTCTTTCCGACGACCTACAAAATCGTGAAGAACTATTAGGCGAGTTAAATCTATCTGCCAAGCCTCTGATTGAAACTTGCGATGGTCCAATCGTGGAGCAAATAGAGGCCGCTGTCAAGGAGGCAGTTATCGCATGGAATGACACATCTGGTAATCTCTTGGACCTTTGTACACGTTATCAACGAGCTGTTAAACTTTGGGAAAAATACAGAAAAGCTTCAGACGTTGTGAAGACTTTCATCCAACAAGAAATGGAAAGCGTTAAGGCTTTCGATGAACCTTCGGATTTGAAGCAACACGCTAAGGCAAGTTAAGAGAAAAAAATTAGCTTAGTGAAAATATGTAAAAAAAACACAAGCATAAGAATTGAGTTTGAAATGGTTTGTTTTTATTGATAACGACAGCATTATTATATATTTTTCTTATCACTAACATATTTTTGGTCTGCTACTCAAAATACAAAACATCATCTGCAGCATCATTAAAAAAGCATGTTGAAAGAATGATGTCATGAATAAGGAATTTATCGTAAGCGATTCGTAAACGATTCTAAAGCCTTGCATATACATATTGAGTATGGTCTATTGTTGAACATAATTAGCTCGAAAATGAACGAAATTAGAATAATTATGTTGACGAAAATAGACAATGCACATTTGAACACTGCATTCAATGAATGTATGCATGTATTTGTGTCTACCTGCGCCTGCAGTGATGCTTTTGTGTTTTAAATGATTATTTTATGTTTATCTATGTGAGATAACAGAGATAAAATAGAGGAACATCTTTCTTATTGTTATCAGATTAAAGAAGTTTGTTGAATGAATCATAGAATCCAAGTTAATAGATAATTTGTTTTCAGGAATCTCAGGAAGTTCTTGTAACTCATAATGATCAATTGAATGAACTCAGGGAGATGGTGTCACGAATTTCTTCTGACGTTGGACTAGACATATCCAATTTATTGCAAAGTGAATTGGACGCTTTGGGTCAGAAACTGCAAGAAGTAAAAGAGAGTATTACGGTTTTGGCCAATGTTGCCGAAACAAAAGAGCTAGATCGTAAGGGAATTGATGAAAATGTTTCTCAAGTCCGATCTTATCTGAACAATGTTCAACAAGTGAGTTTTATTTAAGCCACCATATTAATATTGTTTGCTAATTTTATTGTTTAATTTTATTTTTAAAGGACATGTCACGTTCTCCAACAAATCCAAAAGAAACTGAGGACCAATTAATTGCCTTGCGTAACCACCTTCAAACATTAACCAAAACCGAAGAACAACTTAAGCAAATTCATAACAAAAACATTGACACTAACAATACCTCAGATTCGTCGATAATTGACGTTCTTGAATTGTGGCAAAGAGTCTTCCAAGAGACATTCCAAGAGTATCATCGCCTATCATCGCGATTGGTTAGGAGTCAAAATAGCAATGAAGCCTTAAGACTCTGGCGTCAATATCTTCAGCATGTACAGTCATTCCTGTCATGTTCTATACCCGATGACTACAATGACCTAAGTGAACAACGACATTTGTGTGAAATTCATCAAAACCTATTAGTGAGTCAGCAGTCAGTACAGTCTATTCACACTGACAAAATGAAGACTAGTGATAGCGGCAACGGGGAACAGTTCAAAGTACTGACAAATGTACATAATGAGACCCTTTCTCGAATTATTCAAAGGAATACTGAAATTGAAACCAGAATAAACGCATGGAATGCATATAGATTGGAATTGAACAACCTTTTGGAATGGCTTAAGGAGAGAGAGAAGGAAAGATCGATGCTTCAATTGAGATATATTCATCTCAAGAGAGTGCCGAGACTAAAACATAAGATCAGTGAACTCATAAATCTTATTTCCGAAGGTGAAAAAATGACTGAACAGCTGAAAGATCAGCAAAAACTGCTATTAGCTTTTAGCGACGACGCTTTGGCCACATCAATTCGAATGGAACACGCTTCAATCAATCAACGAATACAAAACCTGCGAGCTGCTCTTGAAACATGGAAAAACTTTTTACACAAAATATCCCAACTTTCGGTTAGTTTTGAGACAAAAGTAAACCATCTCAGATCAGAGTTTGCTGATGGACAAGAGCTTGTTGAAGAAACGACAAGAAACTTGCCCAGTGACCCGAATAGAATTTATGAGAGATTGAATGTCTTGCGAAATCAAAGAGTTCACATTTCAAGATTAGTGCAAGATATAGAAAGCCTCAATGTGAACCAAGAAGAATTAAAAGAGTGCATAAGTCCCCACGACATGAAGTCTGTTCGGCAGACCATATGGATCTTATGGCAACAGCATGCAGACTTGGACTATCAAATCTCGAATCTTATTAATACCATCGAAGATAGACTCTCGTTGCTCTCAATTTTCAACACCCGCTATGATCGAATTATTGGCTGGTTAGATGAACTTGAAAACCGCATAGAAAGAAACTCTGATACTAGGTTACATCAAAATCCGGAAGAAGCTGCCAAAAATATGGAGAAACAAATACTGTCCGAGCTTCAATTACGTGAAAAAGATCGCGAGTGGTTGCTCTCAACCAGTAGGGAATTACTATCTTTGTATAATGAAGGACCTGATGTTGAGACTATACGCGCTGACGTGCAACAAAAATCTGATATCATCATAGATCGCTGGGAAAGGTTGAAATATATGTGTAAACAAAGATCAAATAAAATATCAGACTTGAAGATGACGTTATTGAGACTAGATGAACGAATGGCCTTAATTCGCCAATGGATGCTTGAAATTGAAACTAAACTAGCCGAAACTATTGTTTTTGAATCACATTTGCCATCTCATATGGAAACTAAACTAAGCGAACATGATGTCATTCAGCGCTCTATAGAAAACAATAGTAGTGAAGTGGGTGAAGTGCTCAATCTTGCCGAAGTTCTATTAAGCGACCCAGATACGTGGAAGATTCACTTCAATGCGAATAATCTCCAACTTAATGTCCAAAACCTTGAAAAACGATGGAAAAATGTTTGCAAGCAATCGACTGAAAGAAAAGCCAAAATCAAAAGAGTTTGGAACCATTTGCAACACGTTGTTAAGCTTACCACCGACAACAAATCATGGGTGGGGAAGCAAGAAGAAAGCATAGCCAAATTGGAAAAAAACTTGAATTCACTTTCACAAAACGAGATATCCGAGAGACAAAAACTAGTCGAGGGTATGATTTCAAATATTAAATCTAACAGTACAAAACTATCAGATCTGGAAAAAGGCTATGCTAAGCTCGTCCTAGAGCAAGGAATAGACATTGAACACATGCAGAAACTTACTATGCCAACAAAGGTACTTATTATCAAATGGAAAACACTCCTCCCAAAATGCAATGCCATTTTGGACACAATCAATAAAGAGGAGAAAGTTCAGAGAGATTTTATGATAGCTCGAGAAAAGATCGTTTCCGTTCTCACGGAAATAAGCTCCAAATTAAACGAAGTTGAGAATTCTGACCCGCAGTCAAGTTTGAAAAATATTGAACGTTTGGAACGCGGTTTTCAACAGTCCACTGATGCCTTAAAACAAGCCGACGAACTTGGCGATCAAGCAAAAAAGATCAAACAAATAAACGCTCCCAAAATCTTAGAACTAATATCAGAATATACAACATTGTGGCAACAAACTCAACTTAGAATAACACAGATCAAGGCCAATTTATTAACCAAAGTGTCTGCTATTGAAAGTCCTGTGCGAGTCACAAGACATCTGGAAAGCGATGCAAGTGTTCAAGTGGATACTTTACCGAAGACGAAGCAGCTTCTTCGTATGACGTCAATTACTCCGAAGGATGCTTATGTCATGGAATTGGAAACAGCAATTACAGAATGCAAGCGTAACCTGGAAGAGCTTCAGCAAGTTATTACAGATAAGACTCGGAAGCCTGGTCCTCAAAGAATCTCGAAACTAATGGCTAATGCTCAGTCGTCAACAGAACTTATGAAGCACCTGAGTACAATTCTTGTAACAGAATGTTCAGCGAGTAATGCCGAAGCTTCCACTGAAATTGTAAACGAATTGATCTTGAGGTTTGAAACCCTACAATCTCAATGGAAAGCACGTCAACAACACGAAGAGAGTGCAAGGTATGTAGGACGCCTTTATTTTTACTATTTGGCTGTTGTTTTCTTTGGTTTTTGGTTTTATTTTATCGATGTTCCAGCTCAAACATTTTAAATGGATTAAATGATAAAGATTTCTATGCCTCCATATACATTTACAACTAAAAACTTTATTTATCTGAACTTTGATTTTTAAATCTAATTCGATAAAAAATAAATTCCAAGAAAATGTGGTACCACTCACTTTGACATGCGTATGAAATCTTTAAAATTCTTTGGTTGGCCTGAATTTTTTTTATAACCAATCTCATTTTGTATGCAAATCTCACCAAAATTTCTTTCATGTTCTCCTTTTACTAATGCTGCTCGCTTTCTATTATAACAACTTTACATACATATACTGTGCACAGGTCTAATATTCCGGCTACATATAATTTCACATGCCCACAGTAAGTATACAATTTTTAACCGCATTGATATTGTTTTATAAAAAATAACAAATGTACATCATTAATATTTTCAACCGCCTTTGGTGACGTTGGTTATACTTTAAAAAAAATCTTTTATTTTATAATCTATAAATTTCAATAAACAATTTTTTTTTTCATTTTGGGTTTTTGAGTTTCATTATGTTAAGAGTATAGAAAATAAAAAGAAAATATCCTTCATATTTTTAGTGATGTTGGTCGATTAACCTGTCCTCTTTGCACGCAACGTAATTGGCAACAAATCGATAATGACTTATGGCGCCTTGAACAATGGCTGCAATTTGCCGAAAACACTCAACGATCACAAACAACACCGCCAAGTAATATTGAAGTTCTAGAAGATATCGTTCAGGACCATCGAGAATTCTTGCTGGATCTTGAAAGTCACAAAATTATAATAACTTCGTTGAACGTTGTCGGCGATCACTTGGCTACGCATACTTTAGATACTGATAAAGCTCAGCAACTAAGGGCGAGATTGGAAAGTGACAATAATCGTTGGAATACAGTTTGCATAAATGCAACGAAATGGCAAAGTTTATTGCAGACAGAACTAATGGGTAACAGTGAGTTTCATCAAATTATTGATGAGCTTTGCTCTTGGCTGCAACAAACAGAGCTTAACATTAAAGCGTCAGAGCCTGTGGACTTGACCGAAGATCACAAGATATTGGAAGCCAAATTTAGGAAGTTCAAGGAATTGAGGGCCGAATTGGAGCGTTGCGAACCAAGAGTTGTGAGCCTTCAGGATGCTGCAGATCAATTGTTAAAGACAGTGGATGATACTGAAAGCTCTTCTCATACTTATACAAGGTTAGTTAGCTATATAAACTTATTTGGGCGGAAGGAAATATATTTGCACAGCATTGGGTAAACTCTAAACATAACTTCATTATTTTAATTTTTTTCTTATATCTTATATGAAATGATGAATGTATAATATTTGGACTTATTGTCGTTGGTCTCATAAACTAAGAATAGAAGATTCTGGAAACTAAACAGAATAGTTACTAGTAAAACCGATATGTAGGTATAAGGAGATCCAAGTACGACTTCATCAATTAACTTTTTCGTACTTCCGATGACAATAGAATCAGAGATTTTAATAAATAAACACAAACAAAGCTCACTCATTGGTTAGGAAGTTTTGAAAGTAGGGTCGACTTTTTAAGAAAGTTTTCTTTTTGCTATGTTATATTGCACTTATCCTCAAATGTGTTCATCCGCCCATAGAAATACTCTTAAACCTCTTGTGTGCGAATTGTATGATGCTTAAATTTTACCAATAGAACTCTTTCTAGATTGACTGATTTAAGGCTACGCTTACAATCACTGCGCAGACTATCAGGAATCTATATAGTCAAGCTAGGTGCAGTTCTTGGCTACGATGGAGAAAATTTGGGAGTGTCATTGCATATGCTTTCGAACGAGGTAAGTTGACTTTCTTAGGTTTTTGTTTGAGTAAATATTTCCTAGCACAGATTTCTTAAACATGTTTTATTTTTTTGGAAATGCTTTCACATTTTACTCTATGTATTTGTCTTATAGCCTTTTCCCACCGACTTGATTTAGCTTATTTGATTTATAAATCAAGAAAGCGTTCCCACTGAACTTTTTACTTAATTTAGCTTGACATTTATCACAATCTTGACATTTTTTTGAATTTTTCAATAAAATATATCAATATATGACACAAAATTTGAATTTTGACTGTCAAAAACAAAAAAAATGAATTAAAAATGAATTTTATTCATTACTTCAGCATGAAATCATTCAGCCTGGAATCATCGAGGTGATTTATACCTAATTAAAAAATAAACAAGCTAAATCAAGTAATTTCAAATGATTGAAAATGTATGGCAAATCATGAAATAAATTATGTGTTTTAGCTAAATCAAGTTGTTTTATAGCCTTTTCCCACCGACTTGATTAAGCTTAATTGATTTATAAATCAAGAAAGGCGTTCCCACTGAACTTTTTACTTAATTTAGCTTGACATTTATCACAATCTTGACATTTTTTTTGAACTTTTCAATAAAATATATCAATATATGACACAAAATTGAATTTTCACTGTCAAAAAGAAAATAGAAATGAATTTGAAATGAATTTTATTCATTACTTGAGCATGAAATCATTCAGCCTGGAATCATCGAGGTGATTTATACCTAATTAAAAAATAAACAAGCTAAATCAGGTAATTTCAAATGATTGAAAATGTATGGCAAATCATGAAATAAATTATGTGTTTTAGCTAAATCAGGTTGTTTTAGCTAAATCACGTTGGTGGGAATAGGCTATTAGCTAAATCACGTTGGTGGGAATAGGCTATTAGCAAATCTACAAAATTATTTGTGTGAAATGTTTTATTTTTGTTTTTAGTAAATATTTTAATTTCGTGTATTTTTGTTTTAATTTTATTTTTTTGCTGCGCAGCTTCTGGAACAATCTGAATCAAGGATTCAACCTTCTTCCTCCTCTATTATGACATCATCGCACAACACTGAATTTGCAAAGTAAATACTAGAACTTTATTTTCTTAGTCTTAAGAGTAGTCCTTAACATAGCAACATTGTTCTTTAGTTATGAGAGTAATTCTGAAAATTGTAAGGGGAAGTTCCAAATGATCATAAAATTTTGTATTGATGCTTTAAAATGCTACAATTTTATTTAAATTTAAATTGTGAGTCTTTAAAATTGACGAGATAAAGTATACTATATTCGGTGCCAAAAACGAATACATATTCCCTTAACAATTTGTATTGATCACATTAGACTCTTCAGTGATAGTTAACTTTTGAAAGAGCACTATAATAGTTAAACGCAACACAAAAATAAGAAAAATCAAACAAAGTAAACAACTTTTCAACAATAGCTTCGCTAAAATGTACATGAAGATGAAACACTGATTTTAATTATTTAATTTCTTGTTTTCCAGCCCCGAAGATATTACCGAAGGAGATGTTATCAACACTACTGTTCTAGCTCGCGGCTATCGATTCTTCGGTCGCGTTGTGCGTGCCTCACTTCCCATACAAGCGCTCATGTTGCTATTACTGGGTGTTGCCACACTTGTGCCCCACGGTGAAGATTACACATGCATGTTCTCAAATACATTCGCTAGAAGTTTGGAGCCAATGCTTTCCTATCCCAACGGACCTCCACCAACATAAAATCCCAAAAAAATGTCCCAAACTTTTAAACATGAAAACTATTTACAGTGATACCTAACATTATAATTATGGATAAAGCTCACTTTTGACTTCAATTTTGAGTAGAAGCGCACATTTAATGATAAAAAACCTATAACTAAAATAATCGACAATATTGATGAGGATAAATTTACTTCATACCACGGCTTTCTTCACTTCTTTAAGTTCAAAATAAATCTCCCCTTGCCTTTTTTAACTTCAAGAAATTAAGATAACCGATCTGTCAGGCAATTCCAAACGTAAAAGCTTATCCTCAATGAAGAAAACAAAACATTCACTAATAAAACAAAAAATGTATCCTAGAACGGTGCTATATCCCCTAGAAAACAAAAAAAATAGTCTCCCTTAAATTTGGTTGCAAGAGTTTTTTAATGCAAATCAAAATACATATTGAAATAAAAAATCCATCCAATTTTCGTTAATATTATTTTTTTCTAATGTTTATGTTTCAATTATTTTTGTTCTTATTATAGCAAAAAAGTTTATAAGATTAAAAAAAAAGGTGAACTTTCACTAAAATATAAGACGACAGATATTTATATAATACCTTTGTTACTTGCAATAAACGAATATTTAAATTAAGATAATAAAAATAAACATTGTACCTATCATACTCTAATATAATGGAGGCGTTTAGTTTGTTTTATCTAGAAATGATAATACGATTGTTTGCGGATATTACAACGAAAACCAATAACCCACTCATTTAAAACGTTACACGGCTTTTCCTCCAAATGGTATCGTAACCAATAATAATCTAATAGAGAAGTTTCCATCGAACTTTGTAAAAAAAAACAGCAAACTTTGCATACATTTTATGTGATTATAAAAAAAAAGATTAAAAATATTTACTCACAAGCTTAATGAACAAAACTATTGATCCTTCCTTTACTACTTTTGCGAACTCCTTGATGAATAGTCGTCTCCAGCAACTGACAACTTGAGCATTTGTCTCCAAACTCAAATTCATCAGTATAGGATTCGTCTTCCGTTAGAGCAACACAACGAACATTTTTTGGATATTTCTAAGTGAAATCTTTCAAAAAAATCTTATAATGAATAAAAAGAGATCCCTGGAAAGTACCACTATAACAACTGGTAGTTCTGCGCAATTTTCGGAACAATCGAGCAATGTGCAACTCTTTTTCTGTAATCTTGATAAAAACAGTATAAAACCACCAACAATAATCTACAAAAAATCTGTATGATTAAGTATTTATGGAACTTCAATGCAATGAAAAAAGTTTTTATCCTTCTTAGATTACCTAACAAGCGCTTGAAACTTACCTGTATTATACACACAATAACCCATAACCAAATTATGATATGAGTAAATGATTCAGTGATAAAATTAAATTTTTGCGAACATCCAGTTGTATTAAAGTAACTTGAGTCATTGTACTCTTCGTCGTGAATTTCATGAGGAGCAAAGGTTTCGAAACATTCTATGGAAGATCGCTGGCAGCATGTATATGGAATCATTGTTACCAGACTATTAGATCTGCGATATATGTATAACTTTTGAAGAAATTATAAAAAAAAAATAATAATCTATTCATACCTTTCGAAGCACTCCTGTCTGTCCGGTGGAATCCATTCTGCAGTTTTCCAATCCCTCATTCCCAATACTCCACAACATTCATTGCGAAATTGAACTTTGTCCCACAGAAGTTTCCATTCCGGATCCGAAAAATAATGGTCGATTCCTTGAAACATTAACGTAGCATACAATTTTTGGAGATATTCAATAGTTCTGCATTGGAAAGATATTTTAATCAATCCGAATAGAATGACAATCACACAAAAACAATTTGTTAAAATCAGCCATCTTGAACAGTTTTCTACTTCATTTCTTCTACAAACATAGTGCCATAATAGTAATTCGACGGTAAAACAGACCACAAGTTGGAAACCCAAAATGAACATATCTGACAACTGACCGAGAACCATGTTGTTTTCTGATGTTGGCATGAAGGCTGCGAGGGTGATGTAAAAATATGTTGTCACACCGAAAAAAACGAGTCCAACAAGAATTTCCAATGAAAGCAAAATCGTGACACAACACTGGGAGCGGTTAATTTTTGTACGCATTTGATTATTTTTGCCATCATACTTGGTTTTTTTTTTGAATTCTTAATATGTTTTGAACAGTAGGGAGATTTGAAAAAATCAAAAAAATATGTTACAACTAGTGTCGGTAAAACTCAGATTATTGTGTATGTCCCAATTAAGGTGATATGTTTTTTTTTTGTTCTCACTATCGTTTTAAACAGAGGACTTTTGATGCCAATTAACATTCCAATGACAAAAAAAATGTGTCATTGGTCGAAAGCAGAGAGCAGAAATGTTACTTGCTTTGAATATTTGCGTTTCATCGAATTTTCAATAAAATTTATTTAAAATTTAATTTGCCAATCTAAAAACCAAACTGAACTAGCTTCCCCAACAAGCTTCTTATTCTCTAAGATTTAAGATTTTGATAGTGACGGGTCTTGGCTTCTGTATACTGAACCATACAATTAAGAGTGTTCCGGAGCAAAACAGCGTTTTTTCAAATGGTATTGTGAAGCGACTGTATGTCGTATCGAAATAATTTATATGTCATTGTGTAGAAAAAAACTGTTTCTAAATAATCATTGGAGCACAATTTCAATTTAGTACTTTGTTACTTAGTAGTAAAGGCTCAAAAACGCCAAAATTGCCAAAAATCGTACTTTTTCGAAGAAAATTCCATCAAAATAAAAACATTTTTCGCTAACATTTCTTAGTGAGCATAGAATTCGACATGTAAACTGTATAACTATTGGAGAAAAAATTAACTTTTTAAACAAAAAAGAATTAAAAAATTATGAATAAAATTTGTATTATTGATAAGCAATTTTCTTATGATGCGATATTTATTTTTTTTTAAATCTCTTAATTTATTTAGCACGTACTTGTTCTCAACACATAGCAATCAAAACATTTTGAAAAAACTTTGATCAAACACATTTTATTTCAAAATTAAGAGATAGCCAAATCTGCCTAAATTTGAAAATTCAAATCAGTAACGGCTGGCGGAAGTCATGATTCTCACAGGAACGTGATTCTATCTCTCTTAGCAAGATGCATTTAGTTCAAAATTTGTCGTGTGGCGCTTCAAGCAGTAAGAAGAAGTAAGAATTTTCAGTTTCAGTCCGGAACACTCTTAAGAGTGTTAATGCATCTTGCTAAGAGAGATAGAATCACGTTCCTGTGAGAATCATGACTTCCGCCAGCCGTTACTGATTTGAATTTTCAAATTTAGGCAGATTGGGCTATCTCTTAATTTTGAAATAAAATGTGTTTGATCAAAGTTTTTTCAAAATGTTTTGATTGCTATGTGTTGAGAACAAGTACGTGCTAAATAAATGAAGAGATTAAACAAAAAATAAATATCGCATCGTAGGAAAAATTGCTTATCAATAATACAAATTTTATTCATAATTTTTTAATTCTTTTTTGTTTAAAAAGTTAATTTTTTCTCCAATAGTTATACAGTTTACATGTCGAATTTTATGGTCATTAAGAAATGTTAGCGAAAAATGTTTTTATTTTGATGGAATTTTCTTTGAAAAAGTACGATTTTTGGCAATTTTGGCGTTTTTGAGCCTTTACTACTAAGTAACAAAGTACTAAATTGAAATTGTGCTCCAATGGTTATTTAGAAACAGTTTTTGTCTACACAATGACACATAAATCATTTCGATACGACATACAGTCGCTTCACAATACCATTTGAAAAAACGCTGTTTTGCTCCGGAACACTCTTAAGGCAGCATATTTTTCTTGGTTCTTAAGGTTATTGTTATCCTATAGAAAGACTATGTTCTGATGCCAATATCTCGGCAACCATCAGAGCTCGAAATTGAGTTTGGCTTTCAGGAACAAGGTTAGGAGGTAAGGATTTTCGAAAAATATCATGGGCTAACCCTTTTCCAAAATTTTGGACAGAAAAAAATTCATCCAAAACCCATCGAACGATACATTAAAAGAAAGGTCTGGTCGAACTCTTTTCATTGAAATCAGTTTCAAGGGGGAAGAGAAAATAATGCTTACAAGATGGACGAAGGATGAGCAATGTTTGGTTTTGATTGTGGTGCCTTTATTTGAATTTTGTTAGCATGTACCGTATGTATATTTGTATACAGAATGTTTGGGATCCAACTTTGAAAGGAAACAATTTTATGAGATTTAAGGCCCCGACCCATAGAATCCGTTTCATCCGTTCCGGCAACGCATCCGTGTACGTTGCCGGATGCGATGAATTTGAGGTGACCCAATGAATGCGTTGACGTTTTTGACAGTTGTTGTCAAAACAAGTTGCAGATTTGTGAATTATTAAGTTGAGTGGACACATTTTTATAATTTTGTGAAGTAAAAATACTTTTATTCTTGTGTTTGATTTGCAACTTAAGGCCAGTTGTACAAACGTGGTTCATCCTCGGATCAACGTTTGAACTCGGTTCAACTCAAAATGACTGTTGTACAATCGAGGTTCAGGTCTTAACCCACTGTTGAACCATGATCAGAAGTTACCCACAGATTTTGGGGGGTTAGCTGTGGTTCAGCCATGGATCAGGTAATTTTTAGTGCGAAAAATGTTGCTATCTCACTTTGCTATCGGAAACTGACTTACGTTTTACCCTCCGGATACCGCAAATTTTATTTTACTGTTACTCGTGTATGTGAATAAATGAGAAAAAACAGCAACAAAAATCAGGTGGTATGCTCAAGTTTACTGCGATAGTATTGATAAAAACACGCATACTCTTGCAGTTAACTTGAACCATAGCTTGTAGGCATTGTCAGTTTGACAGCTTGCTTTCCCATCTCCCTTTTAAACTCATCTGCCTCCAACAACAATCTGATGGTGCGTGATTATTTTTCTCCATGGCTGAATTTCTCGCTGTAGTGTAAAATAGTGCAAAAGTGAGTTTAGTCTTTCTATTTGAAGCTTTGAACATAATTTTAAAGAAATGGGAAGGGGTCTTAACCTTTTTTCTTTTCAAAATAAAAACATTTTATTGATATAAAAAAACAAAGTCCAAAGCGTGGTAAAGTATGTTTGTTTTTGTAATAATTTTTACAACCTAATTTGTTTTCCCCTAATTGATTCTATAGAAGGTAACTGCATATATTATATACAAAACAGGAATCTTCTCATAGGCCTTACACAATTGCTACTTTCTCAGAGTGGCATATAAAAAGATGAATCCAACCTCCAATAACTCGATAGACAACAACAATGTTGCAAATAACAAGTCCAACAACATCCAAGGCAATGGTAATGCCAACAATAAAAATCGTATATGCCGTGACTTTGTTCGGGGCATGTGTCGACGCAAGCACTGCAGATATCCTCATGTAGTATCTCCCGATCTAGTTGTATTCTGTCACGACTATCAGAATTCAACCTGCACCAGAGCTAACTGCAAATTTCTACACTACACAATTCAGGAACAGGAATACTACAAAGCCAATGGCGAATTCCCACCAGATCAATCGGAAGAAAATCAAATACCATGCAAAGAGTACGCAATGTATGGCCGATGTCGCCACAAAGATTGTTACATGTCGGACAAGGTCCAATCACCTCCGTCAATGAGATCGATTGAGTGCGTTGAGCGTCAACCAACACCAGCTTGGAATCACAATGAATACAGAGACCTAATGGGTCGCCAAGGGGTTCATATGAATGGTTACAGGGCAGTTTGTGATGATTTCCCAACCACAATGAAACGACCAGCAAATAATGTCGATTCTCTTGAAAATTCGGTTGCATACAAACGTTTTCGAGAAGACATCGAACGTATCGACATTGTTGCATTGGTTCGACGTTTCGAGGAAGAGCAAATTAGCGTTTCTCAATACATTCCAACAGAAAAAACGAAAATCTTTGAATACACACATCGAAGAGAAGTTCGGCAATGACATTAACTCGACGGGCTCATTTCTCTCAGATCTTTCGCTCAGACAGTCTGAAGATGATTTCCTCGGCGTGCGTACTTCAAAGAATTGGCAAAAACATCGTCCTTCGTTGCCTAAGAACACGGGACCTTTTATTGGTGGCAAACGATCTCGTTTGAGTACTGGAACTCCCAAAGCTCCCACACCACAACGGCGCTCCGGAGCCAATGTTAATAATATGCAAAGTAATAATGGCAACAAACACACCCTCGAAGTGGGAGCTAACGAGAAAATATGCGCCACAACAAAAGTCACAATTCCTCAAGATGGCAGTGGTGCAATTCGTGCAGAGTCAACTATCGAAGCCATCCCAATGACTACCGAGGAGCAACAGCAACAGCAACATCAGTCAGAACCGGAGGTTGTTATCAATAGCCCGCAGTCGAAAATGCCACGTCCAAGCAACAATTATACCCCAAGGCGTCCGTCTTCACAAAAGGAAATTCAAGTAACCCAATTAACAGTAAATCCGTATCCACCTGCGGCATCGCCAGCAATCAATAAACACCGCAGCATGATGCACCAGCATAATTTCTCTTAGAAAACCTTTATCCGCACAGACACATGTACACATTGCCAAAAGAAGTAAGTGTTCAAACTATTGAACCATTTTTCTTTGTTTATCCCCCAGTTTTTTTCTTTTCATATAATTCGTTTTGGTGCGGTGGGCTTGAAGTGTCGTGATTGTCAACTCTGTTGCCACGTAGACTGCCGTGGACTCCTCACCGTAACTTGTGTACCCCAAAGTGGAACTCCCACTCTCAAGGGCCTCATGGGCTACATTAGCGATCACGCTCCACCAATTTCGCCCATGATTCCTGCTCTGATCGTCCATTGTGTGTTCGAAATCGAAAATAGAGGACTCAACGAAGTCGAACTCTATCGCGCTTCTGGATCTGAGCGAGAAATCAAAGCCCTTAAGGAGAGATTCCTTCGCGGTAAAGGAAAACCACACCTCGGCGACATAGACGTCCATGTGTTATGTGGTTGTATAAAGCATTTCTTGCGTTCATTGCGGGAACCCCTCATTCCGACTGGCTTATGGAAAGATTTCTGTAATGCCGTTCAAGATGTTCACGAGCACGATATACAAAGGAATTTGTACAACGCCATCAATGAAATGCCTCTAGCCAATCGTGACACGCTGGCTTTCCTAATTTTGCATTTCCAGCGAATTGCCGAATTCCCAGAAGTTCGATAATGCCCCTTGAGAACATTTCACGAGTTTTCGGGCCAACAATTGTTGGCTACTCCAGTCCTGATCCCGACCAACATTCAATTTTCACAGAAATTCATATTCAATATTCAGTTATGCAAAATCTAATGAAGATTCCCTCGGCATACTGGACACAGTATGTTGACTTTGATAAGGAAAACACACGCTCCAATAATGGCGGTGGTTCGTCCGAGCCGCAGACACCAGTCCCCCATCATAAGGAATCTCTCTATTCCCTATATGGTTAGTAGAACATTTCTGTTGTATTGTCATTCCATGACTTAAATGATTGTCTTTCAGCTTCACCATTGATGAGCACATTGAAGAAAAGAAAGTTCTACGCTACCCCACCTTATTCGCACAAGAAGAAATGAAAGAACACCATCCGATAGATACTGAAATTCCTGTCTTATTTTCTTTTATTGCATTTGAATGAAGTTTACAATTAAGTTACGTTTTTTGATGGTTCTGTTCAGGGAAAGTAGAACCCAACGAGGAGGATTCATCAGTGACGAGACCATTGACGACCTTTGAAACGATTCTCCGCAACGCTGGCTTTAAAATTGTTCGAGTTATTAAGCAACAGGGTTTCACTAAGGGACTCTATCCTGTGTACATGTTAGCCTGTCGGCCAGCGACGTGATCAAAATAAAAGGGATAAGTTTAACTGCTCAACGTTGTTTTATTTACGTTTTACATGAATGAGGATAGCGAGGAAAAAGTATCACATCTCGGATGTTGACATTGACATTGACATCACAGTACTTCGCACATGAATGATACGAACTACAGACACATAGCAGCACTGGCGACTCAGACCATCGGCTGGGACTGAAACAAGACAAACTACAGAGAGAGACAGATAGACACATAGAAGGAAAGAACACATAACATAAACCTACGTGGCACAGAGGAGGAGACATAGATTTATAGTGTCTCATATTATCGCACAGGTGGCCTCAGATAAGCTGGCGATTATTGTAGAAAAAGACTGCTGCCGAAGCTGGGGCTTGAACCCGCAACGTTTGGCTTAGCAGTCAACTACACTATCCTCTGAACCATGGCCACCTGCATCTCGGATGTTCTTCACACCTGTCAGAAGCTGGAGGAATCTCTCAAATCCAAGGCCAAAGCCTCCTGTTGGAATTCCACCAAATTTTCGTAAATCAACGTACCACTCGAGACCGGGAGGTGCTTTCTCTTTGATCAGATCGTAATTATCTTCCCTCAGACTGCCTCCGAAGAATTCCCACACCGATGGCATGAGCAAATTCAGAGCATGAACCTTTGAGTTGTCTTCCTTTGATTGGCGCATGTAGAAAGGATTCTGATCCGCCGGCCAATCGATGACAAATACTGGGCTTTTCACATGGCTCACTAGGAAGAGTTCCTGCTCCTTGGAGAAACCTTCATTGGCCTTGAGTTCTGTCTTGAACTTTTGTTCATTCTGCTTGAGAATTTTAAATGCTTGATCGTAAGGCAAAGTTGTCCATTTCTTGTCCAACCAGGTGAGATCCAGTTCGGCTGCTGCTTTCTTTTGACAATGCCCACTGTCTTTACTAAGTTCTCTATGAATGTTGTTAGGTCTTCCATAGTGTGGGTGAAAGCCAATTCTGCTTCGAGCATGTAAAACTCGGCCAGATGCAGTGGTGACTTGCAGTTCTCAGCTCTAAACGCGGGTGAGAAGGTGTACGTTCCACCTAGACCATATGTAGCAGCTTCAAGATACAGCTGTCCTGAGACACTCAAGAACACCTTCTGATCGAAGTAACTCTCTTCGAAAGGAACACCGTCGCGAGACATCTCCTTCAAGAGTTTCTCATTGTCTGGTTTCACAACAAAGGTCTCTCCTGCTCCCTCACAATCGTTTGTTGTTAAAATCGGAGTGTGAATCTGGATTAGGCCCTGCTCGTCCATGAAATCGTGAATTGCTTTGGCTGCCCGGTGTCGAACCCGCAACTGTGAAGCGATGTAATCTACTCGCGATCGGAAATGTAGAAACTCCCTAACATATTCCGGGGGATGCTGTATTTTGGGCACAAACGGATAGCCCTCTTGAAGGGAAGAATTACCCAGAAGGGTGACTTCATTTGCATGTAGTTCATTGTGACCGTTTGGCGCGGTTTGAATGCCGCCACTTATGCTCACAGAACAGCCAGGTGAAAGAGTCTTTGTTTGGTCGTTCCTTGGGACAACGATTTGAAATTTCTCAGCCGTCGAGCCATCGTTGACATCGAGAAAGAGATTTGTTTTCATTCGACGGATATTGAGAATCCAACCCTAATTGATTGATGGACATAATGAACAAAATAGTCGGACAACAAGTTCCACATCTCATACCTGAATTGCAAAAGAATCACCCGGCTTCGTTGTTGGAGCTGTTTTAAGCACTATTCACATGAGCACGAACGACGACCAACGAATGAACGAATATTCGTCGATTTTGACATTTCTTTCACATGAGAGTTTTTAATTCGTCGCGAATGAACAACCAAAACTCAAAGCAGGAATGGTTTTTGAGGTTATACGCGCGCGAATATTTTGTTCGTTGGGAGTGTGGATGGTGTGTGGAACGCGAATAGAGTTTGACAATTCGTATCAACTACAATTCTATTCGCGACGAATAAACTTGTTTTCTCAAATTTATTAACAATTGAGATTAAAAAGTTAATTTATGCATCAAAAATCAAACATAAACTATACTTTTATCGTTTTGTTGAGAATTTGTAAGAAAATGAGGCTTCAAACGTATGTAAAATCACTTTTCTTCATTCATTCGTCGTTCGTTGGTCGTGCTCATGTGAATAGTGCTTTAATGCGAGAGTATTCGGGCTGGTTTCCTTGTGACTTACTCTGGTTGTCATTAGTTTCGATTGGAATTTGATGTGATAATTTACTTATTGATCATTCGCGCAAGGAGTGGCAGTTTCTATAATTTAAGCATTTTTGGAGCACAATTTTAAATTTATTTGTTTATTATGAAATCTTTGCAAAAACAGTCTTGTTGCATTTTTTGTGTTGACATTTCTATTTGATTTGACAACTGACGGTGACATTAGGTATATATATACTTAAATTTTCATGTAAATAGACCTGAACTGCGGTTCAGCTGACTCTCTTTTGATCCACAACTGTACAACCCATTCAAAGTTGATCCTGGTTCAAGAGTTAACTCGAGTTCAGCTGATCTGTGGGTTAACCCTCAATTTGTACAACTGGCCCTTAATAAAAAAAAAAGCAAAAAATGTTTATTATATTTTGTTTATTATATTTTGTTTTCAATCTGTCTCTTTCATCGTATCTGCCGGAGGGGAAAAGTTAAAAGTTCGGCTACTTTGTCCGTTGCGTTCACCGCATGCGTTGCTTATGGGCAGCATCCCATAACAACGTGTGTGTTTAATCCAGCTGTCAGTGCAATACGTCGACGCAACGGATGAAACGGATTCTATGGGTCGGGGCCTTTAAGATGATCCACAAATGTTTGACAAAAGAAAAATATAATTTGAACAATTTGGCAGACGGATATGCCATGATTTAATGCATCATAAATATTGTATTCAACCCCTTTAAAATTATGAACCAATAAAAATCTTATCTATCTAATTTGAACAATAAAACTCACCGTTAATTTTCAAATGGTTACTGCTAGTCCACATTGAACATTTCTCCATTTGTATCTACTCTCTCTCACTTGCACTTACTGGAATTACATTATACACAAACACACTTTCATTTCTTATGAAACGGATGCTCTACTTTTTTTTTTTTTTTGTAATTCATTTTTTTATTCATTTTAAACTTAAATCTACTTACATGCTAGACAAAAATGGGAAACTAGCCTAATTAATTCTACTTATATATAACTTACTGGCCCCAATCGGGCGCTCTAAGTAATTCATTATTCTTAAAATTAGTGCCTTTCGGCCTACGAGCTAAGTTTATTTATTTTAATTTCATATTATTTATTTTGAATTATTAGAAAATTTAAAAAAAACTAATACCATTATCTTTTTTTGCGGATTTTTTTCTTACAAACTAGAGTCCTAAAAATAAAACTTAAAATTACCTTATCTACCTACAAACTACTTAAAACTAGAACAACCACAGCGGCAAAAACTATGTCCTTGTAATTGTGTTCTTGATTTTGTAATTGTCTTTTATTTTCACATTATCATCTTTTCCTTGATTGTTTTTTTTTTCTTTTTTTTCCACTTTTTTTATTAGTATTTTTCACTATTTATTTTTATTTCTATTTTTTTTTTTTATACATATTTTATAGTGCCACCGTACCTATTCTACTTAAACCTAAAACCTAAGACTAAAACAAGCATGTAAGCCGGCCAAGGCAAAATACCCCACCCGGATTACCCATTATCAGATGCAGTTTGAAGCCACCAAAACTGGTTCTCCTGCTTCACCCTATCAATGCGGTCCTTTTCGGACACAGCCCTACTGAACCAAGCAGCTCCGCTCCATCACGAGCGAGGATGCCTCGTTCATACAGGAGCCGCCGGTCTACGGTTTTTCGTCTGACGTGGTAGATAAGCGGTACTGCCAATCTATCCTGTATCATGCCGCACTGGTCTAAGAAGAGGAATGCCTCTGGTGGGATGAAGCCGCTTAGCGTGCATTATCAAAGTAGTTGTCGTTCGGATAGAACGGCCCGAAAATCAAATTGTTGGTCGAAGTCATAGCTCTCGCAATATGGCCCGAATAAGTTTTATCACGAAATTGTCAATTCTATTGATTCGAGCCCCGTTGTATAGAACCTCGTTTGAATAATAATGCAGATAAGAAGATTCCGGTGTCCGATACCAACCGAGACATCGCCGAAGACACTGCCTCTCGAACACCCGAAACTTCTCCATTTGGGAAGGGGCAATGTTGAACCACACTGGACAACCATAAACAATCATTGGCCGTATGAGGGCCATGTAGCAAATTACCTTCACTCTGGGGTCAAGCCGACTGCTGTAAAACAGCCGTTTCGTCAGAGCGAAGGCTCCTCTGGCCTTAGTCAGAGCAGCCTCTATATGTCTGTCGAAATACAGATACTGGTCCAACCAGATACCGAGGTACTTCACTACACTTTTGCTCGTCAATGCCTGTCCGTGAGGATCAACAATGACCATCTTGCGCCAATTCTTACACGTATCTCGCGAGGCTTTAGCCAACGGAGTCCGGAACAAAATTGTCTCCGACTTTTGGACATTTATTTTCAGTTTCCAATCGTCGCAGTATCGCTGAATCTTCTCGAAGTCACGTTGCAAGAGAATTCTAATAACTTCAACCTTTCGAGCCGTTCTGTACGCAATCAGGTCGTCGGCATACGCAATTGCGTTAGTTAAGCTACCTATCAGATCGCTGGTGTAAATGCTGAAGAGGATCGGTGAGTTCACCGCTCCCTGTTGAAGACCGTTTTTAATTTCAAAGGTGGTAGAAGTTACATTGCCACTTTTGACAGCAAACTTTCTACCGTTGAGCATATCATAAAGCATATACAACAATGGTTTACTGATGCCTAGTCTGGTGAGCTTTAGGTTCAAACCTTCTAACCATACGGTGTCGAAGGCCTTCTCTAAATCAACCAGAACAGCACCCGTGCATTGTTTCTTGGACTTGTTCCATTGGATATCAGAAACGAGCTTAGACGCGGCATGAATAGTGTCATGTCCTGCCTTGAACCCGAACTGATTATCCGGAATTATACTGTTGTCCGCAGCCCACTCAGCCAGAGCCCTATTGATTACCTTTTCGAATACCTTGCTGATGCTTGGAAGAAAACTTATCGACCGGAGATTCGAAGGATTGGAGTTGTCCTTTCCCTTTTTCGGAAGAGGATGAACCACAGCTGTCTTCCAACGCACTGGATAATATGCATTATTCAGCGCGTTGTTGAACAGAGTGGTATAAATGTCGATGGCCTCAATCGGTAAGTGTCTTAGTACAATGTTGGATATACCGTCGACACCTGCTGACTTCTTATTCTTTATTGAATCGAAGATGAGCTGGAGTTCTACCTTCGTGATGAGCAAGGGACTTGGGCCCGTTCGCTCGGCGATTATAGCGTTTGCTAAGAAATCGTCATCAAACCGGGTAAAACCACGGTTCTCGGATCGCCAATGCGAAATATCATTCCTCAGGTAGAAGTGATGAAGTAAGGCTCTGTTCTCCAGGTCGTGGTTCGGGCGAGTGCAAGCATTCACCTTATACACTTGCTGGAAAGCAGCACCAACTGTCTCCACTTTCTCCTGCGGGTCTTCAATCACAAAGAAGTCATCGTCCAAGACGGCTTCCTCAGGATCAATTTGCGCTGTCAGAAGTACGTCTCTGTTCTCTACTGTTCTCTGGAGCTTAAGACACGGAAGGTCGTTCTGATTCTTGGATCTAAATATCTTATTAATTTTAGGGAACATACTCGGGTCGCTAGAATTAACGGCCCGAATTTTCTTGTCCCAGTACAAGTTAATAGATAACCTGTAGTTTTCCTTGATCAGGGTGTTGACGTTTTTAATTGACGACTTCAGTGTCCTAATCTCCAGGTCGTTCGGGTCTGTAAATCGTCTGTACAAGTTTTTCAGTCTTGTCAGTAGTCCGCTTTTCTGTCTGTGTAGTGCGTCTATAGTCGCGTTACTGTAGACGTTGTTTTGGTCGCGTTCCTTGTACTTCGGTATTGTCCGTTCCATTGTTCGTTTTATTATGTTGTCCATCTGTTCAAGGTGTTGGTCGATTTCTGTATTTGTCAAGTTTCTGTTGTTTGGTGGGGCTATGTCACTCGAACGAAGTTCTCTTGCAAGGACTTGGGTGAAACGCGGCCATCGCATCTTACTGTAATTGTAAGAATGCGTTGGAACGAATTCATCCAATTCCACAAGCTCGTTCGGAATCTGAATTACAGCAGCGAGCCCGCAGTGGTCACTGTCGTACTCGACTGGCTGTAAACAGTTTCGAGGGTGATTACCCACTTTGTCCGTAATTGTCAGTCTGGTATCGTACAGCAAAAGGTCCAGGAAGGAACCGCTCCTTGGGAACGATGGCCTTTCAGTAGCCAGCAGGTCGACACCATATTCAACACTGCAAAGATTCATCAAATTAAATAGATGATTACCTCTTGAATTATTTGTTTGATTTCCCCAATCTTCATGTTTCGCGTTCAAATCTCCGGCCATAATGAAGTAGTTTTCTTCCAAGCTCAGTTTTAGTACTCTGAAAAGAATCTCGAGCTCTGAAATAAAGGTAGCAGGCTGCGGAGCGTCAGCCGCATAAGCCGCAATCATATACATCCGCTTCCCTTGAGTGAGAGAGATGCATACGACGCAAACTTCTAGCGTCTTGAGCTTTCGCAAATCATTATTGTATATGACTTTATAATTAATGCCCTTACGTATGAAGATGGCAACACCGCCTCCTTGAGTAGAGTCGGGTCGATCCCTTCTTACGATATTGTAATTGTTGTTAGTCAGTTTATGTTTCTGGTTTAGCTTGGTTTCGCTAGCCATAAACACATCAGGACTGTGGTCTTTTAACAGCTGGAACAAATTGGCTCTACGTTCGATCCTAATCAATGAATTCACATTCAAACCTAGGATCTTAAGGCGCGTCTTCGGCAGCGCGCCCTTAACCCTGAATTTGCGCTGGGCCAGCCATCATAGAGTAGAGTTTATCTACTCTTCCGGCTTGCTCCACGATCTGACTTTGCAGTCCTGCCAACTGGCCTTGAATGCTCAGCAACAAGGACAGAATGTCTGGCTGCCCCTCCGGCGCCTTAGGCACTTGGGCCTGTGGGGCGACCGGTGGTGGAGCCTGTCTCGCTTTACCCATTCCTTTCGCAGATCTTGCGTAAGCAACACCGGGTCTCACGAGTGAATTTGTTGTCGGAGCTTGTCGTACGGGTCGACTTTCTGCGGCTTTTTGGCTGGCCTGTTTGTCCCGTATCTCTTGGACCTTAGGACAGCCCCGATAATTTGCAGGGTGCCCCTCGTTCCCGCATATAACACACTTGAGCTGGGTCATGTCTTCGACCCGCTCAGTCCCTAGCCTGCATTCACCCCTATTGTGGGTTTCGGCGCATTTCACACAGCGCAACTGCATTTCGCAATTGGCTGCAGCGTGACCGAACCTTTGGCAGCGCATGCATTGCAGCATGTCGTCATGCCTCATTAATTTTTCCCAGTGTATGACCTGGTAGTCTAGGACAGTGATATTCCTGAGACTCTCCAGTCTACTTTGGGGCGACAGAGTAACAATGAAAATTGGCAGTTTATGCCCCTCCCGTCTGGACTTTACCGTAGTAAAAGGCTTGACTCCGATGAATTCGAGGTCATCGCTGGCATTCTGACGGAGCTCAGCTAGGAGCTCTTCTGGTTCCGTGCAGGAACTGATGCCCTTCAAAAGGACCGTCTTCGGTTTTTCACTCCTAGGAGTGAAGCTGAAGAATTCAGCAGTGGCTGTTTTCAGACACTCTTTGACTAATTTGTATTCGGCCAATGTGAAGCATTGGACCGAATACCGCTTTTGTTTCTCGTTAATAATTTTAATGACGAAATTGCTACTAGTGGCCGACTTACATACCTGTTTTACGTCCTGTAGGTCGACCTTGTAAGGCCTGATTGGTGGCACTTTTTCGGACTTAGGCTGAGGTTGTTTCTGGTGTTGCTGTTGCTGCTGCTTCGCTGCTGCTGAGGTTGATGCTACTGGTGGAGCTTCTGTTGGTACTGCTGCTGATGCTTCTGCTGGTGCTGCGGTGCTGCTGCCGCCTTTGGTTTTGGGGCCCCCGATGTGCTGGGGCCTGGCTGTGCCGCCCCTGTGTTTGATCTGGGCGGCTGCCTTTGTTGTTGTTGGGACACCGTTTGTTGCTTGTTTTTCTCTTTGTAGCTGCTTCTCCTCGGCAAGTTTCTTACGAAGCTCTGCTTCCCTCTCACGACTCGCCTCTTGCTTCTTCTTCAGGAGTTGAAGATACGGCTCCATCTTCTTCTTTATCGACGCAATTTCTGCGTTTAAATCGTTAATGATTGACTGGGCCTTTTCCTCCTCAATCTCTTCCTCCTCTGAGGACGACTCTGTCAACAGGGGAGAAAATCTGTTGCTGTCCCCGGACCTGTACAATACCTCACCACCATCAGACACTAATTCGATGTCGTCATCGGATGGTGAGGTATTCAATTGATGCTGGATTTTACTTGCTGCTGTGGTCTTAGATGACCGCTCGTCGCTCCCCCCAACTTGCAGCATAGCTGGGGTGCCTGGTGCTCGCCTCTTCACCAGATTTGGAGTTACTCTCTGGGACCGCCTCCTTTTTTGCGGTACCTCTGTTGACGGTTTTGTTATTGTTGATGTTGTTGTTGCTTCATTAGCAGTTTTCGGGTGGTCTGACTTTACCGCAGACTCATCCGATGTATTCGCAGAGGCATCTTACAATGCCCCTGCCTTCTTCGCCCTTCCCATCTGTTTTTTTTCCCAGACAATAAAGTTTTCCACTTCACGGTTGTGAAAAAAAGCTTCAATATTTTTTGTTGCCTCTGAGTGGGAATTGAACCCACGACCCCTGGATTCGGAAGCCACCACTCTACCACTGGGCTAACTTGAATGTTAAAATTCTTGTGTCTAACTCACTACTTCTAACTTTAACTGATTTTCACAAACTTGAAAAAATAACTCCGCTGCTAAAGTCTTTCCTGAACGAAAGTCAAAGATCGACTGCTCTACTTTTGTTTTCTCACTTTCGTAGATACTCTTTCCTTCACAAACACAAACATAAATTCAAGCTTCATAAATTTTGCTGGGTAATCTTTGTATATATATTTGGGGGGTAGTTTCAAGATGGAAAACGATGGTGGTGCCATCCTAAGAATTTTCACAGAAGCAGTTTTTTTTTACATAAGTTTGTATTGTGTGTTCTCTGCTTGGTTTGACAGAAAAACTGTCTGATAGAAGAACTGTCAAACCAAGCAGATAACCAATCTTGATAGTTAGGTTAGGTTAGGTTTAGGGGCTGACAGTTGATGTCATTACCGTCACACTTAGATCAATACAGATCCATTGTGATACCCGCGAGTATTGCTACTCAAGCTAATAAGAAAAACCTATGTGTTCAGTTAGTCAAGCCATTTAGAGGCCTTGACGAAGTTCAGGATGCTAGTACCTGGCGTACTAGAGAGTTCTTCTAAGTTCTCAAAGAAAAAGTTGCCAAGCATTTTCTTCCTTTGATGGGAAAGTGCGGGACAGTGACACAGAAAGTGCGAAGTATCTTCATGCACCTCCTCGTCTCCGCATCCTCTGCATAGGTCATCTGAACTGATTCTCATCTTCTTCATATGATAACCTAACAGATTATGTCCAGTGATTATGCTTACAAGAGATCGAAGTGATCCCTTGTGTAGTTGCATAATTTTTTCAGTTCTTTGTTTGTTAAAACAGGGCCAGATCTTTCTTGTTGTGCCGCAGTTGTCAAGAAGGTTCCACCTTTCATTGGCCTTGATAGTTATTCTTTTTGAGATTTCCTGTTTTAAATAACAGGTAGGGGTGCTAACTAGCTGAGCTTGGCTTACGTCAAGCATTGACCCTAATCTTGCTAATTCATCGGCCTTCTCATTGCCTAGTATATCGCTGTGGCCCGGGACCCAGCAGAGTCTAATTTTGTGCTGTGCGCCAAGAACCTTAAGCTCTTCGCGGCAGCATGAAACAAGCTTTGATTTTACCTCAGTTGCAGTAATCGCTTTTATTGCCGCTTGGCTATCAATGTAAAAGTTGATATCAGCTCGTGGTATCGCCATCATTGATACCTTTTTAGCAGCTGTTGTCACTGCCAGGACCTCCGCTTGGAAGACGCTACTGTAGTCTGGAAGCCTAAGCGAGGCGGCTAACTTGAGAGATTCGGAATAGAAGCCTGCTCCTACACCAGTGTCCATTTTTGAGCCATCAGTATAGATAGCTATTGACGATTCACTGGAGTACGGTATATTATCTATCCATTCCTCTCTGCTTGCGAAGGCAGTCTGGAATGGTTTGTGAAAAACAAGCTCGGGTGTTTTATAGTCCGTTGTAGTACTATGACCCATAACTTTATCGAGGATCTGGGCATGTCCTATGGAACTATTTTTCCAGATTTTAGTTTGACTAAGTCTCAGGGCACTTTTGGCCGCAGATTCTTGAACAAAGAGGTCTAAGGGGATAAGATCGAGTATAACTTCCAATCCCGCGGTTGGAGTGGATCTCATTGCCCCCGTAATGCCGGTGCACGCCAGTCTTTGAACTTTTGTCAAAGTTTTCAGGTTCGTGCTCTTTTCTAAAGCTTTCCACCATACCAAATTACCGTAGGTTAGTATTGGTCTAATTATTGCCGAATACATCCATCTGATAATTTTTGGGTTTGGTCCCCAGGTTTTCCCGAAAATTCTATTGCAGGAGTAAAAGGCTGTCGATGCCTTTTTGAATCTATTTTTGGTGTTCAAGCCCCAGTTTAGTTTTTTATCCAGGATCACACCGAGATACTTTGCGTGATCGGAGATCTTAAGAGGGCAGCCTTCAATTGAAGGCATTTTAAAATCAGGTATTTTACGTTTGTTAGTAAATAGCACTAGTTCTGTTTTAGCTGGATTGACCGTCAGCCCACAGTTCTTAGTCCATTTGCTAACCAACGAGAGGGCGTATTCTGTTTGTTCACTGATAGTGGGTAGGAACCTGCCAGTCGCTAGTAATGCAAGATCATCAGCGTAGGCTACTATCCTTACTCCACTTGATTTCAATTTAGAGAGTATGCCGTTCATCACAAGAACCCAGAGTAGCGGTGAGAGAACTCCACCCTGAGGGGTGCCCCTGGATGTGGTTACTCTCACCCTTTCCTCCGCTAGTTCAGAGTTAATCTGTCTCTTTCTGAGCATACACATTATCCACTGCGTTATTGCCTTTTCGACTTTATGGTCGTCCAAGGCTTGCTTCACTGTTTCGTTCTTCACGTTATTGAAGGCTCCCTCAATATCCAAGAACGTTGCAAGGGTGTATTCCTTGTCATTCAGTGATTTTTCTATGACGCTGACAACACTGTGCAATGCCGTTTCAACGCTTTTTCCTTTAATGTATGCATGTTGAAATTCCGATATACAGTCCGGTTTCAGGGTGCTTTGGATGTGTATATCAATTAGCCTTTCAAACGTTTTCAAAATAAACGATGTCAGACTAATGGGTCTAAAGTCTTTGGCCTCCGTATGGCTAGGTTTACCAGCCTTAGGGATGAAAACCACCTTTACCTCACGCCATGATAAGGGAACATACCCCCATTTAAGGCTATTATTGAAAATGCTAGCTAGGTGTGGGATGATAAGGTTTATGCTCTTCTGAAGCATCATCGGGAAGATTCCGTCTAGACCAGGGGATTTGTACGGGGAAAAGGAGTGAATGGCCCATTTTATCCTTTCTTCCGTTATAATATACGATGGTACTAGAGTTTCTGCATGAGACTCTGATTCTGGACTGCGGATATCAGCTACGCAGCCAGGAAAATGAGTATTCACAAGGAGTTCAAGTGTTTCGCGACCAGATTCAGTCCAACTGCCTGTAGGTTTTTTAAGAGACCCGAGAGTGACTGAATCCTTGATCAGAATTTTCCTGAGTCTTGCCGATTCATTTGTGTTTTCTATTTCGTCGCAAAAGGCCCTCCATGAGCTACGTTTTGCTCGTTGTGTTTCGGCCTTAAACATACGTTGACTGGTCTTATAATGTTCCCAGTCAGCTTCTTTCCTAGTTCTTTTTGCAACGTTGAAAAGTCTTCTAGTTTCTTTTCTTAAGTTGCCTAATTCAGTTGTCCACCAGGGTGGTTTTTTCCTACTTTTTTCCCATATGATTGATGGGACAACTTTTTTCTAAAGCGTGGTTCAGAACAACTCTGAGTTTTTCTGACGCAAGATCTATGTCGGAAGGTTCTTGAATTAAAAGTGAGTCCGGGTTTTGAATTCCCTGTCCTACTTCCCTACAGAATACGTTCCAGTTTGTTTTCCTGAAATTCCTGAAGGGTTTTGGAGTTGCTACTTCATTTTGTATCAAGAAGCCTATCAGTTTATGGTCTGAGAATGATTCCTCTTTAAGAACATTCCATTGATCTATTGCTATTGTGCTTGAGTTATTGGTTAGGGTAACGTCAAGCACTTCTTTTCTATTTTTAGTTACAAACGTGGGTTCTTTGCCCCTGTTTGCTATTAGTAGATTTTGGTCTAGTATACATTCAAAAAGAGACTCACCTCTGTTGTTGATGTCGGTACTACCCCATTGGGTATGATGTGAGTTATCATCACAACCTAGTACCACGTCCCATCTCTCAGAGGCAGCCTTCTCCACAAGCTGGCTTGTGATGTTAGCGGGAGGTCCTTCTGTTCCGTCATGCGGCATATAGCACGATGTCAGGATCAGTGGTGGGAGTCCCTCCCTTTCAAGTTTGACAGCACACTGGTCTGGATCACTGTAATTTGCTAAAAGAAAGAGATTAAACTTCTTCCTGGCTAAAATACAGGATCTTATATTACTATTTGCCACTTGTGTGGCTTTGTATAGGATGAAGTCTGCTGCTTTTAGTCCTCTGATTCTGCCACCTGAGGTCCAGGGTTCTTGAATCAGGGCAATGTCTATTTGTCTACTTCCCAAAATGTAGACAAGATTGGAGCTGGCGGCTTCACTATGATGGAGATTAATTTGTATCAATTTCATGTTCATAATTTATTAAAAACCCGCCCTGCCTTACTTACTTGGGTAGTCTTGTTGGTTATAAGCCGCAGTTTGCACCGGTTTATACCGATGCGTACTTTGTAACCAATTTTCCGCAAAAGGGGTATAGATTTGTGGCTAAGTTGCACCACCACCTCTGTACCCTCCTCCGTTCTTTCTCCCATCTCTATTACTTTCCAGCTCTGGCTTAACTGTTCAGTGTTTAGAGACTGAAGATACCTTTCTACGCGATCTCGGGGTATCGCAGGACCTTTTATTGTCATTCTGGCCTTGGGTTTGACGATGTCGCTGATTTCACTCGTACCGATTAAACGGAGATCAGCGTTGGGCCAGGGAGCTACCGTCCTTTTGACGAAGTCTTGCAGGAAAGCGAGAGTATGGTCGTCCTCGCACGTCAAAACTTTGAACCCATGGATGGTTCTGAGGTTCCCGAAGAGTGGTGGTGGCCTGCTATTAACGATAGCATCGTTAACCTCATCCAGGATTCTCATTTCCAATAATTGCCATTGGTCTTCAGAGAGTTTTCTTGAGGGGTTCCCGAAATCCGCAATGGCGAATTTGCGCGCCTCTACCGTCTCTTCTGCCAATGTTCTTTTTCTTTTTTGCAGGGGTGATCTTTTCGTGGGCGAAAGTGTGTCATCCTGCCGAGTTCTCTTGGACGTTTTTGCCACTGAATCAGGGTCCAGGGGAGGCACATGGCCCACCATCTCCTTCTCCTTCATCAGGTTCTTGGTCCATATATTTTTGTTTTTATTTGTTGATGTCGATGTCAGAGTCAGTGTCTTAAGGTTTCGTGTAGCGTTTTCGAGCACTATCTTATCCCTTGCCGTTAAGGAGTTTGGATCTTTGTTAGATAGGCGTCGAATTGTCCTTTCCGTATTTCGTATCCTCCTTTGCAGTACTTTGTCCTCGGTGAGAGTTTTGGTCGTTTTCTTCTCGATCACCGTTTTTGTTGTCCTCGAGCTTTCCCTAGTTTCGTCCAGGACACCGCTGCTTGTCGAAGGTGAAGGGGTTATGCTAGAGCTGCATTCGGGCACATGGCCCTTTGTACTGCTTTCACAAGCACCCTCCAGATTCGACTCCTTCGAGACCGTCTTACCATCTTCCAAGCCCGTTGTTGCACATGGCCCCGTACTGGATTTGGCGGATGTAGACGGCTTCGAAGTTAGCAACGGCGTCTGTTCCCTAACCGGGGGTGCAACTGAAAGGGTCGTTCCTTTCTTGGATTGAATTATATCAATCGGCGGATTGGGCGGTCCCATCAGTGCACCTACGCCCGTGTTTCCCTTGGAATCCACCTCCTTCAATGTTTGGGCACATGGCCCCCCCATCATAAGAGGCTCGTTCTTTAGGAAAGCACGAGCGTTGAAAAGCCTAACCTGTTCGTTCGATGTTAGTTCTTCCCATTTCCTTTTTCCAAGTCGTTTGATCGTCTTCTTACAGTTGGAGATTCTACTCCGAACTGAAGTGGTCGACGATCGTGAGAGGGTAGAGCTAGCAACTGAACACGCGTCGTCGTCAGTTACGAGTGTTCCGATGCTAGTTCCATCCTCCACACCGAGGTTGGAAAAAGGAGTGAGAAGAAGGTCCTCTTCCTGCTGCGTAATGGTCATTGTTTTTCCTGCAGTCTTGTCCTTAAGTTCGTTCTTGTCTGTCACTGGCGACTTCTCCCCTCCTACTGTTGGAAGGGCAAAGCCCGCGCCGGCAGCCGTGACTTCTGTCGACGTTTCAGCGTATATCCCCGCTGGTTTTTCATTGTTCTGTGTTGTACTGTCCATTGGTTTTTCGTTTTTGGGTTCCTCTTAGTTTGCCTAAAATTCTCAGCTGATCAGCTGAGGACTTAAGAAATAAAAGTCTACAGCTGATCAGCTGAAAAATTAAGCGTAAGCCTCCCCACCACTACAAGGTGGAAACCCCAGGGGAGGAATGATGACACACATTACCCAGCTCGCTTTGACAATCTTGATAGTACCTCGTAGTTCCATATACAAAGTGGCTCAATAAAAACCCCACAACACACCTTGGATTCTTTTTTTCGGAACAACAAACACTGCTGAGGCGATATGCTTTTTTTAACACTCTTGAAAAAATGGAATTGAAAGAACCGAATAAAAACGATATTGGAAAAGACCGATAACGACGACGACCGCGACCCCATGACACTATGGACATTTTTAAATCGAATAACGATGATCGCTCGTTGAAAGAAAAATTACGAACACAAATGTACGACGCCATTGGACTTTTTTAAGAATATTTCGTTTCACAAAAAACATGAAGAAAATTGGCAAACCGCACACTTTTCCAACAAAGAAACGAACGAAACACTAAACTGATAATTTTTTAAGCTTAATTTGTCATTTCCTTCAACCGAAAATTTAAACAAATAAATTGAACGGAAACTCGAAAGATCATATCGATAAAGAGAAACTCTACATCGGAATCGAAACGACCGACCCACGCCATGGAATACCAAACAACGAACATAATTTCTTATGAAGAGAATTTCTTTTAACATTTTAATTGAAATATCACAGCAAAATTACCGGAAACATACTAAAAACCGATCACAAGCCATTAAGAAACATTTTATTGACATTTTTTCAAGAAAATTTAACACTTTTCCCGACAAAATTTAATAATTTTAATCACAACCGATTAGGCGATTAGCTAGCTACCGCTAGACTACACCGACAGCGACACGAAAACCAACTTGAAAGTCCGCAAATATGCAAAATATTCACCTGTCTATTTGGTTGTTGGTAGCTTTCATAATGATCAAGAAGGAAACAGATAGATATGAATTCGAAAAACGATAGACTTGAATTGAAACTTGAAACCGACGACGACGCACGACGCCATGACACCATTCGAAACAAATTTTATTTCGGAAATCACAAACGTAAAGAAAGCTCCATACCGGAATCGGATGAAACGACGCCATTTATTACCGAACGAGGAACATTTATTTTAAAGTATTGTAATATTCGGCTTGGTCCGACAATTAAAACTTATTCACTTTTTAAATAAAACACAAATTCACTTTATTCCAATCACTCACAAACTTATTTATTCAACACTTTCAATTATAACTTTGCAAACACAGAGTACTTTTCTTTATCGCAGTTCACAATTAATTAATTCGCCTCGCCACCAAACGGCTATTTATATCAAAAATGATGGGTTCTAGAAACTACTATTGGTTCCTATTAGTTCTTGGGGAAGCTGAAAGTTCGAGAGAAAATACTGGGATTTTTGTAGGGGCTAACGTTCTTAATGCTAAACAAAAAAAGTTTCTCTTAATCTTAATTAATTATTGCCCCTCACGAGTGTTTACTACTACAATTAAACGATATTAAGTAAAGAGAGTATGTACATTAAATAAACAAGAGATACAGAGTAAGTAAAGAGAGTAATGAAAAGTGTGTACATTAAATATAGAAAGAGATACAGAGTAAGTAAAGAGAGTAAGAAAAGTGTGTACATTAAATATAGAAAGAGATACAGAGAGTAAGAGATAATAAAGTATACACATTAGTATTAGACATTACAATAGAAGGAAATACAGAGCGTATGAGATAAAATAAAGTGTATACACATTACATTGCCCCCTCCTTAGGATTGATCGTCCCGAACAAATCCATCATCTTCATCACCACTGTAGCGATGTAGTCGGTCGCGATGTACGACTTTAAGTTTACCTCTGACTCCTTTTTGTATCCGGTACACGACGTCGTTGATTTTGCTAATCACTGTATATGGGCCTTCCCAGTCCCGTTGGAGTTTCGGTGACAACCCCTTTTGTCGATGGGGATTGTAAAGCCACACTCGATCTCCTGCTTGTAACTCTGTTGTTGTCGCTCGTATATCGTAGCGTGTCTTCATTCGGTCACTGAACATCTTAATTTTTGACCTGGTATGGTCGTGGATCTGAAGGAGTCTTTCCCTGAGGTCATCCAAGTAAACATCCTCGGCTTGCGGTTCCGACGTGGGACATCCAAATTTGATTTCGCTCGGCAGTCTGATGTTCCTTCCCATTAAAATCTCAGACGGTGTATGGCCAGTTGAGCTATGTCTTGCACTTCGATACGCCATCAAAAACAGTGGAATGTGTCGATCCCAATCTCGCTGGTTGTCGTCCACAACTTTGCAAAGATGTTCCTTCAGGGTTCGGTTGAACCGTTCGACCATGCCATCAGATTGTGGGTGGAGTGGTGTTGTTCTTGTCTTCTTAATGTGAAGAAGCCCACAAACTTCCTGGAATATGTTTGATTCAAAGTTCCTTCCCTGGTCGGAATGCAGTTCTAATGGAACACCGAATCTGCTCACCCAGTTGAACACAATTTGGTCTGCGACTGTTTTGGCTTCTTGATTCGGTATGGCGTATGCTTCAGGCCACTTGCTGAAGTAATCCATGACGACCAGAATATAACGATTTCCATTATTTGTTTCCGGAAATGGACCCGCCACGTCTATTGCAATCCTTTCAAAGGGTGATCCGACATTATACTGCTGCATTTGGCTGTGATTCTTTTTGTTCGGGCCTTTGGTGGCAGCACAGGTATCACATTTTCGGCACCACTTCTCGACATCTTCCCTTGCATGTAGCCAATAGAATCGTTGTCGAACCTTTTCTAGCGTCTTGTTTACTCCTAGATGGCCTCCCGAAACTCCATCATGCATCTCTCGCAGAACGTCCACAATCTTCGATCTCGGTAAGACTAGCTGCATTACATAGGACTTTCCATCTGCTGATTCCCATTTACGTCGAAGGACACCCTCTTGGACATGCAATGAGTCCCACTGTGCCCAATAGGCCTTTAGAGCCGGACTTCTGTCGGAGATATCGGCCCATTCTGGTTTTTCCTGGTGTTCCTTGCATGCGAGGATGGGTTCAATATCTGGGTCCTCTTGTTGAGCCTTCCTCAACTCGTCGTTGCTCCAGCCATAAATGGGATCGGTTCTGGTTCGTTGAACAGTAACCACTTCTTTTTCTTCTTGGCGTCTGCAATGCTTACAGTCTTGCTTACATGGTCTCCGAGACAGTGCATCAGCATTTGAGTGAAGCTTCCCCTTCCGATGTTGAATTTCATAATCGTACGTCTGCAGCCTCTCAATCCATCTCGCCACTTGACCCTCTGGATTCTTGAAATTCAAAAGCCAGTTTAGTGCTCCATGGTCGGTTCGGAGAAGAAACTTCTGTCCATAGAGATACTTATGGAAGTGCTTTGTTGCCAAAATCAGTGCAAGAAGTTCTCTTCTGGTCACACAATAGTTTCTTTCCGACTTTGAGAGTACCTTGCTGTAATAGGCAACCACCTTTTCTTCGCCATCATGTACCTGTGACAATACAGCACCAATACCGACATTGCTGGCATCAGCATCAATGATGAACGGTTTTCCTGGAGTCGGGTAGGTCAGCACTGGTGCATTACACAAGCGTTGCTTGAGCTCTTGAAAGCTGCGCTCGCACTCACCTGACCATTTAAACTGCTTTCCCTTTTCCGTTAGCTGATGTAGACTCTTGGCGATCTCAGCAAAATTCTTGACGAAGCGCCTATAGTAGGTGGCTAGACCCAGAAAGCTTCGGAGTTGATGTTTGTCCTGTGGTGTTGGCCAATTCTTCACGGTGTCAACCTTATCAGGATCCGTCTTAACTCCTTGGGATGAGATGATATGTCCCAGGTATTTCACTTCGGTTTTGAAGAGTGAACACTTTTCTGGATTGAGCTTGAGGTGGGCTTCTCGAAGTCTTTGAAACACGGCTCTCAGATTTGTACAATGTTCGTCAAATGTTTTCCCGTATACGATGACGTCATCCAAATAGACCAGGCAAGATTTCCAAGTGAGTCCTTGCAGGACGCATTCCATAAGGCGCTCAAAAGTCGCTGGAGCATTGCACAGTCCAAAAGGCATCACTTTGAACTGCCACAATCCGTTTCCTGTCGAGAACGCTGTCTTCTCTTTGTCTTCAGGATGGATTTCTACTTGCCAGTACCCACTTTTCAGGTCCAACGTTGAGAACCATTGTGCTCCTTCCATTGCGTCCAGAGTATCGCTGATCCTAGGCAGAGGGTAGCTATCTTTCTTGGTCACATCGTTCAACCTTCGATAGTCCACGCAAAAGCGGGTTGATCCGTCTTTCTTCTTTACCAGGACCACTGGAGACGCCCAAGGGCTTTTTGAGTTTTCGATAAGACCCTCTTCTTTCATGGTGGTTATCAGTTCTTCAACCTCACCTTGTTTGGCTAGTGGAAGGCGTCTTGCAGGTTGACGAATCGGCTTTGCATCCCCGGTGTTGATTCGATGTTGAACCAGTTGTGTTCTGCCATATTTCCCTTGCGATGATGAAAAGATGTCTGCAAATTCTTCGAGGAGACCTTCTGCAGTTCTTCGTTGTTGTTGGCCAAGATTAGAGGACTCGAGAATGTTCGTCTTTATGGAGTTCAGCTCTTTGGACTTCAATGTTTGCCTTGTCTCTTCTTCGCTGATCCTTGTTATAGCTGATACAGATTCGCATTGTCCGACAATCTCACCTTTTCTAAGCTTAACTTCGTACGGCTTGATGTTGAGTATTCGTACGGGAACCATGTTCTTTACAGGTCTAACAAGAGTCTTCCCAATGGTGACGTTTTGGGAGGACTTTACAGATGCTGGTTCGACCATGAGGTATCGATGGCTGCCAGGCTTACCTTTCAATTTCGTCCACACGAATACTTCTGAAGAAGCAGGCAAAGTCAGATCTTCTTTGATGACGGTTTTCACAGATAACGAGGTCTCATACGAGTGGATCCCATAGATCATCGGAATCTCGATGTTTCGATATTTCAGGACTTGGTTCCCGATGTCCAATATTACTCCGTGATCTTTCATGAAATCGACACCGACAATGCACTCGTCGCATATATCTGCTACCAGGAACAGGTGAGAGAATTCCAGCTCTGCCATCCGGATCTTAAGACGTACCTCACCATACACTTTTGCGGCCTCTCCAGTTGCAGTCCTTAGACGATAGCTGTTGGTGTTGTGGAGCCATGTCTTCTTAACGAGGTCCTGCCGTACAATGGACGCCGTGGCACCGGTGTCGATGGTAGCCACACATTTGTTGCCGTTTATACTTGCTTCCACGGTCAGGCTCTTGTTGTCACGTTTCGTTTGAGAAACCTGGATGGTGTTTCTGTAGCTATCGGTACTAGAAGCCAGCTTCTGTCCCTCGAAGTTGGTGGGGTGGGAAACAACTTCGGAAGCAACGTTGTTGGTGTTACTTTGACTTGTTGAGTAAGTTCTGTTTCCACAGTGTTGGCATGAGATTCCTCTTCGCGGTAATCTGCATTGGCGTTGCAGATGCCCAGTCTTGTTGCAGTTCCAGCATCGTGCGGGGCCGTCTCGCTGACTTCTTTCCAGAGTAGCCTTTTGACAAGAGCATTCTTGGACTCCCAATTCTCTCACGCGATGCACGTTTTGGGAAGCTTGTTCTGCGGCTTCCATTGTCAGAGCGAAAGCCAATGCTTCTGGTAGTGTTTGCTTTCCGGCAGTGCGAATAGCCCTTTGGAGATTTATATCGCCCACAGCTCTCACAAAGGCTTCAACAGCAAGTTGATTTATTATCTCGTTGCCAGCTGTTGGGTATGCCAGGTGAACCAATCGCTCGATATCTGCCTGAAGCTGCTGCAGAGTTTCACCTCTTTTCTGTGCTCTATTGTTAAGCTGAACTCGGAAGACTTCTGTCATGTGGCTATCCCCAAACCGCTGTTCAATGGCGTTTACCAGAACTTTGAAGTCACCGTTCTTCTCTGCTGGGATGGTTTGTAGCAGTTCAGCAGCTGCTCCTCTCAAGGCAAGCGTAAGAGCAATGTATTTTTCGTCATCGTCCCAGCCGTTTGTTAACGCTGCTGCTTCAAACTGTTTCTTGTAGATTGACCACGGAATCTGACCATCAAAGCTTGGAGGATTCACTTCTCTCTTTCTTGAGCACTCACCAGAAGGTTCTCGAGCTTTCATCTTTCGCACTTTTTCTAGTTCATTTGTGATGGTTTCGATTTGTTCGTCCATTTTCTCGAAACGTGCATTTTGTTTTTCGACGCGCTCGTCGAGAGTAGTGATTCTCTCTTCGAAGTCCGTAAACCTGCCCTCTAAAAGGTTTCTCTGTTCGTCAAACCGCTCTAGAATATTCTGCTGTTCTTGCTTTTGGTCATTTCTTTGAGCCTCTAGTTGCTTGAGGACATTTCCTTCTAGTTGTTTGAGAACATTCTCTTGTTCGGTCTTCTGCTCGTTTCTTTGAGTTTCTAGTTGCTCCAGAACATTCTTGTTTTGAGTTTCTAGTTGCTCCCGAACGTTATCTTGCTCTTTCTTCTGTGCGTCAAACCGCTCTAGCACATTCTTTTGATTTTCTTCAAATTTGGCTAGAAGAAGTGTCATCATGGTAGATAAGTCGGCAGTTGCATTTACCTCTTTCGATTTTGCTTCCACTTCGAAAGCAAACGTATCTGGGTCTTCATTTTGTTCTTCCAGATATTCCTGTAGCCGTTTTACGAGTTCGATTTTACATCCTGCCCCACTTAAGCCACGTTTGCTTAATTCGGCCTTTAGCTCAGAGACAGTTAAGTCTTTCAAAACTTTACTCATTTTTTTTTTTAATTTTTAACTTCACTATTTCAAACTAAATAGTTTAATCAGTGTTCACTGTTTTATTCTCAATAAGTTTTAATCCCACTTCTGACACCAATGTAATATTCGGCTTGGTCCGACAATTAAAACTTATTCACTTTTTAAATAAAACACAAATTCACTTTATTCCAATCACTCACAAACTTATTTATTCAACACTTTCAATTATAACTTTGCAAACACAGAGTACTTTTCTTTATCGCAGTTCACAATTAATTAATTCGCCTCGCCACCAAACGGCTATTTATATCAAAAATGATGGGTTCTAGAAACTACTATTGGTTCCTATTAGTTCTTGGGGAAGCTGAAAGTTCGAGAGAAAATACTGGGATTTTTGTAGGGGCTAACGTTCTTAATGCTAAACAAAAAAAGTTTCTCTTAATCTTAATTAATTATTGCCCCTCACGAGTGTTTACTACTACAATTAAACTATATTAAGTAAAGAGAGTATGTACATTAAATAAACAAGAGATACAGAGTAAGTAAAGAGAGTAATGAAAAGTGTGTACATTAAATATAGAAAGAGATACAGAGTAAGTAAAGAGAGTAAGAAAAGTGTGTACATTAAATATAGAAAGAGATACAGAGAGTAAGAGATAATAAAGTATACACATTAGTATTAGACATTACAATAGAAGGAGATACAGAGCGTATGAGATAAAATAAAGTGTATACACATTACAGTATTGATTTAAATGCTTACATTTCTTAAAACACTTACAACACGATTTACAAACATGGCAAAACACCTTGTTTACATTTTTCAACCGGAAATTAGAATACTTATTCAAAAAAAAAAAAAAAAAAACATTTTATTTTATTCGGCAGACCGAACATTCTTCTGCAATATCATTAGAGAAGAATTTATTTGCACTCCGAAAAATTACCGAAGACATACCAAAAACCGATCACAAAACATTAGTTAACACTTATTTGATGTTTTTTCAAGGAAATTTAACAATTTTCCCGAGAAAATCTAAATAATAAAAACTTGGTCAAGAGCGATTAGGGAGCTAGCCAATGCCGGCACGAACACGAACTTGAAAGTTGAAAATAAATTGGGTTTTTGGTTTTGGCAAATCTGCAAGAAAGAAACAAATTCGTCTTTATAATTTGGTTGTTGGTAAATTTCAATAGCAATGATCGAGAAAGAGACAGATTGATCGATGCAGGCGGAATCGGAATAAGGCCATCAGCCATCATTTTTGGAATGTATTTTATGTGTTCCTCTTCCTCTTTTTTTTTCTACACACAATCCACTCCAACTGCCGCCATTAAAGTAGACATAACAGATAACACATAAATACATGGCATACATTATCGTGATGCGCTTGCAGCTGGTACATATAGCAATTTCAATCAAATAGAAAGAAAATCTTCGTATGCGTATGCAAATATCTCGGCAGCTAGGGTTCGAAATTGAGTGCGGCTTTCACCGGTTGGCTCAGAATAAAGAAATTGATTTCGTCACGATTTTCGAAAAAAAATCATGGGTTAACCCCTTGCCAAAATTTTGGACAGGCAAAATCTACGTTTAACCTCTGGTACTGGTTACCTAGTTGCTATCCCAATAACGTTAGAGGAAAGAACGTATTATTAATCAGGTCATGTTCTGTGCTTAGGCTTAGGCCGTGTGCGAATTGGATGAACTGTGGTTAAAAAATATTTTTAACCACTGCTGTCATATTTTAACCTGCTCCGCGTCCGCAGTCTAATAATTTTATTCAATGCGAAGTGTAAACATTTAACCAAACGTCAAGTTTTAACCCATTAAAAGTTGGCTAACAAAAAAAGAAGAATAGTTTATTTTTTTTATAGTTTTGGCCACGACTTTCGTCATTTCCGCCACTATTCCCCTCGTTGAGGAATGTTTTTTGAATGTTTTTATTTGCTGAGACCTAAAAACATTATTTTACGCAGAAATTTTAAATTTTCTGCTTTGTTATGAAACATGTACGGACGTTCAATGACCAAAACGTTATTTTGGTAGTTAAGACTTGTTTTTTCTGGGTTAATTATTCCGTTGCCATGTTTGCTTGCATAAAGTCAAATGGATTTTTTTGTTTAGCGACATAAATAGAAAGTCCTTGGATACCATCATGCATACTACATTTACCTAAATTTAAATACTTGTGTTGCTTACACTCGTTCAAATTTATTAAATTACTCATGACTTGAAGTTCAAATATAAAAAAAAAAAAAAATAAATAAATAAATAAACTTAATGCCAAAACAAATCTTTTAAATAGGAAATCTAAGAACTCGAAGCCATTCAAAATGGCTACAGAGACAGAGGTTAGTCGAATGAGCAGTGATACTGATTCTACAAAAGAAGGTGAGATCGATAGAAATAATTAATTTAACGAGTAAACACCTGTAAATTACGATTCCAGGCAACGAAGTTAAGGAACAATTACAGACAGAACCAGAAACACCAGTCCCGACTTATTCCGATGATGATTTAGCAAAACTAGTAAGCTTTGTACAACGTATGACGATATTGTTCGGACTAGACCATCGCGACTGGACAGAAACCACACAGTCAGTTATACGCAAATGGTTTCTTGGAGTAAACGAGTTGGTCTTGACAATATTTTACGATAGTAATAAGCTAACCGCATGTCTAGGATTTCCAATAAACCCCGTGGAAAGCATGACATATTTTTTACGAAAACCAGCTGAAGAATTCGATGTGGAAACTTTTCACGATGAAGTTATATTCGGTACTTTGAATGAAAATATCGATAAGGCTTTTTTGAAAACATTAAATCTGATATATGCCCCATATTTCCGAGAATATACCGATTGGAGTGACAATGTACGATGTAGATTTTTCAATGCAATGGATAAAATATTAGCTGATGTTACTGGGTTGCATTATAAGCTATCAGGAGCAACGGTTTTGTATGTTCCAAGAGTAAATAAGAATATTACTAATGCGTCAAGAGATCGCGAACTTGTTAAAAGCCTTGAAATCTTAGCTGTTCATTGGGGCACACAGATAAGAACATGTTTAGCGGACAAAGTACTTGTGGCACCAAATGAACTTATTTCACCCCTTGATGAATACGAATTCTGGGTTTATCGATGTACGATTTAATTACCATTTATCAATTTCACAAAATAAAAGATAATATGCAATATAATTTTCAGATGAAATACTCCAATGCTTGAACATTCAACTGCACAGCGAGGATGTACAAAAAATTGTCAATATACTTCAAACAGCTCAGTCTGTTTACTTTAAACAACTAGAAGAGTTGATCCGTCAGTGCAATAATGAGTTGATAGAATCAAAATCAAACGTTAAATATCTGCAATTGTTGGTGGAACCCGCCCAGCTTTTAGATAGCGCGGAGAGCCCTGCTGATATTCCGGCAATGCTTCCGAGAATTATACATCTCATACGCTTTATTTGGCTTAACTCAGAGTTTTATAATAGACCGGAGCTTATAACGGGCTTATTTCGGAATATAAGCAACCAAATTATTAAATTTTGTGCTTTACGAATCAATATTGATAAAGTTTTAAACGGTTTTCCCAGATTTGGTATAAAAATGTGTAATTTATCGATTGAATGTTGCCTTTCGTATAAGGAAATATTCAATACCATTTTGAGAGAGTATGAAGAAAAGGATCCAAGAATCATTAAAGCCCTTGACGAGGCTATGATGTTCAATCATGTTGATGCTTTTGAAGAACGATTGTACGATTTGATAGACATTTGCCAGTCAATGGTCGTATTTGGAAGAATAGATGAAAGTTGTGTGATTCCAAAACCATTATTTGGTGGCACTCAGGGATTGTATTATGAAAAGAAATCGGAAAATGTAGAACGGATTTTCATGAAAATTCTTAAAGATCTTAGAAAGGATTCAAAAGATTTGATATTAGATGTTCGCCGAAATGAATGGTAAGTATTTTAAGCTTACGTCAAAAGGATTAAATACAAACTCCATTTCTATCATCGCTCTGTTTTCCAAGATAATCCTAATAAAATAATACTAAATACATTATTAAAATTATATGCTGGACAAATGAAGACATTCTATTTTCAGTATCTAATACAATTATTAATTTTCTTTAACTTCGAACTATTTTCAATTTTACGGGAAAACCTTTGTTACAGCACATAATACTATTAATAGTAATTACCAGTTTTTTGTTTGTGTAAATTTACAATAATGATATTGTTTTAGGTATGCTGAGGTCCTTCAATACCGTAAAATGATTCGCAATCTTGAAGAAATTGTACAAAAACTTATGTCATCCGTTTTTCAAAATATTTGCAATGTCGAAGAAGGCTTAGAAGTTTTAGTTACCTTACACTTTTACTCGTTTCGCCATACGTTACGAAAAACGTTCTTGAGACAGGTCAGTGATGTATGGGCAATGTTTATTTCAGATATTGCAGATACAAATAAAAAAATCAAGGAGCAATCACAATACCACGAAACATGGATTCCAAGGAATGCAGCGAAACCAATCATGTATAAAACCTCTTTGGAAAGGTTGACATGGTTACGAGATCGTTTGGCATACGCCGAATGGTTACCGGTAGTAACCCTCTCGAAAACAGCATTGGAAAAATTTCAACAGTGTTTACAGGATTACCAAAAAGAAATAACAAAGTCACACAAAACATGGGCACAATTGAACGATGTAGATTGTACCGCAAAGCTTAACCGAACACTTTTGATTCGAAGTAAACTAAGGGTTGGTCTTTTAGAATGTAACATCGACCGAACCTTTATGCAAACTTGTGAAGAAGCTCGATATTATACATTCATGGGATTTCATATCCCTCCAAACGTTAATAGGCAATACACTAAGTACGCTAATATAAAATTTGTCTATAACAGCGTTGTAACAGTTTGTTTAGCGTACAATCGAATATTGGCAGCTTTGTCTCCAGGCGAAAGAAAATTTTTTTCAATACTTATATCAGGATGTGATAAGAAAATAGCCCCAGGTATTTTTAAACTAAGCTGGGGCGGTGAGCTCAGCGATGAATATATAGTCGATTGCGACAAACATACATCGAAACTGCAACACATAGTCGATGTTTATAAGAGGGCTAATTTCAATATCTGTAAGGCTTGTGAAAAAATATGCAATTATGTATTTTTCAACATTCCAAACATTAGCCAAGAGCTGTCGCATTTTATAAAAACTCTTGAAAGTAATTGTAAGGCATCATCCATAGAATTATCCAAGCAATACAATTTCATTCTAGACCTGATTTTGGCGGTATATTTGCAGTTTCAAACTGTGTACACTGAGGTTATTTGACAAGTTACAGGCTTACTAATATAAATTTGTATTGATTTATTAATTGCATCCACAGATGATAACTCAGTGGACATTTTACTTAAATCGTTTGGATGATATGCTGCAAGCATCTTTTCTCAGTTGTGTTCAATATTCTCTTTCATATGTCCTCGATGTTCTCCAGGGGAAAAACAGCGTTGGATCAGCACAGATATTGTCTGTTAACATTGACATTCAAAACAAAAAGGTATTAATGCGATTATCGACTTTCGACATCGAAATTCTGAAATTCTCAACAATATTCTATCTAGATTGTATTTATACCCCCCTTGGACGAAATTTATAGTGTATTCCAAAGTCTTCTTTCCCGAGTAACAACTGTTTTAAAAGAGTACCCACGGCTTTGGCAGAAATTCAAGCTTGTAACTTATTCATCTACATTTGATGACATTGTAAATTCAAGCATGGATTGTTTATCAATTGAAAAAAATATATTGCAAGAAGTTAGGCAAAATATTTCTGAGTTGAACGCTTTTCTTGTCAACTGGCTTAAGTTTGAGCAAATCTGGGTGATGGAAACATCGACATTTCTTAATAACTGGCAAGCTAGCGAACAAACTGCCGAAGAATTTGACGAGAGTTTGTCTCACTACGCAAACTTAGCACATGAAGTTTCAAACCAAGAAACAATATCAACAGTTTATTTTATCACAGTTAACTCGAGTATGTTAAAAAACACAGCTTTGGATTACATCGACCAATGGCAAGACCTCAACGTTAAAATTTTGCAAAAAAAAGCGCTTGCCCGAATTAGAGGTATTTCCAGCCAAAAAATTGCATATGAAGATGTTATAGTTTTAATATGTATATATGTTTATTATTTAGGTATTTACAAGTATATGAGCTATAATATTGAAAAGGTATCAATTGTACCAAGAACATTGAAGGAAATAAGACAGGCAACAGCATTTTATCAAAAACTCATGTTTGAAGCTGATGAAAAATTGAGAGAATTCCCTGCTATTTTCGCACTCTTTAAAGTCATTGATAAATACCAGCTACAATATCCAGCAAATTCGTACGAACTGGTTCAAAATTTGGAAGCAGAGTGGCAAAACTATTTTAAGAAGCTCAGCGGTATAAGTGAACTCCTGGAAAGTACCAAAGAGGAATTTAAAGCAGCGCTCTTGGAGCAGGCTGAAAAATTCAAGATGGCCATTAAGCTTCTCGCCGAAGACTTCAGCGTTAAAGCTCCAACTTCTTCCCGGATGTAATTTAAACAATTATTTTCCTCTCCTTGAACCCTCCCTTAAATCAAATCCTTTTTAGCCCTCCCCATATAGCTCTGAAATATTTGCAATTAATCAGAGATAAATTAGATGCATGTTTCCGATTCCAAAAGAGCTTAATGGCTGATTTAAAAACCCTAAATGTTCCTTGGTTTGAGAACCAAGAATTGAAAAGAGTTGATGCCGATCAATTAATCTTACGTCATATATGGGAAATAGTCAATCAATGGACTATCGCCTGGAACGAATGGAAAATTGGGAATTTTTGGAAAATCGACATAGAGATAATTGAAGACACTGCAATTTCAATATACCTCGAAATTAATCAGCTTTGTAAAACACACAACGAGAGAAACTGGGAAATATTAGAAACTACAAGAAAATATCTTGCCGAGTTTCGAAAAACACTGCCCCTGATAACCGCCTTAAGAAATCCAGCCATGCGACTGCGCCATTGGAATGAATTGCGAGCAACAGTCGGAATGTAAGAATTTTATATGATTTTCACAAACATTTTTAAACTGTTTATTACACTAATGGCTTCAATCTTAAATTTGTGAATATGTTTTAGGATCGCTGTATTACAATTATTATGTTATCTACGAGTATAAAAGACTAGTTTCACTCCTTTTTTTAACCTCATTTTTAATCGAACTTTACCTACAGTATTGAGAAGCTAACATATAGTTAGGTACTTTTAAGTAAAGAGAAAACGCAGTAAATTAAAAAAATAAAGTACACAATAATGTTAAATAAAATAAAAAAATTGAAATACTTAACCAACATATTATGTAAATTCCGAACCCCACTTTTATTCTCTCGAAGGAAATCTTACTACCTACTGACAAAAGAATTACAAATAGGAAGAATATAGCCAACATAATACGTAGTTTTACTGGTGTTGGTCGAAAGATCGAAAGCAAAATCTCGCAAACCGAAAGACCGCCAGCCATATGACCGAACATTTTTTTCCCGACTTCTTCTTCTTAAAATTCATTTGACCGCAAGAAATCCAAACTTTTTTGATGAGAATCTAATACTTTTCGTCACTCAAAGTTATGAGGATTAAAGATACATTTGTCGATTTTCTTGAACAAAAAACAGGCATTTTAGAAGACACCAATTGGTGAGAATCATGGAGAACGAAGGAATATAATTCTTCGTTCAAATAATTCCATAAGCAATTGTTTGAGACAAGAAAATCGTAAAATATGTTAATTTGTTTGAGAACTGAATGCAGAAACTTTATGTTCCCAAAACAAAAAATGTATGCATGCATTCTAAAGGCTGAACTATAATGCCATTTTGCTCACGCAAGCACTCTTAAGTGAACCAGCGAATATACACGAACCCTATGAGCAAACAATAATGTAATTAATAACGTCTTTTTTTTTGCCGTCCGGAACTGTTCCGAACGATTCTGAATTCGTTCACTTGGTTCAAGATGACAGTTCTTGTTCTGGATAGAACAGAAAAACGATTCAAAATTTGAAGTCGGAATCAAAAATAGAATAACGCAACAACAACGTCATGTCATCTGCAATTTTACATTATGACGTTTGACAAATACATAGACATTCAACCATTAGAAGAAAAACATGTGTTTGCATGTTCGTTTGGTATCCAGAATAGGACAGTTCTTTGTACCAATTCCGGATTACCAAAAAAAAAAAAAAACGCTATAAGCTACGTTCGTTAATTTTTCGTTCAAGTTTTACTAGTGCGGTTTCATTCCTCATTGTTTAAGTAAATTTGACCATTTGAAGAAGAGAAGGTCAAGCCTTCTTTTTTTGCTTACTTAAGGCAATTTTCGTCCGCTTTTTTTTACATTCATTATATAGAAATATTTGATCGAAGAATTTGAATGCTTCGTTATCCATGATTCTCAGCGTTTGGTATCCCATACAATTTCTGTTTTTTTATTTTTTTTTTAAGGGTGTGGCCTAATTCAAGACTGTTAGAAAAATCGAAAAAGGTATCAGATTTCGATCTCCTTAATTCTCATAATTTTGAGTGACGAAAAAGAGTAGATTCTCATGAAAAAAAGAGGATTTTTGGAGTCAAATGACATTCAGTCAAAAGAAGTGCGGGAAAGTAGGTTGCCTTGCGGTCTTTTGGTTTGCGGTCATATAGTTTTCGGTCTTACAACCCCACCCCTTACCTTTAGTCTTAAGTATCGATTCAGCAAATTGGCCTTAGACAATATTTATGATTTAATTTCTACACAGAGAATTCGATGAACAATCAAAGGACTTTACGCTTGATAAAATAATCGCAATGAATTTCCAAGCCTTTTCTGAAGAAATCCAAGATATATCCAATGCCGCAACAATGGAACTTCAAATCGAAAACTCATTGAAAAATATCACAGCTATTTGGAAGGTTCAGAAATTTGAAGTTGTCCATTACCGGGACAATATTTATAAAATTAAAAATGTTGACGAATGCTTCCGTTTATTAGAAGAACACCTCGTTCAAATATCGAGCATGAAATCAACTAAATTTGTCATGCCATTTATAAAAACTGTTGACTATTGGGAAAAAACTTTAGCTAATATATCAGAGACACTTGAGAAAGCCCTAAGCGTCCAACGCCAGTGGTTATACTTGGAAAACATATTTGCAGGTGACGACATAAGTAAGCAATTGCCACTTGAATGCCTACGTTTTCGAGAATTAACAGTTGGGTGGGCGTCTATAACTGAGAAAATGTTTCATGCTAATTCCGCGGTAAAAGCAATTCATCATCGCATTCATGGGTATGTGCTTAATAGATGCAAAAGCATCGAAGAAGAATTAGAAAAAATCCAAAGAGCTCTTGAAGTTTATTTGGAAAATAAAAGACAACTTTTTCCAAGGTTCTACTTCATATCAAACGATGATTTATTGGAAATATTAGGAAATGGCAAAAGACCTGATTTGATACAAATTCATCTGAAGAAACTATTCGACAACATTTACAAACTGGAATTGAAAAAAATTGTACGAAAACAAACCCGTTTTCAGGCTGTAGGAATGTATGCAAACGACGGGGAATATGTAGAATTTCTTAATGTTCTTTTTATCGATGGTCCTGCAGAGAGATGGTTAGCTACCGTTGAAACTCAGATGATTACTACGTTAAAGCACAAATTGAAGTTGACGAGAGCATCCCAAAAGCAGTTGTCGAACAATCGTGAAAAGTGGTTAACACTTTGGCCCGGTCAACTGTTGTTGACAACATCTCTTATGCAATGGACAGCTGAGTGTACAAGAAGCTTAGTTCATTGTAAACTTGTAAACAACAAGAAACCTCTTCGAAGATTGAAACGTAAGCAAAACAAAGTTCTTGCTATACTTTCTGATCTCAGCCGAAAGGAACTACCATTTTTAATGCGTTTAAAAGTGAATACCCTGATAACTTTGGAAATACATGGACGAGATGTCATAGAGCGTATGTATAAAATGGATTGCAGAGATGTCACTCACTTTGAATGGTTTTCTCAGTTAAGATTTTACTGGGACAGGGATAATTTAGTTTGCAATATCAAACAAACCAACACTCACTATACATATATGTATGAATACACTGGTAACTCTGGTCGCTTGGTAATAACTCCATTGACCGACAGATGCTATATTACTCTAACTACTGCTTTGCACCTTCATCGCGGTGGAAGTCCTAAAGGACCGGCTGGAACTGGTAAGACAGAAACGGTAAAAGACCTTGGCAAGGCCCTTGGAATATGGGTGGTTGTTACCAATTGCTCTGAAGGCCTCGACTACAAGAGCATTGGCAAGAATTTTTCGGGCCTTGCTCAAACGGGTGCCTGGGGTTGCTTTGACGAGTTCAATCGTATAAATATTGAAGTTTTGTCCGTTGTGGCACAACAGATCCAATCAATTATGACAGCACTATCAGCAAAATTAAAAATTTTCAATTTTGAAGGCCAGATGATACAGCTTCAGCCTACAGTAGGCTTATTCATAACAATGAACCCAGGATACGCTGGCCGAACAGAGCTACCAGATAATTTGAAGTCGATGTTCAGACCTATTTCCATGATGGTACCTGACAACATAATCATAGCAGAAAACCTGCTCTTCTCCGATGGTTTTCAAAATGCAAGAATTCTTGCTCGAAAAGTGTTTACACTTTATGAACTAGCTAAGCAACAATTATCGAAGCAGTGCCATTACGATTTTGGGCTCCGTTCTATGGTAGCACTTTTAAGATATGGTGGCAAGAAGCGACGTCAGCTCCCTGGGACTAATGAGGAAGAAATCGTTTACTTATCAATGAGAGACATGAACGTTGCCCGGTTAACTGCAGAAGACTTGCCCCTTTTTAATGGGATCGTTGACGATATTTTTCCAGGCCTTGTCATTCCTGTACTAGATTATGGTGACCTAATCAGCGCCATATCCGCAGAATTTAAAGCAAATGGACTTCAGTTGATTTCGAGCAGCATTAAAAAAATTATTGAAGTTTATGAAACCAAAGCTTCGCGTCATTCGACAATGATAATTGGAGAAACATGCACTGCTAAAAGTACGACATGGAAGGGCCTTCAAGGAGCATCTAATAGACTCAAGGCTTTGAAAAAAGAAGGATGGGAGAATGTAATAGTTTATCCAATTAACCCAAAAGCACTTAATTTGGCAGAACTCTATGGCGAGTATAACCTTGCAACAGGAGAGTGGTTAGATGGTGTTCTGAGCAACATTATGCGAATGGTTTGCTCTGAGGAAACGCCTGCATTTAAATGGATCTTATTTGATGGTCCAGTAGATGCAGTTTGGATTGAGAATATGAATTCAGTTATGGATGACAACAAAGTTCTTACATTAGTTAACAGTGAGCGTATAACCATGCCATATCAAGTGTCACTCCTGTTCGAGGCTGGTGACCTAGCTGTAGCGTCACCCGCAACAGTATCGCGTTGCGGAATTGTTTACAATGATTACAATGACTTGGGATGGCGCCCCTATGTTGATTCATGGCTGCAGCGACAACCTTTAAAAGACTACGTTGAACTGTTGCGAGAACATTTTGACCATTACATTGATAAGGTATTGGAATTTAAGAGGACACGATGTCGCGAAGTTGTTGTTACGAATGAGTTAAATGCAGTCATATCGCTATGTAAGCTTTTGGAATGTTTTGGAACAAAAGCAAATGGAATTGTTGCAGACAATTTTGAAAATCTTGAAACCATGACAAAATTGTGGTTTCTTTTTTGTATGATTTGGTCAATATGTGGTACAGTCGACGAAAATGGCCGTTTAAAAATCGATGCCCTAATACGAGAAAAAGAAAGTTGTTTTCCTATCAAGGACACGATCTACGATTATTTTGTTGACCCTAACAACCTGTCGTTTATCCTCTGGGAAACTCGGTTAAGCGAGTCTTGGACATATGACAGAGAGTAAGCACTTTTGCTTCTATATGTACTTTATTTTTTGTTTTTGTTTAATGTTTTTATTTCAATTTAAAGAGCTCCATTTTACAAAATAATAGTTCCTACGGTTGATACAATACGCTATGAATATCTAGTTTCAAGACTTCTTCTATTAGAAAATCCAGTAATGCTTGTTGGTAAAATTGGAACAGGAAAAACATCAACAGCCATCAGTGTAATGAATGCATCGAATCGAGATACACATTCATGTTATTCATTTAATGTTTCAGCATTGGTAAGTCTCCAATAATATAAATCATTGACATAATATATATGGACTGCTAGTCACTTGTCATTTCCATACATTTCATGAGAAGAAAAAAGGTACAAGCTACAGCAGCGCCATTGGTTCGAAGTGGCCAAATTAGTCCCAAAAAAAGTGTTTGAATTCACAGCGACAGTGCTACCACATGGACTCTATAGATTGAAAATGGACTCGTTGTTTCTTCCTTGGCTCGGGGACTCGTTTTTATAACGTTTTTTGTTTACAGAACACAAATAAGTATGTTAAAAATTTAAAACAAAATCATTTGTGAAAGTATTTAATTTTTTTTTACGTGGACTCGTTTTTCAAGCATCTTGGACTCGAAAATATTTTTCCCTGCAGTAACACTGCACAGCGACCTCGTTGTTTATGTTTTTGTTTTTGTTCATTTTTGACAGCTGGAATCGTTCTTTTTTTGGCCACCCTGAACCAATGGCGCTCTTTACGCTGAACACGCGTGAAGTTGGCAACTAGCAGTCCATATTATAATATGTCAATGATATAAATATTTGTAAGTTGTTGTGTAATTAATAATATGTGCATCAGACTTCGCCAGCAGGGCTTCAAGAGTCAATTGAATGTCGTACTGAAAAACGCACAAAGGTTCTGTATGTGCCCATAGGTGGAAAAAAGATGATATATTTCATGGATGATTTCAATATGCCGGCTAAAGACACATACGGATCTCAACCACCTCTCGAACTTATTCGACAATGGATTGATTATAAGTTTTGGTTTGATCGAAAAACTCAGCAAAGAATTTATGTTCAAAATACAACATTGATTGCAGCCATGGGCCCACCAGGAGGGGGAAGACAAGAAATATCTGCCAGAACTCTGAGTCGGTTTTACTCGTTAAATTTAACCTTCCCAACGGAGGCAATCACCGCTCACATTTTTGGTACTCTCCTCAAGCAAAAGTTGAAGGATCATGAATCAAGTGTATTTAATATGTGGAAACCAATAACTCTTGCTACCATCGAACTTTTCAATGCAGTTAGCAAGAAACTTTTACCAACTCCAAGAAAAACGCACTATTTGTTCAACTTGCGTGACATTTCGAGGATTTTTCAGGGGCTGTTGCGTAGTCATCCGAAATGCATAACCACGCAAGTGAAAATCCAGAGGCTTTGGATTCACGAATGTTTTAGGGTTTTTAGTGATCGTTTGGTTGACGAAACGGATCAAAACTGGTTTGTGAACGAAATGAATGATACTATCGGCAAATATATGGACTGTACATTCCATAGCCTGTGTCCAAATAAAATTGTCCCACTTTTTGGCGAATTTTTAAGTCCCCAGGGATTTTATGAAGACATTGTCAATATTGAAAACTTACGCAGCTTCATGCTTAACCAATTAGAGGAGTATAATATGACTTCAGGATCAGCAAGGCTAAGTATAGTGTTCTTTAGAGAGGCTATTGAACATATTGTTCGAATAGTTCGTGTCATCTCTCAACCTAAGGGACACTTGCTGCATATAGGAATTGGAGGATCAGGACGAAAAGTTTTAGCAAGGATGGCAACTTTTGTTTGTGAATATGAGATATTTGAAGTTGAAGTATCACAAAAATACCGGGCACCCGAATTCCGAGAAGATCTCAAGGCCTTGTATAAAATTACAGGCATTAAAAATAGACAATGCACATTCCTTTTTAGCGGAGAACAGGTAATGGAAAGCGTTTTCTTGGAAATAATTAACAATATGCTGAGTACTGGTGAAGCCAATTTATTCAAAGCTGACGAGTTTGACGAATTGAAGCCTGGACTTGATCGACAGGCTAAAAAATTGGGGGTTCAAGCAACAACCGAGGCTTATTACAATTTGTTTATGCGTAATGTTATTAATAGTATGCATATAATCATGTGTCTCAGTCCGATCGGTGAAGATTTTCGAGTTTTCTTAAGACAATACCCCAGTTTGACAAGTGCAACAACTTCAAATTTGTTCAGACTGTGGCCTAGAGAGGCACTTTTAGAAGTTGCCGAAAAATTCTTGGCAGATGTAAAGCTTTGTGTTCCTTCACCAGGAGAACCTGTTAGATTAAGCACTGATAGTATGCAGCATATCTTAGAAGAGGAATTGCAACAAGGTGTGGCACGTGTATTTTCTTTTATTCATTCAAGTGTTGCCGATTATTCTGTACTTATGTACAATGAGATGCAGCGCCATAATTATGTTACATCTATAAATTTTCTTGAGCTTGTGTCTGGATATAAAAGTCTGTTGGAATCAAAAAGACTGCAAGTGTCGTCAAGTTCAAATAAGCTACGTAATGGGTTATCAAAAATTGAAGAGACACAGGAAAAAGTTAGCAGTATGTCTGAAGATCTCAAAATAAGCCAAGAGCAAGTGAAGGAACTAACCATTGATTGTGAAATATTCATTAAACAAATAGAAAGCCAAAGTGTGGAAGCTGAAGAAACTAGAGTTAAAGTTGACGAAGAAAGTAAATATATCGCGCAAGAAGAAATAATATGCACTGAAATGGCTGCCGTCGCCCAAAAAGATGTTGATGCCGTGATGCCCTTGGTTCTTGATGCTATAAGGGCTCTTGATGCTCTTAACAAAAAAGATTTATCTGAAGTTAAATCATATGCAAAACCCCCTCCGAAAATTGAAAAGGTCATGGAAGCTGTAATGATCCTTTTGTGCAAGGAGCCCACTTGGGAGATGGCTAAAAAGATGTTGGGTGAACAAAATTTTCTTAACGACTTGAAAAATTTCGATCGCGATCATGTCGCCGATAAGACCTTGAAAAAAATCGGTCTTTATACACAAAATCCAGAGTTAGAACCAGACAAAGTTGCAACGGTTTCATTAGCTTGCAAGTCATTGATGTTGTGGGTAATTGCAATAGAAAACTATGCAAAGGTTTATAGAATTATGGCACCAAAGCAGGAAAAAGTAAGAATAGCCAAGGAATCCTTGGCTGAGAAACAAGCTCTACTGGCCGCAGCCAAACAAACATTATTGGAATTAAATTATAAGCTGGAAAGTTTAAGATATGATTTAAAAGAAAAGTCAGAATATTTGGAAAATCTACAAATTCGATCGGAAAAATTAAGGTAGTTATTTCAGTTTGAGATTCAATTGACCTAACCTGTAAACAAATATTTTTTTAGGAAACAACTTGAGCGGGCAATTATTCTAGTTGATACGTTATCAGGAGAACGTCAACGCTGGATGGATACAGTTAAGTCTCTTGATATTGATTTTGTAAAACTTCCCGGTGATTGCATTTTAGCCACGGCATTCTTATCATACCTCGGCCCTTTCGATTCTAAATACCGGGAGGCTCTTGTGGAAATGTGGCAAAAACAGATCCTCGATAAAAAAATTCCACATACTGAAGACTTCAAAATAATAAAATTTCTAAGTGACCCGGTAACAATACGAGAGTGGAACATCCAGGGACTACCCTTAGATGATTTTAGTACTGAAAACGCCATAATCGCAACCCAAGGGCGCAGATGGCCGTTGATTGTTGATCCACAAAACCAGGCCAACTTCTGGATTCGCAACCTTGAGAGTCGAGATCTTAAAGCAATTGATTTTAATCAGCCAGACTATCTTCGAGTTTTAGAGAGAGCAATTCAGTTTGGTTTTCCAGTTCTTCTGCAAAATGTCCTTGAAGCCATAGATCCGATCATCAATCCAATATTAAGTAAATTATGGTCAGTTCAAGGCGGACAAAAGTACATTAAGTTCAATGACAAATATATACCTTACAAGGATTCTTTCAAACTATATATAACAACAAAAATAAGTAATCCCCATTACCCCCCAGAAACATCGTCAAAAACGGCTATAATTAATTTTGCCGTTAAACATAGTGCTCTAGAAGCTCAGCTTCTTGGAATTATAGTTCGAAAAGAGAAGCCAGCTTTAGAACAACAAAAAGACGAAATGGTAGTTTCCATTGCCAAAAATAAACGTATACTAATTGATCTTGATAATCAAATTTTGCGACTTTTGAACGAAAGCAGAGGATCGTTGCTGGAAGATGATGAGCTTTTTAATACTCTTCAAAAATCACGATCAACGTCAAAAATTGTCAAAGAGTCTCTCAGCGTAGCGGAGATTACAGAAATCGAAATAGATGGTGCTCGTCAAGCTTACCAACCGGCAGCCGAAAGAGCGTCAATTCTTTTCTTTGTTCTAACAGACCTATCTAAAATTGATCCAATGTATCAATTTTCACTAGCAGCTTATATTTTGCTTTTTATAAAGTCAATCGAACGAAGTCCTAAGCATACTGTTGTTCATGAACGTATTCAAAACATAAACGAATACCACACGTATGCAGTTTTTAGAAATACCTGCCGGGGACTTTTTGAAAAACATAAACTTCTCTTCGCCGTTGATATGAGTGCTAACATTTTACAAATAGCAGGAAGGTTAATTGAGGCTGAATACAGCTTTATACTTAACGGGGGTATAATCCTTAATCGACTTGATCAACCTCCAAATCCAAGTCCAAGTAAGTAGTTTTTCCTTGGAAGCAGTAAATTGTGCCGTGTTGATCATTTTTCTTCTTTCGTTTAAGACTGGATTACCGAAGAAATATGGGACAATATAACAGAACTTGATAAAATTGCAGGTTTTCATGGTATAGTCAACTCATTTGAACAGTTTTCAAAAAATTGGCAAGGTAAGAGCAGCGTAACTAAGGTAAGTGTCATGTAGGTCAATGTTATTGTTCGTATCATTTCAGAATGGTACAGTTGTACCACACCAGAAACTGAAGATTTAGTAGGTGAGTGGAACGACAAGCTAACAGATTTTCAGAAAACTTGTGTGGTTCGGTGTCTGCGTCCAGACAGAATAATATCCTGTCTTACGCAATTCGTCACAACAATACTAGGAGCAAAGTTTGCAGAGGCTCCAGTTTTAGAATTAAAGTCTGCTTTTGAGGAGTCATCGTCTGAAATTCCATTGATATTTTTGCTCTCTCCCGGAGTCGATCCAACAAGTGGCTTAGCAAGCCTTGCAGAACAAATGAATATGACAGCAAAACTTTCCTCGTTAAGTTTGGGACAGGGCCAAGCACCTCTTGCTACAAAAATGATAATGGATGGCGCAAAAGATGGCAATTGGGTGTTCCTTGCTAATTGCCATCTATCTTTGAGTTGGCTTCCTAGTCTAGATAAAATTATCCAAATGATTCAAGCGACAAAAGTCAATAAGAAATTCCGACTATGGCTTAGTTCTAATCCACATAGAGAATTTCCAGTTTCCATTCTTCAGACTAGTATCAAAATGACGACAGAGCCCCCACGTGGTATTAAGGCAAACATGAAACGGCTGTACAACAATATGAGTGAAGATAATTTCCTCAAATGCAATGAAGAAAAACCTTATAAAAAGCTAATTTATGCTCTCTGTTTTTTTCATTCTATTTTGCTTGAACGCAGAAAGTTCCAACATCTTGGATGGAATGTTGTTTATAGTTTTAACGATTCAGACTTTGAAGTTTCGGAGATCCTGTTGTTTCTTTACATCAACGAATACGAAGAGACACAATGGGATGCTTTGAAATACCTCATAGCTGGTGTTAATTATGGCGGTCATGTGACTGATGAATGGGACCGACGTTTACTAATGACATACATAAATTCATTTTTTACAAATGATGCAATAACGACTCCAAATTATCGGTAAACTTCAAGAACATCATCGAATTATTTGTATTTTAACTTTTTTTTTTAGACTTTCTTCCCTGCGGACATATGTGATACCACCGGATGGAGACTTCCAATATTATAAGGATCAAATCGATCTTCTTCCAAATACCGATATGCCGGAAGCTTTTGGACAACACCCGAATGCAGATATATCATCTTTGATTGGAGAATCGAAAGAACTTCTCGAAACTTTGGTTTCAATTCAGGGGGATATTTCAGCAGCATCTGCAGAAGGCATGGATACTAAGGTCTTAAAATTAGCCCAGGATATTGAGTCTAATATACCAGAAGCAATGAACTATACCCAAACTGCAACCATTTTAGGCCTTCAACGTACACCTCTTGAAGTTGTCTTGTTGCAAGAAATGGACAGATATAATAGGCTTTTAACAAGTATCAAAGTATGTCTAAAGAATCTACAGAAAGGTATTAAAGGTTTAGTATTGCTGGACGGTGAACTTGAAGAGGTACTGCGTGCCATTTTTGAAGGAAGGGTTCCTTCCAACTGGCTAACAAGTACGCCAAGAAAACGCCATTATTGTGATTACAATAATAAAATATTTCCTTTATTCGCAGCTTATCAATCTCTCAAACCACTTGCATCATGGACTCGTGATTTGACGTATCGAATTGATTATTTCGATCGATGGGCAACAACATTGAGGCCTCCACCGCTCTTTTGGCTGTCGGCTTATACCTTCCCCACCGGATTTCTCACTGCTGTTCTACAGACCTCAAGCAGAGCAACGAAAACCCCTATCGACGAACTTTCTTGGGAATTCACAGTATTTGTTGAAGACGAAGCAGTAGTGGCCAGAATGGCTCTGACTGAAGGCGTTTGTATTCGCGGATTATTTCTTGAAAGCGGGGGTTGGAATAGAAGATTACGTTGTTTGCAGGATCCACAGCCCATGGAACTGGTGTGTCCAATGCCAGTTATACATTTTAAACCTGTCGATAACGCAAAGAAAAGAACACGCGGTATTTACCAATGTCCAACGTACTACTATGGTCAGCGATCAACGTCATTTATAACACTTGTCGATTTGAGAGCTGGAACTGAAAATGCGGATCATTGGACAAAACGGGCCACTGCTCTTTTGTTGAGTTTAAGTTCTTAAAACATAAATTCTTAAATTTAAATAATTTTAGTTTTCTATTCTTTAACATTATTTTCAGTGTTGCTTTTGTTCTGTTCAATATTTATAATTATATTCGTTGAATTTAAAAAAAAATATTTTCTTAATCGACTAAATCCAATAAACATAACAAAAACCGCATATAGTTTCATTAATTTTATTACGGATATTCAAAAATATTTCGTATATCAAACTATTTCGTTTTTAATGAAACAATAACTTCCCAAATAAATTTAAATTTTTATTCTTGTTTTTTAAAGAAAGACAAAGTCTTATGCTCAGTGTCAACGGTGTGCTAGGGTAAACACAGTTACACACAAAATGTGATATTAATTTGTTTTTGCAAGAAAATAAATGATTATGGTTAATTATTCTTAATTAATATTTTTAAGTACTAAGTATATTCAATAAATATAAAATAAAAAAAAATGCCTCGCTTTAATTTGAAATGTGTATAAAACGACATAAAGCCATAATAATAAAAATGTGTTTAACGATAAGCCTTCAATATGGTTATCTGTACGTGTTCCGAGGTGTTAGTGTCCTTAGTCTAGGGCAACGTCCACTGTGCTTATTATATTGTCCGATTTCACATGTAGGCTTTTGGCATTTATTTTCTACAATGCATCTGAAAATAGAATGAGCAAATATTTATTTGAATGATATGTGTCGGGTTCTTATCTAAACGATTTATCTTACTTCTGGTCTTCACTTCCAAATCGGGTAGTTCCTTCCTTAAGATCAAAGCACTCTTGGTTTCCTGTGAAACAATCACAACGGCATTGATCTCCTTCCCTTAAAACATAGAAATTGCTTGGACATCTACAGTTTTGGTTGTTAGTGTTGGTATTTTGAGCAATAGCAAAAGCATTATGTCTGAGTGTCCGTCGATGCCGAATTTTACTGATGCAATGACATTCGGTGTGGTTTTCGAACTTTCGGACTTCTATACTGGGCTTCGAGTGATTGTCCAAAGGAATGATCTTTAAAAAAAAATATGTTACAAATAGAAATTCCAAATTTATAGTAAAATTTGAGTAAATTGGAAATGCAATCAAGAAGATTAATTTATTGTTGCCTACATAAAAATATAAGTCTACTGAAGTAGTCCTTTTTGCTACACAGGTTTTTTTGTCGTCTTCGCAGCATCCTGTGTCATCTCCACATCGATGTAAGATGGTACAATGTGGAATAAAACGGTTGGAAGCGTCTATGAGTTGAATAACTTTTGCATGTGGCCATCTACATTTGCCTTCATCTTTGAGCTTTTGGATGTGAGCATCGACTTTACTTTGAGCTAAGATTCAAATGAAAAAAAGGGTTTCATATTAATCTTCTTATCAGAGACGTTGGCGTTGATTGAAATATTATGCTTATGGATCTGTTTTTTGAAAACTTTTTGAGACCCTTTAGAAAGGTAGGGTTTGAATAATTCCTGCAGCATATTCTAAATAAGTCTCTTATTTGGCTATGGTTTATCATTACATTAGACATTCGATTTGCCTTGTAATATTTATATTGGTAAACAATCTCGGCCCCGAAAAAAAATACCAAAATTCGTAAGTAAATGTACCTATTCGCCTCTCAAACACATTAATGATCGAACACGTGTACGCAGATGCCAGCCAGAATATGGCAAAAATGAAGTTATTTTCGATCGTTAAATTATTACAACTGCAGAGTGTGCTGAAGTTGATGGCATGTATGTGCAAGGAAGTACAGCTTATAGAGGTGTGTATAATATTTTCTTCGTCAAGACATATTATTTACATACTATCTGCATTACTGTATACTGAGTATAATATGGTGTCTACATCTTCTTCACGATTATAACACTAAACAGATGCATATGCATATGTTCAATAATGGGTCTGAATAAATAATGGATGGGATGGCTAATCGATCAGATGCACAATGCACTGTTTATGTTTTTGTGTGTGTTTGCGGGAATTGTTGTTCTGGTTTTGGGAGGAGTAGGTAGGTACTCCGTTTTTGTCACGGTAAGTAAATGAAGATATTGCGTTGCTGATGGACACTAGACATTTGGATCTGTCGAGTCCCTAAGTGAAAATAAATATGTTCATAGATTCAGAGTTTTAAGATTATTTGCTTATATCTTTTGAAAGAAAAAGTTGAAAATAATAATTTTCTAAACGAAATCCAACAAATATCGTTTTAATGATGTATGAAGCCACCCATCAAATTAGAGTGCAGTGCAATAACACCCGAGGCAATAACCCCTGCAGGGGTTATTTCCCAAACGAAAAGGGAATAACCCCTGCAGGGGTTATTTCCTTTTTAATGTGGCAATAACCCCTGCAACAAAAAGGCATTTACACCTGCGGGTGTAATTGCCAATTTGAATTGGCTATAAGCCCCACACATGGATTAAGCGTAACTCTCCATTTAACAATTTTAATAAAAAGCAAAAACGCAAAATATTACGTAAACTAAACCGCAGGACCGTGTCTTTGGCTTAGTGGTTAGGTGCGTTGGCTGCTAACGGAACTTCATGGGTTCGAGCCCTACCCTTGCCCATAGTTTTTATTTCATCTTTCACTGGCACTGCCTCTTGCGAAGAACTGACAAAACTTCTAAGAGTTCAATCTATCATGAAAAATTGCTTCTCAAATTTTCCGTTCGGAATCGGCGTTAAATTGTAGGTAGGATTGAATCAAATTGATTCTCTCTGGGGCCAAAAAAAATTTCCGCTGCGCGAATGACGATTATTTTTACGTTCTCGCACATTTTTTTGTTTTCACATCACTTGGACAATTACGCCTTGCTTGAATAGTGGTTATTATTTTTCTTTAACTTAAATTTCATATCAAGTAAATAAAAAAGGAAAAGGTTAAAGTAAATGAAAAAGTGCTTCTCAACTTTGCCGTTTGGAATCGGCGTTAAATTGTTGGTCCCCTCAATTGTTGATGAGAGGCCTTGGCTCTTCAAGAGCTATCGCGCCACTCTATTTATTTATTTATTTATCAAGTAAATAAATTTTAATTTATTCTTGAAAATTCAATGTTTTCTGTAGTGACCATTATGGCAAAATATCGCGCAAATTTTTTAATTTCACTAGGTAATGCCAAAAACTAGTCCTGCGGTTACTTCCTGAATTTTAATTTATTTTTTTGTTTGTATTACTTATTGTTTTCAAATTTTTTTTTTGGTTCATTGAAATAAAGTGAACATGGTTACTTTATACAATTTGTTTTCTTTTATTAGATTTTCTATGGTAGGCTTTATTTCCATTTGAAATTGGAAATAACCCCCACAGGTAAAAGGCAATAAGACCTACGGATTTTATTGCCACATTAAAAAGGAAATAACCCCTACAGGGGTTATTTCCTTTTCGTTTGGGAAATAACCCCTGCAGGGGTTATTGCCGCGGGTGTTATTGCACTGCACCCAAATTAGAATGTATATTTTTCTTAAAAAAAAGAAGCATTCAACTTCAACAGTTGTATAAAGTTTATATTATGTTTAATTAAATCAACTCACGTGAATTCAGATATTGCTGACGAGATCTTGCAACAGCAGCTGCAGTTCCCAGTTTATTCCACTTTTCATCGGTCAAACTAATGGTCCTATTTTGGGGGTCATCATTTGATATAACTGGCTCATCTTTTTGGTATTCCTTTAAGAATGATTAAATCGTTTGATTTTGTTTATAAATTTATTGAGTAAAAGTGTGTTTTGTTTTTTTTTTTGAGGAAAAAAAACGTTCCATGTAAAAATTAAAGAGTGTGCTAAAGAAAACCTTACGATAAATATAATTTGGATCTCTCTGGCGTATACGTACTTTTTTTTTACTAGTTTTAAGAGTTCAAAATTCCTATATTAAAATTGATTCTATCAAGTACTTGCCTTTCCAACAAAGCATATAAAAGCATATGATATACATATGAATCTTTTTCAAAAGATCAGGAATAATGATTCAGATCTACATTGTGTATGCTACTGAAATTTCTTCTACTTAGCTAAAAAAAAAAACTTCAAAAACAAATCGTCGCTTACTATGCTCGTTTGAATTCCAACAGACTGTATAAGATTCCTCAAAGTGCATATTCCTAATAATAGGACACACGTTCTTTCATGGCGGATGCAACATGCGTTCCACGTCAATTCATAAAATAAGGTGTCTGCTTTTTTGCAGACGTTCTTAAACTCTAGCTTTTAGTTAGGGGAAAAAATGTCTTATTTTATCAAACACATAAAAATGCCAAATACTGCGAGATCCAAAGTGTGTCTTTTCGAACTCCACTAATGTCTTACTTGAATACGTAATGCGAAAACTTTACCCCATTTGAATAACAGAACACGATTGAATATTCAAATAACGTGTAGATAACAATGAATTGTCAATGAATTGTGGTTAAATTGTCGCAAGCAATTAGATTCCTAATCACTTTGTTCGCACTTAACACGCCCCTGAAAGAAGTTCCGAACTCAGATTTTAGGGCTATATGCGACGACTATTTTATGAAGTAAAATTGTGGATTATTAAAAACACTCAACAAAAAGTGTATTTTATAAAAAAAAAAAAAAATAGAACACAATTTAGTCCATTGAATAAGCAAGGTTAAGTATAAGAGTATAAGAAGTTTGTTACTGTTTTAATACCTCTCGTAAAAGAATAAATGCTTTTAAGCTGACAAATGCCACTCCAATGCAAATATTTTCAAAGACAAATAGTAAATTCTTGTTTACATTGGATGTTTGTGTTTATTGAAGCTGTCGGCAGTATAAGGAAACCGTGCTTCGACTGCAATATTTTGTGTATGCCGTGGTATGGACTGTTAGGCAAAATGCACACCTATACAAACATTAAAGTATATTAGCACACTGAAGAAAGGAAAAAGGGTTTCAATGTGATCGCAAAATTTAGAAAACAAAAACTACCACGAACATTAAAAGTACATAATTCATATGTAGATTGCTATTACTGATGAATAAATAAATGCACGAGGAATAAAGTCTGGCTTTAACCACCGATTCCTAATTTTGCATTGCAACAAAAATTCACTTAAAATTTGGACTTCCACATTTTGGGTAGATTAATTTCATTTAAATGCCTTCCCTTCCCCTTAGTTAACAAAATCTCATAGGTACTCTTAACGCGCAGTTATAAAAATAACTTTCATGTTTTTTAAATGCTTTGAAATGGTTACGAAAGTCTGTCCTTCACTTGTCATCATAAGCCGCGTTTTATTATCCTCTCTAACCCATATGGGTTTATTTTTTGTACACAAAACAAAAACAATCTGAAACCCCGATAGCTATCGGGGTTTATTTTGTAACTCAAAAACTATGTTCTAAATATGGCGGATAGATGGCGAGTGTGAGACAAAAAAGAACTTATTGTAGAAAGATTTATTAATTTCAGCCATATTCATAACAAATTACGCGTATTCCAATCTTAGCCACAGTTTTATAAAGCCATAGGATAAGAGTCAGTCCAATTAATTAATAAAAACAAGTTGTTTTTGGAAAAGCAAAATTAAATTTTACTGGGGGTTGCGTCTCGGATAAAAAAAATAGCTTAAACTTTTACCTTTTTAACCCAGATCGTTTTATTATGATGGGGTAACCCATGTGGGTTAGTGAGGATAATAAAACGCGGCTATAATTGGCAACATTGCCTACGTTACTATTGCCTGCAAAGCACTAGCACGCAGTAAAGAACCTCATTTTCTATATAAAACGGCCACGGTTGAAATCACTCAAATCCATGAGAATTACGGAGAGCGAAGTTTCTTACATTCAAAGGTTCTGTTACTAACATGAATAAAGCAACACACTTTTTTTTAAATTGAAAAAAATGGTACTTGAAACGATGGGAATCATGGAGAACGAAAATAGTTCTTCTTTCAATTCGTTCTATTTAACCCTAGAAAGCTAACGTTCGTCAAAATGGCACACATCGAACACATTTCTCCCTCTCCCCTCTTTACTGTTTGTATTACAGAATAGTACGTTCGCGCCAACTCAGTCGGGGGTGGTATGTCTTGTGTGGTGGACTTTTTTTCTTGTAAGTCCTTTGGTTTTTTACATATGTGCAGTGTACTCGTCATTTTGACGAATGTTTAGCCTTTGTGTAACTTTTAATTCTGTTGATTTTTGCGTAGGTGGCGTTGGTAATTTTTGATTTTGTTTAGTTTTTTAGTCAATTTGTATTTGTTTTGGTTTGCGTATTATGTGGTAATTATATTTTTGAAATACTTATTTATTATTTAATTTTAATTATTTAAAATAGAATCAGAGTGCCTAAATGATCTAAGACATCCAAGTGCTATGAAAAATACGATTTTCTGTATTAAAACATGAAGTAAATATATACATTTGTTCAAGATTCCTTTTTATTTTTCTCTTATTTGTTAATAAATAAAATTACTTTGAGTAAAAAGTAATAACTTATTGAAAAAACCAAACTTTTGTTAATAGTTAGCTTTTCATGGCAGTCCAGATAGGTTAGCTTTCTAGGGTTAAGGATTTTAAGAATCAGTTCGGGTAAAGATAAGTAGAGCACGTTTTTCTCATTACAAATTAATAAATTAATACTTAGTTTAAATTCGCGAACACATGTTTTTTTTTTACTATTTAAACAGAAATCTTAAGATGCATTCCAGTGCAGCTCAATCAAATGTACGTATAAACATAAACACAACACAAAAATCGTTTCCTCAACCATAAATAGAAAGCAAGAGAAAAAAGGACGTATAATCCAGATAAAGTGCTGCAAGCACAAGAAATTTTACTTCTATTGTTTTTAAAGGCTAACCTTCTTAAAAAAAATAAGTCGTATTTATGTACTTCTTGGCGAATAATTGCAATATATTTAACAGATTTTATAAAACAAAATTCTCATGAGGTGAAGCATGTTACTCGATATTTTTATTAAAATCTATTATTCTAAATAGCTAATCGTGTTTTGAATTGAACATTGAAATCAAATGAATACTAATTGAGGGCAATAAAATTTAAATAGACATAAAAACAATAACATAGTTGAAAACGATTGAACAATATGTATATGTGTAACTGTGTATATAACAAGCAATTATATATGCAGAGTTTTTGTTTAAAATCACAATCACAAAAAACAGATTTAAGCTTTCATTCAATTGAGTTATGAAGTCTAATATTTCGAATGTAAGAACGCAAGCAAGTGCATATGTATATCTTCATATCACACATGCAAGTTTACATAAGAAAACGTGAAGATTTGGATACCCGTACTGATGTAAGCAATTAATCAGCTTCGAGTTCGAAATAAATAAACGGATTTTCGAATAATTTAATTGTATTGGGCAACGCCCAAAAAAACTGTGATGAAATTAAAGAGCAGTTACTTCCGATCTGCTCAATTTTTATTAACTTATTGTAGTTGTTAATGATCATTTACGTAACCTAAATTTAACACCTTATAGAATCAGTTTATTTTCCGTATTAAACAAAGTAGGATTAAGTTAAGCTATGTAAGATGACAGGAGGTTGGTATCAATCATACATCCTTCAATTCAAATTCGTCGACAAAATTTTCAGTTCACACCTTAACTTTATTTTCAAAACCATTTTATTTGATTTTTTTTTATTCTAATGATAATGAGTTTACTTACCGAACTGTCATAATCGTCCTTATTGTATCTACTGTAGCTTGCTCTGAGTTTTTCATCATCTTCCGCTGCATTCTGAAAAGTTTCCTTAGAGATTATGTCTTCTTCACTTCTGTCATCAGATATATCACCCACCGTCGCGGTTGTCGTCGTCCCAACGCCGCCGTCGTCGTCGTGCATCTGATCATATCCAATCTTGTTTCCGTTTTCGTCAATGTCCTCATAGTAATCATAGTCCTCATCGTAATCAATCTTACTCTTAAGCACTTCGTGACTTGTCTTGCTTGAATCAGCAACATGAATCCCTGCCTTTTTTTCAACAGAGGCTTTTGGATAACCATGCCAAGTATGCGTACTGTAATAAGGCCAGGATGATCGCGTATCATGATCTGTTTTGAGTGTGCTCGTGGGCGTATCATCACTATTCCAATGAACTTGATATGGCCATGCTGAAGTTCGCTTATTGTAAGCATTCCATTGTTGATTTCTTTCCCTGGCAGCGTTTAGCCAGTTTTTGATTGGAACTATTGTCCTTTCACTGGTTAAATTGCCACCTTGAAAGCCTATGTAAGTCAGTTCAGATAGTTTTAAGTTGTTTGCCATGGCAGAGGACAATTTTCTCGACAGGGTAGTCGGAGTTTTCGTTGTTGCTTTTGTGACTGGCCGGTAATCCCAGTCATGGTTAAAATGCGAGTGTGACAATTTTATGTGCATCTCACGATTATTTTTGTGTATGGTATCAGCATGATGATGGCGATGCTTGTGCTGAAGAGAAGAAAACGGGATTTCTTGTTGCGCTGTTCGTGAATGTTGCTTATGCTGCTGATGAATGTGAGACAGCTCATGAGGATGATTTACTCCGTTCGACCGGCCTGATTGGTAATCGTCAGCATGTGTGGCGACGCACTTGTGCCGAATTAAAATAAGCAAAAGCAATATGCCGGAAAGAAGCATTTTTCTATCCCATTTGCGGGTCATATTCTAGTGTCTACAGTCGGTGAATCAAATTGAATCTAAGCCCGGATAATTTCTATAGCTAATTCACAATCTCGACAACTCTATTAAAAGTTGATAGAACCACATCGAGTCAAGGTTAGGGATATTAAAAAATGCACAGCGAACTTTTATCATCATAAAAATAAGTCTACTTTACCTGGTTCGAAATCAGTGAGATATTTTTCTGTTATTTTTAACTTGCATATCTAATCGAGATAACTGTTCATAGATTCTTTAATAATTATAACCCACTTTGCCAATTATGATGACAGGTAAATTAAATAATATGAGTTATCAATTCGCAAACACACACAAGAGACAAACAGTAACATTGTTTAGATACAGATAACAAAACGAAAGTACACAAAGTAAAAATTAATTAAAAAGTCTATATGATTCAACACAGATGGTTCTTCCACAGCTTGGTTAAATTTAAATCTTCACAAGCTTCTTTATATAAACAATAATTACACAGACAAGGCTCGAGTCATTAATTTAAACTATCTGTCCAACACCCACATCCCACGCCGCCGCCACCGCTGCGCTGCCGCAGCCGTCGTGTCGACCCTGTTTGTTATTATTAATAGCAAATCCACTTTTAGGCGAGACACGCGTTCGTATGCATCATATGTCGAATTCGCCTGTCGGCAGTTAATATTTACCAAAATATATCACGAATAATCGCGAAATTCTCGTTTGGTTCGGATATGGTGATTCACTATGTTCAACCTTCTTAAAGTCAATACTTCGCGATTTGATTACATGGAGGTAAAGATAAGGACAATGATTAAGGAATAACTCAATGGGAAATACCATCACTATTTTATAAGAATTTTTAAATCATCGTCACCGAGAATTAATTTTTGAACATTGTTTTCAAACATCCAACGAATATCACCATTAGGCTGATCGAATCTAATCTAAATTGCAAAACACTGCACTGTTTGATTAGAGATCGCGATTAAAACGAACAAAAACCGACGGCAAGTATAAGTGACCAATTGAAGATGCTGACGCCATCAACGTTCTACGCTTTCTGGGAGTTTAAAATTTTCTTAATGAAAAGAGTACCCTCGATTCCATCTTGTTTCCTTTATAAAAATGTTTTCTCGTTTGTTTGGTTATTAATTGTTGTCTGAGGGCGACATAAAGATACTTTTCGTGAAAGAGAAAATTTCGAAAAATTGGCACTGCGCTCGTAAAATGCTTTCTACTCTTTAAAAGTGAGCACCCAAAGTGATGATCGGTGAATAGATCATGCAGTATTTTTGTATAAAGCAAGGCGAAGACGGTCTATACTCTTCACGCACCAACTTATCACCATCAACTGATGTCTGATGCATTCGAGTGCCATTGAATGGACTCAACGAACCGCCAAGTGATTCAAGTCAGCGCAGCGTCAAAAGCAAGCAGTTAGCAGCGCAGCAAACAGAAAACGGCAAGGCGTAAGGGTCATGGGAACATGCTGCCATGCAAGTTCATAATGCTGCTGCAACATTGTGATACCATTCTTCGAAACTTATATGCACCAAAATTTTCAATAGGTACATGGTTGTTGTTTATAAAGAATGTCATGAATTATTGGTACCAGACACTGCATTTTTGTACATTCATCAGAAAGTCGCAAGTGGATCTTCTATAATGAACTTGTGAATTCTTTAGCGGATGGGCGGTGGCTACTTGTTGGTGAGCATTTCATCGATGGAATATTTTTCTTCCCAATTTATGTTAATCGGCATGTTTTTTCAACGGAATGATCGCATACAAGAATGGAAGTATTATTGTTTTGAAACTAATATAGGAAGACATACTTAGGTAGGTGTTGAGAAGCACGTTCATATTTGAGTTGCGCTGCTTTTGATGTGTGTACGTGATAATGTTAAGAAATTGACTGTAAACATTTGAAACAACTAGGAGCAGATATTGTGTTAACAAGGTAGATAATATGATAAAGAGTACCTACATCGTTTTAGCTTACATCTGATTTCCTCTCATAATAAGTACCTTGAAGACCTTTTCGGCATGTTTTGAATTTTAAAAAGGTATTAGCAATGTATTGTATTTACATGATGTATTTGCATTATTTTTTTTTATTTTAACCAATACTATACTTGGGATCATACTGTCATCATAAATAAATCAAACTTGAGACATTCTAACAGGTGGGTTATAATCTTTAAAATGATTTTTACAATAACTTTCGTTCAAGAAATATGTAGGTAGCTATAAATGTTGGTACTGCTTCACTTCTGCACTGGAAATCATAAAGTTTAAATAAATCACGAACATATGTACATTGAAATTAAATATTTCCACATTTAATTTTAATTACATTCAACAAGAGATTAAGTTTTCCAAATTAAAATGCAATTGTGTTCGTGAGATTTGAATATTACTTTCAACCCATTTAACATGCTTCCGCAATAATTTCGCTAAACAAAAACTTAATGATTTTGCGTTGGCGAAACAATTAAGGACACTTATTGTTGTTGCAGTATAGGTTGAAGAATTTAAATTTTGGTGCCAAGTACTATAGGCTTTTGTTTTGCATTAATACATGCCAAACTAAAAGCATTCAAATGCGCGTACAATTACTTATGAGCCTTTATTTTCATCTCTTTAAGTGAACAGACTCCCATTGAGTTTCTCATTTCGTGGTTTGAATTTGAATAAAAACAAAGATTTAATAGGATAGAAAATGGCTCGTAAACATTCTTCGCCCGTGGGGAAACACTTACTCTATGGACGCTCGCTGTGATGTCGAAGACAACAACCAAAGGCATTTGGTAGAACTCGGGGTGAATAAGAGCGAGATCCCGGAATCAAGTAGATCCCACTAGACAATGTTTTACAATCGGAGTCCTATTGAATCGTTTTGCTTGCACCGATTTGTCATTTTCGTCATCCAGCAATAGTTTTCAAGTTATTTTAACACATTGCTCCGTTGCAATGCTTAAACGAGAGGAGGCTGTGGCAACGATGCAACTCTGTGAAGGTGTTTTTATTGGGTTTGTTGAAGGAAGTCTTTGAACTCACGTCTCCCAACCAAGTGAAAGGTGAAAAGCTATGCATTTTCGATGCTAAAAGCATTTTTTTAATTTGCATATTTGTGATAACTAGCATGATAGTTTCTGTTTAAAGTGCTGCAAGGTAGATATCATATTAATGTTTGTTAAGATTTTCTTGTGTAAGTACTTTTTACGTTTACCTTTATTTGGTAAACCATTGGCTTTCTTGTTTGACACAAATAAATTAAATTTATCGACGAGAAAATTGTTTTCAATTAGGTACCTACATGTTTAATGATTTTGAATGTTTAAAAGCTTGCATCTGCAATTTAATCACCATTCGCTTTTAATCAATTTGCCTTCACAATTTAAAACTCCTTTCGCTAAATTTTTTAATTAAAAAATGGGAAATATCTATGTTATTTCATATTATGCTGTGATACCGAAAGTCACAAGGTTATCTTTGTTGCCATAGCCTAATGTCTTCGCGCAATTAGCAACAATTTCACTTTCCATTTTTTTTAGTATACCCGTACTATGTGCGATTAATTAGGCCTTTTTACTTTCCATTAAGCAAAGTGACGAACAGGAGCACCTACCTATAGTTTGCATTAAGGAAGTTAATGACTGAGGCGGGTGGATTTAGGTAATCTCTAAATTAATGGCAAATATCTACATATATCACAAAAAAAAATTGCAAGAATTCTTAAGGCGTTTTATGGGAGGAAAGCAAAAAATATTGGACTCTGTTTTTCTTCATGTTGGAAATTCGGATTCACTGAATGGATGTGGTTTCAAATATTTTTGGCATTCGATCAACTATTTGTCGATACTAGACTGTCACAGAAGACTAAGCACGGTGGTTGCAAAGCCAGTGCAAGCAGACAGACGAATACTACGAGACTACGTCGCGACGCTTTGTCTCATCGCTTTTAACGATGCAAGTTTATTTCTGTTTTGACATAGATTCAACAGACATCTGCAAAGTGCGACTAAATTAAATGAATGGAATGTGACCTACTGGTTGCTGGTATACTAAAAGGTTGAATTGTCAATGAATTCAAATTGATGAAATATGTAGTTGATTTTGTTTTCGGTAAAATGAAACACAAAAATGTATCTTGTCCTGATATACCTGTTTGATTTTTGTTTTGCTTTTGTTTTGCATATAAGATAATCCTAGATCCAGATCCTGATTCATAACTAAACACGCACAAACACTAATAGCGATATTTCAAAAAATTCTTTATGTGTAGGTAGAGGCACCTCCGCTCGCATGACTTTCGATCAAGTTAATCAAATAATGATCCAACTCAAGCGAAAACAATTTTTTTTGATTGATGATCATCCAAAAAGTAGCCCTTCAACTTGTTACACAACATCGCGATCATCGACATCAACTGAACATGACATGTTTTTTTTCCTGGGATTCCTGGCTTTTTGTTATCATCAATCCTCATTATACATGCCGCTATAATCGTATTTTCAGTATTTCTTTTAATGCCTGCTTGAGTTCCCAAATTCAGAACAAAGATATCTTTTGACTTGATGCCACGCAAGAGGCACGACGCATGTACGGAAAAAGATCAAACTACTTTATTTACTTTTCTCATTCCTTTATCCTGAAAAGAACGTGAAGAACCAATAAAATGTTCAGTTAATTCTCCTGTAGAAATACTCGTACTCTCTTATTTCTTGCTTTCGATGTATTTACGGTAAGATCTTATGGATAAAGGCACTCCCAAATCATTAAAATATTTATTCACCATGGGCCATGGGTTATCTCAGTTCAAGATCACTTAAAAATGTGTTTACTTATGACATAAAATGCCTTTGCAATTCAACAGAAATCCTTGTTGAGACTGCAATGCCGAGGATTAAAACATGGATTATGATTGTTATTGAACATGCAGTTTTTTTTTTCTTAAGCGAGAAGAAAACTGAGTTTGTCAAAGAAAACAAATAGGTCTTCAAAATTTTATATTGTTTAATTTTATTGATGTTTTCTCCTTAAGTTTTATTTAAATTTAAAATGATTGCAGGTATTAACCGGTAATTTATATTTTACATAAATTAAAATATGATATTAGGGACAGTTCAAATAAAAATATTTTTAGAAATAAACTGTATAAAATAATAAATCAACAATTAAAATGAGTAATTACAAAAACGAATACGCATAAACAAATTACTCAGTGCAAGAGTTGTGTAATAATGCTTGTATGCAAACCAGTCAGGAAAATACATTGGAACAACAATAAATAAATAAACTAAAAATGTAAACTAATTGGTTTTAACTATTTCTAACATTTTTTATTAACAACGCTTTAATGTCAGTGGCTAGTGGTTAAAGTAAATATTTTTAACAGCTTCTTTTTCAACACTATTCAATTATTGTAAATATGAAGTCTTAGAGTTAAGAAAAATATATATATGAATGTATAATATGTATAACTACAAATCTTCATAATATATGATATTATTTTTGCTTGCATATTTGGGAATAAGATTAATTGCTCATTAATGAGCTATGTTGGAAAATTTCGAGCTCAGTATTAATTGATGGTATGAAAATGATAGAATGTCTTCACATTTGATTTCCCCAAAGTTTGTCATATAAGTTCAAACGAGAATATTTATACAAGATAAATGAGACAAATGAGTTTTAAAATGATTCGATTTCCTATACATCATCCAACAAAGCTCATCTTATGGATATCGATTGTGTATATGTAATTTTAATCTTTGAAACAACAAATAAATGCATCATATTGCTTGTTTTAACCGGGCATCCATTAAACGTGTTCAACAAGTCTGTGCTTTACCAAAGTTTCTTTGTTTCTCTTCAAAAGAAACATTCTATTTTGAGCATGAACGATAATATCTTCACTGCTTTTGTTTAAATAAATGGGTACAGTCTCGTCATCGCAAGTTTAATCACAATAATAACATTTTCCTGTCTTAATGTAAAAAGGGAAAGGCAGTGGGATTTTTATATTTCATTTCATCATTTGGTGGACATGATATTTTATTTCACTTAGATATTTTTTTTTTACTAACTATCTTCCAACGCTTACGCGAAAAAACCTAATACTCGTGTTTGTTTCTTAATACATACTATAACCATTGTATATCTATCTTATAGTATTTTCAGCCTCGAGAATTTTTGGTTGGAGAGTCGTCCCGTCTTGGCGCTGTCAGTTTTTCTATATACAAAATTTTAGTTCTGTATCGCGTTCCGGACGTCGCTGTCGTCGATTCCCGACGCTGCAAATACTATAAGATAGATATACAATGCTATAACTACGTTATTTTTTTCTCTCGATAAGTATTTTCTTACAAAAACAAAAAGAATAATAGATTTTTTTATAAAAATCAAGCAATTAATTAAATTGACTAGAGTTTTGCATAAAGATTATATCTAATCCAAAAAGTAAAACCTAATAATAAACTATTACAATCAAAATATGTACATCAATATGTGATCAAGTAAAAACTTCCATAAAACTGAAGTTAAATAAAGCTACAAAGTCATTGGAATCATTGAATCTTAAATTTTAGTAATCTACTAGATTTTCAAAATAACCTTTATTTCTTTAATTGAGGTCGTTCTTGCTCCCTTAAAATTCTAAAATGAATTTTAAAGTATTTATAAATATTTAAGAAGTATTCATATCTAGATTTAATTTGTTTAGCGCCGTAACGAAGTTCAGTTGTAACTCCATGACAGTGGGGGCTGCTGTACCACTTCACCTCCTTTCTGACATCGACCATGTTTTTTAAGGTAGGTTCCGAATTCACAGGTCGGTGGCTTACAACGACCTTCAATGATGCACCTGTCAAAAATGAATACTCTTACAAGTTGTAGATTAAATATTTAGTTTTCAAGACTCACTTTCTGTCTATCATTGAAAAATGTTCCATTCCACGTTTAAGGTAATTACAACCGATGTTACCCGAAGAACAATCGCATCTGCAAACTCCATCTTCTTGAAGAATTTTCTCAAATAATTTTGGACAGTTGCAATCTAGAACGGTAGCTTTGCGCATGATTGGCGCTGCATCTGTGAAGGAATGCATATAATGCCTTGATTTATCAACACAATGGCACTCGGTGTGGTTCACAAAAGTATGGCGTTCAATAGACCCTTGTTTAGAATTGAAACTCTTTACCTGTAAAATAAAGTGAGACGTTTAATATTATGTTATGCCATTAAATTCATAGACAGTCAGCTACTGCTATCCGAAGCCGCAATGCATGTGGTGCGGCGTCGGACCTAAAAAAGCAGTGGTAACACAATTGTGTAGGTACATAGGTACTACGTTTGGCAAAAAACCATCCTTTGGAACAACAATATTTTACAATGTGGGCGTGTCTTCGAGAATAAGTGCTTGATGTGACTACCACGTGTAAAGATTGTTAATTAAGCTCATCAACTAACAAAAATATTGTTAGCTCGAAGCCTAAGACGTAATTTATCACTGCTCAGGGCTAATGCATTCAACTGATGATAGGTGATGCGTTTTCTAATATTAGGTTCACGGTGTTGTAAAAGACAAAGGCAGTAGATGAATGGCTTCAATTTAACTTTAATATTTTTTTTGTGTGTTCCAATCTTTTCTATTGAAATAATAAAAATGTACACAACATTTAAGTGGCCCACGTTGTTTTCCCTTGTAATTTATTTTACATTGTTGGGATTCGAGTAGGTGGTGTCAGCTTAAAAGCCATTATAGCTTAGACAAAACACATATGAAGTTGTTAATTTCTGGATTGAGCATTTGATGGATAAAAAGTGACTTCTTTTGTTTGAAAGAAGAAGAATTGACTGTTATCTAATCCATGTCTGGAAAAATATTGAAAACTGTGTATATGTGACTATTTCTATTTTGCTTGCGAAGCGACGTCAAAGAGACAACAGAAATATTCATATTTTTATTCCTTATCAGCACATTGCAAAAAAAAGAAGGAAGAAGGAAAATATCGTTTTAAAAATAACTTTTTTTGGCATACTACTTTTGAAGTTAAGGCTTAGACTCAAGGCAGTGTCAACATCAAAACGACTTTCCATACTCTGTTACAAATTTGATTGCTCCATACAAAAGGCACATGAATATTTTGAATGCAAAACAATTACTGAGTATAAGGGGTTTAGTATATAATTTTTCTTTGAGTCCAGTTAATGGTCACAAATACTGATGATTAAAATGGAATGCTACTGGAATTAACCTTTTGACTGAGACATGAAATTGGTTTATTATCAAAGTAACATATCGTTGCTAGAGATAACTTTGGCCTAGTTTGAGTGTTATTAATCTGTTATTAAATAAATATTTTCATTAAGCTTTGTTATTTTCCGTAATGTTTGTAGATGAAGGAACCGTGACAAGCCAATTACCACTTACATTCATAATTAAAAGTTATCCCTGTAATACGCCTGTCTATATTCATTGGTACTCAGTGTATAATAAGCTATTTATTATTCATCAATGAGAAGTATACTCGTACTTGTACCTTTGTAACAGCTTCTGGTTGTATGATATAAAGCTGATGTACAAATTACAATACACAGGTATGTTTGTGTTCGTTGATAAAATAAAATGTATTCGAAAAATGATGAACAAATTTCAGGACTGTATAATATGTGCCCTATGATAATTTTGCCTCTTAATTTTTCGGCTGTAAGAGTGTGTAAGTACAGCACAATTATCAAAAAAGGAAGCACAGGGTTGATTGATTATGTAGCAATATTAACATATCATTAAATATTTAAAAACGTTTAAGATAAGCAAATATTTGAGAGCCCGCAAGGATTGCAATCGGAGTACGGTCCATCATTTCCCTTTATATAGGTTCTCTTAAACTTTGAGCTGTCTGTATTATACCTACATATTTAGAATGATAGGTTTTATCAACTTCACACGACTTACAAAAAAGTATAGATCTATACTTTGAGTTCTCTTTGGCGCACAAGTCTGACGATCTGTCTTGCAGCATCCGGTATCGTCTCCGCATCTGTGCAAAATTGTACAGTGTGGCACGTACATTTTCGAAGGATCTTTTTGAATGCGTTCGACTCGTTGTTGAGGAATTCTGCAGCTAGCCTCAGTATAAATTCTTGAGGCATGCGCATTGGCCAGTGCTGTAAGAAATATAAACACAACTTTGTAATTGCGACTTAAAATATATTCTATCCTCGAAGAGCTCCATTTATGCAGAGATGGATGTTATTTCGATATGTGTTAATATTTTTTAGAAATTCCAGAAAAGACAACATTGAAAAGCGAAAGTAAAATTAACGAAAATATCGCAAAACATTATTAGTTTAAAGTCAAATGGATAACTGTTCGAGAACTGGCGTCACTTTTGTATAATAATTATTTTAGAATCATTTTTACCTTTATTCTGCATCTGGTTCGTGATATGGTTCTTTCGTGACTGCTTGACAGCATCGTGAGTTCCTAATTCTTCAAATTTGTGTTGGGTAAGAGTGCCTGGAATGTTATAGCGTGAGTAAAGGCTTTCCGTGTCCTAGAATATAAAACAAAATAAATTTATTTACTCTTTAAAATATTATATCCATAAGTATGTCCATTCATAAAAGTACATATGGCATTCACAGTCTTTTGATCGCCGGCATCTGTCTGTGTGCTAAAGCTTAGAAAATGTTATGCAGTTCATATCTGATGAATGAGTGCAATTAAAATTTGCTTAAATCGGATAAGTGGTTTAAGATTTAGAGTTTGCTGTTTGTTAATTAAATCCGATAAGAAATGACAACCATTCAAAAATTAGATTTACTGTGCGAAGTTGCATTTCCGATCTTACCGATCTTAAGAAAAATCAACCATTTTTTTAAAAGTATTCATGAGTAATGGTAACAAATATGCATACCAGTTGAATGGACTCTAACTGATTCGATTTGTTGAACTCAATTGAAAAAAGTATGTTAAGTAACATGACATGTTTCATTAGGAGGAATATAAAATTTTAACGAACCAGTTGTCAGTTAGACGCATCATTGAGAGCAAAATGGGTGTATCTCTCATGAAATGTGCCGATTATCATCATCAAATGCCCATTTATTCGGGCAATTGTCAATTTACATCAACTAGTGCTCTATTTGCTTTCTGCATTGATCGTCTTTTTATCTGACTTTGTTATGAAACGAGCTTCAATGCGTGATTATGGTCATGACGACTTGCCCTGACCAGACCAGACATGACGTTCTCGATGGATGGAGATCATGCTGGTCTGCATCATAATATTTAAATGAACTAAACTGATGGAAAATATAGGAGCAATGACAGTAAAAAGTGATATTAAATTAATTCCTTGTAATAAATGCTAATCCGATTTTTACGATGGAATAAGAATCATCTGCAATATAAGAAAAAGTCAAAACAAATTCTTCGCCATTTTTAGTATGTATCTGTCCACTTAATTTTGTTCTTCTAATATCGTATTCCTAGGAGCAAGATCTCATAAAAATTTGATACATTCAAACCGGAAGTGAACAAATTAAAATCTCTTCCCAACATTTCCTTACCACTTATTTTGTACACATTTAATGTCATGTGAAGTGTTAAATAGTTCTTTTTTTTCAATTCAACCAAATCAAATCAAATATCGATTCTCTATTAAAACTGAGGAATAACAATTTACAATTTAGGTATGCATGAAGAAGAATCGATAAAAGACGAATGTATCAAGGCTCACCTGTTTCAATTTCATCACTTCCTGGTGGCAACCAATTAAAATTCTGAAAGAAATCATTCAACTGATGCCTATGCTCTGCCAATGTATTGGAATGCTTTTCGTGCAGGCACTACTTCTTCTAGACGTTGTGGTTCTCATTGAATTATCTGATGCAAATTTGATGATGTGTGCTCATTTGATTTCAAGTGGAGCTTCCAAAACAGAGGCACAAAAGAGGATCGGTATGACAGTGCAAGCTTAGACGACGTTGACACTGCAAGAAGTTGAGGAGAGATGTCTCTTTTTCATACAGGGCCTCTCACATGCACAGGAGTGCAATCTCAAGTGTCATTGACACATTGGAATGGCGAAACCGACAGCGTCAACTACAATAGCAACGTTGCTAATCCCAGGTGGTGTAGCAATAGCGTTGGCAGTGTAAAGAATGGTTAAGGATTCTGTTTTGCATTCCATACGGAAGGTGAAGAGTAGAATATTTATGTACAAAGTTCGTGACAGTGTCAACGCTCAAACGCTGTTGTACGCGAACGTTTTAATATGATATAGCTACTTTTATTAAGTAACAAAAACGCATATGCATTTCAAGGACAGGCGACGTCGTCGTCGTCAAGTTGTCTCTTTTCTTGCAAATCATTCAAGAATGCAAATAACGAAGAAATGAATCATTCTTGATAGTGAACTTGCTTGCTTACAAGGAACTTCATTCAACTCGCCGATGTTGTGACTTGTGAGGCGGTAGGCGACTTGTGTAGGAAAATTGTTTGACTCTTTGAATGTATGTGATTTAAATGAATGTTCGCCGCAAACGTCTCCAAAAATTTCATAATTTTTCGTTATGCATGAAGCATGACCCTTTTTGGATGAAATACATTTTTAATATTTTGTTTAGCTTAATAACTTCTTAGCTTATTAAATTTATAATCTATACTCGTTTATTTCATTTAAATATTCGGAATATTTTGGGAGCTACACAGTTTTACGCAAAAGACCAACGAAATTTTCAATGGGAAACCCAGCCTTAATGTAGGACATAATATTCTATTCATACGAAATTTTTTTTGACATTTTTACTTTTTTTTTTTTTTTTGCTTCAGGCTTGGATAGGACATTTTTACTTTTTTTTTTTTTTTTTTTTGCTTCAGGTTTGGATAGGTAATGGTATGATTTCGTTTGGCCTAAAAAATATTATGAATGTATTTCCATTACGTAAAATGCTCCATAAAAACTTGATCCTTATGGTCTTTTCCTTACATTTAAAAAAAGAAAGAAAAAAAACAAACGACAATCGACAATCGAAGACGAAGATGGACGCGACGCGACGAAGCACGGAGCACAGAGTGGTTTGTTTTTTATTGGTACGATGGAAATGTTTACTGTAACCCAACTTTGCTATTTACCACCAAGCAGCCAGAAGCGCAGCACTTGTAGGGGATTCCTTTTTAAAATTTTAAGATCTCTTGACAATTTTTTTTCTATATCCGCGCCTCTTAATGAAATTCCAAAAGATGCTTCCTTGGCAAAAGGATTTTATGTGAATAGTGCTGGTCTCATTTGCAGGTATTTTTCACTAATTAGATCCTTTCGCTTCAGAGTACAGTTGTTGTCGCTGTGAGCTAAGGTATAATGGGTGGGGAGTGTCGAGTGTAGCTGTGCATAGGGAGAGTTGTGATGACCATTTTTTGCTATTGAAACAAAACTAACGCCTCCTACATTGGACACCAAGGAAAGGTAGGTAATATATAATATAAAGCTGCAAATGCATATTCCTACAAATTATTAATTTCGAAACATCCTCATATTTTGTTATTTTACTATCATCCAGTGAAATCAAACCTAGTTAGATAAAAAAGACTACAATGGTCACCTTTTTATGAGCCGTTTGCTTTTCAACTAAATGTACATTTTCTCATCAAGTCAGCTTTAATTAAATGAATGAGCATTTTTTATTGTTCTCTTTCCAACTTTTATTCGAATTATGAACAGAGCACACAAACCTTTATTTTTGGTCGCATTATGGACAAGGCAAAAGTAATTGAAGTCCTTGGGATGTTAAAAATCCAGGAAATTGTGTTCATAGGTATTTTTTTTTCTTTATTTAAGTGAAATGCTTCAAATATTCAAAATTCAATATACATAATAAACACCATGTCAAAAATGTGTTCGAAATTGAAGTTATGGAAAACGAGTGCGGCGAACGCGACGTGATTTTTATTTCTCCTTAAATTTCCTATAAGGAAAAAAATAGATGACACGAACGAATTATTTTATCCATTGGATACCCGTATGCCTTTTTATGACTTCCTAATCAGACTTCATTAGCTATTGAGCGAAATCTCATTGCTCGACATTTATAACAAAAGCAATACAACTATCAATGAAGACTCTTTTAATATCCACAACTCTTATACCATAGGGGAGTTGTGGTTTCTTTTGTTTCATCACATCTATGAACTGAAATAAAAACTCAGACACAATGAATTACGAGCTAAAATTCCTGGAGCAAACTTCGTGAAAATTCTGTTCGCCTTGAAGCGAAATTGGAAACCAAACCATTATGAGGACCATGCCTAGTTATTGGTCGATATATTTCACATAAGTAATGAATTCAATTTAAATTATATTGGGTTTTTAAACCCACCCGAGCAGCGCGGCGTTGTTGTAGTCATCACATTGGATTTATTCAGCAATTAAGCATTTTATATGGAATGCAATGAGAGTGGTCTTGTAATCAAAATGATTAAATTACATAAATAAACAAAATTATTGATTGAAAAAGGGCGTTAACTCACACTTGAGTTTAAATTTTAGATATGTGTGGAAACAAAATTACTTTGTTTTTATGGACCAAAGTTAATCATACAAATCATATATCTATAAGTTCCAATGCGTAATAAAATAGGTAATATAACGGTTTCAATTCATAAGAATTTGATATAGCACATTAAAACAAAATACTACATCCATAGGAAAATGTAAAATTGAGACCCTGAATTGTGTAATCGTGGAGGTCAGTGACCAGATTTAATTGTGAACTTATTATCCAAAAAACTAAGTGCCTTTACCGTGTTAATCTTAATGTACAGGACAATAGTTAAAGCTAGTAGCTACCAGGGCTTTTTATTAAATAGGTGTTTTTTTTTTGCAACAATGGTCTGAATATTCAAGTATAGTATTGAAATATTCGGCTTGGTCCGACAATTAAAACTTATTCACTTTTAAAATAAAACACAAATTCACTTTATTCAAATCACTCACAAACTTATTTATTCAACACTTTCAATTATAACTTTGCAAACACAGTATCTTTACTTTATCGCAGTTCACAATCAACTGATGCTTCGCCGCCAAACGGGCTATTTATATAACTAAAATACTTGGTTCTAGAAACTACTATATTGGTTCTTGGAGAAGCTTGAATGTTCGAGAAAAGATTACTGGGATTTTTATAAGAGCTGAATCTGAGTGCTAAACAAAAGTTTTCTCTTAATCACTATGTGTTGCCCCTCACAAGTGTTTACTACTACAATTAAACGATATTAGAGTTATAGCACAGACAAGTAACTATACAGATGTCTCATCCATATGGAAAAAAGTGTCCTATGAAACCGAAATTCACTAAAAAAGCTTTTTTTTGAAAGCTTGCACGAAATTTTTGTTCTTCTTTTGTTTGTGAACACGAAGACATCTGCCTGTTTTTTCGTTTTCTTTGTTCTTTATTCTTTTTCAACCCTTATATTTCCCGCACACGAAAACCATACAATCTGATGAATAATATGTCTTTCTGTTGGTCGGCTTATTGATCTGGCAAGGAAAAAAATGCATCTACCTGCTTATACATACGTAAAATAGTGAAAAAAAAAACTATTTGAAGCGAAAATAGAAGTGGTAGAGTAAAAACAATATTACTTTTTCTGATATTTTTTTGAAGATTCTTTGTTTTATTAAGATTTTTTTTTTGGAAAATGTAGATATGTATGTGATTATATTCTGAATTCAAATCTCTTTAGGTGCATTACTTAAAAGTTAAAACTTGAACATACAAATGTGTTTAATTTATAAATTTACGCTAGTCAAAAAAATAAAAGGAATACTTGAAAAACTCAAAAATTGGGTGGTTTTTATAGGGCTGTATCTCAGTAGAAAAAAGTCGGATTGAAGTGAAATAAAACAATTTTCAATGATTTTAATTTTTTCTTTTCAAATTGTTTTGAGTTAAGAAAGTACCATTAGTCGTTTTCGCTTGAGCGTAAGAAATGTTAACTTAAATCTAAAATAGAAAAAAAATAAAGTTTGGTTTGTCACGAAGTGAGCGGATTTTTTTTTTCAATCCAACCGATCTAAGATTCGATTTGAGAATTTGATGTCATTAATTCCCTGTTTGTTTTAGATCGCTACAATTTTTTTTAATCAAAATATGGGCTTACATGCAAAAACACAATTTTGACTTCGGACCCTATTATCTCTGCTTAAAATCGTCTTACAAAAAATAAAAAAATAAAAAATAAATAAAAAATGAATTTTCTACACAAAAACATTTTGAAAAAATAAAAATATTGTTTTTTTTTTCAATCTTTTCTATCAATTTAAAAAAAAGCGTCAAAAATATTCAAAAAAACTGCCGTTATTTTTAAAACGTTTAGTGATACAACTAAACTGGAGGTTTAATTATTAAAGCTCATAAAATCCTCGATTTAAGTAAAAAATTTGCATCAATACAATCAACCGTTTTTCTGTTTCGATCAATCAAACTTTCCAAATATTTTTTTCGCATGTTAATCCGCCTGACAATATCAAGTTGGGAATGGTATTCCATATTTGTTGGACCTATGGCTATTCTCTTAAATCTGGGTAGTCTCGTCTTCTTTCCTTCTTTCTACGATGTCCCGATGTGTGGGACATTGTAAAAATAAAACATGGAATTCCATCCCCAACGTGATTTTGTCAGGTGGATTAACATGTGAAAAAATTTTTTGGTGAGTTTGATTGATCGAAACAGAGAAACGGTTGATTGTATTGATGCGAAATTTTAACTTAAATCGAGGATATTTTATGAGCTTTAATAATTAAAACTTCAGAATAGTTGTATCACTAAACGTCATAAAATAACGGCAGTTTTTATGAATATTTTTTACCCTTTTTTAAATTGATAAAAAAGATTGAAAAAACAATGTTTTTATTTTTGTGTAGAAAATTCAAAAGATTTTGTAAATTTTTGTTTTTTGTAAGTCAATTTTTAGCAGAGATATTAGGGTCCAAAGTCAAAATTGTGTTTTAGTATGTAAGCCCATTTTTTTGATTAAAGAAAAAATTGTAGCGATCTAAAACAAACAGGAAATTAATGCCAACAAAATTCTCAAATTCAATCTTAGATCTGTTGGATTGAACAAAAAAAAAAAGCCGCTCACATCATGACAGACCAAATTTTATTTTTTTTTCTATTTTAGAATAAAGTGAACATTTCTTTCGCTCAAGCGAAAACGTCTAATGGTAATGGTATTTTCTTTCCGACTTTTTTCTACTAAGATAGAGCCCTATAAAAAATCACTAAATTTTTGAGTTTTTTCAAGTGTTTTTGTTTTTTTTTTTTAATTTTTTTGACAAGTGTGTATTCAAGCATTCATTACATTGGCCAATTTCGGTATCTTATTCTTAGGGTTTCTTTTTTTATTTTATTTTTTATCAATAACCCATTTACAATTTTTCCACAGCAAAACTATTATCATGAAATTAATTATATCAATTTTATGTCCATAACATGCATCAGACTGATTTAACCAATTTGGAAAATGTACACACGCACTCAGAGAATTGTTGATGAGAGTAGGCCAATTAGGCCTTGGCTCTTCCAGAGCTGTCACGCCACGCTATTTTTTATATATTTTTATTTTTTAGTTAAAACGGAAGAACGAGAATTTGTTGAATTTCTAAACGAAATTCGCATTTTACTATATGTTTTAATAAAAGTAGATAGTTGGTTGTAAAGCTTGGAAAAATTAAGATTTTTAGTTTTCTATATTTCAATTGGATTCAAGCAAATTACATTACCTATCATAATATCTGTGTTAGTATAAATACTGGAAAACAAGCCAGAGAGGCCACGCAGCTATTCTTACGAAATACGTAGACAACAATATCTGCACAGATTATATGACTCCTTATTTAGATTTCAACAAATCCTTTAGTACTAGGTTCCCCAATAGACTAGATTGGGAAAATAGTGTGCCCTACACTAACGACTCAACCATTACCATCTACACCGATGGTTCTAAGATGGATAATGGAGTAGGTGCAGGCTTCTACTCTGAAAGCCTCAACCTTGCCAAATCATTCAGGCTCCCCGACCATAGCAGCGTCTTCCAAGCTGAGATCTTGGCAGTGAGAAACGCTGCTAAACATATATCCATGATGGCGATATCACACGCGGACATCACTTTTTTCATTGATAGCCAAGCGGCAATAAAAGCTATCTCTGCCACCCAAATCAAGTCGAAGCTTGTCTCTTGCTGTCGCGAAGAGCTAAAGGTTCTTGGCACACAGCATAACGTAAGACTCTGCTGGGTTCCTGGCCACAGTGATGTACCAGGCAACGAAAAGGCGGACGAACTTGCTAGAGAGGGCTCCACACTGGAACCCTCTCTGATAGACCATCATATAGGGATACCGTTATTCGAACTGAAACATAACGTCAGAAAAACCATCATTCAAAAATCCAACGACAGATGGAATCTCCTAGAAACCTGTATTAACACCAGGAAACTATGGCCTAGATACGATAAGAAAAGATCAGATTGGATTTTAAATCTTAACAAGCCCTCCCTAAGATCTCTTATCGGCATTATTACAGGTCACAACCTACTCGGCTACCATAAGAAGAAGATGGGGCTCAGTACTGATGACCTTTGTAGAGGCTGTGGTGATGAAGACGAGCATGAAGACACTGCTCATTTTCTCTGCCACTGTCCTTCGCTCTGTCTTGCTAGGAAGAAAACTCTAGGCAACTTCTTCTTCAATGAACTAGAGGAACTTTCAGAACTTCCAGGCAAAAGTTTACTAAACTTTGTCAAGACCTCTAAATGGTTGAACGAACCACATGATTCATAGGTTATTATTTCTTTTCAGGAAGTTACAACACTTCGGGGTACCACAATGGATCTACATTGATCTAAGTGTGATGGTAACAACATCAACCATCAGCCCGCTCAACCTAACCTACCTAGTATAAATACTTATTCTGGAGTTGCTCTGAAGGGCAGCGAGACGAAGTTTGCGGGGTCAGCTAGTTTATAAATATAAATCGGGCACTTTACACATAATTAGCACATAAATAACACATAACTATGGTCTAGGTTTTCAATCGTTAAGGTCCCAATCGCTTATGCTCATATTGGTTTGCCAACTTTATAGACATTGTATTGTTTATCAATTTGTTGTTAACAATTGAAACTTAGTTTAATCGGATATTATCTTCTTTCTCATGATTTTAATGAAAAACAGTGAATATGAGTTGAAATAGAATATTAGAATCGGTAAAATTCATTAGTATAACTGATAACAGTTTGATATATTATATTAAAAGCAATTGAAAATGAATTAAGCGGATACATTTTATTTGATTACCTAATTTATCTTCTCCTGTCAATTTTGTCGTTCCTTCCTCTTAAAAGTCAGTAAGCCAATTTCGCTTGAATCCTAATCAGTTCTTAAGAAAGTTATTGTTCGTCAAATGAGACCAATTTCATGTCAATATCACGAACGCACATAGGCCTATACTCACCTACGAACATACCTACGCACATACCTACGCACATACACACACACACGCATAAAAAGAGTTGAATCAAATTCTAGTGACCTAGAAACATGGATATATGCAAACACTAGCGATTCACAACTACCCCATTACAATTACTGCCTCTGGGAAGTTTAAAGTGTTCAAATTAAACTTAAAAATATGAAGTTTCAAAATCATTAGAAAAACAGCTTATTATACGTACATACGTAAGTAGCCATCTTATGGTTTTTTTTACTACTAAAAAAACCCTGTTTTGTTTTGATTCATAATGTTCGGGCTCTTTGTATGTATTATATATTTGAAGTAAAAACTTTAAAATGAGCATTGAAGCAGTTAAAACGAATCAAGTATTTTAAAAATTTTACATAATTTTTTTTCTAAAGAAAATTTCTTTAAGGACAGCATTTTTTGTTGATAATTAGAAATATGTAAATACTTACATTTGCTGAAAAGCCGTTGTTTTTGTTTCAATAAATATATGTAGGCAATTGTAATGCTTTAAACTGTCAAACTGCAATTTCAAGTGAAGAGATGATTAAAATCACGTCGAAAAAAAAACTTTAAAAAACCCCAAAACGCACTTTGCTTTTTAACCAACCTGCTCTCACCTTTCTCACCTTCAGAGCCAAGAGCTACTCTTATTTATAATTTAATCACAAACCACAATTCAATCTTAAACTTACTTCAAACTGCAATAAATAAAAAGAATATTAAAAACAGTCTTAATATATATACGAAAAAACGCACTCGATTACTTTGATTTTTGTTTAAAATAGTAATTTTATTATTTTATTAACAGCACGATCAACGATTTTAGCACTAGCACCACTTGGAATTTTTTTTATAAGTTAGAAATATTTGCATCTGCACTGCATAAGCAATAGGAAAAAAATCGCACACAGATGCAAAAGTAAACAAGACAAAACATATACAATTGTATCTACTTTACTCATTATAAATTATTATATTCTCATCGGTCGGACCTCGGTAAAGGAAAAGGAAACAAAAAGATTTGAAACAAAGAAAGAAAGAAAAAGGAAACAGAGAGAACATTTCAAGAGAGCTTTATAAGCTTTCGTAAGAACTGTCATTGAGCTTTTCTATGAACCAGCAAAGAACTTTTTTGTCTGTTCATAGTCGATCGTCAATGGAAAAAATATGAGCCACTTTTTATTATGGGGATGAGACATCTGTATGATTACTTGTCTGTGGTTATAGAGATAAGGAGTAAGTAAAGAGAGTAAGAAAAGTGTGTACATTAAATATAGAAAGAGATACAGAGTGTAAGAGATAATAAAGTATACACATTAGACATTACAATAGAAGGAGATACAGAGCGTATGAGATAAATAAAATGTATACACATTACATTGCCCCCTCCTTAGGATTGATCGTCCCGAACAAATCCATCATTCTCATCACCACTGTAGCGATGTAGTCGGTCACGATGTACGACTTTAAGTTTACCTCTGACTCCTTTTTGTATCCGGTACACGACGTCGTTGATTTTGCTAATCACTGTATATGGACCTTCCCAGTCCCGTTGAAGTTTCGGTGACAACCCTTTTTGTCGATGGGGATTGTAAAGCCACACTCGATCTCCTGCTTGGAACTCTGTTGTTGTCGCTCGTATATCGTAGCGTGTCTTCATTCGGTCACTGAACATCTTTATTTTTGACCTGGTATGGTCGTGGATCTGAAGGAGTCTTTATCTGAGGTCATCCAAGTAGTCATCCTCGGCTTGCGGTTCCGACGCACGTGGGACATCCAAATTTTATTTCGCTCGGCAATCTGATGTTCCTTCCCATCAAAATCTCAGACGGTGTATGGCCAGTTGAGCTATGTCTTGCACTTCGATACGCCATCAAAAACAGTGGAATGTGTCGGTCCCAATCTCGCTGGTTGTCGTCCACAACTTTGCAAAGATGTTCCTTAAGGGTTCGGTTGAACCGTTTGACCATGCCATCAGATTGTGGGTGGAGTGGTGTTGTTCTTGTCTTCTTGATGTGAAGAAGCCCACAAACTTCCTGGAATATTTTTGATTCAAAATTCCTTCCCTGGTCGGAATGCAGCTCTAATGGAACACCGAATCTGCTCACCCAGTTGAACACAATTTGGTCTGCGACTGTTTTGGCTTCTTGATTCGGAATGGCGTATGCTTCAGGCCACTTGCTGAAGTAATCCATGACGACCAGAATATAACGATTTCCATTATTTGTTTCCGGAAATGGACCCGCCACGTCTACTGCAATCCTTTCAAAGGGTGATCCGACATTATACTGCTGCATTTGGCTGTGATTCTTTTTGTTCGGGCCTTTGGTGGCAGCACAGGTATCACATTTTCGGCACCACTTCTCGACATCTTCCCTTGCATGTAGCCAATAGAATCGTTGTCGAACCTTTTCTAGCGTCTTGTTTACTCCTAGATGGCCTCCCGAAACTCCATCATGCATCTCTCGCAGAACGTCCATAATCTTCGATCTCGGTAAGACTAGCTGCATTACATAGGACTTTCCATCTGCTGATTCCCATTTACGTCGAAGAACATGCAATGAGTCCCACTGTGCCCAATAGGCCTTTAGAGCCGGACTTCTGTCGGAGATATCAGCCCATTCTGGTTTTTCCTGGTGTTCCTTGCATGCGAGGATGGGTTCAATATCTGGGTCCTCTTGTTGAGCCTTCCTCAACTCGTCGTTGCTCCAGCCATAAATGGGATCGGTTCTGGTTCGTAGGACAGTGACCACTTCTTTTTCTTCTTGGCGTCTGCAATGCTTACAGTCTTGCTTACATGGTCTCCGAGACAGTGCATCAGCATTTGAGTGAAGCTTCCCCTTCCGATGTTGAATTTCATAATCGTACGTCTGCAGCCTCTCAATCCATCTCGCCACTTGACCCTCTGGATTCTTGAAATTCAAAAGCCAGTTAAGTGCTCCATGGTCGGTTCGGAGAAGAAACTTCTGTCCATAGAGATACTTATGGAAGTGCTTTGTTGCCAAAATCAGTGCAAGAAGTTCTCTTCTGGTCACACAATAGTTTCTTTCCGACTTCGAGAGTACCTTGCTGTAATAGGCAACCACCTTTTCTTCGACAATACAGCACCAATCCCGACATTGCTGGCATCAGCATCAATGATGAACGGTTTTCCTGGAGTCGGGTAGGTCAGCACTGGGGCATTACACAAGCGTTGCTTGAGCTCTTGAAAGCTGCGCTCGCACTCACCTGACCATTTAAACTGCTTTCCCTTTTCCGTTAGCTGATGTAGACTCTTGGCGATCTCAGCAAAGTTCTTAACAAAGCGCCTATAGTAGGTGGCTAGACCCAGAAAGCTTCGGAGTTGATGTTTGTCCTGTGGTGTTGGCCAATTCTTCACGGTGTCAACCTTATCAGGATCCGTCTTAACTCCTTGGGATGAGATGATATGTCCCAGGTATTTCACTTCGGTTTTGAAGAGTGAACACTTTTCTGGATTGAGCTTGAGGTGGGCTTCTCGAAGTCTTTGAAACACGGCTCTCAGATTTGTACAATGTTCGTCAAATGTTTTCCCGTATACGATGACGTCATCCAAATAGACCAGGCAAGATTTCCAAGTGAGTCCTTGCAGGACGCATTCCATAAGGCGCTCAAAAGTCGCTGGAGCATTGCACAGTCCAAAAGGCATCACTTTGAACTGCCACAATCCGTTTCCTGTCGAGAACGCTGTCTTCTCTTTGTCTTCAGGATGGATTTCTACTTGCCAGTATCCACTTTTCAGGTCCAACGTTGAGAACCATTGTGCTCCTTCCATTGCGTCCAGAGTATCACTGATCCTAGGCAGAGGGTAGCTATCCTTCTTGGTCACATCATTCAACCTTCGATAGTCTACGCATAAGCGGGTTGATCCGTCTTTCTTCTTTACCAGGACCACTGGAGACGCCCAAGGGCTTTTAGAGTTTTCGATCAGACCCTCTTCTTTCATGGTGGTTATCAGTTATTCAACCTCACCTTGTTTGGCTAGTGGAAGGCGTCTTGCAGGTTGACGGATCGGCTTTGCATCCCCGGTGTTGATTCGATGTTGAACCAGTTGTGTTCTGCCATATTTCCCTTGCGATGACGAAAAGATGTCTGCAAATTCTTCGAGGAGACCTTCTGCAGTTCTTCGTTGTTGGTGGCCAAGATTAGAGGACTTGAGAATGTTCGTCTTTATGGAGTTCAGCTCTTTGGACTTCAATGTTTGCCTTGGCTCTTCTTCGCTGATCCTTGTTATCGCTGATACAGATTCGCATTGTCCGACAATCTCACCTTTTCTAAGCTTAACTTCGTACGGCTTGATGTTCAGTATTCGTACGGGAACCATGTTCTTTACAGGTCTAACAAGAGTCTTCCCAATGGTGACGTTTTGGGAGGACTTTACAGATGCTGGTTCGACCATGAGGTATCGATGGCTGCCAAGCTTACCCTTCAATTTCGTCCACACGAATACTTCTGAAGAAGCAGGCAAAGTCAGATCTTCTTTGATGACGGTTTTCACAGATAATGAGGTCTCATACGAGTGGATCCCATAGATCATCGGAATCTCGATGTTTCGATATTTCAGGACTTGGTTCCCGATGTCCAATATCACTCCGTGATCTTTCATGAAATCGACGCCGACAATGCACTCGTCGCATATATCTGCTACCAGGAACAGGTGAGAGAATTCCAGCTCTGCCATCCGGATCTTAAGACGTACCTCACCATAAACTTTTGCGGCCTCTCCAGTTGCAGTCCTTAGACGATAGCTGTTGGTGTTGTGGAGCCATGTCTTCTTAACGAGGTCCTGCCGTACAATGGACGCCGTGGCACCGGTGTCGATGGTAGCCACACATTTGTTGCCGTTTATACTTGCTTCCACGGTCAGGCTCTTGTTGTCACGTTTCGTTTGAGAAACCTGGATGTCGTTTCTGGGGCCATCGATACCAGAAACCAGCTTCTGCCCCTCGAAGTTGGTTCTTATTCGTTTCCCGGGTGGGAAACAGCTTCGGAAGCAACGTTGTTGGAGTTACTTTGACTTGTTGAGTAATTTCTGTTTCCACAGTGTTGGCATGAGGTTCGTCTTCGCGGTAATCTGCACTGTCGTTGAAGATGTCCAGTCTTGTTGCAGTTCCAGCATCGTGCTGGTCCGTCTCGCTGACTCCTTTCCAGAGTAGCCTTCTGACAAGAGCATTCTTGGACTTCCAATTCTCTCACGCGATGCACGTTTTGGGAAGCTTGTTCTGCGGCTTCCATTGTTAGAGCGAAAGCCAATGCTTCTGGTAGTGTTTGCTTTCCGGCAGTGCGAATAGCCCTTTGGAGATTTATATCGCCCACAGCTCTCACAAAGGCTTCAACAGCAAGTTGATTTATTATCTCGTTGCCAGCTGTTGGATATGCCAGGTGAACCAGTCGCTCGATATCTGCCTGAAGCTGCTGCAGAGTTTCACCTCTTTTCTGTGCTCTATTGTTAAGCTGAACTCGGAAGACTTCTGTCATGTGGCTATCCCCAAACCGCTGTTCAATTGCGTTTACCAGAACTTTGAAGTCACCGTTCTTCTCTGCTGGGATGGTTTGTAGCAGTTCAGCAGCTGCTCCTCTCAAGGCAAGTGTAAGAGCAATGTATTTTTCGTCATCGTCCCAGCCGTTTGTTAACGCTGCTGCTTGAAACTGTTTCTTGTAGATTGACCACGGTATCTGACCATCAAAGCTTGGAGGATTCACTTCTCTCTTCCTTGAGCACTCACCAGAAGGTTCTCGAGCTTTCATCTTTCGCACTTTTTCTAGTTCATTTGTGATGGTTTCGATTTGTTCGTCCATTTTCTCGAAACGTGCATTTTGTTTTTCGACGCGCTCGTCGAGGGTATTGATTCTCTCTTCGAAGTCCGTAAACCTGCCCTCTAAAAGGTTTCTCTGTTCGTCAAACCGCTCTAGAATATTCTGCTGTTCTTGCTTTTGGTCATTTCTTTGAGCCTCTAGTTGCTTGTGGACATTTCCTTCTAGTTGTTTGAGAACATTCTCTTGTTCATTCTTCTGCTCGTTTCTTTGAGTTTCTAGTTGCTCCCGAACATCATTTCTTTGAGCTTCTAATTGTTCCAGAACATCCTTCTTTTGTGTTTCCAGTTGTTCCAGAACATTCTTGTTTTGAGTTTGTAGTTGTTCGACAACATCATTCTTTTGTGTTTGTAGTTGCTCCAGAACATTCTTCTCGAATTTGGCTAGAAGAAGTGACATCATGTTAGATAAGTCGGCATTTGCATTTACCTCTTCCGATTTTGCTTCCACTTCGAAAGCAAACGTATCTGGGTCTTCATTTTGTTCTTCCAGATATTCCTGTAGCCGTTTTACGAGTTCGTTTTTATATCCTGCCCCACTTAAGCCACGTTTGCTTAGTTCGGCCTTTAGCTCAAAGACAGTTAAGTCTTTCAAAACTTTACTCATTTTTTTTTTTGAACTTCACTGTTTCACACAAAATACTATCACTGTTCACTGTTTTATTCTCAATAAGTTTTAATCCCTTATTCTGACACCAATGTAATATTCGGCTTGGTCCGACAATTAAAACTTATTCAATTTTTAAATAAAACACAAATTCACTTTATTCAAATCACTCACAAACTTATTTATTCAACACTTTCAATTATAACTTTGCAAACACAGTATCTTTACTTTATATTTCACAATCAACTGATGCTTCGCCGCCAAACGGGCTATTTATATAACTAAAATACTTGGTTCTAGAAACTACTATATTGGTTCTTGGAGAAGCTTGAATGTTCGAGAAAAGAATACTGGGATTTTTATAAGAGCTGAATCTGAGTGCTAAACAAAAGTTTTCTATTAATCACTATGTGTTGCCCCTCACAAGTGTTTACTACTACAATTAAACGATATTAGAGTTATAGAGATAAGGAGTAAGTAAAGAGAGTAAGAAAAGTGTGTACATTAAATATAGAAAGAGATACAGAGCGCAAGAGATAATAAAGTATACACATTAGACATTACAATAGAAGGAGATACAGAGCGTATGAGATAAATAAAATGTATACACATTCAGTGGCGGATTAAGCGTTGAAGGCGCCATAGGCAAGCATCTCACTGGCGCCCCTACATATCTCGTACTATAGTTTGAAGAAAAGTCGTGTAAATAGGGGTCAAGGAAAAAGAGACTTAGTTAACATGAGATATATTATAGTACTATCCGAAAAATCTTACGAATTTGGTTTGAAAGTTAACTCGAGTAGTTTCTTATGCAAACCGAGTGGCAACAAGGTTCGCAAATCGGATTGCCCCGAAAATAAATCTGGAAAGAACTTAAAAAGCAGAAAAATTAGGTTTTAAATCCGTCGAAATTTTGGCTATCCGCTGATGAATAAGTAAAATCAATACCTATTCAAAAACGCTTACAAAATTAGAAGAAAGCTAAGTCGATTGCCGAGTTGGCAAACCGAGTTGACTCTGTACTGTAAGTGGAATTGCTCAGGACCGATTTTTATTTTAACAAAAGATGCAAGTGCAATTCGAGTTCACAAGTTTACTACTTTAACATACCACGTTTGAACTCGCATTATTTGCCACTTGTAAGAATTACTGCGCACGCACGCCCCTTTGTTGCCGCGCCCCTAGGCACGTGCCTAGTTTGCCTTTAGGATAATATGCCACTGTACACATTACAGTATACTTAACCTACTGTAGCGTTGGCGGTCAAATTTTGTATCCCTAAAACGGACATTTGTTACATTTTATCTTTTTTATAAGAAAGTAGAGTATGTATTCATACAACCTTGAAGCACCGTGTTTCGCTCTGCAACTACAAAGCTATGAGGCTTGAGATACCAAATTTAAGGAGCGGCTACGACAATGAGCAATGGAGCTTTTTTTCAAAACGAACACTTAGCGATAGGGTTGCATGGGTGGTAATGTAAATATTCAGTTAGCAAATGTGTTTTTGTTCCTTTTTTTTCGGAAATTCAATTTTGGGGAATAGAAACACTTTGAAAAATCTTTCTACTGTTATATTAATCAGTTCTTTAACATACATATTATGATGTACATATATTTGGCGTTGACGTTTTTATGTTGTTAGAAAATCGTTTTCTTTTTTTAATTTTATATTCATTTTGCAAAGAAACATTTACCATTGGAAGATAAACATAAGCTTGGAAATGTGTAGGTATCTTATTTCTTTCTTTTTTGAAAGTAAAGGCTTAACAATTTTGCCTCTTGAAAGTCAGATAAAAAATTCATGCACCAAGCATCGTGAAAGAGAATTTCACATTCTTATTTTATTATTCCATTTCAAGTAAGTGTACAGTTCCATTAAGTTGGACGCTTACGTATAGATAATTTAGATTTCCATTTTTCGTGTAAATGTTGCTGCTTTGTTCCTGTGGACTGGTTGAATGAAAGGAAGTCCAAAAAACCGTTCGTGTTCAAAAGTTAAAAACAAAAGCACACGACATACATCGCATCCATGTTATCTATAGTTAGTTACTGCATGTGTGCAGTCTGCGTCAGGGGATCATGAATGGTGAACCACGAAGCTAAGTCGGTCTTTGTTCTTATTATATAAAACCTTCATTTCAAAATATTTGTATTATTTATGAACAAATTTTACTAAAAATATCCACGAATACAGAACCGAGAAATTTGTGTTTTCAAGCTAGTCAGTTACCACATAATATTATAGTCTGTTAAAAATTCTTACATGAGTGTTTGAAAATAAAATTGACGAATTCCACAATTGTGTCATGCAAATACCAGTCAATCTGCAGCCAGCCTTTGTCAATATTGCATAATAAAATCCATGAAGTGCTTCCAGTTAAAAAGCCATTGTATGCACTCATCACTTGTTTTGAAGGAGTTTTGGGTTGGGTAGCAAATTAATAGTTGAACCTGAAATGATCGTTCAATTTCAAGAGACTACTCTTAAATTATTTCAACGCACGCAATTCTGATTGCAAGAGCATAAGCAAACAATACGAGTCACAACTCACAAGGCATTGTTGACAAGATTGCCACGAATGCTTCTTCATCAGATTCAACACGACAGACAAACAACGCGTGAATGAGTCACGCCAATTCTCACTTAACGCTGGTGACAAAAAAAAAACATGTTATTAATGGACTAACATTCCGCGATTGCAATAAGCGTGCTATTTATTGGATGAATATACTTTATTTCACCGATTCGTTAAGATTTTCCATTCCATTTCCTACTAGACTGGTCGCTTATCTGTGCTAAGTTTGACTTACAGTTGTGATTCACCGATTTACAACTTAATGCGTTCGCTACGAAGAGATGATACTGCTTCCACTCATGCTTATTATACTTTAAATACAAAAGGGACTAAACTTGTTGCATAGAGCTGTTGTTTTTATTGAATTATATTTTGTTTAGTATTAATAAGACCGGAATATTATTATTTATTACTTTTATTTAAGTAGATCAGCGACCGAACCTGCACGTGGCTACAGTATGTAAGCATATAGTAGCAGAACCTAAGGTTTCCTGAAATCAAGAACTCATCAGATCAGAACCTTTTTCTTGTCTTATTGTCCTCTGTCATGTGTTGAATATTCATGAATCATGATGTTAACGCAATAAAAACCGAAATTAAGAGTCTTATGTAACTTGGCTTTATTTTGCATTTTTCAATAGTAAAATCCTTCTTCAAACTAGTTTTTATACGAAAGTATTAAAGTGCGCTTTTTTGCTAACCCTTCATTGTTCCTTTACTCAAAAGTAAACGCAAGAGGAAGCGCAAGCAAGAAGTTACAAAAACATTACATATATCGCTTTAAAAACAAGTTTTCCATTTATATTTATACACAGCTGACTCTCAAATCTTGAACGAAAAAAATGAAAGAAAATTGTGCGTATAGAGTGAAGTCAAGACTCCGAACACCAAGACCTCTAATGATGAAAGCAAAAAACAATCCATCATGACAGTAAGAGGAACTGAATCGGGCCAAGGATTATCACTTTACTGGCTGGCACTTTTCACCTTATGACATTTTACCTCTATAGGTGGGCTGATTAATCAGCAAATCGGCATTTAGCGGTAATTGAACGACGCTAAGCAGTAATTATAAATGGTTGTCATTAACTAGCGTTGCGATTTTAAATTTTCGCTGTAAATCATAAATTGTTTGGTTGTTTGTTTTATATCTTGTGTCTACAAGACACGACTGTTAAGTAGTTTCGCTTTAACTGAAAATGAATTCAACATTTCTAATTTACCTTACCTTACACTACCATGAACATAAAGTCATAGTTGAGGGGATATTTAATAGCAACAGCCAGCTTATCTGTGTTTCTTGCAAATTGCCATTTCGTATTTTGCATTCATTTGCCATGCGACGGATAGCGAATGAGTCAAGATGACATTTCATACGCTTTGATAAATGTATTCCATAGACTACAGTCTCAAAAGCCAATATGTTATTTCAAAACCTAGCCAACGAATGTGAGGCATTTCAGCGGGACGTCAATGTTTCTTTTTTTTTTTGTATACGATTTATTTTTTTACAACTGTCTGACACAGACAGATTTAATAAATCATGATGGTGTTTTCATCGCCTTTTTAGACAGTTGATTTATGTTTTTATGCAATTGGGGTCAACGAAATTGACAAATCAATTTTAAAGGGCTGGACGTAAAAGTATACTAGTAGTAGCTGTGTCCTAAGTGCTGAGTTAAGGTTATCTCATTTGCATCATGACCGGTTAGGTCTACTTACAACGTATATTTATATAAATTCGTATGCTTTTAACCTATTCCTATATACCTATTCCTATTTATCGTTTAGATTGTTTAATGGCAAATTGAAAAATAGAAAACAAACTCCATGACTTTAAAGTCGCGTCCGTCGGGCAAGAGATTACTTGGGAGGCTTGAAAAATGCGTTGAAGACATTTTTAGAGAGCGTACATTTTTTTTAACATCAAAATACATAAATTACATCGTATCGCATATGTATCGTATTCTCCTTTTGAGTATATACTTATACTTAATTCAGGTACAACACCTATAAAGAGAAGCTTTTAAGTTTTTAAGTGCACAAAACACGAAAACTGTTTTTCCTTTTTTCATTAAGTAGAAAGCATCTTGTTCTAAAAAAAGGTACATTAGTTCATTACTTTTGGGAGTACCTACATAAACAAACATTCGGGGCTGTTGCTGCTGCATTACCATATTTTTTGTTTGATTCTGTATCTTAAATCCCTGCACAGAGTTCGACATTGAACAATTGCAAAGAGTAAGAGTTAAAGGATTAATAAATGTAAATGCCTTCATACAGAGAGGCATCTATATGGTGTATGGGGATGTTTGAGAAGGTAACAGTAAAGCAACGACTTTTTTTTGCCAAAAAGACACATTCCTAGCTCATGTGTAGTAAAATTTGACATTGTTAACATTAACTTTTAGAATAGCATATGAATAATCAAATAACAATTTATTACAAGTAGACTATGTTTTAGTTTATGCTAAAGACGAAGTGTTGTGCAACCCACGTATCTATATCGATAATGCATTGAAAACATATTAACATCTCTATAAATCAAGTCAGGTTTCTTCACTTTGTACCTACAGCTCATCAATAACACCTTTAAATGTCATTCTTAAAACTCAAAAGTCAAAACCGGTTTTTTTTCTGTTACATACTTACTTAATCTATTTAACTATTTACATATGTTTAGTAAACAAATGTAGGTATGTACGAATGTTTATTTAGAATTTGGGCTTGCTGAATTGCTGTTTAAAATTCTGCGGATCTTTATCCTCACCTTCATTTTGTTTTTTCGTTTTAACACACATGAAAATATCAATTCTTCTACAAATTCCTCATAGTGTACGTTAATGAGATTGTTCAATCAAAAGTTTATTGCTATTTTTTATCAATAAATTTGTTCGGATAAGCAGTGTCACTTAGTTGATGTTGAGGTAAGTACGCGCATATGTACCTATGCTTATGAACGTTGTTATTTTATTGTTTCTGATGTTGTCGATAATAAGTCTTTCCATACCTCACATTTGAAGAATGGTGCCACTTACCTATCCTATAACTATCTTTAAACTGGTCGTCCGATAAATATTATCGTGCCATAACCTTGAACAGCGGATGATTTATGTTTGACTGTGTTAATTATTTTTGTTTATGACTTAAGCTCAACTTTTATAAATGCTTAAAACACTGAACATGAAGATTTTATGGCAGCCAAGTTAAATATCTGCTGTACCTAGAATAAAGATTTAACGAAAAAAAGACTGACCAAATGAAATGAACTTTTATCAAAAATTAGACTAACCTACTGCCTTGAAATTTATTTGCCAAGTCCCAAACTGTCATGCTTACAAAAAAAGTACGAAATGTTCAAAACTCGTTATCAGCCAGCACAATGAAACGATAGTTATGCAATACACACTTAAAGCACAGACAAATTTCAACGATGGGTGCCCCATTAACCCCACAAGCAATCGGTGGCCCCAAATGTTTTGGGCCGGAGTGCAGCACTAGAGTTATTCAGAGATGACATCACGTCTGCTGTAGCACAAATATATTTATTGCTAAAGTGGCCTTCCGAAGTGGACCAGCGAGAAGTTGTTGTCAGCTGTTGTATCTACATATTGAACGGTGGAACGACTGAACCACAGTAGTCGTTTGCAGTAGTTGATACCTACACCCGCTGCCCGCCCACAAGCAAACACAGTGTGATTGGGTAACAAACGATAAAGTCAAAGTGTTGAAGCTGCAATTAGCAGGCTTGAAGCAGCGGCAGTATTCTTGAAAAAAAAAACTGATTTACACGCATCTCAACAAACAATTTAACGTTTTTACTCTCGATTGCAGAAAGAGCTCATTTGTAAGCAAACTGTCAAAAATAAATTAATAACTTTAGTAATTGGGCGCTTCATTGGAAAGGTTATGTTTTTGATTCTTTATTACGAATGATTGCTAATATTGTGAATATACATTTTCGGAGTACCTTCAATGTTCCTAAATGCTTGTCTTCAAGATACTGATATTGATTGTTATGATCGATAAGATTTCTATGATCGATTCTGTTTGTAAATAAATTGGACTATTTACTTTATTTAAAAAAAAATGTTTTTCCTTCAATTGTTATACATATTTTCAGTATAAGAAAAAAAAAACTATAGCCGTTTAAAATGCATCCGTTTTCTGTCATTTTCATGTCTATTCCCAGAGAATGCCCAACGAATTAAATTCTATCAAAAATGCCAGTCATAGAAAGATAAAAATCCTGCACAGCTGTATGGCTGCATTCCCAAACCAATTTTAATTGGTCTGATATACAAATACCACATGATGGATGCTGCTGGAACTCATTTGGTCGTTTATCTCGACCATCGACACGCAAACAGTAAGAGATGGATGGAATTAGAACCATTTCAGAGTTGGGATGCTGTTGGGAAACTCTTTGATTGAGTGATGGTCTTTTGATAGTGTGGATTTTCGATTGAAATCGGCCCAATGCCAACAATTCTGACCTATTCGTCTTTGCAATCGAAATGTACTTGATCATCATTAATCATTAGAAAGGGGAAGGCACAAATACACAACTGCCTATAGTGCTATCGATGTGAATACAGCCCTGCTACCGTGTTGATTTTATTGCATAATTAGAATGTTATTTAAAGAAAAACACACATGGTTTGACATACAAAATAACTGTTAACCTTAGAAAAATGGTAATTTAGACTCTTATTGGGCAGTTATTCAACAATGCTTATTATTCAATGGTGTGAAGATGAAGTGAGCGGAGCGTGAGGCGCTTCACATCGATTATGTTTATTCAAATAGGTTTTAGGGTGCTAATGACAATCCAGTATATATATTATGAGTAGGTATTTAAAATTAAAAGATCGTCTTGGAATACAAAAAAAAAGAACTTATACTTATGATTCTTCTATTTGAAATGTTACCAAATATTAATTTTGTACTACATAATATCTATATATTGGCAAAACATTTGACTTTGTTCAAATTTAATGTATCTATGTTTATTTTTTTATGAAGACTTAAGGTCCCGTCACACACTGAAAGGAAAGTACTTTCAGAAAGCAAAAAGCTTTCTGAAAGCAAACATTTCATAGTGTGACGACCCGAAAAATACTTTCCTGAAAGCGTTTCTGAAAATGATTTGCTTTCTTGAAAGCACTTTCAGAAAAAAAAACTTTCACGGTGTGACTAGCTCCTGAAATCGTTTTGAAGAAAGCAAATCACTTTCAGAAAACGCTTTCTACTTTCAGAAACTGTTTGTGAAAGTTTTTTGCTTTCTTGAAAGCGAACGTATGTTTTACATAGAACCTACTCTGGTGGGCCAAAAATAAAGGAAGTAAGTTCACAATTGTTTTTGTGGTAAGGGTGCAATTGTGGCAATACATTCGCTAGGCAGATATCAAAGTCAACAGATTTCTTGGACAAGAGTATGGATAGCCCACTCCTCCTCCGAAACGTGAGCAAAGTTACGGAAAAACTCGTCTCCTTCTGCGCGCAAATCCCTCATTAGCTTTACGTGGTACTGATTTTCAGCACCACGTTCCCAAAATGGTCGCACCCAAATTTACCTACGATTCCTCGCCTTGTTCTCAGTAACGTGCTGTGAGACCCGTATGATAATTTCCAATATAGTTAATTGACTATATTCCAAAATTTCTTCAGCGGACTTCATTTTGTTGCTATTCTGCATAAACAATTAACGAAACTAGCTCAAATATCGCAACCAGTTACATAAAACACTTTCAGAAAACGTTTTCTGCTTTCAGAAACTGTTTGTGAAAGTTTTTTGCTTTCAGTGTGTGACGGCTCCTTTACTTAATATGGGACCAGAAAAAAAGTTTTAAGCTCACATTCCAAACATACTTTTACGAAAATACATACCTACAGGACTTCGAATATTTTATGTAACTTTGACAAAGACAGGTACCCTGATTTGTATTTGTCGACATTAAGGGCAAATTTGTTTGCATTAATAAAAAACAAAATTTTTCCCATTGTATACTATTTAATTTTACAAATTTGAATGTTGATGTAACAATTTCAAAATGATGAAACCTTTTGAGCCAAGAAATATGATAAAAGCTCATGAATATTTTCCGATCTTTATCTTATCAACATAATTATGTAAATGTGTAATTATAATTTAAAAACTCTTCCAATGTCAACCGCAGACAGATAAGTGGCACCGGCACAATTCGACAGACAAATCTCTTCATTTGCATTAAATTAATTCGATTCGAATTTCATACGTCATCTTCATGGTGAGGTGACAAATCAATTCCGATCGGATACTTGGCTACCAACTATGAATATCACTTTTTTATGTAAATTCAATTGAGAGTAATGTCCATTTAATCGTGTTTAAAACTTTAAACACCCACTCCTGAACTGTTGCATATGAATGAGTCCGAAGGTGGATTGTATTTCCTTTGTTTTGGTAAACTATAGTAATAGTTGAATAAATTGTGACAAAACGCACTATCAGAGTACAATCTATATCTGATACATTTGATATGTGGATTGAAATTAAAAATCGTAGCTAATGTTTACAATAAATAAATTTTTGCAACATACCATAGTGCTGCTCTTATATACATATAATATTCAAGTTTAAATAATTCCGAAACATTACAATTTATGTATTTTATTATTAATAACTTTTGGTTCACACTTAACCTCATTCTTGTTTTTGTGAATATTTAATTGAATTATTACTGAAATAATGGTTGGCATCCGTCCCTTCAGATGCAGCCTGTAATACCAAAGTGACACTCACTATGTCATGATGTCATAATTACAACAGACAGTCAATCAAAAATATATAAAATAAAATAAAAATAAAATAAAATAATTGTTCTCAATTGCTAACAAATTTAACGACCTATACTATATTATCTACATACATATCATTTGATATGAAATAGGTAAACGTGATCATTTGGATCATAGTCAAAGAATGTTAGAAAAAGCTCAAACTGGGAGTTTTTCATTGGTATTTTCAAAAAGTATTTAAAAAAAAAATGCGTTATACTAAGTGGAAGATGGTTTTTATTATTTAATCATAAAGTTTTTTCTTCTTTTTGTTAATGAGAATTAACGAAAGTGAAACATAATTATATCGATGCCTATGTCTCAAGTGTATCATGTGCATTTAGGCATAAAGAAAAACAGTCTGAACTTTGACAGAAGAAGTAACTTTGAAAAAATGGGTGTCAAATTTTCGGTGTCAACACATAAACATAAACGATGTCAACTTTTATTGAGTTCAACTTCAGTTACAATAAAATGTTTTAATTATAGTTTTGCGTTTGAGGACACTACGTACATATATATTTGTTATACATGACAGAAATAGAACAGATGTGAGACCATTGTACATCAGAATAAAGAATTAATGAAATGACCTTTCATCGTCACTCAAGCCAGACCACTCAGATGAACGTACATACAAATATCGCATGAATTGACAAATCGCTTTCAACTATAACTATAAATTAATGTTTCCTTTATCAAAGGGCTCACATGTTATTTATTTAAAACGATGGGTGGGTGAGAATGGAAACTATACAATTATGTTTACATAAAAACGAATACAATTATTGTAAATGAAATAAAACCATATGTGCTGGTGCATGTTCATTGTATAGTTTTGCAATTAAATGTATCTAGTATTGAGTATGCTCAGTGGGTTGGTAAAAATTAATTTAAATTTGTGAAAGCCAAAGTTATTTCTTCTTTTGTTGCTTTGTGCATTCAGAATTATGACTTTTCGAATCCCTTATAACAAGGTCGGTAAATTGAATTGGGCATGTTGTTACTTTTGTTACATTTTTTCCATTACAAATACAGAAATAGAGTGTTGTAAATTGCTTCCTTGTATTTGAATGATGATTGAAATTTAATTGGATATTCCTTCTTTATGTTCTCTAGGTTAGATTACGGCTGTGATTAAATATCTCTATCAAGTATATCTAGTATTATAGACATTCGCAAATGAGAAAGATATTTGCATATCTATTTAAGCCTGTGGGTGAAACTTATCCCTCTCAATACTGACTCACGGCCGGCTGTATGCATTAAAATAAAAATAGCCCTGTAGAACAAATTGATAAAAGTGGGAAGAATACAAAATGGATCTTAAGCAATCCATTCAGGAATAGGAAATACAAATACAATTATGTATTATAATGTTCATTATGGAACTTCTATTCTCTTTTTGTTAACAAAAATTTAAGAATCTGTAATGGAAGATCAAATCCTTTTTTTTGGTTTCAAATAAACAGCAGATGGTTACAGTTCTTTTAAATAAATTTATTTTCTAATTGCTATCTTCTTTTGTAAGGTAAACTTAGAGAATGAATAATTAAATATAAAATTAAAACAAGTGACATTTATAAGATTGCTTAGAATATTTTACGAGTTCACTAGCTGAGTATTTCTAGAGTACAGTAGCTTCAAACTATTTTACATGATTACAGTTCGGCCATTCTGACCATCAAATTGACCTCAATTTGCAGAGCGTTATTGATCTATCTTATTCATTATTACTCTTACTCTAAATAGTCTAAGTGTTGCCTTTTTGTATCTACCGGTTCTATTTCCAACCCAATAAATGTTTTTTTAGGACTCTCATCTTCAACTATGTCTGCTAAATCCGATACCCACTTCTTAAGTTTATTTGCCTCAACAATTCCATTATACGGTATTTGTGTTACCTGACAACCATCCACATCTCGTAATAAATATCTATCATGAGGTAAGACTTTTTCAATTACATATGGACCGCGATATTTCGGGTCTAATTTTTTATTTGTACCCGAAGTAGTGTTTGTGTACCTAAAGGCCACATAATCACCTTTTTCGTAAATATCAGCAGGTGTATTGTGCCTCAAAAACCGATTATAATTTGCCTCTTGGGACTTAACAATGTTCTCATGTGCCGAATTTCTTATTTTAACTAAGTCACGATCAATCACATCATCCCGCTCCTCTACATATTCAGTTAACATGTCCACTTTGTTTCCGCGTTGTGAAGTACCGAAGAGAAGGATGGAAGGACTTTCTTTTGTCGTTGAATGAACCGTATTATTTATAATGTGTTCTGTTTGCCGAATAATTTTGGGCCAATCTGCGTGACCATGCTTGTCAGATAATTTACTAATCATGGGCGTAAGGACACGGTTTACACGTTCCACTTGTCCATTTGCTTGTGGTGATCTTGTTGCATTTTTAATGTGCTGTATGTTTTGTTCATTTACAAATTTTTCAAACTCTTCGGAAGTAAATGAGGTTCCACGGTCACTTATCAGACGGCGGGGGCGACTATAATTATCAAAATATTGTTGCAGGACCATACAACACTCTCTGGAACTTGTACCCTTTGTGGCATATAGTTTGACAAATTTTGTGAATGCGTCGATAACCACCAGGATGTATTTCTTTCCTGATATTGCGGACGGAAGGGGGCCTAAGTGGTCGATATGTATTGTGTCAAAGGGCAGCGGAATTTTCGGGATATTAAATAAGTTTCGTTTATTAACTCTAGCCGGTGCCGTAAACACAATGCACTTCAAGCAGTTGCTTATGAAATTATGAACTCGCGTTTTTATTTGTGGGAACTAGTATTGTTTCTTAATTTCATCACAACACTTATCAACACTTAAATGACCGATTTTTTCATGTGTCCATCTTATAATGTTGTTGATCATTTCCTTAGGCACATAAAGTCGACGTTTACCAGAAGGCGCTATTTGGTAGACTACTTCATCTCTAAGTTCGTATTCTTTACTTTCGCAAGTTTCTAAGCGGGACCGAAGATCACATATGTCGGGATCTCGGCTTTGTGCGATACGTAATTGAAAATCAATATCGAGTTCACTGACAGCCCCAATATGCTCCGCTCGACTAAGCGCATCTACATGACCCATTGATTTCCCCGGCCGATGTACTATTGTGTAGTTGAAATTCTCTAAGAAAAGTGCCCAACGCATAATTTTCGACAATCCGTTTACATTTGCCAAAGTTCTTGCTAAGGCGTCACAATCTGTCACGATTTTAAATGGTCGGTGGTCAAGATAAGTTTTAAATCGCTTAAGTGTGTATACTACAGCCAGTGTCTCAAGTTCATAACTATGTAGGTTTTTCTCGGAGCTTGAAGTTGATTTTGAGAAATAGGCTACTGGGTGAAATTTCGCATCATCTTGTTTCTGCATCAGTACGCCACCGAATCCCTGTGCACTGGCGTCACAGTGTACTTCAGTTTCTCGCTTGTGGTCGAAAATACACAATACAGGTGGTTCAGAAAGTTTTTGTCTAAGTTCGAGGAAGGCTTGCAAACAGACATCAGTAAAGTTGTAAGGTGTATCTTTTTGCAGCAGTCGGAGAAGTTTGGTACAAATCTGCGGAAGAACGAGAAAAGTCCATGACATGACTGCAGCTGTTCGTGGTTCTTTGGCACCGGATATCGCTTAATTGCCTCAATGTGCTTATCACTAGGCCGAATACCATCTGCATTAGCATGATGACCGAGGTACTCCAGTTCATTCTGCGCAAAAGTGCATTTCTTAAGATTTAACTCTAAGCCGTAAGATCGGAGTCTCTTCACTACATCGGTAACTGTCTTCAGGTGTGTGTCAAAATCAGATGATGCAATCAAAATATCATCCATGTATACAACTAGCAATTCCCGTCCAATTAAATCAATCAGGATTCTATTAATAAAGCGTTGAAAGGCTGCAGGTCCATTTTTCAATCCAAATGGTAAACGCTTGTATTCATATTGTCCATCAGGTGTCACGAATGACGTGTACTTAATCGACTCTTCGTGCATTTTAATTTGGTGAAATCCACTCTTAAGGTCCATCAGTGTAAAGAACTTTTTGTTTCCCAGATGTTCGATACAATCCTCGGGCAATGGCAGCGGATGATTGTCACGTACAGTAATTTTATTAAGGGGCCGATAGTCCACACATTTCCTCATTTCACCTGATTTCTTGCGTATGGGTACAATAGGAGAAGCATAAGGTGAAGTACTAGGACGTATAATGTCTTTGGCCAATAAGTCGTTAATTATTTCTCGAACCTCAGTTCGTTCCTGATATGAAAGCCGTCGGGGTCGTCGGTAAATAGGTATGTGGCTGGTCAACTCAAGTTTTACACAATAATCGTCGGGTGCAGAAGATCTAGGTTCCGTGTTATAATAAGCATCACAAATGGAAGAACGAAACAGTGTTTACTGAAGCAGAGTGAGTGATTTATTTACATTAAAAAGGTCTTCAGTGTTTGAAGAGGTATCAATAGCACACAATTGCCAAAAGTATTCATGAATCTTTTCATTTGGTTCCGCAACATTGACGAAGGTCGAAAAGGCATTATCAGAAGGCTTCAATTTATTTTTACACTTAAAATTTGTAAGGGCATCGGATCTGCAGTCAAAGTTATCAGAAGATCTAAGTATACCAAGCTTATCAAGTGTTTCTTTTAGTTGACAATTAATAACCATAAAATTTTTAAATTTTAAAAGTTTATTTTTCGAAAAACATTGTTTTGTATATACTAATTTAATGCCGGCTTTCTTAAGGAAATCACGGCCAATTATCAAAGGCATAAAAATTGAATCATCAGGTACTACAATAAAAATGTGTTTAAAAATTCTATTATTCAGTTTGACAAAACTAGAAATTTCGCCGAAAGACATCAGTGGAATGTTTCCTATGCCTCTGTATTTAGTTTGGTGCAGCGGTTGCGCATTAAAATTAGGAATACATGAACGGCGCACAAAACATCTAGGACTACCGGAATCGAAAAGAGAAGAAACACTTTCAAATTTGGCACACTTAAGATCAATATATCCCAAAGCAACACTTACCAGTTGTAATGCGTCCATCTCACTGACAACAACATCATCCTCTTCATCGGCAAATCCTATGCCTCGGTTAGGAGCAACAGGAGCAGGACGCTTCGGGCAGTTTTTGTACAAATGTCCTACTTCACTACATCGGAAACAAGAGCCATCAGGTCGTTTCGGCTTCGGGCAGGCACTTTGATAATGGCCAAAACGTGAACAGTTGAAGCATCGGACACCTGTGTCAACAGAAGGTGGGGCAGCTGATTGGCCAATACCAATGGTGTTTGCAGCAGCGGCTGAATATATATTCGCTTGAGTCCGGGCAGCGGTGTTTGACATATACTGAGTTGGTCGTCTTGTCGGGAAGGCAATAGTTGGCTTAATGCGCAATCGTTCATAACGTACAATAGAATCCTTGAGGCCACGTAATGTTGTTGCACCCATAAGAACCGATGCAGCGTTAGAAGTGTCGCCGATACCTGTGATGATGATGTCCACCAGTTCTCCTTCAGGTACCTTGGCTAGTGTTGCAATCTCTTGCATGTCAAGTACATAACGATGAACCGTCTCATTTGGCTTCAGGCGTCTTAACCGCAGTTGTTTATACACTTCGTCAGTTGAATACTTACGACCAAATTCAAGAAGTAAAAGATCACGAAGTGCTTCATAAGTATTGGCCGTAATGGTTCTCGAAAATACTTTGGCCGTCCCATCCAATAAACGACGAGTGCTCACGAAGCGTGCACGTGCATCAAATTGAAGAACATCAAACGCATCTTCTAAGTCATCCAACCATTTATGTACATCATATGTGTCATCAGCATTGAACTTCTGTACCATGGATTCAATAACACTAATATCCATTCTAACGATGTTTGTTTGTGACTCTTGGTTGGCTTGTCTCAGCTGGTTCACTTGCTGTTGTAACAACAGTAGATCACGTTCGCGCTGCAAGTGTGCAATTTTCTCTTCAACAGAAACGTCATAGTGAGAACTTGAACAGACATCACTTGCAACAACAGGAGCAATTTTAGTAGTCGGTGTTACATTTGGTATAGTTCCAGAAATCGGTCCAATTGATTCACTTCGATTAATTACTATATCATCAGCTTGGGCGGCAGCATTTATTGCATCATCAGATGTGGCATCGGAAAACTGGTTATATAATTCTCGAATTTGAACTACAGTTGCACTTGCTGGTACTTCTATTCCACGAGCTTGCAGCACTACTAGCATATCGTTTTTTGAAGGTCGACTCATCTTATACAAAAAAAATTATTTTCTATTATCGATGAAAAAAAAATTCTTGTATCCTGTCCGCAGAATTGTAATGGAAGATCAAATCCTTTTTTTTGGTTTCAAATAAACAGCAGATGGTTACAGTTCTTTTAAATAAATTTATTTTCCAATTGCTATCTTCTTTTGTAAGGTAAACTTAGAGAATGAATAATTAAATATAAAATTAAAACAAGTGACATTTATAAGATTGCTTAGAATATTTTACGAGTTCACTAGCTGAGTATTTCTAGAGTACAGTAGCTTCAAACTATTTTACATGATTACAAATCAGAGAATTTTAAAAAATGGCCAATGGCAAGCCAAATGCAGCCCTGTAAAGCATCTACTTTATTCCTTTCGAACTCGTTAGTCGTCATACACGTATGCATGCAATAAAGGAACTCTTTGACTCAAATTCTCAGAGTACGTACACTTCGTTAACTCCGCTTCAGTGTACTCCTGCAACATTATGTGCAAACAGTTCCCAGAGACGTAATTAATTTCAATTAGAAATCAATGAAATGAATATGTGACTTGCAAATTGACTCAACTTTACCCAATCGGAATGCGATGTCATGCAATTCAAACTAATATGTATACCTACTGTTAAATAAACATAACTTCAATAAATTTAGAAAGACGAGTTCAATATGCTTTTACATTCAAAATAAGAATGACTCATCTTGTAGACTTCTGCTGCAGACTTAAGGTGCATAAAATTCGTAACACGAAAGCGGTTAACATATGGCATTTCTGATGTATAATTTTGTTTTAAAAAATGTCTTTTATTTGTTCGGGCCACCTCAAAAAATGCATTTTTAGTTTTAAAATTTATAACGGGCCACTCCTGCCAATGGTAAGACCACCATAAGTCAACAATTTGGTAGTTAAGCTGAATTATAGACATTGCCTGTTGTCATGGCTTGCAAGACAATAACCAAATACATGTGATCATACTGTGCAAACATTCCTACAAGTATATTATTACCGCACAACATTTCAATAATTTGATAGTTCCATTTTCGTTGCATGGTTGTCGTCTGGGCCATAAAAGAAAGTAAGAGACATCGAAGAATTGATTGATGGCATGACTGCAGTGTGCTTTTTTGTAGGTAGATTGTGAAACCAAAGTATATTTGTTTATAAATTAATTCCGGAATACAACCTGAACTAAAGAAGAAAATTTGAATGGAAATCAAAATTTAACTGAGTTTTGGTTTTGTCTCCTTATCTCTATCCCGATTCGGTGAGAAATCTTTTCTCAACTTAAAGTTTGTATATTAAAATTTATGTAGGCGTTATTGTTTAACTTATGCTATTAGATTAATTGGAAAAATAATTGTGATAACACGAGTCATATTTACATGAACACATTGTATTTCATGACTCGATGCGCTCTTTGATTGAAGAGAAATTACAAAACTAACGTAAGACTACCACTTTAGTGTTTTTTGCCGAAAGAATATTAATTCTGGAGAAAGTAAACACAATAATTCGCTATTGAAGGCTTATAAATCAATAAAAGTATTAAATTTAACCATTGGTTTAAGCATTCGTAAACAGTAAAATTGTTAACCTGTATTACACTAGGTAATATGTGAAGACTTCATGAATTATGACAAGACTAACACTAACAATAATGTCTGCTAATTGATTGAAGCTTACGATTTCTATCTTACAGGTTTCTTTTTGTTTTTTCAGAGTGTAAGGATTAACCAATAAATGCACTTGGGTGAAAGTATTGTGAACTACTATTGACAGCTAGTTATTCAGAAAAGAAGAAAGTAGTGAAAGTAATAAAAATCTAAGACGACTGATTTTTACACTGAATAGTATCAATATTGTTTGTTTTTGTATACCTACTTTAAGTTTTAAGCACACTTAAGGAACAGACAATAAATTTATTATCTTAAGGAGTATTACAACAGTATTTGCAAACTTGTTTGATCAAAATCTACAAATTAAAAACAGTGATACCATGTTACTGGATTGAAAAACGTGATAACTGCAACACTGTTCTTCAATAGAGTTTTACTAAATATTTAACCTAACAACTCACATGTACTTATCTAATAGCATGTATATCAACACAAAATATTTAACCATGCCTGCATATATGTATACCACCCACCGGCCACCACCCACCATGAAATAAGTTGTTTTACAAGTTGAAAAATAAGCAGACACACATACATAAATAACCTTGCCAGGAAGTTGAAACTTGAAAACAATGCCTTAAGAACTGGAAAACAAAAATGGGTCATAACGTTTGTGCTTCCAACTGTTTTTGTTTGACGTTTTGGCTACCTAGCCTAATATCTTATTTTTTGAAAAGTTTAGTTCTCAGATTTGTAGGTACATAGGTTCTTTTTTTCATTAAGAAATTTGAAGCGAACCTTTTTCTCAAACTCTTTCCTTGTGTTTCTCTTCTTTATATCTTATGAAATTTCTTTCAGAATGAAAAGGAAGAAAAGATTATATTTAAAATATTATAGCAATTTATTCCCAATTATTGTTTTTGTTTGTTCGTCGAAACTATTAATTTTGAATCTTTTCAACCTACTTATGATTTTATTTTCAAATTCATCTTGATTTCTTATTTGCCCTATCATTGACAAAACCATGAAAATATACTCTTCTTAAAGTTTCATAATCAAAAATAATCTACCATATTGAGTGCATTCCAAAACCGAGTATTTTTTGAAAAAAATGAAAAACATCATGTTCCTATTATCTTAGAAGAAGAAACTATTTTTATTGTCTAATTGTTAACAAATTCTTGTGCACCTGATTTTAGGTGCATGCTACGGAATAGCTACGTGAGGAAAAACAAACACTAATTACCGAGGCAAGGGGTAATCTGATTTTTCACCAAAAGCCTTTTATAGTAAAGGGATAAACTTTTTTCTTTTTCCTTCAAAACATGTTTTAAATATTTGTGTGTAACTTTACTTTCTTCAAACAATTAACATTTGATTGGTAATGGTAATTCCTAATGCTCCCTAAGAGATAATGCCCTCAGTAAAGTAAATATTTATTTTCCCAAAAATAGACCGCATCTAACATTACATTAAAGCTGATTTGAAGGCTTTTTGTTTTTCCAAGGGATTAAGTTTGCTTACAAAACTGAAATAATATTGGAAAGGACGGATTTAATTTTACCTAATTGAAATTAGAAACAATGGACTTAAACTGAAAGAAAAATCGAAATTTAATGCTACGCGTTTTCTTTTCAGAGGCATGTGATTTCTCCGACCTTTTGACAGTTTATTTAAGCAAGAAGAGATTGAATGTCTGTCCAGCATATCTAATTAGATGTAATTGAAAACAACGTTATCGGCTAGTCTTTTCGCATGCTGTCTTTTGTCTTGCGCGTACGTTTCTTTGAAAGAAGAAAAAAAAACATATTTGGATTATTTGGACACTAGCCAATAGCGTGTCATTAGTTTTACCAATCTAATATGGAAGCAAAGGTTTATTGTAGAGGGATCAATTTTCAGTTTATTATTATCAATAGAGAAATAAACTTCAGAGGGTAGTCACATGAAAAAGATATCTATCATAATAAATGCATTACAAAAGTCGGCTACTGGCTGTATGCAATGTTATGCAAGAAACCAATGTCTCTTCTTTTTTGGTGTAAATTATTATCACTTGAATGGGTGGTCATAAATTTATATGCAATGCATCTGAATTCTTTGATAGACATTGTGGCTTTGTGACGAAATTATGTTTTTTTTTTTTTGTATGCAATTGGAATTCTTAACGTCGTTTTTTCAACCGCAATCCAAAATACCAAATGATCCAACATAACCATGTTGTCACCATTCTTAGTATTATTAACACGACTTTCAATTGGAATGTTAACGTCACACTTACAACTTGGAGGGTCTAGGTGTCAATAAAGCTTTCTTCATTGTAATTTATTTGGATTTTATGTTAATGCAATAAAAATATTCTAAAAATTTGAACCTTTTCCTTTCTCTGAGTAAAATGTAAAAATGATTTATTGTTATTATTATTTATTGTAATATAAAACCTTAATCCAATTTTATGTTCATTCACACAACGCAAACACAATTTCCAAATCATAATTGCGCGCACACTATTCATCTTCTCAGACATTATTTTAAAAGCGGAAGTTTGTAGAAAAAACTTTAGCCATTATCGACCAGAAACCGGTGGATCTATGTGGCTAGCGCTCGTGAACTGTTTTCAAACAATTTATCAACTATAAAAAAACGAGAATAATCGCCAAAAGATAAATGTACCCACTTATACGGGTAAATTTCCCCCTTTTCCATGAATTTGGGTCAAATGGAAAAACTCATCCGTGATAATATCCTTTTTGCGCTGGCAAAGTTTATGGATTTGGCTCTAAAATGAAATTTCATACGAAGGTATGTCCATTCAGAGCAAACAACGTCTGCTTGGAAATAAATTTGGTCATATTTGTGTTAAAAATATGCTAGGACAAGAAGGGGAACGAAAACCTCATCTAAGGAATAGTTTGTTGAAATAAGTTCATAACAACACCAACACCATGCTTTATGTAAATTAAAGCTTTTTTCTAGATAGAGACTGGGCGGGATATTCCTTTTCGGAAAGAATTGTCAAATATTAAATACAGCTACGTCTACATTCTTTTTGAAACATAAGCTGTTCAAGAAGCCAGTATAGTAGTAGTAGCGGGCGGTACATACACGTTTGCTCATTCATACTGTGAAACAGGGATGCCAGGTTATCTTTTTCGATGGGGAAATGTGAGCCAACGATGGATTTTTGACCACATAAGCCAGAAAATAGAAAATAAAATCTGACAATACCTTTTCAACCGCTGCTGCTGGCACTGTATAAATAAATTATTTGACAGTACGAAAAAAATATATTGGTAACACACATGGCAACCATGCATTTTAATCGGCCATAAAACAGTTGTAGTGCTTTTGCTCGAAAGAAATCCTTTGTGTATTGCTCTAAGCCTTCTTATCAACATCGGAAGGGTACTGTCCGCGATTTTCTGATGGAATATTCTGTAACGTTATTTCTACTGTTTTATTCATGTTGGTCTTCAAAGCGAATGTGCATACGTAAGAATTTAACGACTCAGAGGAGGTCTAGCGGCAAAGTAAGCCTTTGGTGCCTTTAGTGCTATGAATCGAAATAAAGCGACGACCGACCGACCGACGAGGTTAAGTCCTTTGCATGCAACTTCAACGTGAACAGGTGGTGCTGGTGATGGTGGTACATATACATGAACATTTATATTGTGCTTCTATAAACATTTTTGTATATTTATCGTGATGCATAAAACACCAATTCCTACATTTATTCAGTTCCTGATGCTGATGCTTACCTTGGTACTTTCCTGAAGTGAACCTCAATACCACAAAAAGGGTCTCTTGATGGTTTTGTTATTTTTACGGCCTAATCATTCAGTGCCAGTTCGTGATGTTTTTTTTTTGTTTTCATATAAGTCGATTTGCGGTGCGAGTAGGTAGTGGATTTTGCAACACTTTTGCTGATTGTTATATGCAAGACTTGATTCCGACATTTTAAAATTTTTAATAATGTATATTGAAAGTGATATACCGCATTTTCAAACTTTTTTATATCAGTGCATAAAAAGATGTGTACCTACTTATATTTTGTTGCGTATTTCATGTATAGTTAGTAAATGTTCTTGACATTGAGCATCAATATAATATGAACTATATGTACCTACTTGCAAAGATTTATTTCTGAGAGGAAACGCAAGGTTTTTCTCCTTTTCATTGACTTCTTCAATTATTTTATTCAAACAGAACCATTTTCGTTAGCTTTAATTTTATTGCAATTATCACAAAGAAACTGCAGAGAATTCAGAAGCCTGAATGAGACATATTAAAATCATATTCATATTCATTTCAACAGAATTAAAACAAAGTTATAAATTGAAAAGAAAAGAATATTGCATAAAAAACGAAAGTTTCCTACCTCAAACTTTGAAATTGTTAGTAACAAGGAAACAAAGTTTGTAATTAGGTATTTAATAAAAGAAATAAGTAAAAGCCTAACAACATTACTTCTTCCTCAAGAAAAAGATTTGCTTGCAAGAAATAACGCATTGTACAAACTGAATACCTATAGTTAATTAAAGTATGAATCATAAAAAAAGTTAAAAAATGAAATGAGCAACGTTCCTTTCAAATCTTGATTTACTAGACTCCTTCCCAATAGTTCTCCCTTCTAAACTTCATGTTTTTAAAACAAAGTTTTAACCCGACATGCATTATATTTCGTAATTTAAATTTACGAATTCGTTTCCTCAATATTTTTTACAGGATTTTAAAAATATTATAAGATGTAATAAATTTAAAAAAATGCATTCCCAAAACATCTAGTAACATCCAGTATTAAAAACAAAAAAATCCGAAGAAAGTACCTACATTATTCGTCAATCGTCATGCATGTAATGAATGGGCTTAACCTAAGTAAGAAAAATGCTTTTTTTTTCTTTGTTAATTGAACTTTCTTCACATTTGTTATGAAAACCTATTTAATACTTTATTTTAACCAATAATTTTTTGTTTGTTCAGTAAATCTGTCTAAATTAATCGTTAAGGCATTCATTCATTCGTAACGGCTGGCCTATCTTATATGTAAAGAAACAGATATTCTGATGACAATGGCAGAATCAAAAAAGAAGTCATTTTTCAATGAAGGGGTCGGCACAGTAAGCCTAGTTCATAAGCTGTTTATAATAAAAAGAGATTAAATTCACAGTAAGGAAAGCAATTTGTTGCTCTTGTTGTTGTTGAGAAAGGCTATGATTTTTACGATTTTAAACATTACGTATAGTTAAATTTGTGGTTTGTCTTTATGGGATCGATAAAACTCTCAACAAGACAAAAGATGTGAAAGTGAAAAATGTAAAGCCTACTCAATCAAATAAAAGTGTCAAATTTACTTGTATCGGGTTTATGAGTGAATTGTATGTTCGCTATTCGTTTCTTCTGGGGTTAATTTCTTGAAAATGTAAATCTTAAAACAAGGCATTAAATAGCATAGAAATAAGAACATGAATGCTTGTGTTTTATTTTATAGCATAATATGTATGATCATATTTTCTTTGACAAGATACCAACATCGTACAAAAATTATAAAAATCTTGATTTTTATAAGGTATGTACCAGAGATTAAAATGAGTATGTTTGAACAGTTCGAACACATCCAAATTTTTTTTGTGTGCTTGTTCATACTCGTTCGATTGCAACCCTTATTTATGAATAATTTGACTCATAAATAAAAAGGCTTGTAAGTCAAACCAAGCAAGCAGAGGAAACTCGTAAATATTTTTCGTTTTCGATCATTTCAAGTCAAATTGACTCACAAGCAATTCGCTTGCTTGTACTTACTCAAACATGTTTGAGTTTTCGGGTAAAATTGATTGGATGTTTCAATTTTTTTTTCTCTACGAAGAAAAAAAGAAAGATGCAGGCTTTGTATGGGTTGTAATTTAACGAATAGAAATATTTATAAATGAGTTAGGTGGCTGGATTTGCATTCATAAATATAATAATCCGCACTGGAAACATAATTTTTCACATTAATTAAAGAAAGGATTTATTAATGAATGCATACTATACCTCAATGTGGGTTAGGTTTGTATACCTAAATAGAAAATAGTGATTGACGAAGATTATGTCGTGGGAATACCTGCTTCCGGTTGGTAGAGAATGCAGTTTTGTTAAGATATTTTAAATATTGTTAATCTTTTTATAACATATCTGACCTTCCTATAACCAAGCTATGTACCTACTACTTTCTGGATAATATGTAATCCTTTTCTAGGGTGGGATGTTGGCTTTTTGTAATTAGAGTAATAAAACAAAAAAAGAGGTATGAATGAACATTTTGAGGTCAAGCTATGAATGAATTAGTTTCAGTAATAATTTTTGGTTTTTACGCATCTTTTTTTTATAAAAAAAGGGTTTTTGTTTCAATGAGTACATTTTTAAATACTTACTAAGAAAATTAAATCATGAAATAAAACTTTGAATATTATATATGTTACAAACATTTCTTTTTAATCAAAATATGTAGATTTCCTTATTTCTATTTTATTCGAAATTTTTTACATTGATTCCACTCAGCACACAAATCTCAAAGAAACCAAGCATTATTTTTCGATTTACTTACAAGCGCCATGAGTAATGGAGTGGTGATTGTAAGCGATTTTACTTTCAATCAGTAAACTTGTTTGAAGATATTACGAATCCATAATCATTAATTTTTTTGCTTGAGAAAATTCAACTGACAACGCGGATTCATTTGCTCATGAAATCCTAATGTATATTGAAAATTTGAAACCCATACACAAGGTCCTGTTTATATTTTACAATGGTGTTTCGATCACAAAAAATCAAAATAATCAAAATATGTGGATTTATTTATTTTTATTCGTTTCTATCTATTTTATTCGACACAGCGATACAAAAATTTGAGAATGAAACAAATCAACGATAAAAATAAACCTCCTTGCCATAGATTACCTACATTTCCACACAGCACACAAATCTCAAACAAACCAAACAATATTTTTCGATTTACTTACAAGCGCCATGAACAATTGAGTGGTGATTGCAAGCGATCGTACTTTCAACCAAAAAACTCGTTTGAACTCGTTTGAAATGAGGGATGATTTGTAAATAATTTTACTCATAAATAAAAAGACTCGAAATTACTTGATTGTGCGTTGACTCAGTTTGTTCAAACTCGTTTTTTTTGAGTAAATACCCGAAACTTACAAACAATACTTGACTCATTTTAATCTCTGGTATGTACCTATATCAGTTCCCTGCTCGCTTATAAGTGGAAGCCTAGATTCCATAAAAATGAGCAAAATATAACTCATAACCATAACTTTTATCCTGTTGCTTGTAAGAAAATAATTCTATGTATATACGTTCCTTTAATGTACCTACCTACTCTTACATACCTGTGTTTATGCTAAGAGCAAGTACAATTATGCGATACAAAAAAGGGGGTCTAGGGTGCTCAAAGTCGCAGGTTGAGCAATTAACTATATAGGATTAAATGCTTTCTTTTGTACCCAAAACGTTTTAATGTTGGAGCACGTCTCCTCCAGAGTCCAAAGTCACTACACAAAACAACACAACCATAAACAATTTCGTATAATTTGTAAATGACGCTCACAATTCTGAACACTAATAACCATTTTTTTTTATCTTAATGAAAAACATTTCTTATCTGTGGGATAAGGTTTAGACTTTAGGAGCTTCTTATTTTAAGTATTTTCCCGCAAGCTTATTGATGTTAACCCTTTTTGGAACACGTATAGTAAAAAGGTACACAAGCTTATGAATTTTCTTATTTTATTGTCTTCATTATTTTCCGTTTTGTCTGTTAGAGCTCAGCAAATAACAAACAAATTGAAGTTGAAAAAAAAATTAAATTAAATAATAACCACAGCGACGACGTTGACATTATATGTCTGTACTTCTAATCACTTGGGATTGTGTAAATATGATTTATTTGAAACGTTGTTGCATTTTTTGTTATTATTAATTGTGCTTAATCTTTGGGAATTATTATTGCTTGCCATGATGAATTTGTACAGATTTGAATTCAATTGAAGTGCAAGAGGGAGAAAACTGGGTCAGGGAGTGCCCACCAACAAATCGGAAAATCGGAAATGTTGAAATATTAATTTTGTGATGCTTACGATTAGTGGGTGCGACATGGCGGTTGAAAGTGCGACGAAACGGTGTCAATAGCGACGCACGAAGGTCATTTAAGTATTTTCTGACTGCAGAAATCAGTAGTAAATTATTATGCTCCGTGTTTCTGACAAAAACCATATGTTTGTTGAAAATAAGCAAACCAGCAACTCACACTGTAGTACAATCTACTGTACTTATATCAATGAAGTATTTAATATCAAAATGATGATTTTAGTTTTCAATATGAACACGGTTGCCGTTTTGGTAGAATTCTACCAAATTTGGTAGATTTTAATTGCTCTGGTAGGTTGGTAGATTCAGGTTTAATTTGGTAGATTTTAATCCTTTCGAATGCAAATGATTATGAAAATATTAACAAACCTGCCCTTAATTTACTTTTCAAATAAGATTATTTTAAACAATCAAATGTAAACGTAGTCTTACATTTTCAATTGAATCTACTGTTGTGTGTAAACCCATTATGCTGAGTTTGTTAGACTGAATGCATTCATTTGCATCTTCTGTCAAAAATTAAATTTTGGTTGTCAAGTAAAATAATAAAATTTTCGAAAAGTTGAATATACCGAATAAATCATGGATAAGTAAGTACTAGCCGACCCCGCGAACTTCGTCTCGCCACCCTTCAGATCAACTCCAGAATAATCATTATGATTAACAGAGACATTGTTAAAATGCAATGTTATTTGCTTGAATCGAATTGAAATAGAGGACTACAAATCTGAATTTTTCCAAGCTCTACAACTAACATTCTACTTTCATTAAAGCATGAAGTAAAATTTCAAATTTCTTTCAAAAATTCAAAAACTTCTCTGTTTTGACTATTTCACAAAAATCAGAATTCCAAACAGCTTACGGTTGTCTCCCTCATTTGCTGACTTTCCCCTAACATTGTAAGATTAAGAGTCCAAACCGGACATATGTTTTGGAGAAGTCGGCAGAATCATCAACAACCAAGGCAACAACATCGAGAGAACGGCTTTCCTCCAGCCGGTACGACCTTTAAAAAGTCAGTAGTATTATCTACACATACTTCAAAATTACCAAAAAAGGAATGAAAATTATATTTTATCTAAATAGTGGAGTCAATGAAGCTTTTTTCAGAAAGTCCTCAGAAACAGCTCGGATTTTGAAAAAAAAGTTCAAAATTTTTTGTTTTTTATATTCCTTAAAGTCTGAAACAAATCATTTGGGGGAAATAATTGCTTATATTGTTTAAACAATTTTTATATCTATATATATAAAAGAACAGCCTAATTTTTGTGTTCGTTCGCTAACCGGGCACACTGGTTGACCGATTTTCCGAATTTTTTCTCTAAATGCAAGAGGTATTAGGGTAGAAGGTTTAGCAAAAATAAAATGTATATTTTTCAAATGCAATGATATGACAAACGGTGCCAATGTTAAAAAATAATGAATTTCTCACTTTAGTACAAGCCGATCGATTCGATTGATATTTTTGCCAAGTTTTTAATATTTCAGAAAAAATTTCAAAAGTCAAAGATTTCATTTCATAAACAACAAGATACATACATAGATACATAATATGTACATAGCTACATAATGTACCTACATAAATGCTAAAAACCGTAATGAAATTCTTTATATTACGTAGGTACCTAATTTCAGTTTTAGTTGCATTTGCATTGGTGAGTATAGCTACATAAATAATTATTGTTCACGAGGAACATTCAAATTTCATCTCATTTTGTAGGTATCAGACAAATAAATACTGCAATTATTTTCCGTTGTAAACTAAACAGGCCGTAAAATGTGTAAAAAAGGTCGGGTGGAATCGCGCGCCGGCCGGCCGGAGGTAAATTCCGTATCTCCCTAGGTCTATCTGTTGGAGCCGTCATGAATTGTGCATACAGGCACAATCTACAAAAATCTGTATGATATTGCTGTCCATGGAATTAGTTGTCGTTTGAACCGTCTTCTGCCAGCCGCTGGTTGTTGATACAGTCAAGAAGGGAAAGCTTGAACTCCGCAAGGCTCTCATTTCTTACTAGGGATCAGGAATTTGAAGGCGCCAATAATGTTATTAGTTAGTAAATTGAAAATAAATAGCAAATCAACTTCTATTTTTTTCTAGGACGATAATATTTCTATTTTTAATTAATTAAACAAAATCGAATATACTTGCTGTTTGCTAGCGTAGCCAGAGTCGTGCACTACACATCGAGGGTTAAAACCCCTTGAGCGGCGAAGCCGCCGCATATGCTCGCTCTTTGCTAGCGTAGCCAGAGTCGTGCACTACACATCGAGGGTTAAAACCCCTTGAGCGGCGAAGCCATCGCATATACTCGCTGTTTGCTACAAAAAGCTGTTTTCACAATGAAAACATAACCTCATTGATCCCAAATCCGGGCGTGACAGTAAATAATACCTAAAGGTGAAATTAAAGGATCCGCTATCACAGGCCCTGTTGCAAAAGAATGTGCTGATTTGTGGCCCCGTAACGCCAGCTCCATCGCTTAAGATATGACATAAATTTTTTCTTAAACATTCAATGTTCCAATGAAAGCAATTCAAACGGCCAGATTGAGTAATATAAGTATCGCCAAATAGATATTCGATCCTTTGTTGTCATTTGCGTGGTGTTGAACGTTGAAGGTTGGAGGGATACAAATGGTTTTTCAATTGATCGGTTGGTGCTCGCTTTTAGAGGTGTCGAGAAAGCCAATTTCACTGAAAACATTTCGCGAGAAGCCTTGGAAAATGCGTTGATAATAATTTTAAGAGATGTCTAGACTCAAAATTTTATTAACGGTCAGAGGAAAAGATTATATTGTAAAAGAATGGAATTGAAAAAGAATTTAACTGTTATATATACAAATGTCACCAAATAAAAACAATAATTGGTTTATTTTGAATTGAGTGAAAGTTTTTTTTTGTATGTTTGTATATTTGTCCGGTGTGGACCCTTAAACGGCCCAACAGATATTTTTTATGAAATGTTCATGGTAAATACCTACTATTTCATTCAGGCTTTTGTTTGTTTCATTTGTAAGACCGATTCTAGAATACGCATGTGTTGTATGGTCACCATATTACTCAATACATATAACAAGAATTGAGTCAATCCAAAAAAAGTTCCTACGTTACTGTCTTCGATCTCTTCCTTGGTTTAGAGGGATTCTCCTCCCCCCTTATTCTGATAGACTAACTTTTATCAACCTTCCATCTTTGACTAATCACAGAAAATATATACAATTTTGTTTTGTTGCTGGAATAATAAATGGGTCGATATCTTCAGCGTCAGTTCTTAGTAAATTAAATTTCAGTTTTAGTCGCTCAAGTTTAAGACGACAACAACCTTTAAATCAAATATTTAGTAGATCAAACTATGGTGTAAATAGCCCACTTAATCAATTAATAACAATTTATAATGAATTTTACATTTGTTTAGAATCCGCTAATGATAACCTAAAATGCAAAAAGTTTAAAGATTCATTTTTTAATAATTGTGTATAACATGTAACCTAGATTATTAGAATTAGTTTAAGTACTGTTCACGTTAGATGTTTAACGAATTGAATAAATAAATAAAGGGATGGTTCCTGCGATAAAAAATGGAAAACACATATGGAAGAGCGGGAAAGACTGGAAAAAAAACAACATTAATATACATAGATCGAAAACTTTATTTTTTTTCCCAGAATGGCTTATTTAAAGAAAACTCATTGCCAAGCGGGCGGGGGTTTTGAAATCCTGTTCGTGTGTAACCGCATAACTCACAAACGGCTGGACGGATTTGTTTAATTTTTTTTTATTTTGTTCGTGTTAGTCTGTAGATGAAACTTGGGGAAATTGTTTTTCAATTATTTGCATGTTATTGCAGGTGCATTGGTTTTCAAATGGAAAACTTGAAAATTTCAAAAAGGGGTTTTCGAATGGAAAACAAAGTTGTTGATGAAAAACTGGGAAAACTCATTGGTTTTCCAAGAGAAAATTGTTATTGGAGTTGCTCTGAAGGGTGGCGAGACGAAGTTCGCGGGTTCAGCTAGTTGTTTATAAAAAGAGATTCAAAACCAATGTTTTTGATAATTGGAGTGTTTAGGTTGCACTAAGACAGGCAAAAAATTATTTGGAAGGGGGGGTCTATTGTCCCCCGTTTAGCCGGGAGGGGCGATCTTATAACAAAAAAAGCCTATTTTTCAAAAAAACATTAAAAATCAACGACTTTTCACTTAATGCCGTGTTATACCTTGTTGCAAAGCTAAAAAATGCTTCTTTCGTTTTGCATTTAAATAAAACTGTTTTCAGGAATAGTTTTTGAAAAAATCATCTTCAAAGTCAAAATATCGAATTTTTCAACTTTTTTTTTTAACTTCGAACTAATTTTTTTCGAAATTGTATGTAGTTAAGAACTATTTTTTTCCACAATTAAATGCGGTTACAAGTTCTCAGTGCTATCCAGAAATCGCATGCCTTAATTTCTTCTTGTTTTTGAGAAATTAAGAAAAAACTAAAAACACTCAGAAAAAATTCAAAAAATTACTTGTAAGTATTATTTTTTCGAATAAATAGAACAAAATATCATCAAAATTTTCTGAGTTTTTTTGGGTTTTCTTAATTTCTCGAAAACAAAAAGAGATTTAGGCATGCGGTTTTCTGGATCGCACTAAGAACTTGTAACCGCATTCAATTGTGAAAGAAGTTAGTACTTAATTACATTAAAATTTTGAAAAAAATTAGTTCGAAGTTGAAAAAAAAAGTTTTAAATTTCATTATTTTCACTTTGAAGATGAATTTTTCGAGAAACATTCCTAAAAACAGTTTTATTTAAATGCAAAATGAAAGAAACATTTTTTAGCTTTGCAAGAAGGTATAACACGGCATTGGGTGAAAAGCCGTTGATTTTTAATATTTTTTTGAAAAATAGGCTTTTTTTGTTATAAGATTGCCCCTCCCGGCTAAACGGGAGACAATAGACCCCTCCTTCCATATGATTTTTTTCTTGTCTTAATGCAACCTAAACACTCCAATTATCAAAAACATTGTTTTTGGATCTCTCTTTATAAACAATATAAAAGTTGTTTAAACAATATAAGCAATTATTTCCCCCAAATGATTTGTTTCAGACTTTAAAGAATATAGAAAACAAAAAAATTTGGATTTTTTTTTTCAAAATCCGAGCTGTTTCTGAGGACTTTCTGAAAACGCCTTTTTTTGAGCTTCATTGACTCCACTAAAAATAAATGTGATGTTTTACAAAATTGAACTTTGGTAGATTTTTCTTGGTAGATTTTGGAAAATTTTGTGGTAGAATTTTTTTTCGGAGAACGGCAACCGTGAATATGAATTGAACGTTTTATTATATTATTCTCTATTTAGCTCTGGAACAATAAACAACTGTTATTTTCAAAGGATTGTTTTATTCGGATTCAAATATAAATCCCATAATGTTCCCTTCTCATCGTCAATTAATTGTTTGATCCTAAGCAGATTATCATTATAGCACCATATAAACTTAACGGCACAAACATAACCACCAGTAAATCTATCTTTCAAGGCTTGAACCACAGACGCTCACTCGAAAATTGATCGCAATCAAACATTAATGAATTCCGAGTAAATAAAATCGAAATTTCCATGTCTTGTCTTGTGTTTATTTCTCGCTTCATGTTGCAAGTTGTTGCATAAATTAGCACTAATATAATGAAATTGAAAACAGAATTATTAAAATTGCATTAGGGACAAGAGTACATATTACTGTAATCAGTTGAAATTAAATTTGCCCATGATGTGCGAATCTCGAAATGGAGCCTCTTTTAATTGTGTTTACACGGAGAGAACTCAAAATATAATTGTTTGTTTATCAAATTAAAAAAAAAAATTCTTTTGGAATTTATACTGACGCTTCTTATGTCTTATCCATGGTTTTTTTTCACTGTTTAACGAAAAACCCTGAAGATATACATGCATATTTCACGAACATTTAATTCTTGCAAATATATGAAAAAAATTAAATAAAAAAGAATTCTTTCAGTGTAATGAATAATAAATGAACAGAGCCAGGCAAATTATTGTAATTAATTCAGTTGACAGTTTACTGGGTCGGCACTTGGCATTCTGACAAGTAAGTGTAGCAATACCGAAAGTAAACAGGCCGCCTTGCGCTTGCTAATGTCTTATCAAATAGTGTAACACCACTACCATCTCCTTTATTAAGTGAAATAACACTACTACCACCGGGCTTTTGCTGACTGATACTGCTTTTAATTATAGTATTATGATAATTCAGCTTGCCCTCCGTTATGCAGGCTCGAATCTGTACGAGTATTATCAAAAAACAATCTCGATCTGGGGCGACATAAGAACATCATGGAAAAATTGAGCAAGCAAAACAGGTATGTATGAATGTATCATAGTCATCAACAAAAATTCAATTTGTCAAGAATTTTAAGCAAACACAACATTGGAAGTATGCAGCTTCTGTTCAATATTTGAAAAGCATATTTGATGCCAGCCCCTAGGAACCTTTTTATGTTTAACATTTTTTGTTTGTTCAAAATATTATTTTAAGTTTCCTATATAAAGATTGTGGTGCTATATTTGCAAGGAAAAGAAACCTACGTATAACTTTTGTTAAAGGGTTTGGTTTCCAATCGAACCTTAAGGTTGCGGTAATTGCCTGAATTTTAAAGGGTGTTATTTGCTTATTTAATGTTTAAATAATTTCATCTTCAAATGTGGTTAAAAATTCTTAAAACTTATCTACAGAAAAACAATGGATAAACTTTTTAAGAGACAATGTCCGTTAAAAAAATTGCTGTAGCAAAAAAGAATTCTTAAATGAGGTTAACAATCAATGTTGTTGAAGAATTATTTTGAAGTACAAGTGTAGGTGTAGAAAGAACACTCTGTACCCATGTTAATTTTTATTGAGGTAGATATCTGTCGTAACTTAAAAAAAAACATTGAAAAATTTACTTGAGAGAACTCTATCTATCTTGGTAAACTTTTTGGGAAATAGATAGTGGGAGTTATAGAGAATAACTTTGTATCAAGGAAAATATTACTACGTAAACGTATGTATGTACAATGTACATATGTGACCTATACTATATAGCAAGCAATTTCGGAAGAACACGTCATGGAATGATGTACATTTTTATGTCTGCCTACACTTGTGCAAACACAGACATCAGCTATTTAAATGTATCAAGTGACGAATGATAGAGGTTTTAGTATAGATACCAGACAAAACTGATGGAATGCATTTTTTGCTCTAAATAGTTTCATTTTATTTCTAGGAATACGCTTTGAGAGCATTGCACAAAAATTGTGCTTACTTTGCTTACATCTTATTCGCTTGCAACGCGCAGATTTCAACAACATTTTAACAATGGCCATTAGAATAAAGTTCTTACAATGTCAACTTAAAAAAAAAAACTGTCAAATCATGAATCTATATTAGACACAATAATTGCAAAAATGGCTTAGATTTTTAATTTTACTTCATTCAAATTTCACTGTGAAACAGCAGCAGCTGTCAAATCTAACCTAATTTTCCGTTTTGTATACCCTAATTTCTCAAATAAGTGAAAACTCAAATATATAAAGTAAGATTGACATACAGGAATGCAAGATGCGAATTCCTTGTGTTTTGGTGATGAACTTATAAATCAAATCATCTCGAATTGAAAACGTGACTAATCGTGGGCGTTTGTAAATTATCCCCAAGCAAAACGCGTAACAAAGAAGCCAAGTCTCATTCCAAACTTACTACACTGGACCCTGATGGAAAGTCAGACGTGCTTCTCGCATATAATATGGAACTGGCGACGAGAGTGTAATGCTGAGTTTGAATTGGTCTGCTCTTTGTTACTACACTTTTATTGAAAATCTATTCCAGAGGCAGGAACATAAACACATTTTAGACCTCGCTTGTTCTGTTTTAAAACCCAAAGTGCAGATGTAAGAAAATTGAAGAACTCACACATTTCAATGGGACAAGACGACTGACGACGACTAAACAGCAGAGTTTAATTGCTCAGATTAAAAGATATAGTAGGTCTATAGGTACTTACATCGTTGATGCTAACCCAAGGCTTGGCAGATGGAGAGTGATCTCGTCTGTTTCTTCGATCCTGAATGTCGATTTTATTCCACTGTTCACTGTCAATAACTGGCTCCTCGTTTTGCTGGTCCTCATCACTGCTTTCGTATTGATAATCATCATCAGCATCGTCGTCCTCATCCTCGTCGTCCTCGTTGTTCTCTTCTTCGGACAACAAAAGCATTGCTGCATTGTTTTTGTCGGAGTACTTTTGAGAATGTCCCGGTTCACCCCGATCATCAAATCGATTGTCATCACCATAGACTTTATCGGAGGAACTTGCTGATAGAATGTGACTCCCATAATTGTGCCTCGATTTCGGACCGGTCGTGGTCCTTGTCTTTGGTATAGTATACAAACTATCGCGATCGAATAAACGACTGCGCAAAGTATCTGTCAAGTTTGGTCTTAGTGAAACTTCAGCCTGATGGTGCTGTTGACCTTGTGACTGCAAATGCGATACACCATTTTCCCAAGATTCATGGTGACGGTGATGATGTCGCAAATGATGACTCGATTTAGAGGGCGGTGGTTGCGAAGTCACAACATCGCCGCCTCTATGATGATGTCTTAGATAGATCTGATGAGCCGCCATCACAGAGTTGTTGTTTTTAGAGGCGCCACTGCCGTTGCCGAGAACGGTCTTTTTTTTAGAATCTTTCATAGCGTCTTCAATGCGATGATTGTAATGTTCGCGATGTCGTAACGAATGGGGAAATTCATTTTCTATTGAAGAAGATGGCGAAAGATCTTCTGCGCTGACATCAAGATATCCCAAAGTGACCGGCAAGAAACCGAAATTCACAAGCACCACTGAGACAAGCAGGGATATTGCTCTAAGCCCTTGCATGTCGATGGTTGCTTTTATTTTTGTTTGCACCCGAAATGAAACGCGTATAAAATTGCTATTTTATTTTCCTCCCGCTTACAGGTTTATTTTCTTATTTTAAAATTCTTCGAGGGATAACTCTCTGAAGTACACATTGGTTCGTGCGAATGCGGATGCACTCTGTATCCAGTTCTATATACCTATGTCTGTATTTTTCGTTTACTATTTCGTAATCATTATTTCGAATATCGTATTTTTATAACACTTAACATGTACGTTTTGGTAAACTTATATTTTTATTTCTTGTTTAGAAAGCTCATACACACGCCCACGCACAAAATCGACGGCTCCTGTAATTTCTGAGTGCCAATTCATTACACAAAATCTCTATGTCAATAAATAAAAAAGGAAATTAATTACGGAGCAACACTATGACACAAAGGATTGGAGCAGGTTTCAAGACGTGAGAACTTATTTGCTGTACACATTCCTTTGTAGGCAAAGCTCACAACAGTTTTTATTTAGAGTGTGTATTATTGAAAATACAAATAAAATAACAACAAATTTATTCGAACATCAACCGTACAACTCGACGTTGAGATAACAACTGATTGGAACTGATGCATTTGCTCTAGCAACATTTGAAAAACAAAAAAATGATGCTAAGCAAAGCAAGTCAGCCAGCAGCCATCAACCTTATTGTATGTGTAGTCTGTATCTGTTCTGTAGTGTATTCTGAATTCTGATTGCTAGTGGTTGTGGGTTGTGGCCCACAATGCAATTCACACACATGTAAAAGGTTCATTGCGCAGCACTGCCACTGGGGAAGTTGTTGATTGTAAACAAAAACACTGAACGCTGTAGCTGTAGCCGCGGTATTGTTGGAATTGCAAGGCATACAAATACAACACAAATTGTACATGTGCGGTTGACGCTAGCCCTTTTGCTTTTTGGTATCTGCGCCGGCTCTGCATCATGTTGCAAATGCAGGAAACAAAATGAGTACAACAATGTTCGCCAACATTGCCTCTATATTATGTTCAATGCTCATTTCGAACCTACCTTTGAGGGAGGACTGTGAAAATATTCATGATTTACTCTTTTATTTTATGTCCATGAAAAATGAGAAAGAAAAACAAATTTAATTTTTGGAAAAAAGCCTTCGAACCAGAAATTGGGCGCCATTTAAAAAACCTGTGAGCAAGACCACGAAAGCTAACCCATAAGGCCTTAAGATTAAGATATTATTAGGAAATTAAAAATTTTGTTTCAAAATACAGTGTCTCAAAAACGGGTCAAGATTTTATAACGAAATTCAAATAATTTTAAAACATTTTTGAAAAATTGTTTCAACGATTTTCGAAAGAAATAGAATAATATTTGGGAAATGTGTAGTGACATTCAACTTTTTTCGGATAAATGTGGCTGTAAGGTAGATTATTTAATAATAAATTAAAAAAAATAGGTATTTCTCGATATCTTTTTTGTTAATTTAATGTTTAAAGGCTTATGAACATGTTCGTGCGCCCTATTCGTTCGGCAACAGATATACGTATGAGGTAAAAACGAAAAACCCCTATTATTTTACATGCAATTCGAAAGTATGATAGGTGTAATCGTCTATACATTTAAATGTAATAAATGGACACCGAGCTTGTAAGATTTAATTGTGGGTTCTCACGAATTTATGAACGCCAGCAAATTATACTTATTTTCAAGACAAATTTGATTGAATAATTTGTATTCTTGCCATATGTGATTGCTCATTTGATGCCTTATTTCCTTTAAAAATATTCAACTTTGAGAAGAAAAGTAGCTTCATATTAACTCTACCTACATCATTTGAACATGTTTTTGAAATAGTTTTGAAAACCTATTTAAAATTTTAAAATAAATCCGTTAACCAAAAGACTATAAGCCAATAACCAGTTCATCACTTTTTTTCACAATTTTGAAACAATACATATGTATGTGTGTGAGTTATCAAAACATATCTATCTAAACAATTTTTAAGCCCACAAACTGACAAAGTGAATAAGTACATAATTAATTGTTTTCACATCTTGAAATGATTTGTAATAATGATCTCACTTCTACTTGAGAGCAGTGAAAATCAATTTCCATTATAAATTTCGATCTATGCTGAATGCGGCACTCTTTGCCTTTGAAACGTTTATCGCCTCTCACTCTCAAGACCAAAGACTGACCGACTCCGTCGTCTGCACCACATGCATAACATGAATATCAAACGAAGTGCACTGGCACAGCCTTATGTGTGTTTTTATTTTATTATTATAAGTTTTCTTTTTTTTTGTAAATGCATATCCGAGTAAATACGCCACCGACAAATTAGAACGCGTCCATTATTATGATGATGGGTGGTCTTGAAGATCTAAACGCGTCACTCTCCTGCTATTAATCAACTTAAAAGCTATACGATGTGAGTGGGATTCGACACGGATCTGGCAGGATGGTTGGTTTTCTTTTTTTATACTTACGAGGTATAATTACAAGCACTGGCTACCTGTTGTAATGCCGTTTTGTATGACCATAATCTTTTCCTGTAAGACCGTAACCCTTCTATTTCTGACATGGAAGGAAAATATGCTTAACTTCTTTTTTTGTGGATGCATCATGCATTCATTCGTAGTCTGAGGCTATAAAAGAATTATTTTTTATTGAATGTAGATTCCTTAATGCATACAAACCCTACACTAAAGTATTTGAATAACTTTATGAAAGTAAAATACTGACTATAGGAACAACTAAAAAACATTTTCAGAAATAAGTGTGACCATCTAAATAAGCTTTAGTATCTGTGGCAACACTTTTTTTTTATAAAATTCACTGGAACCGAAAAATTAAATGTCCAAGTACAAATGTATTACGTTTATATTCCAAGCTGAATAGAAGCAAGGACCTAACACACAATAGCATTGTTAGAACCTTTCCAATCGTTGTTGATAGACGGAAAGTAACTGACAAAGCAACTAAACTAAACAATGGCCGGTATCTGTAAGCCCTTGTTGACCTTTCATTTCCTATGCCGCCACATATAATTTTTTAATCAAAACAGAATGAAATAAAAGAAGATGCTGCAATATTAATGGCCAGACAATTTATCACAGTCACAGTCCAAGTATCTGGTTGTAGACATTTTCAGCGAAATGCCACCATCCTACTCTCCACTCTGGTAACCCAGTAAAATTGCGAAACTTGTTTGTCGTCCTCCGCAAACCACAGCGAATGTTCTAAGTTCTGAATTTTGAGAGCACACAAACAAAAATGTTTTTAAAATCTATATAAATTCTATTTCGGTTTACTACTCTTCCGCTGCCGTCGTCATCGTCCCCCTTATTATGATGTACCTACTTTGTTGTGTATAAGAGTGTGTCACTCCTCTTAATTCCATTTCCAAATTTCCATTACGAAAGATAGCACCCAGCCTTCCCTTGGTGTGCTGTTCGTGGACCTGTAACTGCTGGTATTAGTCGACAGAAATGTCTGAAAATAGATCAGGTGGATAAAGGTCAAGGGCTGCGATGCCGGATGCCATGTTTTCGAGTGGACCTTTCGCTCCAGCAACCGATTGCCCTTATACTCTTACTTATTGACTCCTTTGTGGCTTTGTGGGAAATGTTGCTTCTGTGCACATATGCACACATGAGTTAATGCTAGCTCGGTATAGTTGGAAGTCCCTCCGGGCAAGTGTCTGTCCTAAATCATAAATACAAAGAGTAATTATTGCATGAGAAAATATAGGAGTAGGTAAGTTGACATATGTAGGTATGTATTCTCTTTGTGCTATGAAGTGTGTGGTTTGGACTTCTAATTTATCTAAACATGCTTAACACAGGCGTCATTCATATCGTCATCCCAGCGCGTTGGTCTTGCTGTACCTATAGTGTTGTGTGGGATTTCAATTTCAGGAAAGTGCATCGACTTGATTGCAAAGAAACACTTCGTCATCAGCATCAACCATCAAACGTTGTATGTCTCTAGTTGTCGTAGGTCCAACTTGTATACACCTTTTTTCGTACATCTGTATATTTTGGGAACGTTGTGTTTAGTGTAGGCGGAACGCGAATGAGTACGGTCGCGGCTGTATCGTGGATCTTCAGCGATTTTCTTTCGTTTACGAATAAACATTGAGACGGACGATGTGACATGCCCACGAGTTCTCGATAATTTGAGTCTTCGTTGGAAATTTTGTATAGGAAAGGGATACCTTCACCGAATCTTGAAAAATCAAATACGAAATTTCACATGCCTTGTAGCCCATTCTGTCATCGATCGCCCCGATCTACACACCCCCAGTTTTGCACATAGCCCAAAAGCTGCTGTCAATACAAAAAAATACAACAATATTCATATGGGAATAGTATTATTCAACTTTTAGAGTTTCCTTGGACTATTTCTGATGTCATACTCGTTTCTATTAGAACCAGAAGATTCTCTGAAGCTTGTTAGTTGTTAGACACAAAAATTCTCACACTTTCGCATTCATATATCTAGATATACTCAAACTGTTTTGATAGAAAGAGTTTTCATTAAGTGAATTTCTTTAAGAAATAATAAGAATGTTGTTTAAGTTCATGTTTTTTTAATACAACAAGATTGACAATGTTGTCGGCCTGGTTATGGGTTGGCGGTTTGTTGTTCATCAATCAGGACACAAATCACTCTGCCTAATTGTTGTGCTGTAAAAGTTTAATTGTCGCTTGTTCTTGTGATGTCTCAGTTTTGCTGTAAGAAAGTAGTGTATAGATAGTGCTTCTTCTCTAATATTATTATAGTATTTTTAATCGGAAAACTTATCTGTGTAAGATAAGTATATTTTGATTTGTTGATACGAAAATATTGTTTGTGTAATATGAAAGATTTCACAGTAGGTAATAAAAGTATGTACAATGTATCCCATGTAGGTATTGCTAGATCGAAACTGATCATTTGGCTGAGATATACTGTCGAGCTGGGAAAATAAACAAAAATCTTCAGGAATGACAATGCATCCTTTGTTATTGGTTATTACAATTTCCTTCTAGAACATGTTTTCTTTTGTTATTCAAAACATAGGTACAAACCTAATCTCATTATGAATAACAAAGTACTTCCGCCTGAGAGAAAAAGGTAAATAAATCCACCTTACAGAGAATGTCTGCCCATTTTCCTTAAATTTAGCTTGCCTTCGGTAATATAATAATACTTCCATCTTCCATGCTATCCCGATGGAACATTTTACATCTCTGACCATACGACCTACCCAAATATTAACTTTTCCATAATTCCATAGAGAAAAGTCTCCATGTATTCACTGAACACTGAACAGTGTACAGTCAAGAGTAAAGGAAAAGGTAACGCGGTGGCAGTGTGTTCCTTTTGTTTGAAATTCTTTGTTGAAGATAGATACTTACAAAAGTTGACGTTGAGGTTGTATCTTTCGCTGCACTGTGAGATGACCTCATAAATTGCCTGATTATTATTTGAATGGGTTTGATTATGATCTTTGTTGTTCTAATGTTAGGAAATTCTTAAGCCTTGACTGTTAGTTTACGTAACAGATTTTTTTTATTACTTTGTGAATTTTTTGTTTTATTATAACTATGTGTGGGATGGAATTTAATGGCTCTGTAGGTAAGACGGAAAGTGCGAATTAGTTACCATTTTTATGAACAAACATTAACATTTAAGATTTAAGAAATAGGTGTTATGTCTGACTTCAGTATGATGAATCATTCCACATAACAATTTTCAAAGGCCCCTACAAAATACTGTGGCTTGTGTTTAAAAGTTGAACTGAAAGTGGTTGGTTTTATGATCCAAATGGAAAGAAGACGTTGAGATAGACAGTGCACTTCTTATTGATAAACATACCTTCTGTTCTCATCATCCATCCTGATGACTCAATTGAAAGAAAATATAAAAAATTGTTTTAAGTCTTTCTTTTTCATTAACTCACTTGACAGTTCTATGCAACGCTACCACTTTACGCCTTTTGAAGTAGATCTACTTCGATTTTTGAAAAAAAATTTCCCACAATCCCTAATTTCTTGAAATCTGGTTTACTCAGAAAAAAACTTTTTTCGATTTCTATAATTTGTCTCGATTTCTGCCTTCAGAAAATTTCCCGTGATTTCAAATCGCCATATATCTCAATTTTCCAAGGTAGTCTATATCAAATTATGCACTAGAACGAAGGTCTTTTTGCCCTCTTTGAGCAACTGAAAACCAAAACAACATGCGAGGTTATCGAGTTATGATACAAAAAAAAAAAAAAATACATATTTTGGGTTTTGTCCTTAGGTTATTTCCTATATAGAATATAGAACGACTATCTTCTGATGCAAATGTCTCGGCAACCTGAGGTTGGAATTGAGTTTGGCTTTTACTGAGAGTGAGAGGCTCAGAATAAAGAGAAATATCAAATATGTTGAAAAAAGCGAAAACGATTTTGTCACGATTTTCGAAAAAAACATGGGTTAAACCCCTTGCCAAAATATGGGACAGCAAAAAAATTCTTCCAAAACCCATCGAACGATACATCAAAGGAAGGGTCTAGTAGAACTTTATTCATCGAAATGGGTAACATGTTTTTTGAAGGCTTAGTAGCCGAGATATTAGTTAAAATTTCAATTATTCGCAAACATCGAATTGAACATCCAAATAAGGGCCTCCAAAAGAAAACCAAATCGAAGCATTAAGTGTAAAATTTATAACATCATGTATATAAGAAATTAAGAAATGCATTGAAGAAGGAAACTTTCTTTTTTCCACAAGGCCGGCCTTTTATATCTGATTTAAGATATAGATTCAGCCATATAGGCACCAAAGCCATTTAAAATACTCCCGAATTCCAAGCACGTAAAAATGTCACATCCTTTTAATCGATTTGATTGATTGACAATTTGGATACCAGACAAGAGAATCAATAAATAAGTAACAGTTGCACATTGCATTACTTTACTTATGGGAAAATTCAATTAATCTATATGAGCACAATGGGTGTTGTCTTACTTAACTTGCTTTACCATTGCAGTTGCAGGCACTACATCGACGACAGTATTGGGACTAATAGGACACGCTCGTCTGGTTCTTATATAGGTTCTTAAATAAAGACCATAATTAGAAAAAGGTGTATGTTGGTTTGGCATTGAGAATTTGGTTAGAAAATAAAACTTATACGCTTAAAAAGAATGATGCTTAAAATTAAATTGAATTAAATCAAATTAGAAAGATTACTTGTTCAAATGCATCTCACACAAATGTGTGTTGTTTCTTACAACAGTGAAATGAAAGTGATATGAATATGATAAGATGATATAAGGTGTAGCATTTCTATTTGGCAAAACTTCTTTTGAAATTTAGCAAAAACCAACATAGTTTATTTCTACAAAAAAAGCAAACAACTTCTTTCTTGTCTACATGACTCTTTTCTTAAATTTCATTTTTTTTTGTTTTTTTTTCTTTTCTACTAATCCAAAAAAGACAGTGGAGGTCCGTCTCAAAAACTAGGTTTTGTGATTAGGGTATGAAAATACATGACTGAAATAAAAACAAAGATATAATCTTAATAAGGAGTGTCCTGCTGCATACAGGTATCCGAAATGTAAATGTCCTTAATCCTTATATTCATCCCTGAACGCCTTTATAATCTTGTAAACCAAAGAAAATAGGATATCTTTTTAATAGGGCCAATATCTAGGCCTTAATCGATGATGGACGTGCCTATTCATTGGATTGGAATTTTTGCTGTAATTGCCTTGTTGGTTAATCCTGGACAAAGTTTCAATTTTCTTAACGTCTTCTACATGACACAACTATGCGTTTTCTTGGTGTCTTCTTTATTATAGAAAGGAAAGACGTGATGCCTACAATAAACCTTTTTTTCTAACAAGACTGGTTATGAATGAAGAAAAAAACCTTTATAAAACCATTTTGCCAACAATAAAGTGGGTTTGTACCTTCGTTGGTTATCACTTTGATCTGTACGTTTAAATTACTTCCACCTTTGTCTTCCAAAGTGTATGCTTTTGCCGCATGTTTTTATGTTGGGTATGTTTACATATTTTATGATTGTAATTAAAGGTAAGTAAGAATTTTGAATCAACCTTGAACTTCCATTTATTACGGTTAATTGATGATACATAACCTTACACACAAAAGTATAATTGTAGTGTCTACCATATTACTCTAATAAAAACCTTCACGAGAATAATAATAATAACTTCCCTTTAACTAATCCCCTCAAGAAACATACATAAGCAACAGCAGCGGCTATAATTGAATCGTTCATCTCGAAGACAAATGGCTGATTCGGTCTTGATTTTCGTGACAAGGTTCTTGTGGCAATACTGTGTAGTTACTAGTTATGTGCTTCAATAAAGAATGCAACAACAGTAGCACTATATGAACATGAACACCACTGCCTTGAATCAGCATAGGTAAAGAAAAGCCTAGTATAGAGTGCAGATAATAATATCTTTACAAAGTCTTTATTCAAAGTTGGATCCAGCTTGAAAAGCATGACCATAGTTGGATCCTTTGTAAGTGCATGCCGATGAGATATTAATTTTAGCAAACCGTGCCGAGTTCTATATGGCTACCGGGAAGCGCCAACGTTTAGTCTGCGTACATTTAATAGACACATGTACCAACATAATGTAGATAGTATGTCTAGTCTACATTGTATTTCAGTGAGCCATCTGTCTGGTAAATGTTGTATTGTGTTGCAGGAACAGACATTGCTGCATCTAATATAGGAGCTAGTCTTAACGTCAATGATTTGGTTATTGTTTCCGTAATTGAGAAAGTACCTAATTTAAGTGTGGGTGGCCGTTGCGTCGAAGAGCTAGATATACCTAAGTATAGGTAGGTCCCCTTTGACTTAGAGCATAAGTGTGGGGACCTCTTCGGAACAAAAATTTCATACACAATTTTTATAAATTGTATCACCCTATTAATTCCGCATACGGAATTCGAACAGAAATCAGCTGTGTAACCATTTTCGAACGAACCGGTCGGAAGTAGATGGTAGACATATTAGATGAATAGAAAAAGGTACTCAGAATAGTCAGAAAGCTAGATCATGCTTTTTCATCTGAAATCTGGCCGAGCGTAGAAGTATTCCTCATAAGTTTGCGCGAACATAAGGAGAAGCGAATAATTTTTCTTTCATCTGAGAGTGTTTTGGAATAATCGAGTATCGTATCGTCACAAGCGTGGCCAGATTACTCTAAGTTTTACACGTCCGGACTTAAATCGCTGTGTCCAGCAAGGTCTGGCAAAAGTTTTGCAATACCCCCAAGGGGGACAACATCGGTGTAGAGACCAGTGATACCGGCGAGGCAGCATAAAACAATTTATAGGGAAAAACACCTCAAACGCATTGCCCAAGATTACGTTCCGAACTTACGTCTTAACCCCCCCTACGAACATCGATACCGGCACTGACCGCGAAGAGGCCTGAAAAGAGCAGTCCCGCTACCGAGACTTTGAGAGCGCAACTCGCCCACGCTAAATTTCAGTAGCAAAAAAAATCGTCGTCGTCAACAGTCGATCCATATAGCTCGTTCGGTGCCCAATAATTCGATCCAATTCGAGCCCCAATATATAAGCTGTACCCTGAAAGCCTATCAGTCCCCGATCGGCAACAACGACCTGTGGCCAAGACACTGCCTACGCCGCGCCGCAACACCTGCCAGGAGAAAAAAAAATCAAAAAAAAAAATCACAACTAACTAACCCGTTAACTAAGATCAATATTATTTAATTGTGTAAGCCTTTACATGATCCTCACTAAATCATGCAATCTTAAGAAAAAGTAAGAACAGACAAAAAAAAACAGAAAAAAAGTCAAGTTAAGTATTGTACATTCTATCAACGAGCTTTCGCTCATATGTTCAAAGATTAAAATTTTGTTTTTGTTTCCATACAGTCTCTAGCAATGATCGAGTTTACTTCAATATATGTTGTGCACATCATTTATCGAAGGAACGAGCCATCAAGAAAGTAGTTGAAACAGCGTCGTCAAAAAGTATTACTCCGCATAGCGAAGATCGGTGAGTCAATTTTTAAACAAAAATGTTAATCTTTGAACAGACTAAAAAAAAATACAATCCAAATATATACAGTCAAGATACATTTTGGAGCATAATATAAAATAACATAATTTACAGAGAGTTATTTAACCAAAAAAATTTATAACAGTGAGCCACAAAAAGTGAAGAGAGAGTAAATTTTTTTTCTTACTTAAATCTTGTTTTAAAAATTAAGAGAAATTAATCATAGAAAACAAAAATACGAATTTATTGAAGAAGAGAGTAAATTGAATTAAATTTGACTTCGATTGTTTACGTGCGTGTGTGAGTGTGTTTGTGGCTCTCGTGTGAAAAGTTTCAGCTACTGTGCGTGTGCCATTTGAATCAATGCAGATCAAGTCATGTCGAATTAAATAAGAAATTAAAGAGAAACTTTTATATGTCAACTCAAACACAGTCGCGTACAACTTAAACAACAAAAACTAAAATATAAGTTAATAGTATTAAAACATATAAACGTGAAATAGATTTGTAAAGTTAACCTAATTCTCAAAAATGAGAGAATTGAAATAAATATCCGAATTTATAATGAAGTTGAATTTACGGTTTTCTAACTTAATTTTTGTGGAAATCGAATAATAACAACCATGTTTTGAGACCTTTTTTTTTAGAAGTGCTACAGGGGGAGTATAATGAAGATGGAATCTGCAGGGAAGAGAGTGAGTTTTAATTAAGGATCTTTTTTTCTTTTGAATAAGGGGCTAGCGCAATTAAAATATAGCGGAGCGTTAGCCATGGATGGTCGAGGTTTACCTTAACTCGATTGAGGGTGGGCTACGCAAGAGAAACTACTTACATCTATGTTTCTCACCTTTAATCCTGAATTATCGTTAGGAATTTCGTTCTCGTGTCAGAAAATAAAGCATAATGTGTTCAGTTGAATTACAATTTTTAGGCATGGTAATAAGTACGGTGTCCGATAATAGTGCAAGTTCCCACGACTCCGACGAGCTAGCGTCGAGCGTTTACAAGCATGCCTACCGCACTCACTTATCCGGACAACCTTCCCTATGACCCATTCATTCGTAAGGAACTCCTGTCTTCTTTGGCTTTTGGTGGGAAGCAAATCATCACACATCTCATAGGGTGGGGTCAACTACCGTTACACAGGTGGCGCTCATAGTGGGGCGAGCGAAGTAACACAACTGGTTTAATATTTGGATAATATTAAATCCGTATCATTGAAAGCGAAAATCATAAATGTTCGTATTAAAAAAACAAAAGTAATAGTTCAACCCAGAACTATTCAGGACCAAGGAAGAGATGACGTTGACCAGATATGGGAATTTCTTTCTTTATCTGCTGCAACGAATAATGCATACTTCTTTATCTTCAGTTGCGATGCGAAATATGACGACCGGAAATATCGGTTAAAGTAACCACTTTTCGTCTGTTGCGTTCTATTTTATCATCGTTTCTATTGATATGATATAAATAATTACTGAAGGAGCCTCTGAGACGACCCGGTTTCCAAACTCCGTGCTGCGCCTCTATCCTGTTTCAGTGATTAATTTTCTCGTTTAAAAGTGTTAACGACGTCCCTACAACTTCTACAGAGCACAGTTCAACTATATGCTAAAATCATTAAAAGAATAAAAGTTTTGACAACACTTTTCAATTGAAAGCTATACTTTTCGTCCTCCAATGAAACAAAGTATAACATCATATTTGAGAAAGCGTTTAAGGTTTCTTTTAATTAAAGTTGTCAAGCTTAGTAAATCTAACTGCACGAGTGTCGTTAATTTATAATTCCGGATATATTTTTCCATTTGTTCATGATACAAACCCTAGCACTCTTTAATGAATTCAATACAAACCAAAACAATTTTCACAGAATTACAATTGCAAATTATTTATTAACTTTAGTTTTACAACAAAATACTTTGACCTTTCGGTATTATAATGGCACCTAGGAAAACCAAACAGGGATCTAATAGTAACCCTAATAATAATGACGATGAGGAAGCACCTAGTGGTTCAACACAGCAGTTACAAAATATTGGGGACAAGAACTCAAGTAGGAATGACGATGCGGACGCACACAATAAGACCATGACAGAACGAATAAAATTGATCGTAAATGCTGCGTTAGGCCTTAATAAAGCCGAAGAATTACGTATACGTCAAGAAGAATTCGCGAGAGAAAAATTAGAAATCCGGCAACTCGTTTCTGCCACGATACGCGAATCGTTAAGTGCCCCTACTCCTGTAGCTGCGCATGACGAGCCCGAAGAATACGATGTAGCGCGACAGCTAAACCAACAAAGCACGGCAACAAGGCAAACACAACCTGTAAACTCAGTTCATCAGATAATAGGAAATGAGCAGAATGGTGAGACTGAACCACTTAGTGACAACGTACGAAACTTTGTTCAGCAGTTGAATGCTATGAATTTAGACTCTGAAACTCCGAATTTAGGCACATTTGATGGGAACTCCTCGTCTCTACATAGACCTTTTCAATATCATAAGTGGGGATTAAAATTTGACAATAATAAAATGACAGTCGACGATTTTGTTTTTAGGCTGGGTAGACTTAAAAACTGTTATAATGCTACTTGGGAAAATATTTGTCTAAATTTTCATTTTTTCGTCACTGGAGAAGTAGAAAGTTGGTACTGGAGGTACGTCAAAGCCCATCCCAATGCCGATTGGCAAACTTTCAAATCAGCTTTGATTGAGCAGTTCCGAAGTTTGGAAACTGACTCCGAAATATCTCGAAGAATGTTTGACAGACGGCAAGGAGCTAACGAGAGCTTTGATGCTTTCTATACTGACATCCAGAAACTAAATACGCGTCTTTCCTGCCCTAAATCTTCAAAGGAGCTTATAGAATTATTAAAACAAAATGTAAAGCGACGCACTGGTGAACTTTTGATCACTTTTAGCACGAATAGCTTACCTGAAATGATTTATGTCTGTAGGACCATTGAAAAATTTGCTAGTCAACATGAAACTTTGAGAAACAAACCATTACCTGGTTTAAACTTCCGAAAACAAGTAAGTGAACTTGATCTAGATCCACCTTCGGAAATTTCAGAGGTAGACGAACTTTCCTTTTCTCGTACAAGACGCGATACGACCTCCTATGTATGTTGGAATTGTAGGAAAAAGGGTCACTCATATAGGGAATGTCCGAGTCCACAACCAAATTTGTTTTGTTACAAATGTGGTCATGCAAATACAACGTCCCCAAATTGCCCCAAGTGCTCGGGAAACCGAGGGCAGGACAATTCGAACACCGGGGAGAGTTGCCCGCCGAAAAAGAACCCGGGAACCAATTAAATGCGAATACTCAGAGACATAACCTCTTACCGGATTTTCCTAATTTACCAGATTTACCTAACTTACCAGATTTACCTAATTCACCTGTAAGGCCAAACCCACTCAGTATAGGTTACGTCACAACTTGTGAAAACGATAAAAAGATAACTTTATTAAAAAAGCCCGAAGATGAACCGAAATCAATACAGAAAAAGCTAACTCCTATTCCATTGCACGAGAGACTAACTAAATATTACGAAACACGCTCCCGTATTTTCAACTCTAAGCCCTCTAAGCGCGTTTTAAAACTTAGAGAAAGATTTAAGAAAAAGACAGGTGTTTATAAAGAGATAGCAGCAACGTGCCTTTGCAACAACGACGACATTCGGCCATATGCACTAATCGACATAGGCGGTAGAAAAATCCGTGGGTTATTGGACACAGGAGCCAACATTAGTTGTCTCGGCGGTGGCTGTTTAGATTTTCTTGAAAGCATTGGTCTTTCATACAAAATGTTCAATGCAAATGTCAGAACAGCGAGTGGTCAAGCACAAGCTATTATTGGTGAAGTAACCACGGACGTTACCTTTAAAGGTGAAACGAAAGAAGTTAAATTTTTTCTTGTGCCTTCTTTAGAACAGCCGTTATACCTAGGAATCAATTTCTGGGCGACATTTGATATTCTGCCTAAGTTTCTTTCTGAAATCTCTTCTGGTATAACAAAAGACCCCGTCGATCTAAATGCACACGAGTTATCAATTGAAGAGTCCAAAATACTAGAAAATGTGATCAGTATGTTTCCGTCCTTTGCCAAAAGTGGTCTAGGGCGAACACACCTTGAAGAACACTACATCGATACAGGCGACGCTGAGCCAATAAAACAGAGACACTATCCCGTGTCTCCAGCGGTACAGAAACTTATGTATGATGAGCTGGATAATATGCTGCAGATGGGCATTATTGAAGAGAGTAATAGCTCTTGGAGCTCGCCGATTGTCTTGGTACAAAAGCCAGGAAAAAATCGTTTGTGCCTAGACTCGCGGCGAGTCAATAAATGCTCAAAAACAGACGCTTATCCACTTCATCATATGGAAGGACTGCTAAGTCGAGCTTCAGAAACACATTATATTTCTAGTGTGGATCTGAAGCACGCCTTCTGGCAGATACCGCTGGAGAAATCCTCGCGGGAGAAGACTGCGTTTTCAGTGCCCGGCAGACCCCTGTACCAATTTGTGGTAATGCCCTTTGGCTTACACGGCGCTGCTCAAAGGTTGTGCCGTCTTATGGACAAAGTGGTGCCCCATAAATTGAGACAAAACGTTTACGTATATTTGGATGATTTATTGGTAATTTCGAGTTCATTTAGTGAACATATGGACATTTTAAGAGAACTGGCCGAGTGTCTGCGTAAAGCTGGACTCACTATCAATTTAGATAAGTCAAAGTTTTGTTTTAAACATTTAAAATATCTAGGATTTATAGTAGGAGGGGGAATATTACAAGCTGACCCCGACAAAGTCGCAGCAATTAAGGAAGTCCCTGTACCAAAGACACCTCGACAAGTCCGTCGGTTTCTTGGGATGTCGGGATGGTACAGGAGATTCATTAAAGACTTTTCCGCTCGTGCTACGCCTATAACTGAGACCCTTAAAAAGGGGAAATCCTTTGTGTTTGGCCCGGAAGCAATCCAAGCTTTTGAAGATATTAAAAAAGCCTTAACTGAAGCTCCGGTATTGATAAACCCTAACTACAATAAGCCCTTCATCATTTTATGTGATGCTTCAACTTCAGGAGTTGGGAGTGTGTTATGTCAGTTGGATGAAGATGGTGTAGAGAGGCCTATCTACTACTATTCTCATAAGCTGAATAACGCTCAAAGGAACTATAGCGTCACCGAGTTAGAGTGCCTTGCGGCGGTTTTAGGTGTTGAAAAGTTTTGGCCATACGTCGAGATGCAGGAATTTAAAATTGTAACTGACCATGCGAGCCTGAAATGGCTCATGAGCCAGAAGGATTTGAGTGGGCGTCTTGCTAGATGGAGTCTGAAACTCCAACGTTTCTCGTTTGAAATAGAGCATCGAAAGGGTTCACAGAACGTGGTCCCGGATGCACTCTCCCGCGTTTACAGCGTCGATGAGATTGTGTCTGAGCCAACGAGTGTTGTGAATTCTCAAGAAGTTCTACAAATTGACCTTGTAGATCCGTGTTTCAAATCGGATGAATATGCAGAGCTAATAGAAACTGTGGAGAAAAATAAAAACCAACTGCCGGATCTTCAAGTTACAGAAGGTTTTGTCTACAAGAAGACTAAGTACAGTACAGGGAATCCCGTAGAGGATGACCAAACGTGGAAACTGTGGATTCCATCTGCCATGACGCCGCACTTGATTCATTTGGCTCATGATCCGCCCAGAGCTTCGCATGGTGGTGTTGCCAAAACGTTGTACCGCTTGCGTGAACGCTTTTACTGGCCTAATATGGCGGCACAAGTTAAAGCTTTCATCGCAAACTGCAGTACTTGCAAAACGGCCAAAGCACCCAATTCAACCCTGAGACCGCCAATGGGCCAATCTTTCGTAGTAGATAGACCATTTCAGCACGTCTTTGTCGACTTTCTTGGCCCATATCCTCGCTCTAAGAAGGGAAACGCATATATGATAATATGTTTGGACCAGTTGACCAAATTTGTGTTAATTCAACCGATAAAGAAAGCTTCAAGTGATTCTGCTATTAGTTTTCTAGAAGAGCAGGTCTTCTCAATCTTTGGCGTACCAGAGTCATTGCTTTCCGATAATGGCAAACAATTTGTAAGCAAAGATTTCGAGAAACTGCTTACAGCATACGGAATTCGCCATGTACGAACGGCCTCATACTCACCTCAAGCAAACGCCAGCGAAAGAACTAATCGTTCAGTCTTGACAGCCATCCGTTCATATCTGGCAAAAGAGCCGAATCAGTCCAATTGGGACAAACATATCCAATCCATTGCTAGTGCCCTAAGATCAACTATACACACAGTTATCGGGATGTCCCCTCATGAAGCCCTTTTCGGGCAACCCAAAATTGAACATGGTTATGATTATGTTTTACTGAGGAAGCTTAAAAGCCTCAATAATGCCGAAATCGATATTGTTCCGAAAAGCTGTAAAATGAATATGATTCATACTTATTTGAAAGATTCCCTTGAGCAGGCGCATAAAATTTACGAAAAGTCGTACAACACGCGGAGCAAGAACACTAATTTCATCGTGGGACAAAAGGTGTTCAAACGCAATTTTGTCCTTAGTGATAAAAGCAAGAAGCGAAACGCTAAGCTTTGTTCGAAATTCATCCCTGCTATCGTTAAAAGCATTCCCAGTAATAACCTATACGAACTAACCGACGAAAAAGGTAATATCCTTGGTGTATTTCACGCTAAGGATATACGAAAATGACATTTATAAACAGCCACTCAACAGTCCATAGAAAAATGACAAAAAAAAATAGTACGTATACGCCCTAGTGCACCTCAGACGACTGCACACAACAGATCGGTGGTAAGACAGTGGGATGAAAAATATGTGTCAGTCGTAGGTCAATTTAAGTACAAAGTTTGAGGCCCTTTTGCATTTCATTTTTGCTAGCTAGACTTAGCAAAATTGAAAAGTTTTGTGGGGACCTCTTCGGAACAAAAATTTCATACACAATTTTTATAAATTGTATCACCCTATTAATTCCGCATACGGAATTCGAACAGAAATCAGCTGTGTAACCATTTTCGAACGAACCGGTCGGAAGTAGATGGTAGACATATTAGATGAATAGAAAAAGGTACTCAGAATAGTCAGAAAGCTAGATCATGCTTTTTCATCTGAAATCTGGCCGAGCGTAGAAGTATTCCTCATAAGTTTGCGCGAACATAAGGAGAAGCGAATAATTTTTCTTTCATCTGAGAGTGTTTTGGAATAATCGAGTATCGTATCGTCACAAGCGTGGCCAGATTACTCTAAGTTTTACACGTCCGGACTTAAATCGCTGTGTCCAGCAAGGTCTGGCAAAAGTTTTGCAATACCCCCAAGGGGGACAACATCGGTGTAGAGACCAGTGATACCGAGGCAGCATAAAACAATTTATAGGGAAAAACACCTCAAACGCATTGCCCAAGATTACGTTCCGAACTTACGTCTTAACCCCCCCTACGAACATCGATACCGGCACTGACTGCGAAGAGGCCTGAAAAGAGCAGTCCCGCTACCGAGACTTTGAGAGCGCAACTCGCCCACGCTAAATTTCAGTAGCAAAAAAAATCGTCGTCGTCAACAGTCGATCCATATAGCTCGTTCGGTGCCCAATAATTCGATCCAATTCGAGCCCCAATATATAAGCTGTACCCTGAAAGCCTATCAGTCCCCGATCGGCAACAACGACCTGTGGCCAAGACACTGCCTACGCCGCGCCGCAACACCTGCCAGGAGAAAAAAAAATCAAAAAAAAAAATCACAACTAACTAACCCGTTAACTAAGATCAATATTATTTAATTGTGTAAGCCTTTACATGATCCTCACTAAATCATGCAATCTTAAGAAAAAGTAAGAACAGACAAAAAAAACAGAAAAAAAGTCAAGTTAAGTATTGTACATTCTATCAACGAGCTTTCGCTCATATGTTCAAAGATTAAAATTTTGTTTTTGTTTCCATACAGTCTCTAGCAATGATCGAGTTTACTTCAATATATGTTGTGCACATCATTTATCGAAGGAACGAGCCATCAAGAAAGTAGTTGAAACAGCGTCGTCAAAAAGTATTACTCCGCATAGCGAAGATCGGTGAGTCAATTTTTAAACAAAAATGTTAATCTTTGAACAGACTAAAAAAAAATACAATCCAAATATATACAGTCAAGATACATTTTGGAGCATAATATAAAATAACATAATTTACAGAGAGTTATTTAACCAAAAAAATTTATAACAGTGAGCCACAAAAAGTGAAGAGAGAGTAAATTTTTTTTCTTACTTAAATCTTGTTTTAAAAATTAAGAGAAATTAATCATAGAAAACAAAAATACGAATTTATTGAAGAAGAGAGTAAATTGAATTAAATTTGACTTCGATTGTTTACGTGCGTGTGTGAGTGTGTTTGTGGCTCTCGTGTGAAAAGTTTCAGCTACTGTGCGTGTGCCATTTGAATCAATGCAGATCAAGTCATGTCGAATTAAATAAGAAATTAAAGAGAAACTTTTATATGTCAACTCAAACACAGTCGCGTACAACTTAAACAACAAAAACTAAAATATAAGTTAATAGTATTAAAACATATAAACGTGAAATAGATTTGTAAAGTTAACCTAATTCTCAAAAATGAGAGAATTGAAATAAATATCCGAATTTATAATGAAGTTGAATTTACGGTTTTCTAACTTAATTTTTGTGGAAATCGAATAATAACAACCATGTTTTGAGACCTTTTTTTTTAGAAGTGCTACAGGGGGAGTATAATGAAGATGGAATCTGCAGGGAAGAGAGTGAGTTTTAATTAAGGATCTTTTTTTCTTTTGAATAAGGGGCTAGCGCAATTAAAATATAGCGGAGCGTTAGCCATGGATGGTCGAGGTTTACCTTAACTCGATTGAGGGTGGGCTACGCAAGAGAAACTACTTACATCTATGTTTCTCACCTTTAATCCTGAATTATCGTTAGGAATTTCGTTCTCGTGTCAGAAAATAAAGCATAATGTGTTCAGTTGAATTACAATTTTTAGGCATGGTAATAAGTACGGTGTCCGATAATAGTGCAAGTTCCCACGACTCCGACGAGCTAGCGTCGAGCGTTTACAAGCATGCCTACCGCACTCACTTATCCGGACAACCTTCCCTATGACCCATTCATTCGTAAGGAACTCCTGTCTTCTTTGGCTTTTGGTGGGAAGCAAATCATCACACATCTCATAGGGTGGGGTCAACTACCGTTACATAAGAATATAAAAAAAATACAGTGAATAAATTTGCAGTTATAAGCGCTCTTGGATAAACAGCGCGATTAACCTTATTGATGTTTAAAATGAAAAGATCATCGTGATTATAATTTAACGCCATTATTTGCTTATTGTCATGCAAAGTTGGTACAAATTCAACATGCGGGAAAACCTTTTTTTGCCAATAGAGACAACATACCCATCGGCTAAATATTCCACGCAATTCGGACAGACACGAGTTCTTCCATTGACTGAAACCAGTAACCAGAAATATTATTTCGTTTGAATGTAAAGTGCACAAGCTATCATTCAATTCGGGTGCGGTGAACAGTTTGTGAATGACATAGTAACATTTCACCACTTAGGCCGTGTGCGAATTGGATGAATTTTGGTTAAAAATTAAAAATGGATGAATTTTTAACCACTACTGTCATTTTTTAACCTGCTCAGCAGCTAGTCAAATTATGCGAAGTGTCAAAATTTAACCAAACGTCAAGTTTTAACCCATTTTTAACTGAATTCGCACACGGCCTTAGATGGAATACGATACCAAATGATCAATGAACACGCCCTTTTGTTGGCAATGTTGATTATTGCGAGTTTATGGCAGGATCGAATGGTGTATTTGAATTTTGAATCAAAAAAGAGGAGTGTATATTTTTTTTTGTGTTGTAAGAGGTTCTTGGTACCTATACAAATTTTCATTTAATTAAGAATTAAGAAAATACATAGAAGAATCTTTAGAACGATCACAGAACATTCACATAATCAAAATTGAATTGATTTATGTTTAGTTTGCTTTCAGCTGACAGATTTAAAACACAGCAGTACTTTGGTAATGCAGTCAGTAAGGTCGCAGTTAATTAACTTTAAAAAAAAGACTTTAAGTTAATTAACTTAACTGGAAAAGAGCAGTCACCAGTCAGTACTAATTTTTTAATTTGCAGTCGATTGAATAAAGTCAATTGACTAAACGTTAATAAACTGCAGTACTTTTTAACTGGCTGGCTTTTGACTGCAGTCAATTAACTAGTGTTTTTGACTTATGTGGCTTTTCTTACAACCCAAGAATCGATCCGTGACGTAAAAGTGGCGATTTTTTTCCCTTAAGGGGGGGTTTCCCATGTAAAAAAAGGTTGGGCTTTTGCGCGAAACTGTGTAGCGTTCGCAATTTTTCGAATATTTTAATAAAACAAACGGTTTTCGATTGATATTAAATAGGGTCAAATGTTTGTGCAATTAAAAAAAATAAATAAAAACTCGATGTACCTCAAAACCGACAAGCAAACGGAAAAACTATAAAATTTTGAAAGACGCTTGCGCTAACTAATGGGAAATGGGTTAAATATTACATTTTTATTTATTTTATATTTTTTTTATAATGACAATATATCATGTTACTTAACGTCGTTGTTTTTTTTCGATTATCGTTATAATTTTTTCCACACAAAATTCGAAAAACAATGAAAAATACAGCAAATTACGTTAAAAGTATGAATGCATTTTTTAGTATAACTTCTAAAATATAAAAGGTAGTGAAGTCAAATCAACTTTTTTCAAAGCTTTAAATATGTAATTTCAACGGAGTAATTTTTTTTATTTTTGTTTTTATGTTTGTCAAATGTTTTTGTTAACACAAACATAAAAAATACCTATTTTTTGTCTAGCATTTTGCGCGTTTGCCCGGGAAATTGATTAATATATTTTTGAATTTTTTGAAATATTTTTTTTATGAAAGATTAATATATGTATTACTAAACGTCGTTGTTTTTTTTTAAATTTTTCACCTGTAACATATATAAAAATAAACTTCAAAATGTCAATATTTGTAAGGTCATTGTAAGTGAAATATGGGCAATAAAACTAGCAAATTTTTTTTTTATTTTTTTCTGTTATTTTTTTTATTCAATTCAAATAACAAAACAATTTGTTTGCTAATGGTCTTTTTAATTTGAATTTTTGAAAAATCGTCTATTTTGCATTTTTTGTCAAAAAATAATGGTCGATCACACACACAAAGAAGCTGGGTTCAAGGGAATGTCACTAGGTGGTGCTGCAATTTGTTTTGCTTTCTCTTCCCTTTCTTACAAAAGATGTTGTTTTTTCTCCTCAACAGAAAATGTACTTTTTGTTCTTCAATTCATAGAAGTGTGAAGAAAACTCGATATTGCTTTACATAGAAGTAGAAGAAAGATGCAAGATGAGAAAATAGATATGTGCAGATGACATAATTATAGAAGAAGGGTTAGAGCGGGAGATAGAGAAAGCGCATAAAAAGAATGCGGTAAGTAAGTGGCTTCTTTTTGTTTTTTGTTGTTGGACATTACAAAATAAGAAAATGAATGAGGTACAAAGAATATCGCACATGTGCGATAATTTCTTATCATATCTTTTTGTTTTGGTTGTTGCGAGGGAGATTTGCGATTTATTAGAATATATGACAAGTGCAAGTGCAATATGTATTATTTTTTTGCGACACCTTGTATAGCTCAAAAATGTTGTGTAGGTAGGTAGGTATAGGTAGTAAGAAGTAAGGTCGTAGGTACTACAAATAAATGGGAGAACCCAATTAATTTTTTAATTCGTTTAGAACAAATAAGTATAGGGTGCCTCAGTAAGAGTGCACTTTTTCATTTAAAAATAAAGACAAGTATTTTATGACAGAGTTGTGATATTTTTATTGTATTGTAAGAGGCCAGTTATAGCTAGCATTGAAATGGATCCGGAAAATCTTTGAATGGATATTTAATTATGTGTTCTTTTGAAAAGAAATTATATACCAATCGATCGGAAATCACTCCAAGAATTTTTATTGACATAAAAAAGTTCAATTACACACTCATTTTTCATTAAAATGTGTTTTCCTATTTTCCGGTTGTAAATTCATTTTCCTGAATACTTTTTTTTATATAATTTGCACACACTAAAGGCACAGATAATAAATTTATACAGACGTCTCATCCCTGCAGAAAAAGCGAAACATATTTTGCTCTTAACTGACAACGCCTTAACTGACAATGAGCGGTCGAAAGCTTTTTTCCTTGCCTAAGTATTCATTTATGGGCACGAAAATAGATTTTTAATGCATTAAGTGAATGCATTAAAGCTTTTGGGAAAAGTTTTTTTTTTATAGCTTTCAGTTTCATATATCATTTCTCGCCATAAGGGTGAGATATCTGTATAAATTTATTATCTGTGCTAAAGCGGCTTTTTATACCCTTATTATGCAAGAGACACAGTGAGCGCATTAAGAATTAAGAAAAGGGTTTGAAAGTAAGTGTCAGTATACATTGATTTTGAATTCGTCAACATTGCAATGACTGATAAGAGAGCAAGATGCCAGACTATCAAATGCCTTTGAAATATCAAGTGCAACGATGTAAAGATTTGTTCCACTGTTCGGTGAGATAAACCATCAGATAACCAGTGGATCTGTTGCTGCGAAAGCCGTACTGCCGGTCATTATGAAGCTTTCGGTCTTCGAGATATTTCTTGAGCTGATAGTTTCCATGACCTTAGAAAGAAGGGTAAGTGCAATCGGACGATAATTGGAGGGAGAAGAAGATTTGCCTTTTTTTGGGATTGGCTGGACAAATGCTGTTTTCCAACTGCTCGGAACGAGCCTAGAAGAAAAGCAGAGATGGAAAAGCTTACGCAAGGGTTTTGCCAGCGTGGAAGAACACTTCTTCAGAATAATAGCGGGGATACCATCCGGACCAGCGGATTTATGTATGTTGAGATCCTTTTGAACTCTCGCCGCCACAGCACTAGTGCGGAAGAAGATTTGTCCCATGGAATCATTGACGCGCTCAAGAACAGGCGGAGTCATGGCACTCTCTGGCAGCGAAGAGTTGGCGGCGAACTGCCTAGCAAAAAGGTTAGCTTTCGCGAGAGAGCTAACTAGCACTAAGCTATACCCGTGAATGTGAAATTCAGTAGGATCAGAATTCTCACCTACTTGGGTTTCACTTAGCTGGCCTGTTTGAAACAGTGTGGATGTACGTAGCAAGAAAATTCGTACGTAGCACACGAACATTACAGTAGACTACCCTGAAATTTTCACTCATAGCAAGTAAGAAAAAATAAAATGAAATTAAGTTGAAGGGATTCCTTACGATTGTATTATGTCGTTTCAATTTTGTACAATTTTAATGATCTATGTATGTATGTTTCAACTTCTCACAGTTCCAATGATAGAATTACGGCAGGGAAAAAATTCCTGACAGAAATTTTCAATTATTGCTATAACCGACCTATCAGAAACATTCCAATGATATGTTTCAATGATGAAAACCAATTAAAGCTGTAACTGGCCTCTAAAGAAAATATATTCCGATTAAGTATGGAATAAAATATCTGTAAATGACCCCCCGACTCCAATGACAGGCCATTACTCTTTTCATGAAATTTTCCATAACTTTTGCGTAGAGATGTGGCTGTATCTCACCGATGACACTTTGGATTTCCGATTTGAGCTCAGGAATTGTTTCCGGTTTATTTGCATACACCCGAGATTTCACAAAGCCCCAAAGCCAGTTGACATCAGAATTTCATGAGAAAATGTGTTTTGGAAATAGTTGCTGCAATAAGTCGATTGTTTCATGCGCGGTGTGGAAGGTTGCGCTGTCTTGCTGAAACTATATGTTGTCCAGATTCATGCCGTCCAGTTGAGGCCACAAGAAGTCCGTTATGGTATTCCTGTAACGAATGCCATTTGTTTTCGGGTTTTCGGCAATACTCTCGTTTACAGCAGCAACGTTTTCAAGACACCGACTGGTACGTGTACCTACGCAAAGAATTCTTATTATCCGTAATTGATCCCGTTTTTTTTCTCGGCAGAAAATTTTCCGAAGTTTGCGAGAATATTCACAATTATAACGCGTTGTTCTTTCGAAAAACACTCCATTTTTAATAATCAGAATAAACAGAGGTGGCAGCTGTCAAATTTCAGAGTTGACACTTGCATAAAAATCCAATTTTAAAAAGAGCACTCTTGCTGAGACACCCTCTACTTGCATCGTTTTATTGCGTAAAGCCAAAAATTTCAATAATAGGTTCATGACTCTTTTGAATAAACTGTTCATCTGTCTAGAAGATGAAAGGTACCTGCCTTTACAAACGCAATCATCGCCCAATAAAAGAATTTCCATTTCAAATAAAATAGTTATCCTGCCTCTTCAAAAATTATTTATTTACACCTCGCAAGAGGAAACATAAATAAATAATCTTCTCATAAAGGTTCATCTTTTTTATATTTCTTCAACTAGACAAACACAAAAAGAAATAAAAACCTAACCGTTTATCACATCGCGATGTCTCGTGCTGCAAGTGCAACAACAATATCTATGATACCACTTTTCTTGTACCTACTTACATGCATTGTTTTCATAATACATATTCCTAGCTCAAAGAAAAAAAGGAAAAAATGTGCACATTTCTTCACTTGATACCTATTTTTTTGAATCTTTTTTATTGCATTGCATGTATGTATATGAATTTGCTTCCTTTTCTACCTAGACGTGCGTGTCGTCTGCGTATATTGCCTTTTTTTCTCCTTCATGTGCCTGATCGTGATCGTGGAAACTGGTTCTTGCAAATTCTCGTCTGAGATAAAAAAAAGGAATCGGTGAAGAGTAGAGGCCACTAACACATATAAATTCATTTACATGAAATCTGAGTTCGCTATTCTGGGACACATACCCTTAAACGCATTTGTGAAAGAAATTAGAAATTAGAAATCGAATTTTTTGCTCGAAGGATTGAATTCTCTCAAATCTCTTTTTGGAAACGGATTTACACATACTTGTACACGGATTTTACACATATACTACGAGTTTGACATTTGAGTTTTCTATTGTTGTAATTATCATGCACAAAACGATTTAACAGCTGACCAGACAACACAGGGGTGCGTTTTTGCGCTGACGATAGTTGACTATAGTTTTTGTGTCACACTTTGACACACCAACCACTTTCAACTCACCTCCTGAGATGGATTGGAAATAGTTAGAGATAGTTACGATTTGACACATCAACACAGACCGCAAAAACGACAATTGTGATTACGAATCGTAACTATTGGCGTGCAAAAACGAGAAATAGTCAACCATTGTTGATTATAGTTGATTATAGTCAGCGCAAAAACGCACCTCAGACATTCAAAAAAGGGATTGATTCGTTTTTGCACATTTCTTACACGCCAGAAAACAATAGGGGTATTCATGCAACGTCGTATATCCCTCGCAAACCTCGTAAAAGGCGTAAGTTTACAACCTCGTATTTCAAATGTAAAAATTTGTATGGAATTTTTTTTACACAGGGCTGATAAATTTGCGCGACTATTTTGTCTCGTAAACGGGGTTGTAAACTTACACAAATTTCAGATTTCAAATTTCAAATCTAGTTGTCATTTTATTTTATATTATTTTGCTGTGTCAGAACAAAATTCAAATTTTAAATCAAGTTCTCATTTTATTTAATGTTATTTTACTGACATTTTGAAGTTTCGTTTTAAGATTTAAGTAGTTTACACAGCTTGCTTTATGAGTGCGTTCATGCAAAGCGGGGGGTAAATTTACGCAAATACGTAATCGACAATTTTATCTTATTGCATGAATACCCCTATTGATTTTAGTAGCAATTCTTCTTGGTTGTAAGAAAAGCCACATTAAATACAGTTGAGCTTGAGTACATAATATTGAGTCAATACTATTGAAGTATTGAAGTACACAGCGATCTTTTCGTTTGAATTCACCTTGTACAGAATCCTGTGTATGGATTTGTCCAATAATTTACACCAGTGTGTGGAAGTAGTCCTTTTTGAAGCCATAGAAAAAGCAGGTCCATATTCTGTGTCTGTGGCTTAGTGGTTAGGTGCGTTGGCTGCTAAGCAGAACGTTGTGGGTTCGAGTCCTACTCGTGTCCATAGTTTTTATTTCATCTTTCACGGGCACTGCCTCTTGCGAAGAACTGACAAAACTTCCAACAATATCAATCTGTCATGAAAAAGTGTTTATCAACGTTGCCGTTCGGAATCGGTGTTAAATTGTAGACTTAGGCCTTGACTCTTCAAGAGCTGTCGCGCCACTTTATTTTTTTTTTTTTTGCATAGATATTCCAGAAATCTGGTAGAGCTGGGCCCTATTGCACCAACAACTTTTCACTTTTCACTTTGCATCTTTGCAAAATAATAGTTTTCTGCAAAGTAAAAGTAAAAAGTGTTTCACCAAAAATGAAAAGTTCTCGACTTTTCACTTTGCAAATTTCTATGTTTTTTTGCAAAGTGAAAAGTGTGGGCGTTTCACCAACTTAAAATGTAACTTTTCATTTTCAGTCCTAATTTGAAAAGTTGCAAAGTAAAACAAATATAAGATTTGGGCTTCTTTTCCATGTTATTACGAATTTAAAAAATATGTGAACAACTGTTTCGTACGAACTTGCTCCTATTTTCCAAATAATAACTCATAAAAACATTAAAAATTATTACATGTAAATAAAAATTTAAATTTAAATATTTACCTCAAAAATACATATAAGTTTGAAGTCGGACCAGTGGTTTAGGCTGTAGGTGCGTTTACAGATAGACAGACTCACAGACGGACGGAATCGCCGGACCCACTTTCTTCGACTTCTCTATCGTCGTAATGTCATATCTCATCAAAATCTCAACTTATTTTTGCGAATTCAATACTTGCCATACTATATTCTATGTGGCGCAAGTAAAAAGTAAACAACTCTACTAGTGATAAAAAAGTGCAAATGTCAAAAACAAAATTTAATGACAGAATGTCATAGAAAGAGATATTAATAGTGCACGTTTTTTTCAAAATTTTCAAAATGAGTCGTACTGATAAGAACGCCAAAAAGTTAGCTGTTTTGGAAGTGGTAAAAAATAAAAAAGTAATTTTTAAATTTATTACGATTGCAAAAACAAGCTTTATCATTTCGTTATTTTTTCAATTCAAGGATATTCTCTTTGCTTCCTTCCAAAATAACGCTGCGTCCAAAAAGTGGTAGGAAGTTGAAAATTAAGGACTGAATGTATTTCTTAATGACAGACCACAAAAAATTATTAAAAACAAACAATGGCCCAAGAAATGCAAAAACAGACAGTGTGGGTGAGCCATCCTCAACAATTAGCGGTATAAAACTTAGTTATAACTTATAAGCCTATTCTCATACCTACTGATACTGAATAAAAATATAAAATTTCATCAACATCCGTCAAGCCATTTCGGAGGAGTATGACCACTAAAACTGTGACAGAAGAATTTTATATATTAGATAATAATCTATTATAATGAAATTATATATAAAATTGAATATAAAACAAAAATAAACGAACTTATCACAAACCGCAAAGAAAATTTTTGCTTTGCATATTATTGAAAAGCTTTTCAGTATTTGAAATGCAAAGTGCAAAGTTTTTTCGTTTGGTGAAACGAAATCAAACAATTCTTTGCAAATTTGCAAAACTTTTCACTTTTCAGAAAAGTACTTTTCACTTTGCGAATTTGCGGTTGGTGAAACAAAATTTGCAAAGAAGGATTTTTTTGTTTACTTTTCAAAAAATTAATTTCCTCTTTGCAAATTAGCGTTTGGTGAAACAGAATTTGCAAAGTAAAAGTGAAAAGTTGCAAAGTGAAAAGTGAAAAGTCGTTGGTGCAATAGGGCCCGGTTGCTATTTCCTAAATTGTGATAAAGAGGAGCTTTAAGAAAAAAAAAACAAATGTCCGTTTAAGGACAAACAAAAAATCAGGAAGAGATATAGAACAAAATTTCATAACAAATAAGATTTTCAAAAATATTCCATTTTTTGTTAAAAAAACGTTTAGGTAAAAATGCACTTTAGTTAAAAATCCTCTTTTTTGTAAAAATGCTGTTTATTGAAAAAAGTCATTTGGTGAAAATTCCTATTTGGGTAAAAAAGCCGCTTGGTGAAAAATGTAATTTGACATTTTTTAAGTTAATTAACTGCGGCTTTACTGACTTCATTGCCAAAGTACCTACTGCAGTCTTTTAGGGCTCAGTTATAGCTATCAGTAAAATCCATCAGTAAAAATTTTGTTTTGCTATTTTGAAAACTTTAATCTTATATTTGAGGAAAATTTAGATGAAATAAGTTGAAAATACATTTCGTCTATTTTTTTCAAAAAAAAAGAATGCATTAAGTGTTAAATATTATTAACAAATAATTTTATAAATTTTACTAATGAAATTTCATTTTACTGAACAACTGACTGCCAAATGTCAAAAAAGTTCCATTTCGTTTTACTGATGGCGTTTCATTTTTTTACTGTTCCGGTGCCATCATTAAAAAAATTACTGATGAGATGAACAGTAAAAACGAAATTGTTTGCTTCACGAAGGTGTAAATTTACTGATAGTTATAATCGCTCTTCAGTAAAATATTTCAGATTCCAGATATTTTAATTTTTGATGGATTTTACTGATAGCTATAACTGAGGCCTTAAATCTCTGCCGACAACAAAGGTTTTCTCTCGAAACGGATGCACACGGATTACACACAGTTCCAGTTTGGTAGTTGGATATCAAAAATCGTGAGTGAAGTAAATTTTCCTGTGAGGTTAACACATAAAGAAATAGTTACGTTAACAAATAACAAAATCGTTACTAAAGCGTGCTTTACACGATATGGATTTTTCATATGGACTGTCACTTTTTCCATACGGAATATTATACAAATCGTGTAAACGTATTAAGAATCCATATCGAAATACAGATGGAAATTCCATATGGATTTTTTTCATTTATAACTGTTTCTAAATTTCATCAGTACCCATGTTCTGTAACTTCTCACATCGAGAAAATCATACCGAAAACAGTGTAAACGGAGCGTAACTAGTTTTTTTTTGTATGAAATTTGACACAATTTGTTTCGATTTCCTATGTTTCTCGACTCCGAAAGTTTTCGACCGAGTTACAGAACATGGACCCTGTATACAGACGAAATCGGATTTCTTAAACGACAAAAAAAGTTTATATTTAAACATGGAGAGCGCGAAAAAGGTGAGTTGTTATGTTATTTTGTGTTTTTTTTATTAAAAAATAATAATATAACACATTTTAGGTGTTTTGGACGAAAAAAATGTTTCGAAACTACAAACGAAAAATCCAAATCGTCTAAATGCTTTTCTGATTTTACAAACAAAATCAAATTTGACATTCATATAAAAATACATTTGGAAATAAAAAGTGACAGTCCATATGGAAAATCCATATCGTGTAAAGCACGCTTAAGTGCTAAGAAAAAAAAAAAAGAAATTAAATTTAGTATCAACGCACGGCAGCCGACACAAAAGTTTCGAAGAAATTCGTCAAGAACGACAAGAATATTCAAAATATCTACTTTGCGCCTGAAAAGCTGCAATGATTTTCATTATAAAGATGCGCATATGAGCTTCTGAGCGCACCCTAACAAAAGTGACAGATAAGCCAATCAGCTGAGAACTGTCATTTCAATTTCATTACATACACAACCTTGACAGGTTACTACTCTTCAAAAATAAAATCTTTAAAAATTAAAGTGTCAAAAGTTGTGGAATAATTTGTGGTTGAAAAATATAAAATTATTTTTAATTTAATAGATCACTGCTTACCAAAATTCAAAAGTGAAACTAAATTTGTCTCAGTTTAAGGTTAGAAGGGGTTTCCTTGAAACATGTCAGTACTGCGACAGTGCGGATCTTTGGTTGGCAGACAGTTTATGGGTGTAGGACGTCTGGCTCCAGCTACAAAGGCAACTTTCTTGCAAACCAATCAATCATGGTCAGTAGATCGAAACTTCGAACGTCCAAACACCAGAGGGCACAAGAAATTTGGACACGAAAAGGAAATAACTCCTTCGTTTACAAAATACTTTCATTTGATACTTGGAACTATGTTTGTGCTCACCGTGATTGATTTCAAGAAGTGAGTATTTTTGCCATCAAAATCTATTGAAATTACAAATAATTCATTGCTCAGGGTAAAGAATTGGTTGATGCCTAAAGTCGATGCAGATGCTGGCCAGGAGAATCCCATCAAAGGCAGTCAAGAAAAACTTAGTAAAGCAACTGACGACAAAAGTGCTTCTGATAAGTCGGATGACGAAAGTAAACTGGACGAAAATAAAAAGCCTAAAAAGCCTAAAATCGGTTTTCGTGATCGAAAGGTAGTTTGCTAAGCTACGCTTCTTAAAATAAAATAGTTTTATTTGCAAAGTGCTTTGGGATATTTTAGATTTTGTTATTTTATTTATATTTTCCAACTATCGTTCTTTTTTTTCATTTACTTTACACAAACATTAAAGATAATAGAATACGAGAACCGCATTCGTCAATTCTCAACGCCAGATAAGATTTTTCGATATTTCGCTACTATGAAACTGGCAGTGAGTGGCGGTACGACTGAAATTTACATGACACCCGATGATTTCTTACGAGCTATATATCCGGGGCTTAGACAACCAGATGGTAAAACTTAACTTTCTTTCAAACGCATTGATGCTTTACTAACAAGATATCCATTATTGAATAGACAGCTTAATTATGGCAAGAATGTATTTCCTACATTATTCAAATCGCTCTCAGATTATTATGTCTGCTTGCTGGCAAAAAAGCTTGGTATTCCTTTCGCTACGTATTTTATGATTGGCGTCATATTCTAGAATTGTATTGCCTTTGCCTTACCACTCAATTCGAGCTCGAGTCCCTAGTGCCCTAGTCCAAATTCTTCTTGAATCAAGGAAGCCACTTTTTAGCAAAAGGAATATTTTTGTTTGTCCTGTTTGCCGTTCGGTTAGGAGGGCTGTTTCATATTGTCTATCTTCTTTATTTTACCGAACTTGGCTTTCGGATGCGATTTTCTTTTTAAATTGAAATACCACAATCATAGTCAGTTAATGAGTGGTTTCATGAAAAGCCATAATAAAACTCCGCTATGTGCTACGATAACAAAAAGTGTAGTTCAAAAAATGATAACATAAAGTAAGTACCTACACTAAACCATACACCGTTATTAATTATGTTTGTTTGACCTTTTTAACAACACTGTTTCCCAAAAATTATTTTATTTACGCCCCCTGCTTTGTTCGACATGCAAATAATTTGTTAAAACTTTAAAAGCTTACTAATTCCATCGAATATTAACATTACATCTCACAGATAATCGAGTACGAAAATCGCATTCGACTTTTTTCGACGCCAGATAAAGTTTTTCGCTATTTTGCAACAATTCAAGTTCCAACTGTAGACGACCGTACTGAAGTCTTTATGACTCCGAGTGACTTTCTTACAAGTATGACTCCTGGCATAAAACAACAAGATGGTAGGAATCTTGCTCAACAGTACTTTTTATACTAATCATTTTTATTGACTGTAGTTTTCTCTTTTAAATTATCAAATGAAATTCGTTCTTCTATACCGTTTCAGGCCTTGGATTGGACCAATATCGTCGCTTCGATACAAAGGTAAGCCCAGCTCTATTTACAGAACAATAGCAACGATCTTGTGGTTATTCTTATCGCAATCTAACAAACTTTTCAAAAGGGAAAAAAGAAACATTATTATAAAAATAAATTTCGTTTAGAACCGGTCACTTATCCAACTTTTTATCCATTTACTTTTGCTAGCGCAACATTGCAATAACATGATAACCCTTCTAACACCTTTCCTCTCTTTTTTGTCTCTGAATATGTCTTTCCAGGTTTTTGGTGAGGTATATACAAGTTTGCATTTCACATACGAATAAATGTAACTTAGGTTTTTGTTTTATAAAAAAATAAACACAAAAATCAATTATTTCTTAGCATCTCCTGCATCTCCTATTAACCTTCCTGCATATTTTTTTGTAAAAACAAAGTCTCTTGCATGTAGTTGTCCTTTCGGCTTCATTTTTAAAATTAAGAACTTTCCATCCAACCCTGCGATCCTTCGAATATTTCCATAATCGCACTCTGAATATCTTAAGGCTTTTAGTTAAATTTATTATATTTCTTTTTGCAATAAAAACTCAAATGGTTACAACTTTCAGCAATTATTTTGTTATTTTTTTTGACTAATTTACCGTTTGGTCAATGCAAAGTCTTATTTTTTTAATGTTCAGAATTGACGAAATATTTTCAATCGTTGCATTAATTTTTTCCATTTTTTTTTCATTCCGCAGTCGGTTTCCGAACGTTTGGATTTGAAATTGGACGATGACAGCATCTTCTTAAAATTGGGATCTTCTGGTTTGATAACTTTTTCGGACTACATATTTCTGTTAACAGTTTTATCAAGTAAGTACAAAGAAGAAGGAAATCAAATCTAAAGAGACAAACATGTTATAGTTATGATTGAAAAGTAGTTGTACAGAAGTTCTTATAAACTTAGGTAGAATTCCGATATAACGGCGTTCAAAAACTCGCGACAGGAAGCGCGTTGTCGGTCGTCACTTCTTTACCAAAAAAACATTTGCTGGGGTTAGTAAACTACTGTGATGCTTAATTTACTCAGGCTGGGGTATACTCGCCGGAGTCCAGGGTCCGTCTGAGGAAAGCACGAAAACTCAGAATAATAGAAAACACCAAACTCTCTCCAATTAGATCTTAACTCTTTTATTGCAACAATTCGACTTAAACTATAATGTACATATGAATTCTTATATATATACTCTTACAATTATGCTTATGAATAGGCTAGTGCCACCGCCTCAAAGGGAGGGGGACTCTTGGAGGGAGAACAAAGTAACCTATCGCCACAGCCTCGAAGTGAGGGGGATTCTCAGAAGGAGGTAATTGCCACGGCCTCAAAATGAGGGGGATTCTCGGAAGGAGGGAAAACCTATCTATTGCCACGGCCTCGAAGTGAGGGGGATTCTCGGAAAGAGAGGAAACTATAACCTATCGCCTCGGCCTCGAAGTGAGGGGGATTCTCAGAAGGAGGTAATTGCCACGGCCTCAAAATGAGGGGGATTCTCGGAAGGAGGGAAAATCTATTCTATCGCCACGGCCACGGCCTCGAAGTGAGGGGGATTCTCGGAAGGAGGGGAAACTATACTCAATACAACCTCGACCAATATTCAATACCAAAAATAGGCACAATGCTAATTGCCCTATGCACCATCAACTGTTGCTATTCAACTATCAGCGGTGGGAGAACAAACCAAAATGTTTCTCGAATTACCTGCTAATCTTAGCTTCTACTTAACAACTATTAGGTAAAAACTAGATGTGAATTGTATAATTACAGAATTACAAGTGCACAAGAAAATACATGATAGGTAGTCTATGATGCTATTTGTGTTGATGTGATTCATAGTCCGGGTGGTAAAGCTGCTGATGATTTTATAGTCAGGGCGGTGCGGTTGATTATTTTTATAATAGTCCGGGTGCACGGAGTTGTATTTTTCCAAGGTTGTTCGTTGTGTAGTCCGGGCGGTCGGTTGATTATTTTATAATAGTTCGGGCGGTACGGTTGATTATTTGTTATAGTAGTCCGGGTTGGTCGCGTTTAAGGCGTAAAGTGTGTTTTTTTTTTTGTAAATTCAAATACTGGTAATTCATTTTATTTTTTATTTTTAGATTTCAAATTCATACATATTCTCTATAAATGTAATAATAAACTTAGAGGTAATTCGGTTTCAATGATGTGTCAGAGCGTGGATTACTTCTCCACGTTTACGCTGGTACGGTACGGTCCGAAACGTAGGGCAGCCTTGGAACCGTTACGGTTAAGCATTACGGTTATCGGTCCCCAGGGCCGGTTGATAACAAACCTTCGCTGGTATATGTCGCTGGCCCGTAACCGGATCCCTTCGAACGGGTTAAATTCCGCCTGAGGCTGCTGGACGGGAAAGTTGTTATTCATACTGGTCATCGGGTTAACCGTAAAAGAGGTGCCCGTCTCTGGTCGGCATATTGTCGGTGGTGTTATTGTAGGCTTCGGGCTTTCTTGAGGTGAGGCCGACGGTGGCGGAATGGCGTAGAATTTGTAGCCGGCCAAATTCGCTGTTGGATCTGGTATTACTACCATCTCCCCTCGGGCGTTGCTGGAGACTGTCGCTAAAATGGCCGTGGGTAGTCTGGCCGCTGTAGGAGGGTTCTTCTTGGACCAGGCTTCCTCGGCTGCTTCGCGTTGGCTTCGGATTTCGGCCATTTTTTCTGATATTGGCGCCTGCGGAACTATGGCTTGTGCCGCTGCTCGGTCCCTATTTTCTACGCCGCCCGTCGGTACCTTTACCTTGAAGGTGACTGGAGCTCTTGCTGGAGTGGGTGCCTTTACTCGTCCGGGGGCTGTTGGTTTGCGGATGCAAGGGTCATTTACGGTGGCCTGCGTGACGGGGGCTGACCTGGCTATTCGTCGCTTTGTGGTTCCCAGAGCACCCCTAGATGTTGACGGTTGAGGGTGTTGAGACGCTGGCGCTGGTGCTTGGGGACACTGGACGATCGGTTCCATGTGGCCAATACGAACATCTTCCGGACGTTGCCTCTCCGGGGCGGAAAGCCTATTAAACCGCGATGGTTCATCTACCTCGGCTTGGTATGGTCGTGGGTCGTAAGGCTGAATTCGGCTCCTCCATTCTTTTCTTGGATTTTGATGGTCCATTTTGTACGATGTTTTCTCGTCGGTGGTTGTACTAATACTGATTTTATCAATTGCCTTGCGGTCGGTGCGTCGAGTATTATTTATTGAATTAATTTTTTTTGCACGTCCGTGCAGATCGGAGATTGACTTCAGACTAGTTGTTGCATCGTTGTCCTCGTTATTTTCCGGTGTGGTCTCTTCTGAATAGAAACCTTTCAGGTCTCTTATGTGGGCGCGCAGGGGTTTTCTTGATTTTTTGTCGTCTATCCTTTGCAGACTTACTATCACGGGCGAAATGAATTTTATTACTTTAAACGGGCCCTCGTATCGGGGAGCCAGCTTTTCTGCGAAGTAATTTACTCCCGAAGATAAAACATGTGTTTTCTTGTAAACCTGCTCTCCTATACTTGGTCGCCAGGAGCGTCTGCGCAGGTTATAGGCTCTTGCCTGTGTTTGACTTGCTCTTTGCAGGTTTATTCGAACCAAGTCGTATAGCGCCTGCATCCGCTCTTGTTTCGCGTTAATATCTTCTCTGGTGGGGTTGTCGATCAGCTCGGGTAGGAGTGAATCGGATGGCCTCCTGAGCTCTCGTCCGAAATTTAGTAGGGCCGTCGAATAGCCAGTGGAAACGTGCTGGCTAGTGTTTATGGCGAAAGAGAGCTCTGGGATATGTTCGTCCCAGGATCTTTGGTTCTCTTGCACATACTGCGAAATCATAGTCTTGAGAACACTATTTACTCTTTCCGTTGGGTTTTCTTGTGGCGTATACGGAGCGGTGTACCGGTGCTGAATGCCAAGGTCGGCTAAAAATTCACTAAACTGACGACTCGTAAACTGGGCTCCGTTATCCGAGAATAATACTTTTGGGACCCCGAAGCGATAGCAAATACGCTCCCGGACGGCCTTGATGAGCGCTGCGGTTGTAGCTGCACGCATAGGTACGGCCTCGACCCATTTGGAGAATTTGTCGACCATGACCAGCAAGGTGGTGTTTCCTTTCATGGAACGGGGTAGGGGGCCGACAAAGTCCGCGCATACGATCTCCAAGGCTTCTTCTACTTGTGTGGTATACATAAGCCCACTAGGCTTCTTCTGTTCAGCTTTGTATCGGTTACACACGTCACACTGTCGGACATATTTACTGATGTCCCTGAACATCCCTGGCCAGTAATAATTTTTAGTCATCCTAGCGGTAGTTTTCGCGACGCCTAAATGGCCGGCGGTAATTACGTCATGATTCTCTTGGAGTACTCTCTTTCTTTCGGGATTCGGAACACAGTATTTCCATCCGGAATCTTGCGGATCGGCGCACAGTGGTTCCATTCTATGGACATTATGGAAAAAACCTATAAAAACTTAATGGATGGACCGATTTTGTTGAAATTTTAAATGTTCAATAAATATTGTGAATTTTAATTATTGAACTTAAAAAAAATTATTTTTTTTTTGTAATTTTGATTCAAAAACAGCTAATAAAAACGAATGTTGTATTTATATATATATACATTAGGATGGTCCTTAAGATAAAATAAATGAAGACATTCGCTCAATCGTCTCCAAATACATAAGAAAAAATCCTCTAATTTTTTCAGAATTTTATCTATAGCCCTTACTGGCCCTGTATCGAAGTGAAATTCTAATACTAGGGACTTTGAAGCTGTTTTTTTTTTATTATTCCCGTATATCTCCATTTCGGCTTTACCGATTTTGTTCAAATTTTGCACAATTATATTAAACATTATACTTAGTGATATTGCATTCCAAGATATTATTTAAAATATATTCTTCAATAACAAAAAAATCGGAAAAGAGATCCATTTTTGTAGTACCTTTTGGGTTTATAACACTCTTTTCTAGATTTCTCAAAAACGGCTGAACCAATTTTTTGGAAATTTCTTCAACACGTTTATATGCAATGTCTTAATAATGTTGCATACCAAGAAATTCCATAAATGTTTTAATTTCCCTGATTTTTTTACAAGGAAATTAGACCTCGTGATTTTGCACTCAAAACGTTCTCACGATCAAAGTGACCAAAAGTGACCGTTAGTTTTAACAGGGCTGTTACGTTATTAAAAAAGGAAACAAAAAATGTAAGTGCCAAAAGTTAGCAACGCTTAGCTCTATAAAAATATGTCCAATAAACAACTTTTAAGCCTAATTCTCGAAGTACCTTGATTAGAAGCTATTAATTTTTTTTTTATTGAAAATCAAACTAAGAAATATTGAACGGATTATGAATGCAAAATGTTATATTCAACATAAGAATCACTTTTTGTTTGCCTAAAATTGATTCTCATTCAAAAAAATTACACATAAAAACCGCTTCCATTTATTTTCCGAGTTCTGAAAATTATAATAGACTCAACATTGAATTGATCGTATGGAGAACCAGAGTGAGAAAAGAACATAATTTGCTTTTTATTTCGCATTTGTATATTTATACAATCGAAATGTAGGATCAAAATTGCTGAAATAAATATTTCACTTTTGGGGTTTTTTTTTCCACTTTGAAACCACTGTGCGGCGAGTTGATTCTGTGTCGTAAAACGGCGTAATAGTCGGTCTTCTTGTACTTTGAAGTCCGGAAATTTAGTTGGGTCGGTTTTCACCTTATATTTCATTTTCTCCACCCAGTCCAGTTTAGCATCGGAAACGGCGGCTAGTCTGTCTCCTTCGGTAATAGGTAGCGGGTCCCGCGATAGCGTGTCCGGTACGATATTCATCGTCCCTTTACGATACTGGATATCGAAATCAAATTGCTGCAATTCTAAAGCCCAGCGTGCCAGCCTACCAGAGGGGTTTTCCAACGAATGTAGCCACTTAAGAGAGTGGTGGTCCGTGATGACTTTGAAATGGTAGCCCTCGAGGTATGGGCGCATTTTTTTAACTCCCCAAAGTATCGTTAAGAATTCCTTTTCGGTGACCGCGTATTTTTGCTCTTGTTCTGAAAGAGTCCGGCTCGCATACGCTATGACCTTCTCGATCCCATCGATCGTTTGAGAGAGCACTACTCCTATACCGTAGTGGCTAGCGTCCGTCTGGAGGGTGAACGGGTGGTCGAAATCTGGGCATTGTAGGATTGGAGCTTCGGTCAATTTGGTCTTAAGTGTTTCAAACGCCTCTTGCTGAGGGGAGCACCAGTTCCATTTCACGTCTTTTTTCAACAGTCGGGTAAGCGGGGAAGCGATGGACGAAAAGTTATCGATGAAGCGCCTATACCATGAACAGATTCCTAGAACTCTGCGTAATTCGCGTATGTTTGAAGGAGCTTTCAAATCGCGGACTGCCGCGACTTTGTCAGGGTCAGTGTGTATTCCGGCTTTAGTAACCACATGTCCTAAATATTTTAGGCTTTCTCGACAAAAATTGCATTTCTCGACATTGATTTTAAGATTAGCGGAACGGAGTTTACCAAACACTTCGGTCAGATGACGAATATGCTCATCGAAAGTCTTGCTTATAACTATGATATCGTCTAAATATACGAATACGTGGTCCATCACATCGGACCCAAAAAGAGAGTCCATGGCGCTTTGAAAAGTGGCACCAGCCGAGTGCAGACCAAAAGGCATAACATTCCACTCGTATAATCCTCGATCTGGTACGGTGAAGGCGGTTTAAGGGCGGGACTTCGGTTCGAGCGCTATTTGCCAATAGCCTTGTTTTAAGTCAATGGTCGACATATATTGCGCCCCACGTAATTTGTCGAGAATTGCCACTATATAAGGTAATGGATAGGCGTCCTTTAGAGATATCTCGTTCAACTGTCGGAAGTCGATGCTTACTCTCCATGACCCTTCCTTCTTCCTGACCAAGACTATCGGGGAGCTGTAAGGGCTTTTAGATGCACTTATTTTCCCAGTCCTCAATAATTCGTCGACTTCGTCGTCTATTACCTTTTGCATAGCGGGGTTGCGCGGGTAATAGCGCTGTTTGAACGGTTCTTCCGACTTGAGTCTTATTCGGTGCGGGGGTACGTTGGCGATTCCGGATATTTCGTCGAATTTGGGCAATTCATTTTCAAGGAATTCTTCGAGGTATTGCTGTTGCTGGCTGGGGAGGTGAGTAATCGCCTGGCAGTTGTTTGAGTTGGCTGTCTGGGTCGGTTTACGCCCGTTGGCGGGTCTTCCACCCATAAACAGTTGTAGGTTGGCTTGTTGCATTAAGTCCATTCCCAAGATGGCGTCTTCAGTCAGGGTAGGTAGGTACGTTACCTCTCCGGTCAGTTCCGTATCTTCGACGCAGAAAGTGATGGAGTAGTGCTCTGTGGTTAGTACCGGATCTCCATTGGCCATGTGTACTGCTTGCTGTTCGGAGCGCATCGGGTACCCTATTTCTAAGAAGTGCGATCTTAGTTCGGGACCTATAAATGTTTTCGTCGACCCGGTGTCGATGAGGGCCTGGTAGGTTCGATCTCCTACTGTTATGGGCATGAAGTAGCGGGGGTCTTGGTTGGGTGGCGAGTAGATGACGGCTGCTTGGGTTCGGTGACACTGGCAATCCTTCGTGCGTTTCCCATCTTCTCCGCAAAAGGAACAGAAGAGGCGGAAGGGTCTGCGGCTAGTCTCTTTACGGTGGCCTATCTGCTTGCAGTTCCAGACCACGCGGAACTGGTTGTGCGGGGGGTGCGGATGAAACGGTCTGCCGACTGTTCCGTTCCTCGTTTTTTATCGCTTCGAATTCTTCTGCCAAGGTCTGCAACTCGTCTAGTGTCTCGAAATCTCGGCGTCTGATGTAGAGTCTGTACTCTGGTCGCATGCTGTCAAAAATCCGGTCTATACTGTCGTTGACTCTGATGCGAGGATGCTGGCGAATGAGATACTGGACGGCTAAGAGATAATCTTTAGCTCGTTCGCGAGGGCGTCGGCGTAAGATCTCGTCCTCAAGTTTTTGGAGGTACCGGCTCGGCAAAAATTGGCGTATAAAAGCCTCTCGAAAATCGTCCCACCTAGAGAAATTCTCGCTTTTAATACGTAGCCACTCCAACGCGGTGCCTCGGAAAAGTTCAGGAAGGGTCCTCAGCATGTCGTCCAGTGGAATGTTATAACAGTGAGTCAGTTCGGTCACCCTTTCGAGAAACCCCAAGGGGTTCCCTGAAGAATCGAATCGCAGGTTCCACTTGCGGACGGTATTCGTGACCTCAGCTTCATAACTCAAGGTGAGTCGATTCGGGGAGTGGGTTTGCGTCACGGGGTGGAACTGACTCGGTCCTGTATAAAATGCAGAATACTGCTGGGGCTGCGATACGGGGTTGAAGCGGCTTGGCTCTGTATGTAATGCGGCATACTGGTCGGGCGGTGGTACGGGGTTGAACTGGGCTGGCCCTGTCGCCCTGTGTAGGATGTGGCATACTGCTGTCTAGCATGCTCCGGTGGTTTGTTCGTGTTGATGTAATTATTGGTTGGCAATGGAACATGGGCTGGTTGAACTGGTTTTTGTTGGGTACTCCCAAAAGGGTGTAACGGCGGAACGGTGATCGTGGTCTGGGTGAATAGAGGAGTTTTTACTCTTTCTTTGTCAGTTTCCTCGGATGCTTTGTCCATCTCACTAGCGACGTCACTGGCTTCATCGGATAAAGCGTCAAGCCTTTTTTCTGCGATGCTTTCCCAGTGTTCGCACAAGTTCTGGGTGGACGCGTGTGCTCGGACTTCCTTCAGGTGTTGACTTAGTCGTTGCCTGAGGACCTGCATATTTCCTGTAGTGTCCAGGTTTCGGGTAGCTAACATATCCACTAACTCGGTTTTCTTCATTAAGTAGATGAAGCCCAGATTTCTGAAGGGATTTCCTTCGTTAAGGGGCGGTTGTTCTGGCGGTGGTTGGTCTGGCGGTGGTTGGTCTGGCGGTGGTTGGTCTGGCGGTGGTCGGTCTGACTCAGCCATCTCGTGGCGGGTTAAGTCGGATGTTTGATGAGAAGAGTGCTGATTGGAGTTCGGAAACGGTGGAACCTTTCGAAGATTCTCGGTCGGACGGCGGCGGTGATAATTCAGTTGAATCTTCTTAAGGTCCCTGCTCGGGCGCCAATTTGTGATGCTTAATTTACTCAGGCTGGGGTATACTCGCCGGAGTCCAGGGTCCGTCTGAGGAAAGCACGAAAACTCAGAATAATAGAAAACACCAAACTCTCTCCAATTAGATCTTAACTCTTTTATTGCAACAATTCGACTTAAACTATAATGTACATATGAATTCTTATATATATACTCTTACAATTATGCTTATGAATAGGCTAGTCCCACGGCCTCAAAGGGAGGGGGACTCTCGGAGGGAGAAAAAAGTAACCTATCGCCACAGCCTCGAAGTGAGGGGGATTCTCAGAAGGAGATAATTGCCACGGCCTCAAAATGAGGGGGATTCTCGGAAGGAGGGAAAACCTATCTATTGCCACGGCTTCGAAGTGAGGGGGATTCTCGGAAAGAGGGGAAACTATAACCTATCGCCTCGGCCTCGAAGTGAGGGGGATTCTCAGAAGGAGGTAATTGCCACCCTCAAAATGAGGGGGATTCTCGGAAGGAGGGAAAATCTATTCTATCGCCACGGCCTCGAAGTGAGGGGGATTCTCGGAAGGAGGGGAAACTATACTCAATACAACCTCGACCAATATTCAATACCAAAAATAGGCACAATGCTAATTGCCCTATGCACCATCAACTGTTGCTATTCAACTATCAGCGGTGGGAGAACAAACCAAAATGTTTCTCGAATTACATGCTAATCTTAGCTTCTACTTAACAACTATTAGGTAAAAACTAGATGTGAATTGTATAATAACAGAATTACAAGTGCACAAGAAAATACATGATAGGTAGTCTATGATGCTATTTGTGTTGATGTGATTCATAGTCCGGGTGGTAAAGCTGCTGATGATTTTATAGTCAGGGCGGTGCGGTTGATTATTTTTATAATAGTCCGGGTGCACGGAGTTGTATTTTTCCAAGGTTGTTCGTTGTGTAGTCCGGGCGGTCGGTTGATTATTTTATAATAGTTCGGGCGGTACGGTTGATTATTTCTTATAGTAGTCCGGGTTGGTCGCGTTTAAGGCGTAAAGTGTGACGCTTCGTTACACTACACCCACTTTTAAGACTTTGAAAACAAAAAACTGAAAAATCTCCCTTTTTTAAACAATCAGCTGCACTCAATTACTACTGCATAATATCCACAAGGTCTAATCACAAGGGATAAACTGCGATGGGTTATCAACAGCTTCGAACCGTACAAATCGGCAGGACCAGATGGCATAATTCCAGCTGAACTCCAACAAGCTTCGGAAATCATCACACCAATCCTTGAGGTAATGTTCAACCGCTGCCTGCATCTGGTCCATATTCCCTCAGTTTTCATACCCAAGGCGGGAAAATGCTCACAAGTTAACCCGAAAGATCTCAGAGCCATTCCTTATTAATTGACAAAAGACGTATGTTTGCCTCAACATTCCTACTGTAAGGGCAAATCGGTGGAAACGGCGTTATACGCTTTAGTACGTACCATCGATTACTCCCTCCATCAAAGGGTACACAATGGTTGCATTCCTTGATATTGAAGGCGCTTTTAATTTAACAACGTAGACACATCTGCAATCACATGTGCACTGTCATCTCTGAATGTGGAGAGTTCGATTATTGAGTTAGTTCATAAAATGCTAACTAGCAGAATAATTAACTCAGAACTAGATGGATGTTCTGCAAGAAGATTTGTCAGCAGAGGTACGCCGCAAGGCGTAGTTAACGAAATTCTAACCTGTCTCGATAGAAGGGTTTCCGAGTGACAGCCTACGCTGATGACGTTGCTATAGCTGTTTCAGGGAAACATCTTAATACCATAAAAGAACTTTTGCAAAACGTTCTAAGTAAGCTAACACTTTGGCAAATCGGTGTGGACTAAGCTTCAACCCACACAAAACCGATTTAGTCCTATTCTATAGGAAATATAAACTTCCGCACATTGATCGTCCTTCTTTAAACGGTATCCAATTAAAGTTTTCAGAGGAAACAAAATATCTGGGTTTTATTTTAGAGAGAAAACGAAATTGGAAGAGCAACATACACGAAAGAATAAGAAAATCTACGGTAGCTCTTTTCACCTGCAAGAAAGCCATTGGTAGTAAATGGGGTCTATAACCCAGAATCACTCACTGGCTATACATATCGGTAATCAGACCGATTCTTTTTTACGGTGTGACAGTATGCTGAACTGCGAACTTAGCAAAGTCCAACGCTCAGCATGCCTAAGTATAAGCGAATCACTTCGTACGACCCCATCTGCGGTACTAGACACCCTACTCTATCTGACACTCTGGATATAATCAGCAAACAAATAGCTGCTAGTTCTGCCTGAAGCCTCTTCACAGCGGACTAACAAGTGTATTTTGAAATGATTTCTACAGAAGCTGCATGGATGAGGAGGAGGATGAGGAAACAGTTCTTCCTTCCGGCTCTGGCTCATAGGATTCGCTTAGGAAAATTCTTTTATATAATGGTCTCAAACACTTTAATATAATTAATCTTCTACGTTTCGTAAGGAACTCTAATTGGTTTCATTGAGCTTTCGGAGAAAGCCTTTTTGATTTATGTGGTATAACAATGGGCCATAAATTGGCCTAAGTGTGTCTTTTTACAACCATGACAGCCACTTTAACCTAACCTAACATAACCCCTTTTTTATCAAAAGTTGAAAAATCTTAATGTTCCAAAAACCGGCCTCTACGATTTCTTACAAAACGTTGTCAAAATGGCGCATCCTAATACTTTTCCGAAACGGTTTTTTGTTTCCAAGATTCTTAAATATTTGATGACATCTACACAGAGACCTTTTTTTTGTTTTTTAAATGTTGAGTAGCTCGACCATTTCGCGAGTCCCAAGTCCCAACACATTTAAAAACTCAGTTATTCTTGAACATCAATTAAATTTTTATTTAAAAAATCAATCTAATATCTTACATTTTGCATTCCTCAGCTATACACCTATATATATATTTTATACATTTTTTGTAATAAGTTTTATAATATAGAATGGTTATATAAAAAATTATATATGCATGTACTTTTTGCTTTTCTTCCTTTGTGTGTGAATAGGCCGTTTAAAAGACATGCGAACGCGGATTGTCTAAAAGGACAATTAATATACATAGCCTTTAAACCTACAGTAAATCTTCCTTCAAAAATAGTTCCTTCCATTAATACTTTAGGGCAAATAATTATTTTTATTAAATAAATACAAAAATAAATAAGAAATTATCACAATAATTAATAAATCAATCGAAAGATTATCTCGAATACTTTAGGGAATGTTTTGTATTTGTTTTGTATGTTTATTTCCCTTCAACAAAACTATTCTCTATGGAATATTTTTAATAATAAAGCACATTTTAAAAGACGGCAAAATTTAACAAAAGAGTGCTAAAAACACTTTCGGTGAGAAGACACAATCATTTATATTTTGTTTCGTTAGTTGAACGAATGAGACTTTGTGTTGAATATTGCTTAATTATAATTATACACTTAAATGGAAAATATTTGGCAACGCATTTGTTTGTATAGTCTATATCAATTATTTACAATAGTTAGATAATAATAATATAATTTTCGAATAGGTACCCGTTTAAGGTCATAGATACTGAATAATGATGTGAAACCAATGCAATTTTTAAATATTGTAAAAATGTAGTAGTTTTCGTTTTTTGTTTAGATATAAAATTCGTACAGGTTCTGTTGTTTGTTGTTCTTTTGTTTACTGTTTTTTGTAAAATCTTAATTAAATGTTTTTAGTGGTCCGTTATTGTTGTGGAGAATTTTGTATTGGTCGCGGCGGCGGCGGCGGTCTGTGTGATTGTTGATAGATTTGTTGTAAAAAGTTCCGGAGAATATAGTGGTGTTGTTGTGGAATGTGGCTGGACAATCTCGTAATACTTGGTCATATCATAGCCAAAAAGTTCAAAATCCAAGCGATATATATCAAGCACTGAGTCCAAAGTGTATCGGTCGATTTGTGAAAAGTACCTGCATTGATTCCAATACAAGAATTCATTTTTCAAACAAAAATTGAGTATATGTGTACCTCTGAATGAGATTTCCTGTGTGATGGGTTGATTGATTCGATATTTTTTTCATTTTACTCTTTGGCAATTTTCCCATGAGCAACGGCTCCAATCCAGCTTGTCTGATGATATACTCACTGTCCCTTTGAAAAGTCTCCACTTTGGCAATCAGAGTGAAATTAATAGAACACGGCGTGCAAAAACTATAAATCGGTGCCCAATGTTCGTCGAATTGCTTGCCGATTTTGTAATTGTGAACAATAAAATGTAGAAATTCTTTAAAAGTTGGTCCTGTATTATGCCGCTTTAGCTTGGCTCCTTTCCTGAATTGCCTTATTATTTGTTTTCCCAGCACCTTATAGTATTTGTTGCGACATCCTTCTAACTTATCACGATAAGCTGATAGCAGTCTCTCAAACGGTTCACGAACAGTGAGAAACGAGAGAGAAGAAGCCAAAGACTCGAATAGCTCAAAAAGTTCTGGTCTCGGAAACCGATTTCGTGCTAATTCAAGTGGAGACATTTTTGTTCGTTGCAGGTATTTGATATCATAACCACCTTGAAACAAAATACATATAAGAAATGACTTGTATCTTCACACTAATTGCTTACCCAAAATGTTGAAATAATACATCCAAGTACTGCTGGCAGCCTTGAAAATATTGCACCAGACTAGATTATGACCTGGAGAGACAAAAAACTCCCACGGTTTCGGCGGGTATTTAGACACAATATTTCTTTTTTTGCATATTTCATTGAGGTGGGTTTTTCGGCTGGTCAGATTCCGTTCGGTAGCAGTGTGTATTTCTTCGGAATATTCATAAACTGGATTGAGGGTCGTTGGGACTTTGGTTGTTTTGGCATTATAACCTGTTTCAGCATCCGAGTCTCTTTCAATTTTGATCTGATGTCTTCGTCTATTCCTCACTATTTCGTTCTTTGGCTTGATCTTGAATAAGACGTTAATTTTGTATGAATTTCATTTAAATAAATAAATGACATATGCATACCTCAGGCTTGTTGAATGATTTGTCCTTGTTCATTTCGAATGCATTCAAAGACTCCCGAAAAAGAAAGGTAATGTAGAAAATCGCAAGCAGTAATATCAATGTAAACTTAAAATACGTATTGACACGTCGTCTTGTGCATACTCGCTTAAGCATGATGTTCAGGGTTTTGTGACTGCCAAGGCAGTTGTTTCGAGTTAATATGTTCGCAGATTCCTAGCCCGTCTTTACCTCCTTATAAAATTGAGCTTAATTATTTCAAAGATTTTTTTACGTTTTTTCATTCTTTCTGGGGTACTCCTTCTGCCTTGTCTGCCAATTCATGTTACTTTACTGCAGAAAAGTATAATAGACAAAGTAAGAAGATGTAATATTAAGCGACGCAAATTCACTTCAAAGTTGGAACAATCAAAACCAACAAAATAACAATACCCAAGTTATAAACAATATAAAAAACAAATGTACTCCAAACTCTTCTCAGTTTGAGAACAAAAAACAAGAAAAAACAAATAATGAAAACAAAGAATGAAACTAGTGCATACCGCACCTTGTTGAATGTCTAATGTCCTTTTGGAACCCCCCACAGAATGACGACAGCAGTGTGGGTTAAGGGTGTGGGGTTTTTTTCTTGTGTCTTTTTATCTCCTCATTTCCTTAAAACACATATTTTTCAGGACCATTTTGTACTTCACGAAGCCAAATTCAAGTATTTCTTGTTAATTAACACAAAATTTTCAGTGAAAACAGCTTAAAAATATTTTCAAAAAACACTAACCAAAAGCATATAAAAAATGTATCCACAGTTTTCTTCTTCAATAGCTCTTTAAAAAAAAGGCGAATCCTGTCGAAACTACACTAGAGAACAAGCAGCGAAGGGCGAACAAATGCAACTATCGGCAAGAAATTGCGATAGCACCCACCCAGAGCTGGGATGTTAATATTTTTTTACCATATTTTTCAATTTTTTTGTGAGAGCGAAAGTTTACTGACACTGACATGCGCCAGGTCGCGTATTTCTATAATAATGTTTACTGCCATCGGCTACGCACTTTTAAGAGCTTTGAACTTTAACTAAAACTCTTCAATTTAGAGTGGTTTAAACCACCTGATTGCATCTTGTATATGTTATTTATTTTCAGCTTCTAGGCGCCATTTTGAAATAGCTTTCAGGATGTTTGATTTAAATGGTGATGGTGATGTGGACTCAGAGGAATTTGAAAAAGTCGCTACACTCATTCGTCAGCAAACGAGTATTGGAAACAGGCATCGAGATCATTCTCATACTGGAAATACATTCAAGGTAAACACTTCAGAGTTAAAATAATGTAGTTAAAGTGTCAATTAATCGGTGTCTGTACTCTTTCTAATGTATATCTTTGTTTTCTCCTTATTGTGTATTAAGAAATCCGAGGTATTCTCCTTTCTGTACTCACTCTTGCACTTTTATTCTTTTTCTTTTGCACTGTCAAACTTAAGCACACAATTATTTTAAACACCCCAATTTTACACATTTTGGTCTCAAAATTTTGGTAGAAATTCTTATTTTGGTGCATTTTTAGGGTGTCAATTCCGCACTGACCACATATTTCTTCGGACCAAATATGGACCAAAAGCTAACAATTGAAAAGTTTTTGGACTTCCAAAGGCAACTGCAACGAGAAATGCTATCGTTGGAATTTGAAAGAAAGAATCCTGATGAAAATGGAATGATAAGTGAAGCGGATTTCGCCGAGCTATTGATTGCTTATGGCGGATACTCACTTAAAAAAAGGCAAAAGAAGCTCAAGAGGGTAAAACGACGGTTCCGTGATCATGGTACTGGTATTTCGAAGGCAGATTATTTGGATTTTTTCCAATTCCTAAATGACATCAATGATGTGGATACTGCGCTAACATTTTATCACATTGCTGGGGCTTCAATTGGCCAGGAAACGCTTAAACACGTTGCGAAGACTGTTGCTATGGTAAATCTCTCGGACCATGTTATCGACGTTGTGTTTACAATTTTCGACGAAGACAGTTAGTATAACCTGATAGCGTTTTATGAGCAAGTCCAATTTTAACCTTACAATTTTAGATGATGGACAATTGAGCAATAGAGAGTTCGTGTCGGTAATGAAAAATCGCGTTCGTAGAGGATTGGAAAAGCCCAAGGACACTGGTTTTATTAAACTAATGCATTCGCTTCTCAAATGTGCCAATGAAACAAAGCCTGTTTTACTTGATATTTAAGTTCTTTTTTAAACTTCTATCTGTACTGATTCTCGCTCATTTTTCTTTTTATTTACTATAAAAAATTATTAAATGATACAACCAAAATCCAATATATGTTTTTCTTTGTGTTTTAAAGTGAAAATGTTCAAAAGAAGGTAAGATATAATCATTTTATCAAATCAAACTCGTTTGCAACTTTTTAACTGCTTCGCACCAACAATACGGAGAAAGGACTATGAGTTACCAACAAATATCCTAAATGAGATAGTAGTAAAAATAGTTTTCAATTAGAAGAGACTTAAAAATCATTAGATAAAGAGCTTACCTTTTTTTCTATTATTAGATAGGGAACAGAACACCCTAGTTATCTGTTTTCATGTTTGTGTTAAAAGAATATTTACTACACAATCTCCAGAGCTTTTGTCGGAGTGAGTTCAACAACGCTTTTGAAGTCCGCTAGTCTAAGATAATTTTCTCTTTAAACATATTAATTTAACATTCAAAGTTCGCGCAATCTTGTCGTGTAATTCGTTGAGTAAAATTTTTCTATTTCACTCGTCACTGTGGCGTATACGTAACAAAAAATAATAACAGAAAGAAGAATAATTTTAGTGAACACCACAAATTGCACACCCCTTGAACGCATACAGGAGTGTGTCATTCTGCGCACACGCAAGACACAAATGGTGCTGTCACAAATTTCATCCGAAACAAGAAAAAATGCAAAGAGTATAAAAACAAACCGAGAGTTGATACATATACTTTTTTCCCTGTTCATTAATTAAAATGATTAGTGCAAAAGAATTCAATAATATTTCAGAATAGAGTAACACAAAAGATGCTTCCACATACTTATTTGTTTTTTCTATCATTGGTGATATTTGGATCAATTCTTTTTCTTCTTATTTACTACGTAAGTACCTTAAAGTTGGTGTGGTGTATAACTTCCTTCAGAGCAAAGTGATATTAATAATAGTTTTGGTTTAGGTTCTAACGCTTGCAGATTTGGAATGTGATTTCTTGAACGCACAGGAATGCTGTGCTCGATTAAATTTTTGGGTTATACCTAAATTTGGTATACATGCCCTTCTGTTCGTTTTGCTGATCCTGGGCGGTCATTGGTGGCTGGTTGTGTTTAATGCTCCAATGGTTTTTTGGCTTGGATATGAGCTGAATAAACAGCCACGGGATAGTCTTGGAGTTTATGATCCAGTTGACATTCATAGCCGTGGTTTATTGAAGGTGCATCTAAGAAACTGTATGATATATTTGTCATACTATTTTATAATGTTTTTTATAATGCTCTACTAGTAAGATCCTTCATTTAGCTGACTTCAATGCAAAACGAGACTAATTAATTTTTATTTTCAGTCTTATATCTTCATTCCTTGAAGGAGATCCTATTAGGAGACACGAGGAAGGGGAAATTGTGACTGAATATTAATTTAATCCTGTGAACCTTGAATCTCTTCTAATTTCATTTACTCGACATTTTAATCTAGAAACAGAAATAAGCTAAAATGCCAAATATGTTGCACATTTAATATAGGTTCGTATGTATTTGTAAAATTTCAAACCATTAACAGTAGGTAGTCAAAAAGAATGACCATGCCATTTTTTTTTTAAATATTAAATAAAATTGTTAAGTCAAAATAAATAAATAAATACTGAAGTACACAGCGATTTTTTCGTTTGAATTCACCCTATAAAGAATCGTTTGTATGTATTTGTCCAATAATTTACCCCGTATACTTTAGGAAATACTTATAGTTAATTGACTGCAGTCAAAAGACTTATTGACTAAAACCAAACTCGCTTAAGTTAAATGACTTTTTAGTGACTTGACTGACTAAAGCCAGTTAAAAAAGTACAGCAGTTAATTAACTTTCAGTCCATTGGCTGCAAGTAAAATAAATAAGTACTGACTGGTGACTGCTCCTTTCCAGTTAAAGTACTTTTGCAAGTTAAAAGACTAAAACAAAAGTCTTATTCGTAACTTAAACTACCAAAATGAGTGCAGTCTTTAAAACTCTGCAATCATGCGTTTCCTTGCATTGGAAACAGTTCTTTTAGGCAAAGCAAAGCTAGGTACTAAAATAATCATACAGCCAATTTTTGCAAAGTTAATTTTTTAATATACTTACCGTTTATACACTTTACGAGTTCACTGCCGATGCCGACCATGGGCTGGTAAGATAAATTTAAAAAATTGTACATAACGTATTTATCTCGTTTTCTTGATCCCTACGTTCTTGAAGTTTAAAAATAAATATGCCTATATTACTGCTATGCGTAACGATATAGCAGTATTTAGTAGAATTACGTGGTTTTTTCGTTGTTCGATTCGGATTCAAATGTCTTCGGTTGAAAAAAGAGGTTACTTTACTGGAGGTAAAAAAGAACGTTCTGTTAAAAACTTTTTTTTTATATAGCAAAAATGAGTAAAAACTAAAATATGATACAGAAGCTTTATCAACATTTAAGCCAAAAATCTTCTTTATTTATTAATAATAATTAGGAACTGCAAACCATTATAATTTATTTGGTCACACCAACAAAAAGAAAAGCATTCAACTTGCCACTACAGAGCAGGTTCATCATACGCTCGTGCCCGTTATCGCTATAAACTGCTCTCTTTTTAGTTAAACTGTACTCTTTAAATTGATTGATAACAACGCTTGAGCTTGAAAACTAGAAAAGACCCCAGCGCCAAGCCTAATGTGACATCCGTTGGGAAAAAAAACATGGCAAAATAATAAGCAAAACAAATTTTAGAGAATTGATATACAGCCGTTGGAGAGCAAAAGAGAAACCCCGAGTAGAAAGCTTTTTCTCAAAGAAAAAAGGTCGCTCTCACTCTATTTTATAACTTGAAATTCGGTTCGCTTAGAAGCTACAGCTACCAACTCAATCAAAGTGAACTTGTATCTCGCCGAGTCGTAGCATGTTGCTCGCGTCGCAGCGGAACTAAATAACCCCAATTCATCAGCAGATGCAAGATTTGCTTTAAATGTTTTGTGATTAGATTGAAAAAAAAAAGAATTTCCATTTTTAAAATACCTGCTGCATTTTTAATGTATGCAGATGAATCGTTCTTGGGTAAAAATAATAACAGGGTTACAATTTGGTAAATGTTTTATAATTTCATGAATCAGTTTTGTTCGGCAAACGTTGACGATACATATTTTTTCATCGTGCAAAATGAAGTGTTATATTTTTTTTAAGGGTGTAAACTCGAAAACCCTGCCCTGCGTTTTTGAAATATAACTTCGTATCTTTACCTTATTTCAAAGTGCTGACGCTGAGTGCGTATGTAAGCAGAAGCAGAAATAGTGTTGTGTCGTGTGTATCTAGTAGTCGATTGTTGGATTGTTGGAATTTTTGGGATGAATATAATCATTCCCGTTCCATGGACAAACCGTAGATATTATGTACTTGGTAAAAGGCTCTATTATTAGTATCTAAGTTGATTTGATGCTCGGTATCGCAAATCACAAATCTCATTGAAGGTTGGTTAAGGTGACGGGCATTTGAACATGAATTGTGCTGTTAATATAAGAATCACCTTTAGCTACAAAATTTGTCTTGCCACAGCAAAATATCCAAAATAAAATAAATAATACATTATATGCTGCATCTCGTTCAGACTATTGGTTCTTTTGAATATCTCTCGCTCTATCCAAGTGCTAGTTGTGCCGACGGCTGACGAAAACGAGTATTTTAATATTTACCTTGTCCAAGTGAGCAAGTGTGCTGGTGCTGGCTGATTGTGTTCAGGGGAGAGCCTTCTTCTGAAAGCTTTCATTCGATTCATCTTGTTTGGAGTGCTATTGCGAGTTGAGCGTATAGAAGTTGCAAAAATGTTCTAAAATGTGTTATACGAGAGCGAAAGGTAAGCACTTCAGCTTGAAGTTTGCAAAAATTGTTTTTCTTTTATAGCAAATATATGTACATATATAAAGGTATAGCAAGGTATTATGTAGTGTGCATAGTAGTTTGAATTGTTTTATTTTCGCATAAAAATATTTTTGTGCACAAACGTATTTTTTTTTTAATAACCAACTCAAGTTTTGGTCATCCAGGAGTAGATTTGTTCTTTTGCAATGATTTGCTAGTGATTCTATTGAAGTGCGTTGATCCTGAATTGACAACTTAGCATTAAGTACTTACTTATCTATTAATTTAAAGCAAAAAATAGCTCATTTTATTGTTCGGTTTCAAAATAATTTAGTTTTTTTTTCTTGTTCCAAGAGGTCAAGGAAATTGGATTTTTGTTTGTTTGTTTGGTTTTTTTGGTTTTTTTTTTGTTTTCTTTTGAAATACCTATAGCTAGGTGTTTTTCAAAAACAAAAACTGAACTAAAACAAGATGCTTACAAATCTGCAAATTTAAAATAAACAATAACTTTAAATAGACCAAAGTTATACCTAGTGGTTGTTATACATACACCAAATCGAATGGCTTCGAATTGATTTTTCAGTTTTATCAGCCGGTCCTGTACCTGTAGTATATTTAGGTATGCAGATACTTTACTTATATTTTATACAATGCGGCTAGTGGATAATCTACTAACCAATCATTGCGAACGCAGATATTAAGTCTTTTCATTGCTTTCACACCCGTTTCAACTGGAAAAATAATATGTTATTGAAATAAATTTGATATCCAATAATCAGTATGAAAAAGTCATACATTAGATATATGTATTTAACAATGTTGTCCTTGCTACTTCAGAAATAAGCTATATAAGGGATAAACGTTATAGCTTACCTAAACCTATACCAATCAGACTGTTAAGGACATTAAAAGAAAAGCAAACGGTTAGAGTTATCATTTAAGTAGTACCATCAGTGATCAGTTAAATTTTCTTTTTACTTATGTTTTTGTCCAGCAGCAATAGATTTTGACAGTGGGGTTGGGTTATTAATTGATTGCAACACTAATTCATTCATTGAATTTTGATTCGAACACTTTCTTATCCTTTAAAAATGAAACATAGAATGACTGAAATTTGTGAAGACAATGAATTCCTATTATTTGGTTTGTATGCATACTCAGCAATGTTCATGAAAATAAGATCTATACTATAAAAGAACAGCATTCAAATAAACAATGTTTCCTAAAATAAAATCAAGGTACTATATCTTATCATAACTATTTGAATAACCTAAAATAATAATAAAAAAGATATTAATATGATACGTAATACGAACTTTGCTTATCAAACCACAAACAAAAATTAATATCAATAAAAAGTTATGAATATGATAAAAAACATGAAATATTATGTATTTGCATAACATATATATCTATACCTACATGAAATAATTGTTTGTCACAGAGGCGGTTTCTTATAATTTGTGTGGTTTCGAATCACTTTTTAAAATTCATTCAAGATTATAATTATAATTTGAATCAATAGGGTCATTGACATAATAATAGATCAAAGAAGGGTTTAATAATAAAAAACAAAACAACAAAACAAAACAAATAGCAGAAGACACAAACATAACATTTTAACCCCGCAGCCACAATATTCAAAGAAATTGTAGGTATGTATGTATATGTACCTATGTTTACAGTTTTAAATTTAAGATGTCAATCATCACATACGAAACTATGAAATTAATTTTTTTTTTTGTGGTTATTATAAAATATAAAAAGTCTAATACATATATGTTTATGTATAATAAATCAGTCTCAAAAACCAGTAGAGTCTGTCTGCCTCGACAAAATGCTTTAAACTTCCATACGTAAGTTCGATAAAATTTTGAAAATTATAAAGGAATATGTTTTGAGGCAAACTTGTTTCTTAACTAGAACTTTCGACTTTTAATCGAATTTTCTAATCATATGTTCTTAATTTATTTATTTTGATTAACATGTTTTGAAGCAAAGCAGCAGGTTCATGCGTCCCATACGAGCATTATTTTGTTCAAAAATGATTTACCTATTCAACAATTTGCACACAACGCAACGATTGCATAGGAATGATGTGAGCAAGTATGTTGTGTTTATTTTTATTTCTCAAGATGTAGTCTATTTTCTTACTTGCAAATACTGATAAGATGATTGATTGCCTTTTTGTTTATGAAAGTAACTTTTGTTTGAACCCACATTTCTTAAGATACTTTTATTATAATAATAATAATACAAACGAAAATGTATCTGAACTTTACATACGCCTTAACTCAACTCATATTTTTTTTTTGTCATCAGAAGCGCCACTTTTGACTTCCGTCTAATTAACTCTTTTCAAAAATTTGTGGGATTTTGGATCTTTTTATGAGCATATGAATACATACCTACTTATGTATTGAAGATTCTGTATGTTTGAAGTAATACAAATTAGTATTGTTTATTTTACCACATGAAATTAAAACAGTCAAATTTTTTTTTTCAAATTTCAAAAGGCTTGCAATTGTCCCACAATTATTTCGCTTATCAATATAAAATGAAAACCTTTGGCACGTACAAAATATTGAATTCATTCTTAAACTTTTACTCAACCAGATGCAATAAAAGCGGAGAGTCTCGTTAGCACGTGATGACAACCTTAGGTGTTGTAGCACCATAAAAATCGATACTTAGTAGGTGTTAAAAATAAAACACAGAACTACATACACAGGTGTCAAGATTAATGAATACTATTTAAAATACATAATTACCTATTCATGAGCCAGACAATAAGTTCAAAAATTTGATTTCATAATAAATAATTGTTTGGGAATTCTAAAAATAAAAATATGTACCTACATAGTGACACTTCGTCATTTCTCTGTTAGTCACAACTAGCAACAGTTCAATGTATCGAATTGAAAATAAAAGGGCATGTGCCCAAACAATATATTCTGTTCTGACAGGTCGACCGATGCACGGCTGTCGGATCAGCTAGTTACATTCTTTTTTAACATCTTTTTCCTATACTATAATTTCGTGTGAATTCTCTCTAATCGATAAAGTTATATGGGCCGGCCTTAAACAATAGGTTAGGTGAACACCCGAAGCTATTGATATCGTATATGAAGAGCATGATATTTTCTAAAAATACGCTTCATAAATAACTTCAAAGAAATTTCGTACACCTACATTATAAATGTGCATATATATTGTGAACTTCTGTTGTGCTTTCTAATAAATGATAAGCAAACAAAAGCCCCATAGCCATAGCACATACATACACTGCAGATATCTGTTCAATCTACTATGTAAATGACATCTCTCAAAATAAGTCATTCAAATTATTTAAATAGATTGGAACTAACTATACCATACGGGGTTACCCAAGAAGTAAGTCATTGTATGATGTTTTTGTCATAATTCCTTGGCTTTTGGAACAAAAATTTCTTATTGCTTTATTTTTTAAGTTGAAAGCAAATAAGTGATTTCAATGGGGTATGATAAGTGTTTCAATTTTGGTGAACATCCCTATAATATGTTTGTTTTACCAGGAGGTATATCGTGACACCTCGACTTTCTTAATAGGTTTCTGTTACCTGGAGAAAATCATTTTTGTGAAAATTTAAACATTTCGATTTTTCGCCACCGATTGCAGCGCCATCTTTCCTACGAAGGTCGTCAGGGTGTCAGGTGAAAGCTAATGAAAATCCCTATGCATTTTGGTCCTTAGCTTCGATATCGCCCAATAATTAATGTCTGAAAACGTGGGTTAAGGGAAATACGCCTTCTGAAATGTGTTTTTACTGTTTTGAAATTTTAAAATTCTGCTAACAAATTGTTATTGTTATCAAATTTAAGTGTTAAGTCAATTTGAAAGTGCATATTATGTGTGTAGGAATTTGCATTTTGTTTGATTTTTAGAATAGAAAAAACTAAGTTTTTCTTTTCCGCGGGAACGAAATTCGTATAGTCCTTTCAATGTGATCAAAACAAACGGTGCTTGTAATCTTTGGAAATAGACAAAAACTAATGGACTTTTCTTTTCCTTCGAGAAAAGGATAATTTTCCTTACAAAAAATCTTATCTATGATTGCTGCCATCTTAAATGAACAGAAATTTTGTTTGCATTAGACTCATATTATGTCCATATGTATGTTTGTATGTAGGTCATGCAAAGATCCCAAGTTAATTAAACATATCCAAGAGAGTCATTACTTTCTATGTCGTGCTGTTGTTATTTTCAGATACTAAAAGGGTTTTTATATATTGAACATTCCCCATGAACACGTCCGTATATAACATACACGAAAGTTACATTCATATGTCTGTATCCCACTGTGTACCTATGCTCTCAGGGATTTTTTTCGGATGTTAGCTCGGTAAACATTAATTTTCTTATAGAAAAATTAAAGGCATTTATAAATCTCATTCAAAGGAGAAAATTCCTCAAATCTGGAAAGCAAATGTACATTTAATACAATAATATAAAGAATAAATTTTACAAGCAATATTGTTTTCGTCATAATGTAAATGCCTTTCCATGGTTCAGAGGATAGAGTAGTGGATTGCTAAGCCGAACGCTACGGGTTCAAACCCCAGCTTCAGCAGCATTCTTTTTCTACAAAAATCTCCAGCTTATCTGAGGCCACCTGTGCGATAACATGAGACAATACAAATCTTAGTCTCCTCCTCTGAGCCACGTAGGTTTCTGTTATGTGTGCTTTCTTTCTATGTGTCTATCTGTCTCTCTCTGTTGTATGTCTTGTTCTGTCCCAGCCGATGGTCTAAGTCACCAGTGCTGCTATGTGTCTGTAGTTCGTTACATTTATGTGCGAAGTACTGTGAAATGTAAATGTAAATGTAAATGTAAATGTAAATGCCTTTTTTTATTTGTTGAGGCAAGAATAAAAAATCGTAAAAATATATTAAGGTTGGAAACTAGTGTGATTGTTTTGCACAAGATAGAGTAATAATTATATTTACTGTTTATTACTTCCATTGTTAGGTTTTTACTATGCATGTTTTGCTTAAGATTTCACAGTCTTGAAAGACTATTATAATTAGGTATATTTTATACAATTGCTATTTACTATAGTATTTTTATGTATTTGTTTTACATAAATCTTTCCCGAAAAATCACATAATAGTCTGAAACTATTCCTCCTTATAGACTCTATTCAAGAGGAAACCCCAAAAGAGTAGTACCTACATATTGTTCAAAAGGTTATTTAGGAATAAATATCATTGATCATTTAATTTTCATTAAAAATCATCCAACCTGAACCGTTTAGCAAAATATAGTCTGTTTTCTTGTAAGAGCTTTCAAGGCATTCATAATTTTCGCTTTTGGTTGAACAAATATAAGATATAATCACATGTTATCAGCTTTTCTCCTGAACCATTCAGAATTTTTATCATATTCATCACACAATTCTTTTATTTTATTTGTGCAAAGAGATAAAATACTCATACTTATGTCACACGTATTTCATTTTTGTTTCTGACTAACACTTAGGTACTAAGATTTGATTTATCCCAAAAATTGTTTGTTCTTGTTCTTAATTTCTATTTTCGTTATGTTAACAGCGTGTTAACTGAATTTTATTAATTTTTCCAGATTTCCAGTAAACATTCTAGTATGGACATGACTTTAAATGCAATGGTGACCGGTGGTCATATATTTTTTGATGTACGCTAGAAACATGTTTCCCATTTTCCTCAACAAATAAATACACATGCAATAGGAGATACTGTCATAAACAGTGGCTTAAAACTAAACTTTGCAAAAAACTTGCTTTGATTTAAAGCAAAATGTGGACTTCAGGAACATGCGTCACGACGGGCCCAGTCGTAGTCAGCCAAACTTTACAGGATGGCGAAAAGTTTGTCAGATGGGAAGAGGTAAGTTAGAGTTAAACACTTCAATTCTCGATATTTTAATTTAATCCTCCATCTGTAAGGACGAAACATCTCATAGATAATATTTTTTATATTTTGTGGAGCATCAATCTGTTGATAGGATTTTTATTGCCGTTTCACTACTCTTATGAAATTAAATTTCCTCTTTGATTAGAGAAATGGGAAATTAAAATGCAGATTTCCACCGCACCTTAATTCATAACGGATGTGGGGAAAGGATTCAGTCTAAAAATATTTTCAACTTCCACAGAACACATAGTCACCCATAACCCACGACCTCCCTCGATTTACTGAGGAAATCAAATTATTAAAAAAAAAAATAAAAAAAAAAAAAATAGAAAAAACAAAATATGCAATTTCTAATGCATTTATTGCAAAACTTTTATTATTGCAAAAAAATCATTGCTGAAAGTGTAGTACAGTTAGTTTTTAATGGCTGGTACAAAGTTCTTCCGTTGCTCAGATATCCAGGATAAGAAGGCATCAGTGTGGGTATACACTGATGGGTATTCAGTAGAAGTGCATGGAGTATAACCCCACGATACGATTCCAACTAGTTCGACAACCTTGCGATGGTATTTAACCAAAGGACCGCCAGAATCACCATTGCAGGCTGAAGCAATTGTTCCTTCGTTGTGGGAACAAATATTAACTGGATCAAGGGGAGCACTTGAAGGAAGACGCGTTTTGCACTGGGCATATCCAATGATTTGAGTGTCAAGTTTTTGAAGGGTATTTGGAACTTTATTTGTGTTATCTAGACCCCATCCATAAAGAACTCCGTCGCCGAGTTGGCTATATTGGCGTGATGGAAGGTTAACTTTGGCGACAAGAGGTTTTCCTGTAGAGCGTCTAATTTCGGACAGATCGAAGGGAGTGTCAACGTAAATCAGGCCAATATCGTTGGGTCCAACTCCTCCACTGTAGAGTTCATGTTGAATTGTGTTGTTTTTAAGGTTAACTGAACGAATTTGCACTTGAGACTCGTCGTTCCTCTTATGCAGGCCAGCAACGATCTTAAAATTGTTGTAAATCAGACAATGGCCAGCGGTTAAGATCCAGTGTTCATCAATGATACTTCCGGCACAAAAATGGGAAGAAGTTTTCAAAGAAACAATGAATGGTGCATCGCCAGGATTTGCTGCCACACCCGAAATGATGTGTCCAGTTGCGAATCGTGGACTTATAAGAGGGTTAAAGTCAAGGGCACTTGCGTTTACCACCGCAGCTAAAGCGACACAAATAATTAGAACCTTCATGGCGAACAAGAAAAATAAACTTCTAGCTATTGTAATGTTTTTCCGCTTTTTATACTTGAACATAGGCTGCCAATAACCTATAATCCAAATCAATAAAAAATTGCATACATAAATTAATAAATCATCGATAACAATATTTAATAAAAGTTGAATACTATGCAGAAGCTTGAATTTTTTAAAATCAGTTTTCAAGATTTGACTACATTTATTATCGTGTACGGTTGAAATCTTTATTGTTAGCTTAAGATAAGTTTTTATTTGTTTTGGATTAAGACACTTTGTTTTCTAATTTATTGTGTCTGGTATGGAATTATCAAGTACAGGAGAAACCAAAATTTTCGGGCAGGGACCAAAGATCAAATAATACCTATTTCTTTGTGTCCATTATTTTTGAAAATTTTCATTTGCTTTCGCTGTTGTTGGTTGCGCTGAAACTGAATGCACAACAAACGAGGGCAATAAATTAGGATAGCTTGGGTTGAGAAAAGACATATAGTTGTTCCTATTCTAGGATAATGGACGGACAGACTGAAATTTTTTTATAGTTGATTTCTTTGAGAACTGTGAAGAATCTTAGCATTCCATCTCTAACTTAAGTCTTACAAATATTTTCTTTTACTATTATAATAGCATGTTAAGGATTAGATGCTATAAAAAGATCATGTATGATTTGTTGGTAATGCTACTCTTATTTATTTATTTATTTATTTATTTATTTATTTACGCTTAGTGCAAGCAATGCTTAAAAACTAATAAATACGTAAGTTTCAAAAGTAGGTAGTTATTTTAACCATGGTTTTCTTTTATGCTCTACTCCTATTATCACTGTTGCCATTTGGACTTGATTCCAGTCAGATTTGACTGGATTTGTTCGTCGTTAGCTGGAAAAAAATATATAAATCCAGTCAAAAATATTTTCTGACTGGAATCAAGTCAAAAATTCAAATTCATTCAAATATTTCGTTACATTACAAATTTTAAATGCAAAGTGAACTTACTAGCACATCCATTTTCGAATCTCTTTGACAGCTGATTTGAAAATCTTTTCCTTAAAAGATGGAGCAACATAAAAGAAACACACCTTTTTGGCGAATTTCGCTATTTCGGTTTTGAAATTAGTGTCGACGAATGCAGAATTCATAAGAAACAATTTATAAAAATAGAGTAACACAAAAGCTCTTGAAGAGACAAGGCCTAAGTGGCTAACGGTTCCCTGAGTGCGTGTGAAGAATTGGGAAGACCAACAATTTAACGCCGATTCCGAACGGCAAAGTTGAGAAGCACTATTTTCATGACAGATTGATACGTACTCTTGGAAGTTATGTCAGATCTTCGCAAGAGGCAATGCCCGTGAAAGATGAAATGAAAACTTTTATGGGCACGAGTAGGGTTCGAAGTTCCCACAATGTTCTGCTTAGCAGCCAACGCACATAACCACTAAGCCACGGACACTCAGAAACAGTTTACAAGACAAGAAATGCTGTCATAAAAAAATTGGTACAAATCTAATTTACCAAAATATTGAATTTAACAAAGAAACTGATACCTCGAGCTCTGATTCAGATTTTGATAAAATTTGTATTACTTTTATTTATTAATTTACTTGAAGATATAATACAAATCTTATTATCATAACTTTTTTTACCTAAGATTATGCTGTGACTTAAAAAAAAAAATATGATTGCGACCCATAGAGTCCACACGACTAACTTCCCAGAGTAGAAAAATACGTAAAAATATTAGTTATTTTGGAAAATTTTCAGCCGATGCATCCCGTTGTAGTCGTACACGCGTTGGTTCAAATTGAAATTCCTTAAAGTGATGATTTTAGGAAATACATTAAGTTTTTTGAACAACCGTGGCGCCATCTGTCAAAAGTTGGTCGTACCAACTCGTGGACTCATGCACAACTACTTTGCACAGGAAAATACAGCCTATATTGCTACTGAATATTGTAGTTTTCTATTAGTGAAGCAATTTTTCTAATCGGATTAGTATTTCCAAAAATTAATATTTATATGGCAAACCAGCGTTTGGTGGGTCAGTTAGTAATAAAATGTAGCTTATGATACTCCTGAATATTGTTTTTTTTTCATTGAGTCATTGATTAAATTGATAAAAAGATTTTTTGCACAATTGTTGAAATTATTGCAGAAATTATCATAATTTTCATTATATTAGGGTTGTCTAAGATTTTTGGTTGCCATTAAAAAACCGCTAAGCGAATTTCGCTCAAAATCTAATCAGCTCTTAACAATACAATACCGCGTTTGTGACAATACCATGAGTGGTTCGTGAGATAATCGAGAGGAAAAAACGTAAGGCACATACGCACATACGCCATACGAACACACGTGTGTGTATGTAAGACATCATCATAAAAACGGTTGATTCGGATTCCGGTGACCTTGGGGATATACAAAAATTGGAGATTCACAAAATCGGCCCATTACAATAACTTCCTCTGGGAAGTTAAAAAATGATTTTTTTTTGTTCAGTTAAATAAAATATTGGCGCAAATTTTGAAACATTTAAAGTCTTCTTTAAATTCACTTTAAAATAGGAGTCGACTCTAAAAACAAATTTTAGATTCAGAGTCGACTTTATCTCATTTTTGAACGACTTAAAGTACCTATACTTTATCGTTAAAGTGGTCGTCCAACTTTAAAAGGGAGCAATCATTCGTTTAACTCTTTAAAGTGTAGTTTTGAGGAAGCAGATTTTGAGATTTTCGAAGATTTTGAATATATAAGAAAGCAAAGAGTTTATCAAATTCGTGCATGCTCCTATTTAAATTCAAATATTCATTTATAATTTTTGTAAAAGAAAAAAAAAATATGAACCACGGGACTACCAAGCTGGATTTGCTGCTTGTTTTTTTGACACTTCTTGCAGTTGTGTGTGTACGTTGTTTGCTTTTAATTTTATTACCTATGTGCCTTTTTTGAGAGTTCTTATAAACAAATTACACTTGTAGGGAAATTTATTCCTGTTTTATACCCATTTCAGAGCACACTATTGCACCTTCACTATGACAAATAAAAACAAAACAATTTGGAACATCATTTGGATATTTATTGAAACACATTTTCACAAAGAAAAACATAACATTTATTAGAACTAAATATACAAACACTAAATAATCACGTTTTTTTCCTGTTTTGGGGAGATAAATGTAGTAAAAACTGTTAAAAACTGCAAGTGTAAAATGACAGTTCACAAATTCAATTTATCGATGTGTCACATTTAGGCGAGTTCACACAACGTTATGTTTAAAGTCCAATCTGATTAGAAGACTCGTTTAAAGTGTTTAAAAATAAGACAAAGTTAGAAGTGCTTTAAGTAGAGTAGACTTTATTGCTTAAACGAGGGCTGACTTAAAATTTGCGCCATTATGTTTTTTTTTTAATGTTTGTCTATTTGACTGGTTTTTTGACTGTATTATGTGTGGTTATTATTGCGACTGTTTTTTTTTTACTGGATTTGAAAAAAACAAAATCCAGTCATCAAGTCAGATTTGACTGTTGTAACGAAATTTACTCTCCAAAACAAAAGAACTTTTCTATTCAAACCAAAGAAATACTTGAGCTTTCAATTTTAGTAGTTACGGAATAATTATACCTGTTGAAGTTTACTAGTACTTACATCTGGTAGGCATTTTTAAAAGAGGAAACAGCAAATAAACTAGCTGTTTCATTGGAATTATTTTACGTCATTATTTCCGTATTTTAAAAAATAGTTGCACCCACTGATATCGCATTTTTAAGCGAATAATTTAACATAATCAGAACAATGCGCAGAGATAATGTTACCTCAGAAAAAGTCTTACAAACGTTGCCTTGGAACTGAAACATACAGAAACGAACAACACCACCACATTCAGCCAGACCCCTCTTTACCACTGGGCCCATTGGGCCCAGGCCCAGGGCCCCGCAATCACCAGGGGCCCCCAAATTGCTGAAACATCACTTAACCTCTATTGGTCTATTTTTAAGAAAAAAAAAAATATTTCGATACAATTTTAGATGCATAAAGAATGATCAGAATGTAAATTTGCCACTTTTGTACCATGTGCAGGACACTTATTAAACTTTGTAAGAGTGCATGCCGCTGGGTCTGTCTTGAAGCAACCAAATTCTTTGACATTATTCAAAAATTGTATAACTTTTTTTCGGTATCTTCTCATCGATGGAGTGTATTGACTGCTCATTTAGGTCGAAAAAAAGTTTTAAAAAGTCTTTCTCAAACAAGATGGTCTGCGCGAGCTGGTGCACTAAGCGCCTTATACAGGGTGATTCACGAGCGTTGTGCCAAAAAGCTAGAGCGTGTAGGTTGAGTTGAGACAAGAAAAAAATCGTATGGGAGGGGGGGGTCTATTCCCCCCCGTTTAGCCGGGAGGGGCAATTTTCTGAAAAATTGACTTATTTTGTAAAAAAAAATATTAAAAATCAACGGCTTAGTTTACAACACCGTGCTATACCTTTCTGAAAAGCTAAAAACTTCTTCTTTCACTTTGTTTTTAAAATAAATTATTTTAACGAATAGTTTTAAAAAAATAAATTTTCAAACTAAAAATTTTCAAAAAAAAAGTCAAAAAAAAATTTTTGAACTAATTTTTTTCAAAATTTTATGTAATTAAGTACTAATTTTGTTTTAAAATTTCAATGTCTTTGTTAATTTTTAGTCGAAAACAGAAAACCGGATGCAAAAATGTCTTTTCGTTTTTGAGAAATTAAAAAAAAAACCAAAACCACTTTTTTCTAAGAAAATCTTTGTTTTTATTTTTACCTATCTGGACTCTTAGTATAATTTACTAGTTTAGTTTATAAATTTAATTTTTTGTAATTGGAGTCTTATGAGAACTCAATAAAGTAGAAAAGTATTGGATTTTCCCTGGATTAATCATTTTGTTCATTGAAAACGTCTGCCACTGACCTTTCACTTCTAGCTCTCCGTGCTCTCGTCGGCGGATTCTTGAAAACATGCTACGACTTGGGCGCCATCTATTGGGATATCTTTCAGCGTAGAGTCTTTCGGCTTCCCGATCTCGACAACAAGTTAAACCGTAGCAGAAGTTCCTGTCCGCTAACTCTTCTCGAACATATGAGTTTGTTATTGTTATGTGTTGATGAATTAATATTTTAATTGTAAATGGTTGTTAAGTAAATATGCGATGCCTTTTATTAACCTTTAGGTTGTTAATTGTTTTTTCATTCAAGAAAAATTGCGTTTTAATTATCTTAAGCCCCCAGCAGGTAGAACCCTTCGCCGGCGAGTGGCCGCGGCCCCAGGTATAGTAAGAAAAAATTGCAGGTCAGTTTTCAGACGTAATCAATGAATAAAATGGTTAATCCATTGAAAATCCAATACTTTTCTACTTTATTGAGTCGTCATAAAACTCCAATTACAAAAAATTAAATTTGTAAATTAAACTAATAAATTAAACTAAAAGTCCAGATAGGTAAAAATAAAAACAAAGATTTTTTTAGAAAAAAGTGGTTTTGGTTTTTTCTTAAGTTCTCAAAAACGAAAAGACATTTTTGCATCCGGTTTTCTGTTTTCGACTAATAATTAACAAACACATTGAATTTTTAAAACAAAATTAGTACTTAATTACATAAAATTTTGAAAAAAATTAGTTCAAAAATGTTTTTTTTGCTTTTTTTTTGAAAATTTTGAGTTTGAAAATTTATTTTTTTTAAACTATTCATTAAAACAATTTAATTTAAAAACAAAATGAAAGAAGAAGTTTTTGGCTTTTCAGAAAAGTATAGCACGGTGTTGTAAACGAAGCCGTTGATTTTTAATATTTTTTTTTACAAAATAAGTCAATTTTTCAGAAAATTGCCCCTCCCGGCTAAACGGGGGGGAATAGACCCCCCCCTCCCATACGATTTTTTTCTTGTCTCAACTCAACCTACACACTCTAGCTTTTTGGCACAACGCTCGTGAATCACCCTGTATAAAGGTCATCAAGAAATTGAAGAAGTTTTGATGTCTATCGCGAACGATTTAGGACAGGCACGAGAGGCCAGAGAGGAAGCATTTAGTCTTTGCAAAAAAATGTCCAAGCCTGAATTTACCATACTTACAGAACTTTGGACCTCTGTATTGCAAAGAATTAATAACACAAGTACTTTACTTCAAAAATAAAATATTACCCTGGATGTTGCAATAAAGTTGCTAAGTGCAATAGATGAATTTATAATTGTGCTCAGGGACAATTTTGATAGCTTTGATTCATCAGCCAGACAAAAAAACCCGGATTCCGAATATAAGGACCTTTCTGAAAAGATGAGGTGTAGAAGCTCACGCCAGACTTTTTTTGACGGCTCTGGACCCTCAGTAATTCTGACTGGGAAAGAAAGATTTAAAATTGAAACCTTTCTTCCCATTGTCGACACACTAAGCGTTCATTTGAAACAGCGACTAGGTTTGTATACGAAGTTTGGCCAACGTTTTGATTTTTTTTTTCGATTAAAAAATCTGAATTCAGAAGACTTAAAAGAGAACTGCAAATCTTTTGCTAAATTTTACACCGAAGATGAACTACATGCTGAATGCCTGATATTAAAAGACTACTTGAAAATTAGTCTACTCGAAAATGAAAAAAAGTGACAACATTCTAGAGCTTTATAATTTTTTAAAAACTAATAAAATTGAAGATGAATGTCCAAATGTTGAAATTGCACTAAGAATTTTCTTAAGTATGATGGTGACCAATTGCAGTGGGGAACGTTCCTTCTCTAAGTTAAAAAGAATCAAAAACGATCTCAGAACTACAATGATTCAAGAAAGATTGACATGTTTGTCGCTGATGTCAATCGAAAGCGACATCCCCAGAGGCATCGATTTTGAAGATGTGATCAATGATTTTGCTAATCTCAAATCAAGAAAAAGACCGCTTCAATAAATATTAATTTCTTTTACCTGAAAAAATATAGTCTGTTTCACTATATTGTTCTTTATTGTACATTCTCAATAACTTATTTAATTGTCTGTTATTTAAATTTTGTTTATTTTTGAATTTTTATATGAAATAATTATTTTTGTTTTTATTTTTACATTGTTTATGATTATGTTTTAAATGCTGCAATAACTATTTATCTTTTTAATGAATTAAATTTTTTTTATTTATTTAATAAATTAATCAATTCAAAGTTATGTGATTTTTTCTGTATACCTTTATTACACAACATAACATTTGTATATAATTATACAGGGGCCCCATTTTCGAAAAGTGCCCAGGGCCCCCAAAAGGGTAAAGACGGCCCTGCATTCAGCAGCAGTTGGTTGGAATGTCTAGGCGAAATAACCAACAATGCGTTAAGCATTGTTAAAGCAGGAGGTTTAGATAATCTCCAGCTCCAATCCTATATGACAAATGTGAGAGTGCCGTGACAACTAACCGTGGTCTTATCAACGAAAGTCCACTCCACCATTGCTCTAGCATTTTCATTGTGCCCTTGAACTTTGACCAAATTTGGAAAAAAAAAGCAAAAACGGATACAGTTTCAAAGAAGAGAATAATAACATTTATTTACTCTTTCGGTTAAAACAGCTTATAATATGCGCTCTGTACTTCAGATATCCACTTGATATAAGCTGAAACACGCGTATAGATTGAAGGCAAATTTGCAGATCCGCATGGAACATATCCCCAAGAGACAATTCCAACAAGTTCGGTTGGGCCGTCTGTTGACTCCTTGACCAAAGGACCGCCAGAATCACCATTACAAGCTGAAATACCAAGTCCAAGCGATGAACTGCACACGTTATTCGGATGAAGGGGAGCATCCGCTGGCAATTTCTTTTGACATTCATCCCAATCGACAATCTCTGTCTTCACAGTTTGTAGAGTCTTTGCAGAAGTAAATATAAACGCCTTGGTCTGTCCCCACCCGAACAAGGAAACATTGCCACTATGAATATATTCGTCAGATGGAAGAACAGCTGGTTGCACATATTCATTGAAGTCAAAAGGTTCTGAAAGGTGGAGAAGAGCAATATCGTATGGGCCCACATCTCCTCCAAACTCAGAGTGAACTTTTCCAAAATCTACTTTACGGTGTTGGGCACTTGGTACGTTAGTTTGAAGGCGTTCATGAAGTCCTGCATAAACACCCATACCCACCGCCTTCGAAATACAGTGACCAGCTGTGACGACCCATTCTTTGTTGATTATTGTACCGCCACAAATATGGGAATGCTTGTCAAACTTTCTGCTCAAGGACACCATGTAAGGAGCCGAGTTCGGGACGGCTTCTTCGCCTTTAATAATGTACGGAGTTGCAAAAGAAGCAGTTAGTTTTTTAATGCTATCAATAACCGAAGCATGGGCACAAACCAACAAAACCCCAACGACAACTACTAAAACCTTATTCATGGTTTAACTTTCTGAAACTAGGAACTACTGCTGTTTTTGCTTTAAACGACATCAATTTATATTTGATTTTGTCCCCCGTTTTTAGTGGATTTTGTTCCAATTTTTATCGGGTATTGATTAGGTATACGAGTGCTGACTGTTAAGAACATTGATTGGTGTCATATTGTTTATTGGTCCATATATTAATTCGATGATAAGGATCTTCAGATTTATGTTTTTGCTTAAAGCTGTTTGATACTAATTTGTTTACTCTTTTTTATGGCCTAAATTTTTCAGTCAAGGGTAGAAAAGTGCTATTTTGTCGCTTTCCAAATTGTTTTTATTTTTTATATTCTAAAGAAAGTAAGTGATTTGTCAGCTGAAATATTGACCATCTCACTAGTAAACATTTTCATGCAATTTCAAATTGATATTACCTATCCCCTTTTTCCTGGACACCCGTTATACAAAAACACTGAACGTTAATGACCTTAAAACAGCTTTTAGAAATCGAAATGCAATTTTCCTTTCAACACCCGGTTATCCGGCAAAGAAAAAATTAATAGATACTGTTTCGAGATGTATCTTAATTTTTTGAAAATATTCCAGTGTTCTGGCTTTTTTTTTCTATACCTTTTTCACTCAACTGTGAAACACTCGTTTATCAGACTGTCAAATATGATTTTTCGTTCACAATATACCAAGCATTAAACTAATTAATTCAGTCTTATGATGATGAATGATGTTTGTATTCAATTTAATCATATTAAAGGTTGACCTCATTTGCTCTTTAATTAATCAATTTTTTTAAGAGATAATTTCTCATAACCATATCATTTAAAATAATTTTTTTGGAAGGAGTGGGGAAAACAAGCGGGACTAGGTTTGGAAAGCATGTTTCAAATATTAAACCCAACAGATATACTTACGTATAAACGTTTATACTCATAGCAAAGTTATAAGCCTCGCCTTGAAAGACAAGTACTGCTTTGATTCCTACCTTAAAGAACTCAACGGCTCTTTTTCAGACGAAAAAATTCCAATCAGTTTTCATTCTTTCCGTTTAGTATACATGTGGTATGTTGTAACGTGTCAAAAGCACATTAAATGTAGCAAGCCAAGCCCTAGTCGTTAACAAAACCCATCACTACCCCAATTTCGAACCTTAATAAATATATTTGTAAGGGCAGGTCTTAATTGATGTAAGAACTACATAGAATTGAAAAGAAGAAAAAATTGTGGGTAGGTAGGTACGACAAATCGAAACCACTACGCATTCCGACTGAAGTAAAGTTACAGAACCTAACCAGCTTTATCCCCAATGTGACTTGCTTAATCAGCTGTTAATAATCTAGAAGGGGTTAAAGTCTATTTTTAATCAGAACACACATGACGGTACATTCGAAAACACAAGCTGAAACGAGAAACCAATTAAGATGCACCCCGACACGATTTCTTCAGCAAGGTCCCGTATATTGTTTCGCATTGCTTTATCCTTGTGCGTATTTGCTTGAACGCTTTGAGCTGGTTTTCTCGCGCCCGCCACCGCCACCGCCACCGCACATGTGCTTGCAGAATAATAAAGACTTAAAATAGACAACGGCGATAATGCGATTGTTAGGACAAGGAGATGTTATAACTGTTTAAGGACACGAGGGTAATATATTTATCGCAAGCAGGTGTAGGTACCTGCTTAATTATGCCTACCAGCTTTTACAATCGATTTCAGCATATGAGTGTTTGAAATGTAATTACTAATTATATTAATTGAAGATTTGAGTGAATTTACTCCCTCTGGTTACTTTGAAAACCATCTTCTACAGGTCAGGAGAGCATTAAAACTATGAAAAATAATAAGTTGTCAAGGTCGCACACACTATACTCAAAAGTTAATAGTAAAAACAACTGCATATAAGGATTACAATTATTATTAAACAATTTATATGGAAAAATCAACTAAAACAATACTATTAAAAGCAATTCTAAAACTCCATTTTTACCGAAATAAAATTTAATGAAATGTTTCTCATTTTATCATTCCATTTTATGTTTATATATTTTGAATTTGATTTTTAACGAACCGTTTTTAAGGGAAAATGACTGACCGAAAAAAAATAAAACAAAATGAAAACAATTTTCAATCAATGACTTCAAATTGGAAAACAAAATATTATTGCCGAGAAAAATATTTTACAAGAACTTTCAGATCATCCGGATATATTTGTGCAGGCGGCGATGGCGGGCGGTATAGACTTCAGAGAATTTTATTATTTTTATAAAATTTTCTTTATCTTGTCGAAGTAGCTCATTGGAATGGGGTAGGAAGATCAAGCGAAATCGCATTTGCCTTCGATGCGGCTACTTGTTCGATAGGAACACAAAGTACAAGCACATCTTCTTCAATCAGAAATTGAATTTATGCACATACATAACATTTTTTTACGAAAAATATACACATCAATTTATGAATTTTTATTTAAATGTATATAAATAAAATGCCAAATGATGCTATTTCGTGGTTATTTCTTGCTCGGTTAATGGCCGATTGGAATAAATGCACATTGGCAAATAGCATTTTGATTGACCCGAGAATCGAATCGCTCTCATTTAATGTTAAATGTTTGTATGTATCCCACACAATATCCTAAACAGTTCATAATTTAATCTGCAAATCTTAACATTAGGACACAATATTTACATAACAAATATTTTCATAAATACATAATGTATGCTATGAAAATAATTATGTAGATACTTTCTTAAACGTGTTTTCAAACGAAATTTAAAATGAAATTTTAAATAGAAAAATTCTTCCAAAAAGTAAAAATTTGACCTCTGATTTCATGGAGGATTTTTGCCATCCTCAACTTCATCAAATACAAACATTATGCCTAATTGATAATGGTGATTTGATGATTGATTCCAAAACACAAAATTGAAAATTTTTAAATAGCTGCGATAAGTATCTAATAATTTCACAGTTTTTAAATATTTGCCACTTAGAAATTCAAACTGGCCTAATTTTTGATGGCCTTATGATGAGCTCATTGGGTGTTGTTTTACACTGAACACTGAATTATTTTTGGTAATTGTTTGTTTTCAGGATGCTGTGACAGGAGTAGCAATTACGGCGAGGATAGATCCAAAGGGATTTTTCATGTACTGGAATGATCAAAGGGATGAAAAAGACTTATTGGATATTGCAACGATCAGAGATGTCCGAACTGGAGTCTATGCAAGAAAAGCTAAGGTAATTTTCGTTTTTATTGGAAGTATTTTTCGTTTTTAAGTTTCTCATACCCATTGTATCCTACTTATTCAATTAAAAGTAGGTACATTATGTGCGACATGATAGTGGTATAAGAGAGCATAATATAGGTAGATACGTTTAAAAAGTAAAGTGCAAATAAAGCTTCAAAAATCTGATGTTACAATAATTATTCCAAATCATGAACCGAAATTTCAAAATAAAAATTAAGAACTACAAGTTATATGCATATACATAGTATCTACATGTTTTTACACAGAACAAAAAAAAAATAAGAAAACAAATTCAATTGACTTCCCTTTGAATGACAATTATTGGAAACCAATACGATAAAAACTTAAACAAGCTAGCCGCGGTAGTCCAGAGCATGTGATGTGACACACTCTAGCCTTGGTTCCGGCTAAAAGATCAAATAAAGCGTTAAACATGACATGATTGTAATTGAATAGCCCGAGTACAAATCGATGTTGGTTATGGTTAATTAAAAGGGATCAAATATAGTAGAGCACGAAAGTTCAACTGATGTGTTATTGATTTAACTCAATATTTATATAAAAATGACCTAATAATAAAACACAATGTAAGGGGTAAATAATTAAATAATAAACCAGGATGACATGCTTGCTCACAGAAAAAAAATAGCAAAAAAAATTCATTACCTAAATTAGTTTGATTACCTTGTTGAAACTATATTCATAGCTTGTTATTTTTAAAACAAATCTTAGGAAAAATGTTAACACTCAGACAATAGAAAAATGCAAAAACCGTATTAAACATTTTCTGTTTACAGGATCCTAAGCTTCGGCAGCTATTGAATATGGGGTCAATGGAAGATAGTCTCGAAGAAAAAACAATAACCATTGTCCAAGGCTCCGATTTCGTTAATCTTAGTGTTATAAACTTCTCTTGTATAAACAAGGAAATAGCACAGGTAAGTTTTCTTACCTACATTTTTAAGTTTATTTAATTTTTGACAAATAAATAAATATAAATTAACATTACAAACAACATGCTCATCCTTCTTGTGTTCTCGTTATAAACACATCCTGTATTATTATCGTTATTTTATTTTATAAGGATTGAATTGTTTTGCCGCATTTTGATTGATGATTGTCTTCATTAGCAATTTATTATCGCACAAATTCAATACAAAATTCATAAAAAAACAGAAAAGCATTTGCCTTTCAATTAAGATTTATCTCTACAGAACAGTCTGTTGATACCTTATCTCTTGTGTATATTGAATATGTATTTGCATATATTATGACTTGAAGCAATTTTTTTGCGATTGCACAAAAGCATTAATGTGTAAAAATAAAAACACACAGTTTAATATACACATGTGGTGAGCGATTCAAAAGGAAAAGTAAGAGACTAAGATTCGCTAATTAAAAAGTTAATTAAGTCATGGTGTTTTGTGAAAAATGTTAGTGTTCATTTATTTTAAGGTTTAAAGTCTTATTTTATTTTTATAAATGCTTGTTTACAGTATTGGTCTTATGAGCTTATGAAGCTGGCCTATAGCCTGGCACAAATAAATGGGTCTTCAAATATGTTCCTACAAAAAGCACATACAAAACTATGTTTACAAGCGGTCCGGGATAAAATGATTCCAGTTAAAAAGTAAAATTATATTTTTAAAAACAATTAATTGCCTGTTACTTATAAGACTCAATTTATGTTTAAGCATAATAAAAATATTTACTCAAAACAAAGAAGACAGAAAACGTGTTGAAAAAGCCTTAGATGTTTCCGGTCTACCATCTGGCAAAATTGACAGCCTACCTCTTTCCAAATTCCAATTTGAAGACTTTTATAATCTATACAAAAACCTAACACAACGCACAGAAGTTGAAAAAATATTCGATGGCATGTGAGTATTACATTACATTGTTTTTTTCAATACAGTTAAACAACTATTTATATAACAGTGTAGGAAACTCAAAAAGACGTTGTATGACGATTTCCCAACTGGTGGAGTTTTTGAACAAAACTCAAAGAGATCCTAGGCTGAATGAAATACTCTACCCATACGCAAATACAGCACGAGCAAAGGAAATAATAACCGAATATGAGCCGAACAAATTTAATTCTCAAAAAGGTCTTTTAAGCTCCGATGGATTCTTAAGGTAAGGCGTTGTTTCTTATGTTCTATTTAATGCGTCGAAAATAAAAAAGGATTCTCAAAATAATTTTAGATTCTTTGTTCGTTGTTTCAATTAACAATTTCAATTGAAATTAACGTGATCTCCACACAATACCTATTCCTATTCTAACCCTGAAATCATTCCTTACCATTTCTATGTTGTTTATGATTCACTGGAGGTGCAATGTCTAGATACATATTATGCATTTATTATTCATAGAAAGATTTAATGTAAATAAGCAAACGAATTTTATGTTTCAAAACCACAGAGAAACGATTCGTGTATCAGATATGTCTGTTAAATCAATATTCCATTAATCAATGTGTGCAGTTTCTTTCTATGCATAAAGTACTTGCATAGAAACGAGGTTTAGTCGAGGGTATTGTAATATTCAGCTTGGTCCGATAATTAAAACTTATTCACTTTTTAAATAAAACACAAATTCACTTTATTCAAATCACTCACAAACTTATTTATTCAACACTTTCAATTATAACTTTGCAAACACAGAGTACTTTTCTTTATCGCAGTTCACAATTAATTAATTCGCCTCGCCACCAAACGGCTATTTATATCAAAAATGATGGGTTCTAGAAACTACTATTGGTTCCTATTGGTTCTTGGGGAAGCTGAAAGTTCGAGAAGCTCTCTATTTACAAATAAAAAATACTGGGATTTTCTGAAGGGGCTAACGTTCTTAATGCTAAACAAAAAGTTTCTCTTAGTCACTAGATATTGCCCCTCACAAGTGTTTACTACTACAATTAACGATATTAAGTAAAGAGAGTATGTACATTAAATAAACAAGAGATACAGAGTAAGTAAAGAGAGTAATGAAAAGTGTGTACATTAAATATAGAAAGAGATACAGAGTAAGTAAAGAGAGTAAGAAAAGTGTGTACATTAAATACAGAAAAGAGGTACAGAGCGTAAGAGATAATGACGTATACACATTAGTATTAGACATTACAATAGAAGGAGATACAGAGCGTATGAGATAAATAAAGTGTATACACATTACATTGCCCCCTCCTTAGGATTGATCGTCCCGAACAAATCCATCATCTTCATCACCACTGTAGCGATGTAGTCGGTCGCGATGTACGACTTTAAGTTTACCTCTGACTCCTTTTTGTATCCGGTACACGACGTCGTTGATTTTGCTAATCACTGTATATGGACCTTCCCAGTCCCGTTGAAGTTTCGGTGGCAACCCTTTTTGTCGATGGGGATTGTAAAGCCACACTCGATCTCCTGCTTGGAACTCTGTTGTTGTCGCTCGTATATCGTAGCGTGTCTTCATTCGGTCACTGAACATCTTTATTTTTGACCTGGTATCGTCGTGGATCTGAAGGAGTCTTTCTCTGAGGTCATCCAAGTAGTCATCTTCGGCTTGCGGTTCCGACGTGGGACATCCAAATTTGATTTCGCTCGGCAATCTGATGTTCCTTCCCATCAAAATCTCGGACGGTGTATGGCCAGTTGAGCTATGTCTTGCACTTCGATACGCCATCAAAAACAGTGGAATGTGTCGGTCTCAATCTCGCTGGTTGTCGTCCACAACTTTGCAAAGATGTTCCTTAAGGGTTCGGTTGAACCGTTCGACCATGCCATCAGATTGTGGGTGGAGTGGTGTTGTTCTTGTCTTCTTGATGTGAAGAAGCCCACAAACTTCCTGGAATATGTTTGATTCAAAATTCCTTCCCTGGTCGGAATGCAGTTCTAATGGAACACCGAATCTGCTCACCCAGTTGAACACAATTTGGTCTGCGACTGTTTTGGCTTCTTGATTCGGTATGGCGTATGCTTCAGGCCACTTGCTGAAGTAATCCATGACGACCAGAATATAACGATTTCCATTATTTGTTTCCGGAAATGGACCCGCCACGTCTATTGCAATCCTTTCAAAGGGTGATCCGACATTATACTGCTGCATTTGGCTGTGATTCTTTTTGTTCGGGCCTTTGGTGGCAGCACAGGTATCACATTTTCGGCACCACTTCTCGACATCCTCCCTTGCATGTAGCCAATAGAATCGTTGTCGAACCTTTTCTAGCGTCTTGTTTACTCCTAGATGGCCTCCCGAAACTCCATCATGCATCTCTCGCAGAACGTCCATAATCTTCGATCTCGGTAAGACTAGCTGCATGACATAGGACTTTCCATCTGCTGATTCCCACTTACGTCGAAGGACACCTTCTTGGACATGCAACGAGTCCCACTGTGCCCAATAGGCCTTCAGAGCCGGACTTCTGTCGGAGATATCAGCCCATTCTGGTTTTTCCTGATGTTCCTTGCATGCGAGGATGGGTTCAATATCTGGGTCCTCTTGTTGAGCCTTCCTCATCTCGTCGTTGCTCCAGCCATAAATGGGATCGGTTCTGGTTCGTTGGACAGTAACCACTTCTTTTTCTTCTTGGCGTCTGCAATGCTTACAGTCTTGCTTACATGGTCTCCGAGACAGTGCATCAGCATTTGAGTGAAGCTTCCCCTTCCGATGTTGAATTTCATAATCGTACGTCTGCAGCCTCTCAATCCATCTCGCCACTTGACCCTCTGGATTCTTGAAATTTAAAAGCCAGTTTAGTGCTCCATGGTCGGTTCGGAGAAGAAACTTCTGTCCATAGAGATACTTATGGAATGCTTTGTTGCCAAAATCAGTGCAAGAAGTTCTCTTCTGGTCACACAATAGTTTCTTTCCGACTTCGAGAGTACCTTGCTGTAATAGGCAACCACCTTTTCTTCGCCATCATGTACCTGTGACAATACAGCACCAATCCCGACATTGCTGGCATCAGCATCAATGATGAACGGTTTTCCTGGAGTCGGGTAGGTCAGCACTGGTGCATTACACAAGCGTTGCTTGAGCTCTTGAAAGCTGCGCTCGCACTCACCTGACCATTTAAACTGCTTTCCCTTTTCCGTTAGCTGATGTAGACTCTTGGCGATCTCAGCAAAATTCTTGACGAAGCGCCTATAGTAGGTGGCTAGACCCAGAAAGCTTCGGAGTTGATGTTTGTCCTGTGGTGTTGGCCAATTCTTCACGGTGTCAACCTTATCAGGATCCGTCTTAACTCCTTGGGATGAGATGATATGTCCCAGGTATTTCACTTCGGTTTTGAAGAGTGAACACTTTTCTGGATTGAGCTTGAGGTGGGCTTCTCGAAGTCTTTGAAACACGGCTCTCAGATTTGTACAATGTTCGTCAAATGTTTTCCCGTATACGATGACGTCATCCAAATAGACCAGGCAAGATTTCCAAGTGAGTCCTTGCAGGACGCATTCCATAAGGCGCTCAAAAGTCGCTGGAGCATTGCACAGTCCAAAAGGCATCACTTTGAACTGCCACAATCCGTTTCCTGTCGAGAACGCTGTCTTCTCTTTGTCTTCAGGATGGATTTCTACTTGCCAGTATCCACTTTTCAGGTCCAACGTTGAGAACCATTGTGCTCCTTCCATTGCGTCCAGAGTATCACTGATCCTAGGCAGAGGGTAGCTATCCTTCTTGGTCACATCATTCAACCTTCGATAGTCTACGCATAAGCGGGTTGATCCGTCTTTCTTCTTTACCAGGACCACTGGAGACGCCCAAGGGCTTTTAGAGTTTTCGATCAGACCCTCTTCTTTCATGGTGGTTATCAGTTATTCAACCTCACCTTGTTTGGCTAGTGGAAGGCGTCTTGCAGGTTGACGGATCGGCTTTGCATCCCCGGTGTTGATTCGATGTTGAACCAGTTGTGTTCTGCCATATTTCCCTTGCGATGACGAAAAGATGTCTGCAAATTCTTCGAGGAGACCTTCTGCAGTTCTTCGTTGTTGGTGGCCAAGATTAGAGGACTTGAGAATGTTCGTCTTTATGGAGTTCAGCTCTTTGGACTTCAATGTTTGCCTTGGCTCTTCTTCGCTGATCCTTGTTATCGCTGATACAGATTCGCATTGTCCGACAATCTCACCTTTTCTAAGCTTAACTTCGTACGGCTTGATGTTCAGTATTCGTACGGGAACCATGTTCTTTACAGGTCTAACAAGAGTCTTCCCAATGGTGACGTTTTGGGAGGACTTTACAGATGCTGGTTCGACCATGAGGTATCGATGGCTGCCAGGCTTACCCTTCAATTTCGTCCACACGAATACTTCTGAAGAAGCAGGCAAAGTCAGATCTTCTTTGATGACGGTTTTCACAGATAATGAGGTCTCATACGAGTGGATCCCATAGATCATCGGAATCTCGATGTTTCGATATTTCAGGACTTGGTTCCCGATGTCCAATATCACTCCGTGATCTTTCATGAAATCGACGCCGACAATGCACTCGTCGCATATATCTGCTACCAGGAACAGGTGAGAGAATTCCAGCTCTGCCATCCGGATCTTAAGACGTACCTCACCATAAACTTTTGCGGCCTCTCCAGTTGCAGTCCTTAGACGATAGCTGTTGGTGTTGTGGAGCCATGTCTTCTTAACGAGGTCCTGCCGTACAATGGACGCCGTGGCACCGGTGTCGATGGTAGCCACACATTTGTTGCCGTTTATACTTGCTTCCACGGTCAGGCTCTTGTTGTCACGTTTCGTTTGAGAAACCTGGATGTCGTTTCTGGGGCCATCGATACCAGAAACCAGCTTCTGCCCCTCGAAGTTGGTTCTTATTCGTTTCCCGGGTGGGAAACAGCTTCGGAAGCAACGTTGTTGGAGTTACTTTGACTTGTTGAGTAAGTTCTGTTTCCACAGTGTTGGCATGAGGTTCGTCTTCGCGGTAATCTGCACTGTCGTTGAAGATGTCCAGTCTTGTTGCAGTTCCAGCATCGTGCTGGTCCGTCTCGCTGACTCCTTTCCAGAGTAGCCTTCTGACAAGAGCATTCTTGGACTTCCAATTCTCTCACGCGATGCACGTTTTGGGAAGCTTGTTCTGCGGCTTCCATTGTTAGAGCGAAAGCCAATGCTTCTGGTAGTGTTTGCTTTCCGGCAGTGCGAATAGCCCTTTGGAGATTTATATCGCCCACAGCTCTCACAAAGGCTTCAACAGCAAGTTGATTTATTATCTCGTTGCCAGCTGTTGGATATGCCAGGTGAACCAGTCGCTCGATATCTGCCTGAAGCTGCTGCAGAGTTTCACCTCTTTTCTGTGCTCTATTGTTAAGCTGAACTCGGAAGACTTCTGTCATGTGGCTATCCCCAAACCGCTGTTCAATTGCGTTTACCAGAACTTTGAAGTCACCGTTCTTCTCTGCTGGGATGGTTTGTAGCAGTTCAGCAGCTGCTCCTCTCAAGGCAAGTGTAAGAGCAATGTATTTTTCGTCATCGTCCCAGCCGTTTGTTAACGCTGCTGCTTGAAACTGTTTCTTGTAGATTGACCACGGTATCTGACCATCAAAGCTTGGAGGATTCACTTCTCTCTTCCTTGAGCACTCACCAGAAGGTTCTCGAGCTTTCATCTTTCGCACTTTTTCCAGTTCCTTTGTGATGGTATCGATTTGTTCGTCGATTTTCTCGATACGTGCATTTTGTTTTCCGACGCACTCGTCGAGATTATTGATTTTCTCTTCGAAGTCTGCAAACCTGCCTTCTAGAAGATTTTTCTGTTCATCAAAACGCTCTAGAACATCATTCCTTTGTGTTTCCAGTTGTTTGAGGACATTCTCTTGCTCGTTCTTCTGTTCGCTTCTTTGAGTTTCTAGTTGCTCCAGAACATTCTTGTTTTGAGTTTCTAGTTGCTCCCGAACATTCTTTTGATTCTCTTCAAATTTGGCTAGAAGAAGTGTCATCATGGTAGATAAGTCGGCAGTTGCATTTACCTCTTCCGATTTTGCTTCCACTTCGAAAGCAAATGTATCTGGGTTTTCATTTTGTTGTTCAAGATATTCCTGTAGCCGTTTTACGAGTTCGATTTTAATTCCTGCCCCACTTAAGCCACGTTTGCTTAATTCGGCCTTTAGCTCAGCGACAGTTAGGTCTTTCAAAACTTTACTCATTTTTTTGTTTTTTTTTCACTATTTCACACAAAATAGTTTAATCACTGTTCACTGTTTTATTCTCAATAAGTTTTAATCCCACTTCTGACACCAATGTAATATTCGGCTTGGTCCGATAATTAAAACTTATTCACTTTTTAAATAAAACACAAATTCACTTTATTCAAATCACTCACAAACTTATTTATTCAACACTTTCAATTATAACTTTGCAAACACAGAGTACTTTTCTTTATCGCAGTTCACAATTAATTAATTCGCCTCGCCACCAAACGGCTATTTATATCAAAAATGATGGGTTCTAGAAACTACTATTGGTTCCTATTGGTTCTTGGGGAAGCTGAAAGTTCGAGAAGCTCTCTATTTACAAATAAAAAATACTGGGATTTTCTGTAGGGGCTAACGTTCTTAATGCTAAACAAAAAGTTTCTCTTAGTCACTAAATATTGCCCCTCACAAGTGTTTACTACTACAATTAACGATATTAAGTAAAGAGAGTATGTACATTAAATAAACAAGAGATACAGAGTAAGTAAAGAGAGTAATGAAAAGTGTGTACATTAAATATAGAAAGAGATACAGAGTAAGTAAAGAGAGTAAGAAAAGTGTGTACATTAAATACAGAAAAGAGGTACAGAGCGTAAGAGATAATAACGTATACACATTAGTATTAGACATTACAATAGAAGGAGATACAGAGCGTATGAGATAAATAAAGTGTATACACATTACAGTATATTGGAAAGGACTAACAGTGCTTTTGTTTCTACAGAATGTTGAATGTAATGAAAGTTGAGTTGAAATTTTTACTTTTTACAAATTCTTAAATTTTCTTGCTATCGAAAACAAAAAAGATAAGAACGTCTTACATTCTATGAGGTTCATTGAAAAAGGCGTGTCCCTTATTTTGAATATATTCTGATTACATGCACAAATTCCCTCTAGCTTTTGGCTTGGTTTTGGACTACTCTCTTTAGCAATTCTAAGTTTTTTTCCACAAATGCTACAAACTCTAGGAGATACTATTTTTTTCACTTTATTCAGAACTACCCTTAACAACTAAATTTCAAATATTCCTTCTAAAAAAATGGTTGACCTCCAATAACAGGTATTTGATGTCGAGTGATAATCCAATCATGGCTCCGAATAAACTCGATTTATGCGATGATATGGACCAACCTCTGTCACATTACTTCATAAATTCCTCTCATAATACCTATTTGACTGGACATCAGTTGACTGGAAAGTCTTCAGTGGAAATTTATCGACAGTGTCTCCTGGCTGGATGCAGGTATATTCAAATAATTCTTTCAGAACTTGTCAAACAAAAAATATGGACTGTATTCTTTTTGGAATAGATGCGTTGAACTGGATTTTTGGAATGGAAGAACTGAAGAGCCAGTTATTGTTCATGGATATACATTTGTTCCTGAGATTTTTGCCAAGGATGTGCTCGAAGCAATTGCAGAGAGTGCATTTAAAACTTCAGAATTTCCTGTGATATTAAGTTTCGAGAACCATTGTAATCCACGACAGCAAGTAAGTCAACACAGTTTTTGTATGATATTTTTATTTGAAGTTGATTACTTAGCAAATAATGAATAAAACAATACTCTGGTGGTCTTAAATTCTTCGAAGAGATCTTAAATTGACATAATTCTCTAACGACTTTACACAAGTTAAAATTTGAAGTCGAAGGAAATCCATGTAAGATCATGTTTGAAAAATGATATAGCAAAAGCTAATATTGTTGGACATTCAAAATAGTAGAAGAAAGAATCATTTACCTACTTACCCGCTAGTGTTTGATATGTATTTGTATTTAATTTTTATTTATTCAGTAATATAAATTTGAGCAATTAAAAAAGTAAGTTTGGTGCTTATCTAATGCTTTAGATACTATAAGCAAGCATTTTATTTTAAAGCTGGTAATCAGTAGGTATTAACATACTGAGAAATAAAATCTGATTGAATTTCAATCAATCAGATATTTTTGATTGTAACTCAGTATGAAAAATCGTTAATTGGATTCCCCCATAAACTTACCTAATTCGATTCCAGGATAATCTGAATTCTAAATATAAAAACAGACATTAGGTTTGATCGATATGCGCTCTGGGTCGCTCTGATTTAGCTCTGAGCTGTTCGGGAGCGCAGTGAACCGCCCCAAGTTTTTCTCGGGGCGAGAATTTCGGAGCCGTTCGAATCAGCTGTTGCTATATAACAAAGAGAAGAAAAAACAGAGCACTACAATTGCGTTCGATGTGAAACGAAACCTAGAGAAATTTTTTCAGTTTTTTTTGCCAGCTCCGTTCAGGGCAGTGACAAGCACCGGAGCGCCCCAGGGCTGGTTACGTCGAACGAAGCTATTATGAAAATTATTCCAGAAATAAGTATTTTTTTGTGGTTTTTGTGGGAGCAGTAAATGCATTTCCTTATTAGCTAGATATGTAGATAATTGTTTCGAAACTGGTATTGCTTTAATATTTTTGTTGAATTTAAATGCTTATGTATTAATGTATAGAACCGTATTATTTTCGAATTTCGCTGTAGGCTAAAATTGCTAGCTATTGTCGTGATATTTTTGGAGACATGTTGCTCGATAAACCACTCGATTCACATCCATTGGAGACAAACAGCGAATTACCACCTCCATCGTTATTGAAAAGAAAAATTATTATCAAAAACAAAAAGAAACATCATCACCATCACCATCACAAAAGTAAGGGGAACGTTCAAGCTCATCAAGCTAAGTTGACTACAGCAAATTCAGGTAAGATCCTCATATGATACTTCTTAAGAACTACCTATATCAAATTTTTATAAACTAAGATTTTATTTATGTGGATATGGAAATGGATACCTTCTAATGATGAGCACATGATAAAAAAAGACACACATAATATTATCTGGTTAACCAGCTCTTTTTCGAATAAAATCAATTTCTCCAATCACGTTGAAAGCTACAGATACCTTGAACATTTAAATGCAAATGAACAATAGATTTCTCTTCCTACCTATCTTCGGAAACTATCCATGTGAAAATTACTGTCTATGAACTATGAGGCAAAAAAAAAAAGAATAAAATAGATTTCCCTCCACTGTTTTAATTCTTGCAGACATAAAAAAAACCCTTGCTTCAAAATAGACATGAAAAGCGTAGTTCATTACAATTGATCTATTATCTTTATATTTATATGGAATTTTACAGTTGATGCCAGTAAAATGCCAACTATGGCTCCAATCCAGCAACAAGTTTCTATTCAAGAAGATGGAGTTAGTTCCGGAACACAACTGACAACGACACAGTCAACTGGAAACAGCGATGTTGGAAGTCATGCACCACCATTGCAGGTATGCAAAATGTACATTGTAATATTTTTTTTTGCAAGACTCTTTTGTTCTTTTTAACCATCCAATTCCCCTTACATTTTGTATATCCTTGTTTATACAAAGTTTGCTTTTTGCATTACAATGTATCAGTCGCACAATGTTGCTCATGGAAACCGTACAGAATTATAAAGTAAATTTAATCTGCCGAGATAAAAAAAAAAAAACAATAAACCAAAACTGAAAATTGCGTCATCCTATTATGAATTGCAGGAGGCACATTGTTTCTAAATTTCAAAAACCCACTGGAATATACCTTTGAGATGTTCATATTCTTGCGAATTGCAAATTAAAATGATGGGTACCGAATTATATTAAGTTTGAATGTATTTACTATGTATCTACCAAACCTTATATAGAATAATATTTAAGAAAACCAATACCTGTCCCCTAAGTGATATGGTAAATAAAAGAAATTGAAACGATCCTTGCAGCTTTCATAGACGGCAAGGCAATATCTATCCTTTACTACAGAAATGTAGGTATAAAGCAAGTAAAAATATAAGGCTAGGAGAGATAATAGAAGAAGAAGACGCAAAGAAAAAATTCATTCTTTTGCATACAGTGACAATAGGGTTGATTGATGGATTATCCTAGAGTCAAAGGAAAGATTAATTATTATACTTCTTTTATTTTCTGAATAGCAGTCCAATAACGCCATTCGAGAAGGAGCAACCATAAAAATTGATTTAAGACCAGAGGAGTGCGTGAATAGAAATTGAAAACGTCGTCGAATAGAACATAAATTTACAAACGTTTTTAATAGAGCATAAACAAAATATGTATAGACACTTCAACCAGAAAGTTTGGTGCAATGAGTAATTTTCTTGTAGGTACCTATAGGCATCTGAGACAAAGTTTTGTACTTTCATACATCTTTCGATAGAAGGCGATAAATGTTATTGTTAGCGCGGAATTTATCATTGTGATGTCAAATTTTAGCTGTAGTTTCTATATTATTTCAAGAAGAATGAGAAATATTATTGTAATATCTTACATTTTAGCAATTACGACAGAGTTCGAAAGATAGCACTGGATCCTCAGATACAGAAAGTTGTAGCGACGACGAATCGCTTCCGAACACTACACCAAATCCACCGATAGGTAATGAGCTTCCCCCCGAAAAAGCACAAAGAGAAACTGAAGCTGGAGCAGAAATATCTGCTCTAGTCAACTACGTACAACCAGTGCATTTCAGCTCCTTTGAAAATGCAGAAAGTAAGCATTTAACCTTCACTCAGGAATCTATGTCTCAACCAAGTTATATTTCATATTATAGAAAAGAACCGATGTTATGAGATGTCTTCATTTGATGAAAAGCAAGCCACAACTTTGCTTAAAGAACGCCCAATTGAATTTGTTAACTACAATAAGAACCAACTATCTAGGGTGTATCCAGCTGGAACTCGATTTGATAGTTCAAATTTTATGCCTCAGGTGTGCATTGTTCGATTACAACAAATCATTTTTAAATAATTACTTTGGTTCTAGCTTTTTTGGAATGCTGGTTGTCAATTAGTTGCATTAAACTTCCAAACCTTAGACCTAGCAATGCAATTGAATTTAGGCATTTTCGAATATAATGACCGGACGGGTTACTTACTTAAACCTGAATTTATGCGTCGAACCGATCGAAGGCTGGATCCCTTTGCGGAAAGCACAGTAAGATTGATAGTGAAAACTCATGCTACAATTTGCATACCTGCAATCAAAATTTGTTCTAGGTTGATGGAATTATTGCTGGTACAGTATCTATAACAGTGTTGTCTGGGCAGTTCTTGACGGACAAAAGGGTAGGTACTTACGTTGAGGTGGACATGTTTGGTCTTCCGGCTGATACGGTTCGTAAGAAGTTCAGGACAAAAATAGTTCGCGACAATGGTATAAATCCAGTGTTTGGCGATGATCCTTTTGTTTTCAAAAAAGTAAGCAAGTATTCAAGGAAAAGATTATCATTCAACATCTTATATATGTAAATACATAGGTGGTCTTGCCCGAGCTAGCAAGCATTCGAATAGCTGCATTTGAGGAAGGAGGAAAGTTTATCGGCCATCGAGTACTTCCGGTTATCGGGTTATGTCCCGGTTACCGCCATGTTAATCTACGGTCTGAAATGGGTCAACCAATGGGCTTGGCGTCGTTGTTCCTTTGCATAATAGTCAAGGACTATGTTCCAGATGATCTTTCAAATTTCGCTGAAGCCTTAGCAAATCCAATTAAATACCAAAACGAGCTCGAGAAAAGAGACAAGCAATTGGCGGTGCTTACCGAAGACACGGAACCCATTTCAGAAGATGACATAACGAATTCATGTGAGTCTGACCTTATTATCGCAGTATCAATAGTTTGAATTGTTAAATTAATATTGTTTTGTAGATTATTATATTCTTTGTTTTATTTGGGACTACCCTTAATTACTTAGCGATTTTTTTTTGTATAATTTTCGGTGTCGTTACTTTTGAATTTCTTGTTATGTGTTATGCCCTCTTTGGTCCTTTGCGGAAAACTGACTGCAACAGTCGTTTTTGTACAAGTAGGTCAGAAAAAAGAGCTCCGGCCTGTGGAGTCGATCACTACTAGTCCTAAGCATCGAACAAGCATAACTGCGGCCCCATCTGCAGTGAGCGCTGAAGTATCATCAGACTTTGATGCAGAAAGTACTTCAACGACAATTCCATTGATTCAACATCAACATTCTTTAGATCAAGGTACAAACACATCTATTCGACAAGTTGAGTCGGCACAGTTCGACGTCGACACTGTGGTGGCGGAACCACTTGAAAAAATTCTCGATCATAAATTAGTGCGTGAAAAGCGACTAGAAATGGAAAAGAAACTAGAATCTCTAAGGAAGAAGCACGACAAGGAAAAGGTTAAGATTGTATCCGGGAAACATAGCCCACTTGATGGAAATAAGAAACCAAAATTCTCAATGACCAATAAATTGGTTAAACGACTGAGTAGCAAAAGTCTGTAAGTTGGATTTTCATTGGCTAGCCTCAGACAAAAAAGAATGAGGCAGTTTCACTTTTTTTCTTATTTAATTTGAACAGAAGTTGTCTTTCTTCCAGCGATCCCAGTATCGAGGTGCCTCCATGCCTTCTTGATTCAAGCTTGGCAGCAGCTGAGAGCAGTGAAGATAATACCGATGGAGAAAAGACTGTCATCGCTAGGAGTCAATCCGAGCGTTTGCTAATATCTTGCCGTGAACATTCAGCAATTTATCGAGATATTCAGGAAAAATATCACGAGTGCATTTATGCAACGGCTGAAAAAGTTATGAAAACTTCTCAAGCTAATCAAATGAAACAGCTTAAGACGTCTTTGGATAAGGTTACTAGTGAGGTAATGCACCAGTTACAAGAAGCAAGACGCAATGAAGTTAAAAACTTAGCAACTGTGCATAGAGACAGGGATGAGTTGGTGAGGTATGAAAAATTATTCTCACCGAAAACCTCTACGTGCATACGTTAATTTGTTCTTGATTCACAGAATGAAAAGAGAGGTTGCTAGTTCGGTAGTCGAGCGGGGTGTAGCCGAACGTGTCCGTTTAAAGAAAAACTATGATAAGCGAACAGACGAACTCCAGAAGCAGCACGATGCAGTTAAAAATGCACTTGCAGAACATAAGGCCAAAGTAAGTTGATTTAACACTAAATAAAAAGCTTCTCTAAATTGAAAGAATAAATTTATTCAACAAAAGGCTCGTCTGATCCTGGAAAAGGAAGTTGATTCTCGATCATGCATCTCAAATTATGGTTTCCTAGTTCTTTTTCGAAACACCTCGAGCAGCTCCATTGTCAACAATATACAATCGTTAGACGGTGCTGCGGGAACCACATCTACCGCCAACAATACTTCCCTCCTTTTGGAGATGTAAGAACTGTGATGTATGAATTGTCACCTCTTAGCAATTTCAAACTTATTGTGCAAATAAACAGTATTTTTTACTCTCGATTAAAAATTTAACTCTCAAAAATCAAAAAAATAAATATATTAATCAAAGTTGTGTTAATAGATAGTAGCTTTTAAATTGCACACACAGTTTGGCAAATTGCAAAAAAATTAAACTATATTTCTTGTTTCATGAAAATGATATAGCTAACTACTGAAAATGAATGTATTAATTTATTATTAGATTGGTCCTAAGCTATAAGATATTTCTACTCTGTTAATATTTGCCGAATCGAAACTGTCGTATAAGTAAAATTGTAAATTTCACTAAACAATGTCAAATGCTAGTCTCTTACTATAAATTATTAACTATACAAATAATACGCATAGATACATAGATGCAATTATTAAAATTTATGTGCGCTCATATACTCAAAATCCTTCGAAGTAATGGTTTATTCTTCTTGCTTTTCTAGCATATAAGATTGTTTATTAAACACAAAACAAGAGCCTTAAGAAGAGTAAGTAACTAAGCATCCTAGTCTTAATAAGAATCTCAGTGAAGTTTGTAGTTTATACCTATCTAATCTATGTAAAGGTCCAAATAAGAGTGCCGGGCCTATAAGTTAAAAACTTTAATGCTCTAATTTAACGGTAGCTAAACACCCCCATTTTATGGCTTGCAGTTGCAATAATCTATTTTACAATATGTAAAAAGTGTAGGTGTTAACAATATATACTTTTATTTCTTTGTTGAATTGTAAAGGTAGATATTTAGTTCATTCATAATATTTATTTTATTATGTTTTTTCTACATAAAGTATTTCCAATTCGAATTGTTTTAAGGTTGTAACTCTCAAGAATAAACTATTTAATAAAAACAAAGTTATCTAAACATTTCGTCATACAAATATGTATGTATTTAATTTATATAGCCTTATTTGTTCAAAAAGCTCAACCGCTATAATTTATTAACATTAATACAAGTTGTTGTTCTTGCTTGAATGAGAGCAGGCATTATAGAGTATTTATTGGTTTTGCTTTGTTATTTCAATTAGTGTCAACTTATCAAAGCGTTACAATGATAGCAATTTATTAAATAATATAAAAATATTATGATGTTCACTTCGAACACTACAATTGCAATATTTTAAAGTAGTTATAGTATAATGTCAAACAACTTCAACGGAACTGAATCCTTTAACTCCTCTCCTCCTTTTGTGTATTTTCGAATGTTGCAGTCGCTTTTGTTTTTATTGCGTTTATGATCTCTTCCATTTGTTGAAAAACTATGACTTTCCAAATTATCCTTCTTACCGGCTGCTAATTTTTAATTTGATTTCATTATTTATATAGGAACTTAAAATTGCTGTAATAGTCCGGTCAATTGAGACCAAAGATCAATTTTGAAAGTACATAAATTCCCAACGAGCTGAAAGTTAATAAAATTGTTTAAAACATAATTATAAATAATTTCCCTGCACGGAAAATTTGTTATTCAAGGTCAAAAGTCAAAAACTGAAGTTTTCCTGATTCTCAGCAAAACGGTAAGTTTTATCATAAAATGACAAACATTGTAGATCACAAATATAAAATTATATATGAAATATGTATCAACATTTTATTCCTAAGACCTACCGTTTCTGGGATATAACCGATTCAAGTTTCGATATTCTTGTTTCGTTAAAAATACTCGAAATAAAGTTCAGTTAGTTTGTCTTCCTCCAACCTCAGTTGCTGCTCATCAAAATCTTGAAGCGTGGCTTGGTAATCAGCTAGAACCAACAGACTGGGGTTGGAAGTTGGTCAACAATAAACTAGAACTAGTTCCAACTTTACTCCCACGTGAGCTGGAAAAACTCACGAACACAATTTTTTGGAACTGAAAAAAAGGATGCAGTGCTAAATGGGGTTGCAAAAAAGTTAGACAGTTTTTTGCGTTGGCATCTTGGCATGTACAAATTGTGCTCTAATGTTAAATAATTATCAACAATAGAGGATTCGTTTGATTCCAGATAGGTACGATACCTCGCTATTGACGCAATTAACTTACACCCTGAATGAAGATGGGGAAAAAGAAGAAGAAGAGCACGAAATTTCACAACTTTTTTAAAATTTGCACCGCTTTTATCATTTCCAACCTTTTCTAATATACATAGGTGCTTATTTTGCAATAGTGTCAAATTCAAATTAAACAGAATCACAACAGACCGTTGGGATAGGCCTATTTATAGGGAAACTACTTTTAAAAAAAACCGCGCTAAGTCTAAGTAAAGTGTTGCTACATATTTTATAGACAATTTTATGATCTACAATTTTTGTCGGGGTCATTTTATGATACCGTTGCCGTTTTGCTGAAAATCGCGAAAAACTCATTTTTTGACTTTTGACCTTGAATAAATTTTTTTTCCATACAGGGGAATGATGGGGAACTTTAAAATTGTAATTATGTTTTTGTTGTTGTGAATTTATGTAACCTTGAATGTCTAAATTGGCTGGACTATATTATAGGAACTTAAAATTGCTGAAAAGATTGAAGCAGCATTTCAAATTCAAACTTGCTTTTCTTCCACTTTTTTCTATTATTTTTTTCCCCGATAAAATTGAAAAAAAAAAAATTAAAATAATAACTTGTTTCCTCAAAAAAAGTTAACATAAGACCTTTTGAAATTTTAGCTGGAAAATTATATTAAATGTATGGAAAACCAAAAGAATTCAACAAACCCACTTATTTATAAGGAGAAATTTAAACTAAAAATAAAATTAATTGTTGATTAAAGAAATGGATTTAATCCCATAATGTTGAATATTGTTTAGCGCCTATTTTAAATTGAAGAAAACAAAAAAATTAAGTTAAACATTCAATAAAGTAGAAATGTTAAGTGTTGTTGTAAGTAGTTGTAAAACATGTGTACTTTTAATGCAGAGACGACAATCAAAATCTATCGGACTTTTATTTATCTGTCTTCAGCCTTCTCTTTCAAAGAGCCTTAGCCCAAATTCCACTTTGGGAACGTAGACAAGAAGGTACTCCAACTGAATTGGTACCTACAAAAAAACAAATAGAAAACAGAGTGCAATATGATGACGTTGGACAAGTTATCTTTCAAGTTAACTTGTCCATTTTTGCTATAAAAATCGTTCTGCTGATTTCCTAAGTGCAGTCGCTGCTTTACAATGGATCGTGTTTTGAACCTCCTTGCTGTGTTGTCGTTTTCTAATGGCAACGTTTTGCCAAATTCGAGAATTAGTTTTCCAACGGGCTACATAATCAATGGCCAAGAAGCCATACCCCACTCTGCGCCCTATATTGTATCGCTTAAAACAAATTCACATTTTTGTGCCGGTTCTATTATAAGTGAAAGCCTCGTACTAACCGCAGCTCATTGTCTTGAAAACAGGAAGTTTGAAATCGTTGCTGGCCTGCATAACCGTCAAAACCAAACTGGGGCTACTGTACGTAGAGTTCTTTCGGCAAGTCAGTGGCGAAAGCACACCTCATATAGTGGTGGCGTTGGTCCTTACGATATTGGTCTCATCAAAGTCGATCCACCCTTTAAGTTCAACAACACTGTTAACAAAATTCAACTGCCTCCCGCTGGTAAAAATCATACGGGCGAAGGAACTCTCTTTGGTTGGGGAAAAGTGAAACGAGCATCGTTGCCGAATAATTTGCAAACAGTTGACACATTATTGATTGGTTACTCAGAATGCAAGAAGGATTTACCAGCGTCAGCTCCAATTCATCCGACTAATATTTGCTCTAATTCAAATAAAAACAACGAGACTGGTATATCTGCTTGTAATGGAGATTCTGGTGGACCGCTCGTTCAATATGGTAAAGGTGGCAAGGTGCAATTGGTTGGAATCGTTTCATGGGGATATGTGCCATGTGGAGCCAAAAATCAACCATCAGTGTACACGCATACATCAGCACACATCGATTGGATCAATAAAAATTCAAAATTCTAAGGTTAAACAAAAAAACAATAAACAGAAATTTATGAACGGTTATTGTTTTGTTTTTGTTTTCTTTCGAATGTGACTCAGTGACTCATCAGATTTCTTACCGAAAAATCAAAACAACGTTTCATAGATTTACATTTTATATATTAGATTAAGCTTTAATCTCATTAATTCGAAGAAGTTAAGATTTTCAAAATTTATACTATTACATTTACATATTTACAACTTAAACAGAGGTCTGGTTATTTTCAATCCTTGAATGTATTAAAACATTTAAAAAAACTGAGTTACAAAATTTTCAAGTTGGACGAATTAAAATTTGTTTGTCTTAATTAAAATCAATGGCGCAAAATTATAGTCGCTAATGAACAACTTTAGTGTGATACTAAGCTTAAAATGACGTTTGAGTCATATCTGAAACGTCATTTTAAGCTAGTATCACACTAAAGTTGTTCATTAGCGGACTATAATTTTGCGCCAATATAAACAGATTAGAAATAAGAAAAATTAAAAGCATTAACTATTTAAAATAAATCGATAGGGTATGAGGTAAGATTTATCTAGAGGGATTGTCTTTTGTTCGGTTTTTTAAAGATTCTATTGCTTTTTGTTAAAGAAGTTGCACGAGCACCATACTAGCTGTTGCACCAACTGTAATTCCGACGCTGAGAGCTGCCGCCATAATTGCAGATGCCATTTCTTTCTCATGCTGCATTACAGATCTAAACAAAATAATCCCAAATTAATATTGGCTAGCGTCTGAGCAATAATCTTACCTTGGAGCCATGACGAGAAGAATGTTCGTGAGATATCCGTTACTTATTGCAAATATCGTTATCAAAGCTATAAATATAAGATCATTGTGGACCAATGTCGGGAGGAAGTTATGAGTCATATTCGACATCATAAAGAGCGGAATAAAAATAACTCTCATGATAGTTAACAAAAGCACTAGATGTGGGTCATTCCGAGGCTGGAAAAAGAAGGTACGTTCAAAAGTCATAGATGAAGTTCTTGAGTTAAAATAAGTGAGCTACCTTTTCTAATAATCCAGCGAAAATACGTCCCAAATAGTCACCGGAATTAAAACACAAGTAATTTGAAACTGGCATGAAATAAATATCTAATTGTATGAGAAGAGAAATTCAGTCTTTTTTGTTGTCGATGAAATTTCTGAATCAAAGTCTTACCGTTCCACAAATGTTTCTCGTTTTTAACTGAACCAACAGACACGACGAGTTCTGTCACAGCCGGATAGACTGATAGAGTAACTGCAAACACTGCAGTCAGACTGATGCTGTACAGATATACTTTCCCAAAGACTTCCATGAACTTCGGCTTTAATGTTATGCCAGATTTAGATGGCGTCGCTACATCGTTGGCATTTTTATTGACATAAAATTTGAAGAATTTTTGTCGTTCCATAATCATGAATGTGATAATTGAGAGAAAAACAATGAAAATGCCAATTGAAAAGTACAAGAATGCAGTCGTTTTGGGTGAGGCTCCATAAGTTAGTGCCAGGATAAATGCGAGCGCAGTGAATATTCCACCCAATGCTTGTCCACTGACCACAGCTGTCATATACTCCGATGGAAAAAGCCCAGCCATCCCCAACAGCCCTCCGGACATTACCGCCGACGAAACTGAAAATGGTAATAGTTAAAGGATCTAAAGTACCCGCATTTGGAAACATAACGTTTGCCACTTGAACAAAGGTTTTGTTTGCTCTCAACTAAATAATAGTCTTAATTTCAACTTACTATTGATTACAACAACCATAGCCATTGTCATAAGGAAAAACTGATGCTGCCAATTGTCAGTATTGACTTCTACAAATGCTGTGGTCATTACGAAGATAAGAAATATAACAATCATTGTCCCAAGCATCTTCAAACGCAACGAAACATGATGTCCATAAACCGCATTCAAGAAGAGAAACGTCATTCCCGCTAAAGATGCATTTAGAGTTAGATCACAGGTGAAGTTCTGTTGCATTGGTGTAAGAGGAGGATTTGGGTCAGTGCCATTATAAGTTGTATTACGGAATTTGTATAGCCAATACTAGAAAGCAAAAAAGAAAAACATTTTTTTAATGCATTTTATATTCACATCAACAAAGAAACGTCGTTGGTTGAGTCATGTGTTAATCTATTGTTTCAATTTTGCGGAGATAAGCGAGATTTGGAATAGCAAGTGTTTGCATACTTAATCTGACACAATTTGTGAATTGTTTTTGCATTTTTTTTGTGATACTTACATCTTCTGCGGTAATAAAAAAGTTCCAAGGGGCCATTGTGGCAGCTCCGAGTAAGTAAAACACCAAGTATGCAAAGTTAAAGTGGTCATTGGGCTGGACCTCCTGGATGTTTTCACTCGGTAAGGCTACAGAATCGTAAAATTCGCCACCTTCACCATCGACCACACGCCCTCCAAATCTATCGTCGAGAAAATCATCTTGGACTTCTTCATTTTGCACAAGAATTTGGTTGTCGTCTGTTGCTGAAGGCATCTTGTGGACATTGGCGATGGTCTAACCTCGAATCAATAGTTGGTTTTAATTTATTACACTTCCAAAAAGATGATGTTTATTCCCTCGAGAAACGTATATGTTTTAGAGGTTATCACTACACCACTGTCGAGTGTGGAATTAAACTCAAATCTATTTGTCTAGTGATTTCATTAAACGGGGATCTGGTTATCAAATCTATTCTTTTTATACACAACAAAATTAGTTGATAAACCCAACGACCAAATGGCAGCTTTGTTTTGATTTTTCTAACAAAAGAGAAGCGAAAAACGATATATAATAAAATGAATGACAGAAAACAAGAATTTGAAGGCAATCAGCTGTGATGTGGCTGTGCTTAAAAACTTGACACATAGATGGCAGCGTTAGGTTCTAGACTTCTCAAACTGTTTATTTTCAAAACACGTCTTCTACAACTTTAAGATTGGGTTCAAAATAATAAAAAAAATAGAGTGGCGCTAATGCTCTTGAAGAATCAAAAAATAATTTCTTTCGATTTCTTTGAGGTCTAGTTACCGAGTTGTGATCAAAAAAACAATGGCGCAAAATTTAGGAGAATTTAGTGTGATACTAGCAATGATGTTTGAGTCATGACTGAAACGTAATTTTAAGCTAGTATCACACTAAAGTTGTTCTTTAGCGGACTACAATTTGTAACGACCTTTTTTCCCTTGGTTCTCTTGGCTTTACACCCACACTTATCCCAGAGTCCTCATATAACTAACATAACCAAAACACAAATGCATCCCTGCTACGGTGACATTGAAAAATGTTGCACCTTACGCACTATGAATTTGAATTCATAGTCAACATTTCGAGTCTTTATTGCACTCTGAGCAAAAGATGTTGCATACTTTAGGGATATTTTTGAATTCTAACCGTTGAAAGTATTCTAAATACGGAACGAACTGATTTCAAATTAGAAATTGTGTTTATTATTAAACCTAGGTTACAGGGCTTTGCGTTTTCCGGGTTGACATCACACCAGGAATATGCAAATGAACCCACAACTAGTCCATTCGCGTAGACGAGAATCAGGTTAAAGTCTCTAGCTCAATTCTTATATTAGTCATAAGGTCAACAATACAACCTTAACCAAAATATTTACATACACATTGAACATCAAGTTACGACAAGGCCGAAAGATAATGACTCATCTGATTGCAGTTTCAGATGATGAAGTACCTACAAATCGATTGACAAAAAAAATAATTAACTCCAATCAACGACACCATGCATGCACGCATACAGACAAGACAATTAAAGTTCGATTGCATAACAAGTGCATTGGTAAACGGTTATGATATTTTTTTTTCTTTTTGCTCTATGACAGAGTGTTTTGCCGTCGGTAGACAAAAAAAAAAGTGTTTTGCCGACGGGAAAATGAATGCAAGATTTATTCTTTTTCGTGTGGTAAGAATTATTTAGGGTCATGATTGATGTCATATTATAAAAACGTGGGACGCGAACCCACTTAAGTTATAATCTAGCCGGGCAAAAATGAATCTAGGTAGATTATAAAATCATATATTATACAGAAAAAAAAAATGTTCACGACTCGGTCATACGAACTTGCTCCTGTATTCCAAATACTCATACAAAAAATTTAATTCGTAAATAAAAATTTAAATTGAAATATCTACCTCAAAAAAAGATTTAATCTGAAAAAAATTATGTCATATGATTTCTTAAGAAATTGTTGATTTTTCAAATTTTTTTTAAAAAAATCGTCGGAGCGGTTTTTTTTTAAATTAATTTTTTATATATAAAATTTTTCGAAAATGTCTAAAAATTAATTTGGCTATGCAGTATTCAAGAATGTGAAACTATACATTTCATAAGTAAATTTCAATTTTTTATATTGATTCGTTTTTGAGATACAGAATTTTTAAAAAAAGTTTAAGAATATTTTTAAAAAATCCAAAAAAAATTTTTACAAAATATTATTTGAACAATATAAATGTACTTTCAGAAAAAAAAATTACCTTGATCGGACTTTTACTTTTCGAGAAAATCTGATAACAAAAAAACGGTTCTATGGGCGGTACCGTTTTGGAGCAATACAAAAATTTTATTTTTACATAAAATACATCAGAGTTTTAAACAAAAATTTTCGACGAAGTTTAAAAAAAATCTCCTACGATTTTTTTTGAGAAAATTGAAACTTTTGGTTTTTGGACAAAAAAATCGTATGGTGGCTACCCTAAATTTTGATCTTAAAAAAAAATCAAAAAAACGACCCACGCGAATTCGCTCAAACCCTTTATTTTCAAGTTTCAAGTCAATCGGACCAGAGGTCAAGGCTGTAGATGCGTTTACAGACAGACAGACAGACAGACAGACAGACAGACAGACGGACGGAATCGCCGGACCCACTTTTTTCAACTTCTCTATCATCGTAATGTCACATCTCATCATTACCTCAAATTTTTTTTTTTTACGAATTCAATACTTGCCATATATTCTATATGTCGCAAGTAAAAAACTAATTCATTGCCGCATATCCTTAGCATGGAAGATGCCTATGGATTTGCCATTTAAAGTTTCTAGCTCGTACATACAACCACCTAAGACTTTTTTAATGCGACACTTAATGAATTTAGGCAGAAGTTTAGCGTTGATGCCTTGATTGAAGTTGCTCTGAGCGAAGTTTCTATGAAATACTTCTTGTCCTTCGCGATACATTATGGCGCAAAATTATAGTCGCTAATGAACAACTTTAGTGTGATACTAAGCTTAAAATGACGTTTGAGTCATATCTGAAACGTCATTTTAAGCTAGTATCACATTAAAGTTGTTCATTAGCGGACTATAATTTTGCGCCTATGTGTTTAGCGCGCGTGTTGTAGGTGTTTTTGCACTTAACGTGTGCCCTGAATAAATTCTCTGAAATGGTCTGCCTCGCGAGTGAAGTCTTTAATGCGTTTGGCAAAACTAACATTTCCGAATCGTTCAGACCGTTTAGGCCGCGCAATATTCTATATGACGAGCCGTGACAAATCATATTTTGGCCAAATAGAGCAAAATAGGGTTGACATTTTATGGAGTCATGCACATCCGATCTCAGGGAGCAGGCTATGCTTGACAAATGACTATCCCAGTCATTTTGTTCCTTCGAAATCAAAACCCTGAGTTTGCTCAACAGGCTCCTATTAACGCGTTCGGAAATGTTAGCCTGCGGTGAGTACATGGCTGTACGAATATGTTGCACGCCGTATTCGGACAAAAACTTCTTGAACTCATTAGAGACAAATTGCCGACCATTATCAGAATGAATATATTCAGGGGTGCCGAAAGTGTGAAAAATGTCGTTTTCGAGAAAGTTTATTACTTTCGAAGATGTTGCTTTGTTCAAAGCCTTAAGGAAAACGAACTTAGTGAAGGCATCCACCACAATGAAAACATACACATTTCCTCTTTTCGTACGCGGATAAGGTCCCAGAAAATCCACATATAACCGTTGAATAGGTCTTTCCGACACAATCTGCTTGGTAATGGGAGGTCAGAGGATAACGTTTGGAGCCTTTACCATTTTGCATGTTTCGCAGACACTTACGAACGACTTTATTTCTTTTGCCATGTTTGGCCAATAATATTTTTCTTTTATTCGGTTGTACGTTTTAGCAAAACCGCTGTGGCAACTAAGCCTTGAATTGTGAGCTGACTCAATGCATTCTTGAGTAGGTTCCTTTGGTAACCACAGACGCCATAACGTATCCTCTTCGTTCACATCACCATTCCTGAATCTAACCCTTTTGTAAATATATTTTCCCGATACAACTAGATCAGGAAGCGCAGATTGATTGGAAATGATGCGCTTTCGCAGCTCTGAATACTGCTCTGAATCGAATTCACTCGAATCCAAATCTACTTCTTTGCCTAACATGATCGAATCTATTTCACTTACTACATGTTCCACACCGGTAACGTCTGCCGAAATCTCTTCCATCTGCATTCGCGATAAAGAGTCAGGCACCACGTTGAGGGATCCCTTACGATGCTCGATGCTAAAGTTATAACCTTGCAACTCTAGACTCCATCGAGCCAGTCGTCCAGACAACTCCTTCATTGCCATTAGCCACTTAAGGCTAGAATGGTCAGTTATAACTTTAAACGGCAATCCGTCAACGTAGGATCTGAATTTTCGTATGCTCAATACAGCTGCAAGACATTCCTGCTCCGTTACCGCGTAGTTCTTTTGTGCCTTGTTCAACTTCTTCGACATGTAGGCAATTGGCGATTCATTGCCGTCCTCATTGAGCTGAAAAAGCACACCACATACACCATCCGAAGATGCGTCACATTGAATGACGAATTCTTTCTTAAAATCTGGTTTCCTCAGCACTGGAGCAGAGGAAAGTGCAGTCTTCAATTTGTTGAATGCCTCAACGGCGTCAGAAGTTAGTTCAAATTTACTCTTCTTTTTTAAACAATCTATTAATGGAGCGGTAAGATCAGCATAATTTCTTATGAACCGACGATACCAGCCGGTTAGCCCTAAAAATCTTCGAACCTGTTTGATTGTTGTCGGTAAAGGGAAATTAACCATTGCCTCCACCTTGTCAGGATTAGTCTGCAAAGTACCCTGGCCAATAATATATCCGAGGAATTTTATCTGCCGCATGCAGAACTTGCTTTTATCGAGGTTAATCGTTAGGTTTGCACGTCTTAAACTCGCAGCTACCTCGTCAAGGACGCGCATATGCGACTCAAAGTCTGCGCTACATATTAATTAGTCATCTAAGTAAACAAACACATTATCACGAAGATGACTTGGCACGACTTGATCAATAACTCTGCACATTGTTTGGCCAGCGTTGCTCAACCCGAACAGCATGACTTCAAACTGGTAGAGCGGTCTACCAGGCACTGCAAAGGCGGTTTTCTCACGCGACTTTTCATCTAAGGGAATTTGCCAATATGCGTCTTTCAAGTCAATCCCTGTGATAAAATGTGTGTCTCTTATCCGACTAAGTAGACCCTCGACATGGGGTAGCGGATACGCGTCCTTGACTGTGACGCCATTGACTTTTCGAAAGTCTAAGCACAGTCTTACCTTGCCAGGTTTTCTGACCAAAACTACCGGGCAACTCCACGGCGAGTTACTAACCTCGATAACTCCAAGATCTAACATACGCTCCAGTTCCTTATAAACTTCCTCCTGACGCACTGGAGACAATGGATAATGCCGAGATTTGATGGGAATAGCGTCACCAGTATCGATAACGTGACACCCAAGGTTAGTTTTACCCAAACCCAAGACAACAAAGTTCGGAAAAAGATTTTTAGTTTTGTCTAACCGGAATTTTTGCTCCGGCGGCGTCAAGTCAATTAATTCTGCTGAATCTTTAAAATTGTTTTCACTGTCATCATCTTCGGAACCATTCTTAATTTCACAAATTTCTGGCATGAGGTGAAACTCACGCCAAAAATTCATCCCTAAGTAAAGTTTTTGTGTGAGGTTGGGGGTCTTGGTAAAACCGTTATAAGTTGTTTTTATTTCGCAAAAACCAACAATGTCGTGTGCCTTGCCATCCGCCGTACGGACTTGATTCTTGTATGGTTTTACCACGGCCCCAATTTTGTTTACCAAATCCTCGCCCTCGCTTCCAATCACCGAGATTGATGCTCCACTATCTAATAATCCGAAAACGGATTCGTCATTAAGCTTAACGTTGGCATACATTCTGCCATCCGAGCTATTTGAAATTATTGAATCTAAAATTTGTTTACGAAACTTTTTTCGCTGTTGAAATCGTCGGCGACACTTCACTATGTGAGTTTTTGCTGGATCATAAGTATTTCGAAAGATCCTAGCTCGAACCTTATAATAGTTTAGTTTGCGATCGTGAAGAGATTTCAACGCATGTGTCTTGATTGGATGTTCTTCAGACAGTTCCGGATTTTCGGTTGTTGTTCGTTCCAAGATCTTGAGTGGAACATTTTCATTCACGACTTTATTTGGGACTTTGTCTGAAAATGATAATTTTGGATTGTTTACTGAGAGTGGTCTTGAGTGTTCCTGGTGGAACGAATCTCCCCACTCTTCCGTTCGTTCCCTTGCCAGTTTCCCGTGTGCTTACCGCACTCGACAGTAGTCACACCCTTTGCACCGCAAAGAAAACAATGCAAGGTTCTTGTCCGTGAAGGATAAAAGTGATAAGCATGCCCTTTTTGGTCACAATTCCAACACACGAAATTGGCTGTTGAACCAGGTTTACGAGAAGTCATCATGGCAGCCACTTCTTCACTTTCATTCAAAATCACTTCCGTATCATCAGACGCAGCAATCTCATGAACCGATTTTTGATTCGAAGCGCGTTTTGACAAAAATCGCTCCACTTCTCTTGCTTTATTTCGCAACTGCTCTAAGTTGTTAATGTTTGATGCCAACAGGATCTCTCCCAACTTCTCCCGAGAATTGTTTCGAATCACGTCTACCAACTTGCGTTCATCGAAAGGCTCCTTGAGACGGTCGTTCAGACCAGCGACAGAATTATAAAAATCATCGAATGATTCTTTTTGACCTTGTCTTCGAGTCAACAATCGCATATAAATTTCGACGTCGCTTTCTAATTTGCCAAACTCCTTGTTCATGGCTGTTTTAACATCTGAAAATATTGCGTTTGGGTACCTTATTTTTAGATAGGCCCAAAACCATTTGTTTGCCCTACTTCCCGAGGTCAACAAAATATGGAAGTTGGAAATCATTTGTTCGTCCGAATAACCCCAAGATGATTGCAACCTATTAACCTTTAAAAGGAAATCGGACACGTTCTCAGAACCATCATAATTGATGTGCCACATATCAAGCCTACAAGAACTTATGTTGCTTGACATCATAGATGGTACATTGGATGTTCGTTGCTCCGGCATCCGTGACATGAATTCGCGTTGAGCGATCTCTTCGAAAGGATTACTATTCCTACACTCCGCTTCAACTGAATAAGAACACAATTTTTCTGAAGTTTGTTGTCCATTTTTTCCAAACTTTGAACGTTAATGCATCATTTGATGATGCTAACCGATAGCTTATGATGTTTAGAAAATAAATCAAAAAGAATAATTTAAAAAGGGCCACTAGTTTTTCCCTGGCTCTCATGCAAAGCTTTCCAGATAGAAAAACTCAGTTTTTTTTTGCGTCAACTGAATAAGCACACGATCTTTCACTTTCATTATCTTCATTGGTTCTTAGAGTTTTAAGTTAATTGGTATACCAAATCAAAAGTTGAAGTGTCCTAAGTTACATTTAGCCGTTTATTTAAAATTTAAGAAAAGATGGTTAGATCAGAAGCTTTAATAGTGTCGGACGAGATAAGATTGATTCGCTAAAAGAATAAAGCAGGGTTCGTAGAACGATAAAATTTAATTCGATCGCGATCGATAAATTCAACCGGGAATTAAATTTTTAATTCGATCGCGAATTTTATTTTTCGGTTCTTTGAGAATAAAATTTGTGTTCACGATCGAATTAAATTTTTCGGGAACTGAAAAATTAAATTCGATCACGAATTTATCACAGAAGATCCATTCACGAACCGATTGTTAAATAAAATATAAACAAATTTCGGTTGTTGTTTGTGTGCATATGTATTTAATTGAAATATAAATATAAATAAAGTTCATCATTGAAAATTCGAAATGGGATATTTTTGACCGTAACGAGTCCAATACAACATTTAATAAATTGACTTTTGTCCATGTCAACGCAAATTGATAATTTTTTTTCTTTACGAACTCCAGCACTGGAAATGGCAACACTTCTACTTCCCGACGGTTCCTCATTTACGTCATCATTAAAACAAACACCATGAACTTTTGTAAAATGTCTTTTAATATAGCCAGTCACTAGTCCTTTTGATTTCTTTTCACATCTTAAACATGATGCCATATTATTGTCTTGGTCATAAAAAACATAATTATTTACTTCGAATTCTTTTTTTCGTCCCATTTTAAACCACCGACATCAAACAAAACAAGAAACAACCATACACCGCAAAACACATTCAAAGTATATTTATTTCTTTCGACCTTTTCACTTTTCGGATTTTTTCGTATCCTTTTTAATTTCTGTTCGTGAGAGAACAAAATTTGAAGGGAATTTTATTTTTCCGATTTCTCACGAATGATAAAAAGAAAAAAAAAATTTCGATTCGTGCCGAGAGAGATCGGATATTTTCGGATCCCGAGAAAAGTATCTGTATGAGAATTTTATTTTTTTCGGATCGTGAGAATATCGGAAAAAAGTGAGAAGTATCGGTATTTTTCGGATCGCGATCGATACTTTACGAACCCTGGAATAAAGACTGACCGTGTGTGCTATAGCTACCAACATTGATCGGAGTCTTAGTGTTGTCTATTCGTACCTCAGAAACAAAAGTTTGTACGAGAAAAACATGAAAGGTGGTAAAAAAACGGCAACATTCGAAGTTGATCGACGAGCAATTTTCAGATGTGCTTCCAGTTTATGTGCCTCCGCGGTAAAAATTAAACAAAAAGTTGGTGTAACTGCAGGTGTTTTAACAGTCCACAGAGTACCAAACAGCGCAGATCATGTAAAACGATTGCAACTCCAAAAAAAAACCACCACTAAACGAGCAGCGAAAAGATAATCGTTTAAGATTTTCTAGACTCGATGTGAGTTGGAAAAATGTGTGGCACAACGCGGTTTTTCGGATGAGAAGAGTTTAAATTATGATGTCCCTGATGGTTTTAATTATTACTTTCACGATTTGAGAAAAGAAGAACGATTTTAAGCGCGGCATCATGGTGGAGAAGGTGGAGTTATGATATGGGGAGCACTTAGCTACTATGGGACTATTGAGATTGAGTTTCAAACGTCAAAAACGACTGCAATTACCTACAAAAGAATATTGGAAAGAAGGTTTCCTTCATTTTCGGATATTGTTGGACCCTACAAATGGATTTTCCAATAGGAAAACGACCCCATCCAAACGTCAAGCACTGTCAAAAGTGGGATACAGGACCAGAATTTTGAATTGCTTCAACGGTCGCCCTATTTACCTGACCTGAACCGTATAGAAAATGAATGGGGATGGTTGGTACGTTAAGTTTATGAGTCAGGCCATCAGTTTGAGGACAGAGAATCGCTTATTCCAGCCATTAAGTTAACATGGAGAGACATTTCCCTGGACTACTTAAAGAGTTTATACGATTCCATGCCAGCCCGAATTTATGAAGGAATCAAGAATAAAGGTGGTAGTACCCAATACTAGAAATAACCAATAAAAAAAATATTTAAAGAAAATCTTGTTAATTTCTTTCCGTTTGATTTTATTTGCATTTTTAAAAGTTGTGCTAATTCAGTTGACGCAAAAAAAAAACTGAGTTTTTCAATCTGAAAAGCTTTGCATGAGAGCCAGGGAAAAACTAGTGGCCCTTTTTAAAATATTCTTTTTGATTTGTTTTCTAAACATCATAAGCTATCGGTTAGCATCATCAAATGATGCATTAACGTTCAAAGTTTGGAAAAAATGGACAAGAAACTTCAGAAAAATTGTGTTCTCATTCAGTTGAAGCGGAGTGTAGGATTACTCGTATTTGGTTGTTGTTGTTGTTGTATACCCAATGACTCGAGTTTCGCAATAACATTGTTCATAAAAACGTTTAGTGTTTGCACCAACCTTACTTGATTACCAGTGATTGTGCTTTCAATGCGATCCATTAATCGCAAGGCTGGATCAAATTGGTCATCACTGTCTTGGTTCGCATTGCTCTGATCACCCACTTGGCCACCCTCACCAGTCGGATTATCGCTATTCCCATTTGCATCATCCATGGTGAATGTCAAATCAGAAACAATTGAATTTAAATCTTCAGAAAAACAAAATGTAAGTATTGTCTAAATCGAAACGATCAATTGTTCGCAAAAATCTCCTATGAAAATCTTCGAATTGAGCTTCTGTGTGTGCGTTGAATTCTACCAGTTGATTGTGCAACGAAGTTCGACGACTTTCGCTCATGCCTTAGCCCTACTAATCTTCGGACAAGCTTATTATGTCTGTGTGTATGAGTGTACTTCTAAATTTGTATAACCGAATCAAAAAAAAAAAAAAAAAAATGTGTGCCAGAATTCCAAAGCTAAATTCTTACTGCTTATGGCTCCTTGATACGGGGCTGGAATCCAATTTAAAAAAAATCAAATATTCAAATCGAATAATTAAGACTTGAATTCAACAATTCAAAAGAAAAATTTTTTTTGGTTCAAGTTCAAATGTACTTGAAAACGATTTCGAACTAAAAACCTATATTTAATTCAAAAAGAAATGCAATTTGTTGATTTCAAAATCAAACAAAAAGAAAAAGCATATCTCAGAATTATATCAATTCCAACTAAACTATAATCAATGAAACTATTCCAAACCAAAACTTTTAAAATTCAAACACAAATTCAAAATCATCCAACTCCAAACCGTTTTCGAATTTCCACTTAACATCGATATTAATTCAGAATAAAAAGTTTAAATATTTTTCAATAATAGATATTATAATTATTATTAAAACCAATTTCAAGCAGTAAAGCTTATCGAAATATTAAATTTTAAACTTAATCAAAATATAATGTATGTTTGTATAAATGTGTTGAACTTAATTTTCATTTAGTATAAAGGGATGAGCATTGACGTTGAAAGAAAGAGAAATGAAATAAAAAAGAGAAGAAGCCGTGTTCTGCGAGCCAGATAATTATGAAAAAAAATTAAATAAACTATTTGAAACTATTGCTGAAAATAAAGGACTTTAAAATAAAATGTTTTCTTATGAGTTCCATGACTTCAAGGACAAATCTTCCCATCCTTTAAGGACTCTGAAACTCTTTGAAAAATAAATGATCTGCTGGAAGGACCTCCGAAAACGCCTTTATATTGACGGGTCTCTTCCAAGCATTTTGATTTGTAAGAACAAATAATCAAAAAAGATGTGTGTCAAATCGCTCTGCTATTTGAGTTCCTCATCAAGGATGTTCAAAGACTAGAGAGACTTGACTCACATTTGTAAATTTAAAAATGTTTGATAATGCTTTCCCTGTGGCAACGCGATACCAAATTCCATATATTCAGCTACCGAGACTCACAAGTAAACATTCCCAAAGTCTATATTTCATTAATAAAAGCAAAATTTAAATTGATACTAAAATTGAAAAAAAAAAAATTGAATTGGCTCAAAATATACATCTTTGTTAAGCCTCTCCATCTTCCGATAGAGGGCTTCCACGTTGTGGGCGCCATTTTGTAACGACCTTTGTTCCCTTGGTTCTCTTGGCTTTACACCCACACTAATCCCAGAGTCCTCATATAACTAACATAACCAAAACACAAATGCATCCCTGCTACGGTGACATTGAAAAATGTTGCACCTTACGCACTATGAATTTGAATTCATAGTCAACATTTCGAGTCTTTATTGCCCCCTGAGCAAAAGATGTTGCATACTTTAGGGATATTTTTGAATTCTAACCGTTGAAAGTATTCTAAATACGGAACGAACTGATTTCAAATTAGAAATTGTGTTTATTATTAAACCTAGGTTACAAATTTTGCGCCAATTATTTTGGGTTTTGTCTTAAGGTTATTGTAATCCTATAGAACGACTATCTTCTGATGCAAATATCTCGGAAGAGCAAGAAATTGAGTTTGGATTTCAGGAATAAGCTCAGGACAATGAGAACTATGAAATATGTTGAGTTTAGCGAAATCAATTTTTCATGATTTTCGAAAAATATCATGGAACCAAAATTTTGGACAGAAAAAAAAAATTCTTCCGAAACCCATCGAACTATACATCAAAGGAAAGGTCTGGTCGAACTCTATTCATCGAAATGGATATCAAGCTTTTTTAAAGGCTTGGTTCTTGGTAGCCGAGTTATTGGCAAACATTTTCCCGCAATTTCAAATCGATATTAGGTATTCACAATTTTCCTCGACAACAGTTATACAGTTGCATACATCAAAATATCGTGGTACCTACGTCAGCCATTGATTAATTAGATAATCTTCATTTGAAAAATGTATTCAGTCTTGCTTAACTATGTATCTTTAAATTACTTTATGCTTAGTAAATTCTTACTTTATATCTTCCAGACATGAATTCGAATTCTCTTTGAAAGAAATAAAGAAATTTAAGTGCCCAACAGCTGAATAAAATAAAGGACTTGAAAAAAAGAGACAAATATGCTCCATATAGCTTAATTAAAAACACAATTCGCGTTTACCAACTGTGCATAGGAAAACGCGCTGCACAAAACAATTTCAAATAGAAAATAGCCACAAGACCCCAAAACTACTTCTGTCTGGCCGGTTATTTATTGTATGTGACATTTTGTGCCACCCCCATCTCCCAACCCAGAACAAGCAGAATTCTGTTTTTCCATTTCGAATATTAAAAAAGTCTCCTCTATCTTGTACCATGATTTTGTATAATATTCGAGGAAGAAAATATATATATGTTTGTATCTCCGATGGTTGCTTCAGAATTATGCCAGCAATATTAAATTGGGAATTGCACGCCCATGCTGGCTGTCACCAACAACCTTCTCCGTTTTGTTTGGCTTTGTAGTATAAGGTTTACAAGTTGCCGCGAAGCAGCTGAGCTCCGGAGTGGACATCTCCCTCATGGACAGATGAGACAAAATGTATTTTTGTAATGAAAAGCTTTTCGAAAATAATAAATCTTCACTTTTCTTTAACTTTTCCTTGCATTCTACATCCACCGTTTATAATTTTGAAATTTGTTTCTTTTTTCCTTGTATACACACATACATAAATAACAACTGTAGATATATTTATTTTCTTCAAGATTAAAAAATTATTCTCTAAATTGTAAATGGCCTGCAGTATTATTTATTGTCGCCGCTAAAATATTTAAAATAATTTGTCTAAAAGTGAACCCACGTTCTATCAAATTGATAAGTAGGAGAAGGGGAACTAACAACTAGGGTTACTTGATCAATGTGTGTTAACTTCTCTTGACTAATTCCTATTTTGTTAAATTTGGCCGAAGTTTTTGACAGGTGAGGATGTGGTGAGTTGAAGCCGACCATCTGCCATCTTGGGGGAATCTAAAAATGTCCGAAGATTCCTATGGTAGGGTGGGTAATGGCCTCACTGCACTAACACCAGCAGTGCCTCTGACGTGAAGATAGTCCGTCCGTCAGATTCTAGTCATTTTTTTCCCTTATGTGTTCAGGCCTGATATATGTATTTGTTTGCAGGTGAGGTTAAGTTTTCGGGGGCAAGATCCCCCCCATCCGACGAGCTGACGCCGTGCATCGCAAGCAGGCCGCGTCCCCGGAACTTAGCATTATTTCCGTTTCCTACCCTTATATCCCATTCCTAGCTTCCTTCATCTTCCAAATCTGACTTGTCAGATTTTCCCAAGGCTCCCCTCCTCTTGCCTCGCAACAAATTGTTTTAAAATTGATTCGATGCTGGCCCACAAAGGATTTTTAAACAAAGGTTATCTTGTTTTATCTTTGGTTGTGCATTAGGTAATCTCTGAAACGCGGTATGTAAATGTAAAAAATGAATCCTTATGGACACAAGAATTCGACAGGTTAATGAAATTCAAAGCTTAACTTGAACAGCAATTTGATTTTTTTTGACGGAAGTCTGATGAGGATGGTGTGTACCAAGACGAAAGGCAAGGCCAAAATTAGACCCAATGAGTCTATGTTGTCAAGCTAATGAAAAGTAAGGTTGTTTTTCTTTTGAATTTTATAAATTGTCGTATTTTCGAGTGGGCGTTGATTTTCCTACCAAGTGGTTCGTTTTACAACACCTGGATTCAGAAGGTTTCATTATTTATTTTTTAAACTGTGGGAACTTCGTCAGTCAGGATATTGTGAATTAGTCCTGTTTTTTTTTTTTTTTGTCACAGTTAAAAGGAAGAACGATGGGTTCGGTGTGTCTTGTTGTGCAAAATATTAAAATTTTAAATTCTAAAACATTTTTATGCATTGTGGTGACCAAGTTGATCCCAAAGGTTTTCGTGGTATATGACTTTAGACTTTTTTTTCGTATTTGGGTTCGTCGCATGGGACACATCCCCTAAATGGACAGTGCAGATAATAAGTTGCTCTTCCCCGAAAAGCCACTTAAAAAGTTTTCGCTCAACATTTTATTAGCATATCATTTCATATTTATGAGACCAAGAAGTCGAAGCTGCCGCAAGAGAAAATTTTCAAAGTTTTCCTGTTGGTAGTTGGTTCGGTCGGAATGTATACACTTCGAATATTTCCCCTCCGTCTTTACCTTCTACCAATTTCCTCTCAGTTCAGTTTCAATGTTATATTTTATAAGCAAACTGTTTGTGTCCTTTTCGGGTTTGTTATTTTTCTTATTTTCTCATTTGCGTTTTGAATTTTTTAACCTTTTTCAATATTTATGTAAATAAATATGAAATATAAATGAAGTTATGACTTGAATGAAGTCATGAGATGACGAAGACGCAATGGCAGCATACGTTTTTTTTATTTTTAAATCAAATTGTTCGTTTGTATGTTGACTACCTCTTGTATCATCAAACCCAAATCTGTTCTTATTGTTATTTTTTGAAAAGGGTAAACATATTTTTTATTTATAAATTAAATTTTTTGAAGGGCATGCAGTAAGAAGTTCTACAAATATCGATTGTGTGATTTTTCGCATAAATATTTGAATTCAATATGTCAATAGATATGTCATCCCATTATTGAGTCTTTGAATTATTTGCAAACACAATAAGTGTATACTGCGTCCGTGAATTAAGTTGTACAAAAATCGGCAATGCAACAGTTAAAAAATGTATGGTCTGTCAATTGGGCCACTTAGTCAGGCTTAGTCTGCAATAAACAAAAGAACAAGTACAGTTTAGTATGATTAAAAGTTCACTGTTGATTCTTGAATGTTAGAAAAGTAAAAAAACTTTTTATATCTAGCTTAATGAAATGGAAAGAACATCAAGAACATCAGCAAACATCAAGCCTTGTTACATAAGAAATAACGTGTCTGCAATGTAATGTGTTACATTATGCTTCATTAAAATTTTTAAAAAAAATCGTTCACTCTGACGTATACTTGCTTTCTCAAACTCCTTCCTTTAAATCTTGTTTCTGCCCATTTTTAGTTTCTTGTAAAATAAAATATAATACTCATACCCGCTGTTGGTTAGAATTTACTAACATCAGACTATATCAAAGCTTGGAATGTTAATGACATGTCTGACGGTTTTATTTTTACTTGCGACATATAGAATATATGGCAAGTATTGAATTCGTAAAAAAAAAATTTTGAGGTAATGATGAGATATGACATTACGATGATAGAGAAGTCGAAAAAAGTGGGTCAGGCGATTCCGTCCGTCTGTCTGTCTGTCTGTCTGTAAACGCATCTACAGCCTTAACCTCTGGTCCGATTGACTTGAAACTTGAAAATTAAGGGTTTGAGCAAATTCGCGTGGGTCGTTTTTTTGATTTTTTTTTTTAAGATCAAAATTTAGAGTAGCCACCATACGATTTTTTTGGCCAAATACCAAAAGTTTCAATTTTCTCAAAAACGTCTCCTACGATTTTTTTTAAACTTCCTCGAAAATTTTTGTTTAAAACTCTGATGTATTTTATGTAAAAAAAAAAATTTTTGTATTGCTCCAAAACGGTACCGCCCATAGAACCGTTTTTTTGTTATCAGATTTTCTCGAAAAGTAAAAGTTCGATCAGGGTAATTTTTTTTTCTGAAAGTACGTTTATATTGTTCAAATAATATTTTGTATTCAAAAAAATTTCAAAATTTTTTTTTGGATTTTTTAAAAATATTCTTAAACTTTTTTTTTTAAATTCTGTATCTCAAAAACGGATCAATATTAAAAATTGAAATTTACTTATAAAATGTATAGTTTTACATTCTTGAATACTGCATACCCAAATTAATTTTTAGACATTTTCGAAAAATTTTATATATAAAAAATTAATTTAAAAAAAAACCGCTCCGACGATTTAAAAAAAAAAAATTTGGAAAATCAACAATTTCTTAAGAAATCATATGACATAATTTTTTTTCAGATTAAATCTTTTTTTGAGGTAGATATTTCAATTTAAATGTTTATTTATGAATTAAATTTTTTGTATGAGTATTTGGAATACAGGAGCAAGTTCGTATGACCGAGTCTTTACTGGCCTAATACAATTAAAGTTATTATGATGACATGGAGAATTTAAGCTAAACTCATTAAAATATTAGGAACATTTCACACGCGAAGCAATGGAATATGGAACACCACTTTCGCATGCATGCGTTCTGTTTTATTACACCTGTGATATGTCAACATTATTATCGCATACACATCCAATCATGAAGGTATACTTGCGTAGTCTGTTGTTGTTTTATTTTTGTTACTTCTGTTATTAAAATTTATATTCTTTTATATGTTTATACATTCATATGGCGATACGGTAATATTTATACAAACAAATGGAATTTGCTTTCCTGCGAGTGGGACATTTGGTTGCCTTGTAATTTTATTGCTTGGAAAAGTGTCGTTTATTTCGTTTGTTTTTATTTGGGCTTATTGTTATGTTAGGAAAAAAAGGTACACATTTCTTTATTATTCTATATCCTTATACCTTACCATTGATACCTTACCGTAACTACACTGAAAGAAAAATTCTTCCACAGCGGACGTCTAGTTTATCACAGTATGGCGAGCTGTCGTTATTTCCATGACTTTTTATAAAAAATATAAATACTTGTGTTTGTATTATGACTGTTTTAACAAAACTATATAGAAATAGGAATCAATATGGTTTCTATTTCATATCTTGCCAACCGTCGAAACATAAATCGTTTTGTTTAAGGATCTTTTGTTCAGTGTATCGTGAAACCTTAAATATATAAGTGTTTGGCTGGAGTATATCCTTCAAGGAGAACAACGTGCGTTTGCCTCTGCGTTCACTCTTTATGCACAGCATTTAGTCCTTTTTATATCAAGTATATTATTTAACTCTCTCGTCGTCAAAATAAAGCGCTTGATAAAAAATTATTATATTCGGCGATAAACTATAACCTATTTATCTAATAAGAATTTTCACATTCTGCATTAAAGACGGTGTTTGCATTTGCTTTGGTCTCGGTTGTCGAACCCAATAAGATGGTATAACTCAACTTAATAAGGCCGATTTGACACGCGATCTATACTGAGACTGGCTCGTTCTCTCAATCGTTTTATGTTGCCAGAGTGTTTGCAAATACTCAATTCATATTCCCAAACACAATTGAAGAAAGTGCTTGTTTTGGTTCGGCTATAAAAGTTGAGTTTTATAGCGATTCGCCTGGCTGCCAATTCAAAAATTAAATCGTAAATTTTGTGACTTACTCATATCGTTGTTGTCGTTGTCGTCGTTGTCGTTGGCTGGAACATAGTGGTTGTCATGGAGCGCGTGGCTATGGTATACGATATGGAAAATGGAATGGAAAAGCTGCATACTCATAAATTTGCTACCGCCCCGTGCATGCCACTTCCTCCGATTACATTTGAAATCGTCCGAATAAAATACTTTTCTGAATATGAAGGTATCTGTATCTATAGTATTGAGTATGATGCACAGTCCAAGATACGAACATGTGAATATACGAAAAGTATTATGTTCTGGTCCTGGAATGCGTCAAAGGCATAAATCACGTCGCTTTTATTTGTTCATCTTTCACACTTTTTTTTTGGGTTCCTTGGCATGGATATAAGGTTGTTGTAGAGTTGTTAAAAAAAGTTAGGAAAATAGACTTGTGTATTGAAAATATGCCAAGTTTCTGATAGCATCAATTTTTGTTCAATTTCTTAGAAGCAAGTAGCTAATAGTGTTTTTTTTTCGAGAAAATCCTCAAACAAAATTACTATTCATATTTATGTTTTATGTATATTGTATGTAAATACATGATGGGTCCATCTACATATATAAAGTAAAATGAAATTCATTCCATTTTTATTTCAGAAAACAATAAAAGCTGTTTAACACACAAACAATTTTGCAGTTAATTAATAGAAATAATCCTGTTTCTGGATAAAATAACATAAGTCAAGAACTGTTTTCCAGGTTTTTTCCGTTAAAAAAAATTCTTAAAAACACATTTGTTTGAGTATGAAACAGTGTTTGATGTTGTCTGAAAAATTCTAAGTCTGTGAATTACGAGGTTCTTGAAATGACCGTTTCAAACTGATTGAAGCCGCAAAAATCGTTACCATTTCGTATAATGGAATTCGAAGCTCTTAATTCCTATTACGATTTTTGCATCCCAAAAAGCATTCACATTCCTCTATTCATAAGATACCAATTTCACAGAAGAAACCGAACCAACAAAACTCAAGTAAGGCGATGTCTTTTATCACAACCATTTAATCATATCGAATGTATGGAACATCAAAAAGTCATAAAAATATGAAGCATGTTTGGTTAAGCGGAAAAATTCCTATCTTTCTGCTGATCGAATGAAAATGGCACCATAGATATGAAATAAGGTTCGTTGGGTATGCTATGAAGCCTTCTGATGTTTTACCATATTCCACTTTGACACAGAGGATAAATCTGGTAACCGCACTCAGCCATCAGATATCTATACAACAAATGTACCTATTTGTATGTACAATGTACATCTACTTGGCAGAGAGGCGATATGTTTTTTTTTTTAGCTCGAATGTTGTTTCCAGTCGCTTTTTCATATCGCGATACTATCGTTCGAGAAGTGTACTTCATTTCTGCTTGAAAAATGGGAAAAACAAGCAAAAAAAAACATTTTCTACACAATCAACTTCAGCTCATCTTCACCATTGAAATATTCTGAAGTCCTCCGCCTCGCCTCGACCGCCCGCCCTTTGAACCAGCAATAAAAAAAATTCTTCCAAAATAATTTCCATCATTTTGCGCTTTCGTTCCGTTCGGCAAAAGGATAAATGACGAGTTGGCTTGGATGCTGCTTATGTGTCATTTTCAAGATTTCATACTTTTGCCATTTCACTTGATATGGAGTAAGACTGCGAACTTGGATGTTCCCCTCCCTAAAATCATAAGTTCTTTTTTTTCTTCCTTCGTCAGTCTATCTATCAATGTTTTTTTTTCGTGTTATGAGAAAAAATATCGTTTCACTTTATTAAATGTGAGATTTGCTCAGAGACTTGTAAACATGATGTCATATTTTTTCCCTCCGATGCGCATTTCGATGAACTTTGGATGTTGGTTGGTGAGGTTGCGGGTTCACCTGAATAAGATATAAATGGGTTGGAAATTTCTTGATATTACAAATTTATTTCCTTTTTTTCTTTTAGAAATTCAAGCACATCCTTTATTTGTTTGAACATATGTATTTTATCAAAGGTGATACTTTACTGGAACGGATTTTTATTGAAATGGTTTTCATTTGATTGCTTTTTAGATTTAAGCTTTTTGTTGGCAGGGAAAAAATGGGAATTTTTCGCAATCTTTCTTTTTTTAATTTAGTAGCACAACAGCAGTTTATGTACTGATGCCATTGCATAACCTTATTTTACATTTCAGAATAGATTTTTCCAATGTGCCTAATAAATCCTACTCAAACAAAATGCACTGAAAATATTCAACTTCTGTACATGGTGCGTTTTAAAAAGCTGAGAAATGCGGCTGTCGAAAAAACATCGTGGTGCGTCGGTATATAAAATTTTGTGATTAATTTTTCTTGTTATTATAAAAACTAAGAATATTTGTCTCTAAAAGTTAAGGGGCAGTCAACACAACATTATTTCATACATAAAGAAAAATAATAAAACGGAAAGAATTACATAGTGGGGGATGAAACTTTTGTTGCCCGAAGTCATCCCATTGAACAGAATTCCTAGTGATAACCAAAACGAACATTAAATTCATTATGAAAGTTTTCGAAGGATGACATCTGGAGTAAGAAACGATTTCTTTTATTATCAGGCCTGAGGTTAGTCAAGGATGTAAGTAGGAAGGATGATTTAGAATAAGGCCATCTTTTCATAAAGAAGAAAGGACACCAAGAAAATTATGGATTTTTTTTCTATATAAGTCCATAGAAGTTATTTAAAGTTTGTGCGAGAACCTATGTCAACAAAGGATGAAAAGGGCTTTTGATAAGTTAAAATGGTTAAAATTTGATAGTATTTTATCTATGAACATGATGTTTCTCTAAAAAAACCAAAGAACACAATCCTTTTTCTGAATGTTGGGACTGATTGAGGTAAGTCGTAGTATTGTTATTTAAATTATAAATTTCCCGCTAGAAAAATTAATATTGAAATTTCTCAATCTATTCTTCAAGAATTTTCAAAAACATAAAATCATATTGTAGTGAGACTAGACAACACACATCCTTCCATCATAACGATTCTTACCTCGAGAAAACGCTGAGCGAGAGAATTCCAACTAGCCCTAATTTCACTTCAAAAGCGTCATAAGGCCCAACGTAACCAGCTGCTCTCTGTAGCCGTAAAAACGTATTTGCAGACTTCTATTTACTTCAAACTTTTCCCATACCACCACTCGAATATTTCCTAGTTGCGAATTCTTTCCAATTTGCATAAGCAAAAGGTGTGCCTGTGCAGGCATTCGCACAAGAAGCTTGGCTTACTACTTCGCCATAATTCATTCGGAATAAATACCATTAACATAATCCTTCACATAATGCTATTATGTTCAAAGTGGAAATAACATTTTCCTATTACCCCATCACAAAGAGTTTAACACCATAAGTAACTAACTAACTTTTACGTATGCAAATTATTTCACTGTATTAAGTTCATACATAGGTATAAACAGTAGGTACGCAATGCATAATGGGTAAGGAGTAAGGACGTCGCGTTACACTGTTGTACAAGTGCGTTCAAGTACTCAGCCAAAAACTTTGAAATACAGGTAGGAAGTTCACACATTTAGGGCTCCAAACTGTGAACTAAATATGGAGATTTGAGTAGATGCTGGAAGTTGGTACCTTGGGTTCTTTTTAATCGAAAACGACATGGCAGGCGGCTGTATCGACATCGCGAGATACATACAATGGTTTTTGGCTTTGAACTTGTATGTTTCGATTAGTAAGAGTTTGTACCATTTCTAAAACAAATAAACGTTTATTTTTCGTAAAAAATTTGTCTTGAAGTTACCACATCTACATGCACATATTTCAGGTCTTTTTTTTAAACTATAACGTCAGGGAGGTTATAGTTTAAATTATGAAGACTAAATTTGTAATCCAATTACTGATTACAGACAAACACAAAAAATTGCTTATAAACTATCGCAGTTGACATTTTATACGCAGCAAAGCACATTTCCTCCAAGTAACTATGAAATTAAGAGCAACGCCATATAAAACTTCACAATTAGGTAATCCAATTCTATTAGGATTTGGGAAATTAGGGTTTTCTCAGTCTTAACCCTCTTTTTACAAAACGAAACCGAGCATCCCTGTTAAATTCATAGTTTATTAGGGTTAAGTTGAGAGCCAGGAAAAAATGCTATCCGAAAACTGACCCAAACAAATGTTTACTGATCATAAAAATTTAATTATACGATACAAAGGGCGGACATACAAATTGACTCCATTACATTCATTCGGATTGTGTTTTATTTCAATTTAGGCAAACATTTTTGACATACCTACATTTTTATATTTTTTTCCTAATTTTCGACAGAAACTCACCAACTTTAGTTTAGAAGGTTTTCTATTTTTACTACCTACTAAAAAAAAGACATCTTTTGCAGATAGAGAATTTATTGCCCTCAACGAAAATGAGACATATGGTTGGTCTGGTCAGTTAGCACAATCATATTTTTTTTTCAGTCTGGTGAATCTATCGAGAAAAGAAGAAGCGATAGCGGCTTGGTAAATCCTTGGAATGTCACATGGATAAGGACTTTTGTAAGCCATTTCGTGCGTGGTGCAAGGTGATCGAAATTTTCTGTCTGGCAAATAGCATTTTTGTATTGACCACTCGAGATTTGATATCACACTTCATAAAATTAGTCCTTGTCGAAATTTGTGGATTCTTTTCCTAGCTGTTTTTGATTGTGGGTTGTGCGATTGATGGTGTGGCTATTTGGCATCAGAACTGTATTTCAAGAGGCTCTTATACCTTTAGTCCACATATATTTGCAATGTCACTAGCACGAGTTCTAGTTTGATTTAATTTATTCTACTGTTTGTGTAACCGTTTGTAAATTCTTCTCCGATTGGAGCCAATGAAGCTGTGGAGCCAATGAAAACAGCATGTCCTCGAAAGCCCATGTGTGCCATGCTGGGAGGTGAAAATTACGACCAAAGTTAGATTTGATAAAGTCAAAGTTGTTTTATTTTTTTCCAGCGCCCTTATTGTTTTCCGCCCGAGTGTATATGGTTCGTTTGTTATTTTTTCATTCCCTAGGAACAGTCCAGTGTGAGTGGGGCAAGTAAAGGAGCATTCTAAAGAAAAGGGGGTGCAAATATTCGCAGAGAAAGTAATTTTTACCAATTGAGCTTTACGGACCCTAAGTCATGATGGCAATAAAAAAGCTAGCATATTGAACGAAGGATGGCAGAAAAGGGATGGTGACGACTTTTATCTCATATTTTGCTAGGACCAAACGTTCATACATACGAAATTGTGAAAACATCGTTACACTTCTAGTAGCATTCCTACCTTTAAGCCATCTTGTTTCAGAGGTTATATGTACCTCTATCTAGCTACTTTGAGTTCAGAAAAAGAATGAAACACATATGGAAGGGTACAGGAATCTATGAATGTAGAGCGTTGTCTCAATGGTGTTGTGGTAATTTGAAAGTTTATGAGGAGTTTAGACAAAATTGAATAGCTTACATCAACTAGAAAAAAAACGAACAAAATGAAAAAAAAGCAAAATGAAAGCGAAATTTGTTTTTATGACGCATAAAAAGGAATTTAATACATACATATAAGTTTTTCTTCTTTTTTCGAGCAGAACAAATTAAACGTCAATTTTTAGGATAGAAGCAATTTGATGAAATAAAATGTGTCATTTTATTTTAAATATTTGCACATCTTCTATACCTACACACATACGCATATGAAAATCATTTGTTAGTTGCGCGTACCAAATAAAAAATATAAATAAGTTTGGATTTCAGGAAAAAGCTCAGGACAACGAGAATTATGAAATGTGTTGAATTTAGCGAAATCGATTTCTTCATGATTTTCGAAAAATATTATGGGCCCCTTGCCAAAATTTTGGACAGAAAAAAAAGGAAAGGTCTGGTCGAACTCTATTCATCGAAATGGGTTTCAAGTTTTTTGAAGGCCAGGTAGCAGAGGTATTGGTTAAAATGTTAACTATTCGGAAACTTTTTCACGCAATTTCAAATCGATATTACTCACAATTTTCCTTGAAAACAGTTCTACAATTATACATCAAAGACCTATATACCCCATAGGTATTCTATCTGCCATTCCAAGCGAATTATCTTTTCAACACTCGGTTACAAAGTTATAGTCAAAAAAGAAAATTCTTTCGATTTCTGCCTTCAGAAAATTTCCCGCAATTTCAAATCGCCACAAAAAAGTGAAACATTAAAACGGGAAGGTATAAAGAACTGTTAATAGTATAAAGTATGTACAACATGTATTCATGTATGTCGATAGGTACGATAGTTCTTATAATTAAATGAGTAGTGTATTGCCAATCTTTTCAACACTCGGTTTCAAAGTTATAGTCAAAAAAGAAAATTCTTTCGATTTCTGCCTTCAGAAAATTTCCCGCAATTTCAAATCGCCACAAAAAAGTGAAACATTAAAACGGGAAGGTATAAAGCACTGTTAATAGTATATAGTATGTTCATGTATTCATGTATGTCGATAGATACGATAGTTCTTATAATTAAATGTGTAGTGTATTGCCAATGGTATGATGGTATTTTATCGTTTTCATCTAAACAGATGTCCATTAAAGCATACAAAATGCTCCTCAATTTAAATGCAAAACTGAAAGGAAAATAACTAAGAGTCTCCAATATATTCCCTTGGGCCACGAAATACGATTTTCATCCAATGCGGTATTTTCGTCGATTCTTTTGAGTCATATTGCCAAATGAAGTGCTTTCATGAATTATTTATTTTTCTTCCGGATAATAAAACCGCAATATTTACCCTTTAAATTCTTGATAATATGTTTTTGTACACGTTTTCGAAAGGATTATTATTATTATCGTCATCATCATCATCATCGTTCCCATCTCTCTCTCTCGCGCTCTCCTAATTGGTGAAAGCCAATATCTGGTGAATTAATACAGGAAAGGCTATACTACCTCTCAAAAGGGGTTTTTCCTTTTGCCTTCTTTATTTTGCTGGTGTATATGTATATTTTTATCTGTTAGCTTTTTTGGCACGAAGTGAATACAAAATTTAAATTGATGTACAATATTTTTCCGAGAGGCAATGGAAAGTGGAGCGATATGATAGAGAAGATGAAATTTCACCAAGAAATGAAACTTATGAAGGATAAAATAAAATATGCACAAATATAGACACAAAATGAGTTGGGAGATATTTATAGAAAAAGACGATAATCCTTGCATATAAATTAGGAACATCCTAGCTCTTTGACCTACAAACTTTACTTTTTTATCAGCTTCAGTACTTCAGACAAGTACACAATAAATATTATACGTACTGTAAAGGGAAACAAAATAACATTTGACAATTTATACAACTTACAAAGCGAAAAGAAAACCCTTCCAATATTTTTTTTTAATTGAATGCATTTAGGTATAAGAAAAAAAGGAGAACTTTTTTGTTTGATTTATATTGAACTTAGACGGTTGACAATATCTCTTTGCTTTTTCTAAAGTCATTTGAAAACCAATTTCCCAAGCACATTCGGTCCCAAACGCATATGATTTACATGTTTCAAAATCTCTGTCGTGAAAACTATATTTGCATAGAACACACTTTATTTCCATTGCCTCGAAGCCAACCTACTTTCTGGGTTCCTTACTGAGGTGTCTTTAGCTTTGACTAAACAAAGTTGCATCTTCTTTAGAAGATTTCCCTGTAGACAAAAAGAAAACCGCAACTCACATCTTATAACCAAACCACAGATATGTATGTACAAATTTCACACGTACATATTGGTTAGTAAAAGGAACATAAAATAGATTGAATAAGAAAATGATTGCACGACTGTTTTCCTATTCTTCTTTTTCCGACAGGGCTTATTGGAATTTATATGTGGTGACTAGAAAAATATAAATTTAAACGATCCAATGTCGAAACAGTTTAAAAATCACTCTCAAATGCTGGAGACTGGAGATATTGAAAATTATACATAATTTTTGTATAAAATAAAAAAAATGGTTGTTGTATCTATTCTTAATTTTTGAAGTATAATTGAACGATGACCCATTTTCATGTGCTTAATTAACATTCAAATCCTAGCAATTCCTTTGGTTTCCATGACCTTTGGTGCTTGCTATAAGCCCATATGACCAATTCTGATAGTGTGTAAAATAAAAAATAAAAACTCCATGACAAAAAGTTTTGTCACTGAAAATTTAAAATTGCAAACTTTCGCCTTTTTCTTCTACTTCGCTCCAATTGGTAAGACATTTCTTATGAGTTCTTCATACTTTTATATGCACATCGTTCAAGTTTTCATCTAATCTGAATTAAGAGTCGACTTGATTTTATATTCTTAATTTGAGTCCAATTTGAAGCATTCTCTTTTGTCTTCGCTCTTCTGTCCTCTCTGACAGAAATTATTCGTCCTTACATAAAGAGGTGTAAAACTGAATATTTTATCATTGTTTTTGGGAACGAAATTTTGGTATTTTAAAAGCCCTTTGCTTATATTATAAATATAGATATTAAGAGTTCTTGATTACCATTAAGTCTGTCCCTAATCAAAAGCCACAGTTCAGATGAGACTTTCTTCACCATAACACATCACATAGTCATCAAGTCTTGAATTGATTTTTGAATAGATATACCTTAATGCTAGACAAGTGATGTAGAGGCTCTAATTTGATATAGATTTTGGTTCATGAATATTCAGATGAACGCACCGCACCTAACTTCTTTAATCCCATACCCAGGAACATTATATATGTACACCGACGACGCGACGTATAAATATGCTTTGAGCAATTCTTCTGCAAAATATTCGATATCGGCTTAAATACTCAGCAAAGGTTATAGAATTGTTATAGGTTTGTTAGATTGGGGTAAAAAAGTTAGCCAGGCGGTCTCCCCCGTTGACGACCGCGACGATGACGACGGCGACGAAAGAACCAAATTTCCTCCCGAATGCTAATAAGAAAAGTTTCGATGATATAACTTTTCTCGTTTAAATTAAAATTGACATGAAATTTGTAGCTAATGTTATGTGGAACGATGATGGTACATACGGACGTGCCAAGGATTGAGATTAGTAAAGTTAGTTAAATTTTCGGCTCATGAAGAACGAAAATGAGTTCGTTTATGATCGACTTGCTTTTGGTTTTGAGTGTGGTTTATTCAAGCGTTGACTCGTTTGATGTGCGTTCTGAAATCTCAAGGCTCTTTTAATCTTTCCAAAGTGGACTTTAATGAAACGCAAAAGTATATTATATCCGAGCAATAAAGCTAGGATCTCTCTATATGAATAACATAGCTTTCTGTATGGACATAACCATTTTGAGAGTTCAAGGTCCAAAGAATGTTCTGTTTGTTAACAGTCAACAGTATTTAAAACGTATTGTTACGAAATTTAGATTTGTGTCGGATCGGCGAATGAAATTTGGTGACGGAGCAGCGAAGCAGCGAATGGAATTTTGTGACAATTTGGCGAAATGGAATTTTGTGACAGCCCGGCGGAAAGACGAGATGAAAATGGCTACGTGCTAAGGAATGGCGAATTTGGAGCTCTCTTCTTTTTTGGACAGCGAGCGAGCAAGGTGGCATCAACGAGCAACGACCAAGGCGTAATCGCGAATTAAATTGTGTAGACTACATTTCGAAAAAAAAAGAGAACCTCTCGGGAACTGGAACATTTACAATAAATTAGAATTGAGAATTAGCAGTTCGTCTGCCTTTTTATTTCTTTACGTCTTCTCTTCTTCCCTCTATCCCGCAGCTCCTCAGCAGACTTTTCGTTACACTGGTGTCAGGTGTGGGGTTTTTGCGATCAGGGCTAAGATTAGTCCTATAGGTACCACTATGGATGCCAAGCAAATTAAAAATCAGTTTGATTCTCTAGCAAGCCGTTTCTCCGAAAGCCAACCGAATGAAAGAACATTTTGGGAAAAGAAGCTCGGTGAGTGGAAGGAAGAGCTGGCAGGAAGGCAAAAGAGAGTAGAAGATCGAATGAATGAGTTGGAAAACACATTGGGCAATTTGACCTCTTCAGTGAGCCGAATCTCATCGCAAAATTTTGGCTAGACGAAAAGTGCTCCAGCCAAAAAGCATGATGTAGCCCAAAGCACGCGGATGGAAAGCGAAGTTTTTGAAACTCCGCATCGTGAGCTGGACGAAGATGTCGGTCGTCGTCAAGGTGCCGAAAGCACGTGGGCGGGAAGCGAAGGTGTCGAAACTCCACAGCGTGAGTGGGTCAAAGATGACGGTAAGGGTGCGGTGAGTTTCGAGCTCAGACATTCAGAATGCGAAAAACGAGAGTCAACGTCGGCCAAACTCTCGTCAAATTTCTTCCCCAATACAGTTCCGCCGTTCGACGGACGGTCGTCTTGGCTGGATTATGAAAGACAATTCGAAATAGCAGCTAGCGTGCATGGTTGGACGGGGTTGGAAAAGGCCAATGGATTGGCTTTGCAGCTGAGAGGAGAGGCTTTATGTGTTTTAAGTGCTCTGTCCCCAGAAAAGCCGCTATGTTATGAGACATTACGGGGACTCCTTCGCCAGCGTTTCAGCATGGACAATCATGCCAGCTACACCCAATTGCGAAACAGAGTGCAGCCCCCAAAAGAATCCCTAGCTGAGTTCGCCATCCAGTTACAACGTTTGTCTGTGGCTGCCTTTTCGAACTGTTCTGAAGGTGTAGTAAACGAAATCTTGCTGTCACAATTTGTAGAAGGCATTCGGGATGAACAAGTGCAAAACTTTGTCACAGTGGGCCGTCCTCGTAACTTGTCCGAGGCGCTCCAGATTGCTCAAGAGATGACGTCGAGGTTTGAGAGAAAAGCCCATAGAACTGTTTTAATGACCGATTCTGCCCAAGCGAGCCGTAGTGGGAATGGTTTCATTCCTACGGACCAGTCGGAAAACTAAATACTACCGGCCAATCGGAGCATAAGCCGGTGGTGAAATCAAATGATGCTCCACTTACCAATCCATCTTCTTTGCTCTCTTCCACAGGCACCAATGCACTTCACGTGAAATCAGAACCCAATGGTTCTATTCCTTACGAAGAAGCTAGGCCTAGCACTTCAATTGGACAACAGCACTGTGATACGCATCCTGTAGCGATCGACAGCAAATTCGTTGGTGCCATCAATGGAACAAGTTTGTGTGTTGATGCACGTATCGGAGTTCGGTCATGTAAGGTAGTTATCGACACTGGCGCGAATATCTCGATGCTGGCACAGAGTTACTTACCAAGGGGAATAAAACCTTCGGGGCTGCCTTTCCAGATAAAAGGTATCTCAGGTGGAACAATTTGGACACTAGGAACGGCAGAAATCAAGGTAATTTTGAATGGCAGAGAATTTCTACATTCATTCTCGGTCGTTAAACAAGAGGTACCAATCATCTTAGGAGTAGATTTTTTGGTTGAACATCGTTGTTATCTAGATTTTGGGGCGTCCTTGCTTGAGGTTCGCGGTAAGAAAATTCCGTTGCAGATACCAAACAGACACGAATCATGCCTTTTACTCACCACTTCACAACAAACGCTTCCCGCCAGAACGGAGACAGTTTTGGAGATACCGACACCCTTAACTATGACAGCCACCGATGTTTTAATAGAACCGTGTGATCAAAGCAATCTTCCCACTGGTGTTTTTCTTGCTCGATGTTTGGTAAGGTCAGACCGGCCTCAAATGGTAGTGAGAATTGCCAACACATCTTCAAAAAATGTGATTCTCCCATCGAATTTGGTAGTAGGTAGAATGACAGCTGCAGATGTTTGCGAAATGCCACAACTAAAGGAGGGGAAATCAATGGCTTTAGAGGATTTGCTGCCCGAATGTCCAGAAGACCTTTCGCCCGATCAGATTGACAGGTTTAAGGCCCTTCTCATCAAATACCGCAACGTGTTCTCAACAGGTCCCAACGACTTTGGTCGAACTGGAATAGCAAAGCACTACATTGACACCACCGACGCAAAACCAATCAAAACTCCAGCACGAAGAATCCCTTTAGCGAAACGGTCTGAGGTAGATGCACTGGTTCAGGACATGCTGGAACGCGGCGTCATCGAAAAGTCGAACAGCCCGTGGTCGTCGGCAATTGTCCTTGTTAAAAAGAAAGACGGATCGTTTCGTTTCTGCGTTGACTACCGCCGCCTCAACGATGTCACAAAAAAGGATTCCTACCCGCTTCCTAGGATAGAAGATCTCTTAACAATTCCGGAAGGTGTTGCTTGGTTTTCTACAATGGATCTTCAGAGCGGCTATTGGCAGGTAGAAATGGCTCCGGAAGACAAGGAAAAGACCGCTTTCACCGATGGAACTGACCTATGGCAATTCAATGTTATGCCTTTTGGGGCATGTAACGCCCCTGGAACTTTCGAAAGGGTAATGAACGAAGCTTTTAAAGGAGTTCCACTAGAAGTAGCTCGAATCAATCTCGATGACATCATCTGCGCCACCAAAACCTTTGACGAACATCTTACGAATCTTGAAATTATCTTTCAGCGACTACAAGCAGCCAACCTAAAACTTAGCCCTGGAAAATGTCATTTCCTGAAGAAACAAGTGCTCTACCTTGGACACATGGTCTCCAAAAACGGACTAAGTACGGACCCGTCGAAAATTGCAGCTGTCCAAAAATGGCCAACTCCGATTACAAAGCGTCAGGTGAGAAGCTTTTTGGGTCTATGTACTTACTATCGCAAATTCATTCAAGGTTTTTCTACCATCGCCAAACCACTTACGGAACTAACAGAAGAAAAACGGCATTTTTCTTGGAGTCCTCTATGTGAAGAAGCTTTTTCCAAACTCAAAGAGAAGCTTACTACTGCTCCTATACTCGCTCATCCAACCTCTAATGATCTTTTAATTTTAGACACAGACGCTTCTAATGTTGGAGTTGGGGCAGTCCTTAGCCAAAAACAAGGTGACTCTGAAGTGGTATTGGAGTATTTTAGTAAAACTCTTAATCGTTCGGAGCGCAATTACTGCGTTACTCGACGGGAACTCCTAGCAGTTGTTCTGGGAACTCTTCACTTTCATCAATATCTCTTTGGCAGGAAATTTCTTTTAAGGACCGATCACGCTTCTATCCGGTGGCTCTACAATTTTAAGCAGCCAGAAGGCCAAGTAGCACGCTGGATTGAACGTCTTCAACAGTACAACTTTGAAATACAGCATCACCCGGGCTCAAAACATGGGAATGCAGATGCTCTGTCGCGAAGGCCATGTGGAAATTGCAGACACTGTACAAGAGAGGAAGAAAAGGAGTCAATACGAGTAGAGCACGACGTTAACTTTATAGAAACTACACGGAATTTAGGGGAGGAAGAAGCCAAAGATCCTGTCCTGGAAAAACTTCGAACCTGGCTAGAAAGTGGTTCCCGTCCTAGCAGAGATGAAATCCTAGGAGAAAGCTCGGAGGTCAAGGCGTATTGGGCTATCTTTAATCAGCTGCAACAAGAAGGTGGCGTTATAACACTACAGTTTAAAGCAGATTCGGGCGAGGTAAGTCAACTTCTTGTCGTTCCAAAGAATAAGGTTTCAGATGTGTTGACTGCCCTCCACGACAGTCCTAGTGGAGGTCATTTTGGTCAAAAAAAGACTCTTCAAAAAGTGAAAAGCCGCAACTTTTGGATTGGCCGCTCTTCGGACGTCAAACGCTGGTGTCTACGATGCCCTATCTGCACAGCACGAAAAGGCCCTAACAAACAAACAAAGGGAGCGCTCCTACCAAGCCAACCTGGAAATCCATTTGAGAGAATTGCTATTGACATCTTAGGCCCGCTACCTAGGACAACCACAGGCAACCGGTACGTCATGGACTACTTTACGAAGTGGCCAGAATGCTTTGCAGTTCCCGACCAGACTACAGAAGTGGTTCTGCAGCCACTAATAGATAATTTTTTCTGTCGATTCGGAATTCCACACCTTATTCACTCCGATCAAGGTCGCAATTTTGAATCGGAAATTTTTCGGAGAACCATGGAAGCCTTAGGTACTCAGAAAACTCGCACCACTCCACTTCGTCCGCAGTCTGATGGGATGGTAGAGCGATTTAATCGCACACTTCTGGACTATCTTGCCAAATACTGCAACCGTCTACAGGATGATTGGGATCTTTACTTACAACCCGCGTTATTGGCTTATCGTAGCGCCGAACACGAAGCCACTGGATTTACTCCAGCCATGTTAACGTTTGGAAGAGAACTGAAGCTGCCTGCTGATCTGATTCACGGAATAGCACCTGAGCAATCAACTTCTGCACCAACCTTCGTCACCGAGCTAAGAACAAGACTACAACGAGTTCATGATGTTGCACGAGTCCATTTGAAAACTTCGGCGGAATCAATGAAATCCAGGTACGACCTCAAATCAAATCCAATTAATTTCGTTCCTGATCAACAGGTCTGGTTCTACAATCCTAAGCGTCGGAAGGGAGTGAGTCCTAAGCTGCAGAGTGACTGGGAGGGACCCCTGCGAGTTGTAGAAAAGATATCCGATCTACTGTATAGAATCCAACTAAAAGGTACAAGAAAAACAAAGGTAGTCCACATCAATCGTATCGTCAAATACGATGTCAATAATAACCAGCAAACTCAGATGGAACTATGAGTCTTAAGAAGGGGGCAGTGTTACGAAATTTAGATTTGTGTCGGATCGGCGAATGAAATTTGGTGACGGAGCAGCGAAGCAGCGAATGGAATTTTGTGACAGTTTGGCGAAATGGAATTTTGTGACAGCCCGGCGGAAAAACGAGATGAAAATGGCTACGTGCTAAGGAATGGCGAATTTGGAGCTCTCTTCTTTTTTGGACAGCGAGCGAGCAAGGTGGCATCAACGAGCAACGACCAAGGCGTAATCGCGAATTAAATTGTGTAGACTACATTTCGACAAAAAAAAAAAAGAGAACCTCTCGGGAACTGGAACATTTACAATAAATTAGAATTGAGAATTAGCAATTCGTCTGCCTTTTTATTTCTTTACGTCTTCTCTTCTTCCCTCTATCCCGCAGCTCCTCAGCAGACTTTTCGTTACAGTATGTTCCACACCTTTCAGGCCGTGTTGTATTATAAATTAATTTTAAAGAGAAAATTCTATAACTCTTCAACTCGTTTTTATATCCAACTAGCTTACCCGACAGACTTCGTACTGCCTCAATCGATATAAAAAAGACCTAGACTTTTGCAGCCCGCTACCATACCACCCGATACCCTCTACCCGCTTCTCCACTACCGTCTACCAGCTACCCCGACTACCCGTTACCCAATACTTCTAAACGCAACCCGCTACACCAATAATTGCTACCGACTACCCTGCTTCCCCACTACGCGGTACCCTGGTCCTAATAAGTATATGGTGCCACTGGTATAAAAGCAGTGATTCCCCAACGGATTTCCATAGAGTTGAAAAATATAAAATGCTATCAAAGCATAGGGGTCAGTTACAACTAACATGATTCATGGTTCATGCGGTAATTTCAATCATTTATTGCCGTGTATGGCAGATGGAACACACGCTACCCGCTTAACCGGTAATCGCTACCTATTAAACGCTATCCCACTACCCTCCACACGCTACCCTGTTATACCCAGCTACCCTGTTATCCGCTACCCCACTTCCCGTTACCCAATACTTCTAAATGCTACCCGCTACACCAGTAATTGCTACCCGCTACCGACTACCCCACTAACCGGTACCCTGGTCCTAAGCATTTGCTGTCACTGTGACTGTTATTCTTAGAGCTGCAAACGTCGTCGTACGCCGATGCAATTTTGGCAGCAGCTAGCCAACTTAAAGGAAGCGGCACGAGTATTCACCGGGAACAGACTCTATTGTATCGTCAGCGCAAAAAAACACTTCTCGATATCAAAGCAAAACTTATGGAAAATAACTCGGAACTTATCATCTTTTTAAAAGGTAACAAATTACAAACAACCGCACTTTTGTTTACAATTGCGCACGAGGGTTGGTTGTCAAAAACTCTGACGATTTGACCTTCCTGCGCAAATTGCTTGATGACAGCTGTTTACGAAGCTATTTTGACGTTAGTGAGGGAGCGAAGTTAGCTCCGATTGGCAATCAACAATTCTCTCTACCGTCATCAGCGCCATCTAGTAGTAAGGGAACAAACCCTGTTAATAGTAACAAAAATTAACTTTTAAGAGCCGTCTGTCAAAATTCAAGTAACAATTTTTCAAATTTATCAATTCTATCTTATAATATCACTGGTCTTAAAAATAAGCTATTAATACCAAACTTTTTTAAATTCTGTAATCATATATCTTGTTACAATTAGTGTAAATAATCCCTTAATGTAAATGGCTTATTTCTTGTGTCTCGCACGCCACCTCTCGGTCTCCTTAACGTTTCATGCGCCATCTGTCGGCCGTCATTAAAAGACTTAAATTAACACGTGGAACAGAGGAAATGAAGCCATTTTGGAAAAGAACATTCTTTGTCATTCTTGGTCTAGACACAACCGAACACAGTCGAAAAAATAAAGATTAAAAAATAAAGTTTCATAGTTTACAATTCATTCATGATTTTGATATTTTTATTCTAATCGAAACATTTGTTGAAGAAAAAAATCAAAACGATTACAGTAAATTTTTTAAAGATTACAAACTAACTTTTATACCAGCAGTTAGATCCAATGTACATGGAAGAGCGAGTGGAGGACTACTATGTGGCATAAAAAATATATTTAATAACTCAATTCAAAGCACAATTTATGAAACAAGACTCGTTATACAGGTCAAACTCAAAAAGCACAAGCTGAACATCATCCCGACTTATCTTAACTACAACAATTGGCTGCGTGAGTACACAGTCTTGCGCGAATTCATCAACGATACATGTCTGGAGAATATAATGATAATTGGAGATTTAAATGGCCGCATTGGCAGCTATCAAAATCCTCTCACACATTACCAACAACCACAGCAACAGTTCGAAGAAAATCGACGCTCAAAAGACGATGTAACAAATAGTAATGGAAGACTTCTGATCGAACTTTTCGAAGACTATGGCTTTTTTGTGGTAAACGGAGTTTCAAAAGGTAACAAGAATGGCGAGCATACGTTCATAAGCGGACAAGGACAATCAGTTATAATTCTTTAATTTTCTTGGCCTCTACTTGGTGGGAGAAATTAATATTAGAGAAAATCATTTTTTTGATTTTGAAGGAAAAAAATCAAAAAAATGATTTTCTCTAAAATCAGTTATAGACATCTGTGCAATATCAGGTGAATGGTTCTATTCAGTTGACGATTTTGAAGTTCTCAATGCAAACTATTCAGGACACTTACCTATAGCATTAAAAGCGCGCTTTAGTGAAGAAGTCGACCAGATGAGCTCTAATGCTATTCAAAAGCTTCGATGGGTTGAAAGCAAGGCAGAGAGGTACAAATCATTACTTAACCATCAGTGCAGTCATCTTCCGGTACAAATGCTTACAAATATCGATGAAATTGAGGAAAGCATAACAAGAGCTGTCCGTAATGCTGGATCGAACCCAAATAACCCCGTTTCATACAACTTTAAATGTGTTTGGTTCGACAAAGACTGCATAAAGCTTCGAAACCTGTCATTTAAATATTTAAAGCTGTTTAGATCTAATAACCTTGAGGTGTTCAAGACTTTATACTTACGAACTAACAGGGAATATAAACAGCTATGCCAACAAAAAAGATTGCAATATCTGAAAAACGTTGCGAACAAAATCAATCATGCGAGAGATTCTAAAGAATTCTGGCATAGTATATTGGAACTGAGTCCACGTAACCATTACACAAGGAACTATCTCGAAGCTGAAACAATAGCAACTCACTTTAAAATTCTATTGACAGCCGACGAGAGCCTGCACTCCTTCAGCTACGCATTGCAATTTGAACAAGTTCCTGAACTGGACTGCCCGATCAATTTACGAGAGCTGAAATTAACGCTCACGCTTTTAAAGAACAACAAAGCTCCAGGATGTGATGGGATCCCTTTAGAATTTTTTAAATACAGCACGGAAGAACTCAAAACTTATCTGGTAGAATTCTTCAACAAAATTTACAATGATGCTTGCCCACCCATTTCGTTTATGAAAGCGATTATTTTTGCAATTTTTAAAAAGGGTGATCCACTCCAGCCTGAAAACTACAGAGGAATTTCGATACTTAATTCGCTTCGGAAGGTCTTTGCATCGATTCTCTACAATAGACTCTCCCAATGGGTAGAAAACACTAATCTTAGCGCATTCCAAGCTGGCTTTCGCTCCGGTTTTTCAACAACAGACCATATCTTTGCACTGACTAGCATAGCGAGAAAGTTCATCGAAACAAAAAGAAGATGTACGTCTGTTTTGTTGACTTCAAAGCAGCTTTTGACACAATGAACAGGCAAGCATTAATATATAAATTGGCATCAATGGGAATATCTAGGAAGCTCTTAGAAGTTTATTCAAAACTAATCGCCACATCAAGTGCAGCTGTATGGGATGGCACCAATATGTCTGAATGGTTTAGCACATCTGCAAGGGTTCCGCAGGGATGTATACTTAGCCCCTTACTCTTTTCACTATATATTGATGGAATAGTAGATATTCTCCCAGGAGGAGTAAGCTTTGCTGGCCAGCTTATAAAAGTGCTGCTCTATGCAGATGATTTGGTTCTGCTAGCAGATTACCCTTTCTCTCTCCAACTACAATTAAACAAACTCTTATCTTTCTGCAACTTATGGGACCTTAAAATCAATGCTTCAAAAACAAAAGTTATGATCTTCGAAAGTCGGAATCGCACTAGACAACGTGAAGGAAATTGGAAAATCGGAAGTGAGAGCATAGAAGTAGTTCAAAATTTCAAATATCTTGGCATAACCATCTCTTTCAATCTTAATTTTGATACCCATGCCAGACAGAAAAGTCAGGACGCCAAGCTTGCTCTTAATCTGATGTGGCCAAAGCTTTTCGCAAATCCAAATATTGACCTTGTTTCTAAATACAAAATATTCGAAGCAACTGTAAACACATGCTTGTGCTACGGAGTGCAAGCCTTTGGTATCTCTCCGATTGAGGAATTCGAGAAGACGCAAAGATACTTTTTTAAGCGTTTGTTTAGACTACCAAACTCTACACCAACGTATGCCATTCATGTCGAATCGGGTTTACCACCTATATACATTCGAAATTTAAAAGCCCACTCGGACTACCTTGTCAGAGTTATGCGTAAAAATGAAAACAGTCTTCACAGAAAAATCTTAGAAAGACTAATGGCAACTAACGCCTCTCCTTTCAGGGAATGGAATCAGATGGCCTTATCACATAACCTTGCAATGCCAACGTCTATAGCTAACGTCGGAGAATGGAAAGATATGTTTGAGAGGGTGATTGCTAAGGTTGACGAACAAATATTCAATCAACATATCATCAGAGCCTGCTCTTCAGAATCCAGAGCAGTCTACAAAAATCTTAATCATCAAATGCTAACAGGAAACAAGTACTTCGATAACTGTTTTTCTGCGGTAATAAAAAAACCACACTGATATTTCAAGGCGAGAGTTGAACTATTGGATCTCAATTTTATCCCGCATCGTAATGATAGACAGCAAACTTGTGATCTATGTAACAGAAGGGAACTTGAGAACGTGAACCATTTCATCGCAGTCTGCCCTATGCTGCAGGAGATAAGAAGATTGTATTTTAACGAAAGCTTCCTCAACCAAAACGGTCTTTACGAGATTCTGAATGGCAGTCGGGGCTGGGAGTGTCTGTTCAAATACTGCAAGCACGCCTTATCTTACCGCAACAGCTTCTAAATATTTTTGTGTTTTAAATCATTTCAAAATTAATCGACTTTATGTTGCAAGTCATTAAAATTGCTCACTCAATATCCTTGCTCTACCATCTTTCTCGCTTTGTCATCTCATATTAAAAAGTTAATTCAAATTTGTCCATTGAAATAGTAATTATCAGTATCTATGTACAAAATGTATATGACTTATTTTTAACTCAAACCTTTTTTATTTTCTAAATCTTTTTATTTTAAATTGTATAAATGTATTTCATTTTCTTTATTATTTTGTTAATGCAATCAAATGTCAATACCGGCAGACGGCTCAGGTAGCCACGTCCGTATTCTTTTTATAAAATATTGTAACTATTACTGAAAAAATAAAGAAGAAATCTATCTATCTATCTATCTATCTGTCACTGTTACAAAAGTAGTGAGTGACTGAGGATTTGCACAGGATTGAAAAATATAAAATGTTATCAAATTATAGGAGTCGGTTGCAACTAACATGCGGCCATCCAGTAATTTCAATCATTTATCGCCGTGTATGGCAGTTGGAAAATGTACCAAAGGATTTCCTAAAGACTTTACTAACCCGGTAACCAAACCTCACAAATAGGTTGACTGAAATCCTACACGAATAAAAAAAAAATATCTACATATGCAGCGTCACATTTTCAATATATGGCATACGCAGACGACATTGACATCTTTGGAACCCACAAACTTTACAATCTTATTCAGATCGAGCAGGGGGCGACAAAAAACCTGGGGGTGCATATAAATGAGGAAAATGTTAGTAATAGAAGAACCATTCTTCAATTGGTTCATTTGATCAGTGGTATAGGTACCTCAGTGGGCGTGAGACCTCGTTCGTATGAGCGAAGAAAGAACCGGTCTGGAAAGTACCTTGCTGTAAGATTTATGGTGAGACAGCGCGGCAGACCAAATTTGAGATGGAATAACGCCCAAAGCCTGAGGGCACGGACCTAAATGGCGTCGGCGGCGTTGGGATACTTGGACGCACTTACTGTCCCACACCGAATTCCTGTTTTGGCGCAGATGAAGAGGGAAACTTTCTTTGTCTAGCCCGACGATGATGATGGTGATGTTATTAGTCCTTCAGAAACTTTTTTTATTCCATTTGAATCTTACCTTAATGAGAAATGTCCTCGTCAATGTACACATAGAAAATAATTAATTTCAAACAAAATAATTTTCGATTTGACACATGTATAAGTATATGTATGTATATTGAAATTGATCAGTTTTGTTTTTATTTTGTTATAGTGAGAAAAGCGTTATTTTTTTACATTTGCACCGTTTGTGATTTCAAATGGTTTTCATTGTTTTTAAGATGTATTCTGCTATTCGGGGCGGAGACAAATCCAACGAATCAAAAACCATTAAAATTGGTCCAGCAGATCTCGAGTTATAAGTGTTGTAACAAACCCGACTTTCTTTTATATATATAGATAAACAGGTCTATAAATGCTAGATTTGTGTTAGTTAAACAAACTTATTATAATTGTTTTCCCCACGTTCGTTGCATGACAACAACCCACTTCGAAAACAATATCTCGTGCTAGAATTTCTATTACAGGCATTTAACAAGAAAGTGGACACCTTTATTTTTATATTTTAGCAGCCAAGCCTTCTTACTTTGAGTGATATAACTAGGTGCTATCCAATTTGAAAAGTGATAGTCCAATATTGACAAGTAGCACGAGAGGCGTTTTCTTGTTATTATTTGTTGACTGACTCTTTCTCCGCCGTTTAGTCTTGGATTGTATTTTAATAAACAAAGTAGAAAACATCAATCAATATGTCATATCAGATAGCGGTTTCAATTTTTTTGTTTTATTGCTGTAATAAAAGGTATATTTTGCTTTATTAAATTAAGGGCTGAATTTAAAATTTTAAAAAGAACGTTATTTTGCAATTTGGTTTCAGCAAAACCTTAAGAATCTACTTTAGGAACAAAACGTTCGTCATTTTGTTCAGCTTTAAATAAGATTGCTAAAAGCTCAAATTTACTTGAAATTGGTAGTTTTATTTTATTCGTATACAATCTCATGCTTGATTATCATTAAGCTTGAATGCATTTGTGTCTCCTCACGTCACCTTAGTGCGAATGGATTTCAATTCTTCTGTCACATGAATCATCAAGGTTTTACAATTATTCATACAAACCTCTTTTCATCGTCAAGCAAACCATTGCTTTATCAATAAAATGTCGTATATGTTATTATATGGATACAGATCCAGGATACTTTTTTTGTCTTCAATGTGTTAAATAAAAAGCCTTAATGGATCATTTAGTGTTTTTAATGACTGACATTTTATGCTTGTCCTTAATTTTTTACCTCATTATTTTATTGACAAACAAGAAAAGTACTTGTCTTTTCAAGGGCCGATAAAAAGCTTATTTTTATATCGAATTGTGTTGCGTATAAAATTTGTATTAATTAAAATAAATAAAAGTATGGCAAAATAAAAATGTAAATAAATAAGCAGAACATCCACTTTTATTATCAATTCGACGTGCGTCGTGCCTGTCGGTCGTCTCATATTTCACAAGTCCATTACAGTCGCACTTCACAGTGGAATGATTTCCATTGTCAAAGTGCCAAATGTGCACTTTTGTGCGGATGAAGCTCATTAATTTTGCGCCTTCATTAACTTGAATATGAAGTGGTATAAATTGTACGTAAGTAATTCAGAAATTCCACACAAATCTATGTTCCATTGCTTATATGAGCCTTCATATTCATACGTTGAAAGAGAGAAAGCACAGAATGAAACAAACTGCAAGTTGCCAAAACGGATTCACAGCCAATAAAAACGATCAGGAAGTCGTTCAAGGAATGAACTCGCTGCTAGGAGAAGCAACAGAATTGTGTTAACAAAAGGAAATCATAGAGCAGCATCCTTTCGCCATCACATACGCTAGTGTGTAGGTACCAGACCGAAAATATTTAAGGAATTTTTTTAACGCATTCCCTCTCTTAACAAAAAAAGGATGAAAACGATTTATGTTGCAGTTAACCTTATCAGAACAAAAACATAAAATGTAAAAAAGAGCCAAGTTCTTTTATGTGCGAACAACACCATGTAAAAAGTTAGCCACCAAAAGTAATGAGATCTAAAAGAACGCCAAGTTCTTACATGTAAAAGTGTTATATTGAATATTTCAAATCATAGAAGATAATACAACAGTATTTAAAGAAAATTGAAAATAGTTTGGATGAAAATTTACAAGTTCACTGTTCAAGTTTTAAAATGTTATTAATTACGCTTCAAACGAAAACTTGCCAAGTGAACTTGTAAATTTTCATCCAAACTATTTTCAATTTTCTTTAAATACTGTTGTATTATCTTCTATGATTTGAAATATTCAATATAACACTTTTACATGTAAGAACTTGGCGTTCTTTTAGATCTCATTACTTTTGGTGGCTAACTTTTTACATGGTGTTGTTCGCACATAAAAGAACTTGGCTCTTTTTTACATTTTATGTTTTTGTTCTGATTTCACATCTTTTTGCAAAGTTTTTTTTTATGGAAGCATGCACCTCGAAATAAATTTATAAGCTAGCCATTTGCAAACTTTAACAATATAATTGCTCTGCCAATTTATAAATAAATAATAGGTAGGTTAGGTTGGAGTGGCTGTCTATATGTCACATTTAGACATCAAGGGTCCATTGTGAAACCACTAAGGAAAGTTACTCATGTAGTTTTATGAAGTTTAACAAACCAGAATTCTAGATTTCAACATTGTATGAACATTCTAAGAAAGTGGGTGGCAGCCACGCCCTTTTAATGAAACTGCTATTTTGTACTTATATTTTCTCTTATACTCCGAAACCCTGTCAGAATTTCGAATTTAAACGTTTTCGACCATTTTAACAAAGTGGGCGGATACCACGCCCCTAAATGGAAACTGAATTTTTTTCTCATTTTTTTATGTTATTCAACCAAAATCTTACTAGAATTCCAAATTTCAACATCCTACGACCGATTTAAGATAGTAGGCGGAAACCACGCCCCTAAATGAAACCAAAATATTTTATTTATATTTTTCCTTATATTCAACCAAAACCCTATTAGAATTCCGAATTTCAAGATCCTACGACCAGTTTTAGAAAGTGGGCGGATACCACGCCCCCTGAATGAGCAAATTGAAATTTTCGATTTTTTCCTTTGTATACACCCGGAAACCTACCATTGTACCAAATTTCAAGATTCTGCTATTGTTAGAAGTGCTTCATAATTTTGATGATCAGTGAGTCAGTGAGTCAGTGAGTCAGTCAGTGAGTCAATTACGGTTTTTGAAATTTTTATTGTTCAATATCTCAGGAAGTAGTGGTTCTACAAAATTATGTTTTTCACAGGACCTTTGTGTCCATGAAGTTAATACGTAATTCAAATTTAAAGCTTCTAACTCTATGGGTTCAAAAGTTATGGGGGGTTAAAAATGTGCTTGAGTTCGATCCTGTAAAAAGGGAGTAGTGCTAGAACTTGGCTGGGCACTACCGTGCCCTTTGATTTGGCTGAGTGTGCCCGTTTGCTTCTAAACTACTACTAGAAAAAATAATCCTATTCGGTACTCGGTGTACAATGACACACCGTTATATGTTATATGTATGTCCCGGGAGCCAATATCAAAACATAAAAAGACATCTGATGACACCAAGCTCTGTTCTTTAAGGCGAAGAATTAGAATATTGTGATACATTTTTGTTTGCAGTTTGTCTCACCTCAAACAAAGATGATTTGAACTTTTTTCTTGGTCCAATAAAACAGGGCGATCTTATTTGAAAAGAAAGTTAATTTAAAACTGCTTCTCAATTACTTTCTTGCTTGATATTGCTGGATACCAATTACATAAGCTCTTGTGCCAAAACAAAGGACTTTTTTGGTCTTCGTATTGTATTTTCGTTATTTCCTTTGCAATTAATGAACTCGTTCTGTGTGTTATGGTTTGTGATAGACATCTTGGAGCCAGCAAAATCTCCTTGCGTCAGGCCCGTGTACAGAATTTGTTGTTACAATAAACACACAATTAGATGTTTGTCTGTTGCTAATTGAAGATGCCAAAACGCCGTCTCTATTAGAGCATACATAAAAGAATACGATAACAACAATGATGAATGGATAGTCGCATCTCAGGCATACAATTGAGGGCCCAGAGAAAAAACAAAGGCCAAGATATATAAGGAAAATAAAGAGAAAAACAAAAACCACGCTTAGACAGCAGAACAGACAAAGTTTTCTTTTTTGTTGTTTTTTTGAAAAAATAAAGATACGTATCTGCAGAATCCTTCTCGTTAACAAACAGTTACTATCAGTTTCAGGCATCTTTTAAGCATCAGCAAGAACGAAAACAAAATAAAAATTCCAGTCTTCTTTCAATCAAATTACCAGCAAGGGATAGCAAAAGATTTGTCACCCACATATAAAAATGAAAGGAGAGAGAAAGAAATCATGCCCCCAATGAGATTGCAGATAATATGATTCCCCATTGCTTTTCAGGGGCGATTCCTCATAGTAACCAAGTATATCGGCGGTAAACCAAGAATTTCAAAAAATAAATGTATTTTCAGATATTTAATATTCTTCCGCAAATCAACAGTTCAAAAATTTATAGTTTCAAACACTTTAATAAATGCCTGAACACAAAAAAAAAAGTTCAGCGCAAAAAAAAGCGATTCCCTTTGAACCAGAACGTGGCATACACAAGAAATAACTTGTGCAGAAAATCTATTTGATACACCGCTTTGCTACCGTAAACAATTGCGGTTACTATTTTCATACAATCTTCAAAAACAGTAGACACAAACATTCCAATAAACGCATGTAAAAATAAAGAGAAGGTTAAGCGCAAAAAAAAGCGATTCCCTTCCCTTTGATGAGAATTTGGCATACACAAAAAATCTCTGATACCGTAAAAATTTGCGGTCACTATTTGCATACAATCTTCAGAGAGAGATAGACGCATACATTCCACTAAACGCCTGTAAAAATAAAGAGAAGGTTGAGCGCAAAAAAAAGCGATTCCCTTCGACTGAGAAGGCACACAGATACACATTTTTAACTCTTAAGCAACTTTCGTGGTCGTAGTTGTAGTGTTTCTAATGTTTCTATATCAATTAGCACGACGACGTACGAATTACGATGACGCACGTGTTCGCCAACACGAAACGATTATGCTCATAGTCGCTGTTTTGATTTAGGTAAATCAATTTCTTCATTTTGAGTATTTAGTACATAATTCCTCTTATTTATGTACCTATACTCAAATCTTAAATAATGTATTAAAGCCGATTGTTTACGGCTTTATTTAGATGACAAATTTTCAGTTTTTGATGTTTTTTATGTTTAAGATTTTTAAGACCTTGAAATATGTATTTTAAGTATACTTAAGAATATCATAGAATGAACATTTACCGTCAAAACAAAGCGGTAAACAAACCAAATATTTTAGGTTTTAGGTTTAAGTAGAATAGGTACGGTGGCACTATAGAATATAGTTTAAAAAAAAAACTATTAAAAAAAAAGTGAAAAACAGCAATAAAAAAGACAATTACAAAAATTACGAACTTGTGTTAATGGACATAGTTTTTGCCGCTGTGGTTGTTCTAGTTTTAAGTAGTTTGTAGGTAGATTAGTTAATTTTAAGTTTAATTTTTTAGGACCCTAGTATGTAAGTTAAAACATAAAAAAAAGTTACTGGAATTCAAATTTTCTAATAAATAAAAAAATAAATTGGAATAAAATTAAAAATTAGTTCGTAGGCCGAAAGGCATTAAATTTAAGAACCATGAATTACTTAGAGCGCCCGATCGGGGCCAGTAAGTTATATATAAGTAGAATTAATTAGGCTAGTTTCCCATTTTGTCTAGCGTGTAAGTAGAGTTAAGTTTAAATGAATAAAAAAAATGAATTGTAAAAAAAAAAAAAACCAAATATTAAAGATACCTTTAAGATTTGATAATAAATAAGACGGATTATGTACATTCTAATTAGATATTCTTATTCGGGTCGCACGTACTTGCCCATGTCTTCAACAGCGGGGTATTAATATAAAATATTAAGAAACTCAAAAAAGGTTTTGTTCTTAAACTGAAAATTTCAATTGAAAAAGAGTTTTCTAGTATAAAATTTAAATTTATGAAAAATTTTTGTTTTGAAAATCGTTAGAGCGATTTTGCTTTTTTTTTAATAATTTTGTATTAATCAAATTTTTTGAAAATTCTTGAAAAATAAATTTGGCATGTCAGTTTTTAGGTTTTATAAAGATACATGTGAAATCTGGAATTTTGAAAAAAAGCAAACAAAAATTTTTAATATTGTGAAATAAAAAAAAAATATTTTTTTTCGTTGATCAATCAAGAAGAACATAGAGAACAAAAGACAAACATTGTCGATTTTTGCTCAACAAAATTGAATGGCTACTAAGGTTAATTTTGACTTAAAAAAATAAATAAATAGAAACATCCGTCATGAATTCGCTAAAAACACTAACTTCTTCTTTTAAGAATTTTTTAAACATTTTATTTAGAAGAAGAAAAAAATTCTTTACGAAAAAATAGCTCTAAGGATTTTACAAATCTTTTCCTTTTTATAACTTCAATTTAATATTTAAAACTGAATATAAATTGTAATTTCAATAATTGTGAAAGCAGTTTTTACTTTACCTATATTTAAATTTTCACTAAAAATATTTTTCGAGTTTCTTAATTATTTTGATTTTAATATTTGTTTTAAATCATAACTGTTGGACATTATGTGTTGTTATTTTATTTTATTTTTTTTTGAAATATATAAAATTAACATTTTTCCTTACTAAAAATTTTATCATAAATTAAAAAAAAACTTTTGAACAACAACAGTTTTGAGTTTTTTTTTATTATTGTCTTAACTTTTCTGAGGGTCGTAGGTAAACCAAGGATGAGGACCAGGAATCGCCACTGTTGCTTTTAAGGATATTATTCTGAGCCGTTGAGCTTGGCTTACTTATATGTGATGTATTTATTTACGGCTTTGGCTGTGGTGTGCTGTGCAAGTACATATATCTACCTGTTAAGTGACACAAGTTTCAAAAGGATATCGAGATGGCAGGCGGCGCGGTAGAATCAGTCGTCGTCGTCTATGCTAGAAAACAAAAACAAAAATGGAGTCTCATCCAAATACTAGGTATATGCCATAAAAATGAATACCTACACAAAAAGCCAAGAACTTTCCACCTCAAGATGGTTATTTTAAATAAATGGAGCAACAAGGGACAAAGAAATTATTCTGGCCAAGGCAAAGCAAAAGAAAGTCAGCCCTTCGATGTCGGTCGTGAAAAAATACTGCCATATAGTTCATTCTCAGCACACACTAATACCAACAACAATTCAACTCAACTTACTTTATTGTCGTTTTTCGTATTTTCATTTCGTTTGGCTTTGCTAAGGAAAATTAAATTTTCCTCCAAAGGAAATTAGATGATGCTATCGCAATGATATTCTTAGGCTGCCTTTCCGCTGTCTCTTTGGCATGTCTATCTTTTGATTAACATTTTCAAATGGGCTTTTTATGATTATTGTTATCCCTTGTCACCGACAAACGAAATAAACTAAGGCCAAAGCCACCCTCGAGGAAGGATAGAATCTATAAATGCGTGGAGTGCCTGTGATGTGGCACCACAATTCCACCTGTGACAGACAAGACGGTATGCTGGGCTGCTCTCATGATGATGGCCTGCTTCTCTGCTTGTGCTTTATTTTTGTTGTTTTTCTTTTCTCATTTTTTAAGACCTAAGGCTAAAGTACGTAGACTGATGACTTTAAAACGATCATTACTTGTTTAAAAAGTGCTTACCGCGGAAGCGATTAATTAAATTCCTCAGTCATGATATCCATAACTTTGTGTGGGGTGCATGTGTCGCCAGTTCTCGTACATGGGCTTTTATGTTTCCTCCTTACCACCGACCGACGCACGACGCGACGCTTCGCTTCAGTTTTTCTTTGTTTACGTCGGAAAATACAAATTGCCCTTTGCACAAATGAAAAGATTTTCCATTTAATGGTATTTAGGGAAGACACTTAACAAAAACTCAATTCACCACGATTGATGTTTACTTTTATGGATCTTAAGATTTATATAAATTGTCTAGGTTTTTTTTATATCAAATTAAATAATTTCTTATACCTATTTACGGCCTCTTGATTAATAGAACTATTTTAAGATCTTTCAAATCCAACATGGTGGTGAACAAAGAAACCACAAGTAAGGAAATATTACGCTGAATTAACGAAGGATTGTTTCAACATCTTTGACGTGATCACATTATGAAGAACTTTCCATCCATAACCCTCACATACAGCCAACCACATTTAAGGGACATTACATTAAGTTGTGGTTGCCATTATCAAACTTCATTACAAAGGAATTTTATAACTTTGTTAGGAAACAAAGCCTCTGCTTAAAGATAAGGCAGAGCAGTGCCTCCAAATGGGCTACCTCCATAGGTAAAACAACGCAATCACATGAAGATATGCTTCGTAAACCTTTTCAACATTTGCATTATTTCCAAGGACGAGTGATGCTAGGACGCAACTTAATAGTATATAGGTACTACATGTTCCTTACACCTACAAATATCCCCATTAACAAGAACCGTACATACCTATATGAAAACAAGAGTGTAACCTTTCTGTTGATTTTGGTTGAATGTAATTTCTTTTCAAATTGCTTTCAAGGTAAATGATTCAGGAAGTCGTAAGCTTTAATGTTTGGTATATGGCATGGATGTGTGTTGTGTAGGGTGTCACACACTCAGAGGTTTAGCTCACTACTCTGCATGGCCAACATAATCAAGGAGAGTTAGGGGTGTCCCATTTAAGTGCACACGCTAGGAACAAATGAGAAAATGGCAGGATTGTTTTTACGGCCCTATAAAATTCAATGGGCGTTGGAGTTAAAATGGGATGTTATTGCACAAGGTTTTGTATCAAAAACAACGGGATATTTTAATAAGTGATACTATTCAAGTAATTTTATGTTGTGCTATTCCTATTAAACAGTTTTTTTTTCTGTTTTGAGAAAATTACAGACCACCTGGTTTGGACCTGGAGTAGGGGAAAGGTACGAATAGTGAGACAGTACGAACAGTGAGACATTCTATTTTTTAGCTTCCCAAAAACATGCACAGACATGTCGATGCAGACAATAACGTTTCTTTTCCATTCCGCAACTTTTGTTTCTGTTCCGCACAACAGCCAGTTGCGCGTATGCTTTCAGTGAGTGAAGACCGAAAATAAAGAGTAAAAGTATTTTTTTTCGTGTAGCAACTTAAATTAATCAGGTAAGTGAAATAGTGTTTTTTTTTAATTGGTTTGTTATTATGTGTGCTATCACTGTTTAAAAAAAATATTCGGTAGCTTTACCAGTTTTTTTGTAAAAAAAAGTTTTTCTTAAAAGTGACACAAATTAAACAGTGAGACAGATTCACAGGGCGAACAGTGAGACATGTCTCACTGTTCGGCCTTCATGATCAATTTATTTATTGTTTGTTATGTTATTACTTTATATAGCTTTTTCGGTATCCTTGACATCCTGCAGGGGCGATTCCTCATAGTAACCAAGTATATCGGCGGTAAACCAAGAATTTAAAAAAAAAAATGTATTTTCAGATATTTAATATTCTTCCGCAAATCAACAGTTCAAAAATTTATAGTTTCAAACACTTTAATAAATGCCTGAACACAAAAAGAAAAAACAAAGTTTAGCGCGAAAAAAAGCGATTCCCTTTGACCCAGAACGTGGCATACACAAGAAATAACTTGTGCAGAAAATCTATTTGATACACCGCTTTGCTACCGTAAACAATTGCGGTTACTATTTTCATACAATCTTTAAAAACAGTAGACACAAACATTCCAATAAACGCCTGTAAAAATAAAAAGAATGGTTATCGCAAAAAAAGTGATTCCCTTCCCTTTGATGAGAATTTGGCATACACAAAAAATCTCTGATACCGTAAAAATTTGCGGTAACTATTTGCATACAATATTCAGAGAGAGATAGACGCATACATTCCATTAAACGCCTGTAAAAATAAAGAGAAGGTTAACCGCAAAAAAAAGCGATTCCCTTCGACTGAGAAGGCGGCGGCGGCGACAACGTAGAAGGAGAATACAGAAACAGCAACAGAAACAGATACACATTTTTAACTCTTAAGCAACTTTCGTGCTCGTAGTCGTAGTGTTTCTATTTCTATATCAATTAGCACGACGACGTACGACGACGCACGTGTTCGCCAACACGAAACGATTATGCTCATAGTCGCTATTTTGATTTTTCTGTATCTATTATAATTACGGTGACCATATTTTCTGAGATAAAATAATGAACAGTATATTTGTGTACTTTTAGTATTCATTTCATTACTTTTTTTTTATTTGATTCATCTCTTTTACAATTATAAAAATATACGTGCAATGAAATGAATTCTGTGTTCCGTTTGTTTTGTTTTGTAATTTATTTTTTTAATTTGTTTTGTGATCCTACATACATCACTCGTTGAATTAATGTCATTGTAATAATTGTGTTATTATTTATTTAATTATTATTTCTTTGTGTACTTTTATTATTTATTTTGTTTTTTTTTTTTACTTTTTTTTTAATTTTATTAATAATAAAATTAACGTGCAATGTGTAAATTTTATATTCCTGTTTTGTTTTGTAAAATTATTTTTGTTTGTTTTGCAAACATAAATCGCTTAATATAACTTTTTTTTATTATTATTTATTTTCGTATTTTAGTTTTCATTTAACTCATAATTTTTCACTATATAAAATTAACATTTTTCCTTACTAAAAATTTTATCATAAATTAAAAAAAAAAACTTTTGAACAACAACAGTTTTGAGTTTTTTTTTATTATTGTCTTAACTTTCCCGAGGGTCGTAGGTAAACCAAGGATGAGGACCAGGAATCGCCACTGACATCCTGAGGCAGTAAATTATGGATAAACGGTACAGCTACGGGAAGACGCCTCCAGATGCCATGAAAAAAGCTGTTGAAATGGTAAAAGATGGATGTTCCCTGCGAAAGGCTGCAGAAAATAATGGAGTGGCCCACCACCACCAAACCGTTTTAACGTCAAAAAGAATAATGTTTACTTTATCGGCCAAATTTTAAAAGAAAGGGATGAAAACAAGGACTTCGAAGTTCTTTATCTCCGTAGAAATGGAACATCCAACAAATTTTCAGAGATTTGAAGATGTTGCCTCTTTAAAAATTGATGAAATCGAAAGAGTGTTGCCAACACCGGCTCTTTGTGGTCACACCAGCCGACAAAAATCATCGGTAATTTTCGAGGTAGACTTCCAAAGCTATGGAAGTAATATCAAATATTTTTTTTATTTTTTTACAAATAACCATTAGGTATAACTAACTGAAATGTGATTTTTAATTTTTTTTTTTTATTTTTTTTTATTTATACCTATTGCTAAATATTTGTATTTAAAACAAATGAAAAATATTATTTACCAACTCGTATGTGATTTATTTTTATTTTATAATGTGAATTGAATTGTGATTTTAGTTTGTATTATTTTATTTTATTCTTGAATGTGGGTTTTGTTTGAATTAATTGATAAATATACGCAATACGTAAAACAAGTATATTTCGTGTTTTTTTTAAATCAGAAATAGTTTAAGACGAGTTTTTATCAAAAATATTATGTTGTCCCACTGTGCGGCCTACGCTGTCTCAGTCTTCGAACCCCCGCCGAACAGTGAGACAGTTTGACCTTCTACAATAATTCAACTTATAAGGAAGTTGTTTTTGATTTATTTAGTTATATTTTTAAGGCAAAACGTTGGGGTAATATGTCGTAAGATACCATCAAAAATTCATTTTCGTAGCTCAAAAGAATTCGGAATTATAACAGTTTGAAAAAAAAGTGTCTCACTGTTCCAACCTTTCCCCTATACGTATTTCTTCAATTAGCTTAAAACCTACTGTCTTTCCGGTATCGAATATTAAAGCGCACGTTTGTTAGGAATAGAAGAAGACTATTGTCACTATCATCAAAATAAAATGTCTTCGAAAAACTCAATCTAGCAATCGACAAATAATGATTCAATTCACAAAAAGTCACTTAATACATTAAAATTGTTGCTTTCTTATTAAATTCCTTGGAAAATCTACTTCATATATTCTATGTAATAATGACAAAATATTTTCATGACGAAGGACCTCGTTTAGAAGACATTCCTACTAAATCAATGGCAAACAATCTTGTAACCGATGTACTATGTCAATTAAATTATACATAATACGCCTGAGGTAAATTGAAGGCATATTGACTCCAGCTCTGTTTGTTATCTTCTAAATCACCATCAGAATGACACTTTCGGAGTAAAATGTGGGTCTGCCTGATGTTGCAGATAAGACAATTCAATTAAATTTAATTATTTTGCCAATGCAATGCAAAGCTCTGAGGTAATCGAAAATATCCCAAAATACCAACAAAATATATAGGTACCTATATTACTTTTGGTGTAACCGCAGCTCGGACAAACATTACCATTGCGTCACTCAGTGTCCTTATTTCTTCTTATACTGCATTAAAAAAATTTAATTATAAGGCTATTGCAATCATGCTCTAAAAGAAATTACTAACACACATTCAGTGTATTTATCCAAGCGTATACTATATTTTTACATATACATATTTATAATACGAAGAGCTTCCATTTGACTAGCAGGGGGCACTTTTGCTCAGATTGCAGGACCAAATTATTGTGGATGCGGTTGAGTGCTTTCGAATACTAATTTGATTGGACTTGGGCGGAGAGCAATTGAAAAGCAATGGTTATTCGAAACGTTTTGCCATGCCTTGTTTACAATATACACATTTCTTTGTAGGAAGCTATACATAATGGAGGAAGGTAGATTCTAATTAATCCTAAATTCATTTCACGGCTCCTGGTAACAAATATGCTCGTGTATACCTCTAGATATACACATTATGTGTGGTTAGTTTAATTAAGACTGCAAATTGAATAAAATCTTGGAATTTACCATCAAGTGGGCGAAACATTAGGATAGCATTATGTTTTATTTAATCAATGATCATTCTTGTTTGTTTGTTGGTTAGTTCCAAGAAGAACGAAGATCTATGCCATTTGTAGCAATTGTGTTGCTTGGGTATAAGCTACTACATTACTGAGTTAAACAAGGCAGATCGTTATACCTAAGTTTTATTTCAATTCCCATTTTTGTATTCTTATATATTTAAGCTGTTCTGAGGTTTCAGTGTTAACAAAATTTATTTATTTTCAAAGAACTTTTACCTACTATTGCAAATTGCAACTCATTTTTTAATCAAATGAAAGCTTTCCACAGGAAACGGATTTTATTAAAGTTATTCTCTAGCATATAGCATCAAAACTTTTATAAGTACCTGTACTATGAATCCTTTTAAGTTCTGTTAATCTGCATTCTGAATGCAGTTTTTGTATTTTGTATAGTTTTTGTCTTTAAATTCATTGTTTTGTTCTACCTGTTAGCGACATTTTACACATTTCACCTTTTTTTTGTTTGATTCTGTATTGAAAATATGCTCAAAATGGTTGATATACCGAATACAAAAAGGAAATGGGTAAAGCATTTATAAAAATTCACTCGGAAAGGATGGAATAAAAGAAACGAAGCAGCAAAAATATATTAAAAAATCTAACAATGATTGATATTCATAACCTTTCCAATATGCACTCAATTGAACATTTAAAACACATCGATAAATGGCGCCGCATGGGTTCTGAATTCGTATTCATCCTTGTTTAACTTTTTCACAAAAAGAATGAATCCTGCATCTGGTGACTGCAAGCTGAATTTAGTGCTCTGTCTATACACTGTTAAAATAACGAAATGATGATCAAGTCCATCATCACATCCTCGTTTAATTTTTAAGTCGCATTTTTTGTATTGTATGTTTGGGTTTTTCTTTTTCATAATACACATTATTAAGCTCTTGAATAAATTAAACTTAGTGTCTTTATATGCCTATTATAGGATGGAATCCATACGACGCATTCAAAGATTTTTTTTTACACCGCGTTTCCTTTATTTAATTCTCAAAAACATACCCATTTACAGGGTAACAGTAAGAGTGTTGTCAGTGCTCTCGTTGGGGAAGGTCCCCTCTGTGTTGTGTGTCGTCTGCTGTGTCGCTTTTCTTTTCGTCACGTTTTATATTCGTCGTGTCCGTCGTATTCGTCGTTTTCGTCGTATTCGTCGTCTCGTCGTGAAAAATAAAACAAAACAACATACGAATCAATAAATTAAACTGCAATAAAATTAAAAAAATCGACCCACAAAAAAAAAATAAACCTCCATAAAAAACAATACAAAAATAGACCAACCACTTACATTCACAAACAAAGAAAAAAATCCCGCAATAAAAAAAAAATCATCAAGAGCAATAATTAGAAAAAAGAAAACAAAGCACAGCATCTCGCCAAAATTAAAAACAAAACGCCTAACATAGCACAGTGAGTACCCATCCTCCTTCCCTCCCTAGCATAAACAGTTTATGGCTAATCATGTGCATTGCATTGCAATGCGTTTTTTTTGCTCATACAGTGTATGTACATGATGTGACATAAACAACAGACGAATAGAGAATTAGGCCCTCCGCACACGAAGCAACTGTTTTGCAATTAGAGTCGCAAATCAGTTGCTCAAGCAACTGTTTTACAACTAGTTTGCGATCGATTTGTGACTTCTCTCCGCACACGAGTACGACCGAATTTTGATTTTTTAATTTTTTGTTCACAATTTTTATAAGAAACTGTTCAACATGTCAAACAGTTGTACTGATGAAGACGATTTAATTGACTATTACCAGTACTGAAAACAAAGAAAACTTGTACGAAGAGAACATTGGACCCATCCATACATACAGAAAAATTTGAAATGGAGACTTTATGGCAGCAGAACATTAAATCAAACGGATGCCAAAGTTGGTTGCTTTCAACATCCAAAAGATGGACACGAACATGAGAGAATGTGTATCTGCTGATTGTCTCTATGCCAGACACACAAACAAACCAAGCCCTTTTCATCCCAATTAAGCTTTTTCAGATAAACTCCTTGAATGATTAAACACCACGTATCTTACCAATATCGTTTACCTTTACGTAATCAAATCCTAAATGTTATCAACCATCAAATGATTCACTCTTTTTTTTAATTTTCCGAGTTTTCCACCAACAATTTTCTATTTTTCTATTTGAAAACGAATGCACCTGAAATTCGCGGTCTTATATCAACAATATTTCATTTGAAAACCAAAGCACCTACAACTCTAATGAGTTTTGCGGGTTTTCCATCAAGAACTTTCTATTTTTCTATTCGATAAGCGATTCTTTAACAAAAAGAACATGCAAGAAACCAAATTCACGTCTATGTTTCATATCATATTTCATATTTCCAGTTTTCCGACTCTTCGATATGGTTTTTCCAATGCCAAAAAAAATCCAAAAATACAACATGCAAAATCCATAAATATCTTTTGGGCCGTTTAGAAGTAAATACCAGACATAGAAACAAAAAAACACATCTGTTTTTATATATAATAATATAATTTTAATAACAAAAACAAAAAAAGTTGCTTAAGCAACTCAAATTCGACCTACAAAATCAGTTGCGTGCGACTAGTTGGAAACCGATTGCAAATCGGTTGCAAACCGGTTTCATTTCAGTCGAGCGTGTGAGCTCTCCTATAGAGCTTCATATACAAAGTTGCTTGAGCAACTGATTTGCGATTCTAGTCGCAAAACAGTTGCTTCGTGTGCGGAGGGCCTTACTGTTTTGATTTCCAGGTTCGGATCGGTTCACGCCACTGTTAAGGCATAACACTAACAGGGGCGTTGAGTCGAGAAGAAGTCTGGGTTTCAATTCAGTAGTCTTCTTAGAGCTCGTTTGTTTTGGTTTTGAATTTTTCTAATATTGCAATGGCCGAGAATTTCAGGGTCGACTATAGTAATATTCGTGGGTTAAGAACGAATTTTCTGTCGACGTACCTCCACACTGTTTTAAACAGGCCAGCTGTTTTGGCACTAAGCGAAACCCAAGTAGGTGAGGCTACTGATCCTACTGAATTTCATATTCATGGGTATAACTTAGTGCCTCTATTCCTTTCCCACCATGGCCTCGCCGTTTATATTAGAAGTGATATTGCTTACCAATTTCAACCACAGTATAGCTCTTATCTAAATCCCTTCTTTAATTTTATGTGGTTCAAATTTTCCGTAAATAAGCAAATCATCCATTACTGTTTCCTTTATAGAAGCCCAAATTTGGACAGGGTTTCAACTTCTGACGAATTTGACTCACTGTCCGACTCCATTCAAGGAATTGTTTCCCTGCATTCTCACACTGAAATCGTTATTGCAGGCGATTTCAATGTACACAATTCTTCCTGGCTTCTCCATTCGAGCAAGACAACACCCGAAGGAGTGTGTGCTGAGATTTTTGCTGAGTTTAACCATCTTGCTCAGCTGGTCAACGAGCCCACTCGAATACCGGACATTGACGGCCAAGCAGAGAACACTCTTGACTTACATGATGTGGGGTTTCTTGTCTCCAAGTTGTATTTTCGATTATGTTAAGAATTTAAGAAAAATAAATAAATACACGTTACTTTATAGTTATTATATTTGTCTTTACTTTAATTTTAATGTTACAACTTATTTGTTTTGGAAATATTATATTTGCGACGCGTTTCGAAGATGCTTCTCCGTCATCGGGCGGAATACTTTGATGCTGGTGTTGTTGGTAGTTGGTTGTTACAACTTACAAGTTGACTAGAGCTTTGATCTTCTATTGTTTGTTGTTGGTTATTTCTTTTTTCTTTTGTTTTGGCTTTCTTGATGATGTGGTGCTTTCTTTTATTTTTCTTTTTATTTTTCTATTGTTGTTTATTGTTTTGTTTATTTATTTGAGCTTTAGTGTATTATGTTGTCTCTTTCCTTTTCTTTTATTGTTTGTATTCGAATTTTATTGCTGTTTCATAAAGTGCGTTTGGTTTGATGGTTAGCATAGCTGGGCATTAACGGGCATTTTTTCGTAAATCCGTTAATCGTTAATTAACGAAGTTAACATTCCCATTAACGGATTAACTTTTCAGTTAACTTCAAAAAAATGTTAACGATCGTTAAATTTTCCAAAGTCCGTTAATCGTTAATCGAACACAAAAACCTTACAGATACACATCCAAATTAGATTATTGGTAATTATTTTTGTAACTTATAAAAAATTATTCAACACCCTTCAGGAAACACAATGGCACGCGACTTGTCTATTTCGCTGCCTGTCCTGTCCAGTGATCACTTTATAACAAGATTGGAAACCTACCTACGTTTTACCCTCCAAATACCGCAAAAGTTATTTTTTTCATGCACACATACTCTTGCAGCTCACTTGCTTTTTATTATGTAGGCAACTGTATCTTTATTACAAAAACACGCATACTCTTACAGCTAACCTGGCCCCTTAAGTTTGTATTACACGCATACTGTTTCAGCTAACCTGGACCCTCAGCTTGTAGGCAAATTTCACTTTGACAGCAAGGTTTCCAATCTTGGTATAAGTGATCACTGGTCCTGTCTGTTTTTTTTGTGCTATAGCCATAGGTATACAGAATATAATATCGCAAATTCAATTCATTGCCTAGCGTTTTTACTGGTTTCTTTATTGCCAGCAAAAAAAACTGCTGCCAATGGAAAAATTTGTTTGCGCTACCTAAGCTATGCAGGGTGAGTTTTTTTTGGGTTGTTGGTGAAAAGGTTCACCGTGCGCACCACCGCGGCTGCTCGCGAAAAAACAACAATTCTTATACGAATCATGGGCTAGTCGAAATGTGCGGCACCGCCACCGTGCCGGCGAGGTTCGGTCACTAGTAAAATTTGAAATGCCACTATTATTCCGGGTGCCGTTATTATTGCCGTTATTGAAATACCACTTTTTTCCAGCGGCTGTAAGTGGAAAAACTGCCATACTAATCGTATATAATACGACGATACGACAATGTTTGTTTTATTTCTTAGCGCGTGCTCAGAGAGTGACGAGTGTTTTTTTTGTTTTCAATTGTGCGTAGTCATGGATAGATTCAGTTTTAAATCAGTACATTGTGTGTTTTTTTAGAAACAATACACAAAGAGTATTCTGTGAACTGTACTAAATAAATTCGTAAAACTATCATGAAATCGAACTCGAGTTCCGCAATAGACCAACATTTTTGAATGTACCTAAACAATGTTTGCTAAAAAAATAATAATCAAGGCTCATATATCGAGCCTCAACAACATTAAACAACACGTAAAAAGAGTGCATGAGTGCCAGTATACAAAATTTGAAGTGACTGCCAAGGCAGCGTTGAACCGCAGTAAACAGAAAAAGAGAACTGCTAATTTCGACCAAGCAGATGATAGCGCCAGCACCAGCACCAGCTCGAGCAAGAGTTCGGCAAAAAGGGTCCGACAAATGAAAACAAATGACAAATGAGTGGCTAGATTTGAAGTCAAAAGACTCGTTATATGAAGTGGCATTCCTCGGGGAACAAGTATTGGCAAATCTGTTAATCCAATACAATACTGCCATACCCTCAAGCGCTGCTGTTGAACGTCTCTTCTCCACGGGCAAGGATATACTTCAGCCGAAAAGAGCCTTGCTTTCCGACGAGAATTTCAACATGCTGATGTTCATGAAGGGGATCAATCACATTCATATACCTACATGTCTGAATAAATTGTTGTTTTAACACTTAAACTCTTATAAAATATAATTTACTATATTAAAACAAAAAATTACTTGTCTTTTCTTGTTTCCAACTTCCAATTTTCATTAGAAAATAAAATTTCATTTCATTTAATTTCATTTATTTTTATTGTATAATTATACTCTGTAAGATACAATAGGTGTGTTTTTTTGCACGCGTATATACGCTTAAAATGAACAGTGTACAAAAAAACGACAATTTTATTGTTTTAGTAATTTTGGCATCACTTTTCTGATGCTGAGCTGTAATTGGTCAAATATTCTTTTGTAGTTTCATCTGTCAAAAAAAAAACAAAAACTCGAGTTCAGGGGCGCATTTATTTTTGTTGGTGATCTATAGGCGCTACACAATTTCTTGTGCTTTTTAACACTTGATCAAGTTGTTCATAGAATGCGCTTTCGAATACGACCCAAAAGAGGACAATAAATATGATGAATTAAGGATGAAAAATGAAGAAAATGTAACGAAGAATAAGAAATAAAAAATAAAAATCGTGCGTGTACACCTTGAACGTTAAAACATCATGTAGTCCAAAAAAATAATTGAAATTGAAAAATAAAATTGATGCACAATCAATATAATCTTGATTCAATCATTTTTCGCCTGGCGCCCCTGAGATTACCCATTCAATTGCAGACCAGCCCTGTTGTAATGCGTTTGTGAACAGAGAACAAAAAAAATCTCCTGCTCAAAGAAGCAAACCAAGAGAATGGAAGATGGCACATACAAAAGGTCAACGTGATTTTGTTCTGTGTGTTAAATACACAGATCATTACTTTGTTTGTCTTTTGTGTAGTAAGAAAAACAACAAATAAAAAACAACAAAACCCTAGCTTGCTCGGATCTGTATGTAAAATGGAATGAATTTCGAAATGAAGTTTTAAAAATTCATCGCAGAGAGTGAAAAAGACATATGGAAGCACTGTTTTTATATCCGCTTATTTCATTAGCGTGGATAATTATCGCCGCTTACTAAGCGGATATAGAAATGTGTTGTTGTTGCATTTTGCATGTAAATATTTTTTTAAGCGTATATACGCGTGCAAAAAAACACGCCTAATATCTTACAAACTAGAGCAAATTTCAGTATCGTAATACTATTTTACAAAAATTTGTATGGCGTGTTAACGGATTAACGATTAACGTTAACTTGCGTTAATTTTTCTAAAATTTAACGTTTTAACTGTTAACGAAGTTAATATTTTAATTAACGGATTAGCGATTAACGAAGTTAACTTTTTGATTAACGGTGCCCAGCTATGATGGTTAGTTTGTCATTTAATATTTTGTCCTGTTCTTGTTTGTATGCTTTATAGATTTCGTACTCTTCTATTGCGTCCAGTAATCTGCTTTTTCTGCATATATGTAATGTTTGTAGATTTGTTTCAATGTCTGTATAATTATGATTATTGTCAATTAAATGTAAAGCATATGTGGATTTGGTGTTTGGTTTCGGTTTATGTTCTTTGAATCTTTCTTCAAAGGTTCTACCTGTTTGGCCGATGTAAAACTTGTCGCAATCGTTGCATTTAAGTTTGTAAACGCCGGAGTATGATTTTGTTTCTTGTTTTGTTTTTGGTTTTAGAATATTTTGTATGTTATTGTTTGTTTTGAATGTTATATTTATGTTAAGTAAACAATAATAGACAAATTAATAAAGAAAAAGAAAATAAACAACAACAAAACTATCAAACCCACAATAGAAAGTCCAAAATACACATCAGTTACATACACTAATATAGTACCACAAATATTAACAAACCAATTCAAGAAACTTAACATAAATATAACATTCAAAACAAACAATAACATACAAAATATTCTAAAACCAAAAACAAAACAAGAAACAAAATCATACTCCGGCGTTTACAAACTTAAATGCAACGATTGCGACAAGTTTTACATCGGCCAAACAGGTAGAACCTTTGAAGAAAGATTCAAAGAACATAAACCGAAACCAAACACCAAATCCACATATGCTTTACATTTAATTGACAATAATCATAATTATACAGACATTGAAACAAATCTACAAACATTACATATATGCAGAAAAAGCAGATTACTGGACGCAATAGAAGAGTACGAAATCTATAAAGCATACAAACAAGAACAGGACAAAATATTAAATGACAAACTAACCATCAAACCAAACGCACTTTATGAAACAGCAATAAAATTCGAATACAAACAATAAAAGAAAAGGAAAGAGACAACATAATACACTAAAGCTCAAATAAATAAACAAAACAATAAACAACAACAACAATAGAAAAATAAAAAGAAAAATAAAAGAAAGCACCACATCATCAAGAAAGCCAAAACAAAAGAAAAAAGAAATAACCAACAACAAACAATAGAAGATCAAAGCTCTAGTCAACTTGTAAGTTGTAACAACCAACTACCAACAACACCAGCATCAAAGTATTCCGCCCGATGATGGAGAAGCATCTCCGAAACGCGTCGCAAATATAATATTTCCAAAACAAATAAGTTGTAACATTAAAATTAAAGTAAAGACAAATATAATAACTATAAAGTAACGTGTATTTATTTATTTTTCTTAAATTCTTAACATACTCTTGACTTGTTCCTTACCTCTGACCCCGATAAATACATAATAAGTGTATTATCGCCTCTAGGCCGATCTGACCATTGTGTCATATCCGCAAATTTCTCGTATCAAAAAATCCCAGTTAAAGAAAGAGCTCCTAAGAGAACAGTTTGGCAGTACGAGAAAGCCGACTGGGACGGTCTCAATAATTTTTTCAGGATCTTTAACTGGTCACTTTGCTTCCTCGATAGTGACGTTGATTCCAGTGCGGATATGCTCACAAGTTTGATTCTTCTAGGAATGAGAACTTATATCCGGAACAGGGTTAAAAGCATCAGACCCAAGGAGAACGCATGGTTTGATATGAGCTGTAAAGAGGTTATCAGGGTTAAAGAGGTAAGTTTCCGTTGTTACAAAGCCAACCCTACTGAGGAAAACCGAAATAAGTTTAAACAAGCCAGGAAGGTCTGCAATGTCCATATTCGACGAACCAAATTTTTACATGACCATAAACTAAGGCAAAAAATACTACAATGTCCCAAAGGCAGTAAAATTTTTTGGTCATTTGTGAAAAACATGAAGAATTCTTCTTCTTCCTCGGTCCCAACGCTCGTTGATGATGACACTCCAGTCGTTAGCTCTCTTGCGAAAGCTAACCTTTTTGCTAAGCAGTTCGCCTCCAACTCTTCGCTGCCAGAGAGTGTCATGGCTCCTCCAGTTCTTGAGCGCGTCAATGATTCCATGGGACAAATCTTCTTTCGCACTCGTGCTGTGGCAAGAGTCCTAAAAGATCTCAACATACACAAATCCGCTGGCCCGGATGGTATCCCCGCTATTGTTCTGAAGAGGTGTTCTTCATCGCTGGCAAAACCCTTGCGTAAGCTTTTCCATCTTTCCTATTCTTCTGGGCTCGTTCCGAGTAGTTGGAAAACAGCATTTGTCCAGCCTGTACCCAAAAAAGGCGAATCCTCTTCTCCCTCCAATTATCGTCCGATTGCACTTACGTCCCTTCTTTCTAAGGTCATGGAAACGCTGATAAATTATCAGCTTAAGAAATATCTTGAAGACCGAAAGCTTCTTAATGACCGGCAGTACGGCTTTCGCAGCAACAGGTCCACTGGTGATCTGATAGTTTATCTCACCGAACAGTGGAACAAATCTTTACATCGTTTTGGAGAAAGTAAGATTGTTGCACTTGATATTTCAAAGGCATTTGATAGAGTCTGGCACCAGGCTCTCTTATCGAAAATGAGTGCATTCGGTATTGATGAGTCCCTCCTTCGTTGGATTAGAAACTTTCTCTCGAACCGTTCTATACAAGTTGTACTGGACGGGTTCAAGTCTGAAACTCATAATATAAATGCTGGTGTGCCCCAGGGCTCCGTTTTGTCTCCGACCCCCTTTCTCATTTTCATAAATGATCTCTTGTCTGTAACTTCTAATCCAATTTATTGTTTCGCTGACGATAGTACCCTTAGCTTTTCATATTTGTTCCCAGACTCACATCCCTCCTCTTCGGATGTGGAACTGCAACGGCAAAATATGATAAGCTCATTAAACTCTGACTTAAACAGCATTGTACAATGGGGAATAAGAAACCGAGTAGAGCTTAATGCTTCGAAAACTCAATGCTGTCTTGTATCGTTGAAGTGAGATATACCCCCCTTGTCACTGTCCATGAGTGGCATCTCGAGATTCTCGGTATGTCCATCACCGACCACCTCCTGTGGAACGATCACATACGCGATGTTGCCAAAAATGCCGCAAGATGTTTGGGTTTCTTAAGACGATGCAAGAATTTTTTTTCCCCTTCTGATCTGGCTACCATCTATAAAACATATATACGTCCAAAGCTTGAGTACAATTCCCACGTTTGGGCTGGTGCTCCAGTAACGTACTTAAGTATTTTGGACAATATCCAGAGAAGAGCATTTAAGATGATTGGTGACCATGCCATCGTTGAAACATTTACGTCACTTGAACATCGGCGTAATGTCTCATGCCTCACCCTCTTCTACCGGTATTTCAACGGTATATGCTCTAGAGAAATAGCCAGTTGCATTCCTCCCCTTAAGATATTCAACCGTAATACCCGCGTCTCAAGGAATGCCCATCAGTTCACCCTCGAGCCCAACTTCGGTCGTACGGTCATGTTCAGAGAATCGTTCTTTAGCCGTACTACGCGAATGTGGAACTCTCTTCCACACTCTGTCTTCCCCAGTCATTGCAATGTTCAAAAGAATTCAAAACCAATGTTAACCGACACCTCATCCTTAACCCTCTATCTCATTTTCCCTAACGCTCGCACTGTGCTTTGGCATAAAAAGGGAAATCAAACCCCTTGAGTGCGTGCTCATTATAAAAAAAAAGCTTTGTAACCAGTGCTGTCGTTTCAAATATGTAATGGGGAGTTTTTTTGAATTATTTTGAGGAGTATTTTCTATATATGGGTAGTATAATTTTTTAACTAAAGGAACGTATAATGGGTTTTGCAGATCGTTTTGAAGTTGAAGTTTCTTAGAAAACGATAGTTTCTTATAAATTCTTGGGACTTATAAAACTCAAATTGTGTGCTTGTCGGATACTAGGAGCCTTTTATTCACTCGAAGTTGATATCAAATTGAGGATTTAAGTTGTCTTCATTAGAGGTTGTCATTCTCAAATTAACAAGTTTAGTTTTTCTCAACTGCCAAAAAACTAAATTGGACCATTAAAAAAAAAAACAATTTTCTGTCAGATCTTGTTTGTTTTCTGCATTTAGTAAAACAATTTTTTAAATTAAACAAATATTAAAGTTCTTATCATAAAGCGAAGAGAAAATGGTGAAGACTTGGGCTTTGAATGTATGAATAGAGTAGGGAAAGAAAAAGTTTGAAAATCTCACTAGCGAACTAGTGACTATGCACTATCTGTATGCACACAATTATGTGTTGCGTTTATTTTTAAGAGTTTATACTCTTTCCCAAGAGATTTCTTTGATTGGAGGGTTTTCGAACCCAAAAGTAGTTTCCTGTATCGTCATTTTGGCCTGGTGCATTTTTTACGTAGGAGACTATTATGTCATTATGAAGTGGTATCTGTCGTCTTTTTTCTTCTTAATTCAGAATTTCATCATGCAGCTGCTTTCACCGTCTCCAAAAGCAAAAAAAAATCATGTTTTTAACATAACTACTCCAAATTATTATGAGTTTCCCAGGGGATACTACTTTCAAATTCAAAACTCTGAATTAAAAGTTACGTAAGTAAAGAAAGTAAAGAATCCTCAGCTTTCCCACTTTTCTGACGAATTGATATTTAAAAGTTCCCTAAGTTGTCCCTTAATTATAAATTTAACAACGGAACTGCACAGAAATATTCACTTCAGATTTGAAAAAGTTGAATGCTGTCATGCGACAAAGGTTTTGTGGTTAAAAAGGTTAGGTTTTCTTACAGTTCTATTTATAGTAATTCCACCAGTTGAATTTTATTTATTTCATTATGTTTAATCTAGTTTTCAACTTTTACCTTTCTGTTAATGCTTATAATTTCGTTTCTGAATCTTCAGTGTAGGTTCAAGTTTGTAGTGATCCAAAATTACTAACGTACCTACAAATATAGACTTAAGTGATCAATAAACACGTTTTTAAAATGCAGGCTCATTTTTTCAACATTTTCGAGTAAATAAGGTGTGGAATTAGGTGTGTAATTTTAGGAACTTTAAAATTTACGTTAAAATATTTGGCGAATTTCGTAAATTGGGTACTAAGACTTAAATTTAGGCCGACTATCTCACCGATTGAACATAAATGAGCTAAGAAATGTGAGAATATTGATTTTCGATTTTTGTTTTATCTCATACTGCACGGAATAAAGATTGATTTTGTTCACTAAGTTTGGGGAGTATATTTCGTCTAAGGGTAGTAGAGTATCATTTGGCTCTCGAAAGGAGTAAAATACTACTATAGTAGCAAAAACGACAGCAACGTTTGTAACTACTCTACAGTCTGTACAAGTGCGAGTAACGTTTCGGAACGTTGCTTAATGCCTTAATGGAAATGGTAATCTAGGTATATCAGCTGTAGTTTTATTTATTTCCACATTGCTTTCTTTTAAGCTCCGATGCACAAGTTCCTTTTTTCCAGTTCTTAGTTGATTTATGAATATGCACCGAAATAAATTTCCCCTACATTTGGAGCCATGAGGCATATCTACCAAAAAATGTGAGCGTTTGAATTTTTTGAGAGCTGCGAAAAAACTAAAGTGCTTATCGCTATTCAATTCTTTCGAGCGACCACTCATAACTAACAATATAAAGGAATCTTTGCAGAAAGAGAAACAACAAAATTTGATATTTTTCGAATTGATTTTGTCAGCTAAAATAAATTTTGAAGCACATTTAATAACAATCAAGTGCGAATATTGACCAACACTATCTAAATACAAAATCATATGTGTGAAAACTAACTGTATAGAATGCACATTTGCATGTGTAGTAGCATGATGTTAAATTGAAATTGATATAATTAATGATGAAAATCTGGGAAAGTCCCGGGTTATTTGTGATTTAGACTGTAAAATCAGCATGCCATACCTACATGGTTTTCTTCCAGAAGCCACAAGGCTGCTGCCGAAGCACATTGCCGGCCACAAATAATTCATTAGTATAATGAATGGGCTTTTCTTCATCTGTTTGTACTTAGCGATGACGAAGGCAACGATACCGGGTGCGTAACGCATAATGTGAATTATGTATTTCCTCGTCAGCTTGAAACAGGAGTCCTTCAATATGGCAAACTTATCAATCTCATCGTGCATAAACTTTGCGTTTAATTTAATTATTATTATTATTATTATTCATGCTTTATTCACTCTTAAAAGTATACAATTTTGTTTTTGTTTGTTTTTTTTTTTTTTTTACATTTTTATTCAATAAGTTTGATGAGTATAAGCCTCCCCCTTCGTCTTCCACAATTGTCGTTCTAAAGCTTCTCTCCAATAGTTTGGGCAAAAATGTTGTATTTCGTCTCTCCACCTTTGGAGTTGTCTCAGGAGTCCTTCAATATGGCAAACTTATCAATCTCATCGTGCATAAACTTTGCGTTTAATTTAATTATTATTATTATTATTATTCATGCTTTATTCACTCTTAAAAGTATACAATTTTGTTTTTGTTTGTTTTGTTTTTTGTTTTTTTTTTTACATTTTTATTCAATAAGTTTGATGAGTATAAGCCTCCCCCTTCGTCTTCCACAATTGTCGTTCTAAAGCTTCTCCCCAATAGTTTGGGCAAAAATGTTGTATTTCGTCTCTCCACCTTTTGAGTTGTCTTCCTACATTCCTTTTCTTGTCTCGCGGGGTCCACTCTGTTGTTATTTTGGTCCATCGATCATCTGAGGTTCGGAATATGTGTCCAGCCCAATCCCATTTAAGTCTTCTTGTTCTTTGAAGAACGTCTTCAAATTTCGTTTGGTTTCTTATGTTTTCGTGGTTAATCCGTTGGGATAACCTCACTTTAAGAATCGATCTTTCCATCGCTCTTTGGCAGGATTGGAGCTTATTTTCGAGGGCTCTCGTAGATTGCCATGTTTGGCAACCATATGTCAAGACTGGAAGAACCGTCGAGTCGAAAACACATTTTCTTGTTTGGGTTGAGATATTAAGATCCAGCAGATTCTTCACATTCCAAAATTGTCTCCAAGCGCTTGCTATTCTATGGTTTACATTTTTAACGTCTTTATCGATGAATGATATGGTTTGACCCAAATAATTGTAGTCTTCTACGTAGTCTAAAGCGATATCATCAATTTTTATTATGGAATGGGTGCCATTTGACATTATTTTGGTTTTTTGTCGATTAGTGGATAAACCAACTTTTTTGCATTCTATACAAAGCTCGTTTAGCATAGTTTGTAATTCATGTTTTGACGTGGCGATTAAAACAATATCATCTGCAAATCTAAGGTTTGATAGAAATCTACCGTTTATATTCAATCCCTTGTTTTCCCATTCCAAGTTACGAAAAATCTCTTCCAAAGTTGCGGAAAAAAGTGCTGGTGAAAGTGGATCACCTTGCCGTACTCCACGTGTCGTCTGAAATATTGGTCCAGTACTTTCCGTTTTAATGCGCGCAACATTATCCTTATACATGTTTTGAAGAATACGAACAATTTTCGGTTCCACACCTTGTTTTATTAGCGCTTGCCAGATAAATACTTGCTCAACTGTATCGAACGCTTTGGCGAAATCAATAAATGCAATATATAGCGTTATATTATATTCCTTGCTCTTTTCTATGATTTGACTCATTGTTTGAAGATGGTCCATTGTTGAGAATCCAGATCTGAACCCAGCTTGCTCAAAAGGTTGATTGAATTCTAGGCTTGTTTTCATTCTATTGAAAAGGCATTTCGCAAATACTTTATAAACGCAAGATATTATACTAATGGGCCTATAGTTGTTTATGTCGTCCGTCTTGCCTTTTTTGTGGATGAGGATTATTTCGGATTTCTTCCATTGTTGTGGGATTTCCTCGGTGACCAAAACCTGATTGAAAATATCATTTTGCGTATTTTAAATACTCTGCAGCAATTCCATCACTTCCATTGCATTTCTCGTTTTTTAAGCTTTGAATCGCATTCTCGACTTCGCTTTTAAGTAGAATTGGAAACTGTTGCTCTTCTTGCCAATCAGTGCTTGTGTCAGCATTTAAAAGTGAGTGAGAGTCAGAACTGTTTAGTTGGGTTTTGTATAAATTGCTGTAGAAGTTGGTTGCTATGTTGTTGATATCTTTTCTGTTATGAGTCTTGCTAGCATTTTTGGATAAGGCAACGATCCATTCTTTATTAGTTTTTAATGAAGCATTTGCTTTTTTAATTGATTTTGTTTTTTCAATTATATTTTGTAAAAAGTTGTCGTTAAAAGTTTGGATGTCTTCTTGTGATTTTTTCTTAATTTTTTTCCTAAGATTTGCAAGATTATGTTTTTCGGATGGATTAAGACTGACCTTTAGGCGTAGACTCTCACGTTCTTCAATAAGCTTTAATGTTTCGTTTGAGAGTTTTTGCGGTTTCGTTGCTGATGCTGTCAGAATGTGTCTTTCTGCAGATTGTTTGATTGTTCGTTCTAAGATGTTATATAGGTGTTGAAATGGCTCATGTCTAGATGCAAGTATTTGGTATCTTTGTTGTAGATCAATATTGTAATTCCTGATGGCTTCATCAGTGAGGATCTTTGATATATTCTTCTTTGTTGTCTTGTGGAGTTGTCTGTTGTTGTGACTAATTCTCAGTTTGGCTCGTACTAGTCGGTGATCCGAATCAAACTTGAAATTATTCAAAACGCTTACATCTTCTAAAACAGATCGTTTATTTGATAGGATATAATCGTATTGGTTTTTGTAGTTCCTGTCTGGCGATATCCAAGTCCACTGGTTTTGTGGTTTTTTTTTTTAAATAAGGAGTTGCCCACCACTAGCTTGTTTTGCCAAATATGCTGGATGAGGCGGCTTCCTCTAGCGTTTCTTTCTCCATATCCAAATTCACCCATAATTTGTTCTTCTCCTCTCTCCCTTAATCCAATTTTTGCATTAAAGTCGCCAATTGTTAAGAGAATTTCAGATTTGAAATGGATTGTTGCTCTCTCAAGTGTATCATAAAAAGTATCTATTTCTTCTTCTGTTGCCTTCTTAGTTGGTGCATATACTTGAATAATGGATATATTACATTTGTCAATTTTGAATCTTACACCTATCACTCTGTCGCTAAAACCTTTTATTTCTAGAATGTTCGTTTTTAGTTTTTTGTTTATCATGATTCCAACACCAAAGGATCCTTTTTTGGTACCGAAGTATGCAAAAATGTTGCCGTTGTCTAGTTCTGTAATGCTTTCTCCATGTCTTCTTACTTCAGCTAGACCTATAACATCCCAGTTTATCTTTAAGAGGGCATTTTCGAGTTCTATAAATTTTTCTTCGGATAGTAAAGTTCTAGTGTTTAGCGTTGCAATATGTGATTGCTTGATTCTGTTTGAGTTTAAATTATTGTTTATATTATTTTTGATATAATGTGGTTGATTTTTGTATTCATTAGAATGGGGGTTTTGGCCATGTACCTCCACGGTGGCCAACCGGATTGGAGGCATAATTTGAAAATTATACAATTCGTTTGTGTTATTATTCGTTTCATTTTCGTGCAAAGGTTGGCTTCTTAAATTGTTTCTTAACTTAGATTCTGCTAGTTCTGTGTTAGTTCTTCTTCGGATAAAAAATCTTGACCGGAGCTATTGTAAGTATTGAGATTCTCCTGAGATACAGTTTTTTGAAGAACGTATTTTCTTAGTGGAGAATTTGAAGATAATGTTTGTGTTTTTCGATTTGGATTTGTTTTGTTCTTTTTTATTGTTCCCGTTCGAGGATGCGTTGTTTTTTCGATGTTTTCTTGTTGTGGATCGTCATCGGACAGCTTTCGTTTGTTTTGTTTCTCATTTGATTGTGAAGAAGCAGTCTCATTTGATTGTGAAGGAGCAGATATCTCCTCTATTTCTTGGTCTGAAAGTTGTTTGCCGTTAACCCATAGAGTGTTATGTTTGATTTGAATCTTTGCATTCCTTTCCTGGTTTTTAATGGCATCAGCCTTTTGTTTTAAAATTTTTCTCTTCTCTACATTCTCTTTGGGTAGATCCTCAAATATAGAATATTTTGTTTTGTTTTTGTTGTTGTATTGCTTAAGAGCGCTTAACTTACTCATGATAAGATTTTTTATTCTTTGGGCAAGGAATCCTATCTTTATAGGTCGAACTTTTTGTTCATTTTTGCTTCCTAGCCTATACACAAAGTCTAGATCTCTAATCGAAATTTCTAAATCAAAGATTGTATTCAAAAGACGTATAATTGTGGTTTCAAGTTCGGAGATACTATTTTCGTCTTCGTCGATACCAAAAATGATGACATTTTTTCTTCTGATTTGGCATTCCAAAATATTTATTTTTCCTTCATGTTTTTCAAATTTCGATTCTAAAATAGTCATTTTGGGACTTATCTTGTCTATTTTTGATTCCACCCCTGTTAGAGTATTGGACAAGCTTCCTATATCTGACTCAAGTGATGTTTTAGAGTCAGTTATACTTTTATACAGCAAAGCCATCATATCTTTGAGTTCTGAGTTACTCACGTCTTCACATTTTGAGTTTTCTTGATTTTTTTCTGAATTCATTTTTGTATCGTTTGGAACTGTTGTAAAAAAGATTCTGTGAATTTTTGTTGAACTCTAATTTCGTATCGATTTTAATATTTCAGGATTGTTACAAAACTGGTTTGTGTCCTTAATATATTTTTGTTTATTGGTTCTGTGGCTTAACTAATTAGGCATTGGTTTGTTGTTGTCTTGCAACATTCTGTGGTGGATAAGTCTTCTAAGCTTATATGTGGGAGTTATAATTACTACTAGTGCAGATGTGTGATTTTGTACTCACTTTACTAACTGCGATCATTTGCTACTGTGTTTGTTTTGTTGTTCAGTCCCGCTTTGTACTCTGAGCGTGGATGTTGTTCGCTCCCTTCCAAAATATAGAGAAATTCGAACTGAATCAATGAACAAAGCAAGCACTCAATTGAGAACTTTCGCACTTTTTTCTTTTGGAGTCACAGCTTATTAAGAAATTTTTTTATTTTTTTTAATTATTTTACAACGCAGTCACATATAATATAGGACTTTTGGATAAGTTCAAGATGTAGAGATTCAATTAAGTTCCACTGTATGTGTTTTATTTAAACTTTCAACCACCACTTATGAGATTACAGCCAAATAATATAGGAGCTTCACCAAGACACGTCCGCTTGCCAAGCTTTGCACTCAACCCACGTTTAATTTAATACAATGCAAATGAAGATTGAATCCACATTCTAGTAGGTAACTATTTATAACAAATGATGTCTGTTTTCTATACTTTTTTGAATGGAGCTTTAAAAAATGACGTATATACGTGGCTCTTATTGAGCATATCGTTTAAATTCATAGATGTTAACAAACTAACAAAAAGATTAAATAAAATAATTGTGCCATTACAAATCTTATCCATATCCAAAACATATAGCAAAAATGCATGTAATATGAAACAACAAAACTAGGTCTCAATGCTGTAAATTAATCTCATCAACAAAACAAATACAAAAGCTTAAGAATCCATTTGTTTTCCATGTTAGCTATGTTTTGTATGCCAGTTTGTGTCCCTCAATGGTATTGACCGGTTTTGGAAATGAAACCTCAAAACATACATATACAATTCATAGAACCCGTACATGGCTAAGCAGTATAATATTCTTATGAAAATATCCGAACAAAAGCATAAGATACTTAAATGATATTTCAATCCTAATTCCTGGAATTGTTTTTCTATTGATGAACAAAAATGTGGAGTTGTATACGTGCTGAAAAGGATTCGTATGAGTATACAATGTGAGAGAAGCAGCTTTATAATCAATGGTAAGATAAAGGAAACTATAAATGAGATTACAAAATCAAAAAGGAACTGTGGTAACCGAGCTGCGGTAAAGATCCTGGGGGTTTTTATTTTAACTTCTTAAAATCGTCAGGGAAAATACAAATGTGCGTACTAATCTTGGTAATCCGATCTATTTTTTTTTTCAATTTAAAATGAAGAATCTTAATCTCCAAAAAACAAACAAGAAAAATAAAGTTCTAGACGTAAGTCCTTAAAGAAAATGTGTATAACAGTTGTGCTTAAATATTAAAAACATAAAATATCTTGTGTATTTCAACTTAACATTTATCAGTAAATGGATCATTTTTTTTTAATTTGTAAAAGTACGTCAAGTTGGGTGAAGTCCTTTTCCACCTGAGTCACATCAGTCTTACTCTATTGTTTCGTCCTTCGCGGTTGGACACTAAGACTATCCGAGACCCAGACTAAATAACCTAGTCATCAAGCCTTAAGTACTCAGGTAGAACTGATTCTAGTTGTCCCCTTCATAAAAGCTGGAAAACTGATAACACCGTTGGGTTTTGTTCTTAGGTTATTGAGGTTATTGTAATCCAATAGAACGACTATCTTCTGATGCAAATATCTCGGCAACCAGAGCTCGGAATTGAGTTTGGATTTCAGGAATAAGCCCAGGACAATGATGATAATATGTTGAATTTAGCGAAATAGATTTCTTCATGATTTACGAAAAATATCAGGGGCTAGCCCAACGAACGATTAAAAGAAACGTCTGGCCGAATTCTATTCATCGAAACAGGTTTCAAGTTATTTGATAGTTTGATAGCCAAGATATTGGTTAAAATGTTAATTATATGCAAACATTCCCACGCAATTTCAAATCGATATTACCTACTCACTATCAAATACAATTTAAAATCTGCGCTTCTCCCAAAATCTTAAAAGACAAATAATTTTAAGAGTAAACCAGTTTCGTGCAGCTCCCATTATATAGAAACACAATTTCCCAGTGCGAAAACTAAAAGCTAAACATAGTCCATATAGAAAAAAACACTACTCACAGTATTCACTTCTCTCTTGCATCGGGCTTAAGTAAACACACTATTGATTTTATTCTAGCTTTGTTCAAGCTCCAGGATATTTGTCTTTGTTGCATATGCACGCACTTCTATAAGGGCAGTCTGATTTGAGTTAGTCTTTGTGTTAGCCCAAGTCTAAATAGAGAAAAGGAACAAATAATTACTTTCTGACAACACTGAAAAGGCTGCTTTTGAATAAAATTTAAATATTTAATTTAATAATTTACCATTCGGCTCTGGTCAGTGTTTTGGAGGTCTTTATTTAAGAACAAATGTCTCGTTACCATTGACTTGGGAAAATGACAAACAAGATTTACATTATTTGTTTTTTATTTACTAAATGAGAGAGTGGAACTTTTTGCACTCCTTGCTTCTTGTCTATTGTTGGTGAACGAACTATAAAGGTTTGCAAGTGTTTCAACTTTGTTGTCTGATTGTGAACAAAAGTAGCCCTACTATGGCTCTATTTAAACAATGTTTAATTTTAATTTAAAAAAACTTACTGTAAAAAGTCTTCTATAGAAGGAATGAATATCTACCGAATAAACGTTGATTTGTAAAATAAATGTTGAAATCCTCTCAGTGCGTTTTATTTTTATATCGTTTATTTGGTTTCAAATAATTTTAACATGTTTTGCAAACAAAATTACTATCACTCAATTGTGGAGAAAAAGTAAACACGACTTTTTTTAGCAGGTAGAACTGAAGATGACGTTTTTAATTTTGAGTTATTAATTAAGTTTTTGCTTGAAAACATCCTTTTGTTTTGTTCGAACGTCTAAACAAAAAAAATATAAGCTAACTCAACACTCCAGTGTTTGGAAACCCGAATTTGTTTTGAATTTATAAAATCTTAAAGCATTTCATAAGCGGGTACCTATTGTTTCGGCAATTTTGTTTTGCATTTTGTTATTTCGCTTTTCTCTCTTCGATTTTCTTCTATTTCGCAAAACTTGTTTTGTTTTTTGTTTATTTGTTTTTCCCTGTTTCGCGCCAGAATTGTTTCGCTCTTTTTGTTTTGCCATTAACTCTCTCGCAAAATTGTTCATTTGCAATACGATTGTTTCGCCACAGGTTATCTCGCTAACGGTTATTTCGCATTTTTTTCTGAATTCTCTTGGGAATGTAATAATTGTTATCTAATTAGTCTTCATTAGATGGCTTTTAGTCTTTGAAACCGCCCGCGTAAGGTTAAAATACAGTGAAGTATTTTAATATTGTCTTTAAATTAAAAAAATGGAAAGTAAAATCATATGCAATAACTTTTAAATCAATTTGAGGAAAGGATAAACTAAGTCGTGAAGGATTTTCCCATTATTTTGAAAAAATCGTCAATTCAAGTACATTATGTATACTTCGTCTGCTTTTTTTTTTTAATTTTAATTTTTGTGTACGTAAGGATCCTGAAGACTTTAAAATTCGCGCGAATTTTAAAGTCTTCAGGATCCTTACGTACACAAAAATTAAAATAAATAAAAAAACAGATGAAGGCGAAACAATTAAAATCAAAACAATAAAAAAGCGAAATAATTGAAAAGCGAAATAAACGAATGCAAAATAAACGAATGCAAAATAAACGAAAAACGAAAAGACTGAAAGGCGAAAAAAATCAGCGAAACAATCGAAAGCGAAGCAACTAAATGACCAAACGAATGAAATGCGAAATAACAAAATGCAAAGCGACCGTGGCGAAACGACCAAAAGCGAGATAAAAAAAGCGAAATAAACCATACCCTTCATAAGCTTATGGTCAGGTACCGATATTTGTTAGGCATTTAGATTCGTTGTGGAAGCGAAGTCTTTCTGCACTGTGACATGAGTTTTCGACACTTGAATCGTACTCCAGTCGGTCACCAACTATCCATTCAACCAACTAATCTTCATGTGACTCAATCACTCTGAGCAGTCTTTTCCCCAGATCGAATCCACTGATGAAATAATCATTTATGTAAATTGCACACAATTACATTTGCCTAATCCCGACTTTCTATGCACTATTATCATTCTAAATTCGTCTATAGTATCTGACCAAATATTCAATATTGTACATTCCTGCCAGCAACTTGTTCTTGTTTCAATTCGATTTACAAATTTCAAAAACACACAAAATTCCAATCTACAAGTAGGACTTTCAGCTTCGCCAACTACGATTTAGGTGAGAATTTCCTAATATTATTTCAAACAATATGCTCGAGGTGTTTCTAAAACTTATATGCACAACAACCACCATCATCCTTTACTGCTTATTATATTCGTAATATGGAGCACAGAATGGAACACTCAGCAATCGGCCGGCAGCAATGTTCTTGTTATTTTTCTCGTAACTGTTGTCTCAAAACTTCAACTGACTCGAAAAGTGAAGAGATGTCCTTATTCTGTCCATGTCTCTTCCAGATTGAACAGTAAAGTTCACTCTTGAAAATGTCCGGCTGTTCGTCCTTTCAATAAGGGATTTAAATAAATGTTAACTTTTGAGAAAAAGCATAAGTAATTCGAGTTCATTTCCATAAGGAGAAATTGAATGAGAATTCTCAATCCCTTTCAACTAAGTCACAAAATAAAAATATAGAAATATGCTGTACCAGTCAATAGGTAGTATTGTGTATTCACGAGGTAGTATCTTATAGTTCTGCTTGAGATCCTCCATTGCTCTCTAGGGGTTTTGAGTTTTCAGTTTTCAGCTTACAGTTTGTCAGTTTTCAGATGCCAATAGAAAGGACTTGATAGTAGAATCCTTTATGCAAATATCCGGACATTAGAGCCAAATCGTGTTTATGGAAATTGAATCCTGTCGAGTGTGTCATATTGAAATGACTAACTCCCCCAATTGCCCCTTGGAATTCATTGGTGATTGTTATTTGGAATACTAAAGTCAATCTCAAATTTATAATTTTCTTCGTTTAAGCTCATAATATCAACTTTCTCCTAGGTAAATAGTACCAATAACCTGACAGACTGTCACAGCAGTTGACGCACATAAATGAGGACAATAGAAGGATTTGGAAAAACTTGTAACCGACCGACGACGACGTAAATACGTACCTACATCAGGAATAAAAGCGTACATCCCAAAGGCAAAACCATTCATTTCCAAAACAACTTCAGTATTGCTGCCATATTTTTGTGGGAAAACTTTAAAACCAACCTAACTGCGTGTAGTTGCATTATGTGTTGCAACAATGCTCACACTCAAACAACAAAGGGATAGATACCGGCGTACATCTAAATGCTTTTAACGAAGTTCTTGACGAGTTCTCCCGGTCTCTTGGAATGGAAATCATATCGCAGTCACTTGGCCTTTTACTTCTACTTTTTGATGGGATTTTTGCATAAATTGTCCATAGGAAGGAAACCCAGAAATGAGCAGTTTTTGGTTTATTGCGAAACCGGAATTCCTCTCAGCATACCAACTCAAAATCAGAAGTACAATGATAAAGTTTGGCAAAGTTTTTAAGTGCTTCTCTTGTCAACCATTTGAGATGGGATTTTATGAGATATGTATGTTCTTTCTTCCGTTCGCCCCTGGTTTCAAGTTATACATTTATTGAAAACAATTTTTTTTTGGATTTGGGTTTGGGACAATACAACACACACTGTCTCTTTGGAATTTGTCGGTAATTAAAATGCTTTTTGGCTCCCTAAAATCCAAATGTCAAAATGAATGGACACGTTTCTTATTTTTTGTCTGTTTTTAATTTCAAAACTATAGAAAAAGTGTCAAATGCTTACTCTGTCCCGTCAACAATGTCCGAACGACTGACGACGGCGACGCTTGTTGATTATAGCATGATGTTAAAGAGAACGTCCATCGGTATTTTGCCATCCGAATATAGAAGAACATTTTTCATCATGGGAATGACGTCTGAGAAAAAAGTATACGTATATTAAAACCAAACACGAAATAAGAAATTAATTTGCCATAAAGAAGTCAAGTCACGTAATTGAGTGCTGAGAAAAGCTGCATATTTCTTAATTAGCTCTTCAATGACACGAATGAGCAGAATAGCACTTTGCTTTTACAATATTTGGGAGTAGTCGGGGCTTTCGAGACCAGCATCGCAAGGATGTCTCTTCGTTTGACTTTGTCAGATGTCAAATTCAACGTTCGTCTAAGAGGGTGTTGATGGTTTGATGAAATGGATGGTACCCGAATTTCAAGTAACGTGCAATCCAGAATAACTAATTAATAGAAGCTGCTTCTGTGATGACTGATGACGATAAGCTGAAAGAAAGAGTACCTAGGAAGTTCAAGGATTTTTTTGTTTGAGTTTTAAATTACTTAGGGCGGGAATGTTTTCCTTTTTGTGTTCATGGAGGGTACGATGTGGTTGGTTGTGGATATAAGACCAACGCAACTGTATCTACCGTAAAAAAAATCAAGTTTATATCACGAGAGTAACTCTGTTGAATGTTTTTTGCATTGCTGAAAACAGTATGTTCTACAGGATAGGAGAAAAGAACAACATTCTTTCAAATCTGATTCTCTGTTTATACAAATCTGTTAACATAGATTGGAACTTCCACTTAAGATGGGACAAATTTATTCAGGCGTAATTTTCTAACATCCACTATGTACAGCAACGGCTTTTGGGCCATCGAAAGCTCTATAGTAATAGACATTCATTTTATTGAATGGCTTCACGATAGACTGCCAGTCCTGCGGCGATCGTTTCAAGAAATCAATTCAATGCAATCGATATACACAAAACAAAGCCAACCATTTAAGCAGTGCAATGTAAACGAAAATTTCTAATCATATGCGGAAGAACAAAATACACAAATAATTACATCCCAAAGCAGACAATCCAACCTATCGAGTATAGGTATTGCACATTCAGCATCAACCTTCACATCGCCTTTCCATTGTCATCGTCCTGATGGGAATTGAGAACGTTACGATAATTCCCGATTAAAGCACAATACATAGACACAGGGATTCCATCAAACTGCATTCCGCATACCCAACACAACTACGACATACAGTCTGCATTGTTATGGGATACGCAAGTGAAAATTGGAGCCAGCTATAATTTTGGTATTTCCATAGCTGGGCACCGTTAATCAAAAAGTTAACTTCGTTAATCGCTAATCCGTTTATTAAAAATTTAACTTCGTTAACAGTTAAAACGTTAAATTTTAGAAAAATTAACGCAAGTTAACGTTAATCGTTAATCCGTTAACACGCCATAAAAATTTTATTTTCTAATAAAATTTGGAAGTTGGAAACAAGAAAAGACAAGTAAATTTTTTTTTAAATATAGTAAATTATATTTTGTAAGAGTTTAAGTGTTAAAACAACAATTTATTCAGTCATGTATATGAATGTGATTGATCCCCTTCATCAACATCAGCATGTTGAAATCCTCGTCGGAAAGCAAGGCTCTTTTCGGCTGAAGTATATCCTTGCCCTTGGAGAAGAGACGTTCAACAGCAGCGCTTGAGGGTATGGCAGTATTGTATTAGATAAACAGATTTGCCAATACTTGTTCCCCGAGGAATGCCGCTTCATTTAACGAGTCTTTTGACTTCAAATCTAGCCACTCATTTGTCATTTATTATCATTTGTCAGACCCTTTTTGCCGAACTCTTGCTCGAGCTGGTGCTGGCGCTATCATCAGCTTGGTCGAAATTAGCAGTTCTCTTTTTCTGTTTACCGCGGTTCAACGCTGCCTTGGCAGTCACTTCAAATTTTGTATACTGGCACTCATGCACTCTTTTTACGTGTTGTTTAATGTTGTTGAGGCTCGATATATGAGCCTTGATTATTATTTTTTTAGGCAAACATTGTTTACACTCAAAAATTATTTGATCTCCCGTTCTAGATATAAAGTTCATATAATCACGAATTTTGGTCTATTGCGGATCTCGAGTTCGGTTCCATGATAATTTTACGATTTTATTTAGTTCACAGTTCACAGAATACTCTTTGCTTATTGTTTCTAAGAAACACACAATGTACTGATTTAAAACTGAATCTATCACTGACTACGCAAAATTGACAAAAAAAAACACTCGTCACTCTCTGAGCACGCGCTAAGGAATAAAACAAACATTGTCGTATCGTCGTATTATATACGACGCTGGAAAAAAGTGGTATTTCAATAACGGCAATAAAAACCGCATCCTTTATACTGCCCATAATCTCGTAAAGGCCCTAACTGCATTTTTCATACTTTTGAGTTATAGACAAAAACACTAAATCACTTACCGCGACCCAAAGATACAAATTAAAAAAATTAAAAAAATATTTTTTTTTAAGCTTAATGTGTGCTTTATTTTTACCAATAACTTTATTTTACAAATCAAGATGTATGTAGGAAATAGCGTAGATAGGGCTTTTAGGCGTTTTAAAAGATATATTTAAAAAGCCCTATGTACACCAATGTGCACGAAGTTTATATTAAAATTCTTTATTTTGAATAAAATGAGACGAAAAATAATATAAAAACTTTAATTTAAGTTAACAATGCTTTTGTTCATTTATTAGGAAAAACTTTTTCTTACATTTTATACTCATTGTTAATCTAAATTTGCTTCAACCTCGGTGACGGGCAGATTGTTCCAGTAAATTTTTCTGTTTTCAGGAAACAGTTGGAAGAGATTTTTTTCAATAAAGTTCTTTCTGTCAACAGATATTCCTCTTGGCAGGGAATGAACAAAGGTTGATGGTTCATTAAAACCCGACTTTATGTACTTATGTTTTAAAAAGTTTAGTTCTATGAACTCAGAGTCGAACGATTTCTTGTAAAATAAGTTGTTGCTTCCCCTCTCAACTTTCAAGCACGTTATATCGTGCAAATATGGTCTTGGCGTGGTTTTATTGATTTTGTAAATAGAGGCGCAATCGGGCCAGTCGTAAAAATCAGATGACGACATTTCCTTTACAATCACTTTACCTGAATTAGATGATTGTACGCATTCAAAAAAATCATGAAAGTCATACAGTTTTCCCTTCCTTTTCATTGAGAGTTCTACTTGATGGTGAAAACTGTCAGCAGACATAAAAGAATGACCTGGTTCAAAGTAGTTCAATGAAATGGATTGAGCTGATATCTCGTTCGAATTGATTATCATAACTAGGTATGAAAATAACGTCCAGTTTTTATTTTGAGCAGCGCAATTATCAACCCATAGAGTAACATGGACCTTATCTCTATGTTGTAAAAAAAAAAGCATGAAAAGTGCTTATGATATCTTCTTTCTTTCGACCCGAAGTTGCCTCATGCCAAATTGCTGCAAAAGGTGTTTCTTTGCTCTTCGTTCCAATCGGTACAAAACTTTCATTGAAAGCTATAATCCGCTTAGCAAAAATAACGGCTTTGAAACCTTCTAAACGTGGTAGCATAATCACTTTTTGCAAGTCGACAGATGCAACTAGAGTATTTGGCAAAATTTCATTAGAATGTACCTTGCTTTGCTTTTGATACTCTGCTCTAGTAAGCGCTACTCTGGTTTTGTGATCCATCCAGGCGTCGCAAACATCACAATTTTCTTCAGCTTTACCTTGTTCGTGCTGGGTGGATAAATGTAATTTATTACTTTCGCACAGTTCGCATTCTTCATGCCCAAGCGACGCAAAAGAGATATTCATCTCCCGAAGGATTTTGCAAAAGTTCTGGTATGATGTCGTAAGGTTGGGATGCCTTTCCATGAGCTCATTGTGCATACTTTTCATTGTAAGATCACTTGGAAGGTAACGACGCAAAGGAGCATGTTCTCGGCGATAGTGTGAAATAGTTGGATTAAATGATTCAATAAACTCCTTTATTTTTCCAATGTCCAATCTAGCAACAGAGCGACCGCATCGTCCACGCATATCGACTCGGGGCGCTAGTGCACCTTGATTTGTTTTTGAAATTGCATCGTAAATGACACTGTTATTTTCTTTCGAAAATCCTAACGTCGTAAGGTAAAACGCCTTACAGACTGCACAATTTTTCCCCTCTTCATTTGTCATAAAATAAAAAAGGCTAAATTTTCTTCTTGTTAATGCACCTTGTTTTGTTTCTCGAGCCGTTTTTTTCTTTTGTATTGAGCTCAATATAAATTGTTGCCTGCCTGACCAATCCATAAACCAAAACTGAGAGTTAATAGAAAGTCTCCTACCTTCACAAATTTTTGATATACATTTTTTTATGCATTTTTCTCCACACGGTGGTCGAACTGGATGCTTCCTCGTTTCTTTTTCTTTCCTTTTGATACTTTTTTCTTTCGGTGTTAGCCCTTTCCTCTTCCTTTTCAACCTTCCGCCATCATCGGTGATTTCCGCAGCCTGTCCATGATTGTCGTTTGATTCTAAGGATTTTACATGTATGTCTATGTACGTCATTTAATATACAATAGTACAAGATCTCAAAACTTGTAGTTTTTGAAAATCTGCTCAATACCTTACCTGTAGTTATAGTTGTTGTAGCAATTGTACTTTGTTCCACGTGTTCTGTCAATGCTGGAGTTTCAGTTTCTTCTCGAATATTGTCAATCGCCGAACTACCAGCTAACTGTGGGTGATTTTCGTCATCTGAATCGCTACTATTATATTCAGGATCAGGAACATAGTCGCGATCCATTTCAAATGATAATGTCTTCTTTTTTTTCGATTGCTTTTTCATCATTTCGATTTTAGCTCGTTGATTTATATTCAATGCTAAATTAACCAGCATTCTTGCCCTGTTCATGTTTAATCACTGTTTTTCACTCACGGACTCAAAACAAATTTTCAAACTAATAAAAGTAATTCACACCGTAATGCACGCAAAACTGATTTCAAATGAAAGCTAACTTTGTCCTCTCTAACTCAAACAGAATTTAATTTGTGAACCAGCCTGCCTTGTGAAAAACCGTTGCAAATTTAAAAACCGTCTTACAAAACATATCTATTAAAAAAGCCCTATCTGTTACATAGGGCTTTTCAAAAAATGTCTGGGGTCAATTTTCTGCATGAAGTCGCTTATAAAAAGCCCTATGAGGTAGTTAGGGCTTTTTAAAAATTTTGTCCTCATGATTTGTACTTAGGGCTTTTGAAAATTTGATTTTTCTGGCTTATTTGAAGATTGAGGCTCAGGAAATAAATACGAAAAAATCAGAGCAACTGCCCTTAATCCAAATATGCAAAAAAAGCAAAATCGAAAATTTTGTAGTTAGGGCCTTTACGAGATTATGGGCAGTATAATAGTGGCATTTCAAATTTTACTAGGGACCGAACCTCGCCGGCACGGAGCGGCGCCGCACATTTCGACTAGTTCATGATTCGTATAAGAATTGTTGTTTTTTCGCTAGTAGCCGCGGCGGTGCGCACGGTGAATCTTTTCACCAACAACCCAAAAAAAAAAAATCTCACCCTGCATAGCTTAGGTAGCGTAAACAAATTTTTCCATTGGCAGCAGTTTTTTTTTCTGGCAATAAAGAAGCCAGTAAAAAACGCTCGGCAATGAATTGAATTTGCGATATTATATTCAGTATACCTATGGGCTATGGCTATAGCACAAAAAAAAAAACAGACAGGACAGGCAGCGCAATAGACAAGTCGCGTGCCGTTGTGTTTCCTGAAGGGTTGTGACTAATTTTTTATAAGTTACAAAAATAATTACCAATAATCTAATTTGAATGTGTATCTGTATGGTATTTTGTGTTCGATTAACGATTAACGGACTTTGGAAAATTTAACGATCGTTAACAATTTTTTGAAGTTAACTGAAAAGTTAATCCGTTAATGGGAATGTTAACTTCGTTAATTAACGATTAACGGATTAACGAAAAAATGCCCGTTAATGCCCAGCTATGGGTATTTCCAAATTTACTTGGGCGGAACGGTGACTAGTGGCAGAGTGTCGTTGAACATTGTGGTGCTGACGCTTTGTAATTTCATATAGAGTGCAATGTAAAAGGAATTAACAACAATAATTTGTTTCTCCATAATCGACACAACAATCACTAATTCACAACGTATGCAAAACAGCAGGACCATTTCCATGTATGGACACATCAGACGCACACGTACATATGAGCTGAAAAGTGAGTTTAAAAAGCCTGAAGAAAAACCAATGCATCCTCATATCCGTTCCAAGCCGGGATTTCATTTCGCTGCACTGAATCATCCTATATGAACAAACGTTGGGAAGAAAATTTACAGGGCCACACTAATGCAAATTTCAAATATATTTACCTTAAATCAGTCAATGTTGGAGGAAGTGGTGACCAACATGTCGTTTTCTTTCTATAGAATTAATTGGTTATAGAAAATTTTGGATATTTATCCTAAAAGAGACTATCGATAAGAATCGCGGATGGTCACACTGATGTGATGTGATTCCTTCCGGTTAAATAGATTGTTGCCGTTGAACACTTCTGTTTCAAACATCTCATCATGCCCAAGTTCAGAAAATACCATCACATAGTAAATCCAGTTTCGACATTTTTGGAACAACAATGCTCATTTAGCTAATTACGCATACCGACTAGGAACGAAAATCCGATTTCACGTAATTACAAACGGAATGTGCGCATTGTAGTGGGAAACATGAAAAAAATCACCGATCCAATCGCGAATTACTTCCAGCTAATTGCGCTGTGGTAATCAATTTGTAGATTAGGATCAAATGCTATAGGTACAAGAATATACAATTTTCCTGTGCAATAGGAAGATTGGTCGGTCGGATGGTGTTGTCGTCGTCGGTCTGGGCTATAATGGAACCAACGTAGGCAGTAAGTCGCTGGTCAAGCTAGTGGTAAAGGCCTTCATTAAGGTTAATTTTTTTTTTGGAGGTGTATAGGCTTTCGTTTGTTTCGGGGGAGAATTCGCCCTGGAGTCAGGTAATTCGATTTTGATTACGTGGTTGGTCATGACTTGTTGATACTTTGATAGTTTACAATGAAAGGCAAATCGGACAATTGCTACAAAAATAAAAACAATACTTTCATACGACTCTGATTAGGATTTTTGTGACTTAAGGATATTACATAGAAAAACCTTATCATCGAAACAGTTTTATTGTTAATGGATTAGTAAAAACAACCCTTCGGACCCTTGCAAAACACATTTCAAGATTGACAGCACGTTTTATCAACCTTTAGGCAACAAGACAACAATACCTATTGTTTGATAGAACAAATAAATTTTCAATACTAATGTATGAGAATAATTGTTATAGAAAATAAAGTGTCCAATTATACACCAAAAGTCACAATGCATTAGCAGGGCCGTCTTTACCCTTTTGGGGGCCCTGGGCACTTTTCGAAAATGGGGCCCCTGTATGATTATATAAAAATGGTTATGTTGTGTAATAAAGGTATACAGAAATTTATTCTGTTGTTAAGATTTCTTCCTTTTTTTGGATCCACATACATATGAAAGTTTAGACATATTTTGATTTAATAGTATATTTTTATGCACTTCAAAAACACAAATGATACATGCAAACTTTACACAGAACGATGATAAAAACGGAACAGTTTAAGAACGATGATAAAAAAATTAAATGAGCAAAAGTCTCACACTAACACTAACAAAGTATATCTGAAAATTCCGCATGCGCAAAAATGATTCGACTATACGCTTATCCTTTTCTTTACTATTGACTTATAGAACATGATAGTGAAGTGTAATCTTTCATCTATCTCATTGAATGGCCAAAAACAAAAACTCTTTACCTCTTTACCTTGAAATCTTAAAAAATTGAGTGCCGTTCATCCGACGGATAGTTAAATCGCCTATGTATGAGTTACTCCGTTGATGCAAACTTGTATGCGCGTTGCAAATATAAGCTTTGTTCAGCGAGAAAAAAAAGACAGCACAGTACAGCACAGCACAGCGCAGCTGCATGAGGAATGTCAGAACAGTTTGGAACACTTTAGAACACAAAATGTGTTCTACCTAAAAAGATGGAACAGAAAATCCTGTAAGAGGCCGGTTATAGCTATCATTGGTTTTCATCATTGAAACACATCATTGTAATTTTTTTGAAAGGTCGGTTATAGCAATCATTGAAAATTTCTGTCAGGAATTTTTTTCCTGCCGAAATTCTATCATTGGAACTGTGAGAAGTTGAAACACAGATCATTGGAATTATACAAAATTGAAACGCAAATCATTGGAACGATTTGTTGCATTTTTTGACATAAAACAATCAGCTGTTCAGGAAACACAATTTAATGAAAAAATATGTGTGTAATTGAACTTTTTCATGTCAATAAAAATTCTTGCAGTGATTTCCAATCGGTTGGTATATAACTTGCACTCCTTTTCAAAAGAATAACATACACTAGTCAAAACAATTAAAGGAACACTTGAAAAAACTCAAAAATGGAGTGGTTTTTTAAAAGGCTGTATCTCAGTAGAAAAAAGTCGGATTGAAGTGAAATAAAAAGTTTTTCAAAGGTTATCATTTTTTCTTTTCAAATTATTTTGAGTTAAAAAAGTACCGTTAGTCGTTTTTGCTTGAACGAAAAAAATGTTCACTCAATTTCAAAATCGAAAAAAAATAAACTTTGAGGTTTCATAAAATGAACGGAAATTTTTTTTCAATCCAACCAATCTAAGATTCAATTTTAGAATTTTGTTGGCTATAATTCACTGTTTGGTTCAGATCGCTACGATTTTTTTTCTAATCAAAAAATGGGTTTACATGCAAAAACACAATTTTGACTTTGGACCCTAATAACTCTGCTAAATATTGACTTACAAAAAAAATAAAGGCAGATTTGAAAAATTTGTTAAATTTTCTACACAAAAACATTTTGAAAAAATAAAAATATTGCTTTTTTCAATTTTTTCTATCAATTTATAAAAAGGTCCAAAATACGCATTTTTCAATTTTTTCATAAAAACTACCGTTATTTTGTGGTTTTCAGTGATACAACTAATCTGAGGCCTAATTATTAAAGCTCATAAAATTTCCTTGATTTTGGTGAAAATTTCACATCAATACGATTAACCGTTTCTCTGTTTCGATCAATCAAACTTGCGAAACACTTTTTTTTCAATTTTAAGGAAAGCTTTGTTTTTTCTTATTTTTCTGTTCTTTTGAATTTGTTTATTTGTTAATTTTTTTTTATTTTTTTCATTATCATTATGATTTTGTGAAATTCGGACGAATTTTCATCAAAATCAAGGAAATTCGTCCGAATTTCACAAAATCATAATGATAATGAAAAAAATAAAAAAAAATTAAAAAATAAACAAATTCAAAAGAACAGAAAAATAAGAAAAAACAAAGCTTTCCTTAAAATTGAAAAAAAAAGTGTTTCGCAAGTTTGATTGATCGAAACAGAGAAACGGTTAATCGTATTGATGTGAAATTTTCACCAAAATCAAGGAAATTTTATGAGCTTTAATAATTAAGCCTCAGATTAGTTGTATCACTGAAAACCACAAAATAACGGTAGTTTTTATGAAAAAAATGAAAAATGCGTATTTTGGACCTTTTTATAAATTGATAGAAAAAATTGAAAAAAGCAATATTTTTATTTTTTCAAAATGTTTTTGTGTAGAAAATTTAACAAATTTTTCAAATCTGCCTTTATTTTTTTTGTAAGTCAATATTTAGCAGAGTTATTAGGGTCCAAAGTCAAAATTGTGTTTTTGCATGTAAACCCATTTTTTGATTAGAAAAAAAATCGTAGCGATCTGAACCAAACAGTGAATTATAGCCAACAAAATTCTAAAATTGAATCTTAGATTGGTTGGATTGAAAAAAAATTTCCGTTCATTTTATGAAACCTCAAAGTTTATTTTTTTTTTCGATTTTGAAATTGAGTGAACATTTTTTTCGTTCAAGCAAAAACGACTAACGGTACTTTTTTAACTCAAAATAATTTGAAAAGAAAAAATGATAACCTTTGAAAAACTTTTTATTTCACTTCAATCCGACTTTTTTCTACTGAGATACAGCCTTTTAAAAAGCCACTCCATTTTTGAGTTTTTTCAAGTGTTCCTTTAATTGTTTTGACTAGTGTAGTTAAATATCCATTCAAAAACTTTTCCGTACCCATTTCAATGATAGCTATAACCGGCCTCTAATAAACTGCTCCAAACTGTTCTAGACAGACTCAATGAACACCAAATCAGAACAGTTTGGAACAGCACACGTGTCAATGAACACCAAAAAAGCTGTACTTTTCTGTTCCAAACTGTTCCAAAGTGTGCAGAACACTGAACAGTGTCGCTGAACATAAGGCGTTGTTTTTTTTTAGTTCAGAGCTCCGAACTCTGAGTGTTCAGAGCTTGCTGAACACGCTCTGAACAAATGAAGCCCTGAACATTTTCTGAACGCTCGGATTTCATTTTGAAATGCAATGGAACATTTTTAGTTCAGACATCTACACTTAGTATTTTTGAAAGCTGAAATTAACATTTTTTTGTTAATAAATAAAATATTTAATTAATTATTCAAAATAAAACTTGTCATCTTTGCCTGAGCGACTTGTTTCCACTACCATTTCAATTGTTTTGAGAAAAACACGCTTGCGCTCAGCATTTCGTTCATGCTCGGTCTCTTTTTTCTGAGCGCGTCGGTTGAACTCTGAACACTCAGAATCAGTGCTCTGAACGAAAAAAGTAACACAACCTTAATGCTATGAACACTCTGAACTAAAAAAGAAACAATTTTTTATTTGACAGTTCAAGCTCTGTTCAGATGTAAAAAAGAAAAACGCCTATAGAAACACCATTATTTTTATTTTTTCATACAGATACAGTGCAATTCAAAATGTGTGTGTGTGTGTTTTTTTTGTTTCTGTCAGAAAGCAAACTGCATTGCCACTCAGTTAGTTATTCATATTTCTGTTTTAATTTGAATATAATTTGTATCGAAATATTTTTTTTCTTGAGAATAGACCAATAGAGGTTAAGTGATGTTTCAGCAATTTGGGGGCCCCTGGTGATTGTGGGGCCCTGGGCCTGGGCCCAGTGGGCCCAGTGGTAAAGAGGGGTCTGTGCATTAGACATTCACAAGTAAAAGTCAAGGTTATGAATTTAAAAAAAATTTGAATTTTTGTTCATTGATTCATATTTCTTTTATTTCTTAAGAACATATCGCTTGCATCTGAGGAAACATGGAAGAAGAAAGAAACATTTGAAAGTTTCTACTTATGTTCTTCTGAGAACATGCAACTCATAATGGACTCTCAACTCACCACTTTACATTTCATTTAGCGTTAAGTGCTTCTAACCATCACCCACAGGTTTTTTTCATAGCCATCTCCATCTATTAACAGCATCCTTCAAAAAGATGCATCTCTTCCAGCATTTGCCTCTTGAAAAGCAATCAACGTCCTCGGTCGACATCGTTGTCGTTGCTGCCGCCAACACTCGTCGCCCACCGCTCTTGTAACGAATGTACGGGAAGCTTAGGTAAGGTAAGTCGAAATTATGTGCTACGAGCAAAACCAACAAAAATATTTCTTTGCTCTAAAATGATGGGATGGCAAAATTGCCCATGGAATATGTTATTTTCGGAATCACTCATTTTGAATTCCTGAGAAGATTTTGATTGGTATATTATAGACTATAGAGATTTGAGTTAAAGAGCTCGTGAGACAGCAGAGTCGTGTAACGTTAAAAATTGTACTTATGACAACAAGTAGATGTTGTGGCGTTTCAAAGGATTAGAATATAGGAGGATAATTATGATACTCATTTTGAGGTTTGAGGACTCTTTGCAATCTTTTTGTTCTATTCATCAATCGCTTGGTCTTGAGAAAGAAAGCTATTTAGTCAGTGGCAGATTAAAGCTTGAGGGCGCCATAGGCAAGCATCTCACTGGCGCCCCTATATAAAAATATCTCGTACTATAGTTTGACCAAACCCAAAGCGCTCTAAAGACTTGTTATCTCAAAGCAGACTTCATATTAGCTCCCTAGTAGGTGTCCTTACGGGACACTGTCTTATAGACAGACACGCAATACGACTTGGCGTAGCATCAAATGACTTCTACAGGAGCTGTATGGACGAGGAAGAAGAGGAAACAGTCTCTCACCTTCTCTGCACTTGCCCTGCTCTTTCATTAAGGCGCAAACTTCATCTGGGAGAGTACTTTTATGATAATCCCAGTGAACTAGCTAATAAGGATATCAAATATCTTCTTCGCTTTATAAAAAGCTCAAAATGGTTCGACTAGTAAGAAGTAATTCTCTAGATTCATGTGGTATCACAATGGGCCTTTTCTTTTGGCCTAAATGTGTGGATTCCGTATCCGCAGCCACTGTAACCTAACCTAACCATAGTTTGACCGAAATCGCTGCTCCGCGCCTAAAGAAAAGGTGTTGAAATAGGGGCAAGGAAAAAGAGACTTAGTTAACATGAGATCTATTAGTATTGTCCGAAAGATCTTTCGAATTTGGTTAATTAAAGATCTGCCGAAACGAATATTTTGTAAACCAAGTTAACTCGAGTTGGCTCTTATGCAAACCGAGTGGCAGCTCAGTTCTCAAATCGGACTGCCCCGAATATCAATCTAGAAAGAACTTAAAAAGCAGAAAAATTAGGTTTTAAATCCGTCGAAGTCTTTACCATCCGCTGATGAACTTCGACAATTAGCTTATTTGCCCCTACAATAAGTAAAATCAATACGTTTTCAAAATCGCTTACAAAATTAGAAGAAAGCTAAGTCGATTTTCGAGTTGTCAAACCGAGTTGACTCTGTACTGTAAGAGGAATTGCTCAGGACCGATTTTTATTTTAACAAAAGATGCAAGTGCAATTCGAGTTCACAAGTTTGTTATTTTAACAACAACGTATGAACTTGCATTATTTTCCACTTGTAAGAATTACTGCGCCCGAGCGCCCCTTTGTTGCCGCTCCCCTAGGCACGTGCCTAGTTTGCCTTTAGGATAATACGGCACTGTATTTAGTACTATTCGGGATTGCATGTAATCCGATGAACACATTAATTGTTATTATTATTATATTAAATTATTGATGACAACGTTAAGTAAGTACCTAAATGTTTGGTATGATCTGAAAAAAAAGCTATAGGACTAGTAGTAGTTGAAGAGTTTAAGCTAGAATTTGGTTGGAAGCGTAGCCAAAATCTCAGATCTTGGAAAAACCAAACATCAATAAACTGAACAGGTCAAGAAAAAGCATTGATCTAAGAACGTCAAAGTCGGTTGACATACATCAAAAGAACTTTTATTTCAGCACAGTGTGTTGGATTATATTGCGCCTAAAATAAAACACACTCAATTGTATCATTTTCATTATCATTTCCATTTATACATTTAACTTCTCCCAAGAAAAATAAATTCTATTTGGATATTGCAAATTGCAAAGGACCGTTCCCAATAACCAAATGATCTCCATTAAAACTAATTTGGCATTCAGTGGGGTGGCTTTGATGCTATAAAGGGAATAACCATCAGCACAAGAAATTGTGTTTGTATAACTCATCCACAACACGCTATTCTCTCATTTCTATAACATTATGTTGCACCATATACCTACCATAATGAATTTTATTCCCAGAAGCGACATTAAACGACTTGAACTGACCTACAATTATTTATTTTTCTAGTTTCGACGTTATTAAAAACGAATATTTGCAGTGGTTAGAGAGTATTCACTGTAAGGTGAAAATACAAATAACTATGCCTCCCTTCGACACTAGGTAATGTAACATATAAAACTGTTAATGTATTGCATTTTCCAAATTCAAAACATTCTGGATTAGACTGAGAACTTTTTATTATAAGAACATTAGCATAGTTTGAATTAATTTTCAGAGCCTCCAATTTAAAATAGTGAAACCGCTACTATTGATATACACTCCGCTTCAACTGAATAAGCACACAATTTTCTGAAGTTTGTTGTCCATTTTTTCCTAACTTTGAACGTAAATGCATCATTTGATGATGCTAACCAATAGCTTATGATGTTGATAAAACAAATCAAAAAGAATAATTTAGAAAGGACCACTATTTTTTCCATGGCTCTCATGCAAAGCTTTCCAGATTGAAAAACTCAGTTTTTTTTGCGTCAACTGAATAAGCACACGATCTTTCACTCTCATTATCTTCATTGGTTCTTAGAGTTTTGAGTTGATTGGTATACCAAATCAAAAGTTGAAGTGTTCTTAGTGACATTTAGCCGTTTGATTAAAATTATAAAAAAAAATGATTAGATCAGAAGCTTTAATAGTGTCGGACGAGTTAAGATTGATTCGTTAAAAGAATAAAGACTGACCGTGCGTGCTATAGCTACCAACATTGATCGGAGTCTTAGTGTTGTCTATTCGTACCTCAGAAACAAAAGTTTGTATGAGAAAAACATGAAAGGTGGTTAAAAAACGGCAACATTCGAAGTTGATCGACGAGCAATTTTGAGATGTACTTCCAGTTCATGTGGCTCCGCGGTAAAAATTAAACAAAAAGTTGGTGTAACTGCAGGTGTTTCAACAGTCCACAGAGTACCAAACCGCGCAGATCATTTAAAACGATTGTAACTCCATAAGAAACCACCACTAAACGAGCAACGAAAAGATATTCGTTTAAGATTTTCTAGACTCGATGTGAGTTGGAAAAATGTTTGGCACAACGCGGTTTTTTCGGATGAGAAGAAATTCAATTTTGATGGCCCTGATGGTTTTAATTATTGCTTTCACGATTTGAGAAAAGAAGAACGATTTTTAGCGCGGCATCATGGTCGAGAAGGTGGAGTTATGATATGGGGAGCATTTAGCTTCTATGGGACTATTGAGCTTAAGTTTTAAACGTCAAAAAGGAGTGCAATTACCTGCAAAAGAATATTGGAAAGAAAGTTTCCTTCATTTTCGGATATTTTTGGACCCTATAAATGGATTTTCCAATAGGACAACGACCCTATCCAAACGTAGCGCACTGTCAAAAGTTTGAAACAGGATCAGAATGTTGAATTGCTTCAATGGTCGCCCTATTTACCTGACCTGAACCGTATAGAAAATTAATGGGGATGGTTGGTACGTAAAGTTTATGAGTCAGGCCGTCAGTTTGAGGACAGAGAATCGCTTATTGCAGCCGTTAGGTTAGCATGGAGAGAAATTTCGCTGGACTACTTAAAGAGTTTATACGATTCCATGCCAGCCCGAATTTATGAAGGAATCAAGAATAAAGGTGGTAGTACCCAATACTAGAAATAACCAATAAAAAAAAATTTAAAGAAAATCTTGTTAATTTCTTTTCGTTTGATTTAATTTGCATTTGTAAAAGTTGTGCTTATTCAGTTGACGCAAAAAAAACTGAGTTTTTCAATCTGGAAAGCTTTGCATGAGAGCCAGGGAAAAAATAGTGGTCCTTTTTAAATTATTCTTTTTGATTTGTTTTCTCAAAATCATAAGCTATCGGTTAGCATAATCAAATGATGCATTAACGTTCAAAGTTAGGAAAAAATGGACAACAAACTTCAGAAAAATTGTGTGCTTATTCAGTTGAAGCGGAGTGTATTTACATATTATGTAGTGTTGAGAATATTTTAGAATGTCTCGTTAATTTTGAAAGACAAATAAATAAATAATAACTTCGTTATTTGTTTTTGTTTGTTTTTTTTTCCTTTATATCTTTGAGTAAATACAGGTTCCGATGGTCGTTTGCCTCGTTTCATCGTTTACGTGGACGTTTTTTTGTTTCCTGGGTTTGTTACTCTTTTGATAATTTTTCGACCATGTGAATCTTAACTTTTTCTTTAAACTCAAACAACTAACAATTAACAAGCACTTTTAGTTTTGAAAGTTTCAAATTTCCCAAATGTGCTTATTACAATGCTTTAAGGATCCTCTTTGCTTCAATTCGGCTTTTATTTTAAATATTTTCAACATGTGTATGCACTTCATGCGTGTGCCTTCACCCCCTAGCTAAGAATCTAATACAATTTTCATTGTGAAGCACAAAATATAAAATCCTTTTGTTTTGCCAAGTCAGTTTTCAGTAACGAGACATAAACTTCGTAGCTCGAGTCGTCTCTCGTCTCTCTGCCGAAAATCCGAAAGAACTAAAAAAATAACCTAATAACCAACCAGAACCACTATTATCATTCATAAACTTTTATTAAATCCATCCATGTGCTATGAGGGCCAACTGGCTCTTTGCTCTGATATCACGTCCAACACAAAACAAAGATCTTAACTCAGCTGTGCGTCCCTCTCCCTATCCATAGCTTACTAAATCCCAACACACATAAAGGACCATAACAATGTTGGCTAAAATTAGTAATTGGTTACCTAAAAAACAAAAAGCAAAAAAAACAAAAACAAAAAAAGACACTTCCAGAAGAAATCTAACAAGCAAAAAGACTTTTAAAACTTGTTTCACTCAACGAGCAATTAAGACCGAAATTACTTTCCAGGTCATGGGTTGTAATTAAAAGTCAAACTTTTTGGGCATGTTGGATATAATTTTGCTTCATGTATACTTAACGTATTCGAATCGAGTTCAGGCTTAAAGTTAAGAAGCAATGGAAATGGATTCAGAGGTGCCGGCAGCGAGCGGCCATGTGCTAATACTCGAGCTCATAGAATCCCCGGAAGAGCTCAAAATCGGAAAAACAAACAACAGCAGCAATATAAAGTTTTCAAGTATATGGTGGTTGCGTTTTTCCATACGTCCCTTTTAGACTGTAATTATGTGTGTGTGTTCTGTGTTAGGAGCGCCGACGAAAGTGAAGTGAGTAACGCTTGTGCTCATCTGTCGAGGTCGACTGATGTGGGGTTTAATTCTTCGTTAAATCCGGAATAAATTTTATAGTCAGACGTTTCATTGTAAATGTTGAGAATCCTTTTAAAACAGCGGGTTCTGGTTTTCAAAATAACGAATATTCTTGAGCACAGTTTGTGTTAAAGTTTAAATGTATGTAAGCCTGTTCGTCATGTGTTATGACTTCTTGCGGTTAGGGAACTCTTGTTGAACAAGCACCACACTTGCGGCACCAGAGGCGGAGTAAGGCGTGGGCGACGTGGGCCATCGCCCACGGCCTCGCGGTACAAGGGGCCTCGCGCCTCAAAAATGTTTATGTATTGCTTCAGTGAGAATAAAATAAAAATAGAAATTAATCAATTTTGTTGTGAAATATTTGTTTTCCTTAGTCTGGCAACATTTGCTTACGTTGCGTAACTATCGTGAGTAAATCCTTGCCGCGCCGACCAATGCGGAGAATTTCTTGTTTTATTTGTTTACTTTCTTTGCTAGAAAGCCAACAAATCAAATCAAAGTACCACACGCCCGCAACGTAGTCGCTAGCAAAGATTAACTAAATAATAAGATGGGAAACTGTCTTCCGTTTTACTCCCTAGATCCCGCAATTTTCATTTTTTTTCCGTGTACATGAAGAAATGAGCGTTGTAAAAACAAAGAGAAGAGGTGAAATTTTCTATTCTGACAATTCTCTTTTTTTATAATCGTTTTTGCAAATTTACTTGATAGAATTTTTGAAATTGTCATAACACGTTTTTCTTAAACGCACCACGAAAACAATAAAAGTTATGATTTTGGATGTGTTCCAAAACTTTAGGCCGATGACATACTTAGGTCTTATATTAAGGTATGGAAGGCAGGAACGCACTCAAATATTTAAAAATATTGGCGCAAAAATATAGTTCGCTATTGAACAATTTTAGTGTGATACTAGCTTAAAATGACGTTTCAGTTATGACTCAAAAGTCATTTTAAGCTAGTATCACACTAAAATTGTTCATTAGCGGACAATAATTTTGCGCCATTGAATTTAGGAGTTATCAAGTAAGTTTCATTGTCAATTTGATTCTTGTTCCCGAAAAATAGAAAAAACATGAAAAAAAGCAAACAGTGTTGCTGTTCTTCTTTTAACCTGGACAAAACGTGAAAATATTCGTCATCTTAAATTGCATTTTGCATTACATAAACAACTTCTTGTTTCATTTTTCCTTAGAACGTGTCATAAGTCTCTCGGCCACTTATCGTTTCCAAAAACGAATGCAATTCAGTTTTTCATTGTTTTTGCAGAGAGCATCTCCGTGTTAATAATACTAAGCTTTCTTTCATCTTTCATCTTCATGCCTCAGTGCTGGAAATTAAAAATACTAAAACTTTTAATATTAGGCGTGTTTTTTCTACTTCTCATTTTATCTCACTTTAAAAATAGAAAAAACTGTTATACTCACTTTATACACATTTTAAAATATTTTATTTAAACTGTCATTGAAGAAATCCAATTTGATAATATTTCCTCAAACACGGCAAATAAATGGATAACGAAACAAAAAATGTAAAAATCTTAAGATAAGTTTTTGAAAATACATATTAATTTTGTCCAGCCGAAAGCCTTGTAGCTAGTGCTGTTAGTTAGTAAGATTAATTTGTAACATTTATGTTCAGATTAATAAATAATAATAATAATAGTCGTGTTTTTTTCACTACTCGGTAGCCAGTAAAGTAATCAAGTGCGAAAAAAACGCTCCAACTCACTCCATCTGTCAAATTCAATTTAAATTTCAAAAAACTTCAAAATCTAATTTCAAAAATACGCCATCTTTCAATTCTTCAACATTTGATTAATAACCTTCAACAAATCTCAACAAAAAAGTGTGCCCGGTTAAATGTAGTTTTATTATTTTTAGTTTGCCAACCCGAGAGTTTATAAAGCAGTGGTGAATGATAAAAAAAAGAACCCAAGAGAGCAAAAAGCAAGAAAAAAAAAACAATTTTAAGCTTCAAAACGAAGTCGCAAAAATTATTCGTCCACATCTCCCATCTTAGTGAAATATCGCAAGAGTGAAAAAAATAAGACAAGATTTGGGGCGCATGTAGAATATGGGATCAATGAGGTTATGTTTTCATTGTGAAAACAGCTTTTTGTAGCAAACAGCGAGTATATGCGGCGGCTTCGCCGCTCAAGGGATTTTAACCCTCGATGTGTAGTGGACGACTCTGGCTACGCTAGCAAACAGCGAGTATATGCGGCGGCTTCGCCGCTCAAGGGGTTTTAACCCTCGATGTGTAGTGCCCGACTCTGGCTACGCTAGCAAACAGCAAGTATATGCGATTTTGTTTAATTAATTAAAAATAGAAATATTATCGTCCTAGAAAAAATTAAAGTTGATTTGTTATTTTCAATTTACTAACTAATAACATCATTGGTGCCTTCCAATTCCTGATCCCTAGTAAGAAATGAGAGCCCAAGATTTTGGAAAACTATTTTTCGATTTTCTTGGCGAACTCCTCGATTGAAAATTTGCACCTGCAAACAGAAAAAAGGTACCTATATTCGTCGTGTTGTGTGTGAACACTTTTTTTTTGGCCTTCTTACTTTTGGACTATCCATTCATAATTTAGTGCATCTTTTCAGCATAATAAAACCAAAAAATACTGCCCCATAAACTGAAATCACTTCTTCTGCCTTGACAGACTCTACCTCATACACTCCAAGCCATGGGCCAAGACGATGGACTCTGCCAACTATACATCTCGAAGCCCCCTACAAGGATCAAGACCAAATCAGACATTGTTGTTCTTCTTTCAGCCACACATAAAAGAAAATAAAGCATCACAGACAAAAGAGTTCAAGACAATTCAAATGAATTTATTTAATATGCTAAGAGGTTTGATTTGATTTTTCACTCAAAATCAAACTACATTCATACGAAGGAACGATTTCAATTTGACGACCGAGACCGACCCCCACGCTAGCAGCCGGCTCCCGCAGCCACTCCCATCGGAGTCAGAGATGGAGAGACTTAATTTCAAATTGAATAATCGTAATCTTGTAAGATTATGCAAAATGTGAAAAAAACAAAACTAATAATTTGACTTTAATGAAATCCATTTTGATTTTCCAACGCGCAACAATCGGAAAAATTTATCGAGGGGCTGTTCCTCCATCTTTTTGTTTGTTTGTTTTTTCAAAATTAATTTTAATTTTCAAAATTGCCAACATTCGCTTTGCAAAATAATTCTTCTTAACGCCATCAGCGCCATCTACATTTCAATAATATGAAGTTCTATCTCCGGCTTATCTGTCATTATTTTACTGGCCTTTTTATCGACTGTAAAATCAAATTGTTGTTGTTTGCCAAGGGAAATTTTGCTGTGCTGGCTACAGAGTAGTGAACAAAACACGGCTAATAATAAATATTAATTTTGTTATCGGCACAGATACTTTTACAACTACTTGAAAAGTTTTATTTGCAGACAATTCTAAAACAAAAGCTAAAAAAATACTTTTTTCGTTTGACATAAAATTTCTTAATTGATTCGAGCGCTGCCTGAATTTCAATATAAATATTTTATCCTCACTATTCAGTTGCCCGTAGCTTAGTTGGTAAGTGCGTTGGGCTGCTAAGCAAAACGTCGTTGGTTCGAGTCCTACTCAGGCCAAGTTTTTATTTCATCTTTCACGGGCACTGCCTCTTGCGAAGACCTGACAAATCTTCCAAGAGTATCACCTGTTATGAAAAAGTGCTTCTCAACTCTGCCGTTCGGAATTGGCGTTAAATTGTAGGTCCCCTCAATTCTTCACACGCACTCAGAGAATTGTTAATGAGAGTAAGCCACTTAGGCCTTGGCTCTTCAAGAGCTGTCGCGCCACTCTATTTATTTATTTTTATTCGTTTACTGAAAAAATATTACACAGTTTCGTTTGTTTTTGTTTCTCGATGAAAATAAAAAATGAGTAGCTACTAAGTAATAGAAAAAACAAGCCTATTGTTAGTTCGAATGAAAATAAAAAAAAAAAAAATTTCTTAGTTTTCCAGAAAATACAGAAATTCATTGTTTCAACTTAACTTACGTGTTTTCTTACTTTAATTACTCTTAATTTTAAATTGATAAGGATGTGCACAATTTCTATCACCGTCACGATTAGGAAGAGCCAAATATTGAATTTTAATGAGCAAATTTTACTTCTTTTTTTTATATTCGTTTCCCTTACCCAAAGTTACACTGTTTGTGCACAATTCCAGTAAGAACAGCCTCTGCTGAAAGGAGTTTTTCAAAATTAAAATAAATAAAAAAATATTTTAGAAACACAATGAGCCAGGAAAGACTTTCAGCTTTGGCTGTTTTATCAATTGAATTAAACATAGAAATAGCATCTAGGCTGAATAACGAAACAATAAATTAAATAATTTAGTAAAGTTAAAAGCAGAAAATTTCTGTTCCTTTAATAAAGAAATACAAATATTTAAAATTGTTTTATTTAAGAAATGTATACAAGGTGGAGACGACAGTTTGTATTTTTATGAATAAGAACTTTGCAGTGTTAATTGTTTTTTTTTTTAAATTATTTTATAAAATCCGCCTTCAGGTCGCTACAGAACAGGGCCTCGCAAAATCTGTCTTGCCCACATAAAATTTTGGTCTTGCGCCGCCACTGTGCGGCACCACCATGGTCTCGCCGTTTACATTAGAAATGATGTCGCTTATTAATTTCTTCCACAATATGGGAACTGCTCCGACCCTTTTTTTCAATTCAATGTGGTTCAAGTTCACCGTAAATAAGCACATCATTCACTATTGTTTTCTTTATCGAAGCCCAAATTTGGACAGAGCTTCAACTTCTCGTGAATTTGACGCTCTGTCTGACTCCATACAAAGAATTGTATCCTTGTATCCTCACACTGAAATCGTTATTACGGGCGATTTCAATGTACACAATTCTTCTTGGCTTCGCCATTCAGGCCCGACAACACCCGAAGGAATGTGTGCTGAGATCTTTGCTGAGTTTAACCACCTTACTCAGCTTATCACCGAGCCCACTCGATCGGATCGATGGCCAAGCGGAAAATACTCTTGACTTATTCCTTACGTCTGACCCTGATAAATACACTATCAATGTATTAACGCCTCTAGGCAGATCAGACCATAGTATAATATCTGCAAATTTCTCGTGCCAAACTAATCCAGTTAAAGAAAGAGCTCCGAAGAGAATCGTATGGCAATACGAGAAAGCCAACTGGGACGGTCTCAATAACTTCTTCCGGATCTTTAACTGGTCACTATGCTTCCTCGATAGTGACGTAGACTCCAGCGCGCATACGATTACTAATATGATTATCTTGGAAATGAAAACTTTTATCCCGAATAGGGTTAAAAGCATCAAACCTAAGGAAAAGTCATGGTTTGATTCAAGCTGCAAAGAGGTTATCAGGGAAAAAGAAGTAAAGTTCCGGTGTTTTAGAGCCAACCCAACTGAGGGAAACCGGAACAAGTTTAAACAAGCCAGGAAGGTCTGCAATGCCCATATTCGACGGACCAAGTTTTTGCATGACCAAAAGTTAAGGCACAAAATTCTGCAATGTCCCAAAGGCAGTAAAAATTTTTGGTCTCTTGTAAAAAATATGAAGAATTCTTCTTCTTCCTCGGTCCCTACGCTCGTTGACAATGACACTCCAGTTGTCAGCTCTCTCGCGAAAGCTAACCTTTTTGCAAGGCAGTTCGCCTCCAACTCTTCGCTGCCAGAGAGTGTCATGACTCCTCCAGTTATTGAGCGCGTCAATGATTCCATGGGACAAATCTTCTTCCGCACTCGTGCTGTAGCGAGAGTCCTAAAAGATCTCAACATACATAAATCCGCTGGTCCGGATGGTATCCCCGCTATTATTCTGAAGAGGTGTTCTTCCACGCTGGCAAAACCCTTGCGTAAGCTTTTCCATCTATCCTATTCTTCTGGGCTCGTTCCGAGCAGTTGGAAAACAGCATTTGTCCAGCCAATTCCAAAAAAAGCGATTCTTCTTCTCCCTCCAATTATCGTCCGATTGCACTTACGTCCCTTCTTTCCAAGGTCATGGAAACGCTGATAAACTATCAGCTTAAGAAATATCTCGAAGATCGAAAGCTTCTTAATGACCGGCAGTACGGCTTTCGCAGCAACAGGTCCACTGGTGATCTGATGGTTTATCTCACCGAACAGTGGAACAAATCTTTATATTGTTTTGGAGAAAGTAAGATTGTTGCACTTGATATTGATTGTTGAACTTTCTTTCGAAACGTTCAATACAAGTTGTATTGGACGGTTTCAAGTCTGAAACTCACAATATAAACGCTGGTGTGCCCCTCTTCCTCATTTTCATTAATGATCTCTTATCTCTGTAACTTCTAATCCAATAAACTGTTTCGCTGACGATAGCACCCTTAGCTTTTCTTATTCGTTTCCAGACTCACATCCCCTTCGGATGTGGAACTGGAGCGGCAAAATATGATAAGCTCATTAAACTCTGACTTAAACAGCATTGTACAATGGGGAATAAGAAACCGCGTAGAGTTTAATGCTTCGAAAACTCAATGCTGTCTTGTATCGTCGAAGCGAGATACCCCCTTTGCCGCTGTCCATGAGTGGCACTTGCATCAACGAGACCGAACATCTCCAGATTCTCGGTATGTGCATCACTGACCACCTCTTGTGGAACGAACACATATGCGATGTCGCTAAAAGTGCCGAATGATGTTTGGGTTTCTTAAGGAGATGCAAGAAATTTTTCTCCCCGTCTGATCTGGCTATTATCTATAAAACCTACATCCGTCCAAAGCTTGAGTACAATTCCCATCTCTGGGCTGGTGCTCCAGCTACTTACTTAAGCCTCTTGGATGGAATACAAAAAAGAGCTGTGAGAATGATTGGTGATAGAGAGATCACTGACTCATTGACCCCTTTAGACCACCGTCGTAACGTTGCGTGTCTCTCCTTGTTCTACCGTTACTTCTACGGTAATTGCTCTAGTGAAATAGAGCTTCTCAACCACATTACGAGTTTATTTCTGTTGAACTAGTATACTGATATTGATATACATCAACCATCAGCCATACTTTGTTTCCTCATTCTACTACAAAGACCCTAATCATAGGAGCATTAAATTACATTTGAAGGAGGAGGCCCTTTGTGATTGATTCGGATTGAAAGTGTTTCAAATTGAGTTCTCGTTCTTTAAGGAATCCTAGCGAACTATTGAATGAGTGAGTGGTTCGCAAAGTCTAAAAAAGGAACATTTGGAATAAATAAAACAAATGTTGGGGGATACAAGGCCCAATCTAAGAAAATAGGAACGAACAAAAATAGGAAAAAATCAAATTAAATTTAAGATTGACAAAAATGATTTTTCCTTCCTTAGCCGTCATCATCATTGCCATCATGGCTCTTCCAGCAGCCACCACAAGCATCGTCGTCTTATCCTTGCAATTTGCAAATAAACTACTTTACATTTTCTTATTTAATCCTATCATTCGATCTATTCCCTCCGCAACATCTCTTGCTCCAAAAAGAATCGTCAGCTTCAAGCTAAACTTACATACATCCCTACTATACTGATGAAGTTTGGTCTTAGTGTATGGGTATGGGTGTGTCGGATGTGGAGAAGGTCGTTACGGAACGAAAAATTGGTACCGTGTCCGTATGTAGCGTACCAGAACAGTGGTAACAGAACTCAGAAGTACGAGCAGAAAGAGCAGAAAAGCAGTAGCAACACCAGTCTAAGAAGATGTATCTCACAGGATTATGTGAAATTCAATTTGCAACTTTAATGTGTTTATTTTGAGTGAGGGAGGAAGAGAGGCTGTGTACAAGACTATGCTCTTGGTTACTGTGGCTTTGGACTTTATATTGTGGATGGAAGATGGTTCGGGAGGATTTCTGTAAACGATGGTACGAAATTTATCAAAGTACCTACTCAATGTGTAAATAAAAGTTGAAAATTGAATTTAAACCTTCTATTCTGAGAGTTGCAGGGGCACACATAAATAGGAAATCCTTTTTATCCTGTCATTTGCGCGATTTCTTATTATAAACATTTTTTCTTGCTTTTTTTCATTTTGTAGAATTGCCCCTCTTGAAAAAAGACGCGAGCTTTTTTTTCTTCACTACGTTGTCTGTATAAACTGTGTAATAGCGAACTTTAATTTTGACTCGATTTGTATCGGTAGTTAAGTGTACTTACACGAAGAAAATTACACGGAATTTATCAGGCTTTGATATAACTTCCGTCCTAATGATAATTTAAAGAATTTTTCAAATTGATGGAATCTTAAGACCTAAGGAAATACTTAGAAAATAAAATTACTTGGGTGTTTGTGTGGTTTTTTTTTTACTCTCATGTTTATCTATATGGTTTCATATGTTTTTACTTAGATGCCTTAAAGAAAAGACGTTTATTAGAACACAACATGGATTCAAAATAATAAAACTTAAAAGAGGTAAGACTTGTTTTAATTATTTCTTTTTAAAAGCACTTTGATGTTAAATCTCCCAAGCAGAAAAAATCGTTTTTAACCTACGAAAAGGACGGGAAAAATATGTCCAATGTTAGGTTAGGTTCATTACTTTTGTTTTGTTTGTTTTTTTTTTTTTTTTTTAAATGCTTAAATCCAGTATCTGAGTTTACGATAGCAACGTTCCAAGTCTTCGACATTTCATGACGTTGCTCTCGTAAAGTTTTGTGGCCGAAAACGTTTATTTTCGGTATCGATTGTACAATGGAAAAGGTCTTTTCTCTGAAAATGTTTAAGTGATTTGGGTGGAGAGAAAAGGTGTCAAATAAAAACATTAATATTGTCAACCAGAGGACAAACACAAACGCCCGTATTCCAAAATAACATTTATTGGTTTTTATTGAAAATTCATGTTCTTCATTCCGTTATAATGTATATTGAAGGCACCAGGGACGAGGATGTCTATTAGCCGTCGGAAGTAGTCGTTGAGACGCGACACTCATGTTGATGTTCACGTGGGTGATTTTAAAATTAATTGCAGATCATTGCTTCCTGTCCAGAGAGAATGAATGAGATGGTATATACACTCACATTGTCATATTAATCTAAAAGCTCGCCTCGAAGGATTCAACAAAATTTCGTGTAGGGTTGCGGTGGTGGCACCGGGACATCACGGAGCCAAATAAAATTGATATTGATGAATTTAACATCATTGTGGGGCTACGTACAGGAAAGTGTTGTACTGCAGAGAGATTTGGCAAATTCAGACACCGCACAGCAATTAAATATATTTACAAGCCTAATTAACGGTCTAGAATGACTGCTAATTTATTGCTTCCACACACATAAACCCACACACCTGGCATTCCAGAACCATGTCATGTGATACCCCTCGATTGAATGCTTCATTTGCAATATTTCAAATGTCAAATTGCAATCATGCGGAGAATTTGTTTTGGGTTCGTGTTTAATAAGCTTAATGAGTGTTTGCATGGATGCAAACCCCATTACCCACTTGGGTTTGGGTATTGGGATCATAAGAAAGCGTTCAATTTCAAAATGAATACTTTGCTTTCCACCTTCACATCTCACCGTTCTAGTTTCATCAAATTAATAGTTATTGATGCTTCAGCTGCAGAAATTCGTTCTCTTCGATTGGCATCATAAAGAAATTTGAAGTTATGTCATTTATTCTAGGAATTTGAGTCTTTAAAATCTGATGCAGGATCTAAAAACGGAAATAAACGATAACGACGACGCTATGTGCACGTGAGCTATGTGAACAGAATCGACACAAGGGGAGAACCAATCATCACAATTAATCCATATCCTATACGACAAGCAACAACGAATAAAATTGAAAGACGTGCTGTGCTGGGCAGAGGTAGCTGCTGCAGCAACGCATAGTAGGCGTATGAATATTGCGTCACGTCAGCAATTGTGTATAGTGAAACTTTACTAAATTACTCGATATCAATCTTAATTGTCCTTTAGTATAGACAAGAAAATCGATTAAATCAATGGAAGTGGGTACGTTTACGACAAAAACTCCTACGCCCGGGCATGTACAGCTGTTGTGCTGGTGTTGCTGCTGCTGCTGCTGCGTGCTGCTGTTTTGAAGAACCAAAATAGGACCTGCAAGTCCAAAATCGCAATACGTAGAACAAAAGCTAGCGGACAAAACACAGGGACTGAAAGATTAATGCCTTTTTGCTCCCGCAAATGTAGATTATACACAAAACATGGACGGCAAATGCGGTAGTGTGGTTCAGGGCCCGGAGCTGGCGATGATAATTTCAATCCATCATTTTGAATTATGAATGAAATGGATCTCGTTCATAGGGCCTTAATGAATTTTCACAAGGTATTTAGCATAAGGAACAGGATCTACCTATCAGTTTGTGTCAGGGGAACGCATTACTTATAACTTATAAGCATTCGTTTGCTGCCTGCTTTTGAATTGGAGCTCAACGCTCGATTCAAACTAAGGTATTTATTCCCTTGTCGTTTTGTTTAGAACGTTGTCGTTGTCGCTGGTATTATGTGGCGAACGATTTGAAATACTAGCGTGATATTTGAGCGACAATGGCATTGTTAATTAAACAGGCTATTTCGATTCTCTTGTAATATGATAAAGGTAAGGTAGGTATATGAATAAGACCCAATACACTCGTGCCTATACTAGTGTATAAGCAGATCCTTTTTTCATCCAATTATCAGACGTAATTAATTTTGAAATGTTTAATGTTTCCTGGGGCAATGCTTTGTCAGAGCGTCGAAGTGTGAATTAAAAGACTTTTATTCGTAGCCCCGGGGAAAGAGTATGCTTAAGTGTGAAGTGAAATTTCTTGCATGATAATTATTCTCAATCATCATTTCTTCTTTTCGTGGAAATTCATTTGATGTTTAAAACCTCCTAACTATTAACTTTTTTCGTGGAGGATAATTAATTAGTTGGCTAAGAAAAGAAAAACCTTTTATGAAAAGTGCTCGTGCGAACAAGCAAGTCCAAAAAAAATAAATCAAACGAGTAGTACATATCTATACTTTTAGGATACCTCCTTGCTTTTTGGAAAATATAATAAAAAGAAAAATCGTGTTTCAAGACAAAACAACATCGAACAAGTGTCATCCCATGTAAAATAAAATATCTAACTCTGGTGCTTTACAAAATTACCTATCAACCGTGCCCTATAGGTACTCCCTGACCATTTCGCAGTTACAATATTCAAATTGAATGAGCGAAATTTGTCAGCGAGGCTGTCAATCCTGCATAAATTTACACTTCATAAAAAAATCGAAATGTGTTCATCATGCCGCAGAATTCATTCGCCACAGCCATCGAAATACTCAGTCATATATATATATCTCATCACTTTCCCAATCTTAGCAGTGTTCAAAAAATGACTCTCAAATTTTTCCATTTCCATCAATCCTTGGACAGAATATCCTCAATGGCTCAATTCTCATCGTCAAACCCTGCAGGCACACATACCGTGCTGCATAAATTTATTTCAGTCCTGGGTTGAACATTAAAATTCCCATCTTGACGGGCATGTACCTACATATATATGTGTAGTATAGTTGGTACTGGGTATAGGATAGAATGGAAAATGGCAAGGGCAATGCCTTGCGCTATAAAATCAAAGAAAATTCGTTGCAAACTTTATGGGGGCACAGAGGACGTGAGAATTGCAGAGAAGCTGTTATTATAGCGAATAAAAACACGATTTACCAGCCAAGATATGGGAAGTGTACGAAAGCGGTTCTAATTAGACCAATAAAGAGCTGCTGGGATCTTTGAGATGATATCCCAATGTAATCAAAAATTAATACTCGCAAGATTCTGGGACTGGTCGTAAAAATATTGTCGCATTCGAAATGATATATGGTGTGTAGTAATATTTATAAAGTCATGAAGGCATGCAAGTAGAAATGCCACCGAGTTAAGTGGAATTTGGGTTCGCAAAGTGTTTCTGGAAGGCGAATACGATATACCGCAAGAAAGTAATAACTTTTTGAGAAGTTTAAATATTCTTTTGCTGCCATAATTGACACATACCATCCCAGTTGTACGATAATGGTGTCCTGGGAGAAGAAGCGCTATGTGATTAAATATTTACACTGACTTTTGAACTCTGTTCGTTCTTAGGCTACAAAGTCAAGATTCTCTTTGATATTGGTATATTTCAAAAGTCTATGTCTGTGTGCGTATGATTGCTGACTTTCACTTTCTCAATCATCAAAGGTTAGGTAAGTTCCCTGATTAACCAGAAATGATAGACATGTAAGCAGTTAGCAGTTTGCTTAAATTGCTCATCAAGTTTTTGGACGCAGTATGACCAAAGGGATTATTCACAGAACAATAGATTTATCTGCCTGACCATTTTTAACATCGTGTTCTATGACTTTAACTGCTGAAATACAGTGGACAGCGAAGGAAGCAACGACAACAAAGATGGTGATGATAAAGAGGACGTAAATATCTCAAAGATGTGCCCTTCGTTTGGCCGGAAAATTCTTTAGTTCGTCTGTTTTTAATTATTGCTTTCCTACACTTGGCTCAGTTCATTTTCTTTTATTTCAAATTTTTGAACGAAATTTATGCTGCTCACATATAGCAACGAAAACAAAGTACCCGAAGTGACAGCTTTGCAGAAATTGCACACGATCAAATGACAGGCCATTTATAACAATGAACACCTAATTAAGAAATATAGAGCATTGTTTGGCGTCAAGCGTACAACAGAAGGGACATCTCGTTTCTCGTCCTGGGATACGTGACTTGGGTTTGTAGGTTTTCTTTTTGTTTGTTAACCTTTGGCAGCAGAGGTATCACACTGACACTACTCACGACCTTACAATTTCTTGTATTTATCTTTTTTCTTCGGTGGTTGTTTTTTTCTACGTTTTTTAGTTTTATTTTTTAATTTGTCACAGCTAAAGACGATGATTGGGTAATGTCTACTACGCTTTGTTTAAGTATAAGTCAAAAAAAAATATGCCCTTCGCTGTAGTAAATTATTTGTTCTGCAAATAGAAAGCCGGCACGGATCACTATCGAATCAAAACCCAAATAAACACAATAGTAAAGTGGTAAAGTAATAATTATCTGAAAACAACTACATGTATTTTGATAAAAATATGCTCAGGCAATGTTTCTTATTAAATTAGAGCAGTCAAGAAGCGAATAGGTAATAAGATTTAACAAAGGGAAGAAGATTTGACATGGAATTAAAGGCCGCCAGAAAGACCGAACCTAAAAACTTCATAATATATTATTACGAACTGATGTTTCCTGCTTGCAAACTGTATTTTTTTGTTGCTCGCCGATTATGTATAGAGACACAGTACGCCGCCGTTGAAGTCGAAAGCATATCCACACTTTTTTGAAAATGGAATAGTACCATAATATAGAAAAGCAATGTATACCATACTATACTATGCAATACTTATGTAAGACTATTATTCGACGTCTAAAATAAATTTTATGTGCACGGCGCGGCGTCAAAGAATTTATCTTTAAGACGAAAACCATAGAACCTCTCGCAGACCGAAATTTATTAAAATTTGCATACTTTTGAACAAGAGATACACGACTAAACCGCACATTCAAAAACAAAATAAGAATTTATAACCATTCCGGGCAGCTTAAAAGAGTTTCTTGAAAAGAACAAAAAAAAAAAAAAAAACAAAAACAGGGACACACAAAAAACTTGATTTCAATTTCCATAAAAGCAGTACAGCTCATGATATAATGTCAGTTTCATATTAAGCTGATAAGTTATAAATTTGACAAGAGAACCGCGACAGCAACGTCTTCGTCCCCTGTTCACAGCCATTTCCCTATGGTGTTACTCTTTCAAGCCGTGAAAGTCTCTGGTATGTCGACAGTTTATAATGCGTAAAACCCACATGTCACTGCAAAGAGCCATCTCTTTCTTATGCTCCATATCATCGGATGGAGCAAAAAAAAAGTACAATTTTCTTTTTCGTTTTCAGAAAGCGCAAGGACTTGCGTGCATTCATCCTTGTTTCTTGTGCGACTTCGTTGTGACGGTTTTAATAGCGTGGCCGGAAGATAAGGAGAAAATAATGGTGAAATATTACACATGACATTTTGACATTGCACAAATGATATATGAAATGATAATCTATTCGCGGGTGGCATGGCGGTTGTTGGCAGCACCCCCGACAATGTAACATCGTACGAGAAGAAACAGAAATTCGGGCAGGCCATTAAGCAAACACTCAGGCAGATTAAGCTATACGCTATACGTATGCTTCAATGTAGTAGACGAGTATTTAGTGCGTGTTGCCTTTTTTTACTCGGCACTCGACTAATTCGCAGTTTATTGATCACGTCAGTGTTAGTGGTTGGCAAATATCAGTAATTGATTACAAAATTATTGGCTCTGAAGTTTCAGATCACGTATATTCAAGTGGGTTGTTGGATAGACAGCATAGCCGAAATAAGAAGATTCTTCATTGTGGACGGAGAGTGGGAACAGGATGTTCAGCTTTCTAGAATACCCATTGAGACACCCATAAATAAAATATTTGTTTTTCTCTCGTGTCGGTCTCGGTTCCATCTTTTGGCATGGTTCGTTTATATACGTGGGATTCCTGTGCTGGCTGGTCGTGTTTGCAAAGCAGGTAGCATCATCCATGGAATAATTTAATAAGGAGAGCCCTGCGTCTTCGAAGTGGTTGGTTGTTTTCCCCAGAGTCAAGTTTTCTTGGCACGATAACAAGGCGAAAATTATTTTTTGATTATTTATCAAGTGTGCGAAAGAAACCGTTAAGCAATGGTTTGGGTAAGAGTACTTGTTTCTTCTGTAAATATATCTTCCTGGGGTTGATTCTTATTGGTTAGTGATACACATTGTATACATGTTTTTGGTGGTTGTGCGAAATGATAAACTTGGTCCTTAGCCAAGAAAATGGATCGGGAGTGTATTTTGCCTGGGATGATGTTTTGTATAGCATCAAGCGGATGTTAATGTTCGACCCGAAATGGCTTGTATATGTATTACAAACAAGTACATATTTCGTTGCTGCTTTGGATGCACTCGGGTGAATAGTTTAAAAGTTTTTTTTTACTATAGTTGCAGCTGCATATGTGTGCGTAGAAGTGATAGGTAAAGAAAACTTTTCTTCGTTTCGGTTGTGTTATCTATGCCTGTGCAGGATACGACAAAAAAAGCTTTTGTTTGTAGAGAGTACAAACTAACCCTTTTGAAATGCGATATTAAAAACTTTTTGTTTTTCTCCAAGATTACCGCTTTCTTGTAAACACGTTTGTTAGGACAAAGAAACCGGTCTTGCAGATAACAAAAGTAACTTTTGTTTCTTATTATTCAAAATCTTAAAACTTGGCAAGAACGAGAGGAAATGTTAGGAACATCTTAGATCACCATTCCAAACTCAACAAGGTTTACATTGAAAAGGGCAGACGGTGTTTAGCGATTGCACTATCGAAATCCTGAAAAGCATTAAATAGTATTGCTTTTCTTCCAAAAATTAAGAATTTTTGATTTTTTTTTGCATGCAAAAGTTTACGTTTGGTTTTTTGCAAACATCTTAGAAAACAAACATACATCTGTTTTCAAAAAGGGCTTTTCTAAAAATCTTATTTGAAAACGTTAAAAGAATCTAAGAGTGTCACTATCTTTACTGTTTCGCAAGAAAAACACATGTTCTTGAATAACACTAATTCCATCAATTGTCTTCACATCTCAAACAGTTGCTTAATTCGAACACGGTTTGCTTTAACATTGTTTGCACCCATAATTCGATGTCATCTTCATTCGCATAATAAACTTTATCTCCGACTTTTGTTCCGTCATTTTCCATTTGCAAAACAAAGCATTTGCATCTGCATATCTGCACCTCCAGCCAGCTGTATAGATACATTTATGCAAATTTTACACACTCCGGCAACAATGTTCGTTCTCACAAGTATAAGTATGCATTTAGATATAGTTCTTCATGGCATCTTCTGCAACACCCACATGACACATAAACATGTGCTTAATTGCACAGTAATGGTTCCTGTTGACAGGAAGAATGCATCACAGCCGTAAATTAGCATAAAACCATTCATCCACATACATCCTTCGCTCTTAGTCGGTGTTTGTCTGCCACTTTGCAAATTTAGAAAACGAGTAGAAGCTTCATATTGTTGTTTTCATCAGCACGTCGTAGATCTTCGCTTTCGAATTCGGAAGACAAAAAAGTTATGCAAAGTGCAGATCTTACTTCACACTTTTTTTTAAATGTAATTATGAACCTAACACTTGAAGAATAGATGTTATCGGAACTAAATTAGAATTATTCGTGTAATAAATTCAATAAGCAGTTCAATGAGCAAATGTGCAATAGCACTTCGAAAATAGTCTAAGCAAAACCTTGAAAAACTTGCTTACTCAAGCTGTTCTATAAATTCTATACAAACAACAAAATTGATGGTTGGTTGCTGATATTCAATTTATTTTTCCCAACAGAAGGTTGCTGCTAATGTCCAAAGTTTCCGTGTCATTACATAGGACAAGGGTTTTATCAAATTACGCAAACAGACGCTAAATATTTGCTTAAACATTTGAGTCCATTCAAGTATTCAACGAGATTGAGAACCAAGCCCGTCAATGGTCTACATAATCTTATCTTTAGCTGCTGTGTCACGTTTGATTGAAGCGAACTTGGAAATGGAGGATAATGATGGCGCTTTACTTTCTGTGTTGTCATGGTGAATAGATTCGCTTATCTCAGAAAACCTTACGTTTCAGCTAAGGGCCACCTGAAGGGGATCAAAAAGATATTGATTTCGTATCCTTCAGGGTAAGATATTTCAATCTTCGAATGTTAAGAAAGAAAATTTAATTAACGTTGAAATACTTTCCAGAAGTGGGATGGCAGCTCTTTTCCAGAATAACCATGTGACATAAGAAAAAGATTCTCAAATCAAAAAAAGTTTCAATAGATTTTTTTTTTAAGAAGCTGGAATAAATGCGTTGAGACATCTGCGTTAGACGTGTGACACCTGTTGTCCGAAAGTGATTTAATATGTCACACGTGTGACGTGTCGCTAAAGTGATGATCTCTTTGAGCTGCTATTTTCACAACACAATAAAACCAGACGATAAACGTGATTGACATCAACACGTATTTAATAAGAAAAAGTTATTTAATTAATGAAATCCAGTGATAATGAGTTTCGTTAATATTTTTTGTTTAATTTTTTTGTTATGTAGAGACAAAAATAAAAATTGCCGCTCATCTGAACTGGATGAGCTACGTGGCATCCTGCTCTTGGACACAGAAAAAGCGTTTGTATTGTCACTACAGGTAAAAATTCCATTACTTTTCTATGATCTAGTTGCCGTGGGATAGGGTAGGACTCGACAGAATTTTGCTGTTGTTTGTCTTCGCTCTATCTGCAAGTATTAAGCCCAATTGCACAATGGTGGAACTCGATGAAGTAATTCGAATTTGTTACAAAAAATTATGAAAAAAGAATAAAACGCTTGCCTATCTTACCTACTATTATTTTTTCGCTTAAATGAACCAAACGTATGAGGTGTCCTTTCTGTAAAAGAAAAACCTTTTAATACGTCCGATAAAAAAAAAAAAAAATTTGCACTGTATTAAATTTATTAACCGTCATATTGACCAGATAAAACACTTTCAGAAACATCCAAAATGTTCTCAAATTTTTGAATAAATCAAATTGTTGCTAAAAACAAAATGTAACCATAGTAATATTTTCCAAAAATCTAAATTACTTGGTTTAAAGTTACCAAAACTGACTCGAAAACACAAATATTTAGGATATTCGGTCATATTCCAAAGCACCTTCTTTTAATATCCTAAAAATTCGAAGCGAATTAGTACATACCGATCGCATTAGCACATACAAATCCTAACCACATTAACCCCACACACTTTTTTCTAACACGCCACACCATTGACATGTGTATTCAAATCCTCTCTCTGATGTACTGCTGTTTGATTCCTGGCTCCAATATCAACCATTCAAAGAGTTAATACTCAGTTCTTTTTCACCCCCCAGAATATTGTATATCACCCTTTATGTACCAACTACCAACCTCTCCAGTCTCCACAGATAATATTCTGGCACTCGTCACACCGATTGTTTAACATGAATTTCAAACTCGATTGAACATAGCAAAGAATATGCACTCGATCGAACGTAATTCTTTTTGTTTTGTAAACTGTGTTTTACTCTTTTTCCACCCAAGAGGGGATATTCAATTGCATTCTCGATTTTCCCACCACATTTACTCGTCCTCAAAGTTTCATTGTTAAACCCGAGAATTTGCTGCATATTTTAAACAATGTAATATACAGCAGAGTCAAAGTGTTACCCTGACACCCTTACATTCCACACACACACTCACACGGCACAAAAAGAATCCTTCGGTATTTTTGTATCCTGTTTCGATTTGATGTGTTGCCATAGCCTCTGCCGCATGCCGCCCCATAACACTGCTTTAACCAGTGCAGGAAGTCAACTGGAGGAAGTAAAACGATGATTTTTTGCCTTGCTTATATTATTGTTTTTTTTTCTTTGTTTTATGTTTGTATTTGTTTTTATCATTGTCAAATAATATTGGCGAGAGAAAAATATCTATATACAACTTCACGTGTAATTTACACTTTGTGTTTACAGACGAACCAAAAGATAAACACAATTTGTAACGTGTGACATTCAGTTGAGTAGAAGTTTAATATTGGCACGGAAATTTTTTTCTCATTTATTGCTTTTGCATGTGAGAAGTGATTGGCGTTCTGAAGAAGACTTGGATGACACCGGACTTGCAAATAGTTATCTATATTAACTCTTCATACAATTTTTTTTTTCTGCGCAACAGAACAAATGATATACTCCTCCAACTAGGTTTTCAATTATAGTCTGAACTCTTAAATCATCAGGAACCTAGGGCCGAAGGAATTTATATGACATTAAAAGAAAAAGAACTACTGGCATTACACAAAATTGTTTGTGGTATTGGCTTACAGGAAAATTGAATCCACCACACTTAATGACTAAAAAATGAAATAAAAGCAAAAACAAAACGTGAGTTGCTACTATTATTCTTACCTTTATTTTTCCAAAAAGTAGATTTACTAGGATGTATTAAGCGATACGTCTAATGCAAGTCCAAAGGAATCGCTCGCGTTCATTTTTCTCAGTTTTAAGCACAAACCAAACACTGAATAAAATAGTACGTATCCGCCGCAGTGACCAATGTAAGGAAATCATTGATATGAAGATATTTGAAGTCCTCTTGTAGTCATTCAAAATTTGAAATCATTTGCGTGGACTAGCTTCACTTTGTAAAACTAGTAACACTAGGCAGTATACATTTTTTTAATAACTCGCTCTATCTCTGGAAACTCTTCAATCCTTGTATGAAAATTAAAAAAAATAAAATAAAAATGATATTAAATTTTTGGATTTAATAAAGATCATGGAAACAAATAATGAAGATTCTGTGGGTATTCCTGAAGGCGTAGGGTCAGAAGTCCAGAGACCAAAAGTCCATAATGGACTTTTGACCCACTTGGGTGGGTTAAAAGTCCATAATTCCATTATGACCTTTTGACTCACCCTAGTGAGTCAAAATTCCAAAAGAAATTCTTGTGGACTCATGACCCCTTGATTATGAATTTTTGAACCACTTAGGTGAGACAAAAATCCATAATGATGTACTTAAACAACATTGAAATTTGATTTTGTTTTTGTTTTTTTGTATGATTTTAAATGTTAACTTGAAAAAGCAAAACGCTAGAGTTAGTTTTAGAGGCGGAGATTATATCGGTAAACTGAAGAGTAAAATTAAGACCAGCATTTTTTGTGCTCTGTTAAGATTTTGAAGAATTGATTCACATTGATCAGTGCAAGTGATGTGTACGGTTTAACACGACCGAACTACTGGCGCAGGGTCAGAAGCCGAAATTTGTTTTGCCAAACAGAGAAACAATTTGGGGAGTGAAAACAAAAAAAAAATCGTCTCGCTTCGCTCGCTTTGCAGTGCTGTTCTATAAATTAATTTCTATTGCCGAAATTTTTCTTGCCAAACAGAGAAACAATTTGGGGAGTGAAAATAAAAAAAATTCGCGCGAATTTTTGTAAAAGCACATTCGGTTTAGGAACTTGTGATGGTTAAAGATGTTAATTATTATTGTTATTTATAGCCCTTTTATAAGGAATGTATTTCATTTTCTTCTATTGATTATTTCTTTGAGGAAATTATACACATTATAGTGTTGTTTTAAATTAAGAAATTTCGTTGTTGTTTTTTGCCGATTTACTTTTACGAGCGTTTAATATTTACAGATACATACATAACCAAATGCTGAGTGCTAAATGTTATTCGTTTTAAAAACAGTGGTATTTGGCGCATGCAAAGCATTATCTTTCGTCGAACCTGAAAAGAGTAGAGCATCTAAAAGTATCAGTGTTATTTAATTTCCGCAGTTTCCGTTAAAAAAAAATACGAAGGAAGCATGATTCGGATAAAGAGAAGGACTTGGCCAAATAAAGATAAGAGTAAAAATATACTTGACAAAAAATAATTTGTTTTCTCGCTCTAGAAAATTTGAGGTAACCTTGTTCAAGTAAGTGCTCTTATTGATATAACAAATGGATAAGAGCGGACATAACAAATATCGTCCTGATGCTAGCCTTGTTTTGATTGTTTTCGGACGGAAGGGAATGAGAGAGAGTTTCAATTATTATTGCACGTTGATTTTGGTTCAATTTCCATGGCATTATATACAGATACACACTTACTATGGAGAAAAGAAGATTCTTATGTGTTCCTTTCCGCAGTTACTATAGTGAAAACGACAAAAAAAAAATCTATACAATCAAGGGTACAAACACATACAAAAAGTTCGTGTGTTATTTATACACAGATTAGATTGCAAATTCTATCCACCCCTAGATAAATTTCAATCCCTAAGGCTTGATGTCATGGTATCCTTGGACTACTTGTTAAATATTCATTTCAGTATCGTCATCGTATTGGTTTTGAGGATTCAATTTTCTTTGAGGACAATTTATTTATGACCACCTGTTTGGAAGAATAAGTGTGTTTGGAGAGTGATTCTCTGGGCACAATCATGTCAATGTGCTTACTTCTAGGCATTTGATTTCGGATTCAACTCGGTATAGTATGTCCCAGAAGCATTGTAAGGTCACATTAAAGGTGTCGTCGTAAGGTAAATGTATATGTAGGTCGAATTTATTATTATTAGAGATATCGATGGTCAGCAAAGAAAATATTTAACCTTTTCTTTATATCGGCCTTTGATGTGTTACATTGAGTTAAGGTCAACTGTGTAAGCAATAACATTGGTTTTCTTTCAAATTAACAGTTGGGGATATGCTATGGGTAATAGTTTTAAACGGACTTCGTTCAGATTCTCGCTTGAAGCTAGGATTCGCTCTGAATCATAATTGAAAACGTAAATTGAAAATTCTGTAGCTGACACATGTCCATAGGGCAAGTGTATCAGCTCCTATCTTCAATTGTATTCTGTTTGGGGAAACTCTAATTGTTTGGTAACTTGTTGTTAGTTTTTACACAGCATGCGGCCTTACGCCTAAAAGAAGAAATTCTGTTTCATGTAGGCAACATATTGCTGGGAGCAATTTTGTTGCAAACAGAAAACAATAATGTGGCCCTAAACGTTTGGGATTTCAATTGAAACACGTTATCAACACAAAAAATGGAAGGCGGATACAATGTTTGTGCGCAGTAGAAGGAATAAAGGGAAATTTTCCAAACAACTTTTCAACAGGTGCTTGATGAGATTTGTTGTTGCACACATGAACATTAATATCCAATAGCAGTGAGACTTGTTTCGATTGTAGTAGAATTTTATATTTTTTTTTTACAAAAAATGCTAGGCGAGTTTTATTTGCAATTGATAACGTTATGTGTCTAACTATCCATACGTGTTACAGTGAGGAGTACAAGAAAGTTCTGGAAAGGGAATTCGTAAAGAGTTAATCTGTTTTCTTTTATAGAAACTATTGTCGACGAATCGTTCTTAAAGCAGAAAGCTTATGAAAAGGAATTTAACTATTAACTTATGCAAATGCTCTATCATGGAGATTAAAAAAATTAAAATGATTGTTTTTTGAATTGGAGTTTTTCAGTTCTATTTTATTTTATGTTTGGCAAAATTGCATATGTGCTATAACATAATATAAACCTATCATGTATAAGATGATATGTCAAACAAAGAGTGATTTTTGCTAAAAAGATTTCAGGATTTTATAATTTTTATACAATGCAGATGTTTGCTTGTATGATTAAGAGGAAGAAGTTTGCTGGATTTTAAAAGTTTTAAGCTGACATTTAACACACAAGCACAAACTGTCTGATAGTTTGTAATGAAAGTAAATAATATTGGGTTATCTATACTAATATATAAAGTAAGACTTTTGTTTGTTTGTCGGTTGTATGTTTGTAGTCGATTAACTAACAAACAAACAAAAGTCTAACCTTATAAATGTAGCCGAATCCTTCTTCGGTGCACTGAATGTGCAGTAGGATATTCTGAAAGTAAAAGAAATAAGTATTAATAGGAAAAAACATTGATTTCAATGTACTTACTCGAAAATTTTGTTTTGAATTTCAAAAAACTGACAGCCGACATCAATTTTTTGAAACGTCTCTCTTTTCTTCATTTCATTTCATTTCGTTTCATTTCATTCATTCTTCTATTATATATTTAAGGCTCTACTCCTACTTTAGCTTGTGCACCAAGACAATGTTTACACGCGAATTCTTGGGCACGACTTTCTGTACAAAAGAAAATTTTAACATCGATATTGAAAAAAAGCATGGATTTTAGTTTCCAATCCCTGTGCATGAAAATTTCGCATTATTAATATTAGTTTTCAAAGAGAAAACTGCATGTAGTTGTAGGTGAATTGGTTTTCAAATGGAAAACTGGAAAATTTCAAAACGGGTTTTCGAATGGAAAATAGAAAGTTCTTGATGAAAAACTCGGAAAATTCATGGGTTTCCAACGGGAAAATTGCATGTAACTGTATAAGTGCATTGGTTTTGAAATAGAAAATTGAAAAATTTCAAAATGGGTTTTCAAATTGAAAATAAAAGGTTCTTTATGAAAAGCTTGGAAAACTTATATTGGTTTCCAAAGGGAAAATTGCATGTAACCGTAGGTGCATTGGTTTTCAAATGAAAAACTGGAAAATTTCAAAACGAGTTTTCGAATGGAAAACAGAAAGTTCTTGATCAGGGCCGGCCTTAGCCATCTTGGCGCCCCAGGCGAGTCAAATATTTGGCGCCCTTTTTTAATTACAAATTATATAACCTCCTCCTCCAGAATTAAAAAGGATGAAACGTGTATCTCACTTATAAAATTACAAGTTGATAAAAAAGTTGAATTTATGCTTTAAAGAATAACTGTGTAGACGTACTGTATAATTCTACTACGCAAATATTAAAAGCATGCATTTTTCATTAATTTTTCTAAATAATTTAGTAATAATACTTAATTTTATCCTGTTAATATTGATTTCTTTTGAATTTGAAAATGTCAAACACAAATACACTTATGCCTAATTTCTTGACAAAGTTCTAGGCCCTTGAAAAATCGGTTAAGTGAAATTTTTGAACTCATTTGAGTTTTAAGTCAATTCTTCACCAAGTTCTAATGCGTTAGAACTTCGATTTAGAATTTTTTTATAGCTAGAACTTCGATAAAATTACGCCCAATTTCTTCACCAAGTTTTAAAATCTCGGTCTAACGTTAGAAATTAGTTTTTAGAATATTTGGAACTCGACATTTCTTCAATTCTCAAGAACTCGATTAAAATCATCATTGAGTTCTATGCGCTTAGAACTTGTTATTTTTAGAACCTAGTTCAAGCATGTTTTTGAAACTTTTGTGTCACCCGGCAGTGTTTTTGACAGAAACAAAATACAAATAATTTTTTACTTTGCCCTAATTTTTTTTTCTTGTACCTATAGTTGTGTTTTTTTTTGCAAATGCTCAGCGCGATAGAATGAACTTGTGCAAAAAAACGACCAACGCATGCTTTGGCAGCACTCGTACTTTCGACTGTCAATTTGCAAACAGCTGATTTTATTATTGTATGAATTTTTTGGTGTTTTAAATTTGAATTAGATGGAACATTTTGAAATCTCACAGGCAAATACATATTTAAATACACAAATATTTCTGATTTATTTGATCAAAATTGTTTTAAGATAGTAAACTTGTGTGCTGAAGATAGTAGCAGCGATGATGAAACAGCAATGGAAGAAATTTTTAATTTTTGTATGCCGATGCCGAGACCTCAAGCTCCAGCTCTAGTCCAACATCTGATTCGCGCAAACTGAACCACATTACCACATAAAAGTCTCAAACTTTGCAGAGGTTATTGATGCACATTCATCAGAAGATTTTAAATCGCACATGTTTGCAATGATCCACTGTGGAGTACTGAATAGGCTAAAAAAATACATTCTTGGTTGCGACATCTTTAAGTAGAAATGTATCGTTGAGTTTGAACTCAATAAATTGCAATTTGTTAATTTTTCTTATTTTTCGGTTCATAAAACTGTAAATTATTCGTCCACCATTTGTGATTTTTGTTGCCTTTCACAATAATTACCTAAATTTGATGAATTTTCGATAATTTTTTTGACACTTGAATGAATTCAACACCAGCAAATATCTGGCAGCACTAAACCCTAAAAATCCTAAGCGATAGGACTCTTATTTATCCGTCCTAACTGTGTTGTTGTATTTAACATTGAAATGTTAGTAACATTTTGCTTAGCTTGGCAAAAAAACAGCACTTATGTGTGTACATATTTCTATTTTTGTGATGCCCGTGGCGTGGTGCGATGGCTGTTACGTAGTATGTGGGATTCGAATCCCACTCGTGCCCATAAACTGTCAAGAAAAATAGGTGCATAATAAATTCATTCTAATTTTTACCGTGCTTGGGGATGTGGAAGGTCTTCTGCCACCAGTTCATCGGGGCTCATAGGTTTTCTTAGCCCTGGAGTGTTCACTTAAGTCGCTACATATATAGTGACTCCGTGGTCACTGCGCCTCTCGTCGTAGTTTTAGTACTATCATATTATCATATTTGATTCTTCATCATTCCGCAAATTTACAAAAAAAAAATGTATAAATGCCAAGAACAGAGGAAAATTTCAACAAAATTTGCTGGATGACAGCAAAAACAACAATAAAAAATAGTTGACAGTAATTGTAAAATACCTAGTTTGCAATCTCTTCTCTAATAATAATACCTTGTTAATAATTGTATCATGTGATATGCACATCCATTGTATTTTTAATATCTATAGAAGTCCAAGGATTGATGCATATTTATATGGAAAATACAAACACAATAAGAAATTAACAGCCCCAACTGGTGAGAAGCCCTACATCAAACAATCTCATAGGACTGTTACCTATAGCGATTAAGAATACAATGCAATAACGAAACTCAACTTTTTTTTACCAAACACTCTACCTCAATTCTCTCTTGTGTTTTCTATGTGTAGTGTATGGTGAAAATAAAAACAAAATTACATTTGGAAACAGAAGAGAATAGTCTGCTATAACAAAACAAGATGAAACTCATGAAACTTTTCGATATGAATTTTTTGAGCTAGAGCTTGATAACTTCACAACTTGTTGATTTGTTTCTTGCCTCTGTTGAAGTTATGCTGGCTGACGCGGCGCCCCTGGATCACGGCGCCCCAGGCGACCGCCTGGGTCGCCATACCCTAAAGCCGGCACTGTTCTTGATGAAAAACAAGTGTATAGACGTGTTTCACTTCGGCGCTCCCTTTTTTCAAGTTTTTCCACACTAAAAGATCCCTTAAAGCATACGGTTTTTGGTCTAAAATATCAATAAGTGACCCCCAGTGATTTTTCGTTTAATTTGCATATTCAACATCTAAGACTTTGCTCTAATAATTAAAAATAAAAATTCATAAAAAACGAAAAATGGCAAATTCTGCTGACGTAAGTGTTCGAAAAATAAACTCTCCACTAGTTGGATCTCAAAAAAACGCGAAAAAAAGCTTTGAAAATGAAAACGTTTTGTGGAACAAAATGGACGAAAAACTGAAGAAATTTAATAAATCCATAACCCACGAAATCACCTTACTTCTCGACAATAAACTCGAAGAAACAATTGCCCGGATCACAACTTCGATAAATTCGCAGCTCCTAGACTTCAAAAGTGATCTAACTAATCTTAGTTCCCGGGTCTGCGATATTGAGGCAAAGCAGGAGAAACTTAATTCTGACAGCAAGTTGCAAAAAAGTGATTTACTTAATGTAAACAACAGTCTAACAGCTATAAAAACTGAAGTGTTTGCATGCACCGCCAAATGTAAACTCACCGATGACAATGTCGCAAAACTTCGAGACACTTTGTGTACCGTGAATCATCTGCAAGAGGTCCAAGAAAATCGGAATATCTCTTGCGATGCTGTTTTAAACGGAATTCCTTTTTGTCCCGACGAAAATCTCAAAGGAATACTAAATCACTTATGCTTGACACTCGGTATTAAACCACCAACCTTGGCAAATATTTTTCGCACCCGACCAAAGAATATGAACAATCTCGATTCGTCGATAATTATTAAATTCACTTCTCCGTTCGATAAAAACACGCTTCTTCGATCTATCGCCGCATATCGGAAAACAAATAACAACAAGCCACTCAGCTTACGAGATGTCAACGTGGGGACTAAAACTGACAGACCGATTTTTCTCCGAGAATGTTTAACCAAAAAAACCAACTTGTTACTTCAAGAGGCTCTAAAACTCAAAAAACAATAGAAGCTTGTGTCCGTGTGTACTAGAAACGGACTTCTTTACGTTAAACACCAACCTGAAGATGCACCAGCCTTGATCTCTCAAAATGATGACTTATTAAGGGTTGCCATGATGCCTGATGTCTACAACGATAATATTTAGTAACATAATATCTCTTTTTAAATTAACTCTAACTTATTTCAAATTTATTTTTGTACTCAAATTTAATTTTGTTTTAAACTCTATTGTTTTTCTCTCTCTCTTCTTCTTGATCTTCTTTTCAAATTTTCTCTTATAAATCATGTATTTCTCTTTTCTCTTTTCTCTATTATCTTTTTCTTTACTACCTCTACGATCGAAATCTTTCCTCACTTGTTTAAACCGTTGCATTAAACTTCTCTCCTGTATGAAGATGCACATGTTGTTGGTCTCTCGCCTTCGAGTAATTCTTAACAGAGTTGAGTGAAAGTTATGTGAATTCCGTGAGCGATCGTAGTGCCAGGGACTTTATATTGCGTTCAATGCTTAAGATTTTTTGTAACTATCCGGATGGCTTTAAAATTGTTCACATCAATGCACAAAGTCTGATGCCGAAGATCGACGAGTTTAGGTATTTGTTTGGTGATAGTGGAATCGATGCAATTTGTATTTCAGAAACCTGGTTCTCCGAAGATGTAAGTGATGTGGCATATTCCTTAAATGGCTATAATTTATACCGGTCAGATAGACGCGGGCGTGGAGGGGGTGTTGCCATCTTTGTTAAGGCATGTCTGACATGCAAAATAAAGCGTCTTTCTCCACCCGGCTCTGCAATCGAGTACTTGTTTTTAGACATCATTGGGGTCGAAAATAATCTTCTCTTAGGTACCGTGTACAGACCAAATAGAAATGTTGATATTCAGCCGCTTTATCAACTCATGGATGAGTTGACAGTGAGTTCACCGAATATTGTCATTTGTGGTGACTTTAACAATAATATCATTCTTGACAAACATTTTTGTGAGAATATGAGTTCATATGACTTGCACTGTGTTAATACTTCCGCACCCACTTACTTTACGTCAACCTCAAGTACGCTATTAGATCTCTTCTTTGTAAATGAACCTAACATGACACTCTTCTATAACCAACTTTCAGCCTCAGCCTTCTCCAAGCACGACCTAATATTTTTGACTTACGATTTTACTACGACTAGAAGCTCCTTAAATTCAACGGTCCAGTATAGAGATTTTAAGAACATAAATAGATCCTCACTTGAACACGACATTCTAATAACACCTTGGGATAGTGTCTACTATATGGCTTCTCCAGATGATCAAGTTAACTTTTTAACAGCAAACATACAAAACTTGTTCAATAAACATGTCCCATTGAAAACAAAGAAACACGATCATGCTTCTAAGCCTTGGTTTTCAAATCATATCAAAGAGCTTATGAATCAAAGGGATCAAGCTTATAAAAGATGGATTCGCTTTCGTGTTGAAGCGCTCCATTCGACTTATAAATCGCTTCGAAATAGAGTCATCTAGGCGGTGAAACTCGAAAAAAATCTATTTCTCAAGTCGCCTCAACATAAGCTCGAATGGTCGTAAACTATGGGAAAATCTAAGAAGTCTCGGAATTAGCAAACAAACACCAAATTGTAAGAAACCTATTGATGTCAATGAACTCAATCAAAAATTTATTTCCACCCCGAATTTGATAACTAACAGGCAACCCGATAACTCCTACATTCGTCACCGGGTCTTAAACAATGTCCCTTTTGGTTTCTCGAATATAACTTGCATGGAAGTGGTAGAGAGCTTTATATCTGTTAAATCAAACGCAACCGGTGTTGACAATCTTAGCCCCATATTCTTAAAGTCTATTCTGCCCTTACTACTTCCGTACTTAACTCATATCTTCAACTCAATTCTCATGACAGGTACATTTCCCCAGCAGTGGAAAATGGCCAAGATCTTACCGATTCCAAAAAACGCCCTTTGCACAGAGTTTCGACCAATCTCTATACTCCCTTTTCTTTCCAAAGTAATTGAACGGATTATGCAAAAGCAATTCAATGAGTATATCACGCGGAATAATCTCCTAGTCCCAATTCAATCTGGGTTCCGCCCTAAACATAGTTGTACCACTGCAATCTTAAAGGTTACAGAAGATATAAGAATTGAACTTGATGCTAATAACGTCACGTTTCTAGTACTTCTGGACTTCTCCAAAGCTTTTGACATGGTAAACCATAACATACTTTTAAATAAGTTGCGTCAGGAGTTCAATGTATCTGCCGAAGCCAATAAATTATTTTCTTCCTATCTCAACAACCGACAGCAGGCAGTTTGCGTTGAAAACTCTTTCTCTGAATTTCTACCTCTGAAGAAAGGTGTGCCTCAAGGATCTATCCTGGCCCCCTTACTATTCTCACTTTATATTAATGAGATCGGGTCCATCATTTGCATCTCATCGAAACACTTCTATGCAGACGACATTCAAATATACAAAAGTTGTCCATTGGGTCTCATTGAAAACTGTGTCCTGAGCATTAACGAGGATTTAGAATGTATTTCTAGGTGGGGCAGAATCGAATGGGTTATCACTCAATCCGAACAAATGTAAGTGCCTCGTAATTTCTAAAAAATCATATGACGTTTCCTACTTCCCACCAATAGTACTAAATGCTACCTGCTTGGAATATGTCGGTAAAAGCAAAAATCTTGGTATGATATTCAATAAAACCTTAACGTGGAATGACCATATAAACTCTATCGTAGGTAAAACTTATAGCACTCTCAGAGCTCTCTGGGCTGCTCAAGAATTTACCCCACTAGAAACAAGAATACTGCTTGCTAAGACCCTAGTCATGCCAATCTTAACACATGGATGCGAAATATTTTTCAACTGTGATTTTGCTAGTAAAAACAAACTTAAAATAGCCTTCAATAGCATTATTCGCTACATCTACGGTCTAAAAAGGTATGATCGTGTTTCGCATCTTCGGCAAAACCTAATCCAAATGTCGCTTGAAAATCTGATTAAATATCGAACACTGCTTCTGCTTTTTAAAATTTATTGCACTCACCAGCCAAATTATCTTTATGAAATTCTTCGTTCTCCGACATCAATCAGATCAGCAAGTTTTATCCTTCCCCGTTTCTCCTGTCTCACTTCTGAAAGACAGTTCTTTGTCGCTGCGTGTCGCTTGTGGAATTCACTTCCTTCTCATTTGCGAGTTATCAACAACATGTATCAATTTCAAAAAAGTCTATACAGCTACCTTTCTGATTAATGCAACTAACCATAAACTTCGTGCCTTCTATACTTCAACTTTTCTTTCTGATAAACTTACTTTTTCATCTTTTAACCTCTCCATCTGTCCTATTTTCTATCTTCTATCTTTCTTTTTTCTATTCTTCACTTCTTATTTTAATTACGTTTTACTTTAATTTTAGTTTAAATCATTTTTTTATTTGATAAATTTTGTTTTTTCTTCTTTTTTTTTTGATTGTACATTAATTTACTTTACTTCCACAAATATTGTATTCATTCTATATAAACCACACTAATTTATAAGATACCTATCTTACTGTGTTGGCGTTACATGAAATAAACTGAAACTGAAACTGAAACTGAAAACTCGGAAAACACATTGGTTTTCAAACCGAAAATTCCACGTTATTGTAGGTGCATTGGTTTTCAAATGGGAAAATTTCAAAATACCCATTTTGGTGCATTGGTTTTCAAATGAAAAACTGGAAAATTTCCAAATGGGTTTTTCGAATGGAAAGCAGAAAGTTGTTGACGAAAAAATCGGAAAACTTATTGATTTCCAAAGGGAAAATTGCATGTAACTGTAGGTGCATTGGTTTTCAAATGGAAAACTGGAAAATTTAAAAACGAGTTTTCGAATGGATAATAGAAAGTTCTTGATGAAAATCTCGGTAAAATTAGATGTAATTGTAGGTGCATTGGTTTTCAAATGAAAAACTGGAAAATTTCAAAATGGGTTTTTTGAATGGAAAGCAGAAAGTTGTTGATGAAAAACTCGGAAAACTCATTGGTTTTCAAACCGAAAATTCCGCGTAATTGTAGGTGCATTGGTTTTCAAATGGAAAACTGGAAAATTTCAAAATGGATTTTCGAATGGAAAATAGAAAGTTATTGATGAAAAACTAAGAAACTTCATTGGTATTGAAAGGGAAAATTACATGTTATTGCAGGTCCATTGGTTTTAAATGGAAAACTGGAAAATCTTGGATAGGTAAGTCCAAGGCACAAAGAACTTCAACACCTAATATCAAGCTTTTGCATAGAATTTAAAGTGCGTTGGTGTGTTTGTATGTCGGGTAGAGACTCTTAATCCGCATAATCCTCAATGCATTCATATAAATTTTCACTGTAGGTATAGGCTTGGTAAAAACAAATTTTTGGGACAAACTTACTGGAAATCACTAAATAAGGGGGCTATGAAAACTGTATTTAGTGTTGATTTTTGTGTAATAGTCAAAACACACCAAAAAAACGAGAATTTGTTAAATTTTTCAACGAAATTTGCATGCTTAAATGAGAGTAGAAAGTTAGTTAGCTTGGAAAAACTCAGATATGTAATTTTCTATGTTAGTTGGATTCAAGTAAATTCCATTTTAACAATACCTGTGTTAGTAACAATTATTTATGAGTTGCTCTGAAGGGTGGCGAGACGAAGTTCGCAGGGTCGGCTAGTAACTTATGTACCTACGTAAGTGTTCGTATGGGCATAAATAAAAGTTAAAACAATCGGAACAGATTAAAAAGAAATAGAACTTAAATATTTTTTAGCTGTCTTGAATATTTCATCTTGCCATATTTTTTTTCAGCCAAATTCATTCACTCCGTTTCAATATCACCATTTTATGATTTTTGTTTCTAATGAGCACTTATTTTTCTTTTTTTTTATTGTCAGAAGAATGTATTAAAAAATTAAACATATTAATTTTATATTATTATACGTAGTAGAGATTTAAAAGACTGCAGTACTTTGTTAATGCAGTCAGTAAAGTCGCAGTTAATTAACTTAAAAACACGACTTTAAGTTAATTAGCTTACAAAAGTATACTTTAACTAAAAAGGAGCAGTCACCAGTGAATACTTATTTTTTAACTTGCAGTCAATTGAATAAAGTCAAAGTTTGTTAATTAAAAGACTAAAAAAAGTCCTATTCGAGACTTAACTAAAGTACCGAAATGACTGCAGTCTTTCAAACTCTGGTGCATACATCATTATTTTGAAAAAAGGAAAAAAAGAGAATATATGATCAGAATTAATTTTGTAATAAGGAGAACTGTTCTAAGATGTTGAATGAGTAATATTTTAAAGTTGAACATTTTAGCTGATTGTTATATCCTCCCCCTTTTCTTCGCCTCTGAGCAAGCAAGCGTAGAAAGTTTAACGTTGTTTTGCTACCACATCGTATTATGAAGATTGCGAGGATCCGATGAAACTTTTTTTTTTTTTGCTTTGGAGACAATGTTATCCGCACTTACCTGAATCGGAAGAATACCATTGGGTATGTATTACCAACATACTTTTAAGTAAGGGGGTTATTGTGTTTTCTTCTGCTTGAAAACATTTGTGGGGCGCATTAGTAAATGACATACATGCTCATGGGGGATGACAATGCCTGTTGTGAGGATACATGTGCTGCATGATGTGAACAAGAAAAAAAGACGCGATGTGATATTAAAACTCCAGTTCCCGAAGCCAAATGTGTGTTGTCAAGCGAAGATGGAATCATAGTTCTCAAGGCAAACATGAAAATTTAGTAGTCCTTAGGCGAATAATGATATAAACGTTATTTTTCCTATAGAATTCGTACAGTTTATAAGCGACTAAAATGACCTGCAAAATATTGCGTTGCAAACGCTCTGAAATTAAGTCCAACTCGTAAGAATTTCTTACTAGCTCTTTTGTAACAATGTTAAGTTTTTGAGCCACTTCGCTCAAGAATGAGTAACTTTCAAAATATCCCTTATAAATCTAATGCTGGTCTTAGGTATAGACACTGTTTTTCATTGCTGTTGTATGCCATGCGGACAAAGGATTTATTACGGTTGTCTAAAAATGGCAAGTTCTAAATAATGCAAAGTATGTACATTGTAAGGCCCTTTTGCTTTGTGTTACCAGTTTACCACTCATATACACGAACGACAAAATAGGCAATGCACAAAACTTTCATTCTTCGTTTTAATTGAAAATCAAAATCGAAGAAGCATAAATATCCACAAAATCTTGGCATTGAATACTTTAGGAAGGGATATGTGTCCGTGAATTGGACTGGATAGCATGTCAAAGCAGAAAGAGGAGTACTTATACTTATACTTGTATAGGTGTAATTCTCTGAACTGCTGCTCAACAAAAAATAATGTGCACATAAAAAGTAAAATATTTCGTTCCCATTATTGAGGAGTCTTAACAAATTGAAAATCTAACGGAGGATATAAGCTTTCGGACAACAATGGCCGATTGAAAAATTTATTATACACAAAGCCATCCTATTCTTTTCTTAGGTATATTTCGATGGTGTCAGTCGGTTTTTTCATGTCACACAATAAAAAGTACGCTCCAGGGGAACAATACACCATTTTAAAAGCTTCATGTATTGTTGTTGGAAGACCATCCCTCAAAACAATTTAAGAACGTTTTTATCACGTAAGTCATAATGCTATACCTAAGATCATTTCAAAAAAAATTTTTACAACCCTTTCACGGGTGTGTCCATTGTTGTTTGAGGGTTTTTATTCTTTCTATAATACAACATCAAGGGTGTTTTTGACATCAATTGTATTTTTATGGTTCAGCTGAAAGGTTTCGGATCTAGAAGTCCAATTATGGCAAGGCAAACAGCAATAAAAAAAAAAAATCAACCCAATTTCAGCTTTCATATAGAAACTTATACGGTGCTTTGAACAGCAGGATCTGGACAGCAGCGTGCGGAAAGAATTTTGGTTTATAGATAAAGATGGCTTAAGATTGTTGTCATTGTAACTTACGTTAATAAAATGGAGTAAAGTATTTCCGTTTTCAAACATGAAAACAAACTTAAAATGGAAAAGATAGCATTTGAATTTTGAAAGTTTATTTTCCATTCTTGTATTTGTTTTTGTAATCAAGTTATCTTCTATACCTAGCCTACATTAGATATTTTCTATATTTGGATAAGTCCTTTCCCCTCGTATAAAATAATAAATAAATTCATTCGACTCATCAACTATAAAACTCTTTAGAATCTTTGTTTTAACAGCTATTGAATTAATTAGAAAATTACTATGCATTGGCCTGAAGATTAATGGAAGTTTGAAGTACCATAAGCAAATTGAGTCATTGCATGGGTATTTGGTTACATAATAAAGTACTCTTGAGTGAAAGTGCCACGATAAGTACTCTTGACGACGCACGGCAATGTTCCAAGTGCGAATATTTGTGAGAGTATGAATGAGGAAAATAGAAAATATCAGCTCATTATAAAAAGATTCTGGTAGGTACATATATTATTATTAACCTATTGCTACCCTTGTGCTTAAGAGTCATTTTACAACAAGTGCCCACTTCGTGAAAACGTGTTACTACCATTCTCCTTTTTTTCGTTAACCACTTATATGGCAAGACTGTTACGCCATTAAGGTCCTGAAGAAAGAACTCTCCAGTGCCTGCCTATAATAGTCAACGTTACACCAAAAGTTATAATTCACTCTAGCAATTACAAAAAAAAAAAAGAAATATCAACAGAAAAATTATACAAAGGTAAACTGCAGCTGACACGATGTGTAGGTGTACCTAAAAGCCCTCTCACTAAGAGTTGCTTCTATTGCTTCAGCACGCTTGTTTGCATTCGCTTGTATCGCAAGACTCTTGTATTGAAGCAAATTTGCATTCGACGAAAGTCCTTAGTGTTAAATTTTATATATTTCAAAAAGTATAAGGTAAAAGATGCATAAGTGAAACCGTACACAGTAGCTGCTATCCGAAGACAGAGTGTAAGAACGAAAAAGAACCAAAGGAGAGAAGCTGGGGCAGACAAATGAAAGTGGGTCCTTAACACACTGATGAGAAGAAAACTGTTTTCATGAAATATTTAAGAGAAAAAAACGAGAAACCAAGAAAAACATGTCGTTACCTTTTTTGCTCGTAACGTTTCATGGTATAAAACATCCGCAGGTCCTTAAATCAGATTCGGAAGCGGATCAGCGTTGAACACACATGGTTTGTTAGGTGAATCCTGAATGCACATTCACCAGTACACACCGTTGGAGAATGAGAACATCATCATTTGCCTTTCAGCCTTTCAGTTCTGGCTTTATGTCGAAATGATTGAAAGGGAATATAAGCCTTCAAACGAAATTTAAATGACGGAGACAGACGGCTTTGACTATGTTTGCAGGTAGAAGTCGACATCAACCGCAGCGGCAACTGCACCGAGGATGCCAATTAGGAGCAAGTAAACAGGGGATCGAGCATTCAGCATTCAGAGCTCTATCTGGCCCTAACGTCTATGTTTGCTGTGATGTACCATACATGGCAGTGCTTTCGAGGTAAAAGTACTCGTATTTCAATATGGCTTTTAATGACTATAGATGCAGCGCTGATTGAACAAATTCCCTCAAAAGGTTTTTTGTTCATTGAAAAGGATCTCCGTCTCTATAAACTTTCATACCTTGATAGTAGAATACGATTCGATTGAAAAGCATTTGATGGCTTTGGTTGGACTTATTAGGAAAGGGTTGTAGTTAAATGGCACCAAATGAACGAGCATGACTGTTTAATATTATTGTTGTATTTTTCTATATGTTCTCCAACAGATTTGATACTTATGTAAATGGATCCTATACAATTGTGAAATCACCTATTTTTTAAAGTATGTAAATTCTACTTTGAATTTTTCAATGCCTAATCGGGGGTGAATGGGTATGGGATTAATTTTCATTTGACTGAAATTGCTTATTTACTTCTTTTTGTTTCCTTTTTCCATAATGATGATAGCTCGATAAAATTTATTCTCTTCCGTCATCCCCCCTTTGTGATTTTTTAAAGGGATGGAATTTTGTTGCGATACAAATTATTATTATTATTATTTTTTGTATTCCTTTTTCAGTCAGTGCCTCACCTCCCACACCGCAATTGATATAATGAAACAGCTAGCTGGAAAACAACCCAAATAAAATTTCATTATCGTCGGGGCACAACAGCGACAAACGAATGCAAGAAAAGGACCGACTCCAGCACTTATTCCAGTTCACTCCCTTCGAACAAATTCAATTATAATGAAGAATAGAACTTAATGAACTCGCCACCATTGCCGCCGCTAAGATGAATATTATTTTTTCTTTCACTTCTTTCTGGAATAAATACTATTTAGAAAAAAAATAATTTGAAAACGTTTCGTTGCCACCACGCGCCGCGCCTCTGGCCGCCAACACGCCTGTGAGTTGAGGACTCATTTCAAATAATATCCCATGTATCCGTCCTTTGTAGGTATCATGTACTTTGTTAAGCGGAAGAGCGGGTAGTTCATAATCTTATCGTTCACTCATCTGTCGCTTCCGTCCTTCACCGAAGGACGCCGAAGCCGCGCGGCGGCGGCGGCGCCCTCTGCCGCCCGGCAAAATGTGGCTACATCAGACCATTTGTGCTCGGGAAATAAAAATCATAATCATAAAATAATATAGTTATTGCTTGACCCTGTGGGTTAAAAGCAAATGAGGCCGTTCCTAAATTGGTGTAGTTTGATTGAATGACTATATAAAACCAACACAAAATAAAACAAACTGAATCATTTGCGGAACCCAAGATTTGGGAAGTCAAAAGCAGTGTTGCTGCTTTCGTATGAATCTCGAAAGGGGTTATTGTTCCGATTCACATAAATACAGGTACTTTATACTTGTTACCTTATTTTGTTACAGTGTCCATTTAAAAAAAATAAAAACCAATGCATACCTACTACCTTTACAGTAGACAGCAAGCAGAAATTAACAAATTCTAATTTGAAAACGAGCAACACGAAATAATAAAAGAATTATTGCACTCAATATCAACCCCCAAACAGAAAAAAACATAATTTTCCGCACAAGCTAGACACTGATTTTTGTTATTTGTTCTTCGGCGTCCTGACATCATTCACCACACCACCCACCCACATCCACATCCTCAAACTCACCCTTTCAGTTTCAGTCTCATCTCATAGATCAATGAACACACACAACGCCTTGACTAAGCATGCTACCCCAGTTGAGTCGGCTGGTGGGTGATTTAATTTATTTACTAGATACAACATTGACTATTTATTAAAACCCCATGTCAATCGAGCGTAGGCTTTTCTCCCCTTACTCGGCAACAGACACAACAGCTAACAGCAAGCATTGATGATGAAGACCATTCAAATCATAGGGGTGTTTTTTTTTTTTTTGTGTTTGCTTGGCTTTTGTTCATCTTGTGGGGTTGGGTCGAGGGGTTGAAAATTGCATGCGGCAAGGCGACCAACAAGTTTCATACTTAAACGTTTCGAGGTAGAATCGCTTAGAGTAGAATAAATTGTAGCCGGGGGCGCTATTGCACCCTTTAGTTTTGTTTTTACCGACCGACATCGACAGTCATTCTTTGCTATTTTGTCCCATACTTCCAACGTTTAAGTGAAATAATGCAAAGTGACGTACAGTGCTCGTGTGTGCGTGCGCTCTCGACTAAAATGAAACATTTTAGGCCAGCTCAAGCTGTAGTGCATAATATGTGCGTTGAGAATAATGACATCGAAATGGATTTCCAATAACTCAGAAATGTGGTTTCGAAACGTTCAGAGGGTGAGATTGGACTATGATTGAATCGACAAGCAACCCTCTTTTTGTAAGGGAAGTTGCCGGCAGCATATGGCTGATAGATGTATGGCATGCCGCTTGGACGTCTCATTGAGCCCTCTATTAAGAAAATTGAAAGTCATTCCAATGACAATTTGCCACAAGAAAGACTATCAGACGGATAGGTCGTCTGTCGGCTTTTAACCTTACACAAAACAGGACCGTGTTCGAGACATGCTTACCTACTTCGCTCCGAGAAGAGTTATAGCTCCGAACATGTAGACGAGAGAAACAAATAGTGGGAAGAATTAGGAATCGAGTAATGCAATGTGTTGAAGTGAAGCTTGTGCTCCTCCTCCTTAAAGCGAAAAACTGTCGAACTCATTTATTTCATGTCAATCTCTCAAAATCAAAATGTGATTATTGTGTATTATCCAATTAGAACGTTATTCAGCCTAGAGGAATTGACTTTCAAACATTACAGTTATTAATTATTATTGATATACCTATTCTTCTCTAAATAATATTTGAAGCTTTGAGCTGACTTAACAAAAATGGTCTTTTCTACATATTTTGTATCTTTGTCACTTTGAACACAAAATGCAATAAATAATAATATCCCCATTACCTTCATATTGTGACATTATCTTGGTGATGCTGTTATCACGATTATTAAAGTTTGGTACTTTTGGTTTCAAATTATCGGTATTTCCTATTAAAATGTTTTTCTTTCCAAGGATGTTTCCCTTGATTATTTAAGAGATTGAACTCCAGGATTTTAAAGGAGCAATTTTCGTTTCTTGTATACGATGTCTCTGACAGAAGTACCTGCATATAACGTCATAGGCACGTATATACAAGTTATGGCACCAAGTCTGGTCACACCATTTTCTTAGATTTTTGTTAAACTGTAAGCTAAATGAGAGAACTATTAAACTCTAAGTGTAAATTTAACGAAAGAACTCTCTTATATTTTTCATTGACTGAGCTCTGTTAAGAACAGTACACGGTTGTATGTTTTAGTCTTCTTGATAGCTGACCACTGACCACTACAAGTTAAAATATTAATTTATGTTAAAAATTCCTCATAGAGGAAAAAATAAAGTTTTAAAAAACAACTAAAAGCTTGTTAATTTATTTGGCGCCCAACTTATTCTGTCGCGTTGTTAAAATATTTTTATTAAAAAATAAAAATTAAATATAAAAAGACAACTTATTTGCGACACTCTTCCGTGATCCACGTGGCCGGAGCATTTATAAAAAAAGCTAATTCAATTCACAAACCAACTACGTTTTGATTAAATCCAATAAACAATTAAAGAAAAGAAACAAGAAATTAAAAATTTACAAAAGTTTTATTTGGTGATAAAAAAAACTACAAAGATTATGTGAAAAATCAAAAGAAAACAACAAAGATCTATATAAAAAAAAGGAGTAAAACAGTAAAAACAGTAAAAGAGAAAGCAAATGAAGATTACTGTTAGTGAAAATAAAAAAATCGTTCTTTTATAAAAAAAAACAGTTAACCATACACAAAAAATTTATTTATTTGATACTGAGAGACAAATCGTACAGTAAAATTTTCATCAAGTTACAGTTAAAGAGAAGCAAAGCTTAAAACTGATTTCATCTGTAAAATTAACTGTACCAAATTCAGAAGCGAGCCATCAACCATCAAGATTATCTTCAAATATATTATTTAAGCATAATTATTGGTTGTTACTGTTAATTATATATGTAAATCTTAATTCTAAGCATGTTTTTTTTTTCTTGTTTTTGTTTAAACAAATGTTCATGATTTTTCTATTTACTTAATTATTTTTGAAATTTATATATAATTTCTTCGGTATAAAATCGGACTTATTTTTGCTTTTAAATAGTTATTTTTCCTTTCTTCTTTATATTTTCGTTTGCGTTTTTTTCTATCATTCCTTGAGTTTCTTGTTTTTCTTTTTTTTTTCTTTCTCTTATTTTCCTTTACATAATTCGATTTTTTTTTTATAAGAATGATCAGTGCCGAGCAAATAAACGCAATTATTGCACATGCAGTTCAGGCTGCAACCGAACAAACAAGACAACTTTTGGCAATACCATAGAGGAATTAACGTCTAGACTTAGGGTCCTAGAAACACCGTCTCGAGATGAGATCTACCAGCCAGTTACCATTGACGATACGATTGTTTGTGAAGAGAGTTTAGATTTAGTAAAAACCTTACCTGAGTTTGGGGGTGATCAAGTTCGGTACATCTCTTGGCGTCAAGCTGCTTTTGCAGCCTATAAGCTATTTCAAAATCATCAGGGTAGTTCTAAACATTACCAGGCTGTAGCGATTATTAGAAATAAAATAGTCGGTTCCGCAGATCAGGTCTTATCTTCGTTTAACACTGTGTTAAATTTTAGAGCAATTATTGCTCGATTAGACTTTACTTATGCGGATAAAAGGCCCATCTATTTAATAGAGCAGGAAATGTCCACTTTAAGGCAGGGAAAGTCATCGATTATTGAATTTTATGATGAAGTTGAGAAAAAAATAACTTTAATTATAAATAAAACTATAATGCTTTATGAAGGAGATACAAATTTAATTGATTCTCTAAGCAAAAAATATCGAAAAGACGCACTAAGAGTTTTTGTCTCTGGTTTGAGAAAGCCTATGTGTGATATAATTTTTTCATCGCAGCCTTCTGATATGCCTAATGCTCTAGCCTTAGCCCAAGAATTAGAGGCAAATCAACAGCGTTACCAGTTTGCAAATTCCTTTTCAAGTCGAAATGAACGAACTAGTTTTCTACCGCGCCAAAATATGAATTTTAATCCAAACGATTCACTGCACTATAAGCCTGTTTCCAATGATCAAATGCAAACTAAGCCAGTTCAAATGGACATAGATCCGACATAATCAAATCTTAGAATTCCAACAGCTTTCCAAAACCTAAATGCAAACCAACTTCAAAGACCTCCAAACCAGAACCAATGCTTTGCTCACGGTTCCATGCAAAATCGTCACAATTACCAAAGATCCAACCAAAGACCTATTCACACGCAAAGAGCCTTAATTCATCCAAAAAGACACCGTGATTCAGATAGGCAGACACAAAATGCTAAGTTCCAAAGAGTCAATCATCTCAATCAACAAATTGTCGATAGAAGAAATGCATGCGAATATTATGATACTAGCCATGATAATCTTTTTGACTATGATAGTGCGAGCGAAGTTTCCTATAATAACGATACAAACCACCCTGTTAACGAAGAAGCATCAGACGAAGTCAATTTTTTAGGGGAAAGTCTCTCCTGTCATATGTTGGACGCACATTGGCAGGACGAGAAATAAAACTTTTGATTGAAACTGGTTCGTCTAAAAATTATATAAGGAACTTTGACACGCTCAAAGCTATAACACCTGTTAATGAACCGTTTTCCGTTAGGTCCATACATGGCTTGAGCCATGTTAAATCTAAGTGTGTTATAAATATTTTTAACAGAAATGCCACTTTTTATCTGCTTCCTAATTTGAAAACGTTTGACGGTATAATTGGATTTGATTTCCTCAATGAAATCGAAGCTATTATAAATCTTGACACAGGAATTTTGAACTACAGTGATGGCCAGGAAAGGTTGCTTTACTTTTATTGCAGAGATGTGAACAACATTTTTTCGCAAAACAATATTAAATGTGATACATATGAAACAAATGAACAGCTTTCCTTGTTATTGTCTCGAAACTCAAAAGTTTTTGCAGACGTCAATGAATCTTTGCCTTTTAATACGAATATTTTAGCCACTATAAAAACAACTGATGACGAGCCCGTTTATTCAAAAACCTACCCGTATCCAACATCTGCGGCCGAGTTTGTAAATAAAGAAATTGAGAATTTACTGCAAAATAAAATTATAAGACCGTCACGGTCTCCATACAATAATCCCGTATGGATTGTTGACAAAAAAGGAACCGATGACACGGGGAAGCGAAAAATGCGTTTGGTGATCGATTTTCGTAAATTAAATAGTAAGACTGTCAGTGACAAATATCCTATCCCAAACACTACAGTAATCTTGTCTAATTTAGGAAAGGCCTCTTTTTTTACAACCCTTGACCTTAAATCCGGGTTTCATCAAATAAAGTTGCGGGGCTGTGATAGGGCAAAGACATCTTTTTCTATAAATAACGGGAAGTACGAATTCTGTAGGCTTCCCTTTGGATTGAAAAATGGACCTAGCATCTTTCAAAGGGCAATAGACGACGTTTTGCGCGAAGAGATTGGCAGATCTTGTCATGTCTACATAGACGACGTTATTATTTTTTCGAAAACGAAGGATGAACACTTTCGGCACATTGAAAAAATTTTAAACTTGCTCTTTGAAGCTAATATGAGAGTGTCATCTGAAAAATCAATGTTTTTTAAAAAAGAGGTAGAATTTTTAGGGTTTGTGGTGTCCGGAAAAGGAATAAGAACTTGCCCCGAAAAGGTTAAAGACATTCTAGGCTACGAACCGCCAAGAAACCTTCGTAGCTTGCCATCTTTCCTCGGATTGTCTGGATACTACAGACGCTTTATAAGAGACTATGCTCAAATAACAAAACCTCTCACTAGATATTTAAGGGGTGAAAATGGCAACGTAGGCAAAAATACGTCTAAGAATATGAACATTGAATTAGATGTGGACGCGTTTGACGCTTTTGAAAGAGTCAAACGAATTCTGGCTTCGGAAGACGTCTTGCTTTTGCATCCCGATTTTTCAAAGCCCTTTGATTTGACAACCGACGCCTCTTCACATGCACTTGGAGCCGTTCTCTCCCAGGAGGGCAGACCAATTACATTTATTTCGCGAACCTTATCCTCCACAGAAGAAGGCTTTGCTACCAATGAGCGGGAATTGTTGGCGATTGTGTGGTCCTTGCAAAAACTTCGAAATTATTTATACGGTGTCAATCGTCTTAATATATATACTGACCACCAACCCCTAACTTTTTCCACATCAGACAAAAATCCAAACTCAAAAATTAAAAGATGGAAAGCTTTTATCGAAGAGTTTGCACCAACATTTCATTATAAACCCGGAAGGGAGAATTATGTTGCTGACGCTTTGTCAAGACAGCATATTAACTCGCTTGAAGAACAATCTAGCTCGACAACAGTCCATAGTGAATGCTCTCGGACGGAAACAATATTAAGCGTTAAAAATCCTTTGAACTGTTTTCGTAATCAGATCATTTTAAATAAAGGCGTTGAAGAACGGAAAACAACAAAAATAATTTTTAAAACTCAGTTAAGGCATACAATTACTTTTGACAACATTGAAAATCTTGTCATGCTATTAAAAGAAGTAATAAATCCTAATGTTGTCAATGCTATTTTTTGTGACCTGCCTACAATAGCCCTTATTCAAAACAAACTTCTGTCTATGTTTCCTTCAGTGAAAATTGTTCACACTAATAAAATGGTTACTGATATATTTAATCCAAATGATCAAGCTGAAATCCTTTCGACAGAGCACAATCGAGCGCATCGATCTGCTCGTGAAAACTCAAATCAAGTTTTAAAGGATTACTTTTTTCCAAACATCCGAAAAAGATTTAAAGAACTAGTTTCTAGTTGTACGATATGCCATGAGGCAAAGTATAAAAGACATCCACCCAAGCCGGAAATAGGTAAAACTCCTTTACCAAACTATCCAGGAGAAATATTACACATTGATATATACTCAACGGCTGGAGTTTTTTTTCTCACATGTGTCGATAAATTTTCCAAATTTGCTGTCATAAAGCAAATAAAATCAAGAGCTATAATTGATGTTAAGGAACCAATTATAGAATTGTTAAATTTATTCAAAGACACAAAAACGATCGTTTGCGATAACGAGAAATCATTTACTTCCGAAAGCATCCAAACATTGCTCAGAGATCATTTTGGCATAAAAACATATAACACACCACCTTTTCATAGTGTCACAAATGGACAGGTGGAGAGGTTCCATAGTACTCTTTCTGAAATAGCAAGATGTATTAAATTAGAAAAGAATTTGATTGACACTGCTGAACTCTTTTTACTTGCTACTGTCAAGTACAATAGGACGATTCATTCAGTTACCCGTCACCGACCAATTGACGTTATCCACTCTATTCCTTCTTATTTGCGAGAAGAAGTGCTGGGTAGGATATCGGAAATTCAAAATAAGGATCTTACGTATCATAACAAAAATAGGAAAACTTTGAAGTATACGCCCGGTGATCAGGTTTATGTGAAAACAAATAAGAGAGTTGGAAACAAGTTCCATAAGCTTTATATTCAAAAAAATATTCAAAGAGACCTAGGTACAAAGGTTCTTATTGATGGCAAAGAAGTCCATAAGCAAAATCTAAGGTAGACTTTTGTAAAGTTTATGCGGCAAGGATGTTTGTTTGTTTGTTTAATTACTTGTTGTCTAGCTAACTTCAAAGTGGCTTTCGTCCTTCAAAGAGTGTTGTCACAAGCTGAGTACGGGTTTGAAAGCAATGTGTGGGACACTGTGGCGTATGAGCGACATTTTGTTTGTTTTGAAAAAGAATTTCAGTTTGTTTAATTGCTCGTTATTTGATCGATTTTTGTTTTCTTGTTTCTCATTTAAATGAAGCGAAATCTCCCGGAATATGAAAGAAATGCAATCGAAGATGGTCGAACAAAGATATAGAGGTAGAGTTAAGGATTTTCAAATAAAAGTACTGCAAAAAGGAAGTTATGTATACGTTTCATTTTTGACTTTATTTTTGTTTAAATTATTTATCAGAGCTCATTGATATTTATTTACTCAAAAGAATGTAAGATATGCTAATTTATTATTATTTGAATACTATTATAAGTAATGAAAACGAGGACGTCTTTTTTTAAGAAGGGGAAGAGTTATGGCACCAAGTCTGGTCACACCATTTTCTTAGATTTTTGTTAAACTGTAAGCTAAATGAGAGAACTATTAAACTCTAAGTGTAAATTTAACGAAAGAACTCTCTTATATTTTTCATTGACAGAGCTCTGTTAAGAACAGTACACGGTTGTATGTTTTAGTCTTCTTGATAGCTGACCACTGACCACTACAAGTTAAAATATTAATTTATGTTAAAAATTCCTCATAGAGGAAAAAATAAAGTTTTAAAAAACAACTAATAGCTTGTTAATTTATTTTACATTCATTGTGCAATGTGATGCAATTTTCACACATGCATCAGCTTCTTCCTTCGTAAGGTAATGGTGACAGGATTTTTTCTTTAATTTTAGAACTCACGCTGTGTTTTTTTTCTATTTTGGCTTGGGGTTGAGTTACAAGAAAACACGTGACCAATTTAATTCCATTTGGAAGAGATATATTTTCCGTATTTTCAGAGATATCCTATTTAATTTGATTTTTTCCACAAAAGGGTTCTGGAACAAACCACCATATATGTATATGTCCGTACGTACATGGCTCTGACGTAATCTGCTTACAGGTTAAGTCATTAAAAGATTCTAATGGGAATGTTAGTTAGGTCTACAATTTCAACCAGGATCCCTCCGGAAGGTTTCTAACTATGATGGTGAACATTTTGGAAAACTTTTAATTACACTTCAAATTTTCATAGCACTTCCAAAAGCACTTGCCTTCAATACTCCACCTTATGTAGGGTGATTTGCATAAGATGTACCGAGAGTCAACGACTGACTTTTAAAAAGGAGAACATTCTTGCCAATTTGGTCTTCTATTGATGCAATCTAACTCACACGTGTTTCAGTGCCATCATCTTTAAATCACCCTATACAACTTCTCCAAAAAAAAAACTCTTTATAAGAGCTTTCCTTTCTACCTAGAAATATTCATGAGAGTTATACACTCTCATGAATATTTCTAGGTCGATGACTAGGCCTTCCCATACTTGGATCGGGTCCTGACCAAAAATATGGGACACATGATATTAATTTTAACAATTATTGCAATTCTTTATTTTACTATCGGCCAAAAAAAAAGAAGTATGTGTTATTCATTAATCATTAGGATGTGCAATTGGATTTCCATTGAGAAAATATGAGTTAATAATAGAGGGAAAATATTGTTGCATTGATATAAAATGCGCAGGTCCAGAATGGCAACAGGAAAAATGGGAAATTTTAAGAAGTTTTTAGGGCCAAAAAATGGCATATTTCGTTGCATTGCAAAAAATTCAAATTTCAATATCAATTAGATTTATACCTACTTCAAAAAAGAAAACGTACTCTTCTGTTTTTGAAAGAGAAAATTTTGGGATGTCTAATACAAACTTCAGCCAAAAACATAGACTGCCTGATAATACATATTGAAGAGCTGGATATTGTGAATTTTTAAAATGTAAATCGAATTTATAAACAAATTTGCATTAATAGTTCTTTAGTCATGTCTTCGTACCTACTGCAAAAGCTTCGCAATAGCTTTTTATGCATCATGGTTAAGTTTGAGTGTTCAACAGTTGTAGAGGTAGGTTCATAGTTTTATCTCCGTATATTTATTTTTCTCATCTGGCAATCACAAAATCAAATATATCTATGTTGTCTAATTTGTAATCCACCGAGTGAGCCATACACACAATTTTCATAATTGCTTCCTTCTTAACACGATTTCTACACCTTTATTTCACATATGGAGCCTGACCAGAAAATCAACAAATAGTAATTTTTTTACTCACCACAAAATAAACAGAGTAAAGAGGTAAACTTCCACCACACCGTGGGAAAATATTACCCTAGTCTCTCAAAACAATATAGCACACTTGTGATTGTGAGCGCCACCCACAACAACAACTTCACACAGAAAAAAATAAAAAAGCATCGCACTTCGCACTGTGCATTTTCTTGCGACTGATTCGTACATTTTTAACCGATATGGACGAACGACGACCGAGGACCAAGTACCAAGGACCGAAATCGACACGTACTGTACCTACTTCGTGCAGAAATTGCAAGAAAAAAAACATTCAGCACTCACCATGCGTACTCATACTCACCTCTCAAAACAACAAAACTACTTAACCCCAACGACACTCGCATCCCAAACATTGCGTTGGGCCAAACAACGTTCTTGAAATTGCACCCCCGATTCAACAAGGATCTCCCAACAAGTGAACTCCGCGCATATCCTTCAAAAGCCTGTGCTCGTTTACTCGTTGCTTCTCATGGTTTCGTATATAACTGCGCGTTTGTTCGCCTCACGAGTCAGTCGTCGTGATACCATTGAATCCAGAGCAAGGCTCGTATCGAAAGTCGTCCCTAATCACAACAACAACAACTAGTTCACAAAAAAATCAGAATAGATATTTTCCAAAATAAAAAGAAGTATCTATTGTGTTTCGTTGTTTTTATTTTTATTTCAAATTTAACTGGTTCGTTTTGTTTTTTGCGAGACTTTGACTAAGCTTAACGGAACTTCCGTTGCATATTTTTTTAAACGATGCATTGTTTTCTTGTAAGCCGGTTATGCTGATTGAACTTTTTTCGTAAATGGGCCCAGGTAATTTTTTCGGGATTTTTTTTTCTGCTGGCCAATCGCAACCCGTTTTTCACAGAGAATATTTACAAAAATTTTCATTCTCTAGTCGCGATATAGTCAGTTCGTGTGACAGATGTGCCGCCGAAGACGACAACGACGAATTTTCGACACCGTGTCGAATTGAGTGTTTTGAATGTGAGAGTGAGAGCATTTTGAAATTCCCTGTTAACGAAAATATGTAAATTTAGTGTGTATTCAATTTTATTTCGAAAAGAAAAGAGAGGGAAAAGCAATGTAAAAAATATTTAAAGAAAATATTAACCAGCTCAAGAAAAATAAAAAATAGTGAAAGTGAAAAATAACATCTACTTAGTACTGGTACGAATAGTGAAAATCCTGTTTTCATTGTCTTCTATATCTATCTGCTTTTAGTTTTCTTTCCCAACTCCCTCAATCATCTTTTATATTATCTACACTCTCCACGACACACACTGAGGCAAACAAAGGCACACAAATTGAAATGTACTTGTGTTGTTAAGCGGCACTCGAATTCGGTTGTACAGTATTCTGTACCTCATGCATGTCCTTTTTGTGTGTGTTACTCGATACTCGTAAGGATTATGTAAATTTTTATTATTATTATTAGGATTTCTTTTTTTTTGGCAAACTAGAACACGTTTTTTATTTGCATTGTTTTAAGTAGCTTTTTCTGACTGGCTTTTATGGTTGAATACATTTTTTCCCCATAAAAAGGTCTTCCTGTGCAACAAGATAAAAGGCAATCATGGGAAATCGTTGGTTTTTTGGTTTCCGTTTTGGGGTAGAAAAAGAGAGATTTAATTGTATCTAGGTAATGCCAATTATTTGAAAAGCTGTGCTTTTGAGAAAAAAACGGAATAAGTGAGTAGGTCGTATCGTCGCTGAATTGTCTTTTCGATGTAGTTTAAAATAATTTAAGTTGGTACATGATTCTCATCCGCTTTCACCATTCTCAATATAATGTAAAAAGTTCAATTCCATTGTTTATTGTTGCTTGTAGGCAGGCACGTAGCCAGAGGGGGGGCTAGAGGGGCTCAAGCCCCTCCCGAAATGATTAAAAAAAAAAATATTTGAACAAAAGTTTGTATATTCTCTTATTAGTTCCTCACTACTTATGTATATTGTTCTGAAATCAAGGTTTATTGAAAGGCATGACAGCATTCTTTCATTTGTAGAGCTCTTCAAATGTATTGCTATTAGTCTTGAAGAAATATCCACCAAGACGGGGCAACTGGCTTTGAACAGCATTAGGAGTACTAGTTGCCGATGGTGGACACATGCATGCAAGCATGCCAAGTGCGGTCTTGGAAATGGCCATTTCTTTGTTGCGTATGTTTTGGATCAGACCCAGGATGTTGGTTACTGCTCGTACAAGACCGCACTTGGCATGCTTGCTTTGAGCGACGGCTAGGAACGTCGGCGTGGCGTGGTTCTTGGTCCGCGAACAGTCAAGGCAACTAAAGATATTTGTACTCATGCCAAGATTTATGAAGATTTTTCGGACGGACGGCTCTGCTGGATCAGGTCTTCTCGTTTCGGCGTAAGATGGGGTACGCCCTGAGTACTCGGCTTAATATTTCCCTCCCTCTGACACGACGCACGTGTCCACCATCGGCAACTAGTACTCCTAATGCTGTTCAAAGCCAATGTCTTCAAAAGCATCAACTCTGTTAGCAGCAATTCAAAGAAGTTATTTTCTGGTAAGCCTCATGGTATGCGAAAAACTTTTTAGTTTAACGCTACCCTTATCAATTTTCCTTCAAAATGAATCTTTAAATATCGTGTCTGCAATAAATCACACGAAAGAAGTCTTAAGTTCTCTTAAGAACATAAGAGAAACTGCCAGAGACGCTTTTCAATCCGCATCACAACTTGCCAGGGATTTATTTGAAGTCAACAAAACAATTCCAAGGCTTTCTTTGAAACAAACAACGCGCTCTAATCCAGAAACATCATGTCCAGAAGACTATCTTAGAGTTTCTATACTTATTCCCTGTCTAGATTCTCTTATACAAAATCGTACTGACAGATTTATGGTCAACGAGGACGTTTTACTTTCGTTTCAAGCTCTGCTTCCAGGTTTTGCTGCCTCCAATCGAGTAAATGAAATGGAAAATCTAACACTCTACTTCGATTACGCAATATCCTTGTCAGCTATTTACATTACATTTACATTGTGTAGTTTTTTTTAAATTTTTGTATATAGAATTACTTCTTCGAAATTGAACCAGCTCCCCCCGAGCCGAAATCCTGGCTACGGGCCTGCTTGTAGGTAGGTATAGATACACTAACTTGCAATTATCCTTGTACAAGAAAGAAATGGTAGGTATACCCAGATGCATAGCATCGCTATTGCATAAAAGCAACTCCAAGTTGTAACAGATGATATTGCCGACGACATTGCACGTCGTTGACAACGAGGAGGAGTGCAGAAAACGCGAGCTTCTACAGCTCGTCGTTGTCGTCGTCTTCGTCGATTCCGCAGGTCTTTTAGATATGGCTAACAGTACAACAATGAGTTTCAAAATGTGTTGGAGTAAGCGAGACGTACGTTTACTTTGTTCGTGTGTCATGTTGCAATCTTAAGATTCCATTATTTAGTTTTAAGCCCCTGCAAGAAGAGCAACTCCAGCAGGATAAGGGAGCAGGGGATCTTTTTTCGTTTATCAGCCATTCGCTCCCTCACTTCGTCAGTAAAATATTTTAATACTTTTACGAGGACACATTCACATAATATGCGCATATACATATACGCAAACATAATATGTTTTTATATTAAGCTACATGGTGCACATCGTAACTTTTTCCAAGCGACCGACGACTTTCTTTGAATGCAAAAGTTACTGAGTACATTTAAGTTGGATGTATTTATAGTGCCAACATCTTATATAAACACACCAATCAACGTCTTTTTCCAAAGTAGTTGTAGTTGCTGAGTGCAAAATAAAGCAACTATGATGTTTTTGTTCTTAGTGTTGTTGGTTGTCGTGCAACATAGATTTCGACTATATGAGAGTTGCATAAAAAACCAGAGAGTTTATGCTGCAAAATGCAACACACGCGTTTATAATACCTACAGTTCTATGATATTACTATATGTATCACAAAAGGAACATACATGTGAAAGCAAATGGTGAACTCCTTTAGAAAGATTCGTTATCTGGTATTGAGCAGAAACTTCATTGGCGAAAGTCCGTACAGTTTGTAATAAGGAGTCCTCTTCGATTTCAAAACGAGAAGGAGTTTGCATTAGAAAGGTACTTCAGAAAAAACGCGTACCTACCAAGTTTTGAAAATAAAATGAGACTTCTTAATATTATATTGCATTTAAAATTGAGCTTTGAAGAGAAGTCTGTCCTTTTAATCTTAGAAGTAGGAAACTGTAATGAAAAAAAAACAGACATTGAGTTAAAAAGTAATTAAATATTCTCTTTTTGGTTGAGAGTCTTACAGAATTAACAAAATATTTAGTCCTAATTACACAGTTCACACAGTCCAGTATACGCTTTGAAAATAATCAATTCAAAAATAAATACAAATAATTTATCGAATAATAGCAAAGAGCAGTAAGATACGCAAATCTAAAAATAAAACCCGACAAAATACCACATAAATTTCTTATATGTATACGTATTTTTTTTAAACAAAAAGTTCTACTTATAGGCATTTATAAAAAAAATGCAACATAGAATTGAGAATAAATCAATAAGATGAAAAAAATATGAATGATAGCCACGAAACAGTTAACCACAATTTGCATGAAAGCCACAAATAAAACTTTTTTTGGTTTTATGTATTTTAATATTCCTGTTTTAACATTTATTTCTTGAAGAATTTTTCGTTTAATTTTCTTATTTCAGACAATTTAGAAGAAAAATGTAAAATTATTAATTCCACTTAATTCTTATAAATAAAAAAGACAATTTCTGTTTTTTTTTTCGAGTGAATTTCTAACTGAAAGCAAATCAAAAGTTAAGGTTAAGAAATCAAAAAAAGCAGTGATTCCGTTTTTGGTTACCATTTTATTTACCTACCTATTTATTTATTTTTTTCATCAATCAGAGATTACAATAATCTCTTATAGATTACAGATAGAATAAATAATACAATTATTTTAACAGTACCTACCCACAGTTACATAACTAACAATTAATTGATAATAATAGAGCTTATATATGTATAAAAAAAAAGTTTCTTCTTAAGACAATCCCTGCTTGAAAACATGATATTTTTTCGTCAAGCTCGAAGTGTGTAAAAATGCGTGTGAAATCGGTTTAAACTTGACTATAGTCGATGGAAATGAATTCCAAACTCGAGTGCAGTTAAATGCAGTCAATATTTTTTTCTTTGGAAATTAAAATAATGAAAATAATGCATACCATCTTACAATTAAACATGTTGAGATTCAGACAAATAAAATTCTTTTACAAAAGAGGACAATTCGTGTCAGAGAACTTTTACTGACGACTGCAGCAAGATTTATATGGAAAAATAATTCCGATGACAGAATTCAAATAACGGCGGTACAATTTTTTGAGTGCCTACATTTTTAATATCCTTGTTTCTTACTACTTTTTATTAAAAGAATCAACATTTATTTTATCTACAACATATTTATAATAAACACAGTAATTCTGGTGGCGCAAGAGGTCTGATAAGTGAAGACCTAAACACATTTGAAGAATTGAATTGAAAATTGAAGAATTGAAACGGCTCAGTGGACTAGCACTTTTTCCGTGACAGATTCTTCACCATTAATTTGAACATATCTTCTATGTAACAGGCCAACGCACGGAGTCAATTTTTTTTATTAAAATATATTTAAACCTTTTATTTTTTTTTTTTTATCATTTTATAGGAACATCAGTAGCGCCCCAAATTCGTTGTTTAACATTGAACTTTTTTTGATACTTAAAGGTGCCGTCACACACTGAAAGGAAAATACTTTCAGAAAGCAAAACGCTTTCTGAAAGCAAACATTTCATAGTGTGACGACCCGAAAAGTACTTTCCTGAAAGCGTTTCTCAAAATGATTTGCTTTCTTGAAAACACTTTCAGAAAAAAAACTTTCGCAGTGTGACAAGTTCCTGAAATCGTTTTGAAGAAAGCAAATCACTTTCAGAAAACGCTTTCTACCCTCAGAAACGATTTGTGAAAGTTTTTTGCTTTCTTGAAAGCGAATGATCTGAAAAATCACAACCGTTTACACACAAAAAGCTTTCAGAAAGCACTCTCAGGAAACGCTTTCGCTTTTATAGTGTGACGACCCGAAAAATGTTTCCAGAAAATTTAGTTTCTTGAAATTAAAATGTTTTCAGAAAGCACTTTCAGATAGCACTTTCCTTTCATAGTGTGACTGCTCTCTGAAAACACTTTCAGAAAAATAACAAACTCTAAAATTTGAAAACGCTTTCTGAAAGTATTTTCCTTTCAGTGTGTGACGGCACCTTAAGTAAACAATTTTTAACTCATGAACTAAGATAAACACAAATTATAGGTAGGTATAGGTATAGTTTAAATGCTAAGAATGAAACATGACATTTTTGTTTTTAATTGGTTTATAAGTTATTAGATAAATACGGGATGAGTTATTTTTTATTTTGCAATGCTTTGATTTTTTTTTCTTTAAACTAAAGCTTAAATTTAAGAACTACAAAAAAAAAAGTTTCTACAATATAATATATTTAGTTTAGTTCTATAGTTTAGTTTATTCGATCTTTAGTTCCTATATATAAGATTTATAACGAGATGTTTATATAAATAAGATAATTCAACATCAAAATAAATACTTAATATTATTTACATGTTTAACTTTTTCTTTAATATTCTTTTTTTTTTATAGGATATTTACAATTTCAATGTCAAAGCGTGTTGAGAAATAAAACAAAAACAACGGAAAACCAAAACTGATATGAAGAAAAATCAAGCAAAAATTAAATCTTTAAGGACATATCCACACAGAAAAGTGTAATGCAAATTGCCAATATCATCAAAAGAGAATGTGGATTAGGAATTAAGCCGAGGGGTTCCGCAACAAGTCAAGGTAAGTTAAAAAAAAATGATGAAAAATCAATATCGAAATTCTTTTTCTATGTTGTTCACTTGTACAAAGCATAAACAAGTGTTAAGCTATCGATATCTTCCAATAAATGTCCCTTCGTATTCTAGAAAACTTTGCAGACAAGTCAACGAAAACACAAAAGAATCTTGTTTTGGTTCCTTTGTCAATGGATAAAAATTAAATTCGATAAGGCGGCGGCCGGCGGCGGCGGGGAGTAGATTCCAAATCACTCTGCCTCTATCTAATTCGAATCAAAATACCCTTAAAGGGGCAAAAATACCCACATACACATAAAAATCGACAACGACCGACTGCTTAGAGTTCAATCGATATTGAAACGCGACGAAAGGTTCCACAAGGATAAGCAGGCTTAGACTGGCTGGTGTAATAGCTTATAATATAGAGATATACATAAAAGAAAATCCCGCATCCTGAAGCAATGTAGATACCGCGTTACAATCTCTTTCGTCCAATCAAATTCAAATTAATATTTATTTATGCACAAGGCAGAGGAGATATAAATCTCTCCACATACATCCACCATCTTTTGTATTCAGTTGTCTCGTCTTGTGTCTGCCTCTGCAAGGGCCGAACAAACGAATAATGTGGCAAAAGGGATCATTGGATAATCTTAATAGGTGCGATATAATTCCTTACAATTGAATATCTGATATCAGAGTCTTTGAACTAATTGATGTATGCGTGCTTTTTTTCGCCGCTGTCTTTGCATCGTGTATTTATGAAGTCTGTTAAATTTTTGGAAATTGGATCGCATTCCATTGGGGCTGTAATTTTCATCTAAAATCCCACTCTAACACAAACGCATATAGCCGAAGGACAATAAATTTCAAAATTTTCATTCATCAGTTATGAATTATTCAGGCAATAATGAATTTCGAATTCTATAAGGAGCTCTCATTTTATATCCGGTTGCTCCGGTGGTGGGTGTGATAGAGATAGAGGCCATTGTGGCTACGGATACACTAACTTGATAACGTAGTGATTTATCTTCCAATGTAGGGTGTGTGCAACAGGTATTAACATTACAGCGTTACTGCCGTACAATATCGATGGAAGTTCACAAATTTTCGTTTTTTATTCCTTCCCGGATCTTTATATCCTTGATGATTCTGGAAAAAAAATTTTCAATGACAAGACGAAGTATTTCCTTTTGTAGCATAAAGATGTATTTTATGTGGTCTGGTGGATTATTTTTATGTTTTTATTTTGACTTTGTAAAACAGCATCATAGGTTTTGACAAAATGAAGACTAAAGGCCAAAGCCAAATTGTAAGATGAAAGAAAATAAGAAGTAGGTACCTACATACTTATTTAGATCTTCCGTCGGCATTTTTAGTCGGACTATTTCCTTGTGTGAACGTTGATATTAAACAGTTAATTTAATCTTTGAGGCTGACAAACATAAAATGCTATAGCGCAAAATTTTTAACTTTTTAGTATGATACTAAAACAAACTATATCAAACGATACCAGGCGTAAAGTGACGTTTCCGTAAATTTTAAACAATTATAGTGTAACACTAGGCATTTTGTAAGATGCTAAAGTTAAAACGACGAAATGGCGTTATTAAATATTTAGTATCATACTAGTCTTTGGATTTGTCTTGTTTTCAAATGAACAAAAGAGCAAATAACTGAATAAAAATGTTTCTCTATATTGACGATTTTAAAATTGTTCAGGATTGGCTGATTTCTGCAGAAATATATTTTTAAATTGAGATCAAATCCTATATCAAAAATAATAATAAAATAATAATAATAAAATGCTATATAATATAATGGACCACAGACACTGACTTTTATTATCACTATAGATTGCATAAAATAACAACAAATCTCCTCGTCGAAACGTCCTATTCCTCCTAAACTGCAAGTTTAAACAACTTTACACTTCTTTTGAAGAAACGTTTATCAAACACTAAGTTAATTCAGTTTTTTAAGAAATTTTTTTGGATACACATAAGATAAATATACAGAGATCACTACATGGAATATCAATCAGCTCTGGACCTACAACATAATTATTATCCAGTTTCCGTCTTCCCCTGAGGAGTTACACGATGTTGTTAAGACAGGATTTTATCGCAAAATACTTTTGAGTTTTGACTGCTTGAATAAAAAATCGTATTTGTTTTGATATTATTCTGAAAATGACATTTTGAAAAATGACAACTGATTTTCTTACTTCAAAGGTATGTTTAGTTTTTTTAAACTAACTGTCACTTTTTATCCGCGTTCATTTAACATTTCTTAATAAAATGGTTTTAGAGCCGATTTTTCAATCATCGAACAAAAATAAAAATAACAAACTGGCAAATAAACTTATCTGAGTATTCATCGGTCGAATAAATAAGAGCGTTTTTCTTCAGGTAAAGTCTATATGATGATTGAAAAATCCAATATTTTGTTCTTTGTCGAATAAACACTATCTGCTTATTTATCTGACGATTGAAAAATCGGCTCTTAGTATGATACTAGTTATCAGTTTATTAAAAAAAATTTAATATGCTGGAAAAAATTTAGAACCATGCTACAGTTATTATGATGCTAACTAGTATCGCATTAAATCCTTAATAGAAGGCGGACTTAAATTTTGCGCTTATATATCTATTATATACAGTATTCCCCGCTTAATTGCACTGACCATTTTGTCAGATTTTTCGGTCAATTATCCGGGTGGTTCAATTAACGAAACCCCGCTTAATTGACATATCTGTTCAATTAAGCGAAACCCGTTTAATTGCACGAGTAGGTCAACTAAAAAATAAAATATTCATCCCAGAAATTCACTCTATAAACATTTCAGTGTCATATTACGAAAACCTGGAAAAAAGTCGAAAAGAATACACACGCAAATATGTTAAAATATCTCGTAAGACAAAAAACCATTGAATAAGAAGTACAGGAAGGGGTCTTATGAAAAAGAAGTGAAGCATTTTTCAAAGTAGTGTGAGTTTCACAAACACAAATGCATTACAACATGGCTGGCCTGCAGTTAGAACGGTTAATCTCTGGGGCGCCAAGTGAAATTTGATCGAATCAAGATTATATCGATTGTGCTTCAATTTTTTTTCAATTTCAATTCTTTTTTTGAATTAGGTACATGGTGTTATAAAGCTCAAGGTGCACACGCTTTGATTTGTATTGTTTTTTTTTTAATTCCTCAGTACATTTTCTTAATTTTTCATCCGTAATTCATCACATTTATTGCACCTTTTTGGGTGGTATTTGAAAGCGTTAAAAAGCACAAGAAATTGTACAGCACCTTACGATCACCAACATAAATAAATGCGCCCCTGAATTCGAGTTTTTGTTTTTGTGACAGATAAGACTAAAGATCAATACCAAAAAAATTCTATGGACAAAGGATTTTTATTTTTGAGAAATTTAGCAAAATCTTCACTTATTAAATTTGTTTTACAGATTTGTTAAATAAATTTATAAAAAATGACAGCACAGGAAAAAGTTTGACAGCACAGGAAAAAAAATTGACATCATCAGAAATGTTTGTTGCTTCACTCACGCACACTGTACATGTAGCTAACACCGCTTTCTGTACTTCTTATTCAATGCAAAAAAAAAAAAAAAAACAAACAATAGCTAGCTGTCATTTGTTATACAGCGAACAGTACTGACAATTTTAGCGCTTCCACTAATGTCGTTTTTCATTGGTCGGTTTTTGACGTTTCTTCTTCTACCTCCATAACGGGTTATGACATATGTGTCATTCTTCTTGTTTTCAAAACAGAAGAGTTCTGTTCTTCTCAGAAGCATTCCGTCTGTCAAAGTTAATCCAATGGAATGGTTTCAGAAGACTTCTGGACTCTCCCGAAATCCGAAGGCTTCCGGACGACCAATGGAAAACGACATAAGAGAATTTTTAGGTTTGTTTCATCATAATTTTTTTTCCGTCCAATTATCCGAAAAATGTCCATGTATTCAGTTTTTCTGCAGCATATTTTTAAGATCAATTAAGCGAGTAATTCAACTAAGCGGGGTTCAATTAACCGTCTAAAAAGCCTTGCTACTAATACGAGAAATTTTCGAAGCCAATTTTTTCGATCAATTAAGCGGGATGTTCAATTAAGCGAGGTGCAACTAAGCGGGGATTACTGTATATCTATTTATGTAATAAGTACAAGTATGAAATTGTGAAACGATTGGATGTCGTATCGAAGTGATTAAGGTGTCATTGTGTAGACAAAAACTGTTTGTTTCTAGGGCACTATTGGAGCACAATTTCAATAAAGTGCTTCATAACTCAGTATTAAAAGCTCAAAAACGTCAAAATGGCCAAAAATCGTACTTTTTCAAAGACAATTCCATCAAAATAAAAACATTTTTCGCTTACATTTCTTAATGAGCATAAAATTCAACATTTAAACTGAGACACTATTAGAGAAAAAATTAACTTTTCAAACAAAAAAGAATTAAAAAACAATATATATAATTCGTATTATTGATAAGCAATTTTTCTTATGATGCGATATTTTTTTTTGTATCTCTTCATTTATTTAGCACGTACTTGGTTTCAACACATAACAATCAAAACATTTTGAAAAAACTTTGATCAAACAGATTTTATTTCGAAATTAAAAATCTGCCTAAATTCGAAAATTCAAATCAGTAGGTAACGGCTGGCGGAAGTCACGTTTCTCATAGGAGGGTGATTCTCTCTCTCTTAGCAAGATGCATTTAGTTCAAAATTTGTCGTCTGCAGTAAGAATTTCCAGTTTCAGTCCGGAACACTCTTAAGGGTAATTGCTCTGGCACAGAGTATTGTAGGGATTTGATTTTGCTCACAAAACATTGCAACTCTATTACTTTCGGATCTTCAATACCTACATTTTTCTTAAAAGTAGTGGTAAAAAATAAAACACAAAAAGTACATTCAACCTCTTCAAAATGGATTACAATATAAACTTTTCCCAACTCTTTCCGACCCAAAAAAAAAACAATCACACATTCTTTTTCCTGCCATTTTATTACAACAATTACTATTTCCTTTTTGCTCGCCCTGATTGATCCCATTTGCCGTACATCCAATCATAGATGATGGACGGAAGGAAAGCCAAGCCAAGCTTCCGATGGTGGCAATTTGCGTGCACTTTTTTTCATATCAAACCTGTTTGAATGGTTGCAATTTATTGAATTCTTGTCAATTTTTTATTGTGAGTCTTTTCAAACGAAACAAAAAAAGTGATTTCTTTTGTGAACGTGTCCTCCATTCAAAATTTGTATTTATCCTCTTTTCTCTTTACCTAGGAGCGACATGCCGTGTTCTCACATCACAGAACGAGAGACATCCAGGCGTTAAACTCTTTAATAACTCAAAAAAAAAAAATTGCCATCATCATAAATTGACCGTTCACTCAGGTGGTGGTTTATGTTCAAATCGTTTCTGTTCATTAGCAAAAACTTCATGACCTTAACCGTAATTTGCGGATCGGCAGGGGTGGTGTCACAAAATAGTGTTTTGACCTATTATACCCGCACTCGTACCTGTGTACATATGCTTTCGCTTAACACGCAATTTAGTCGACAAAAACAAACCAACACATGTATGGAAGTTTAAATGATAAATTTGTTCCATAGTTGACACGCTAATGCAATTTCATGCCAACGTTGACTTTAATGTTAACGCTAATGCATATTAGATTCTCAGCGGGGGTTCGTTACGGTAAAAGCCAGAAAGCCGGTACAGAACCCATATTGTAGGAAGCATGCGTGACATACTTATTTAAGAAATCATAAAAAAAAAACTTGATGTTGCTGTCCCACAGAGCTTGAGCCTTTCCATTTTTTATTAACAAATTTTCAATGTCTCTGAAAGGTATTTCCACTACACACCAGGCGCGTGGCGTCCATATAACACGATTCCTATCGTCTTACCTTTTAAAATTTGTCTCTTGTTCATAGAAAAAACCAGCAACATAAGTCTACAACTAAGCAGTCAACAGCCTATCTTTTCCCATACACACAATGTTCTTCAAGCCTTTTAAATTTGCGAGATACACACACAATACACAAAGCATACACGAAGCAATGAAAATCGCCACGCAGAACATATTTTTTGTTTGTCCCTGTCTTTCCTACGATATACTTCCAACCTGGTGCCTCCCTTTTCAATACACTATACACGTTCTCTTATTGAAAAAAGTAAGACGATAATTTTCGTCTTTCTGCAATGTTTGCTTGGAAAAAATAATAAAGTTTTCGCCTTCGAGTAATGTACGGCGAATTCGGTTTTGTTTTACTGTTTTGGTTTGTTCTACTCATCATTGTTTTGGATTATTTGCAAGTTCAAAGTGAATTTTAAGTAACGTAAATTTGTGAAAATTGTGAAAAAAAACTGAAAATTCTGAAAATTGTGGAAAGCAAACGTTGGAACTGTTTTGTTTTAATTATTTAAATGGCTTTGCTAAATGTTGAGTGTTGCTTCTTTTATGCTTTAGGCTCATTGTGAATTTTAACCTAAATCACTTAAAGTATAGAAAAATTTGCTTCGATTAATCCACGTTTGGAATTTAAGGTACCTTCTATTTATTCCTTATTCATTTGTGTAGGTGATTCATTTTTTTCGACTTACCTTTTGAAAATATCCACGCCACGCCACTGCTACACACATAACAAAAATACAGGGTAGGTTCAGGTTGTGTAAAAGGAGAATACGTTGAATAACAAACGTCCAAATGCTTCCCCATAGCCTATGCCACTTTGATTTGGTATCCTCCCCTCAGGCCTCAAGATAAGCGACCGACGGATGAATATAGGCAGCATGCCAACGCCCACCGCCCGCCGCCCGCCGCCCGCCGAGGTTATTGTATATGTCACTGTTTTAGGTAGTGTACCCAAAGATCGCTTCTTTTTCAATTTTATGATTAAATGATTTATGGTGGATGGAGTCATGCATTTGAGAATTTTTGAATAATAAATTCCCTTTAATTCAAGGACAGCAACAAATTGTCGACCATGTGCTGGCGGTCTTCCTCTTGATAAAATTTAAAATGTCCGCTTGCAGGTAGCCACATTTTCGTATTTGAAGCACAGATGAAATTTTATATGTTGAAGCCTGATTTTTTGGTCATTGTTGTCAAAAAAATGAATGTATACTTATATTTAAGAGTAACACAATGATAAATACAAACACGTTCAATAATATTCGTAGTAAGGCGACTGTGAGCAAATAAAATATGTGCATCTATTTTAAAAAGTGTCTATAAATCATTACAAAGGACTTTCAAAACTTAAGTTGTCAATCCGATTTGTCTCTTTATAAAAAAAATATAGAAAAAGCTATATCTTGACTCTTGCTAAATCAAGCCAGGGTCATTAAGTTCTTGATACTACAGTAAAATACACGATTTGGTCGAATGAAAAAAAGAACAAAACTGTATACATAATTTATTAAAAAAATGTATTAAATGCAAGTTTGTTGTACACAAACGCTGTTATTTTTTGTTTAATTTTTACAGCATTATTTTAAATATCTTACATAGAAAATGAAAAACCAATTGAAATAGTAAACTTTACTTCTGATACTATTTTGCTTTTACATTTGTATTTTTTTACTTTTTTTTAAATCCGACTCTCAGAAGTGACATTACCTAATCTTAAAAGTCTTGTTAAAGTTTTGTTATATGCACAATATGAACGTATTTTTCGTCAGCACTTGACAATGGCATTTCAACAAAAACCGGTACAAAATTGGTAGTAACCTTTTGAACTTGCCAATCTGATGCTGTGCCCTGTTCCGCCTACAAGTTTTAAGCTCATGGTTTTAAGTATCCTTAGAAAAAGAAAACGAACTTAACAAGAAGATTCAAAAAACCTGTCACACCTTAAATGGTAACTGTTGATAGCTTCAACACAAATGACATGTTTCTTTTACTACATATGTATACCATTTGATTCTAATTAAAAAAAAAAAATCCCTTGCCTTTTTTTACCTATCTACTTTCATTTCCGAAGTAAAAGTTTATTGAACTTCTTGAGAATCTTTAGACACTAAGTCAAAAAAGCTACCCGTATGAGGTGTTCTACAAGGGTTGGGGTCAAAATTCTGCCGGGGTCAAAATTCTTTTGTCAAAATTCTGCTTTCAAAATTCTGCTTTTCAAAATTCTGCTTTCAAAATTCTGCTTTTCAGAATTCTGTTTTTCAAAATTCTGCTTTTCAAAATTCTGTTTTTCAAAATTCTGTTTTACAAAATTCTGGAAATAATAAAAATAAGGTTTGGAAAATGTTAAAGAGAGCGCGCTTTTTAACATTTTCCAAACCTTATTTTTATTATTTCCAGAATTTTGTAAAATTATCCTCTCGCTTGAATAAGCGAGATGTTTAGACGCAATTAATTTTTGCTCTCTTAACTTACTCAGGGTCTTAGACAATGGTTAGTGTCTTTTCTTATCCCTTCGTGATAGTGTGTTATTCTTATTAAAAAGCAAAAATGAACGTTTCACTTGTTAAATCTAATAAAGGAAAAGAAAAGCTGTGCGTGGATGGATATATGTTTTATTTTGAAAAGTTAAATAAATGTAAAAACTATAATTGGGCATGCTCAAATAGAATTAAAGATAAATGCAAAGGACGAGTAGTGACTAAATTAAAAAAAAAGCAGAATTAGCAGAATTTTTTTAATATAAATTTCCAGAATTTTGTAAAACAGAATTTTGAAAAGCAGAATTTTGAAAAGCAGAATTTTGTAAACCAGACAAAAAAAAAAGCAGAATTTTGAAAAGCAGAATTTTCGTTAAAAAAGCAGAATTCTGAAAAGCAGAATTTTGAAGCCAGAATTTTGACCCGATCCCGTTCTACAAAATGTAATTAAATTTTTTACGAAGTACATGATCGGTATACTCAATAGATTCAATAAATTGCTCGACCAAAACCCAGTCAATACGTCAAATAACAAAAAAATAAAGCCCTATGTAGATAGGTTCCTGCGCCTAAACTTATGAAGAGGAAAAAAAATTCCATAGATATTTGGTTTTATTTTTGTCACGTAAATCTCTACTTCGAACAACCCTGTTCTAAATCGATATTTTCCTTAATACTAGACTAGAAAATACTTTTTCGAGTTGTTGGTTCTTGCTGCCAACGACACCACCCACAGCCCCTTGCGTCACTCCAACAAAGCTGCTATTTCGAGAAAGCCATAAAAATCCAAATTAAATTGAACATCATCCTCGCCCGCCGCGTTGACATTTCATTTCATATAATGTGCCATCAATATCAATAGCACTTCACTCTATACCTATTCCTAAATTCACAGACGCAAAGGAATTCAAACATTCAACAACAACAACTGTTTAGCCGAAAGAACAAAATGGGAGTGGAGCTTGATAAAACTCTCAGAAATCGAAGTGGCCATTTACACAATTTTCGCCACCATTGACGTTCTTAAGAAAACGAAATTCTTTCTTTGAAAAATAAAATAAAAACAGAATGAAAAAAAAGAAGAAATTATTCCCATTGATTCGAAATCACGCTAATTGCCCAGAAAAGAGGGCGCGTTTGGTCGTCCTCGAAGACTCACAGTCGTAATCGTCAACCCTCTTTGTTGTACACAGCGCTGAGTACTTCAATCTCCCTTCAATTGTTTAATACAAATACAATATACAAATACAACATATATGATTACGTATAGATACACATATCCTACATACAGACATCTATAGTACATAAATACTTGCTTTCCTACTCTATGGCTTATTGCATCAAAGACTTCGTAAATACAAAAGGCCATAATGTCGTATATGAAATGGACTTACCCATGTGAAAGAAATAAAAAAAAAATAATAATATCCAGAATTCGCAATTTTCTAAAATGGCAAAATTACTTCTGCTCCATTTAGGAGAACAAGTTTTCCTGTGATGAAATTTAGAAAAACCGGAAAGAGTGCTGAAGATCAACGAAATTTAACTGTTCTTCTTTTGAATACGAAAGCGACGGAGCAAAGAGTAGTTTTATGGTGACCATTCTTCGACAAACGGAAAATTGTTAAAAAAAAAAACAATTTTATTAGGTAGTTACCGCGGATATCGCATCGCTTCAGAACGAAAAGTCGTCTTGCTAAATTGACTTGTCTTTGTAAATGACCAAATGCTTTTTCACCTTTTACGGCGCAGAAGGAATCTTAGGTTAATCGGCACAAAACAATTTAAAAACTACAAAGCCAGTTGACTAAGAGTTTTTGTGTGGGTTCTTAACCCAGAAAACGGTCGTCTGACTATGCCAAATTAGAAAACTACAAATTGAAGACAAAAAAACGCAAAGCGTTGACAGAACGATGTATGACGTAAGTCGGGTCAGCTAGTAGAAGAATATAGAATTTGTGTTAAATTTTCATTCTTCGCATATCGTTCGCCATTGTAGGTATGTTTTTTTTTTACTGAGCATCAGTCCAAAAATTATATTATATCTTAGTTTTTGAAATCGTGAACACAAAATATTTAAACAGCTTTCTACCACAAAAAGTTTAAATGGTCACCATCGAATTTTAAAGCACATTCCAGCCAAGAACAAATTCTGAAAATAATATGATGTTAAAAATTAAACTCCCACCCTTCACCCATTCCAATCCAACAATCTATTTTGGAACCTAATCCACCCATAATGACGATACGACAGTAGTACAACAGCAGTACATTTTCACCGCGTATATCATGTACCGAAGCAGTACATAAAAAAATCCTACAAATGTACGCGGCCATAAAAAAATATACAAATTTCCATTTCATTTGAAGCGGATTCATATGAGATTTATCCAGTGCGCTGCCCTCGTTTTTGGTACTTCTCCTTGTTGGGTTAAGCCATAGCCATCATTATATTCGTTTCGTACACACATACCATACCTCCAACATAAAAACCAAGAATATTTTTGCCCAGAATAAGATGAGAAACGGCATCGGCATGGTAGGCAAAAAAGCAGAGCCAAAAAAAAAATATGTGAAGCAAATCGAGGGACTTAGAGGCAATAAACCGCAAAATTTGTTTATGTTTTTCTCAAGCGAATATGGAAAAATGTTTCGTTTCTTCGTGAGTGCGAACGACGTCGCCGGTGGTGGGTGACAGCGTGGGGGGGGGGTGTAAGGCAATGGCAAAGGGATACTGGTTCTCATTCCCGTGCGTCGTTAAATCCATTGTTCGGCTCATAGCAGCACCCATACGTAAACGCCCCTCGTCGTCGCCGCCGTCGTACAGCATCTGTGCGACGTATATTGAAATTCCAATCCAACAATAACCGCCGCAGAAAGCAACAGCAATTTCTCAGTTGGGGGTGAAGTTTTCCCCAAAATTGGATTTCCTCTGCCTTTTCTCCTTCGCAGGCTAACGCTTTCTTGACGCAACAATATTACCGCCCACCAGGAATATTTTAGACATCACGATGATGCCAAAGTTGAAAAGTGAGGAGCGAGAGATGAGGACAAAAGACCAAGGACGAAAACGACCGTACGAAGACGAATAAGAGATGATGATGAAAGTACAAAATTGAGCGTAAATCGAAAAATAAAATGAAAAATCTTCCAAGTCCAGAGGTTCCGTAAACTCCGTGTATTGTGTACCTCTACCCTACATACACAACATATATGGATGTTTGTGCTCGTTTTATATATGAAATTGAACATCCTTTCACACATCTGTTCGCCAAATCGACAATTCATGTATGTGTATGTGGATCAAAGAGGTCAAGGGTGGTCCTTAAAGCTTTAACACCACTGCTATGGCCGACTACCGTGACTGACTATACCGAAAAATCAGCATGAACCAAATATTTTCTTAATTAAAAATTCAATGCCCCAAAAAACAATAACAATAACACAGGAAACTGCCACTAAATGGCGCATTTCCTACTGCAATGAATCGCACTTTCAGAATCAGAAGTCCTCGGGCGCGTTCGTTCAGTCTGCACGCCTTTGACTCTGAATCTGAATTTGTAGATATTTGGATTTGAATATTTTTGCCTCTCCGAGCTCTGACAGCTGATTCTCAAACTATAAGAATCGGGCCTGTGTGGTGCGGTCGTTGATAGTTTTTAAAACTGTTCTGTTGGCTGCTGCTGTTTTGTTCCCTTTTACCATGGCCATCGCCTTTATTCGTGCATAGAGTTTATTTTTAAACAACGATTTCCGGGAACATTATTCGAATGCAGGCAGATACACTCAAAACAAAGTCACAAACATCCTTGGAATTCATGAGCCTTTAGGAGCAACGGAGTTTGCGGAAAAAGCACTGAAATTAGAATATTTTATGCGATCCTTGAAGTCTCAACTATTTCAAATATTTGCGCATATATAACAGAACGATGCCAACCTCAGCTGGTATAAAAAGAAGAACTTAGATATACGATGTTGAGGCGTAGGCCTCCTTTCGTCAAGTTTCATCTTTCCGTTCGCTCCGCGCTCTGTGCTGATGTTTATTCACTTTCGTTGGTTGATAGTTGGATTGTTGGATAGAATGTACTTCAACCCACAGCCGAAATGAAATTTATTTATTTGGTGCACGAAAGCCATAGCAAATGGAATTTCTGCCGAGTGTACTCGAAATACGTACAAATTTAGTATTCAGACGCCCACTGAAAACAGAATGCAAGTTGAAAGGACTTTGTACATTTGCAGTATTTACCTACCCTTACTGCTTTCGTCGACACTGCTGCCGCCGACAACCGACCAGATAACAAGCAAAACAGCTGAGACCTCGAAGCCGAAGCCAAAACCAAAGGGTGACGATGAGAAAGGAATCAACGAAACCCCCAGCCTGCTTTTGAAACCCCACACCCAAGGAATTTAAATCTGATGTGCCCCTCAAAAAAAAATCCATACCAACAAACTACCCAAATAAACGATATTCCTCCTATCCTCATATCGTCGCTGCTGCCTCGTCAAACCTACCACAACCAGCGAGCCCGCCCCAAAAAAGTCGTTAGATTTCGTTTCAGTTCAAAAGTTTTTTCGTAGAGGAAAAGTTGTGTCCTTTAAACTTCGATGACAGTGAGGAGGCAGAAACCCGATGAGACCCAGAGAAGTTCGGATGAAGTTGGGGTAACGACCATCGTTGCAACTTCTTCTGATATTAATTTCGATGGGAATCGCTCACCATTTGCATGCCACCCGTGTTGTGAACTATGCCATCTTCAGCGTTTCAAAAAAAAAAAAATTGCGTTAAAGATGCAGTCTGCTTTTTCGTTGATATTTTGATGGTTGACAACGCCATATGAATATCCCATCCAGCATCAGCTGGATCTTTTAGAAAAATGCTAAGATTAGATCAGTTGAAAGTTATTTAACAAAAAAAAGTTCTGCCGAGAATAAGGTTTTTGTTTAACAATTTTACATAACAGTTGTATTTAAAAGTTATCCTTAAGCTGTCCAAAGGTCGGAAATATATTTTGAACAAGCAGGAATTTTAATTGTTTAAAATTATGTCATAATCCTATTTTTCCTTCAAAGAAATACAGCAGGGCCGTTCCTGTGTTCCTCAAACCTCAAATTGGTAGTCTGGAAATCGATTTTAAAAGCCTAAGCCTATTGATCCCTCATTTGAATATTTGCAATTTAGCCATGCATTTATGCATACAATCGTACATTTCACATATAAAGGTGCAATAGTGCTTTTCTTACAGACAAACACTCATAGACTCGTCCATAAGGCAGGTACACCTTGCAATCGGTAGGGAATAGGTCGTCGTCGTCGTCTGTCCTGTCGGTATTGTTGTCGGTTGTGTCTAGTGTCTGGAGTTTAAGCAGAATTTTTGAAAATCGATTTTTGCAAAATGGAAAATGTGCCAATTTCATTTTAAGCTTCACAATCACTCTATATTCGTGTAGGCAGGCAGAGAACTTGCTTGTTATGCAAGTACATAGTTCTACATAGATTTCTATCGATAGACTGAAGAACGATGAGAAATCGGGCTCTTAGCCTTAATACCTGAAAGGAAAAGAACTTGTACACGCACTCGAGGGACTTAATTGGATGTGTTTCCGCAAAAGATCATCTTTTATTCAAGTAAAGGTTGTTCGCAAACTATCGATTTTATCTCAATTTTCCCTATTAAAAGTTTTCCTCATGCCATTAAAGTTTGTCATTCTCTCATCATCATCTCTGCCTTGTAGTACCTAGTTATATCCAAGCTCACAGCATTTCATATGCATTCTGCTCGCATATTTAGTGTGCTGGAGTGTAGCAGTATATCGTCATAGCAATAGAGTTCTTTTGACAGATAAGAAAATCAACAAATATCACGCAAACGCTTAGAAAAGCAATTAAGATCTGAGCCGACTTGTAGTGATTTTATGAATTCTGATCTAGCAAATCTACTAAGCGGTCTTAGATACAAAACATACGTTTCGAATTTGAATACTTTTCTGGGGGAACAGATTCAAAATAATTGACCCTTATTACCGACGACGGAGCAGTCACTCAAGCTTTTGAGTTTGCTTTTTTCAACTTTCTGGAAAAATAGAGAGCACTGATTGTTCAATCAATACCAAAATAAAAAAAAGGCTTTGAAACTTGCATTTCATTCGAAGTTTCCAAACTGACTGCTTCACAAAAAAAAAAAATCAAATATTCACACAAAAATAGTCAGTTGTTAGAGCTTAATTTACCAATAGCGGCAGAAATAATTTGTGAGCATGAAACACATATTCAGTCTGCTGTGCCGTTGACGGAAGAGTGGATGTGGGCCAAATTCAATATACAAACATTCAGTTGAACGGAAACAGGAATTTTTGCTAGCATTCCAACATTTCAGTTGAGTTCCTATTTTTTTCTGCTAGGGATGGATGCTCTTGTTCATCAGATTGTTCCCCCATTTCCCTCAGATTCTATGATCCGAGGGTATGTTTCAGCTTCAGTGTTCAGTGGTCCCGGACGTAGACCGACTTTTTGCAGATTATTTCTAGCACCGGGGTTTTTCATCTGTAAGGATACCGCATAAACACGAAACAGGGTGCGACGAGTAGAATAATAGATAATAAAAAAAAATAGTAAACTACAAAAAAACTAAGTAAAGAACCAACAACACACTGCTTGGGTCGTACATCCCGTAGCGTAGCAAGGAATCGATCCGTCAGACATGTTGACTGAACCAAACTCGGTAGTTCTTTCGAGAGTGGGATTTTCATTTTTTTTTTAATCCGAATGCAGTGCTGCATTTGCAAAATTTTCCCAAAAGTATAATTTTCACATGTGTATTTTTAAATATAATATGTGTTTGGATGTGTATGGCATGGGTTTCCTCTATATTTTTATCCTTCGGCCACGGGAAGCAGGAAAATAAAAGGGTTGAACATTTTAATTTTAAAATGAAACAACAAAATGTTTGGTATCAGAGAGAAGCCACAAAAGCATGCTGTGCTTGTTGGTTAAAATTTCAGATACTCGCCTCTTTTCCGAATCGACCCCAATACTACACTCAGCCCCCTCCCCGGTCATACTCATCTCCCCAAGGCTCAATAATAATAAACACTTTGCAATAGTTGTGCGCGATAGAGTGTCCTAGATATTTCGCAATATACCCTTGAGAGTACAAAATATGATTACGAGGTTATTTTTTCTTCTTTTCCGTTGTTGTACCGTTCAGTATAGCCTGCCGATGCCGCTCATCCAACCGTTGTCGTCGTTCGTCCGTAACCCAACCTACATTCTATTTCGCATGCCAGCTCTGTAGTCCTTTTGATGATCCATCTCCTCCCCCAAGAATACTCATATATAGGGTTGGGTTCGGGAACGACGAAAAAATACAGAAATATATATAAAAAAAAAAAACTTAAAAATGAATCGAATATTTTTTAGTTGGCAAAGTTGTTGGATATTTTTTATGGGTCGTTGGTTGGTTGGGATCGTCGTCGTCGTCTGTATATCCAGCAAAAACGAACAAAGTCAAACTGGTCCATGTGTTAGCTGTTATCCTTGAGAGAAAACAATTGCTTTTGATGGTACGTCTGGGAAATGGGTTGAGGTGATCTTAAACTATATGATATTTTCTTTTTCGAACTCCATTTTTTCATTTTTCTTCCATTCCTCTCTATTAATGTAAAGTGTCCAAGAGGGACAAAGAATTTGTACCCTTTATTTTACATTCCACATAAATTGTTGCTACTCGCTGTTTATTATATAAAACAAGAGGTTGCGTTATAGCTTTTTGTTGAAGAAGCGCAGAAAATAGTAGCGCATAAGTTCTGCAAGGACCTGTCACAGAGTCAGAAAATTGTCTGAAAGGCAAAAGGCTAAAGAAAAAACATAACAGTCTTGTAAAACACGAAGTTCCCGTTGAAACGCAGGGAGGGAGAGAAGATTTGTAGGTCGGTCGGTAAGTCGGAGGGTACCGACAAGAAAAGATTATTTAATTTTTTCTTTGTTTTTCCTTCAGTACCTCTACCTATATATGTGGAACAGGAAATTTGAAAAAAAAAACTGAAAAGGAAAATAAGGCAAACTTTTTATAGAAGTCGCTGCTAACAAGAGCAAGAGCCTGAAGTGAGGTTATTTTCCAAGTACTTCTTTTGCGCGAAATATAATGGAAACTAAAACTGTGTGTGGAAACAATGGTCTGCTTTTACTTTTAGTTTAAATTTTGTTCAGTTAGGAGTTCGTGTGCATTGGAACGTTGCAGAGTTAAAGTTAGTCTTAACACCAAGTTTTTAATGAAGTTTAGACTCTTTTTAGATGACGTGAGCTAATTGGTTTTCTTTTGTACCCACGTTGGTCATGTTCAGAAGTCTATATTAAGTTAACACATGGTGACCACATGGGTCGACGAGAGAATGACGACACTTGACACCAACCCGAAAGAGGATCGGGATCGTCATAAAATACGTGATTTACGACCCAAGCCGACAATTGAGATTAAACCCAAAAATAGATTATGAATAATTAACGACCGACGCCGCTGGCAATCAGCATCATCCGAGCCTTCGAGGAGAAGTGATGACCAGCAACGGGCAGTTCGATTTCCACCGTACACTTACATACACGCGTATTAGATTTAAGGAAATATAGTTCTTTTTTTAATAAAGTGATTTTTTTCCCTTTAAATCGTGTGTTCAAGTTTTAATTGGCGCCCGAGCAGGGACCCGTATAGTTAAAGTTTATTTTTCGAAAAAACATAAAGTGATTTATAAAATCAGTGGGTGAAAAACCAACCAGAAAAAGAACTTTTCAACGAGGCATCCAAGAAGGAGAAAGGAACCAAGTACCCTTCAGCCACGGGATCTAAAATAACCAGACTTAGAATCTGGACAACGGGGGAAACAACTCCAAGACTGAAGGCATAAAACACCGGAAGCAAAAACCGGGACGTCGATTCCCAAAGATCAGAAAAAGTAAGCTCTGACGCTGAAATTTCATTCCAACAACAAAGAAGTCAATAGAACTGTTTATTTTCCTTAACCATTGTTCTTAAATTCAATTTATCTAAAATTAATGTTATTAACTAATTGATAAGAAACATTATTAAAAACTAAAAAAAAATTAAGGTGGTTGGGGAACATACATAAAAGTTCAAACATATTTAAGTTGAGAATATTCTCTAAGAAAGAAAAAAAGAAAAGAAAAAATACTCTTAACAAATACAAATCTAAAAACTAAAAAAGAAAACAAGAAAAGAAAGAATAATCTTAACAAATAAAAATCTAAAAAACTAAAAAAGAAAAAAAAGGAAAAAACGATGACTCCAGAGGAACTGTCGACAATAGTCAGTAGGTTGGTGGCGGACGCCAATCGACAATTAGTTGAAGAGGTAGGACGGCTTAATAGTCAATTAAGTGCTCTAACGACACGAGACGACATCGAGCCATACAAAGACATAACGATTGACCCAAAAATAGAAGGCGGAGAGGGACTAGAAGTAGCAAAATGTTTACCACAGTTCAGTGGAGAGAATTATGTTTCTTGGCGCACGGCGTTAATAAACGCCATGAAAGTGTATGAATCGTGTAAGGGCGGGTCAAGGTATTTTTCCGTAGTGAACATAGTTAGGAACAAAATCGTAGGGAAAGCCAATGACGTCCTCACCAGTCATGGCACACCGTTAAACATTGACGCGATTTTAGGTCGGTTAGATCTAACGTATAGTGACAAAAGGCCTGTTCACATGCTAGAGACCGAGTTGAGCAATATGAGACAAGATAGGAAAACCCTCCAGGAATTTTACGACGACGTAACGAAGGTACTGACTCTTATTATTAACAACGGACCTAGAACCGCCGAAACAGAATGTCTTACCGAGAGGGCAAGGCAAAATGCTCTTCGGGTGTTTGTTACGGGGCTTAACCAACCCACGAGTAATATCGTATTTTCTCTCAACCCTGGGGATCTACCAAATGCTCTGGCGAGAGCACAGAAAATAGAATCCAACCAAACAAGGATGAGAAACTTGGGCCAACATCATCCTAGACAACCTGGACCGAATCAGTTGTTTGACCAATCAACGACTAGGCAATTCCGTCAAACCAAAGGAACAAACCAGGAAAACTGGCCCCACCAAAACAGGTACTTTATGGATCCATTCCAACGAAGGGATAGACCATTGCAACAAAATCGCCATGCAACCAATTTTGGACCCGGTCATAACCGACCCGAGAGGATGGACACATCGAGTGGGAATTTATTGCCCTCGAGACAAGCCACCCCTCATAACTCTAACAATAATAGACCACAATGGTCTAATAACACACATAGTAACAACCCGTTTAAAAGAGACCGAGCAGGTAGCGATCAGATAGCTACAAATAAATTTCCACGCCTCAATAACTTAAACGAGAGCGGTAATTTTTTAGAGTAAGGCACGACTTACCGTATATAAAAAGAACGGATGGTAGGTCGGGGCGAGTATTTTATATTTTAATAGACACAGGAGCAACACATAACTATATTAAACCAGGGCTGTTCCCAAGTATGGAGCTTGAAACTCCATCGCGAGTCAACAGTGTCCACGGTACCACCATCATCCATACTTATCAAGACATAAATATCTTGGGAGTAAAAGATAAATTCTACGAGTTAAGCGAACTCAGATTTTGACGCAATTATAGGTATCAAATTATTAAGAAAGGTAAAAGGTAATATAAATATCAGAGATTCAACGTTGGAATATGATCAGGGCATTATACCCTTAATATTCAACGAAACTTTGATAAACGCTTTAAATATAAATAACGAAATTTCAACAAAAGAAAAATTATCTCTTATTTTGAAGAAATATCAGGGTGTTTTCACCGAGAATCCAAATTACCTTCCATATAACACTCGCGTGCAATGTAGCGTAGATACTACTATCGACACAGCTATTTGGACCAAGGGTTATCCATACCCACAGTCAGTGGCGAATTTTGTAAACAAGGAAATCGAGAACTTACTCGAAAATAATATAATACAACCTAGCAGAAGTGCATATAACTCTCCTGTATGGGTGGTAGATAAGAAGGGTTTAGATGAGGACGGTAAGAAAAAGCATAGACTAGTCATAGACTATAAAAAGCTTAATTCATTTACCAAAACCGAAAAGTACCCAATGGCGGAAACATCTGTTATCTTAGCTAACTTGGGCAAAGCTAGTTACTTCACGACTCTCGACTTACAGAGCGGTTTCCATCAGATTAAACTGAAGGAAAGCGATAGGGAGAAAACAGCTTTTAGCGTTAACAATGGTAAATACGAATTCCTTCGAATGCCATTTGGACTCAAAAACGCACCGTCAATTTTCCAGAGAACTATGGATGATATCCTCCGCGAGTATATAGGCAAATTCTGCCACGTCTATATCGAAGACGTCATTATATACTCAGACGCAGAAGAAGAACACCTCGAACATATCGAGATAATAACTAAAGCCTTAAGCGCAGCAAACATGAGAATATCGAGCGAAAAATCGAAATACTTTATGAAGGAAGTAGAATTTCTGGGATACGTTGTATCATTTAATTGTATCAAAATGGACCCAGTGAAAACCCGATGCATAGAGGAATTCCCACAACCGCAGACTTTACGTCAACTAAGATCTTTCTTGGGGTTAGCTGGTTATTACCGTAAATTCATAAGAAATTACGCGATGATTGCCAAACCCATGACCAAGTACCTCAGAGGAGAGAATGGCAGAACTGGTCAAAGTAATAGTAAAAAGATAACAATAGAATTCGATAAGGAGGCTATTAAAGCATTCAAGATACTGAAAGACAAACTCTGCGAACAGGTTACACTCAACCAACCTGATTTTACCTAGAGATTTGAACTAACTACAGACGCTAGCAACTCAGCCATAGGTGCAGTGCTTAGCCAAAATAATAAACCAATTATTTTTATAAGTCGTACCTTAAGCATAACCGAAGAAAACTACGTGACAAACGAGAAGGAACTTCTTGCCATAATTTGGGCATTGAAGAACCTTCGAAATTATCTTTTTGGTGTGAATGGTATCCGCATATATACAGATCACCAACCATTAACCTTTGCCATCGGCGATAAGAACCCAAACGCAAAAATAAAACGTTGGCGCTCCTTTATAGAAGAATACTCTCCAGAAATTATATACCAACCAGGTAAGGAAAACGTCGTAGCAGACGCCATGGCCGTAGCCAGAGGGGGGCAAAGTAGGGCAATGCCCATCCTTAAATTTAAAATGCCCTACCTTCAGAAATTGAGAACTGCCCTACCTTCAAAACTTATCTACTTACAAAAATGTCCTGCTTACAAAACAACCGTATACGTTCAAAAATTATCCAGCTTTATATACCCTACCTAAAAATGCCCTACTAAAGGTATTCACTTCTTACGAAAATGTCCTACCTTCCAACATTTTTCCAGCTTGCCTTGTAAATGCCCTACCTTCAAAAATATCATGTGTGTTTAGGAAAAAGGTTCTATAAAAGTGAACTTTTTGAAAATTTAAGGTATTTAAATTTCAAGATAATCTTCGTGTCGTGCTTATCCTTTTTAAGAAATTGTCATGTAAATTTCATTGAAAGTTTAAACTCTTTCATCAAATTGAACGAATTATAAATGAATCATTTTATGTTCAACTTATACGATAAAATTTTTCGTCTTATAAACTTAAACACTTTATTCTTTTAGTTTCGCATCAGTACAGGAATTTAAGTTCGTTCATATCGAAAAAAATGAAAAATATCAACTAACTTTTCAGGTCTAACAAATCCAGTAAGGGAAGAGGCTTCTGTGTTAAAAAATTATTTGAGTTAACTCGAAGATAAATCCGAAAACCAAATGCAGATCATATACAGGCACCAAAAGGCGTTTAAGAATACTTACGAGCTGTTTGCGTCTGTAGCGACTTTAAGATGTAGCAGAGCAGTATGTGAATCCAAATTTTCAATTCTTACTGCCATCAATAGGCCTCAAAGGATGTCAATGGGACATGAGAGAATATATTTCTAGCGTTTTAAAAAAAGAACTTTATCAATTGATTTCATAGAAGTTCTCGAATGTTTAATAAAATTAACAATCGGAAAATTCAATTTAGAAATTCTAATAATATTTTATCACTTTTCGTATGAACTTGTTTTTATTTTGTAAATAGCTATAATTTATTAGTGCAGGTGCTATGGGGCAGTTGAGTGTGCAAAAGTGAGGACCGCATTCTGTGAATGGTTTTGTACTCAGAAAAGCTTGCAGATTTTTATTCTGGATGTTGCGAAAAGATTTGTTGGTAATGTTTTTGTTATTTTTTTTTTGTTTAAGATATCAGGTAGATAGACCGATCAGAATCTTTCAATGTTTTATTTAGTTGCAATATCTGATGAAAAATATACAAAATCGTTAAAAATAAAAACAAGAATTGTTTAAAATTGTTATACCTAATGAAAAAAACAAGTTTTATTAATATTTTCTTTGAGAACAGAAAGACGCTAGTGGTTTCTAATTCTATTAACTGTTCAACACTTAGGTGTGGATTCCCTAAATTTCTTTAATTCATATATAGAGACGAACTGTATAAAGCTATGTCTAGTTTTAGTATCCTTGCTAAGGTCGTTTTCTTGTCCATAATGACTATGGAGAACTCACGTTGTTTCATAAAATTTGGCAACGAGCTCTCGGAATTCGATGTCAAAAAAGGATTCAGCCAAAGCGATGAACTATCATGCGATTTCTTAAACATCGTAATTGAGATAGAGAATACAAAATTCTACCGTCAACACCAGAGGCGCTATCTTCCAAAAGTCTGTTCAACTTCTTGGGTACGCCGATGATATTGATATAATAGAAAGAATTGATGTCAATTGCACCTTTGCGAGGATTGAGGTACAAGCGGAAAAATGGGTTAAGCGTTGAATGAGGTCAAAACGAGGTATATGCTGTCTTCGAGGAAGGACATCCAACACCGACGACGCGACGGCTCGGACAGAACGTCACAATATACGCATACATCTTCGAGGCAGCAGAGGACTTTGTCTACATGGGCTCCACTATTAACACGGGCAATAAAACCAGCGCCGAGATCAGAAGAAAAATAACTCTTGCTAATCGCTGCTTCTTTGGCCTAGGAAAGTAATTGAGTAGAAACAAAATATCACCTTAAGTATCCCAGTCCTGCTATATGGTGCAGAAGCATGGATCTTGACAAAATGTGCCTAAGGCTGTATGCCCTTGTGCATTGATGTGGCCCCGTGTGCGTTGATGTGGAGAAGAAGATTCAAAAGCAAACTTTACGGGTTGCACAAAGACACGTACCTAGCCAGAAGGGTCAAGGTCCAGAGACTCAGATGGCTCGATCATGTAGAGTGCGGATGGATACCAGTGCTCCGGCCCGGAAAGCCTTCGACACTATTCTAGAGGGGCGTAGAAGTAAAGCAAGGAGTAAGACTGTGACTCAGGTGGCGCACCCAATTGGAAGAAGACCTTAAGCAACTTGGCATGCATAACTGTTGGTTGAGGCCCAAGTCCACAATGGACTGTAGCGCCACCTTAAGAAAGTAAGTAATTTTTTGTTTTATTTTATGATTTATGTTCAAACTTGCTTTTTTATTATACAATAGGTCCGTTCGCGTACTTTCTGCACTAAAATTCGTAGAAAGAGATATTTTGAAGAGTGGGGGTGAAATTCTCTCACAGAAAAACAAAACTACAAAAAAGTAAGCGAACGGGAAAACAACAACTTCTACCCACATTTAAATTGTCAAGTTTTCTTGTATGAAAAATTGAAACTTTGAATTTGAATTTATTTATTTATTTGCTATTTTCAATCAAATTTGACACTTTTCACAAATCAGCCCAAAGAAATTTCTTGGGCTAAAATTCGTAGGTTGGGGAAACGGAACGGACCTAATAATTTTAAATAATTTTTTTCGTTACCAATTTTTGTTCTTATTTTCAACGATAGCTATAAGAGTTTTAAATTATAAGAAAGCGTCAGATATTGCAACTAAATAAAACATTGAAATAATTTGTTCTGTCTATCTACCTAATATCTAAAAACAAAAACAAAAATTGGGCCAACAAATCTTCTAGCAACATCCGGAATCAAAATCTGCAAGCTTTTCGGAGCTCAAAATCATTCACAGAATGCACACTCAACTCCATCCAGCGGCCGGTCTATATTTGGAGAAATAATAATGAAATATGTTAACCTGAAAACGTTTATGTTTTTCATTTTACCATTGTGAACCTAACGTACATGAGCACTAATAGAAAATTTACCAATGCCCTACCTGATATGACTGTTGCCCTACGTTGAATTCAACTCTGGCTACGGGCCTGGAAGACGCTCTCAGTAGACAGGAAATAAATATGATGAACGAAGATGAATCAGAGGTAGGAACTGTTCACGGTGCAGAGAGTAGTCTCATTCCAGATATAAAAAGAGTAAGCCAAAGAATTAATAATTTTAAAGTGCAATTAATTTTTAACGAATCAATTAACAATAATATTATTTCAAAAGAAATACACACAGGCTACTGGAGACATACAGTGCTTTTTAAAGATTTAGACATTGTAAGTAAAATTAAAGCTATAATAAAAACGGGTTTAACAGTAGGAATTTATAGTACTGAGGAAATGTTCTTCAAAATTAAGGACAAACTCCTAGAAGAATTTCCAACAGTAAAATTTTTATTCTGTAACCAAATAGTCGATGATGTTACAGATAAAGAGGAACAATTAGCTATTATCACCGCTGAGCACAATCGAGCCCATAGACAAGCTAAAGAAGTGTATAAGCAGATTGTAGGTAAATATTATTGGCCAAACGCTTTCAAACAGATCCTCTCAATAAACGCTACATGCGAAATCTGTAAAAAGAATAAGTATAAGAGACATCCTAATAAGCAGCCAATTGGAGAGACTCCAATTCCTGAAGAAGGGGGAGAGCGCGTCCACGCAGATATATATTATTGTGAAAGTGCAACATTTTTAACAATGACAGATCCATTTTCGAAATTCTTAATAACAACCCAAGTTCATTCAAAAATCGAAGCAAGGGATAGAATGATCGAACTACTTCCGGTTTTCGGTAATGTCAGAACCTTGATGACCGATAATGAAGCAGCATTTTGCTCACCTTCTGCGAAGTGTGCTTATAACCTCCTTAACATTACTCATAAGACAACACCACCAGCCCATTCAAAGAGCAATGGAATAATAGAAAGAATTCACTCCACATTGACAGAACTCATTAGAATAGTCAAAGAAACTACACATATAACAGACATCAAGGACGTCATGACTCTAGCTACAAAGAAATACAATGAAACAATTCACACGATAACAGACAAGCGACCAACGGATATATTCCACAATTATATAGATAATGGTGACACAAAAAAGAAACTCCAAACACACCAACAAAAAATGTTAGGTTATCATAATAGAAATAGGAAAAACAAAACATATAAAGTAGGTGAAACAATTTTTGTAAACAATGGACAGAGAAGAAGTAAAAATAAACCTTTATTCCAAAAGAAGGAAGTTAAAGAAGACTTAGGGAACATAGTCATAGATTCAAATAACAGAAAAATTCATAAAGATAATATTAGAAATTAAATTCACAGATGATGCTTCTCATACTGACGCTAGTCGTTTCAACGTCAGCACAACAAATAACCGACTACACTAGAGATGAATTCATTTTAATAGAAAACGGTAAGGCCGCGGTCTACGAAAACTACGGTGAGATCTATCACGTCATCAATTTAACTTCCTACTCCGAAATATTAGATAGATTAAGAGGAAAAAAAGAAGTTCTAAAAGCTATTGAAAAGGAGTTAGAAATGGCCGACAAACTACTCAACGAATTATCTGTCAGGACTAGGGAACGCAGAGGTATCAACGAAATAGGTACAATTTGGAAATGGATCTCGGGTAGCCCAGACCACGACGACGCCGTTAGGATAAATTTAAAATTAAAGGAACTAATAAAGTCAAACAATAGACAAAAAAACACCAATAAACAATTATTCGACAAGCTAGAGAGTATGTATAGAGATACTAATAGCAAAGGAATTACAGAAAGTAAAATCAGAACAAAAACATAAAATGTAAAAAAAGAGCCAAGTTCTCTTATGAGCAAACAACACTGTGGAAAAAGTCAGCCACCAAAAGTAATGAGATCTAAAAGAACGCCAAGTTCTTACATGTAATAAAAGTGTTATATTGAATATTTTAAATCGTAGAAGATAATACAACAAAATTATAAGAAAATAGAAAATAGTTTGGATGAAAATTTACTAGTTCACTGTTCAAGTTTTAAAATGTTACTAATCACGCTTCAAACAAAAACTTGCCAAGTGAACTTGTAAATTTTCATCCAAACTATTTTCTATTTTCTTTTAATTTTGTTGTATTATCTTCTACGATTTAAAATATTCAATATAACACTTTTATTACATGTAAGAACTTGGCGTTCTTTTAGATCTCATTACTTTTGGTGGCTGACTTTTTCCACAGTGTTGTTTGCTCATAAGAGAACTTGGCTCTTTTTTTACATTTTATGTTTTTGTTCTGATTTCACATCTTTTTGCAAAGTTTTTTATGGAAGCATGGACCTTGATATAACTTAATAAGCTAGCAATTTGCAAACTTTAACACTCTAATTGCTCTGCCAATTTATAAATAAATAATAGGTAGGTTAGGTTAAAGTGGCTGTCTAGATGTCACATTAAGACCCCAAGGGTCCATTGCGAAACCACTAAAGAAAGTTACTCATTGAGTTTTATGAAGTCAAACAAACCAGAATTCTAAATTTCAACATCCTATGACCACTTTAAGAAAGTGGGCGGCAGCCACGCCCCTTTAATGAAACTGCATTTTTATACTTATATTTTCTCTTATACTCAACCGAAACCCTATCAGAATTTCGATTTGAAACGTTTTCGACCATTTTAAGAAAGTGGGCGGATACCACGCCCCTAAACGGAAATAAATTTTTTTCTCATTTTTTTCATGTTATTCAACCAAAACCTTGAAAGAATTCCAAATTTCAAGATCCTACGACCAGTTTTAGAAAGTGGGCGGATACCACGCCCCCTGAATGAGCAAATTGAAATTTTCGATTTTTTCCTTTGTATACACCCAAAAACCTACCATTGTACCAAATTTCAAGATTCTGCTATTGTTAGAAGTGTTTCATAATTTTGATGATCAGTCAGTCAGTCAGTCAGTCAGTCAGTCAGTCAATTACGGTTTTTGAAATTTTTACTGTTCAATATCTCAGGAAGTAGTGGTTCTACAAAATTTTGTTTCTCACAGGGCCTTTGTGTCCATGAAGTTAATACGTAATTCAAATTTGAAGCTTCTAACTCTGTGGGTTCAAAAGTTATGGGGGGTTAAAAATGTGCTTGAGTTCGATCCTGTAAAAAGGGAGTAGTGCTAGAACTTGGCTGGGCACTACCGTGCCCTTTGATAATAAAATATATAATTGTAGAACTTAGAGAAATAATAAATACTATTAATTTAAGTAAATCAAATATTCTCAATACTCTATTGTTAAATTTAAGCGAAATAAAAAACATTATGGAGCAAGAAAATGTAAAGATATCCATAATCGATGTACTAGATGCTTCCACTTTTAAAATTGTACAAAAAAACGATATTATCATTGTATTTATCAAATACCCCAAGGTAAAAGGGTTAGGAAACCACTATCTAACTAGAAGCAATAATGTAAATGGTGGAAAAATTATAATACTAAACGAAATCACTAAATATAAGAAAAAAATTTATAAATCAGAATGTAAAAAGGAACTCAACCACCACTATTGTAAAATCAGTAATGAATCTAGTTGTTTAACAAACCTTCTAAATAAATATAAAGCGAACTGTACCAAAATCAAAGAACATAATCAACCGATCGAAATAATTAACGCAGGGAATATTGTTTTAACGGGAAACCATATTGTTAACGAAATAGAATTGTCAGGAATCAATTTAATCCAATTTGAGCAGAACGTGTCTATTAATGGCAAAATTTATCTGAATTCAGAAAATCAAATATTGGAACACATTAAGTTAAGCAAACCAACTCAAATCCAAATTCTCGAATTCATTGCTTCACAAGACGAGAAACTTATGTACACAAACCTTGATCATATAGAACCATTCATAACAGATCTTAAGGAACATCCCGTACTGTGGGGAATATGTATTAAGTTGTTCATTGTAATATTAATTTACTCTATCTACAAAATAATTATAATGACACAGAGTTATCGCAAAACCAGAATCGAAGAAGCCACTTGCCCAAGCACGATCGAGCAGGCCACAATAGAAATGGAAGAATTCATGGACACTTCAAGATCAAGGGTACAGCAGATGCTGAGCGAAACATTGGGACAATCTTCTTCCGACCAAGGGGAGAGTTAACACATGGTGACCACATGGGTCGACGAGAGAATGACGACACTTGACACCAACCCGAAAGAGGATCGGGATCGTCATAAAATACGTGATTTACGACCCAAGCCGACAATTGAGATTAAACCCAAAAATAGATTATGAATAATTAACGACCGACGCCGCTGGCAATCAGCATCATCCGAGCCTTCGAGGAGAAGTGATGACCAGCAACGGGCAGTTCGATTTCCACCGTACACTTACATACACGCGTATTAGATTTAAGGAAATATTGTTCCTTTTTAATAAAGTGATTTTTTTCCTCTAAATCGTGTGTTCAAGTTTTAATTTATTATGCTTTATTTGTTTTTTCAAGCTGAGCCAAATGCCGCTTTAATCAAGAGTCTACCTCCACTTGATTTAGCAATAATCATGTCATAACTCACTTATCATTCGTGCAAGGTGTTCAAAAGTCTCACATCTTTTCTCTCATTAACCTCGAAGTTAAAATGTTTGCCAACAGAAGTTGGTTTAATATGGCCAAAAGCAAAATCGGAAAAAAATAAGGCTATCCTTTAATCAAGCTATATTAGCAAAACCTTTATCTACTCCCCATGTACCTTTCTACCTTTCAAATCCAGTTTACCTCTTAATAATGATGCTTTATCAGTTTGATGATGATGCTGGATAAAGCAGAAAAAAACCAATGACTAGACCATATACACCGCTTCACTTCCACTCTATAGTTGGTACCCTTATGGTTTGGCTTGCATCTGACGGGTTTAACAAATGAATACGTGATGATGTCTTTTATCCGTCTAACCTTTCCATCAATTTCTATACCTGATGATGTTGATGCTGATGCTGATGATGATGATGATGATAGTGATGTGATATATTTTCATTTTCAGGGCATCAAAATAGGACCATCAGAAAGAAATGGGGGACTGTGGGGATAGAGTCGCTGGCTGAGAGCAACACTCTCTGAAGGGGGAAAAAATAATTTGATTTTTTGGTTCGAAAAGACTTTATATACGACGTCATTTACAAAAACTGACATAAAACACATGACCCACTCGTACGAACTATAGCTTAAGAGGTATAACATGTACATGTCACATACACATTATGTATAGATATGTGTTTATGTACCTACATAATCGAGTGGGGGAGGTGGCACTCCTTAGAATTTGCTTTCAGTTTTAGTTTACTCACATCCTTAAATTTCCCTCGTTGTGGTATTTCTGGAACATTTATCACTTTTGATATCGAAAACTTTCAGGAGACTAGCGGTGGTCTTTGGTTCCGTTCTATTTTTAGTTTCGTTCTTTTATTTTGTTTCCTATCAACACTTTACTTATCTCTAAGTTCGTTAGGCGTACAAGAGTGTGTGTTTTTTGTTCTCTTTGAAAAGGTAGTTAACAGTGGGGACTATGGTTGTACATTTTTAAAATCCTGTTTGCTTCTTGACCTTATCGACATGCAATTGTGTTCAAACTACATAAGATCTTAAATAGGAAACTCGATACGCGGTGGAGTTTTGAAATACAGGGCGCGGCAAGAAAACTTGCTGATTTTCAAAGGAAATAAAACCAAAAGTAGTGTTCATACCGTTACAAAACTTGTTTATTTTTGTTACAAACGATCTGAATTTTTCATTACATGGTTTTAAAGATTATATCGGACAAGTGATGGCCTCCGTTTTCGATACACTGAGATACCCGATTTTCGAAGCTCCTCTGAACTCTTTGAAGCATATCGATGATTCTGATTCTCCTGTGTGCTGGATGGGATTTCTTCATGTTTCCGTTCTCCCTGAATGTTTTCACCCACGAAACAATCGACTGCCGGCCAGGAACGCGACCTTCGGGATGGATGTTGAAGCGAGTACGGAAAGCACGTTGAGTGGAAATTATGTTGGAAAAGTAAGCCTCGCAGGCAAATACGCGTTGCTCTTTCGTCAAATGCATGATGTCGACTGACTGCGGCGTAGATGAAACTTCAGGAAGTCCCCTAAAAAATGAGACACTCTCCACCCACATCCGACCACGACATAACCATTTCTTCAAATTTGTATTCAACAAGTTTGTTGTCGTTTGTTTGTAGAAGTAGCAGGATCGAAACAGTTAAATCGAATCAAGCACAAAGTATATAACGGAATCGAATTGAAACAAACGCAAACTTAAGACTATTTTGGTCGCCATTTGATTTCTGCAATTTAAGGAACGGCTATGTTTATCTCTTATTTTGATTCACTTCCCACATAAAAGGTTTTCGACAAGGCCGTGACCAGATAAACTATTCAGGAGGGGGCGTACGATCTTTCAAAAATAGCTTTTCTATAACAACAGCATAAACTTCTTAAAGAAGATGTCGCTACATTATTTTAGAAGTTTAATGAAGTGTTACTATTTTAGACACTATGGCTGAACAGTGATATTAACTGTAGAAACTCGTGGTTTCTAAGAAGTTTTCTGTATAAGAAATAAAACTACTTTTAAGTTTGAATGAACGAAGTCGAATGAACAATATTTAGTTTATTGAAAATAATATTAAGTAACATAAAAATAATATCGTGAACGATCAGAATAAACAAAGTGGATTCCCAACACTCCTCCTCGTTCACAATAAATTAATTTTAACTCTAAAATAATCATGTTTTGAAAAAAGATTGTCAACATAAACAACCATGTAATAATAGCTGCCGTCAATATGTGCTGAGTACAAGCAAGGGTCATTGAAAATTTGTTGAAAACCTGGTTTTATGTCGTGTAATTTCTCCATTTGTACTTGATTTAACTTTATAGACCCACTTTCCGTCAATAGCTGTTCTGCCTGTTGGTAAATTCACTAATTCAAAAGTTTGATTGCGTTCAAGCGATTCTTTTTCATTTTGCATGACTTTAAGCCAATCTACTTTATTTTCGCTTTTAATCGCTTCATTGTAATTCTTCGGCTCAATAATTTCATGTAACACATTTAATTCCTTGCCAAATCTTGTTTGGTGGATTCCTTTGCTTTTGCGTTTTGACACACGCCTACTTACTTGATTTTCTTCATTTTGTGTCTCCTCCTGGACATCATCACCATTTGCCTGGTCCTTAACAAAATCTTCTTCAAACCCATTTTCGTTTTGATTTTTCTGAATTGCTTTCGGATCGCAATGCCCCATACGAGGGTGGCATGCATGTATGCATTTATCATTGTGTGCTAGTACTGCACATACTGTATTTGGACGTCTCAACACATACAAGTCTCCAAAGACATCAGCCACTGCAATTTGCTTACCTTGATATTTTATTTCGCATTTAACACTACTAAATTCAATGTGCATGCCCTTTTCTGCTAATTTCTTGACCGAAAGTACATTCCCAATCAAATGCGGTGCATACAAAACTTCTGTGGCCAATGCACGTCGAACATTACCACTTTCATCTGAAAATGTCAAATAACCGGAGCCAAGCCATAAACAATTGCCTTTTCGCCTGTAGCTGTCTTCACCGTACTTTTATATGATTCATCAATTTTGTTGAAAAAACTTTTGTCTTTTACTGCATGCCGTGTTGCTCCTGAATCGATTATCCAATCAAAACAATCGCCACTGCTTACTGAAAATAGAAAAACCTCTGCTGGTTTAACTGAGTTTGAAGTGCTTTCAGCTTCATCAACATAGTTTACTTCATCGTTTCCGATGCTATTACTGCTTTGAACGCTCTTTTTCGCCAGCCAATTCTTATACTTGATACAATTTTTCTTTATGTGTGTTTTATCTTTACAAAAGAAACACGCTTGTGTCGATGTGGACGCAACAATCTTCAAAAGCGAGTCATTTTCATAATCCTGAGGTAAATGACGTTCATATTCTGAAATAACTCGTTGCTTAACCATTGAAAATGTGACTTCATCTTCTTTTCTTGACTCTAAAGTGGTAATTAACGCATCGTAACTAGCGGGTAAACTGCTAAGTAACATAGCTGCACTCCAACCATCCGACAATGCTTCTGTGTCAGCTGCGATATCACTTAACTTTGTGAACAAATCAGTCAACTTATTGATATGCGCCTTTGCATCGCCGTTTTCGTCCAGTTTGAGTGAACAAATTTGTCGCATTAAAAATACCTTGTTGGTTAATGTATTTTTCTCGTGGTAGTCCTTTAATGCATCCCACATTTCCCTGGCAGTCTTTTTAGTCCGAATCAATGCAATTTGATCTTCTTCAACCGACAAACCGATAATACTTCGAGCTTCATCATCCTTTTCAATCCAAGCTTCAATTTCATTTTCATTCTTTATTTCTTGATCTTGTATTTCTGGATCTGGTTTAGCTTTAACGATTACCTACTTTTGTCCATCAATTTTTGCTCCGCAAAAGTAATTCGACCTTAAACTTCCAATTGGCATAATTGTAACTATTTAATTTGGTTTAAAGCACATTCTTGATGTCAGCCATAGGAAAAAAACTTTTCTTCTCGAAACGTCTTCGCAAATTCAAAAAACTTTATATTTTATTTCTCCTGGGCCCATAACCTGTAGAAACTCGTGGTTTCTAAGAAGTTTTCTGTATAAGAAATAAAACTACTTTTAAGTTTGAATGAACGAGGTCGAATGAACAATATTTAGTTTATTGAAAATAATATTAAGTAACATAAAAATAATATCGTGAACGATCAGAATAAACAAATAACCTCGTTGTTTAAGTGTCATTAGGTATGGCAGAAAACTCACAAAATACAAAATACAGCTTTATGTAACAATGAGAAACCAACAATTTTGCTAAAATAAGTAGTCAAGTAAAACTTAGACAGCGAAAAGACCTATGAAACAGTTTTTTCGTAAGCCAAAGATCTATCAGAATACCTTATCGCACAAAAATTCGGAAAATTGATACGGCCTTGGTTGCCCAATTCAATTTCTCAAAAAAAGCTTCAACAGCTTTTTTGTAGCAGTTTGATACGTACACAAATTTCACATTAATAGTTGGCAACACGTGTCTGATGGTTTCAGATGAGTTTTTGTTTCTTGTTGTCCAGCACCAGCATAGAAGCAATTCAGTAATCAATATCGGATTTCGATTAGCCTTATCAGGGGAGTCCAGCCAGGCTTGTAGAATACAATCATACCGTTTATATCGCCATATTACTTATGTTTCATCCTCCTCAAATTCCAATTTGAATTCACATACATAGGTATACTGATTCTAATTTTTATCGACTCTGCTTTGTTGCTGTGTGCGTTTGTGTATTGTATGAGACTCCTATTTCAAGTAGCCATTCAAACCCGGCATTTTCTTAATCTAATTATGCTGAAGTTTATTTACACTCCAACGCCATTAATTTCTTTGCCTAGCTCCATGAACCGAACAGCATCACACTGTTATGTGGACTGGTTGGTCCTTGGGTGTAGTAGATCATGTGCGCTCACTGCTTGCATTATTTTCACTGTGGAGTATATGGACGTGAAGGCACCAGACGCCACCATCATCGCCAGTGCAATCGTTGACGTTCGTTGGTGTTGTTGTTGCCTTGCGCTTTCATGGTTATAGCTCAGCTCATATAAGGGAAATTAATTTTCATTCGAAAGAAGCAAGGAGAAAGGTCGGTTGAATTTTCTTGGGTACTGATGCTGAAACTGAAGCTGAATGATGTTGTTTCCTTTTTCATTTATTGCGAGTTGAGTTTAAGTGTTGTGCTTTGTGAATTGAAGGCGTTCAATTGAAAAATAGATTTAGAATGCGGTAAACGGTCCATAACCGAAGTTTGGACTGTTGTTTGATGAAGAAAAAGATAAGTTCTTGTTAAATTTCAGTGTAGGTTAGGTTAGGTTAGGTTAAGCGGGCTGACAGTTGGTGTTGTTACCCTCACACTTAGATCAATATAGATCCATTGTGGTACCCCGAAGTATTGCAACTTCCTGAAAAAATAAATAACCTATGAATCATGTGGTTCGTTTAGGCATTTAGAGGTCTTGACAAAGCTTAGTAAGCTTTTGCCTGGCAGTTCGGATAGTTCCTCTAGTTCATTAAAGAAGATTGCCTATAGTTTTCTTCCTAGTGAGACAGAGTGAAGGACAGTGGCAGAGAAAATGAGCTGTATCTTCATGCTCGTCCTCATCACCACAGCCTCTGCAAAGGTCATCGGTACTAAGCCCCCTATTTTTCTTAAATTTCAGTGTAATATCATCTCATAATTTTTGATCAAAGAATCTGTGGAAATAAAATGTTGAAACATGCTTTCCGTCAGACTTTGATGTTCTTATAATTCATTAAAAAATGGTTTGTTTTGTTTTCCTCAAAGTCTTTCTCACATTAATTTAGCCTTAATTCAATTCGAAACGTTCCACATAGGAGTATTCTGATCGAAAACCTGGCCAAAAGTCAATTTTTTTAAATAAAATTTTGAAGTAAATTAAATGCAAAGTGGTTGGGAAATATACCTGGATTCATAGGATGCACTTCTTTTTTTTATCGTAAATTATGTGACGTGAAAAATCAAGTTCGAAGTCAACTGTTTGTTTACTTGCATTTTTATGTAATTTGTGGATATTTGGTTTAGAAATTGATTGTGAGTGTATGTTCTTTTAAACACAAAATTTTTTAATGGAAAAGTCAATTGCAGGTATAAAGTAATATTTGAAGAGTAGTTACGGAAATACTTAATTTATTTTTGTTTGTTTAAATCAAAGTTGGAAAATACTCTTCCACATGTGGATATTTTTTTCAAACTCTAAGGGTTTTGTTATAGTATACCCTGCCATTCTTCGTTCAAATAAAGATTTATGGTAATTTTGACTATTCTTTTAATCTAATTCTAAAAATTTGCGTGCGATATTTTGCGATTTACAAAATTATTAGTGAATGAAATTTTCACTATTAGAAAAAAAACACGCATACGCCATACGTTGTGTTCTTATATACCATTTGTTTTATGTTATTGACATGTTTTAAGTGAATTATTTTTATGTGATTTGGAAAGCAATTTATTTGTTGCTGTCGAAATACACTGATTAATTTAATTTTTTTCCAAAAAGTCAAAAAGAGACGTTGGAAACCAACATTTTTTTTTTCAATTACAATATTATCAGGTTTAACAGTTGTGAATAAAACTACCTGTTTCATATTATGGAAGAAAATTTAAGTGGAAATATAAATGAAAGAGTTAAAAGCTTTTTAATATCCGGTCCTTTTTCGCAAACAAAAAAACTTTGAAATTATAAGCCTCAGTTTCTCAGCTTTTATACTATTTCAAGCAAAAATGGGTTTAATCAAGTCGCAGAAGCGCTAAATTTTAAGAAATCGTGGCTTGAAAGTGAATTCACAATTTCCTTCTTTTGAAGAAGTTATTCAGATGAAAAACTCAACAAATGAGGGAAACTCAAGAGATTTTTTGAAAACCCTAAAGTTGCTTCTGAAATAACGAGAATTGATTTTATTTGATATTCCGTTCTTTAATTACTTTGGAATGTATTTCAAAGTTGATACAAAATTAAAGTATTAAAGTTTGAGTTATTTGCAATGGTATTCAATGACTCTCACATTTCATAAAATATTAGTTCATGCATCTGTTCTGTTGAAAACGCTCTGCTTCCAATAGGAAGAAGCGGCAGAAGCGAGAAATAAATATTTTAAGTTTGTTTATTCACTTTCCCATTTTCAGTCTTAAAAAGTTATGATTTTTTCAAATATATTAACACAAACTTTTAAATATAGACTCTACCGGCTTAACTATGCAACGAAGTTTTCTTGAGGGACTGCAAGCTTGATATACGCAATATGTAGCTTTTGACTTCTGATCCACTTTTATGTTGCCCTAGAAAATCCACTTCTTAGCCTAAAAATAATGCTCAAAGGAGACTATAGAAATGCTTCTTTCAAGGGACACAAATGCCTCTGATGATAGATTTTCGTATTACCATAATGACTTTCTTAGTAGTGAAGAAAGTGAAGACCATGAAGATAAAGTGATGAAAAGACAAAAAATAGCGTTTTAATACATTTATTTCATAATAAATTATCATTTCTAACAAAAATGAATTGTTTTACTTAAAAAAATAATTTTGTCCAGGTTTTTAATCGAAATACTCCTATGTGGCGTTCCTTACTCAGTGCGGTGCGCTATGAGCGACATCCTCCTGGAATATCCACAATGCGCCCTCATTCCAAATTGTTTCGAAGTACACAATTTTTGAAAAAAAAAACAAGGATTTGCTCCGGAAATTAAGTCAACGGGTGGCACTCTGGTGTGTTACGTCACCATATTGCGAGTCAAGTTCTATGTATTCATTTATGTTCGTACATAGTTTGTGTGTTCCACAACAAATTCAACATGGAATTATTTGTGCATTTTTGAACAAAGTACTGACGATAAAGCAAAACACGAGACACAATTTGTCTCTGCCAACATCCAACCCAAATAAAAAAGGAGATTTCTTCATGATAAACATTATGAAATTATGCTTTAATATAATAACCAAAGGAAGAGGGATCTCATTTTCATTTCCTTGAATTTTCCATTACTGCGAGAGGTCGTGCACATTTTTCTCCAGTTTTTGTTGCTTTGTTTTTATGATGCTTACAAGTTTTTTTTTATTATTACAAAAAGTTTATCCGCATTTACTGCTTGAAATGTTGTCCTATATTAAAAACGACCATCAACCTCGTATCAGAGTGATTTAATTTTCTCCTTGCGTAGTTTCGTATAAATAGAAAAAAAAAGAAAAACACACAGAAATATTCACTACCGAAATGTTAGAGGAATCAGAGAGGATGAAAAACCAAATGAAAGGTTCTCTCCTAAAGACCGAACAGGCTTATGTATATTTATTATTCTAAGCTAGCAGTTCTGAAAAGATTTCTATGAGAAGGACATGCAAACATACCGGCACTTATAGCACATTCAAAACATCTGACTTCCGCTAACTGGTATTCAACTCACCTTAAAGCTACATCGGATTCTTAGTAAGGCAGATTTATCTTCTCTTTTGAGACTGTAGGTAACAACGTCCGCACCATTAAAAAAAAAAAAACATTTCACAAGTGGATGCTCATCTGTATAGTAAAAGAAGGATGGGTTCTCCCTCAAAAGATGGCTCATAGCTATTAACGATGTGAACGCTATTTCTATTGGCCTTGCAGCTTCTGTTACTGTGACCAGGCACCACCTGAAAGCTAATTAAACCGAGCAAGAAGGACGAACAAGACGATGATGATGACGACAACCAACGCACGACGACCCATAATAAAAAAAAACGACGTTGGAGAAGAATTTCTTCAAAAAAACACAGAAACAGCGACATTTACAAGGTCATAACAAAATTAGCTTAATAGGATAATAAGTTTTTTTTAGACTCGCGCTCGCCGGCAGGGTGGTGGCGACGACGACGGTATCATATCTTAAGACTTCTTGGTATTTTTGTTAATTTCCGTTTGGTTAGTTCGTTTTATGAAAATTACTTTCGTTAATCAAGTCACTTCCTTCAAAAGGTCACATTTAATGAAAATGTCACCACCACTGCCTGGATCCGTCATTTGAATCTCCTGCTTAAAACTTTTGCTTTTGGATTCATGGTAAACAAGGGCATCGTTGTCGTTGGTACTAAACATCAGGAAGTCATGAATAGGCAGCTCCTTCCCAAAATAACACATAGCATAAACATACAAAGTGAATAATGATCAATTTTTATTTCAATTTCCATCCTTTAAACGTTTGTTTGTTTTTGTTTTGAGATAACCTACAATTTACAAAACAAAAAACGAACAAACGTATATAAGGAACCATTTTTGAATAAACAAAGTCATTTATAAAGGCGGTAAGTGCAACGTTAAGTTAAATGTTTCTTTCATTTCTCTCACCACCAAAATTACCAAGTCTTTCGACACCATTTATCCAAACAGCTGAGAAGTAACGCTTAACCTCAGCAAAAAGTCCATGTCCTTGCCTAAAATGAACACAGCAGTTGAGCTTAAAAAACATTAATTTAAATAAAACCCATTCTCCGTCTAGCAACATTTTGCCCCAAATATAGCAGTAATACCCAGGCTTAGACACAGACCACAAAAGTGGCCCAGAAAATCCAAACAGAACAATGGAAACAAGAAGGTGGAAAGCAAACTATCTAAAACCAGTGAAATACTCGAAACCATTAAACCGCTGCATATAAAGTCGAAAATGGACGAAAAGTATGGGTCCAATACAGTCGCGAGAGGAAATTGTAAAAACTGCAACACTCCTTTTCACATTTGCACATAAAATTTTATGCAAATCACCGAAAAAAGTTTCCATTTAAAAGTTAACCTAAGTCGTGTTTGCCTTAGATATCCATGTTCGTTCTCGCACTCGTTTTCCAAATCGTACTATTCCTTGGTGTCCTCGGCCAAGTTGCATCCCTCGTCCTCTTGACGTGTTGGCTGGCTAGAAGTATGTTTCTGTAGCTTTGGTTATGAAAGGGTTTTCTGGTCAAATTTTAATCTAGCTAACTATTTTGTTTGGTAGTGGAAATGGTGGGTAGTGAAAATGAGCGAATGGAGGTGGATGTGCGGGTGGGTATAACATGCTTTTGCTACGAAAAAGCCGTGGCTCCACTCAGACCGATGTTATTGCGGTGTTATGTGGACAGTATGAAGGAAATTGTTTTGCGGTTTGGTTGCAGCCTCAAACTATGTGTTTTTTTCCTTCTCCAGCTTTTGCTCGCGTATCATGAACTCTACACTCTGTTCACTCCGTGACGAGATCCTTGACCGTTGTTCTTGTAATGCAAAAATTTTTTTTTTCTGTTTATTGTTTATTTAACCTACTCGACGACGACGACGCGATGGTTACCAGCTAGTGCTCCCATTTTTTCTATGACAGAAATAGTACCTACCTCATTAAATGAGATTCCTATTGCTGGCTGTTGAAATACAGAAAACAATAGAAAGTCGTTTATGTATAGTTCTTCTTAAAGCTTTTTAAATAGTATAAAAGCATATGCAACGTTTAACGGTGTAGGTCGCTCTAGTGAAATTAGATTTTCTGTGCTTTCATTTTGAATTTCGTTTCTGTTCCTTTTGAATAGATCGCCACTCAAGCAAATTTCTTTACAGTCTCGTCACGTAGAATTAGGTTTAATTAATTTGCTTTTCGCTTTTGTTGATATTGTTGTTTTAAGAGAAACAGCATGTTTTGCCAAAATACAGATTGGTTCGAACAATTCGATAAGCTAGAAACACTTGTGTGAAGGAAATTGTAAATAAGCACAAAATTTGTTTAATATTGCTTTTGTGGAGTTTCTGGGATACATGTTTTGCATTAATTCAAGGAGTCTGATCTGAAGATTTTATTTAAACAATAGAAAAATTAAAATTTGAACCTCATCTTACTAGCTGGCCTGACCTACGTCGTTTTATCAAAAACACTATTAAGATTAATATGTTTCAATTTATAAATTGTACTGCAACATTTGATTGAATTATTTTGCATTAATTGACGGATACATATTCTGCTGAGTTATTTTCAAAAATAGACAGAAAAGAACAAAATGTTCAAAAAATATAAGTTCTTGAAACCATTAAACATAAAATGAACGTATATTAAAGACAATTTAGAAACCGTGAAGTAAATACGTAGAAATTCACTCAGCTAAATAAAAATCAATCAAATATGTACAAGTACATTTAATACACGTCTTATTTCTACACATAGGCATTCGTAATGTAAGATATAACCAATATGTGAAAGCCGCTTTCAATATAACGTAGTAACATGATGATTTTTATTTTTATCCGCATTGAGTTTTTAGTTCCAAAAATAAAATGTAAAGTCGAGAAAAATGTTTCTGAAGTGATCTCCAAGGCACCTGTTGTCAAGCATGTTTAAAGAACAGCGCGTACCACCCCATATTTATGAAATTATAATGGTAACTTCCAACTGTTGTTGTGTTTATTCATCGCCTAATTGGATTGGGTTTGTGTAATTGGTATAGCGAACTGCCACCGAGTTTGGCACTTGCACTGGCTGAGTTGAGGCACACAGCGAAAGCGAAAAGTTTTCATTTGATTTTTCATCCCGCATAGCCCCTTGATGATTTCCAGAATTCATTTTGTAATCACTGGGGCTTATTTTACGTTGACGATGACGATGACGACCCAAGCGATTAAATTGCCCTTTTCACCGCTAATTAGTAACTTCTGTGTTCGCAGGCTGTATTCGAGCTCAAGGGGATATGCAAATAAATAGGGCGGTATGGATGGATGGTGGCTTGTGAACATGAAGCCAATATCGAATATGGTGATGAAAGAGACGAAACGACAACGACGATGATGGGAGTCGAGTCATCCCTGCGTATTTGACGTTGCGCTTCAATTCAAATAATGAAAAGTAACGAGGACTTCTTAAAAGCCTTTGAAAGTAGGTGCAGGAAGGGTTTCATAAAGTGTGTAGCAAAAGCACCTGGCGGTTTTTGCTCCTTAATTAGTTTCAATCGAATTCTCAACCTCTACGACGACGACGATGACGGTAGACAGTCATAATAATCCAACATATAACTCCCAGTCAACAGCTCTTGAAGCTCCAAGGTGGGTTCTCTCAATCTGTTTCCATTCAGCAATTCTGGCATGCCATCATCGCATCGTCGTCATCGCCGTCGTGATTTTAGTTGTAGTGCTGTCGTCACATGAATACTATAGTATATGTGTTTTTACGTTCATGCTTGCATTCGTTTCAATGGAACAAAATGTACGATTGATCGGTTTTACTTCATCACGTTAGCCAAGCCAAGAGGCGAGTCACGACGACGACGACGTATACTATTTAGGGAAGGATCTAACGTTCAATTATATCGGAGATTCCACCACACTGCACTCTTCGAATAGTGATGCTCTCGAATGTGGCCTCAAGTAGAAGAGAGGGAATATGAACTAATTAGTGGTTCGGTATGATTGGCGCAACAGTTCAATTATAAGTTGTGTTCACTGACGCTGTGCTGGACTGTTCTAGACAGAAAAGTACAGCTTTTTGCTGTTCATTGAGGTTTTTTCTGTGCTGAGCTGTTCTACTTTCCTGTTCATTGACAAACCTAGAACAGTTTAGAACAGGATTTTCTGTTCTTGCTTTTGAGTCAGATCAGGTTAGAACAGACTTGTGAGAAATGTCAAAAACGAAGTTGTCATTTTTTTTTTTTACGTTTTGATTTGGCTGTGCTTTGTGTATTTTTTTCTCGTGATTTAAAAAAATTAAAACAAAGTTATTTTGCCAATTTGTTTAATTTGTTTAATTAAATAATTATAAAATAAATTTCTTTTACATTTCATCAAAGAAAAGGTAATAACATTCGTCACAGTTTCATTCCAATCATCTGAAGAGGAATCCGACGAAAAATCACTATCGGTGTCTGAACCACTAACATTTTCATTCAATATTATCTTAGCAATCACTTGATTTTCCATTTCAATAATTTTTAATAATATTTTTCACAGTAAAAACACAAAAAATGAAAAAAAAATAAGCGAGAAACGAAAAATTCACGCAATTTGCAATTTGTTTTTTTTTTTTTTTCGACAACTGACGTTTAACTGACTGTTCTAACTTGATCTGACGTTTCTCACGAAACTGTGCTGTCCTGTGCTGTTCTGATCTAGGAAAAACCTCAGTGAACACAACTATAGATTTGAAGTGGTTAATTACGATGCACATACTGAGTTGAGAATAATAAATTGGTAAAAGCTTAACAAGAACAACATTGCATGTGTGGTATTCGAGTTTAAATATGAAGGATTCATTTGAGTATTGTATTCCATATGTAATATCAATATGCTTCAGTTGGTGGTATAATTCTGATAATGGCGATGAAGATTGGTAGAGTAAGCTATCTATGGTTTTGGTTTAACATATACTGAGATGCATAAATGCCTAAATTGTAAATAGGTACAAAATAAAATTTAAATTTTTCTGATATTAACTCAATTCACAAACAAATAGCATTTTTATAAATATTTTAAAACGATGCATGGAACACAATATTACAATAATTACTCTAAGCAGAAAACAAACGTACCTATATACATGGTATGACCTTTTGATACACCGATTTACGAAATGCATAATTATAAAAGTAGCGCTGAAAAGTTATTTTTGAATTAATCATAGCTTTGAATTCCAACAAAGAGGGTTTTCCGATTTCCCATTCACAGAATTTCTATCGATCAACCTATCAATTTAATATTTGACTTGACAATTTTTAATTTGTTAATAATGATGATGATAAGGATTCAAAATAGCTGGCTCGATACAATTCAAGTTATTTTATAATACCTAGACAAAAAAAAAATAAAAGCTTCCTCCACATTTCAGGAAGGTATAATTAAACTGTCAAAAATTGTTGACATTTGATTTTTCAAAAAGTCACCTCACCGCAATCGTTGTCATGATGGAACAGCTTAAATTCCATCGAATAGAAAAACGAACGTCAACAATTAGTTGGGTTTTTTCACGCAATTTGACTAAGTGGCATTTGTCTGCCTTGATGTAGTATTGATTATTTATTTATTTAACAGTTAATTACTTCGTGTTTTTTTGAGAAATGTTTATTTATGTTATTATGTATATCAAAAATAATGGCACCAAGTTATTCATAATAACTCCAAAATCGATGATGAAATAATAAATTGAGACTCTCCTTCAATAATTATTGCATATAGTTTGTTCATAGACAGGTGGTGTCCTTAATTGCTGTTGAATTAATTAAAACTCAATATTTGCGATGGTAAATACGGCTCTATATAGCAACAAAATGTATTAAAGGACTATTAGCATTTTCATCATTAAAACAAAACTTTTACTCGTTTAAAACATTGATCTCAAGAGTAATTATTATTTCAATGAATCGATTTTTGTTACAACTGTTTCAAAACATTGATAGCGTAACGGGTACAATGGTTGGCACCCCCAATTTTTGTACTAATTATTGGCACCCTTCATGCAATAAGAGATTTCTCAAAAACTACGTTGCCCAGGAATTAAAAATTGTGTTTTTTCATAATCTTTATCAATTCTCCAGAATTCTACATTTTTATTTAGGTTTATTTAATTCTCAGTTCCTTTTTGTCAGTGAAAGAATGAGGTCGTTTCCAATTAGTGAAAAAAGTGTTAAAAATACAGTGTTCCTGCTAAGAAGACTAGATTTGGTAAGTGTCCGTTTTTGATAATTTTTTGAGTTTTTAGATGAAAAATTTTCTTTTTAAATATAAAAATATAATAAATTAAATATTTTTATAAGTTTTTTCGTAAAAAAAGTTGTTTAAATTATTAAAAAAGGGGGTGCCAACAATTGGTCCCATATTAACAAGTGGTTTCATTATTGGCAGGGGGGGGTGCCAATAATTCATGCACTGGGACTACAATTATTGGCACTGCCAATAATTGTACTTTTAAGACTGCCAACATTTATACCCCTCATCCGTTACAAATTAAAAAAAGGGGTGCCAATAATTGGTTCCATATTAAGAGGAAGTGGTTTAATTATTGGCAGGGGGGTGCCAATAATTCGTGCACTGGGACTACAATTATTGACACTGCCAATAATTGTACTTTTAAGACTGCCAACATTTATACCCCTCATCCGTTACAAATTTTTATTTATGTACATACTTCTAATTTATATTATTTACAATTCAATGAAAATTTAACTGTTTTAAGCAATTTAAACAATCAATTAAGAAAAATGTCATATTTTAAATGTATTCATATAAATTTTCTTATTTACATTTTGTTTTTTATGTAACTATATTTGCTTGCGTTGAATTAAGGTTTTCTTGCAATAAAATGTTTTATTTTAAACGAAATTTGATAAAAAATATCACGAAAAGACATTGTTTTTCTTTCAAATTTAAGGGTGCCAATAATTGTACCGGTGGGTGCCAACAATTGTACCTGGATGCCAATGATTGTACCTTTTCGCAGGCTTTTCCTATTTTGGTGTTTTTATAAAATTCTTTTTTTAGAAAACTTTAATTCTCATAATATTCAAATTTAAAATTTCTTAAATTTTAATTTGACATATAAAACATATTGCAAACTCTTTTATATCGAAAGTTATATGCAATTAAAAGTGAAAAAATCCTTAGGGGTGCCAACCATTGTACCCGTTACGCTACATACATTCATTACATATTCATACATGTAATTACATCTTGACGTATGTATGTTTAATTCTTATTGTGTGTGCCTATATCATGACACCCAGAGATTAGCAGACAAGAAATTTCTTTAAAATAAATTTTCACACAGTGATAGCAATAGATAATTATGGTCATACTTTCTGAGTAAAAGAAAGACAAAAAAGCTTTTCACTGCAAAAATAATAGAATTGATTGCTGAAAAATAACATGAAGGGAGAAATACTTAATATCAGCAGATCACAGATGTGTCAAGGCAAATCTCTGAGCAGATCATATTCAAACTCCTCTGATACCATAAAGAAATACGTGAACACCGAAATGTAATTTCTCATTAAATTTTTTATAATAACTTTTTGTTACCCTAAAGCAGACGCGGGGAAGTAAAAAAATAAAAAAACACAAAATGGGTTGGAAATTTGAATCTAAGCAGAAACAGTATGCACAATGCACATAGCACATTGCTTATGATGACTTATGAGCTTTTGCTTTGTATATCAATTTAACAGGTATGAACGAAATGGTATTCGACTGTAGCGCCAACTGATTACAAGCCGAGAAAGCCATTTTTTTTACATAAGTTTGTAGTGTATGTTCTCTGCTTGCTCCTGTCAAAAAACTGTTAAACCAAGCAGAAAACCAATCTTGATAGTACCTGGTAGTTCCATATACAAAGCTTATGATATGAGTGATATGATAAATTCAAGAAAAACAAATCAAAGAAGGAGAAAAGGAACATAATGTTTTTATATTTGACATTTTTTTTAAAAGTAGAATTAAGCTTAGAAGTACCTATATTTTTTAAATGATATTTTAAGTAAATTTAAGGTCATGACCTACAATTTAAAATTCCACTCAGTCGCTTTTACAAATCCCGAAATTCGTGAAGTATACAGAAAGATGAAGGTCTGGGGGAATTATCAACATTTTCAATTTATTTCCCATTTTTGTGAGCAGTTTGCTTCCTTCTACAAACTGCTATACACATCAATAGTCAGGAAAAGGAAATACCTTCCTATAAGCCTTATCGAACTTTCAACTCCTTATTGCCACTGAGACCATTATTTACTCCATCACCGTCATCCACAGCACGATTTCTCCGTAGTTCTCAAATTACCCCATGCCACCATGGCCATGGCCATTGCATGGCACTGCTACCATCACAATCCTCTTCAACACAATCTTGAAATTATTGAAGCGTAAATTTTAGAAAGTTATTTTAAACCCATTTCGTGTACAATCCCACTCTATAACCTCACCGCCACCGCTGGCGCTGCTGCTGTGAAATGAGTGTACTGCCGTGCGGCGCGGCGGCCGGCGCGGCGGCGGCGGTGGCGTGTCGACCACCAAACCAGCAGCATTTGAGGCGCTCATCTTTTTCCCCCACTCTCTCACTAATATTGCCTTTTCTCAGCAATGCTTATGAAGACGAAGGCTTTTTCCGATACCAACTGAGCGGAAATGTTGAAATGTTTTAATGAGCTTATGGCCTTAGTGGCTTTGGCTTTGCCATCTTCGCAGAGATAATGATGAGGAGCTTTAGTCGGAAACTGTCCTTACGTTGCAAACTAATGGACGTTTAAGCTGTTTGAGATTTTAGGACCTTCTTTTTGACTTTTCATTTCGAAGCGCAAGCATTTGTCTGTGCCTGCGTGTGTCTTAATGAAATCCTTTGCTCCATCGGCATTTGGTGGCTGACATTGAGTCTATTAAAATTAGGGAGAAGATAAGGATTTATACATCGTCTGTACGAAAATTGACGCCCGCCATGGTAAATTTAGCAATTAATCTCAATGTCAGTATAAAAAAGATTTCAGAAATTTCGCTTTAATTGCAACAATTTGTGTGTGTTTTTTTAGTATTCTCTATAGAAGCAGCTTCTTGAAAATTTGTTTGAAGTTTCTGTTCTCATGTATCGTATTGGTACAAAGAGTCAAACTTAAATGGGTCTGTGGAATTGTCTTCCAAATTGGTATTAATTGTGTAAGAAAAATTGAATCTAAGATTGTGTTTTTTTTTTTAAGATCCACAATAATAATTAATAAGACCATGTTTGGATGTTTTCTTATAACAACCCTGGTGGAAGACAAAATCTTGAAGCGCAAATAATATGTTTCACTAAAGTTCGTGCGATTTCTCTTAGTTCCGTAGGGATATTGATTTTTAACACATTCACAAGAAAATATACTCGATACCGTGCGCTTAGATGTTGTGTAGTGTATGTCTATAATTTTATTGTTGTACACCTACACACCAACATGGAGTTTGATAAACACCGCTTATGTGTGCCACGAGTAAATGATCCTAGTCTTTCTCCAACTCACAAGTACTAAATTCCCAAACACTGGTTCTGAAAGGTTTAAGGTTTCCTACTCACCAGTTTGTGTTAAGGGACCCAACCCTAAGGTCTTGAGTTTGACTTTTGTGGGTGGTTTGTTTGGTTTCGTATTTCCTACTCCGATCGCGTCGTCATCAGCCGTGCTTTTATTACACAGATTGCTACACGCCACTGTATTGCAGGTTACCAGTTACAGAGTTTGTAAGCGATACCTTTTTCCATAAAACCCTCTGCTCGTGCTTGTATTACGACGACTCTGACGATGATGATGATGATGATAATAATGATGATGGTGATGATGACGATGATGATGGCAACGAGCTGGCGATAGCTGACAGAGACACACGACACAAACAACTGAAGCTGTTTACTGCGAGTGCGAAGCTCCGGAGCAAGGAGCTTTGTTTACTCAGGGCGGGAGAAGGGAGGGCTCTTTGGTGGGGACAAAATGGTTGCTTTTAATTTAAAATGAAAGCCAAATTTATTTGCTTTCTGGCGAAATATGTTTGCTGCATTATTTGCTGAACGTGATTGGTAATACTGTTGGCTGCTTGTCGGCTGTCAGAGGCTGGCTGCAGCCAACAAGCACACGTTATGGGTGTAGTCGACGATACCCCTCCAACCTTATGTGGTATACGTATATTCGCCGAAATTGAATCAGTGAATCCTTAAAACAAACATGAAGCAAAACAAACGCATACTCGTGTTGTGATGGAGCATTCCTTGCCTGATGCTTTTGGCGCAGGCATGGACTAGAAATGGAGAAGTATTCCATATGATGCCATCACTGGCTGTTGATTCAAGTCCCGTACAGATGGGTATCAGATATATGTACGTATATACAGGTACTCAAATCACGTCCCAGGAAGTGTGCCTCGCTTTTAGCTTTGTATGTTCTACCTCTTGACATCATAGATAGCCTGTCAGTGTGACATTGTTTCTTACCAATAAATATCAGACAGGGGAACGTAATTCACTTTGATCTCACTCTCTCTGGAAACCATTAGAATACTTGCTTTGGGAAAATATTGTCGTTTTCATTAATTTACATATTCAAAGGAGAAAGGAAATTAATTGGGGCTGCAGGTTGTTTGCCTACTTTCGTAATATTGTCCATATGCAATCACATTGTGTCTACTACCACCACTGCCAGGATGTTCGCTTTCTCCTATACACATCAAACGAAGAATCTCTCTGCTCTTGTGTTCTTTGTATAAATTTTACGTTCTTTAACTTTAAGAGAATTTAAACATGCTCATTAGGGATGTTTATTACATATTTTATGGTTGAATGGGGGTTGGCGTGACTATGTTGAACAAATATTCAATTATGTAAGGAAGATGTTTTGGAGTACGTTAATTATTATTTGTCAAAGCAAATTTATATGGAAAGGTATCTTATATTCAAACGAACAAAACAGCATTCCAATCCAATGATCACATACGAAACATCAGCTTGCTTAGCGACAAATTTTCAACAACGTTCGACTTCAATATAATGTACGTAATAATGGTCTATGGACCGGGAACCCGGGTATCAGGAGCTCTAATATATTGTATTTAACATACGCATAGTAACGGCTTTCTTAACAATTTTATCCTTTTTGTCATTAACATTAGTTTTTCCTTTAGTTTAACTTCTTTCTGTTGCCTTTGGATTTTTAAATGTATAAGGTCGAAATAAATAATTTCTGTTCCGACCTGTTCAAGGAATTTGTTTCCTAGTTAACATGTTACCCCCATATTTACTTACTACCTTGCTTGGAAAGGAAAAAATAAAACACACTGAAAAAGTGTAGATATGTTAATGCAACTGTCAAATCGTCTCCTTAATGCAGAACTAGCCACCAAAAACCAAAAACAAAACATTGATTAGGATTCAATTGAGTGATTTTGTTTGACTTTTGAACAACAAAAGAGAAAAATCCAACAATTAACAATTAACAATAGAGTGCAGCGCCGGGAATTAAAAATACTTCCCCCTACCTAAGGGATGTATTGAAGAAAATTGCTTTGGGTCGCTCGTTAGTGATTATATACGATTCAGTCGCTTATTTCGATTTGTTTTGCCCAAGTCATTCAAGTGCGGCTAACAGAATCGTTCCTGGTTTAAAAGTTTCAGTTCCGCAAAAACCTCAAGGGGCAGTTGAACGTTTCTCGGGTATTTTATGTTTTGTGTATTCATGTTGGTCCTTTGAAGCTGGCTTCATTCTGGTATGTACCTAGGATGTAGTATACCGCTCTGAATAAAGATAGCTATTGGTATTAATAGGTTTTTTTGAGAACTGCAAAATTGGAAAATAATACGACCATGAATGTGTCTGTGTGGGGGCGCAATGATTGAAGTCTGCAATTCTGCATGCCATATATACTATGCTCTACGTCTTCCCAGAAGATCACTCTTTGAATTTTTTATGTGCAAATGTATGCACGTCCGGAGTTCAATTAGGGTTTTCGAATTTCGTTTTCGGGTTTTTTTCTTACGATTTTTGCTTTCATGCGGAATTATTGGAAAAAGTCATGCATATATGCATGTGCGTATACAAACGCAGCAACTGAAATTGGCAAAATTATTTTCGAACTTTTTTTTTCTAATTAGTAGACACTGGATTGATGGACTCTCTAATGAGTATGAGTTTTCATTCTGTTAAATTAACGTCAGAAATAGGTTTTGTGCCTTCCCATCCCTAACTATGACAAAGAAGGTTCTTCTTCATTCTGGAAATCAAACTCTTAAGAGGTATGTAATAGGAAAATAGTCCCTTTGCTAAGAATAGGAAAATTGGCGTAGGTTTTTGGGAGAAAAACATAATATCTGTTCAACATCACTACGCTATGCTAGACCGAATTTCTTATATACCAACGTTCATTAAAATGATAAGCCATCCTTCGAATGAGAGAACATGGTTTTGCTTTTTCCTAGGTGTGTACTTGTAAATGAATGACAAAGGATAGTGTCAATGTCAAACCGTCACATTAAATTAGTTTTCAGTATGTAATAAAGGAAATGTCACGAAAACAAAACGAGCTTCTGCACGAAATAGGAGGATCTCGTTCTCCCTCATCCAGCCCATGTTTTCAATTTTCATGGCGAAGCAATGAGACGTTTCCTGAGACACCATAACAGCAACAACGACACAGGCGAGGGCAAGTTGTGATACTAAAAACTGAAAGGAAACGAAACGTGTAATTCTTCCTTGCAGCTTCACTTGTCGAGAGTCGAGGTCGATGTGACAGCTTGTTAAACGGTTGGCATTATTGCATAAAATAAATTAATTCCACGCGTGAAATTTTCCTTCTTCGTGTATGCCTACGCTTGGAATCTGTTAGTCAGTTTAAGAAACACGTGCGATTATGTTGCTGACCGACAAGTCTTCCACAACTGTTGCACGAAGCAAAACTTCCTATTTCAAAACACTCACATAAAACTAAGTTATTCAGAGGTGGGCAATGAAAAGTGCGGCGGCGGGCGGCCGGCGGCGGCGGCGGTCTAAATATAACAGTCAATCCTTCCTTGGGCAACGTGGCAAATTGAAGCTGAAGTTATCTGCTGAAGTGCTGACTCCGATTGAGTACTGTGAGGGTATTTGTACCTTTTCCTGCTTCATTTGCATTTTTCGTCAATTTACTTTGAACTTGATGGGGTTGCAAAAAAAGGCAACGCAAAGTTTGAGGTTCTGTTCTGGTCTACCTTTCATAAGAAAGGACATTCTTTTTTTTGTCTTTTCCTTAAATTGCTTTGGAACTTGTTTTTGAGGGAAAACTTTGTCGCAGAGTTGAGTCTTACGAGAAATCGCGAACGTTATTATTGGTGCCTCGAAGGACTCGTAAATGAATTGCAATTAAATGAAAAAAAAAACAAGAGCAGAATGAAAAGTGTCCCAATTTGCATTGGGGATGTCCAAATCAAGACCACGAATCATGGTCGTTGAGGAGGTATGTTTTTTTAAGTTTACTCAGTTTTTCTTTTTTGTTGATTTTTGAAAGGAAGTTTCAATGTGCTGACTTGCGGAAAACTAAATGAGTGCTGCAACATTTTTCAACAGTACTATCATCCTCCCCATTGTGCACATTGCAAGGAAGATAGTCCCTCGTGACCTTATAACGGCTTTTTTGTGCTTTCCTCTTTTTTATGGAAACTCTAGACAATTTTTTCTAACTGCAAGGGAATGAAAGAAAGTTGGAGGGAGCCCCACCTTGGGCGGGGAAGAAAGCAGGATGAAACACACAAATTAAATGTAACAATTTTTAAAAGGTGATTCCTGTGGTGTTTTACCCGTTGTTTTGGGGCTGAATTGTTCCCAAATGTGGCAGCCGCATCGGTGGAAGAAAGAAGGATGTTTGTTCAGAGTGCGGTCGTGAAACCTTTATTTTGCGTAAGGTAGAGGGTGTGACGTGGCGCGAAGCAGAGCACTGTTATATGGGTGGTTGTATTAGTTACCTATGTAAAGGCAAAAAGTTTGCCGCTAGCTTTGTCTCCCCTTCCACGGCTTCCCTCTTGCTGGCATCATCCTTGTTGTTTTGGGTGAATAATTAGAAATTCTATGTTTCGCTTGCTCCTTGTATAAGTATATGTAGGTATGTATAGTCTGGTATCGTGCTTTTGGTTTTGATGCTGCTGCCACTGCTGCTACTGCTGGTGTAATATATTTTGAGAGATAAAAAATAAGAAAGAAAATAGGTTGCTGGCACTTTCTGTCAGGACTCAAAAGAGATTTGTTGTTAATTTGCATGGAAATTTCATAAACGTCGGGAGCTCAAAAATTGGTTGTTAAGATTTAAATATTTAATACTTGCAAAATTAGACGCCAAACCCATACCTATTTCTTTCTGGCATCCGAAAATTGTTTGACACTTAGACGGTTAAGTTTGACAAGAAATTTTTGATTAATTTTTGAAGAAAAAGTATCAAAGGGCAGCTTCATGATAATGATGATGATGAAGATGCCCTTTCATACTTTTTCAGTGGCAATGGGCGTAGGTACCGAGGTACACTTCGTTATTGTGATTCATCTTATCTCTTTTGTTAATTTTGTATGGAACAGAGAAGCTTTGAAAGAACGCCATTTGTGTTCTGTGTTTTTATATTTTCGGAAAATTACAATAAATTTAACTTTAAAGAGCTGAAAATTGTTTTATTGAGGTTAAAACGCTAAGTTTAATTACTGGTAGGTACCATAATAATAGTGGATTTAAAACGAAAGATTAAATTTAAATAAATAATTATATAGGATTAAGATTGTTCACAAATTTGTTCATCTTTTATATGGATCTACACTAGTCGTAACAGACTTCTTCAATACTTTTTTCATTTATCGTTTAAAATATGGAAACCTACTTCAGCGATGATTGATTTATTGAGCGATATCTTTTATTTTATTGCTTTTACCCTCGAACCACAGAATAAAATATGACTTGTGAAATGATGTCACTTATAGGCCCTTCCTGTGCCGGTTGGAGCAGAAAAAAAATGTATTTCTTTTTTCTTCACAAAAAATCCTCAAAGTTTTCTAAACCCAAGCTCTAAACTTTCGCAAAAAATAGAAAAAGAAAAAACACATGAAGCAAGCCCTTGTTATTGGCTGTTAAAATGGAACAGCAGTTAGAGACTTTTTTTCCTTCCTTGCTAAAATATATCATCCACCTACCTTTCCATAGGTAACAAAAAATGTTGACTCATTTTTCAATATTTTGTTTTAATTCGGGCGCCCGACCTTCTTAAATGGAAACACTTAATTTTAAATTCTTTTGGGGGGCTTTTGGCTAAAAAAAATATGTTTACATTTTCCATTCAATGTGGCACAGATCGCCCTGAAATAAATAAAAACAAAAAATAGAAACTTAAACCGGCAATTTGGCCACCAGACGGTATATGACTATGGCCTCAGAACATATCCGCCTGCCCTTTTGCAAACATTTGTACATTGAGAATTCGGTGCCTTTGTCCTACTTCCAATTTCTTTCTTAACAAACCATTAGAGTAGACATGTTTGTAAGTACATATGTATGTTTACTACTTGAAAAAAAAATTGTCGTATTTTATTTTAAAATATGTTTCTATGTAAATTCAAAGCCCTAACGGAATCTAAATATTCATCAACAGAAACAAAATTGTACCTTTTCAAGAAAGGTAAGGCCTCTTTTTTTTAAATATGTAATATGTGTGGGGATAATACAAAATGGATATGTAAAACCTCCCCAACTGCAACTTCCACTCCACCCTCAAGCCTCAACCCTAATTTGAACTTTTGAAAGCCGCTATTATTTTCGAAGAATCATGATGGGGTTTCTGGCATGTGTGTATGGTATCGTATGGTATATTGAAAATCAATAACCTTGATAAATATTTATAAATGATAATGAAGTCATACCTGGGAAATGTGTCTCAAGGAGATTGTATGCTCAGCATATATGTATACAAAAGCAATTTCGTCGAATTTAAAAGAATAACTTGAAGCCACTACTCTAAGGCGCTAGACACGTAGCTTCTTCCTGTTTGTGTAAGGTGCTCGAATCTGTCCTCCTATAGAAACCCTTTTTTGTACCATCGTTCAGGACTATGATTGATTATCGCAACACAACATGAGGTAGAGAAATAGTACGATAAAATAGTGGAAGAAAGTGGTAATGATAAAGCAAAGCCTACAAAGGAAAAAAAAACGATGGAAAAAATAAAACAAAAAACTCGTCAAGCCTTTTTTTTTTGTATAGAGGAGGTATAATTGCAAGATATTGGGGAATTACTCTGGCGGCCATAAATCATTTCTATTACTGTAATTATCAGTAATAGCCCTTCAGTTGGGTTTTGGTAGTTGGGCGGCAGAAGAGTGTAACATGAGCAAGTGCTCCTCTCACTAATTAAGCTTCAATCACTGATGGAAGAAAAATATAATTAATAATTATAGTTTTATTTGATTGCTTAATCAAGCGTATACAAAAAAAAGAAAGAAATTAATATTTAAATTATAATTAATATTTTTGTGGAAGAGCTAGGAGTTTGTTGAAGATCTTTCACAGTTCAAGAGCTGGGATTATTAAGGATTTCTTGGAAATTGATGCATTTTTAATCGTTTTTCTTGTCACTTGTTTATTACCTATAAAATGAACCAAATAAAAACGCAATCCAGTTTTACCTCAATCATCATATCACTTGATAACGTTCGGGTTCACGTACATTAATTTACTTTACCTTAAAGCTTAAAGTATGCTATATCCCTATACAATCACAATAAAGTTTCTATAAATGTTTCTCTTTGTAATTTTTTTCAGCATGGATTATACAAGCTTGGGTTGCTGCGCGTTAGCTTTTGTTTTGTACATAAACACCCTCAACTTTGGATTCGTCTATGATGACAGGTAAGCCTCAAGATTGAGATGCCATTTCAATTAATCATTATTGTATTAAAAACCATACCTACCCTCAAAAAACAAATTATCTCATTACAGAAATATGCAGAAAAACTTAACTTTTGCATTATTAAAGTTAAAAAATGATAAACATATTGTACTGATCAAATACTCTGCCTAAAAAGGCCCCAAAATTAATTATCAACTTAAAATATAGCAAAAAAAAAATATAATCTCAATAAAACATAGGTACCACTAGCAATAGAATCCATGTTTAATAAGTTTTAAAAGCACCCAAAAAAAGAAAGAAAAAAATAAAGCAAAAGGACTCCTTCTCACCAACTACTGCATTTGTCTCTTTAAAGTTTGCACTTGCATCTGCTGATTAAATCGTTATAATCTGCATCGTATTATCTATGAGGCTTAATGCTTACATTATTGGCAAACAACTTTGCATAAAAAAAAAAAAAAAATCGCAATTTTTTTTTATAGTTATGACCAGCTTTTTGGGAAAATTTACCTGTGTGCAGCGGGGAGAACAAAAACGTTCATGAGATAAGCAAACATTTGGTGACAAATTGTTTTAATTTCAATAAGCTGAAAAGGAAAATGTTTGATTTCTTAAAGGAAGGTTCACAGGGTTGAAATTTTTGTTTGGCATGTCATTGCCATATGTTAGTGAAATATCATTAGTGCTAGCATTAGTAGCAGTAGCGTGGCGATGTACGCTATACAGCTAAACCTAAAGTGTGGGATTCTAAAAGGATAAGGTTCATGGCGACGACGACAAAATTGCTTAAGTTTCTTGTCACGTGCGTCTTCTCTTTTTTTGCTCAATTTTTTTTTCTACAAGAATTCACGATGGCTCATAGCCGTATTTAGGGGGAGGGTTACGGGGTTTAACCCTCCCCGAAATGATTTTGTAAAGCAAAATCAAATAACTATTGTTTAATAACTTTTTTTTGTCTTGGTAACACTGAATTTATAGCTTTTCCATTGAAGCTTTATTTGTTTTGGTATAATAAAGATATCATTTACTACTCTCGCCATCTAGTTACCTACAAGCAGAGATAACCATATTTCTTTTACATAAGTCGACCAAAAATTAAGGCAAAAAATACTGAAATGTCCCAAAAGCAGTAAGAATTTTTGGTCTTTTGTAAAAAATATGAAAATTTTTTCTTATCCTTCGGTCCCTACACTTGTTGACAATAAAAAACTCCAGTTGTTAGCTCTCTCGCGAAAGCTGCTAGAGAGTAACATGATTCCCCCAGTTCTTGAGCGCGTCAATGATTCCATGGGAAAAATCTTTTTCCGCACAGGGCTGTGGCGAGAGTCGTAGAAGTTCTCAACATACATTAATCTGCTGGTCCGGATGGTATCCCTGCTATTAAACTAAAGAGGTGTTCTTCCACGCTGGCAAAACCCTTGCGTAAGCTTTTCCATCTATCGTTCCGAGCAGTTGGAAAACAGCATTTGTCCGGCCAATTCCAAAAAAGGCGAATCTTCTTCTCCCTCCATTTATCGTACTATTGTACTAACGTCCCTTTTTTTAAGGTCATGGAAACGCTAATAAACTATCAGCTCAAGAAATATCTCGAAGACCGAAAGCTTCTTAATGACCGGCAGTACAGTAACAGGTCCACTGGTGATCTGATGGTTTATATCACCAAACTGTGGAACAAATCTTTCGATATCGGTGAATCCCTTCTTCGTTGGACTAGAAACTTTAATTCGAACCGTTCACTACAAGTTGTATTGGACGGATTCAAGTCTGAAACCTACAATATAAATGGTGGTATACCCCAGGGCTCCGTTTTGTCTCCGACCCTCTTTCTCATTTTCATAAATGATCTCTTGTTTGTAACTTCTAATCCAATCAATTGTTTCGCTGACGATAGTACCCTTAGCTTAACGTGATAGAGACATAACCAACTCATTCACCTCGTTAGACCACCGTTGTAACGTGTCGTGTCTCTTTCGGTTTTATCGTTACTTTTACGGTAAGTGCTCAAGTCAAATAGCCAGTTGCATTCCTCCCCTAAAGATGAAGATGAAGGGTACTGCCTCTTGCGAAGACTTCACAAAACTTCCAAGAGTATCTGTCATGAAAAAGTGCTTCTCAACTTTGCCATTCGGAATCGGCGCTAAATTGTAGGTCCCCTCAATTATTCACACGCACTCAGAGAATTGTTGATGAGAGTAAGCCACTTAGGCCTTGGCTCTTCAAGAGCTGTCGCGCCACTCTACTTATTTATTTACCCTCGAGTCCAACTTCGGACGTACTCTTAAGTATAGAGAATCGTTCTTTAGCCGTCCTTCAAGATTCTGGAGCTCCCTTCCACACTCTGTCTTTCCAATTCAATGCAATGTTCAGGTATTTAAGACCAATGTACACCGGCAGTCCGGCACCTCCTTTCCAACCCCTTTCCATTAATAAAGGGTATTAGATACACTCGAGAATTACTTTTAAAACTATCCATCAAACCTTGTTTCGTGAACAAATGAATTTTCTTCGGTGAATTGAAAAAAAGTGATAAATTTGATAAATATTTCGTTTTTTATTAAAAATCTTAACCCCCCCTGAAACAAAATCCTAGCTACGGCTATGCGATGGCTGGCTGACTTTTTGTAGTTGACGAGAGGAATTCCAATCGATATCGATTATGGTCATTATGAAGCCTTCATGATGTGCCTTTCAGTGTTCACAATAACTAAAAAGGTCATCCTCTTGCGGCTCAGCCCCTCCGGTGTATAGGATACGGAATCCGGAATGAAGTTGGTGCAGCAGTTAAACCTTAAAGCTTTTGTTACGTACTCTTTAATGGCTTCCGGTTGAGATCTTAAGAAATCCGCTTCACACAATACTCGCAAGAAGAAGAAAAATCACAGGGAGGTAGAAGAAAGGATTTGCAAGTCTGTGCTTTCAAAGGGAGATCCAAGGAAATTAAGAGAAAGGCGACAGACAGTCAACTTATTTTGTTTTTTTTTTTACCTTTTTCCTTTTCGTCTTTTCCACTCGCACAGCTCTGGGAAAATGGAATTCCTTTATAGTTTCTATTCTTTCATGTGGCTGAAGTAAGCTGTAACCTACTGTAACCTACTCCATACAGATCTACTCTATCTATCCCCCATTTTACCATCCTCTTCTTGTTCTTATTTTATCAACAGCAACTACAACTACCGTCCGTAGTCCGTATCCCTTTTGGCGGTTTCGATGGTTTCGCCCTGCGAGCAACAAACGAAGACTTACGGACTGAGTGAGGGTTAATGTTTTTGTATTGTATTCGAGTCGACTATGTGACATGTTGAGAGTTTAACCTTTTGAGGTGAATATATTCAGATTTTATTCACAATTTTCTTTGTTAAACATTTTTATGGCTTTAAAGATTTTCTCAAGCCAAACATTGCCAACAATATTATACATACATTTATATATATATTTCACGGACATTCAAAAGTGGTACGGATAAAGCAGATATTAGAGCCATCAAGCAAAAAAGCATTATAGGTCCTATGTAAACAGAATCGTGTAGCGTATACGTGTACGTAATCCTGTTTTGTATTTTCTGAGGCAAAACGATTTTTGTTTGGTTTGTATTTTTCTTTCTTCCTCTTCTTCTGCTTCTTATCTTTTGCTCCCTGTGTCTTCAATTTTTCCTCAAGAGTATCAAATTGCCTACGTCAAGAGGTGAAAGACGGCAGACCGGAACCGGACTCATCCTTTGTGAAAATCGATGAGAGTATTTAGTTTTACTGTCAAACAGGACACGTTTATTAAGGCAAGAGAGACCACCCCGGTCGTGATTTTTTCATTTCTGTCTTCTATAGGCACTTTTTTTTTATTCTGAATTCTTTCGCACTCAAGTTCCATTGAAAATCAATTTTTTTCTAATTTAGGATAGTAGCACCAGCACACAAAAAAATAACGAATTTTCTTCTTGGAACACTTAAATCATGGAAATCAATGCTGATTTCATGTGATTACAAGTATTACGGTGTCCTCTTTGACAGTAACAACTTTTAAAAACTGCTAATCGGCAGCAAATATCTCGGAACCAGAGTTCGGATTTGAGTTTGAGTTAGCTCAGGACAATGAGAACTATGAAATATGTTGAATTTAGCGAAATCGATTTCTTCATGATTTTCGAAAATATCAAGGCTAACCTTGCCAAAATTTTGGGCAGAAACGAAAATTCTTCCAAAATCCTTCGAACTATACATCAAAGGAAAGGTCTGGGGTGGAATCGTGTTAGATGATAGTTGACTATCAAATTTTTGACTATCAAATTTGATAGTCAACAACTTTCCATCTGTGTAAGGTGATCATTCTGAAATCAAATTTTTTTTCTTGGATTCTTGGCATCACTCTGTTTAGTTCATATTTAAACCCAATTGTTGTTGTTGTTTTACATGCCTTCAAATTTTGTGAGACACAAACAACGAAATAAAAAAAGAGACGGGAATATGAATATTCTATCTATGTGTCCTTTTTTTTATTCTTATCCAGTCAGCTGACTGTGTGTCAAGAAGTTTGTTTTGTAAATTCACATTTTTTTCTTTAACTGGGGCGATGAGAATTTTGTTGATGTCAATAATAACTTTATTTGTTATTTCTGTCTTTTGTGGAAATATTGGAGAGGCCAATGAATGAGTGTAATCGTAATGTGTTGTGAATGTTTTCAGAGGATAAATAAAGTTTGTTTCTCGTTTCATGAAAAATAATTTCTCATTCTTGTGACCAAAATAAAGGTGTGGATTTAATATTTTAATTTCATCTTGGTTTTAATTTTCGTTGTTTTGCAATTGCAAAAATATTTGCACCAGCCAAAAATATTCATTTTTCCCAAAACACAAACAACACCAAGAAAAAATACACCAAAATTGTTCAGTTGTATCAAATTGACACCTAAATAGGTGTCAGCTGAAAAAGTCAAAAAAAGATGACTGTCACTTTTGACTATCAGCTTACACAGACGAATTTTCTTGAATTTGACTGTCAACTATCAAAAATCAGCTTACGCGATTCCACCCCTGGTCTAACTCTACTCATCGAAATGGGTTTCAAGTTTTTTGAAGGCCAGGTAGAAGAGATATTTGTTAAAGTGTTAATTATTCGTAAACATTTTCACGCAATTTCAAATCGATGTTACTCACAATTTTCTTTGACAACAGTATATACAATTGTACATCAAATAAAGCCATTCCAAGCGAATCTTTTTTTCAACACTCGGTTATAAAGTTATAGTCAAAAAAGAAAATTCTTTCGATTTCTGCCTTCAGAAAATTTCCCGCGATTTCAAATCGCCATATCTCTCAATTTTCCCAGGTATCATACATCAAATTATGCTTGGAAACAAAGGTCTGTTTGCCCTCTATCAGGTCCGAAAACCAAGACCAAGACTACTTGCAAGGTCTGGTTACCGATCACATGATCAATATTTTCACAGAAACGATAAAGAAATGAAGTTCTTGTTGCTAGTTCTTAATCTCTTTCACTTGAACTTCCTTCTTTCTAGTCAATATTTCGAACATATTTACAGGCATCTATACATTGAGAAATCAGTAATTTCCTCAAATCCATCAATTTCCTTCATTTAAAGATAATTTTTCTTAAATTTCTCAACCACAGAAACCTATAAGAAAATAAAACGTATAGCCCGCCATTAGCCTTTCTAATCAACGATTTTCTTTTTGAGAAAAAAAAAAAAGAAAAAAAAATATTCGGTACCTTCCCTCAAGAAGGCAATTTATGTTGTGTCAATTGAATGCGAAAAATTTCCAACTCTGTGTCATTAACTCCCTATTCACAGTTTTTTTTTCGTATATTTTTCATTTTGTGAAAAAGTTTTCTTCTCACCCTCTAATTTATGCCAAAAGGCCACTTAAGTCTGAAGAATTTTTTTCGAAAGTTTAACAATAAAATACCACAATAACAATAAGGGCGACTCAACCTTTTGAAGGATTGCCTCGTTTAAGGACTCTTGTTGTTGTTTTTATTTTGTTCCGCATTCGACAAAGAATAAAGAGATCAAGATTTTTTGATTGAATAGCAAGAAAGCATTTTAAATTTAGTAACTTGTGAAAAATCAGTTTTCCGATTGGGTCTGTTCTTTTTTTTAATTCAGGTTTCTGGGATTATCAAAGAGAATGAGATAAAATAAATTCGGTCTGTATCCTTCTTCTTCGTTTCTGGAGGCTCTTGAAGCCGATATGTTTTAGAAACTGATTTTTTTTTATTTTCGTCTTTGTGGGCGATTTGTTCTCACGCTTAAATGATTTCCAAAGTAGTCGAGTGTATTGAACATGTGTAGACAAAAAAAAAAACCGTGAAAGTTGGCTGAACATGAACACAAGGACTATTGTCTTCAATAAAGTCAGTCGACTTTTTTATTTTCCTTTCTCTGGAAACATAAAAAATCCTTTTATGCCTGGATTCGTGAAGAGATGGGTTGGATATGGTATACTTGATAATATTTAATCTCACATGGAGTTTTTGTTTTCAGAAAAAAAAAATCGATTTGAAAATATTATCTTCTGAAATTTTCCTATGAATTTGGTAAGGAAAATATATGATGAAGTAGAATATGCCGGCTTATCACCACTTTAAGCATTCAATTTGAAGTGTTGAAAAAAGTTAGTTTAATGGGTTCGTCGATCGATGATACACTTTAAATTCATGTGGTGGATAGGTGTTTGTCGTGTGGCTTGCCGAAGCAGAAGCAAAGAAACTTTCGAATGTGGAAAATGGGAATTCACCCTTTTGTTTGATTTCTTTATTTGTTTTAAGATTTTCAGTTTTAATATCAGTGGTTGATTTAATGGGAAGTAAATTCCTTCATTAACTATTAATTAATCAATATATCCCCTATGGAAAATGCAAAATTTCTTTATTGGGAGTCCTTAATTCATTCGATAGCATTCTGTTTGTTATCGTTATCATGCCAATTATAGAAAGGAATTATTCCATGCACCCAATTACCGAAGCGCTTCTCTCAAATATCTCTTTTTGTGTTTTCAATTGCAGACGTGCCATCTTAGGAAACACAGATGTGTCCGGCACCACCCCTTGGCAGCAGGCTTTCCTCCACGACTATTGGGGCACACCACTCACGGATACAGGCTCTCACGGCTCCTACCGTCCGTTGTGTGTGTTAAGTTTTAAGTTGAACTACATTCTAGGAGGCTATACTCCATGGGGCTACCATCTAATTAACAACTTAATGCATTGTCTGGCTACCGGGCTGGTGGTGAAACTAGCCCGAAATTTCCTCTCGTCGATGTGGGGTATTGTAGCGACGGGTGCACTATTTGCAGCACATCCCGTTCACACGGAGGCTGTGGCCGGAATTGTGGGTCGAGCTGATCTGGCCGCATGCATATTATACCTGCTAACTTATTTAACATACATTCGGCATATTGTGTGGCGCGAGAGAAACGACAGCCGCCAGTGGCTAGCCATCGTCTTCACTGTTGTTTTGTCGTTGTGTGCTTTCCTGTTCAAGGAAACTGCCATAACAGCGCTTCTTGTTTGTGGTGTATTCGACGTCATCAGAGGATTATGTGGATTCAGCGATAAGGTAAGTACATGCATTTGCTTCAATTTAATTAAATTTAATTAGCATCTTCCATTGATTAAGTGCGCGTCATACATGTAGAATAATGCTTCTGTTCTCTTGCAGAATCGTTGTCGTTCGCTGGGTATTCTAGCAGTTGCTTTAGTTTGTACTGTTTATGTGCGTCTACAGGTGCTGCCGCGACCGCAAAGTTATTTTCCAACGGCAGACAATCCAGTAGCAAAATCAAATTCTGTGTGGACACGTTTTCTGACATTCCTCTATCTGCCCGTTTTTAACTTCAAGCTTCTGGTGAATCCCACAGTGCTTAGTTTCGATTGGGGGATGGATGCAATTCCACGGATAACATCGCTTTGGGACAGGCGCAACGTGTTGAGTGCTGGATTTTACACTATCCTGGTTCTGGTCCTGTGGCTAAGCACAAAGAGGCTGGCTGAAAGGCAGATGTCCGCCGGTTCGCATCGTTATAAGAGACCGCTGCTGCACCAACAACACCAGTACCATCACCACAGGAAATCGAGGACGAAGAAAAAGTACACTATAATAAATCAAAACCCCATCGATGGGTTACTCCCCGAGTACACACCCTGTGTTGAGGTTTCAACAGCATCGGCCATGTTGCTTAAGAAGGAATGTATTTGTAGAGTGTGCAAGCAGGAGCTCACAGCACGTCACACTAGTTCGTGCAGAGCCATGAATAACAACAATTCTGTACTCTCGACGGGCGTCTCTAGTGAATGTGCTTGTGCCCAACTTTTGCTAGATAGAATGGATATAGTCCACCAGCAGCAGGAACATTCCAAAATGGATCTGGACGCTCCACAATACAACTGCCGCATAACACCGCGCAGCAGCCGAAGCAGCAGCAGTTGCAGTAACAGCACAACTGCAAGCAGTAAGAGTTCGAGCAGTGGTGCCAGTAGCTGTACTGTGACCATGACCAATAACTTCAGTGAAAATAGTAATTGTCAGAGCCTTCTGATTAGCAGCAACCCTGCAACGTATAACGCGGTTGTGCTGCTGATGGTGATAGCTTTCATCACGCTTCCATTTCTACCTGCAACGAATTTATTTTTTTACGTCGGCTTTGTGGTTGCTGAACGGCTGTTATATCTCCCTAGTGTCGGTTATTGCCTGTTAGTTGGCTTTGGCATCGGCAAACTTAAGGAATCGCTCAGGCACCAGCGGAACAAAAGGATTGCTGTTTTACTGTGTATGAGTGTGACATTGAGTGTGCTCAGTGTGCGAACTTTGCGACGCAACTTGGATTGGAGAGACGAGGAGAGCCTGTACAGGAGTGCAATTGGTGTAAAATCCACCGAAAGGTTTGTAAACTTTTGTTTGTGCTTATTCAGTTCTTTATCATGCGAGTTCAGGCCACAACTCTATTTAATCAGATTAACATGATATGCGATTTGGTTAGAACTTTTTTTAATCGGTATGAAACCGAAGAAAAAAATGTTTTGAAGGTTCAGGATCATTTGTTTTTCCTTTTAAAAAATTAATAAATCCAACCAAATTTTTCCTCAGTCTTGTTCAACTTCGGTTTCAAATTTCACATAAATTTTCGTTTTTGGTCTACACACTACAATTTTGTTCCCATTTCAAAATAAATATCAATTCCGTTCGAAAAAATTTGAGTTTTAATTGTAAACAAAAATCTGTTGAAGTAAAGAACGGTGTACTAAAATATATTTTTGTTTTATTTTTTGCTTAAATTTAGCACTCGGAAACCTAGGAAGTGTCCTTAGCTCGCAAGCGCGGTATGCCGAAGCGAAAGAAGTGCTACAAGAAGCTATCAAGCATAGGCCAAACATGGCTGATGTTCACTTTAATTTGTGAGTACCTACACTTATACAAATTTCTTTTTGTTTTGTTATCTATTTAACTTGAATTATTGTTTTGTTTGTTTTTGTGATACAGATTTAAGAGCCTTGTTTAAGACTTTTTTGTCTGAAAGAACAATGCTCCAGTTCAAACAAATGAAGGGAACAGAATAAAGTCTATTGAAAAAAATCGAACTGCACAAAAAACATAAAGATCCAAGATGTTTTCATTAAAGATCTAATTTCAAATCAATTTTGCTAGGTGCTTTTTTTTCCTTTCATTCCCACCTCCAATTGCTCTGTTCCAGCTCCGTTTTCAATTCATCAATCCTTTTCAACTGATGCTAATCCTTCTTTTTCATTTAAAACCACCTCTAAACACCCCTTTTCGAATCAACAAGAAACTATGTCAACTGATACTGATACTACATACAGAACATCTTCTCTAATCTCTCCAAAAAGCCACTCTCTATATATTGTTGTTTTTATCCTCAGAAATATTCTGTGTGTTTTTGATATACTGATATAAGCGCAATGATATGCTGAAATGAATGGCATTTTCATCCTGCTCACATTCGTTTGTGTGACGAAAAAGACTAGTTGATTTTTTTCTATAAACTCACAACATTCACCCAAACCGAAAAGCTCGGCCTATAAACAACAACTCCCATCTTGCATTCCCACGCCGAAAGAACCCAACCATACTATCCAGGAAAAGTATAACTGTTCATGTTCCAGTTTCGAATGTCGTCTCATTTTCTGTAGAGGTTTTTTGTGTTGCTATTATGTTGGCCTCTTCATCGTTTAATCCTGCTCCTGGATGTTAAAAAAAGAAGAAGTTTCACACTAAAGGTTCTTCTGCATATACGTACATGCCTTGAAGGACAAGAGAGCTGAAAATCTTTTTTCGCTTTGGTTTTTTGCTCTCTTGCACCTACCTAAATTCCTGATTTTAATCCGACATCCTATCCTGCAGCTTGTATAGCAAGAATTTTCTGTCACACTCCTTGTCGCACGTCCCGCAGAGGTATTAACTGCCATCAGAAAGCAGAACAGTTCCATTGCTGATAGAGTTGATGTGAATCGTGGATGTTTCTTTGTTGTGTCCTCAGGCTAGTTTTGAATGAAAATTCTTGTTTCCTCAAAAAAGAAAAGAAAATCTGAGTGATATGATATCAATGGGAGATGCCATGCCGTTGTGTATGCACCGACAGGTATCAGTTGTGGAAGATTCCCATTTTAGTGTCTGTCACCGACCGAGGGTGGACTGGGTAAATAAGTGTACACACATCGTGCAAAGTTTAGTCCCGTTTTATATCTTTAACGGTTGTTAAGTACTCATGGGAGATAGTTTATGTTGCAGTTGTTTGCTGTAAAGTCCTTCCATACAGTACCAGAACCAGTATACCTTCCCAAAAGACCTGAATAGGAGTCCTGATCCTCATCACTCGGCACGTTGATGAATGTCATTCAAATACCGTTAATGCGCATCGTAAAAAAGGAGTCCTTGCAACGCACACAAACGACTTCAGCAGCAGCAGTAGTCGGGACCTCTACTCGGCCTCAGTTTCAGAGTCAGATTCAGCCTCATCCTCACATGTCCTCGCTTTTTCTGCTCACCAGTTGTTGTTTGAATGGAATCGGATTTTAGAGCAAGTGTATAATTCGCAGTTTTGTCGTCGCCATGCCGCATCACAAGGTTTTCTAGGCAGAGACACTGCTGCTTTTGGGACATGGAAGATGAGAGCGTTCAGCTGAGAGACGGAAAAAATAAAATGAAAAACGTTGCATATTTTCGCATTAAATTGTGAATGTATCTCGTTTCTCGTCTTTTGCGCTTGCTGTCTCTGTGTTTTGTTTCTGTTTGGATGAATGCCCATTCACCTTTTTCATTTAAGGTGAAAAAAGGAAAGCACTTAGTTTGCTCCTTTGCGGGGAGACAAGAATTTTATTCAAAAGACTGCCGAACACATGGCTGGCGCGCGGCTAGCTAAGCTATTTGTATTGAATTCTAAAAAATGCTGTGCATTTGACGTCCTTTATGGTGTCTTCTTTAATCTAAGGGAGGAACGAATAAAGAGATGGAAAAAGCTAATGGTTGCAAGACGATGTGCAGACGACATTCCTTTTTGTTCTTTCGTATACCTACCAATTTCCAATTGACTCGTCTCTCTAGATTTTTTGTGTTCACAAAAAGGATTTCACATTGAATAATAAGTTAGGACCGATAAAAAACCTAGAAAAGACAAAAGTCATATGCACGACTATTTTCTATTTTTTTTTCCTTTCTTGTTTGCCATTTGACTATGTACTTACAATACGAATTTTTTTTAGAGATAGATTTTTATTTTTTGAAAATAGTTTTTTAAAAGACAAATATAAACTTAAATGCCCTCGGAAGAAGTAATTAATATATCAAATTACTCACATATTGTGACTGCCTCTTCCACACTTCAAATAAATTGAATAAAAACATTTATTATATAAGTTCCAATGTAACACTTTCTGTGAACAATCTCCTTTTATAAACACCAAAATCCGTTTCAAAGTTTATTTAAGTAAACTTTTAAATTTATTCAGTGGGATTGAATCCTAGTCAGTCAAAGGAAGAACAAAAAAAAATCCTTCACCGAACCAAAACAAATAATACTGACACAAAAAATAAACCAAAACGAAACATCAACTGGTTGGAAGGTGATTTCCAATACACCCCCAACATTGAGTCCGATAACAAAAAGTGCTGATCATTGAACCGAATAATTTGATTCCTACTCTTTATACACAATATCAGAGCAAACCAGGGAAAGGATGAATGAGTGAATTGATGGATGTTCGCTCAGCAAACCAATGGGCTGTAAGGACCAGCCAACCAAAAAAAAAGATTAAACTGTTTTATTTGTGTGGACGTAATCCTCGAATGAAAATTACAAAAACAAAATGGGCATATAATAAAAATTGTGAGACATGATATTCAAATAAGGGGTTATTGTGGCGGGACCTGGAGAGTGTCATAGAAAGGAAAAGCCATGGGAAATTTCGCATTAATCGTTCACCTGTTTTAATTAAGTTCTTTAAGGACTTACAGGCCATGTTTTTGCTCACTCACAAGCTCAGCCTTCAAAAGACGGTACGTATTGTTTTTATTGAGCGATCTTTATATTTAAACTAACCATCTCAGGGTAAGACCCTAAGAACCGACAAAATAGATGACAAATAGGTCTTTTTTTAATGCTGTATTTTATTTCGGACTCAACAGAAGCTCTTTTTCTCGTGTCTTGCACTTTCTTTTTAATATTTAATTGTGTTTTTATTTTCTTTGTCTTGCAGAGGGATTCTTCACCAAAATCAGCAGAACTTTAAAAATGCAGTAGAGAATTTCCAGCGGGCGATACAGTTTCGCCCAATCTGGCAGGTAATTTATTCATTCAAACAACTACCTCTCCCGGCTATTCGGACAATCATTATAATTTCATTAAATTCACGATTAAGCTTTATTCATCTTACTTTTTTTTTGTACTTGCTGTGGTTACTCATTCTGGTTGCAATCTTCTTCCTAAATACAGTTGCCTATCTCAATCTGGGAACATCGCTGATAGCCATGGGCAAGTGTCATGAAGCTGTTAAAGTGTTGCAAGAGGGAACAAGAACTGACGGTACCGGGGTTAGAGATCGAGCAGCTCATGAAAACGCACGCATGTCGTCATACCTACAACTGGGTAATTTGTACGTCGAACAGGGAAAGATGCAACGTGCTCTTGCTGTTTACAGAGAGGCAATGCATTCACTTCCGGCGTATTTCCAACGCGAAGTGCTATACCATAGAATAGGCGATGTGCTCGGCCGCTTACAGCAATGGGATGAGGCAGAGAAATATCACAGAGCTGCTCTGCGAATACAACCGGATCACGTTGCTGCACACTTATCATATGGGAATATGCTTGCGAGAAATGTGAGTCATACGAATGTCATTAATCATCCATAGTTCATTTGAAGGACAAAACAAGCTTATGTGTGAATGAGGGCCTCTATTTTGTCAAATTCTTTTTAATGTTGAATGAACCGCATGTCCTCCAAAAAATATTAGTATTTCTAAAAGTTTGGCATTTCATCCCCTTAATAATATGTGCACCTACATATTTTAAATATCTTGCTTTCATTACAACTTGCAGAGCAGTAGGACATCCGAAGCTGAGCTGTGGTTCAAGAGAGCATTGCAACTAGCTCCCGATCAGTCAGGAGTATATCATCATTACGGTAAGTTCAAATTGGAAAATTTTCCCAAAAAGTGACATGTAAACACGAATTTCCCTTGTAGCCGAATTTCTCACAGGACTTTCGCGAGCAGAGGAAGCTCTATACTATCGACTTCGAGCCGCTGAGTTGTCTCCTGATGACTATTCACTGGTTGTTAATGCCAAACTTGCATATTCAAATAAGTAACGAACATTTTGAAATCGGATATTAAGAATGTATTGCATACTTTTAGATCAGTTATTAATATTTCTTTAAAAGCTTTCAAACATATGTTATTGTACATTATGTTAATCGCATATATGTTCACTCCTTTCTCTGCTTAAAAAAGAGAATTCTGTAAGCTTCGTAAAACCGAAGCTAGGCTTGTTAAGTTTAGTTTGTAAGAAAATTTGAAGGCGACAACAATAAAGAGCTGAAGGTAAAACCTAAGTATCGTTTTTTCATATTTCAATACGGTATTCTATTTTTTTTTGGTTTGCTTGCTTTTTTTCCCATTCTCTATAGCGGTGGAAATTTTTGGATTAGTGCAGTGTGCACCACAATTATATTTGTAGAGATTCGGATTGCTAATCCCCAAAGCCTTTACCGAGTCTCCCCCCAACATTTTTGGTCCAATCGAGACGAATAGAAGAAAAAATTGGAATTATTTGCTACTTGTCTGGAAGTTTTTGGATATTGTTTGGACTTCGGACATACTTTAACCCTTTTGAATCCCAGTTCCCATAACCCATAAGTGATGTACATAATTAAAGGTATGTGCTGTGCTCTATTGAAATTACTATAGAAAAAATATAGTGTGTGTAAAGTTAAGATATTATTCAATTTATCGCATAATTTTGATGAAATCAAATTAATCGTATTTCTTACATATTTAAAATAAATACATATATATATATATTTTTTTGTGTGTGATACATAGACTCTAGTGAAAAATTTTTGAGGAAGAAAAATTTCTTCGTGCAATTTAAGAAATACGTTCGATTTTGATTTAAGTTTATATTGAATTTTATCAGTTATATTGGATTAAAGTGATAAAATTTGCTAAGAGAATTATATATCCTCAGATTTTATGCACATATTAGTATATGCATAGATATATATGTATATGTAGGTACATATACAAACACGTGTTTCAGGAACAAACGGTTCTTGGTTGAACGGTTCAAGGTACAGTTTCGTCACCGTTTCTTAGTTTTTTTGCTTACATAATTAATGTTTCTAGTCTTTTCTTGGCGAATAAGTAGTGATTTCTCAAAAAAGCCATTGATTAATTGCTTATGCTTTTCCAACTCTTAAAATTTTATTTGAATTTGGTTCTTCTTTTGAATAAACGTACATTATATCAAATTTCAATTTATTTTCTGCGATTATCTTTCGTCATTTTCATTATAAATCAAAGATTTTGCAACGATTTAAAAGAAAATCTCAAGCTTATCTTACTCTTTTTTGAACGTAAATTTTGATTTTCGTACAATTAAGGCCATATTTTTTAACTCTCCTTTTGAATAAATCCGATTTATTCCACCTTTTTCGTCATTTGGGATTGATTTGGTTATTTTTCGTTATACATCGTTTTGTAAAATGGCCATTATAAATGACTTCTATGTTAATCTTAAGCAATTAAATGAATCAATGAGTCGCTATCATGATGTCTCTAAGCAAAATGAAATGACGCCCGGCATGCTTAAAGTTTGGAAAAAGGAATTCGAAGAATCTTGGGACAATTTTCGCAAAATTTATACAAAATGTTTGCAAAATGAGGACAAGAAATTGGATGATGCAAAAATGGCATTAATCAACGAGAAATTTGCTTCGATATCGACGAAGTACTGCACCACTGTAGGGAGTATAATAGATGCGATAGATTTGTTAGCCAAACCTGAAAGCAAAGAGCCTGTTATCCATCCGCAAAAGTCGGAATCAGAAAAAATAGATATTGGAATCCGGGTTCCACCTTGCGATGCTGAATGCTTCGAAGGTGATTATAAGTCATGGCCTACCTTTCGTGACATGTTCACTTCAATCTACACCAATCACCCTCGTTTAAGTGATGTTGAGAAATTGTATCACTTACGTTTGAAGACAAAAAAGGAAGCACATGACATTGTTGATAAATTTCAACTTACCGCCGATAATTTCAAGCTTGCTTGGGCAGCCTTACAAGCTCAGTATGAAAATAAACGTATTCTGATTCACACTCAACTTAAGGTTCTTTTTTCATTACCTTCGATCACAAGTGAAAATGGTGCTGCTTTGAGAAAACTCCATAGAACGGTGAAAGATTGTTTGGATATTCTCAAAAATTATAAGGTGAATACTGAAAATTGGGATTCAATTTTAGTTTTTCTTATTTCTCAAAAACTACCTGAACCAACATTATTTCTTTATGAACAAGGTCTGTCAGATCACGAAAAGAATGAAATTCCTACATGGAATTCTATGGACGCCTTTCTCTCTTCCAGATACAAAGTACTTGAATCTGTCGAAGAGATCACTCAAGGTTCTCGAAAAAAGATAAACAATTCTTCAAATCCAACGACCAAAAGAGTCAATTCCTTTCATGTCCAACAAAATAGTTTTTGTTGTAAAATATGCAACAGCAATCATCCCCTGCGTTTATGCAAAAAGTTTTTAGATATGGACGTCAATTCCCGACGTAAGTTAGTACAAACCCAAAGATATTGCTACAATTGTCTTGCCCTCACACATCCCGTGTATGAGTGTAAAAGTAAAAGATCTTGCGATAAATGTGGTAAAAGACACCACAGTTTACTCCACTTTACAATGTCGAACTCCCACTTTAACGACAGAAAATCTCTACAACCCCTCACACCGAACGCCCCCTCTTACACGAACGATGCTGCCGCAGCTCCAGCCCCCACCGTCACCGTCACCGCCGCCGCCACCCCCATACAGTCCACTTCAGTAGCTCCTCAATCAACCCTTTTAGAAAACAACGATGTTGTTCGAAGTTTTTTCGTTAATCAAAGTAAAAATATTTTACTAGCCACTGCTTTAATAAAGATAAAAGCTCACAATCAAACTTTCCTTTTGAGAGCTTTAATTGACCCTGGTTCAGAAGCAACATATATTTTACAGTCTGTAGTTAACAGATTAAAGCTTTTCACTCGGCCAACGAATGCTTCTATTTCCGGTATTGGACAAATTCACAGTGAATTTTCAACAAATATGTGCCCTCTCGTTTTAGAATCTCGCATCAACCCCAAAAATTTGTATGTTGATACAACGACTCGAAACTCGGATGGAAGTTATACTGTGAAACTTCCCTTTAAGACTCAGATAAATAAGTTTGATCTCGGTCTTTCAAGATCGATAGCAATGTCACAATACTTGCGACAAGAAAAACGTCTCGAAAAGAATAGGTCCCTCAAAGAAGAGTATGACAAGGTTGTAACCGAATACGTCTCACTTAATCAAATGTCACTTGTCCCAGAAAACTCATTAGATCTCGATCAACCCCACTTTTATTTGCCGCATCATGTAGTGCTTAAGCCGGACAGTACCTCGACAAAGGTACGAGTTGTTTTTAATGCAAGTGCATCCTCCAGTACAGGAAAAAGTCTCAACGATGTTTTGTATAGTGGTCCGGCTCTTCAAAACGATTTACAAACCATTTTGCTAAGATGGCGACTTTACCCCTTTGTTTTCAATAGTGATATTGAAAAAATGTATCGCCAAATACATATTCACCCAGATCATCATCGATTCCAAAGGATCATTTTTCGAACACCAGAACCAGAACCAGAATCTAATTTGGCTGATTTTGAGATAAACCGAGTCACTTTTGGGGTCAATTGCGCTCCATATTTGGCAATCCGCACTTTGCATCAATTAGCTTCAGATGAAGCCAGCAAATATCCTCTGGCAACAAAAGTTTTGTTGTCAGATTTTTATGTGGACGACGTTTTCTCAGGAGGCTTCAATTTAGATTCGGTTATCAGTCTTCAGGGCGAATTGAAAAATATTTTGTTAGCTGGTGGGTTTAATTTAAAGAAATGGACCGCCAACCACCCTCGCCTGTTAGAAAACATCCCTAAGGAAGACGTTTTAGATCAGCATTTTCTCTTGTTCGATGAATCTTCCCATTCCAAAGCTTTGGGGATAGGATGGAATGCAAGAGAAGATTGTTTTTATATTCGCTGTCAATTACTTCCGCAACCTAACTCTCGGCTTACCAAACGTGAATTGTTTTCGAACATTTCAAAAATTTATGACCCATTGGGGTGGTTAGCACCCACAACAATTATTTTGAAAATTTTAATGCAGAGCGTTTGGAAAGACAAATTAGGTTGGGACGATCCCATATCCGATTCGCATTTAAATACTTGGGAAGAATATGTAAACTCGTTCCCAACGATAAAAGAAATAAAATTAAAAAGATGGATTCATTTTAGGCCAGATTTTAGGGTAGAATTACACGGGTTTTGCGACGCATCTATGAATGCATATGCCGCTGTTGTGTATACACGAGTATCAGACACAAGCGGAAATGTATATACGAACATTCTTAGCTCGAAAACCAAGGTAGCACCTTTAAAAGCTATTTCAATTCCTCGGCTAGAACTTTGTGGGGCTGTCATGCTAACGAAGTTAGTAAGCGCTGTACAAAGTAGTCTACACTTTCAAAACTGTCCCGTCTATCTCTGGACGGACTCAACAATCGTGCTCTACTGGATTCGCGATTGTCCCTCGAAATTTGAAACCTTTGTTCGAAACAGAGTTTCAAAAATTCAAACCGAAGCTCCAACGGATGCTATTTGGAAACATGTTCCCTCCGAGCATAACCCCGCTGACATCGCTTCTCGAGGTGTCATGCCCCAAGTGCTGAGTAACCATAACCAATGGTGGTGTGGTCCAAGCTGGCTCCAGTTGCCAAAGGAAACTTGGCCAGTTACGAATCTGCAAAAGGATCCCAATTGGAATCTGGAAACCCGTAAACTCAAAAGTTTTGTTCTTAGAACCCCAAACGACATTTTAAAACGTTTCTCATGCTATTCCCGCGCTATAAAGGTAATAGCCTATATGTTTAGATTTTTGAACTTAGCCTCGCGCACTCGAAAGAGGTTTTATCCTTATAGATATTCTTCGACACAATTAACCCATCATGAAATAATTTTTGTAAAAAATCGTCTCGTTATACAATCGCAGAGAATGTACTTCAGTGAAGAATATGATAACTTGTATCATTCGAAACAAATCAGCAATAAAAGTTCAATTTTGTCGCTGAACCCTTTTTTGGACTCACATATGATCATGAGAGTAAACGGTCGTTTAGGCAATGCAAATCTGAGTTACAATGAAAAATTTCCCATTTTGCTTCCATATTCATGTCCCCTAGCAACTCTGCTAGTAAAATTCGTTCATCAAATTTCCCTTCACGGAGGAAATCAACAAATTCTTTATTTGATCCGAAGATCATTTTGGATACCAAAATTAAAAAATTTAATAAAAACATTCATACATACCTGTATGGTCTGTACTCTACATAAAAGTAAAATACAAACTCAACTCATGGGAACCCTTCCCCCCGAAAGAGTCAACTTTTCCTTTCCGTTTACCCATGTCGGATTAGATTTCGCTGGACCCTTTGAATTGAAGGTTCACAAGGGTCGATTCTATCAAGGCCTTAAAGGATATGCTTGCCTTTTTATTTGTTTTTGCACAAAAGCTGTGCATTTAGAAGCTGTTGGAAGTCTTTCTACTGAAATGTTTTTAGCGGCATTTGCTAGGTTTGTTGGCCGAAGAGGTGTTCCTCAGCAACTTTTTTCCGATAACGGTACCAACTTTGTTGGTGCCAATAAAGCGCTTACACAGGAAATACGAAAGGCCCTTTCTGAGGCAACATCGGAAGCCGAAAAACAATACCTTCCACAGAATCTAAGATGGAATTTTATTCCGCCGGGTTCACCCCATATGGGTGGTCTTTGGGAGGCCGGAATAAAATCCTTTAAAACGCTTTTCAAAAAGACAGTTGGGGACTCGAAGCTTACCTTCGAAGAATTTTCAACACTCCTTGTGAAGGTTGAATCATGTCTGAACTCTCGTCCAATTTCTCCCATTAGTGAAAATCCGTCGGATCTCCTTCCCCTTACCCCGGGTCATTTTTTGAAAGGTTCACCTCTAATTTCACTACCCGAAAATGAAATAAGTGCAAGTAACACCCAAAGTTGGCAAAAGGTTCAACAAATTTTATATTCCTTTTCCAAGAGATGGAAAGAGGAATACCTCACCGATCTCCAACGAAGAACAAGGTGGAAATTCCCAAATCGAAATATTAACGTAGGAGACGTTGTTGCCGTACGAAATGAGAATCTACCCCCTAATCAGTGGAGTTTGAGAAGAGTCGAGCTTGTTCATCCGGGAAAAGACGGTAGGGTTCGTGTTGTTACGGTTAAAACACAAAATGGAAATATCGTGCGCAATATTGCGAAATTGTGTCTTTTGCCTGCCAACCAAGACTTGTTTCAGGGACACACTTCAACTCATAGGAATGTTGATTGATTGATTCATTATAATCTAAATCGAATTAAATTAAAGTTTGTTGAAATTTAAATACGAGGAATTTGACTTAAAAACACACACACACACATACATATTCATATACACTATTAGCACAGCACAGACTTTTAAATAAATTATAAAATTATTTGAATTTATATTTGTAAAAAAAAAAAAAATTGTAACTATAACGATTAACCCTTAATTATAATCCTTCTAACATGTCCGAGTGAATCAGGGCACTCATTAATCAACCCTCAACGTTGGATTTTACTAACATTTTTTTTTTATAGTAGCGAACCGAGGCGCTTCTTCAACAAAATACCTCCACCGATGGACATTATTAATTTTATCTGTAATTTAAATAAAGTAACATTATTAACATCTTTGCATTCTGCAAGGGAGGCCGGAATGTTAATGCCAAACTTGCATATTCAAATAAGTAACGAACATTTTGAAATCGGATATTAAGAATGTATTGCATACTTTTAGATCAGTTATTAATATTTCTTTAAAAGCTTTCAAACAACCCCTTCTTCGTTGGATTAGAAACTTTCTTTCGAACCGTTCAATACAAGTTGTATTGGACGGTTTCAAGTCTGAAACCCACGATATAAATGCTGGTGTGCCCCAGCGCTCCGTTTTGTCTCCTACCCTCTTCCTCATTTTCATTAATGATCTCTTGTCTGTTACTTCTAATCCAATTAATTGTTTCGCTGACGATAGTACCCTTAGCTTTTCATATTCGTTTCCAGACTCACATCCTTCCTCTTCGGATGTGGAACTGCAACGGCAAAATATGATAAGCTCATTAAACTCTGACTTAAACAGCATTGTACAATGGGGAATACAAAATCGCGTAGAGTTTAATGCTTCGAAAACTCAATGCTGTCTTGTATCGTCGAAGCGTGACATACCCCCCTTGCCACTATCCATGAGTGGCACTTGCATCAATGAGACCGAACATCTCGAGATTCTCGGTATGTGCATCACTGACCACCTTTTGTGGAACGAGCACATATGCGATGTCGCCAAAAATGCCGCAAAATGTTTAGGTTTCTTAAGGCGGTGCAAGAAATTTTTTTCCCCTTCTGATCTGGCTACTATCTACAAAACCTACATACGTCCTAAGCTTGAGTACAATTCTCACGTCTGGGCTGGTGCTCCAGTGACGTACTTAAGTCTTCTCGACAGTATCCAAAAAAGAGCATTCAAAATGATTGGTGACAATACCATCGTTGAGTCATTTACATCTCTAGAACATCGTCGTAATGTCTCATGTCTCACCCTGTTTTACCGATACTTCAACGGTATATGCTCTAGTGAAAAAGCCAGTTGCATTCCTCCCCTTAAGACATTCAACCGTAATACTCGCGCTTCCAGGAATGCCCATCAGTTCACCCTTGAGCCCAACTTCGGACGTACTGTAAAGTACAGAGAATCATTCTTTAGCCGTACTACGCGAATGTGGAATTCTCTTCCACACTCTGTCTTCCCCAGTCATTGTAATGTTCAAGAATTTAAAACCAATGTTCACCGGCACCTCCTTTTACATCCCCTATCCTTTCCCTAATGCTCGCACTGTGCTCTTGGCATATAAAGGGTATGATAAAAGCCCTTGAGTGCGTGTTTATTATAAAAAAAAAAAATGTTATTGTACATTATGTTAATCGCATATATGTTCACTCCTTTCTCTGCTTAAAAAAGAGAATTCTGTAAGCTTCGTAAAACCGAAGCTAGGCTTGTTAAGTTTAGTTTGTAAGAAAATTTGAAGGCGACAACAATAAAGAGCTGAAGGTAAAACCTAAGTATCGTTTTTTCATATTTCAATACGGTATTCTATTTTTTTTTGGTTTGCTTGCTTTTTTCCCCATTCTCTATAGCGGTGGAAATTTTTGGATTAGTGCAGTGTGCACCACAATTATATTTGTAGAGATTCGGATTGCTAATCCCCAAAGCCTTTACCGAGTCTCCCCCCAACACTGGTAGTGGCCGTTGCAACAGCCTTAAGACTCTTAGATAGGAAAATCGAAACTGAAACATGGTATCGCAAAGTAAGTTGCGAATTTCTAAAAAATCCTTAAGCCAAAAATAACTCTCTATTAAAATTTTCAGGCAGTGTTGCTAAGACCAGATGATGCTAGAGCGCACACAAACCTCGGAGCCATATTGCACTTGTTAGGACGCACAAAAAACGCTGCGGTTAGTTATAAGGAAGCCTTAAGACTGCAACCAGGTGATCCCACTACACTGGGGAATCTAGCCAAACTTGGCTAGATAAAATAAAAATAAATGTTAAACTGCTCCCACTACACAAATAAACACTAAACCTTAAAATACTATCATCATCTCAAATATCATCAGCAAACTATCAGCGTTGTATAGTTTTTATAAATAAAACAAAAAATATATAAATACATACATACATATATATACAATTCAAAATATGACTACCTATATAGATATGTATGAATCTCACACGCAGAAAAAATATCACATATTATGCCATTGCCAGAGGAAGGTACATCCTGTTCAACCTCTTACGTGACGACTCAAGCGAACAATAAATTCAATTAATAATTTTAATGATATTTTAGTAAAAAAGAAAAACAATAAAAGAAAATGGAATTAACTTACATATATTGTTATTGTAAATAAAAACAAAATATTGAAAAAAAACAGAAAATAAAATCATACAAACCGGGGCTGCAGGAGGTCAAGGACCGACCTCCTCGAGGAAGGACCTATAGCAACCTTATAAATATAAAATTATTTTTGTATATGCCATGTAAATAACTTGTAGATATTTAAAAATAACAATGGAACAAAATAAATAATAACAATTAAATGAGATCCCAACAAATATCCTATATATTTGTGTATTTTTATAAAAACAACTGAAATTGTCGGTAGCAAGAGAAACAAAAAATTAACTTAAATTGTTGCATGCGATATGTCATCTTCACACACCACACCACAAAAACAATATACCTAATATTGATTATTTTCTGTCCTCGTATATGTTGAACTCCCTCTGTTTTTATTCCTTGTTTATTTCCTCCCTCAGGAAAACACGTTAAAGTGTGAAAGATACCACAAAAAAAAATACTAATAATTATGTAAAAGGTCCTTCCTCCTAAGCGGAGTGATGTGAAGATTTTTTTTTATTAGTCAGAGAGTTTTTTCCTGCGTTCAATTCTTTCTATTATTTACTTAAAAAGAGATTATAAGAAAGTTAATAAATTATATATATATATATATACATATATACCATGTAAAATTATAAACTGTTGTTTCATTTCGGAGAATCGAGTAATTAGTTAGCATTCTGAAGCTGTGACCAGTGGCCTATGTAAGTATCTATCAATGCCATGCGAATCTGAAATTCAATGAAAAATTCCAGGTACTTTGTTTCAACAGATAGATTATAATTGTTTGGCAACAGCTGCCTGGAGCAGGGATCCATCAACAATGCTGCAGAGAGGAAAAAAAATGTATATCTTTTCATATATTTAACTACTTAATACCCATTTGATAAGTCAAGTCAAAAGCCCTGAAAAACATTTCACACACAAAGCGACCACTCCACAGTCCACACCACTGTGTGACCCTTATCAAAATTCAAGAGTTGTACCTACCTAAAGAATCCTTTTCAACCTATTCCGAGAGCGTCCAACTTCCAATGTGGCCATGTCTGATGTTCTGTGTGAACGTTTGTCATATAATACCCAAAAGCAGTAACCCTACAGAGTAGGGGGGTTAGAAAAGTTTGGACATTGTCGAATTAAGGACCTATCAGAAGCAAACAAACACCCAAAATGACGGGCGTAGAGAGTTCTTTGCCAGTAGGTCTTCTAAATCAAGGACGAAATGCTTTTTTAATTAAGTAACACAAATTAAAAGACATATGTTTGGGGTATACGTATACTGTTTACTCTGGCTATACTCGTTTACCACAGCTACGTAGATATGCTTTGTATATCTGTATATATTATGTATGTATGTACAGACACATTTATGTAATTGAGTTGCACATCAACAAAAATTCTATTGGGAAACGATGACAGTTGATAATATTTATGTCACTTTTACCATTTTTAATTTTTAAGCGAAATTTTTATCTACATTGCTCTTCAATCCTTGAGTATTGCATGGAAGGACAAATTTTGTTAAAGAACTGTAGTATACGATTAAACAATGAAATGCAGAATGAAGCTGAGGTGTAATCTGCTTTAGCATTTTTAGCTCAAAAATATGACAATAAGATCCTGTTCAAATTTGGACACTCTGCACTCGACAGTGTTTCAAACCAGGACAAGGGTTTTCTTTTAAACACGTCCTTCTGCTAATTGGAGGAATTATTTATATATTTTTTATAAATTAATGAGCACTGCAGGCCTACATCAGAAGCATGGCAGGCAACTTCCACAAAGTATACCAGAAGAAGTTTGTTTCCATTCAAGCATCATAACATCAAGGACCATCGATCTCGGTGCACAATCATTATATGTTTTACAGCACAGCATCGAGCAGGGCTTAGCTTCTTTAATAATTATTATTATCATACCGTAAGAAAAATACACGTTTTCGGACGTGCTCGAGTGGTGGAATATACAAAAATTTTACCCGGAAGGTGTGTTGTTGTATAACTTGCTCAAGTAGAAGCCACTCTTGCCAGAGCAACTCTCATACTTAAGGAACTGAATGGATGACGTGGCGCGGTGTGGTGTTGCACCACCCAATGAATCAACAAATCTTAAAAACCAACTACTACTTCCCTCGGTGTTATAACCACGAAAACCAACCACCAACCACCCGCCATCGCCATCCACAGACCAAATATTCTAGTATTCATCAGCTAGCAGCAGCAGCCAGCGGTGAGCTGCTGGCAGATGCAGTGTGCTCAAAGATGAAAAGTGATGCGATTTTGTGATGCCACCACAGCAAATGTTGGCTCAGTGAAATGCTTAGCAACAAAGTGACTGGAATTAGTACTTGTTTGTCGTTTATTTCTTTGCCATTTCCCCTTCGTTGTTTTCCATTGCCGTATCTTAGCCTTCAGGTAGACCACTCGTGTCTGCTTCTGCATTCAGTCACAGAGCGAAGGGTCCTCCCAAATGGATGAGAATTGGGATTATAAACAGTAATACAGTATGAGAACGAGAAGAAGAGAAAGAAGAGATTATGACTTCTTTTCCTTCATCAGGATGCTGAAGGATGATGACAGGATAGCCAGCGGTGCAATTCAACTATTTCGATTGCTTTTGAGATTCATGGCGTCCCAATTGGTGGCAGGTACCACTGCACTGCACTGAATTTTGCTCTGCATCATAGCCAAAGATGGAGACCTATGGTGCACTTGGGTATGGATGTTTGTTGCTGGTATCTCTCATCATTAAGTACAGCAATTTTCTTTGAGCTAAAATGCTTTTTGGAGCGGTGTCAAGGAGATATCTAGTCAACAGCCGACACGGCATCATAAAATCATAGTGTTTTTGAAGAGCTCTGAGTCAGATCATCTTGCCAACTACCGACGCAAACGCCGACCCTCAAAAGCTTAGAACCGAAGACTCTCAAAACAATGTATCCGTGCTCGTTTTCTTGGCCTGGCCTCAAAAATTGGTGCTAGTCCCTAATGAACTAAATACAAAGGGGGTTCAGCAAATAGCCAAACAACAGTTACTCATACCTAATTGCATGCAGCCGTAATTAAGCCAAGAATCGTGTCGGGGAGTTGCAGTAAGCTGACAAAATTGACAAACTTCTTTGAAAAGGAAAAATTAATTTCAAGTTTTAGTTTGACAAATTCAACTGTAACAAATTGAAATGAAAATAAGGTTCTTTCACGACATTATTCAATCAACTAAACACACCTCAATGAAAACGAACTGAAAAGAAGATGAAAAACTTGAAACTTTATCGACACCAAGACAAGGTTCAATAAAAGGGCAATTGAACACCAGCTTTAAAACAATGGCGCGAAAGGGTGAAGGGAACAGCGAACTGGATCCTATTTCTATGAAAACCGTGAGCTTATAAAAATTTGAATGAAGAACAGAAAAAGGAATAGAATTGTCGACTCCGCAGAACAGTTGCAATTGTTTCGTTAAGCACAATGGAAATAATTTTTTTTTGTATGTAATTTATAGCAGAGCTGCAAAGTCATTTGCATGGGATACCAAAAAGGGGGTGACCCTGCATTTTGCACTGTTAGGCGTCCTTGTCGGTCGGGTGCGACTGGCACGAAAGGATAGTAAAATTAATAATAAGTTATCTCGTGTTGACATAGGAAATTACACTTTTATGTTTCACCGCATGATTGCCGTGGCTAATAGAAGGTATTCGCCTTGCATGGTGCCTTCAATAGGGCTGCCGCGTCGCGGTCTGTTATAAATTGCACTTGAGTAAGCTTAAAAATTTTTAGTGCGGATAAAATGAAAGATAGCATTGTACTTTAAAAAGATGAGAAAAAGCTTAAGAATAACACTGTGCACTAACCCAAGTAAATTAAAAAGCAGACGGCTTTAATTCAAAAAAAAAAAAAAAAATGTGTACTCCTTCCTTCAAAGTACAGTGTTTACTTAATTCAAGCGAAAAGCATTTGAAGGCTCAAAAACTTGTTTCTTCGCAATCAACAATATCCGATTTGTTAATATTCCGAGGAGAATTGAGTAAAATTTGTTTGCAATCTGATAAAATTTGTAAACACCAAAGAAAAACATCAGCTCCATAATCCTTGCGAATTCGCTGCCATTGCCAACAATACTACGTGATTGGAATAGTGTATTGAAAACCGAAAAGAAAAATGTGTGTTGCATGACTTTTGGAGAAGAAAAACGGGAGAAAAACAATAGCCTAAGAAAACTGTAAGCTGCCAAGCTAGAAATCACTCAACCATTTATTTTGAGATGTTCTTTTCCTGTGTATAGAAAATGTTCATTAAAAAAAAAATACTTCACTGTCGGGAACAAGAACCTACAATTATTATGACTTGATGTTTGCATGTGTATGAAAAACATGTAGGTACAATTTTATAAGAGCGTTATTGTTTTTAGTTGAAGCTAGAAAATATCTTCAGACCAATAAGGTAGGGAAGAATTCGGAAAGCATTCATTTTTTGCTAGTTATCAGTGTGCCTTGTCTCGAATGCGAACATTTAAACGATCGGATAATAGTAACTTAAATAAATTCAGAGAAGTAAGAGAACATAGTTTAACCTGTTGATGCTTGGAATACCTAACAAACATAATATATACCTAGACCTACACAACATTCTAATCCGCACGCAAATATCAGAGAAGAATAACAGCAAGATTCTTATCTTTGTCACATGCTGACACACGCTCCAGGCTTTATGGAATCAACTCGTAGCTAAATAATATAAATAACGCAAATAACGCATACCTACACAGGCAGACAAAAGTGGGGCTCATAACTTTTATTCTGAATGCTATTGCAGGCTTAAATTATTTTTACTGGAAAAAGGGATGTTTTTCTTTTTTTTTCCTATTTCGAAAGGACATCAACTAAAGTTGATATTACAAAAAAAAAATATTACAAAAAAAAAAAGCAACAATTTCCATACAGTGTTGACAAATAATCAAATGTGAATTTTTTCGTATCATACATTTTTAAATAGTTTTATTTTTCAGTTAAGAACATTTACATTTACTTTATCCAGTAAACTTTTTAGAACAAATGGGGATTGAAGAGAGCTTAAAAGATCAGCCAGTCATCCTTAAATCCAAACTAGTAAGTACTTCAACATTGGCAGCATTAGTAAACGTCAGAATATTTACCCCTTAAATACATCACCTTCTTAAGGTAAAAAAAAATATAAACTTATAACTTATAAGCACTTCGAAGAAACTGACTTCACCTATACGAAAGAGTATTATAGAAACAAAAAATACACACCGAATCGTCAGTTCAAGGAGCCGTCGTTGCCGAAAACTTCTCAACTCCTATCCAGAAGCTCTCTAACTTCCAACATAGATGACAAAAACAGAAAACAAACATTACTATAATGTGAAGGTAAGGTAGGTAGGTATACTGAAATAGTGTAGGTACATACATGGTTTTTTTGTTTTTTTGTTACTGTTTGATGTCACTTCTTTTGCCTTTCAATTCCTTTGTTGCCGAAAATTTCCCATCAGCAGGCCAGGCGGGAATTAAGTTTTGTTAGATTGTCGGTAGTTTGACGAAATATAACTTTTCCGCCAAACAACATCCATCTGAATGTGCATACCATAGATGTACATCCAATGGGTTGAAGCAGTAGAAGTAGATTGAAAGCGGACTATCCCCACAAGTCAATTGAAAATTCAAAAAGAAAAAAGTATAGACCTGAACAAAGTTTTAAGAATCATAGAAGAAAGGGATGATCGACTTTTTTTACCAAAAGCATTTGTAACATTCCTGACTGTATCTGTAGATTTCGTGTACAGCTGTATCTTGGGGGCCTTCAGGAAGGAGCAAAATTATTAAAACTTCAAAATTAAGTTTTCTCATCGTTCAAAAGGCGAGTTGATGGGGTGGACCATATGAACATAAAATTGTCACTACCAAGAATAGATCTGGCTGGGTCTGAAACAAGGAAAGAATTTTTTCTCGCATTTCATAGTAGGTTGAACTCCGTCACTCACACGAAAAGAGAAAAAAGAAAGTTGTGCAATTTGACATCACATGTTTCTCCCAAATGTTGCCGCATGAACGTGTTTTAGTGCTTTCCGCAATTGGATGGCCTGGCATTAAAAAAGTTAAAAGAAGAAGTATAGTTACATACCATAACATTTATGTGTAGTGAAATATTTTGTTTTTCTTTTTTTAACTTTTGCTATACTGTTGAAAATTTCGTATGAAATGAGGAAGTACCGAACGGATGAATGAGTACTAGAGATTGGTATGGAAATATCTAACATCATACCATCTTATGACAGGTTTTTCTTTTACCTGACAGCTAAATCCTTACAACTTGCATGAAGACTATTTAATAGTTAAAGCATGCTTTTAACTCACAAAGGTAAATAAACAGACACATTTATGCATGCAAGTAAAATTTTTGCTGTTGTTTTCAACTGTCTGAATAAGATACAAAATACTATTATTAAACAATACACGAATAAAATGTTTCATCATACCAGTGCTCCACCTACTATCACTAAAGATATTTATGTGATAAATAAATTGACAGATTTTCCAACACTTGAAGCTCCAATTTGGAAGTACATAATTCAATTCCAACAGATTTTTTTCCAAGAATTAAGGAGCACAACACTGTATCAATCACCTATCAATCCCCATGGTCAACATATGAGTATTGCTGATAAGAGAAGGCATCCTGGCCCTTGGAAAATTTAATATACGATTTTGCAGTTCTACAATTTGTTTCCATGTATGGTCGTAATGCCAATTTAAACGTCTCTTACCATCAGAAGTTCTTTCCTTGGCCTTTGATAGTGTGCAGGCACAATATGGTGATATATCCTTCCGGAAGAGGCCGTTCTTGCTATGTTGTATTGCTTCTGGTGATGTCAGTTAGTCAATTCAAGTGGAAAATCGTTATGCATACAGGAACATCGATCACCAATTCTATTGCAATTCGTATTAATAATCCTTGCCCAAACACATTGAGCCAATTCAAAACGTACATTTTTATTCAAGATGTCCTTAATGCCAGGCCAAATTGCATTGACATCGTTTGTATATGATTTAAGATCCGTCCATAGTGATGGTAAAGAAAACAGAGAAGAAAACAGGATTTTGTTCAACACATGAACATTTTCGAGGTGAAGTTTTCGTCTATTGTTTTTTATTCATTCAAAAAATGTTGTCCAAGTACATATTCTTTAATGCGTAATTCTTCGCGTTGTGATTTTCCAAAATGTGCCTTAAAACACACAAAAACGAAAGTTTGAGTGCTATCTAAAAAAAATATAGTAATTCATCAAGAAAAACCTAGCTTTACATGGGTTTTTTTCCTAAAAAAAAGAAAATAATGAACATGCCTTACAATTTATCATGATTGATTATAAATATATTGCCATTCACAAAAAAAGTATCGCTACATCAAGAAGTTTGGTAGGAAATCAAATTGAATTAAATTCGACAAAAAAAAGTCTGAAAGCATTTTCTGCGGAAATCAAATCATATCAGACTTGAAAGAAAATATTCCAACAGATATATTTATCTAGCGAAATGAACGCGTGTAAGCATCAGCAGTTAATACCAAAGGAAAAACAACATTTGAAGAGAAACATTTTCAAGCAAAAAGAAATATATATATCAACCTTGGAGACGATGAGGTATAATGTAAATCAATTTCACCGCACATTCCAAGTAAATCGAAAGAAAAAGAAATTTCTTCAGGTGACTATGATTGAAAGCGTGCAGAATTCAATTTGATATCAAACCACCCTCCAAAACACAATCACCCTTTTCAACCACATCCGGTTTCCAAGCCTATGAATGCAATCAACATTTTGTCACCCTAAAAAAAAAAAAATGATGAAGTAAGAAAAAAAGAGAAAAATTAAAATATTTTCAAAATAAAACCGAAAAAGAAATCCTGGAGAGATTCGGTTTTTCGTGTTCCACAATCCCTAACCAAGATAACAAGCAAGACCTTGTTTTCATTCCCAATATTCATTTGTATAGCATTTGCAGGAATATAGATAGGAATGTTAAGCACAATAAGACGACGAACAACTACGCCATGAAAATAAAACAGGAGGTATGACAGAACAGATAAAAAGTCAAAGGAAATGATTCAAATTGAAAACGCTAGCAGCTGAAGCAGTAATAAACAAATTTATTTTCCTACCATCAATGTGGCAGTGGGGTATATTTTGTTACGGTTTCGGGCTGGCTTGGGTGTAACCTTTCGCTCGTCACCGTCGTCGTTCGAAATTTTGGTAAAGTCACTAAGAGACTTTGCATACCATTGATTGATGATGATTTAATTTGAGGTAAATTTACGTCAACACGGTTGCGGGCGGGAAAGCTCCTTTGAACTGTGAAGATGAAAGTGAACATGTATGCCCACACGGTGCCGCCAGCGGCGCGCGCTCCGTGGCCATGTAACTGATCATTTTCATAAAAAGATAAGAATTCCTTTACAAAGTTACAAGATATTTTAAAAGGAAATTGTTTGCAGGCCTAAAAAATTACTCACGCTGCTGTTATTTCATAAAAGAAAGCCAACAATTTGATCAGGCTCGTTAAAGTTTAAAAGGAAACGTAAAGAGTGTGCTGTTCTTTTGCCCAGCCAGCTAAGTATTATAAATTGCATGATGTCCTCGCTACGGATTATTATTTTGTTTTTTTATCTGCTTTACCACTACTCGTTTATATTGAATTTAGGCCTTGATATTCGGAAAACCAACGAACTGCAAATTTAAACACAACTCACACAAATATTCAATTCGCGTAGCATATGTTGTATGTGATGAGAATTAAGGAAAAGCTGATACACAAAAAATATGCTCGTACAACCGTTGAGAGAATATGGCTATTGGCAATGGCATTTTTCGAGTTTGTATATTATAAGAGGAATATGGCTAAACGACATAGCTAGACCTAACATATTCACCAAAACGTCAACTAAGCCCGGATAGAAGTAAACAATTTGTGTATTTGTTAAATTCATTGCACGTTCGTCTCGCTTTCTTGCAGGATGTCGCCTCTATATGTAAGCGTATTTGTGTTTGAACATGGATAAGAAAGGTTTGAAACGGGGGACGGTGCGTGGTGCCTTGTAGATTTTTTTTTTTAACATGAGACTCATAAGTTGCCAAATATGGACAATATTTCTTTAGTATTGCAAAACAAGCTTATTAAGTTTTGAAAATTTAAGACTGTTCTTTTGAACTCAGGTTTAAAAAAGGGTGTTTTTCTTTTCAAAAACAAAAACATGATTGGCATAACATCTTTTTCTGAAATTAGAGCAAAAATATTTGCTGTCGAAAACAACATAATTGGCAATCATGACCCTGCTTTTGGCTGGTGGCTCAGCATTGAACTGTGACGCCTCAGTGGGTCGAATATAACGTTATTTTTCTGATGTTCTGTTGACTATTTCAAATGGAGACTGCGTGCCTTATTAAATTTGTACAACAGGATTCCGGATCAAACATCAAAGTAGATATAAGGATATGTATCCGCTTGGGTTCACAAGAGCATATAAGATGATCACATGGAGTGAATACGTAATTTTTCCCAAGAAGTAGTAGTAGAAGAAGTGAAGTCATTTTAATTTTGCATTTTGTTTCTTTTCATTTTCGCGGATGTTCCTTCATACCATGAAGAAGTGAATACTCTTTAATTTTTGCTTCTAATTTGAAAATTCAGCGAAAAAGTAACTAGCGAAAAGTAACTACAAGGAAAACCGAAAAATTCGAAACTCAAAGGGTTATGTTAAATGGCCAAGTACAACTGGACAACTAGTAGTACCTACTTTTTTTTAAAGAAATAACTAACACACAAATCTTTGACTACTGTCCAAAGCTTGATTTTCTTTTCCCCATCAACTTAAAAAAAAAAAAAACCGAAGAACATGCTAAATACAAACCAAATTAGAAGAAGTGAAAAGAACTTGCCACCATTGTCGTGGAGCTGCACTAAACATTTCCGAAAATTGTCTGTTAAACTGTAATTGCATCAGGCGAACAAACAAAAGTTATAAAGCCAACGAATGAGAACGGGAATCAACTTTCAAATTAATAGCGCAGCAGCACCAGCAGCTAACTTGAACAGATAAAAACTAAAAAAAAAAACAACAAACAGAACAAAGGCGATGAAGAAGACCCCACACCATGTCTAATTTCGCAGCCAGCAAGTTTGAAGTACAAACACATACATGCGGGGTATGCTCATATACATACGCAGGGAATTCTCATAGCCATGTAGCTGGTAAGGACATCAAGAACTGGGAAAATGTTGAGCGAGACGAGCTCTACATTATAAGTACTACGCGTATACAGGCGACCATCTCTAATTAGATTCCCTCAAAAGTTTCTTTTTTCACAGTAGGTGTATGGGCGTGTTGAGGTTTGTCAACCAACCTTTCGGTAACCTTAAAAATGAAAAGTCCTGCTCCCACACTCTTGGTCCCATAAACGTTGCTTTTAACTGCTTTAAACTGCTGTTCTAAGCTGACAGACTGTAGAGGGAATGTTTTGTGGTTTCGCAATCCGGCATGAACGTGTACGCCTTCTTTATTAGTGGAATTATGTGCGACCTTAACCCGCAAAGAGACATAGCCTGAAGTTGACGCAGCAAAAGGTTGTTGTCGAAGCTGGCTGGGTAGTACAGGAAGAAGTACTTCAAGCTTTGCCTGCCGTCCAATCTCTTGGTAAGTTCATTTCATTACAGCAAATTGTTATTAGCATATGAAAAGACTTTTGAGCGTGGTAGAAAAAAATCATAATTGGAACTAGAGTCACAGTAGACAGCACCTGTGCTAAGCACAGCTACTACTGACGTTAGTTTGTTTGAACACTGAAAAAAATAACCGGCATCATATTGATGAATGGCGTCCATCATATGGATGAACTTTTTCTGCTCGATGAAGAAATTGAAATGAAAATCGTTTCAAAATATTTTGTCACGAATTTTGCAACTGAAAGGTCACTACGGCGTATACGTAACATAAATTATGATGCATTTCCATTTGTATTCCCTAAACTTAAGATAAACTTAATTAGTGACTTGAAAATATAATTATGAATCCAATTAAAATCAATCTTTAATACTTCAGCCAGTTCTCAAAAGCGTGTGCTAATTTTTTGTCTCGCACTACTTCCCATAAGCACGATCTAACACGTCACATTTGTATCATGCCTTATTTTGTCTACAACAAATCTCTCTGATGAGCTGAGCATTATAATATCTACGAAAAATATTAGTAGCTATAGCTACACAAAAAAAAAAACAGAAACCCGCACAATATAGTACAACAGATGTGAAAGATCGTCGCTGTCTAGAGTGCAGGAGCAAGAACTCACGTTGTATCCATAATTTATTATTGTTTTATTTTTTTACGGAAGCGCTTCATTCCTTTAATTTGGTAATTTGGTTTACAAATTGCAAAGGCAAAATGACATTTTATTGCCATGTGAAAGCACTTAACTCGAATCTAGGGATTGCTTAACTGCTGCTGCTGAATTTCCGGCCTAAAATCTCTGCTATAGTCGACTACAGCGAGCGTACATGTATATAACACACTTATACATACTTATAAACTAAAGGAGCTTGGAAATACCAAAACGGACTGTGATAGAAGGGCTTGGTACCATTTCTGTAGTCAGACTTACTGTTTTGGTTGAGCAGTCTGAAGGGTCTAGGGGTTGGATGGTAGAAGGACTTGTATGTTTTCTGTGTAACAGTTAAAGCTACTCATGCTTGTGTGTTTCCGTACAACTAAATTGAGGAATTTGTGCTGTTTCTGTTTCGGGCGACCATAGGAAAACTAACGGATCTATATGTGAAAGCAAGTAGGCCATTATTATTTACGACACACATGGCCGTCATTTGGTTTGGAATCTCCGAGAGATGTCAGTTGCTTAAACGCCCAACTGCCAACTCTGTATTATCCAATATTAAATGTACGAAAACGAAAGTAACGTTATTTCAAATGGGGTCTGTTGCTAATGCATCACATAATAAATGGCAAGCGAAACAATTTGGTTGAGTACATGGTCAAGCTATTTTAGTTTTCTAGGGCTCTGGGTGATTTCTGTGATTCAGGCGATTTATTGTTATGAAAACTATTGTCAGGTTCATATGGGTATTTAAAAATGTGTAGGTTATGATTATATACAATATGTTATATTGGTTGGCCAAGCATAGTGGCATTGGCCTGTTAATCAGCTAGTTAAAGCTTCGATAAAAAAAGATGAAGGTACAGTGTGTAGCAATATTACATATTGACAAAAATTCCAAGACACACAGTACTTGATATAGAAATAGGAGTTTGCTTAGATGATATGCTTGGTAAATATTTATAACTGGAAGAGATAATCGAGCAGAGCACCGTCATTGTGATTGCAGGCTTTAGTCTCATCCTATCTCATATTGTTTGGTCGATGGGTGGCCCAAGCCATTCTACAAATTTTTCATTATATTAAGTTTCAATACTACTAAAATGATTACAAATTGCTGTGAGTCGGTACTGACAGTTTTGACTCTCATGTAATTAATTTAAAATTGAAAATGCAGAAGTTTAAAATTATTTGACAAATTTCTAAATTACTAGAAATAAGTATCGAAATCTAAATATAATTGTAATTTGCGTCAAGCACAATTGAATATTTGCTCACATACATTTGTAAGTTTATGTGCACGCAAAATCTTTATAGAAACCTAAGTTCCTGTTCCTGACTCGTTTCAGTTTTGTTTGTATATGCCCGAGAATAAAATTTAGATGTTAAAATACTATTAATTATATAATTGAAATATAGCAAACATATATAAACGAACACACATGTATCTTGATTTGTCAGAAAAAAAATCCGGTAAGTTCAGCAAAATATAGCAATCGATTCACGTTTCTAAAAAAATCATGCAGGCTTTAAAAAAAAAATTAATTAAAATAATTTTGCTCAAATGTGCAAAATAAATAAATAATTTTAAAGAAACAAATCCTCTGATAATCTGAAAAAAAATTATTCATGTGGCCTTATACGTGTAATCGCTGAGCTTTACAAGTGCACATGGCTCATTGAAAATCCATCAATTCCACTTTTCAAATCCGGACACTCACATTTAATCCTTAAAAAATCCATTTTACTTGGTTAATAAAAGAGCAAATATTTTGATGGTCTCTTAAGGAATTATACAAACATTTTGATTTTATATATTAAGCCAGGGAAATAAAACTTAAAAGCACATAGGTACGAAAAACCTTTACGTAAAAAAAAAAACTTTTTGAACTTTTACATGTCCCTGCTACAAGGGAAAATCAAAAAATCAACAACCAGTTGACACAGCACAGCTAAATTCTTTATTTTTTTAAATTTAATTCAACTTGCAATGTATTTCATTACAAAAACACAAAAAGCAAACGAATTACGAGTAAGAAAAAATTAAAAACATAAAATATTGTCAGGCAGTACCTACCTATAGTCGCAAAGCGAATCGCATAGTTCCCAACAAATTATTTACCATCAATTAAAAAATATGACCAGGTTAATGGGGTGGCTGTAGCAGCGCAAAAGAGAAGATTGGGATGAATGTTGGTAATGGTCGTTTTTGGTCGCAAGGGAAACACATGTACCGACCACACTCTCCTAAATTATTTATGTAGCCAGAAACACGGTTTTAAATTTATTTTTGACCTTGCATCCTCGATGCAGCGGCAATCCTTCTCAATTTTAATCGCAGGATACTTCGAGCAACTATTCGCACGTCACAACGCTGCCACCATGCATCGTCTAGTCCAAACCTGCTCCATGTATCGCTATCTCTGGCAATGTCCTTTTGAATTTCGCCTCAATTCCAACAATCCAACCATGCAAGAAATATACACATACATAGAATACAGAAAAAAAAGAATATTTCTCAATAAAAAAATCAACCCCATTCCCCATCTCTCCGATATCCCGCATACCTATAAATTTCATTTTTATCACAATGCTCGCGGTGTGCGATTTTTTTTCTGTTGGTTGCTACTTTTTGCAGAGTTTTGTTGTTGTTTTTTTCTTTTATTTTAGGAAAATTTGTTTTCCAAAAGGGAATAAGTGTGGTACGGTCATAAATTTATCTGATGTCTTGATAAATATATAAAATTCGTTTCAGGAGCAAATTTATCCTTGGAATTAAGCTTTGCTTAGCATAATGCATTCTGTAATGAGTAATCTTGATCTCATAGAGGAATAAATCGATCAAGGCTTAAATAGATGGTGATATCTGATATGGTATTGTTCTCACCAGTTTAGGGCCCTCAATATCTGAATCGTGAGTGGAAATGATTTAACTAATTTTAATATAATGGCTTTTAACCATCTTCCTTAAGCTAAGGTTTTGCTGTTGCATTTTTGATTTGAAGTGGTCTTCTTTTACCTTTGTTGAGCCCAATAGGTAGAAGGTAGGTACTAGGTACTCTAAACAAAGCTTAACATTATAAATAGTAAAAGTGGATTCAGATCAGATAATATTTCAATTTCAATGAAATACCAATCGAAAGCCTCGCAAGAGCTTTGACTATGCATATTAAAAGACTATAAAACAATAGCATGAAACGCAAGCCTTATAAAAAGAATCTGAAGGGCCAGGAGCCAGGAAAAGTTGAAATATTTATTGCACCGTTTAGTTTTTCATGTTCAACTGCCATTATTTGTGTTATAACAGGCCAAAAATAACCCCATCACATATAACATTAAGTCCTCATTCTGCCTGCACTTTCATATAGGTACCAAGGTAGTTGGTACTTATGCCATCGTGCACTAAATGTGGCAAGGTGCATTCCGAGTAAACTGCACAAGTTCTCAAATCATTTCCAACTAACTTCTTATCTCCCGAAAGCAGGACTCCAATCTTTCTTTCTATTTTCTGAGTTTGCCACCCTATCAATGACGTTACAGGATTTCTATGGTTGCCACCTATTGTGGCGAAAAATAGGGTTTCAATAGAAATAAGTTAGTTAGCTGTAACAAAAAATTCAAACAGAAAAGATACAGGAATGCACTAGGTACTTTACAGCCAATGAAATTGTCCAGAGAATTATTCTCTATAAGATGATTTTTGACTAATTTGCTAAAGGTATTTTATGTAAGGTTTCATGCATATTTCCTTTTGAGTGGCAACAACGACTTGGTGAATGGCAATGGTATACAGAATTGAAAGCAAATGCAAGCAGTATGTGTGAGTTAATTGTATGAACGGAGACGACCCATCCCTGAGAGGACAGCCTTGTCCAAGTTGCCAGAAAGCAAACGGGTTATTGCCGACCAACTAATTTGTAACCAACTTAACTTTTCTGTCAGTTTGAGTGCACACTGTTCCATGCAGCTCAGAGGCCCCCTTGGTGGCGTCGCGTTGTTGTCGGTCCTGAATGAGAAATTAACAAATAATAGCCTCCTAGTACGGGTAGGTGTAGAATGTTCTCATCGGTAGTCTTTAATGAATTCAGATGCTTGTCTAACATGACCTTTCATTGTGGCTATTTATTATCCGTTGACGTCGAGCTCTTGAGGGTTGCAAAACTTAGAAAAAAATGCACAATATCCTCAAGTTGAGTAGGGGAGACCGGGGCTAGTAGACTCAAAATTTACATATTTTTTTTTTTAAAAAATAACTAAAGAAGATATCAACACGAATTAAATGCCTTTTAACTAACCATTTTTTTGTGCTTTATAAAAAAATATGTCTTCTGAAATTGGTGAATTTTAAGACATTTTTTTCCTATATTTATAAAACGATCTCAGGTAGGTCAACTTACCCCAAACCCGGGGTAAGTAGACTATGACTATGGGATTAGTTGACTATATCCTTTTTCCACCTTTTTGATATCTAAACTATAAGAAAATAGCACTTTAATTAACTTTATTTGAAACAAAAATTAATGTTCAAAAGACAACACGACAATAGGTATAGAAGGATGCTCCAACTTCTTCTGCTTAAATTTTTGCCGTTTTAGGCATATCTTTGCATCGTTTTGAAGGGAACCGATACTCATGAGCAACAGAACGTATGGTTTTTCCGTTTTCAAGAATAATTTGTGGACATAAGCTCCAAAACTGATTTTCAGTCACCTCCTTGTTGTGTTTCATACTGCGGAAATTACCAAAAACATGTGAGTCAATTTACCCCCAACAAAAAAAGTCAACTTACCCCGAGCGGTCTCTCAGCACTTAATGATTATTTTTCGGTACTCAAAAATCAAATAAATATATAACTGCTGATTGTTGTTAATACAAACACTTACTTGTTCTTATTCTTAAAAAAAAACTGACGTTAAAAGCAAACACCTTTACGAAAGAAAAAAAATAAAAGAAAGCAAAAAAATTACTCACGAAAGCAAAAAAGTGTTTTTTTCGCGATAACTCTTGAACGGCTCTAGACTTTATCAAAAGACAACATGTAACTAACCGGGCTGCTGTGCTCAATGTAAAAACAAGGACAAACTTGAAAGAAATTGTTTTGTTTGAAGTTATTTGCAGTTAGTCTACTTACCCCTGAGGCCAACTATCCCCGGTTACCCCTAGCTGCCCTCTTGGAATATACATAATATCTTAAGCAGTGAATTAAAAAACCTATTGAGTGTGAGCCTCGTTCTCTCTATTATGAACAAAAGTGGTGTAAATTTTCTTATTGGAACAGAAGCGTGCGCCCTGGTTCTTGTTGCGAACGAGGAGCTGCGATTTTATCGCTCTTGCTAACTTGTCAGCATAAGTTAACAAATTCAAAAGTTTGAAACATGATTCTCGGAGAACACAATCCTAGAGCTTTTGTTGCATTGTTCTAGTTGAAGGCTTTCTAGGAGGGTGGAGGAAGTGCAACGATGTGCGGTTTTGTTGAACATAGTACAGAATTGGGTAACTACAATGCCTAATGTACATAGATGTCGTTGAGATCATTTTAAAAATGACTTCGTTGCTTTTTACTTTTATTCGAAATGTATGCGGGGCCTTCATACCTCGCTTCTACCTTTAAGGATAGTTCAATGTTTGCTTGTTTGAGTAAGGTTGTGAGTCAAAACATTTATCCATCCTCTTAAAATAAAATTCATAGGCGAATAATGTTTCCCGTTTATATTGCTTTTCGAGAATTTTTGGACAGCTTCCAGCTCGAAATGACAACAACCAGATACCACACCAATCTTGTTCTGGAACAAAAGTAATTGCGTTCGCTGTCGTCGTTATAGAAAAGTCAAGCAGCCAGCGCCAGAAGCGATCGAAACATGAATTGAAGAAAATGTGTTTCCTGCCTGAGAAAATCCTTTTAAAATAATGACATCCGCAAGAAAAAACCAACGAAATAAATGAAAAAAAAATATTGAAATGTTGTTGTTCTTACAATGAATCGCCAAGGAAAAAAAACCATTTCAGTGAGATTTTCACAGACAGCCGCCGCCGACACGCGGCCGCCTTTTACCCACGCTTACGGCCATCAGAGGTTCATTGTTTAGTCTACAAATGAAATGTAATTATTTTAGGTATTCTTCTTCTACTGAAGCATTGCCAAATGTGTCTTCAGTTTGGAATTATTTTCACTCCCATATTCATTATTTTATATATTCTCATCTTAAAAGAGCATTTGGTGTCAGTTGAAATTTAATTTTTCAGCTCTTTTCTATGAAGGGCTTAAAAACAACAACCCAAGTAGTGATGGCTCGTATCAGTTTCGCATTCTTGGAGAGAGCTACTGTTTTTTTTAGAATTTTCATCACTTAACGTTGATGGAGGAAAAACAAAAGCTCAGAGAAGGAAGGATGCAAAAATAGCATAACGGTATCCTAGTCATGCAAGCATTATTTTTATGTTTTTACTGTGCATGAAAAGTCGGGAAAAAAAACTTATTGATACTATGGTGTCTCGGGTGCCAGGACTTGGAAGTGGCGAAATTTCAGGAAATGTTGCAAGTTTTTTTATATTGTATTCTGTAGTATCGTCTTTGTTTGAAGAGGACAACGGGACATAGTGTTGACTTTTATCCTGTTGCTACTTCTTCTCCTTTTGTTGGTTTAATTTATGCTAAGACCTCAGCGCTGTAGTGTCAGTTTTTGTGAGTAATGCATCCACAATGATATGAGCAAATACGATATTCAAACATGTTTATCACAGAGATGCCATCGGTATACTATTGATATCTAGATTTATTCAAATTCAACAATACTTTCAATGCAATTGATCAACTCGGATCTACAGTACACATCCGTTTTGAATTTGACTCAATGAAACGTCTTCATCATTAATGAGTTCCTTGAAACCAAGACTTAAGTTCCCATAAATTACAATTAATTCTAATCTTTGGAAGCGTAAGTGTATTGTTTGCACAACTAAGTTCAACATTTTCTTATTTTTTTTTCTAAAGAAGGTAGCCCAAAGAATCCTGGAAGAACTTTAACCAAGATTGTTTTCCACACTCAAAGAAATATCAATAATCCAGTTATCAGATCATTGTTTATTCGCCAATCATTAAAACCAAGAGTTTTGTTGTTTGTTCTCTAAAAAGGATTGTGTTGATTATGTTTAAGTAAGCTTACCTATATCATCATTTTGAGTAGAGTATACATAGAATGAATGTGATTTACTATTATGAGCATAGGATACACGAGCAAACGTTTTGTTTTTATCTGACTATAAGTAACTTTGCGTTTGAATACCTTCCTTTAAACTTGATGCAATATGTGGATAGGGATTAACAGATTTCAAAGAATTCTGCAAGAAAATGTATTTTACTTAATACAAACAGTCCTTGCGAGTAAAACTACACAAAGACTTTCTGCTTTCAAAATCATATTTGCTCTTAACCAAATTGGATTTGCCTGTGATATTTTCAAGTATAAACACAGTTCTGCAAAGGGTAACGTCTGGCTATACAATTTTGCTAATACATGCCAGGGGTATATGTAGAAATGATCAAATTCATACCTATTCCAGGTTAACCTGGTTACCTTTCTATTGACTCGCCACGAAGATGATGTATGTTCCTTTGGAAAAGCTAAGGCAAGGATAACACTGATTCGGACGTTTATGGTTACACATTCATTTGGGTTTCTAATCATTCTATCGATATGGGAACCTGTTACTTTTGTGTGATTTGATTAAAGGGCGAAATATGTAGATATCTCTATTTTCAGAAAGAGGTTTTCCTATTGTATAAAAGTTGTTTTGTGTATTTTGAATACTAAATGATTTAGTTTTTCTGAAAGTGTCTGTTTCACTTCAAGATCATAACTTAATCCCAATTTAGAGCTGATCTTTGTTGATGTAATTTTTCGAAAAAGACTTACATAGAACAGTGGTATGTTTTTAAATAGAAAATAACATAAATTTATGTTATTAAATGTCCCTCCTGAGAAATATTTTCCTTAGAAGGCAGATTCTCTTTGGCAGCAGGAGTAAACACTGATATACTCAAAAGTTTGGAACATACCTACCTATTTAATCTTGCACAGAGGGGAAAACTTTTTTAATTTAGAACAACCGCCACCTACATACCAACAGGCTGGACCATTGCTCTACAGTCTGCACTGTGTACATGGCTCTGAAGAGAATTTTTTTATTTTTTTTATGATGCATCCGACTCCCAACACCATGGGAATTGGTGGTTTTTTGAAATGGGAAAGTTGACATGTTAATTGGAAAATTTGCGGCCAAAAAAAAAAAACAAAAAAGAAAGAACTAAACTAGAACAAACTTTTAAGATAGTTGAGAGCAAATAAAGGAAATAAAAGCAACTGAAGAGGATCACACAAAAAAGGGGAAAACAGTAGCGCGTCATTTCTCAACTGTTCGCAGTTGACGTAAGACGATGGAAGTGTTTCTGCCTTGTCAGTCGTCATCGTCGGAAACAAACAAACAACGAAAAGATACAAAAAATGCTCTCTAAAAAGTCCTTGGCAAAAGCAAAAGCCGTGTTAATTAAATTTTCGTCAGAAGATACGCTAAGATCCCTAAACTAAAACCCAGGCTGAAGCAAATAGATTCCAAATCCTGCACACATTTGGCGTTTGAAAGGAACTAAGCTTCTCCACTACGTAGCAAAACCCGGTCTGTCTTTGAGGCAGCCTCACACAATCAAAAATGGATGAAAAGCTTGTGTGCATCCTGCGGTTACTACCATCCCGACAAACATGTACATATATATTAAGCAGATACCTACTTGGGTTTAGGCTAAAATGTATAATGTGTAGATTTGTAGAATTCAAGGATTCTATTAGTGTGGTGAGTTATAATCGCATTATTCAGCCTGTAACTGAACTTCGTTTTGCATGCGATTAGAAATATTATAAGGGGGAGAATGAAGTTCCTACGCCAGCACATGAAAAGCACCATTAAAGTTGTTTATACTTTTGAACGGTGCTTTGATACTTAATAATCGTTTTATTGTTGAACGATGATGGAAAACAGATGAAGCAAAGGGTGAGTGTAAACGTTTCAACAAAGATAAATCCAAAAGAAAAGAGAATGTAACAAAAGGATACATGCAGTCGAGGGTGGTTCGCCTTTATTGCCGGAGGTTATTTCAGCGTTTTGTCTGTAGAAGCCAGAAATCGCTTTAGGTATGCGATGCATTTTTACAAACACTTTTATTCTTCAGATTCTTTGGAGACATGGTTTTGAGCATTTTATTATATTTTACTTTTTTTCGAAAAAGTCAATGAACCTTGAATAAGGAGTATAAATGTTGAATTTAGTGCACAAATGAACATAGAATTCATTTTGAACAATTTTAACTCCCCACATGAAAATTAAAGTGCACTTTTTGGTTGGTAAACAGGTAAACCATAGGCAGAAGCTAATGAAAATCCACTGTTTAAACTGTTGCTGTCGACAATCATGCCCTACAGCAGTGTTCTTCATCTAGTGCCTTTTGTCTAAGCCAACATCATGAGGGATGATATTAAGGACAAGAAGCAGAAGCAAAAATTACCTCACTTGATTAAAATTTGTCCAACTACCTATACCTACACAACTTTAATCTGGACTGCAGCTATCAGTTTGGTGATATAGCAATCCATTTGAAGCAGAGTTCTTCATCGTTTCAAACATCACCCCTTCACTAGAAGAAAACATAAAACTATCAAGCTAAGGCAAAGGCAGCAGAGTTATGAAAAATTAAATGTCGCCTGTAATATAATCTCTCATTAAAATGTATGTTATATCCATGTCTAACAGCTCATGGACATGGAACAGTGATTTTTTTAGGATAAAAGGATTAAACGGGATGTTATAAGGTAGACAAATGAAAAGAACTATACATTTTGTATAATCTCTAAAGGTGAAGCAATGAATGTTAATTTTTTGCCTTGTCTTCATGTGAAGTTCTGAAGAATGGGACTTCGTTGTTGACGTTTTCAGTTTTAATCAAGACTTGTATTTTTCAAGTATCATTTAAAGAGTTTTACAGTCATGAGAGTTTATGTTTAATTCCCATTTTATCGGCATTAATTTTTTCATGCACACATATTTTACTTCAACTGTTAACTCTCCAATTGCAATTAAATAAATCCCCCAAATAATATGTCAAATAAATAAAAGTTCATTACACACAACTGGGTAAACATTTTGCTTGAGTAGAACAACATCCCTTCTTCCCATAATAATTGATGTTAAGAGCTATGACAGTTTACTTTGTTCTTCTTCGCAGTTTTCCACAAGGCAATAGATATACAGGGTGATTCACGAGCGTTGTGCCAAAAAGCTAGAGCGTGTAGGTTGAGTTGAGACAAGAAAAAAATCGTATGGGAGGGGGGGGGGTCTATTCCCCCCCGTTTAGCCGGGAGGGGCAATTTTCTGAAAAATTGACTTATTTTGTAAAAACAAATATTAAAAATCAACGGCTTAGTTTACAACACCGTGCTATACCTTTCTGAAAAGCTAATAACTTCTTCTTTCACTTTGTTTTTAAAATGCATTGTTTTAACGAATAGTTTAAAAAAAATAAATTTTCAAACTCAAAATTTTCAAAAAAAAAGCCAAAAAAAATTTTTTGAACTAATTTTTTTCAAAATTTTATGTGATTAAGTACTAATTTTGTTCTAAAATTTCAATGTCTTTGTTAATTTTTAGTCGAAAACAGAAAACCGGATGCAAAAATGTCTTTTTGTTTTTGAGAAATTAAAAAAAAACCAAAACAATCTAACAAAATCTCTGTTTTTATTTTTACCTATCTGGACTTTTAGTATAATTTACTAGTTTAATTTATAAATTTAATTTTTTGTAATTGGAGTTTTATGAGGACTCAATAAAGTAGAAAAGAATTGGATTTTTCCTGGATTAATCATTTTGTTCATTGAAAACGTCTGCCATTGACCTTTCACTTCTAGCTCTCCGTGCTCTCGTCGGCGGATTCTTGAAAACATGCTACGACTTGGGCGCCATCTATTGGGATATCTTTCAGCGTAGAGTCTTTCGGCTTCCCGATCTCGACAAGAAGTTAAACCGTAGCAGAAGTTCCTGTCCGCTAACTCTTCTCGGACATATGAGTTTGTTATTGTTATGTGTTGATGAATTAATATTTTAATTGTAAATGGTTGTTAAGTAAATATGCGATGCCTTTTATTAACCTTTAGGTTGTTAATTGTTTTTTTCATTCAAGAAGAATTGCGGTTTAATTATCTTAAGCCCCCAGCAGGTAGAACCCTTCGCCGGCGAGTGGCCGCGGCCCCAGGTATAGTAAGAAAAAATTGCAGGTCAGTTTTCAGACGTTATCAATGAATAAAATGGTTAATCCATTGAAAATCCAATACTTTTCTACTTTATTAAGTCGTCATAAAAGTCCAATTACAAGAAATTAAATTTGTAAATTAAACTAATAAATTAAACTAAAAGTCCAGATAGGTAAAATAAAATCAAAGATTTTCTTAGAAAAAAGTGGTTTTGGTTTTTTTTTTTAATTTCTCAAAAACGAAAAGACATTTTTGCATCCGGTTTTCTGTTTTCGACTAAAAATTAACAAAGACATTGAAATTTTAAAACAAAATTACTACTTAATTACATAAAATTTTGAGAAAAATTAGTTCAAAAAATTATTTTTGGCTTTTTTTTTGAAAATTTTGAGTTTGAAAATTTATTTTTTTAAAACTATTCGTTAAAACAATGCATTTAAAAAACAAAGTGATAAAAACAATATCTGTAATTACAGGCCGATTTCTAAACTTTCATGTATTCCAAAGTTGTTTGAGCAAGTAGTGTGTAACAATTTGGCATTCAACTGTAGAAATATTATTTGCAATCAACAGCATGGCTTTATGCAAAAACGATCCACGGTTACTAATCTGGTTATCTTTTTAAATAAATGTTTACATGCTTTGGAACGTGGCCAAGAAGTAGATTGTGTTTACACGGACTTCTCGAAGGCTTTTGATCAACTATCTCATGAGATTATCAAGTTTAAATTAACCTCTTACGGCTTCCCACTTTTTTTTATTTCGTGGATTGTCTCTTACCTTGAGAATAGATCTTATCAAGTTAAATTCAGAAATAGTTACTCTAAATCATATTTGGCCAAATCAGGTGTTCCCCAGGGGAGCCATCTGGGACCCCTCCCCTTTATATTAGCTATCAATGATGCACCGTTATGTGTAAATAATAGTGAAATTCTCATCTTCGCGGATGATATGAAGATATATAAAAATATAACTTCTGCAAATGATCGCATTTTACTTCAAAATGACATTAACCGTTTTACATCATGGTGTGAAAAGAACAGTTTAAACCTTAACCCGATTAAGTGCCAAACAATGACCTTCTCTAAAAAACGTTCACCTTCATCTTATGACTATGTCATTTCAAACCATATTTTAACTCGCGTTTTTACTGTTAAGGACCTAGGAGTTCTTTTTACACAAAATGTAGATTTTTCTGAGCACATTAACGGCATAGTCAATAAAGCTAATTCTATGTTAGGTTTTATTAAGCGGTGGTCAAAAGAATTCCGGGATCCTAATGTCACCTGTGTTTTATACAACAGTTTGGTTCGTCCCCACCTAGAGTATGCATCACAGGTGTGGTCCCCTTTATATGATGTTTATATTGAAAGACTGGAATCTGTGCAACGGAATTTCACTCGTTTTTTGTTAAAAGGGTTTCAGTGGATTGATCCCCTTAATGTCCCTCCATACGAAAATCGTTTGTCAATCCTTAATATGCAAACACTACAACAGAGAAGAAATAATAACGATATTGTATTTTTCCATCAAATTATAACTGGAGTCACTGATGCTCCTGATCTTCTCTGTAAAATTTTGTTTTGCTATCGAGAAGGAGGTTATAATCTCCGTAGTCAGGATCTGATTAAGATCGATATTCATCGAACTAACTATGGAATGCATGAGCCTTTGACACGTATGGGTAAACTTATAAACTCGAACTCAAAACTATTCGATTTTAATTTAAGTAAAATTCAACTAAAAATAATTTTGAGAACCAGTGTTCCACTTTGTTAAATGTTTTATGTTAATTATGTCATATTCTTTGTTTATTTTATGTTATTATTTATGTGTGCTGTGTTATTTGTTATAGTTTCGTTATTTGCTTACTAACAACTAACACCACACTAAGTGATGAGCCGGTGGTATAACACAGTTTCTGTGTTGGCAAACCATTGGTCGTAAAATGGTGCTTGCTATAAGCCCATACGACCAATTCTGATAGTGTGTAAAAAAAAAAAAGTGAAAGAAGAAGTTTTTAGCTTTTCAGAAAGGTATAGCACGGTGTTGTAAACTAAGCCGTTGATTTTTAATATTTGTTTTTACAAAATAAGTCAATTTTTCAGAAAATTGCCCCTCCCGGCTAAACGGGGGGGAATAGACCCCCCCCCCCCTCCCATACGATTTTTTTCTTGTCTCAACTCAACCTACACGCTCTAGCTTTTTGGCACAACGCTCGTGAATCACCCTGTAGTTTCCAAGCGATCTTCATTGCTATACCCCATAGAATAAAACAGTTGTACCAACAATATTATTTAGCCATAATAATGACACAAAAAGAAAACCCCAAACTTTTATTCTCCGAATAATTTATATCGACAAAAGGAAGGTAGGTCTGGTCTAGCTATGTAGGTATACCAATCAGGATGTAAATATATACGAATGTACTCTAGAAGAATAACGCAACGATAGGCAAAAAGTTTCATCCAGAAAACTTGACTCCAAGCCATAAGGCGCGCGTCTCCTTCTCCATCCAATGGATATGTTCGAAATACCTAATCGTACACCTAAACCTAACGTTTTGAACCCCAAAAAGCAATAAATTTCAATTCCAATATCAAATACACACACACATTCGCATATACATAGCAATTTGTAAATAAAATTGCTAAATTAAAGGAATAAATTGGTTTCTCGGGAGAAAGTGCTAGTTTTGCGGGGGTTGGGGGCGGCAGCCATATTAATTTATTATGGAAATCTGAACGACTTAAGTGGAGGAATATGGAATAAATTATTATCGGAATTTATGTGTTTCCCCACACATCTGTTATTTAGGCAAAGAATATTGTCATAGTGGCTGATTTCAGATCTGCAAAATATAGTATTTTATCATGCTTTTGATGGTAGATTAGAAAATAGGCACATGGTATTATGGTAGTACCTTTATATTCTCGGTGTCTTAAAATCGTAAGAAGAATTTAAATTACGTAGTAGTACCTTCTTGAGATCAATTTGATTTCACTAAAAGAATATGAGTCTGAAATTCTAACTGCACGTATACCTATCTATACTTCTATAGCAAGTTTTATGATGATTTCTTTAAATTTAATATAATTTAAAAAAATAAAGTTAACAATCAAAGCATTCTGGTCCATTCAATCAACATGAACCACGCAACTAAGCTCAACGAAGAAGGGTTAAGATGAATAAATAATAAAACATTCGAAGTTTGAATTAGTAACTGAGCCTACGTATCCTGTAAAATCTCAAATTACTATCTGTTTTGACAAGAAAAAAAAAACCGCGCTGTTATCTTAAAGCAGGTTAGATACTGTTGTGATTAAGAAGTCGATTGTTATAGAAAACAATAATAATATTTAAGTTTATTATGTAATATGAAACTCCATTTACAAAAGATTAATATCGAATGAAATAAAATAATTCTGACAGAATATTGAGAATTACAAAAGCTAACTATAAGATATGAATATTTCTACAGTGGATAATATTTCTAAAGTGGATAATACAACATTCCTTCGGACCTTATTTGATTCACTGAGCTTGAAAATAGACAGTTTTTCTTGGTATTCTTTTGGTGCGTCTTAGACCGTAGTTTGTTTCAGATTCTGTTCTGGATTGCGAAGTAGTTGGTACATCCATTTGGGATTCTGTTGGTTTTCTATTTGAAGTTGCAGTGCTGGTCTCTGCTCCACTTACTTGGGATTTCAATGTCGTAGGTATTTCACCCAAATCATTTATTGGACGATTCGTTGTCGATTGTTGGACTGCATCAAGATTAATTTCAAAGTCATCCTCATCAGTAGCTTCATTTCATCGTTTTTTGTGTTTTCCTGTTGTCTTGCACGAAGCTGATTTTGATGTCGTTTGATGGGGTTTTTGGAGGTCTCAACAATGTATGTTACACGTCCTAGAATCTTGGTGATTACGCCAGGGATCCAACGCTGTCCTCTTGCATAAGACCTTGCGTAAACTTCTTGTCCAATCTGGAACTTTGTGAGATGCGGTTGACTCAGCTCAGCTTTTGGAAACATGGCTGAGAATACAGTACGAGGCTGTCGACCGTGTAACAATTCCGATGGTGACTTCTTAGACTATTGCGTAGGAGTGGCTCGAAATGTTACTAAGTATTTATATAAGGCTTTTTCCTTGTCATTCTCCTCGCACATTATTTTCTTGAATGCCTCTTTGAAAGTGCGCACAGTGCGCTCTGCTAGTCCGTTTGAAGCCGGATGAAACGGTGCCATCTTTACGTGGTCTATGGCATTTAGTTTACAAAATGTATGAAATTCTGCTGATGAGAATTGTGGTCCATTATCACTGACTATCGTTTTCGGCAGACCTTCGATTGCGAAAACTTTCTGAAGTGCATAGATTGTGGATGCAGATGTTGTTGAAGAAAGTTCGAAAACAAACGGGAAGCTGGAAAAAGAATCCACAATTAATAACCACATACGTGAGAAAAATGGACCTGCAAAATCGATGTGAATCCTTTCCCAGGCAGCACTAGCTTCAGGCCAAGATGAAAATTGCTTTTTTGAATCACTTGCATTGATTCTGCAGATGGAACAATTTTCTGCTGTTGTCTTGATTGCTTGAGTGATGTTGGGGAACCAGACATATCTTCGTGAAAGTTGTTGCATACGGGCTTGACCCCAGTGACCTTCATGTAGCATTTCTAGAACTTTGATTTCGAGTGCTTTAGGTATCACAACGCGGGTATGTTCCGTTTGTAGAAGGAGCACACCACTCTGAGTGGAAAGAGAGAACTTTCGTTTGAAAAAAGGCAATAAGTTTACCTGAGATTTTGGCAGCGACAGAGGCCACCCGCTTTCGACGTAATGAATAACCTGGCTGAGAGTTTTGTCTTTCTGAGTATGAGCTGCAATCACATCTGAACTAATCGGTAATTCGTCAATGACTGATTCGTAGACATGATCCACAGAACACATTTCTTTTTCCTTGTTGTCAAATTCGATGTCCTTGCCGATAGGTAAACGAGAAAGTACATCGGCATTAGAGTGTTGTTTGGTGTTGCGATAATGAATTGAATAGCTGTACGCTTGAAGTATTATCGCCCAGCGTTGAAGTCGGTGAAGTGTCATCACGGGCAGTTTTTTCGATGGATGGAAAAGTGTGATGAGAGCTTGATGGTCGGTGAGAAGTTCAAACTTTCTACCATACAAATATTGATGGTATTTGGTGACACCAAAAATTATCGATAATGCTTCTCTTTCGATCTGTGAGTATTTTGATTGACTCTCATTAAGAGTTTTTGAGGCGAACGAAATTGGTTTTTCTGAACCATCAGGGAAGCGATGTGAGAGAGCGGCTCCAATGCCAGTTTGTGATGCATCAGTCGCTAGGATGAGAGGAAGCTTATCGTCGAAATGAACTAGCTGAACAGCTTTGATGATGTCTTCTTTCAATATGTTGAATGCTGAATTTTGTTCATCTTTCCATTCGAAATTAGCATTTTGCCGTCGAAGTTGGTTCAATGCTGAAGCTTTGGATGAGAAATTAGGAATGAATTTATGATAATAATTTATTTTTCCTATGAACGATTCGAGCTCAGTTAAGTTTTTTGGAGGAGGCATTAACTTGATTGCCTCTACTCTTTTTTCTGATGGATGAATTCCATTTGCGTCAATATCGTGGCCAACGTATTCTATTTTTGCTTGTGCCAGATAGCATTTTTCTTTTCGGCATTTGAGATTATGTGTGGTAAGTCTTTCTAGCAACTTTCTGACATTGTTGCGATGTTCTTCATTATTTTTCCCAGTTATTATTACATCGTCGAGGTACACTGCACAACCGGGTATGTCAGCAATAATACCTTCCATAATTCTTTGAAAGATTCCATTCTCATTCTATTAGAGACAAAATAAATAACCAAGTTGTTGCTTTAGTTGGAGCTGGTGATTGTGCTTGTGAGGAAGGAGAAAAAGAGATGGTCGTGCTCGCTCATCATGCACAGGTTTCTGAAGTCCAATCCATTGCCAAAATTGAAATTACAAATAATAATAATAATATTGAAGAAAATGCTCGAAGTGTTACTATTGATGTTGTTGGGGATGCTGCTGCTGCTGTCGCTGTTGGTGCTGTTGATGATTCCGGTCATAGGGAAATCACTGTAGCTGGTAATGGTGTTCATATTGTAAATGTTAACACAGCTGTTGTTGGTGTTGCTAAAGATGATGCTGCTGCTACTCCTGTTGATGAATCTAAAACTGAAGATGTTGCTGTTGGTTTTGATGCTGATAGTGTTGCAAGAGGTATTTTTGTTGCTAAAAAACTTCAATGGTTTCATGTATCAAACTTTTTGCCGACAACAACAACAACAGCTATCATTGATTATACAGCAAATAAACTTTACATAAACAAAACCCAAATTGCTTGCTATAAACTGACGGGAAACAAAGATATTGAGAATCTCAGAACTATAAATTTCAAAATTGGCGTGCCTTTTGAATCTGCAGCCAATTTTTCCAACAGAAGTTTTTGGCCGGAAGGAGTAAGAGTACGATATTTCACAAACATCCAAAAAAACTCGAAGCGTCCATTTCCTATCAACAAACAAACGTAGCTGGAAACGAAGTTCTTAATGAAGATCGACATAAAGATGACGATAATACTTTTCGTATTTACTATCAAAATACTGGTGGGATGAGAACAAAAATTGACAAATTTTATGCTGCTGTTGCTGACAATTGTTTTCAAGTTTTGGCCCTAACTGAAACATGGTTGACCCAGGGAATATATTCATCAGAACTTTTCTCCGGTGATTATCACGTCTACAGAAGAGATCGTTACGCTGAAGGTGAATCCAGAGGTGGAGGTGTGCTCTTATCTGTGAGTTCTAAGCTCATAAGTTATCAAATATCTTTATTTAATCAAAATATTGAACAAATATGTATTAAATTAGAATTACCTTTTGCATTACTAAATTTATTTATCTTTGTTTCGTATATACCACCTGGTAGCGATATAAATATTTAAAATTATGCTTTGACAATCTCAGAGCTAAAATTGAAGAAGCAAAGATTGGACTAGTTCCTCAAAAAAGGAATAGGTGTAGTGGCAGACCAATTTGGTTCAATAAAAGACTTGCTAATCTTAAAAACAAAATGACAAGGGCACAAAAACAATATCGATCCAACGAAGCTTATAAAGATAAGTTTAAGCAGCTTCGCTACGAATATGAAACACTAAAAAAAATTTTGTACAGTCAATATCTATGGGGCTTGGAATCTAAAATCAAAGCCAACGCGAAAGCTTTTTGGTCTTTCCTTAACGGAAAAAGACAATCTTTTGGATTACCAATTAATATGAGGTTTGAAGACAAGGTTACAAGTGATGAAATTGAAATATGCAATTTATTTGCTGATTTTTTTCAGTCTAACTTCATTCTTGAAACGCCAAAACTAAAAAAAGACCTTAATATTCAGCCAATTACGAGTCTAGGTAAAATTATTTTAACCAAAGAAGAGGTTTTAGAAGAGCTAGCGTCTCTAGATGGAAACAAAAAAGAGGACTTCGATGGAATATCTCCCTTGTTACTTAAAATGTGTAGAGAAACTCTAACAGTACCATTAATGAAGTTATTCAATTTATCACTAAATCAAGGAATATTCTTAGATGAATGGAAAACTTCGGTTATTACACCAATACACAAAGCGGGCTCTAAACAAGACATTGTTAACTACAGACCTATTTCTAAGTTGCAAGTTATTCCTAAGATTTTTGAAGCTATAGTTAAAAAACGTATTTATGAGAATATAAAACGAGGAATCTCCGAAAACCAACACGGATTTGTTAGTAGTAGGTCAACTACTACAAACTTATCTCTCTTCTCGAATTTTTGTACAAAGGGAATGGAGCGAGGTGGTCAAGTAGATGCAATCTACACTGACTTTTCGAAAGCTTTTGACCGAGTACAACATATTATCTTGTTAGAAAAATTAAAAGCATTGGGATTTGAAAATGAAATCTTAAGGTGGTTTGAACAATATCTCACTAATCGAACACAGTGTGTTAAGATTGGTAACAATGTATCGAAGGAAATTAAGAACTTATCTGGTGTTCCTCAAGGAAGTCATCTTGGACCTTTGTTCTTTAATCTTTTTATAAATGACCTTCCTTCTTGGGTGAAACATTCTGGTAATCTTTTGTTTGCGGATGATTTTAAGATTTTCAGAGTCATTAAATCTTCCTGCGACTGTGACCTCCTGCAACAAGATATAAATGAAGTATCCAAATGGTGTGAAACAAACTGTTTACATCTAAATATTTCAAAGTGCAAATTTATATCCTTCACAAGATCTCTTCGACCCACACAATATGTTTATAAAATAAAAAACTATGAACTTGAGAAAGTTGAGAAGATCAAAGATCTAGGGGTAATAATGGACGAAAAATTAAATTTTAAATATCATTATGATTATATAGTTTCGAAAGGTAATAAATTATTAGGTTTTCTGAAAAGGAACTCAAATGATTTTAAGGACCCGCTTACTTTAAAAACTCTGTATAATACTTTAGTGAGATCAAATCTTGAGTACGCCTGTTGTATTTGGAATCCAACTTACGATGTCAGTATTAATAGAATTGAGGCGGTACAGCGTAAATTCACGAGGTATGCCCTAAAAAAGCTAAATTGGGTTGATGATGTTATGCCTTCTTATGATCAGAGATGCCTTATATTAGGTTTGCAAACTCTTGAAACGCGGCGTAAACAATATCTTATAATGTTGGCAAGAGATGTTTTATGTTCTCATATAGATTGTTCTGCTTTACTTGCCCTCTATCCAATTTTTGCTCCTTTAAGGCCCTTAAGAGGGAAAAATATGTTTTTTTATGTGCCACGTTTCTATACAAACTACGGCAAAAATGATCCAGTTTCCAGCTCCTGCATATTATTTAATTCAATTTGTGACATAATCGACCTACATTTAAGTAGATTTTTGTTCAAAAAAGTGTTAATGCTAGTGATATTTTAATGGAAAAAACCAATGTAATTGTTGACAATGAATATTTTATTCTATTATTTTATTGTTGTTATGTATATATTCTTGTTATATTCTAATAGAGTTTAAGCTCGATAGAAATAAATAAATAAAAAAAAAAAAAAAAAAAAAAAAAAAAAAAAAAAAAAAAAAAATTCTTGGAATTGGGTAGCGATCGATTTCAATTTGGGGGTTGACTGTGACCTTAAAGTCAGCGCAAATTCTTAATTTGCCATTCGGTTTTTTTATAACCACGATTGGGGCTGCCCATTCACTTGAGTTGACCGGTTTAAGAATTTGTTGTGACACTAGACGGTTTATTTCGGATCTGACGTCCTCGTATAGTGCAAATGGCAGGTTGTACGGTTTGCAGAATTTCGGTTGAGCGTTTGGTCTTAGAACAATATTTGCTTTATACGTTGTGCAACGACCAAATTCTGATGAAAATGTGGATTGGAACTCTTTTTGCATGAGATCTAAATCGGTTTTGAGTGAATGTTGGTTGATATTGTTGCAAGAATTGTTATTGATGTGCTGATAAGCTGATGAAAATTTGTGTGGAGTTTGTATGCCAAATTCCATTTTATTGAACCAATCCATGCCAAGAATATTAGTTGCGAATTGGCTATCAACAACTATCAAATTCAAATCGAGATTTTGTTTTCCAATTATGACACTAACTGAAAGTGTTCCTTTCAGTGGCAAAACATTTCCACCGTAAGATTTTAAGATTTTTGTTGTTGGTGTGCAAAGGGGACTATTGAGCAATTGATATGCTTCAAGGCCTATTAGGGAACAGGATGCACCAGTGTCAATTTGGAACTTGAGAATCTGGTTATTGACACTCACATCAACAAAAAGTTTATCTGAACTACAAACTATTTGACTTTGATTTATCTGAACAGAAGAAGCTGGTTCTAAAATTTCTATGGTACTTACGGTTTCGAATTGCTTTACGAGATTTACGTTTTCGCTGTTTTTGTTTTTTGGCATATCTTGTGACTGATGGGACCAGTGTGAAGAACGTTGATTCGCTTCTACTTTGGATGACATACAAACTATTGCAAGATGACCCATCTTTTTGCATTTTTTACAAATTGTTTTGTTCTTGTTATGGAAACACTGAGATCGTTGATGATTTTCACCACATCCAGGACACGACTTGTTACTCTCTCTAAAAGTAGTCTTACTTCCATTGCTACGATATGTCTGCTTTCCCTTTCGATGTTTTCTTGACTGAGAAATGAAATTTACCTCCGCTTCAGGTTTTTGCTCACCTTTAAGTTCGCTACATGTTTTTGTCGTTTCTTCGTACAATTGCGCAACTTGAAGAACCTCATCCAATGTTGGATTTTCTTTCTGAAGTGTAGCTGATCTTACCTTATCGTGGGGAGTGTAAAGGATAATCATATCTCGAATTTGGGAATCTATGTATGATTCACCACAACCTTCTTTCCCGCAAACGAAGCTACATTCTTTGGCCTTTCCACGCAATTCTGCAACCCAGTCTGCATATGTTTGGTTAGGCTGCATGAACGTTCTATGAAACTTGAACCTAGATGCTAACATATGAGGCTTTTTCTTGTAGTGGTTTGTGAGTTCTTCGATTAATTTGTCGAATGTTTGCTGTGCTACTTTATCACCATACAATTTTTGTAATAGTTCTAGTGACTCACCTCCTATCCAACTAAGCAAACAGGCACGTTTTGTGTCGCTTTCGATAACATTATTTGCAATGAAATGTTGTTCCAATTGGAGATGATATGTTTCCCAGGTCTCTTTATTTTTCTCGAAGTTTTTGAATGGAGGAATAAAATTTGGTTTGATTGATTTTTGGCCCAGCACGGACTTTAGAAATTCCTGGTTGGAAACTTGAAGTTGAATTAAGATGCGTTCGAGTTGGTCAGCATCCATAATGAAGCAGTTCGATTCGTTATCCTCGTCGCCAATATGTTGTGATTAAGAAGTCGATTGTTATAGAAAAACAATAATAATATTTAAGTTTATTATGTAATATGAAACTCCATTTACAAAAGATTAATATCGAATGAAATAAAATAATTCTGACAGAATATTGAGAATTACAAAAGCTAACTATAAGATATGAATATTTCTACAGTGGATAATATTTCTAAAGTGGATAATACAACAGATACTTCGGAACATTTGGCAAGAATGTTCTTCAGCACTTCTCACGCATGTTATTTAATGTTTCTCTCATAACAATTGAGTATTTTTTCTTGTCTGTAAGACTTTTGTTACGCCAATTGTATAAATCTTCATACGTGAAAAGTTTGTTTGCATTCATAATGACTTCTGGCAACATAAAGATGTGCTTTCGGTAGACAACAATACATTCCGGAAGAATGCTGAAGTACCGAACCCTGCTAACAATGCACAGCAGTGACAAAATGGAATCCCCGTCCCAATTCAAGGCGGGGGTAATGCATTTTTGATGCTCATCCTGATACAGTCAACTTTCCCCAAACCTTTGAATCTTCTCTTCCTACATTCAGTTTGTTTTTAATCTCCTCAGAGGCGGCGCAGTGGCGGGCGAAGCAGTAGCAGAGTATATGGAGCCTGACTTGCACTCTCGTGTTGTTCAGCAAAAGAAAATTCCCACTCTGGTTCTTGTTCACCTTAAATAAAATTTCACAATTTCTTTTTCTCATGAACGGGTGGTCTTAAGACAGGATTTTTTTCTAAGGCCCAAGGGAAAAGCAAGAGTAGAAAAGCTGTGCCTTTTGTATTTTCGTTTCGTGCAAACAAGCAAAAGTCTATTTGTAAAATGACTGATTCCTGAGCTGGAACGTCATCAGCTCCATCATCTGAATGGGGAATTTCTTGCTAAGCATGCTGTTCTTCTTATTTGGCGGGGTTAACTTCAATGTACACGCAAACACAACTCGCAACACACAATTCACTTAAGTAGATTGAAATGTAGGTACACGTTGACAACGACAACGTTAACAAGACATCAAGGACCTCAGATTTTCATTGTTGTTAGGTATTATTGTTATTATAGTAATATTGCTGACTTCTTCATTCAAATTTCAAATATCAACAATAATTTCTGTTTTTATTTTTGAACAAAATTTTATTTCATAATAAAACAATTGAAGGAAAAAATATAACGCACAGGTTGCTCTTAATAATTTATCAAGCTCCGTTCTGCTTGGTAGCTGAGTATCGACTGAGCTTTTATGAAAAAAGAATAATTTAGAATATTTATTTTTTAATTTAAATTTCTTCCTACCGCATCCATCTCCATCTATAATTTCAAATGAATAATAATTAATTTAATTAAATGAAACAGTTCCGTTTCCGTTTCGCTACATCACCCCCCTTCCAGCGAAGCGAATAGTTTTAACGTTTTATTATTTTGTTTCTATTTATTACTGCGAACAAAAAAATGGTTTTAATCGATCTATGGACACGGAATAATTTTTTCCGTCTTTAAAAACAATAAAATATTTTCTGAGTCGCTTAATAATTTTATATGGACCTTCATAAGGAGATTCCAAACTTTTCTTTACCCTATCCCTTCTAATCAGGACGTGGTTGCAAGATTCAAGATTTTTTGGAATGAATACAGATTGTTGTGGATTTTTTCTTGTTTCTAGTGATGTGTTTGAAATATCCTCGAAGAATAGTTTTAATTGTTGTATTAAATTCGATTCGTTTGTGCTTTCAGTTTTATTTGTGGAAAAATCTAGAGGCAACTTAATATTTTCTCCGTACGAGAGCTCGGATGGAGTGTGCTTTGTATCATCCTTGATGGTTGTTCGAATGCCTAGCAATATAAGTGGTAATTTTTGTGTCCAGTTTACTCTATCTCCAGATGCTCGAATGGATGTTTTAAGTTGGCGGTGGAATCTCTCCACCATGCCATTAGATTGTGGGTGGTAGGCCGTCGTTCGAATTCGTGTTGTACCTAGGAATCTAACAAGTTCTTTGAAGAGTTTTGATTCGAATTGTGAACCTTGATCTGTGGTGATTGTATTTGGAACACCAAATCTAGAAACATTTTCATGAACGTATGTTTTGGCAATCGTTTCTGCGTCAATTTCTCGAATGGGATAGGCCTCTGGCCATCTAGAGAATCTGTCAACGATCGTCAATAAATATTTATAGTCGTTTGAAGGTGGAAGTGGACCTACTATGTCCATATGGATGTGTTGGAATCGTCCAGGAGGAATTGTGATGCGTTCGAATGGTGATTTTATATGTCTTTGCACCTTTTCTACTTGACATTCCTTGCAATTTCTTGTCCATTTATTTATGTCGAAGTTCATTTTGGGCCAAAAGAACATTGATCCTATCTTTTTGCGAGTGGATCGTATTCCTGGATGTGAAATTGAGTGAATATTGTGGAAAATAGTTTCACGAAGGTTGTATGGTACATATGGACGATAGTTTTCGGTAGATACTTCACACCATAGAGAAAAGTTACATGCAGGGAGTTTAATGAATTCAAATCTGATTTTTGATTTATTTGGGATGTTGTTTCGAATATTTGTTAGTTCCTGGTCGTTTACCTGAGATTTGGCTATATCTTCAATGCCAATTGGAGAATTTTCAATTGAATCTGCGTCCGGTCGTGATAGGGAATCTGCGACGACATTCAAAGAACCTTTGACAAATCTGATATCATTTGTAAATTGAGATATAAAGTCGAGATGTCGTTCTTGTCTAGGGCTGCGTTTAGCTTTGGTCGTGAGGGCAGTTGTAAGGGGTTTGTGATCTGTGAAGATACAAAATTCTTGTCCCTCGACAAAGTTTTGGAAATGTTGAATAGCAAGATAGATTGCTAACAATTCCCTGTCGAAAGCTGAATATTTAGATTGGGAAGGTGAGAGTTTCTTGCTGAAGAATGCAATTGGTTCCCAAGTGTTGTTTTTCAGTTGTTGAAGTACGGCTCCTACATCCGTATTGGATGCGTCTGTTGTGATGCTGAGTAGAGCGTTTTCTTGAGGGTGATTGAGAAGAGTGGCTTGAGACAGTTCTTTCTTTGCTTTGTCGAATGCTTCTTTACATTCGGTTGGCCAAGAAAAATCTTTTGGTTTAGCGTTTCTTTTGGTGAGTGAAGCGAGGTGTGCATAAATGGGTGCAAGGATACGTGCCAGATGAGGTATAAAGCGGTGATAATAATTCACCATACCTACAAATCGTTGTGCACTTTTTATGGATTTGGGTTCATTGAAGTCTGAAATCGCTTTTACTTTCTCGTTGGAAGGTTGAATACCTTTTTCAGAAACGTCGTATCCCAGAAATGTTAGTTTCGGAACGCCGAAGACACATTTTGAAGCCTTGATTCGAAGACCGTAATCCGAAAGACGTTTGAACAGGATTCTCAAGTATTCTCCGTGTTGCTCAGCTGAATGACTAGCCACTAGAATGTCATCAACATATACAAACAGGAATGGAAGACCTTTCAACACTTGGGACATGAATCGTTGAAAGGTTTGTGCGGCATTTCTGAGGCCAAATGGCATGCGTAAGAACTCAAATAGTCCGAATGGTGTGGTAACTGCTGTTTTGTGTATGTCTTCTTCTGCCATTGGTATATTGTGGTATGCGCGTACCAAATCAATTTTTGAAAATATTTTGCAGTCGAAAAGTGTAGTGTTCATGTCATGAATATGTGGTAATGGGTTCCTGTCTGGAATTGTAATTGCATTCAATCGCCTATAGTCACCGCATGGTCTCCAGTCGTTGGCTTCTTGTTTAGCGGCCATGTGTAGTGGAGATGCACTAGGTGAAGACGATGGTCTACAAATTCCTATTTGAACCATGTACTCAAATTCGTCCTTGGCAATTTTTAGTTTGATATTGTTGAGACGACGAGGACGAGAGTACGGCAGTGGTCCGTTCGTCAATATGTGATGAACTACGGCATGCTTTACGGGCAGGTTGAAATTTGGAGGTTCCATGAGAGAAGAGAATTCTTGGAGGATTGAATTATATTCTTCTTGAATTTCAAAAAACCGTGGACTTGTTATGTTTTCTCTACAAAGTGTACCACTAACACTTGTATTTGTGAGCGGGTCAATGAGTCTATGGTTTTTTATATCAATAACCAGGCCAGTTGATTTTAAAAAATCTGCGCCTATGATGGGTTTGGTTACGGAAGCTATGAGAAATGTATGGTTGAAAACTCTTCGAAAACCTAGCGTAGTTTTTAAGAATTTTGTACCGAAAACATTTATGGGAGAACCATTTGCTGCTGAAATCTTTTGGTCTGGTTTATTGTTCTTGTATTGCTTTAATGACGAGGCGGGAATGGCTGAAACGTCTGAGCCTGAGTCAATCAAAAAAATTATGTTAGAAATTGGATCCTTAATAAAAATACGGCTTGGAAAATTACATGATCCACTGTCATTTGCCGTTGCAATGACAGTAGAATTTAGTTTGGGTTATTTTTCTTGAAATTGCAAGGCTGTGAGCATTTAAGTGCCCTTTTCCCATATCGATTATGGAACCAGCATAGTTGTGAACTATTTCTTGAATTTGACCTATAATGACTATTGCGACTACGTGAATGTTGTTGGTGAAAAGGAATTCTGTTTTGACTACGGGAAGAACGCTTATCGAGATTTAGATTTGAGAGTATGCTTTTTATTTCACTTATCTCGGATTGAAGGTTTTGGTTAATAGTGGTAAGTTCATTAATGGAACGTTCGGAATGCGAGGGATTTGACAAGTATGAGTCTTGTTTTTGATAAACTTCAAAAATGTCATCTGCTATTTCAAGCAGTTCTTCCGTTTTTGTTTTAGAGCTCGATTTGATTGAGACTTGGACAAGAGTGGGAAGACGCCGTTTCCAAAGTTCCAGAATGAGACTCTCCGTTACAATCATTGAGTGTCCGGCCAATGTTTGTAGTCTTCTGAAAAACTCGGACGGCTTTTTGTCCCCCATCTCCTCCCCTGAAAGCAAAGCTTCAATTCGCCTGCTTTCGCTCATCGAGTGTCTATCTATAAGAGCCTTTTTGAGATTTGTGTATGGCGTTTGAGATTGTTGTGTCAATATATCGTAGACGCTTGCAGCCACATCCTGAGGAAGGGATTGGACAAAATGATGAAATTTTGTTTCTTCTGAAACAATATTTCGAGTAGAAAATTGTGACTCTACTTGTAAAAACCAAATAGCTGGCATTTTTGTCCAAAACTCTGGGAGTTTGATGGATACAGCATGAATGATTCCGCTTAGCGGGGAATTATCATTGGATGCATTATCGTCGGTACTCATTGTGTTTATTCAAAAACAATTTAATTTATAAGGATTGAGAAAAAAAAATTTTAGTTGAGTAGAGGGATGCGGCTTACAAAATGGAGAAATTATCAAATTAATTATGTAATCGAATAAAAGGATAAATTTTAATTTTGAAAAAAATGGATAAAAAGAAAACTCAAGTTATAGAAATGAATGAGATAAAAAAATTAATAGATAATTATGAATACTTGTGATACGTGAGATCTTCCAGAAAGTTCTTTGCTTTTTTCTTCCTTGCTTAGCGTTGCTATGGTTTGGCACGATGGTGATGTTGAAATTGGCTCGGTGCTGTTGTTTATATCTACTCCAGGTTGTGATTTAAAGGACTTTTTGTTGCTTGAGCGTCTGTGTGCGTATAAGGATGCTTGAATTTTTGGATTCGTCCTTCGAAAGCTTGGATTTTTGGATTCGTCCTTCGAAAGCTTGGACTGGGTTAAAATGCCTGGATGGCTGATTTAAAGCCAAATATTACATAAATTTTTCGATTAATGTTTTTGAAGATTTTGTTGGAGCGTTATGTAATATTTGATTGTTTTCCATCAAAGAAAAATTGGCTTAAGATGGCTATTAATATTGAGCGTTGTCGTCGGGAATGTAATTTGAGCGTGCGGAATGGATATTTTTCGTCGGGGTCACCAATTTATTGCTGACTTCTTCATTCAAATTTCAAATATCAACAATAATTTCTGTTTTTATTTTTGAACAAAATTTTATTTCATAATAAAACAATTGAAGGAAAAAATATAACGCACAGGTTGCTCTTAATAATTTATCAAGCTCCGTTCTGCTTGGTAGCTGAGTATCGACTGAGCTTTTATGAAAAAAGAATAATTTAGAATATTTATTTTTTAATTTAAATTTCTTCCTACCGCATCCATCTCCATCTATAATTTCAAATGAATAATAATTAATTTAATTAAATGAAACAGTTCCGTTTCCGTTTCGCTACACCTCTTCTCTATATATACATATTTTCATTTTATCTCTGTTATAACTTTCTTGTATTTTCGCAGAAGAAATTTTATGATTTCTCAGTCATATTATTGAAAAGACTCGTGACGAAAAAAATTCAAAATTTGATAGATCCTTCTTCTTGTATGACAAAACATATTGTTAAGCAGAAAACATGGGTGGGGTGTCGTAAATAAAGCTCACTACACAAATAGAATTAATGTTTTGAGGACCTGTGAGCAATTTTTAAGAATATAGGATCTCTAAAAAGCGGCAGGTCTTGTCTAACTTTAACCGTTTCGGAAAAAATTACTGTTGTAATGTCGTGTGATGGCGGGCGAGACGCGTCTCACCGTGTAAAAACGAAAACAGAAAATTATTATGTTAAGTGGATAGGCAATGAGACTCAAATGTCATCGGTTGCCAAAACCAGCGCAACCCCCATTTTTATTTTGTTTGATGTGGACTCATTTTAATCATCGCGTTTTTGACCTCACGCATTCCACTTTAGATAAACACAAATGAGCGAATAGTAAGCTACATCATCATCAGAAGCTAAGTTGAGTAAGGGACGTGTTTTCTGTGGTCTTGTTCAATGTTCCATCATTATGATTTGTAATTCTGTGCAAACGATTTTATACTTGACCATTTTACCCACTACTGCAATGTATGTGGACCTGGAATACAAACAAAGACAAATATATGAGAAAATTGTATGTTTGAGCGGGGCGTTCGACGTTTAACCATTGACAATGACGACGCAAGGCTGGCAAAAATGATGTGGCAAGCTATCTCATTTGTCCTACAGTCACATAGTGAATCACAGTTTAAGTATTCAACATGCCATTGTGTTGTGGTCCTATTCGTCCAGAGTTCAGCCAAAAAGATGGACTAAAATAACAAGAGCATCATCCTGCCCGAAACAGGCTATTTCCTTTCATAACATCATCTCGTCAGAAGGAAATCATTGATGTGGGAAATTTTCAATTTTCACAACGATAGAATATTAACAAGCTATCATATGGATGGTTTAAATTTTGAAAACGCAAGCAAATGTATAGGGATAGGGAACCAGCATCCTGGTTGAGGTCATGCTTTTATCGAAATTGCATTTAATGTCACCTGAAATGCTTTCCGTAAAAGACATGTCGCATTTTACACAAAAACCATCTTGCTGTGTCAAGTTTATTTTAACTCGATTCACAGGCAAAACTGTTTTCATAAATTTCGTTTAAAATTTTGTAAAAATAAACTTTCCATATGGTCAAAGGTTGGAGCCTTTTGAAAGTCATAAGAGCAGCAAATTACAAAATATCAGGCTTTGCCATACAGAATTTTCTGCAACCAACAATGTCTCAAACAAGAGGTCTACATTTATGTTGATTTTGTCGAAAAATGTTCACATTAGAAAAACAACCAGAACATTGTTTTGAAATTCATATTTATGCTATCCAAATTGAAATGCCAGTGTTGCCGAAAGTACTCTCTTCGGAGTATTGTACTCCATTCAGCATCACCGTACTTCCGTACTCCTCCTTTCACATTCGTACTCCTATTTTGTAAAAGACCTAAAATATCTTACACTTCTAGTAAAAGTGTAATGTCAACCTACATAAATTCAATTCACTTTGAATTCAAATTTGAATTTTGAAAATTTCGGAGCCTTATTTTGCCTTTAAAACTGTCTTCGAAAATGGAATTTCCCTCATTCTTGTTTTCCTTGTTTTATTTTTCCTTGTGTGTTGAAATAATAGACCACACACCAACACCATTTTATTTCATAGAATATTTAAATATTGTAAAACATAAGATTCTAAGGCCGTGTGTGAATTGGATGAATTGTGGTTAAAAATGGATAGTTTAACTACTCCTGTCATATTTTAACCTGCTCCGCAGCTAGTCTAATTTTTTACGCATTTTATTTAATGCGAAGTGTCAAAAATTAACCACACGTCAAGTTTTAAACACTTTTTTGGAGGTTTCTTTTAAATCTTGTAACAATAACTTAGATCTTGTTCACAAGATTCAAGAACAGCTAAACGACACGACAAAATTACATTTGTTGTTTTTAGACTATGTACTTCAGTTAACAACTAAACTAAACACAGAGCTCCAATCTCAGTCCGTCCAAATTCCCAAATTTTTGTTACACGTAAAACTTTTTACAAAAACTACTACAAAATTTCATTAAATCGGAATTTACATGTGACGAGTTTCTTTCTAATCCTGACTTTTCTGACAACTTTTTAAAAGAACGTTGACTCTGTTTACGTTGGGGCTAGGTAAGGTTAGGTTGTAGTGGCTGTCCAGATGTCATTGACTCACTTAGACCTCAAAGGTCCATTGTGATACCACTAATGAGGTTACTCATGGCATGTCATGCCTATGAGGCAGTGTCCTGTTATGACTCCAATTGTAGAGCTTATAATTTTGTCTGCTCAGGGAAATCAGGCCTTTTGACCCTTTCAGGTCTATGCTTAGCCATATTTGTTTGGTTGCTAGGCAGGTGGTACCCTGTGACCATCTAGCATTTGCTGATTCTAGAGCATATTGTTTGAGAAGATATTTGCATGTAGCAAGTGGTGTTCCTATGTTATGTTTTTGTCTAACATTAGGCAGAAGTGTTCCGTTTTTGGCGAGCTCATCGGCTTTGCTACGTCGTTGGGGCTAAGGCTGAACTCTTTATCAAAACTAATAAAATACAAAAGAATGATGTAATAATATTTAAAGGTGTTGTTGCGAATACTAGAAAACTCTGTGTGCGCAAATTTCACAGCGAATAGATTTCGATGACAAAATTTTGAAATCCATTCAAGGCATCGACCCTTTAAACCTGGCAGAAAGCTCAACAACAATAATTGCTTGCATTCCTGATTTGATTATTGCAAATTAAATTGAAGAGCTTGACATGGAGTGGCGAACACTTCTAAACCAAGCCATGGTCTCTAATTCTCTAGATATTGAAGAATTTTGGGCAGGAATATATTCTCTTAAAAATGCTCTGAATACACTTTCTGACAACGAACAGAACAGAACGAGTTTTTCCCAACTGTTTGCAATTAAAAACAAAAATCGAAACAGACTAGAGGTTGATACATTAAATACAATCATGATTTGCAAGGAACTGTTAAATGGAGTCGATTGCTGCAAATGAAATCCTTCAAAACAAACTTTTGAAATAATATTTCTTTCTCTTTAATATTTTTGCTTGCGTGCTGACACTAATTTTTGAAAAAAAAATCGGTACTACTATTTTGTCGAAAATACTCCCCTTTTTTTGCTTCAGTACTACCTTCAAATATTTTTGTCCGGCAACACTGAATTGAAGAAATTTTTCAAAAAAAAATTTGTTACTCATACAAAAAACTAATAGAACTAATTGGCAGGAGTTCCTGAACTCCGAATTCGTCATTGAAAACTTACGTAATTGAGAAAAAGAAAGAAATTCATTTTCTTCATATTAAGTTTGTTTGCGACAACATAGACAAAGGATTTTTTGTACATGGTTCGCTATGGCTTATAAGAAAGTCCCTTTTATGAGAATTCATTAGAAACAAAACCTTAATGTCAATTTCAAATTCCACCTTTTTTTCAAAAATTTTGATAAAACTCGGTATTACTTGTACCTAACTTTTCTTTATCGAAGTTTGTAATGAAATCTCACTCTACCAGGACCAGACATGTCTGGAGGATATATTTTATTTTGCCAATTTTTCATACTAAGGATACCTACGAGTTTCATCTTCGAGCATCATTAGGTTTCTATTGTAATCTTTTGAATACATCTTTCCCTCATTTGTATTCTTGTGTACTCATATCATTTGCTGGCTGATGCTACAGTGTACAACATTTCTGTGGATTCTGCTGTTGCTATCTAGTCTATGGTCTTGGTTCTGTTGTTGCTTGTATATCGAGTATGGTCCGTGCGCTTCATACTTTTGAAATCACGTTGGTTGTAACGGCGCGGCGGCGGCGATGTGCTGTTGCCTTATATTTTTTTCTTCTTTAGATTCCAAAGTATTTTGATGTATTTTTCGAGCAACAAACGGTAGCGTTTAATATCATCGTTTCTAAGGAGACGTTTCCTTTTTTCTTCTCCTCCTATTTTTTGATAAATGTTCTTTGGGAAAAGCAAGAGTTAATGCAGTTCAAGGCAATAAACGGGTATCGACAATATTACAGCCATGTGTTGTGCATGTTGTTTTTTTTTATTTTTCACAATCCATATTTTCTCATGTCCCGAGTTTCTTGTTTTTTTTTTTTATTTCAAGATAATTCATTTTGAAAAACAATAAAAATAAAATAAGTAGATATTATTCTTTTTCTTTGTGTCTGCCAAACGTGATATTGATAGCTAGTTAAAAATTCTCTTTTATAGCTGTGTTTGTAGCATCGAGAGCTGCAACCCCTTTTTTAGGAACATTAATATGTGTATTATCAGGCAGGCATCGGATTATTTTATATGGACAAAGCAATTGTTTATCCTAATACATTTATCTTTTTGGTAAATAGCTTCCAACAACCTTTGTGATGCAGTATTTTTAGAAACAAGATAACCGATTTATTACACATACAGCTTAATCAGCTTAGGTCCAACATCTACGTACAGCAGACAACTGCTAATGCCACTGCCACGCCACCACAACATAAAACATTGCAGGACGATATTTCAAAAATCCAATTGCGAGCATATAAAAGCTTTTAACAATTTAATCAGCTATCGTGAATTCATCAATTTTAGATAAAATAGACAATTATTAAGGGGATAAATCTATTGAAACATAAAATTCTTTTTGTTGAAAATATTTGCTTAAATTTAGGCATAGGTACATCAAATACCCTGAACTGCTGAACAAAACGGTTTTATTCTTGTATTGTGCCTTACCAAACGGGGAGCATCTCTCATTAATTAAAGTTTCTCTATTAATCACTTTGTTTTTGACGACCCTGTACCTTCCTACTTTAAGATTTTGTATGAAAACAGTTTTTATTTTCAAGCACAACAGGTCATATGAGTAGAAGGCCAAACATGAGAAAATTACCGGAAAATCCGAAAAAGAATTCACTGATCTAACGTTCAAGATTTTGAAAAAAAATAAACAATTTGAGCCATCAAAGAAGAGTTTTTCATTTAATCCACAGTCCTAGCTGTAACCTGTAACCCCCTTTTTAAATGGAATCATAACCACATCCAATATACCAACCTGCTGAAATTGACGGACTTTCACATTCACTATACCATTATGATTGCGAAAACTCCATTACCGGCTGCAAAACCCCGATAAACTAAATGGAATTCATATTTCGTGGGTTTGCTTCTTTTTTTTCATCTCTCAATTTTACAATTCGCTTGTTCAGAACTTATGCTGTTGTTACTCTGTGAGCCAGTTGTGAGAACCATGGTCTGTTCCTGTCTGTGTGATTTTGTCCTTCCTTGCTAGCCAAGTCGTATTTCGCAATTTCATTTCAATTTTTTCGAGCGTTTCACATAATTTCGGCTTCATAAATTTCAGTTTGTATTAAATTCAATGAATAAAAAAGCGAACAAAATGTTCTTGACTCCCTGAATCGGTGGGAGTGGCCATTGACAATGGGAACCAGTGAAGCGCTGGAGCAAACAAAAGATTTCGAGCTTCCAGTTCGAGTGTGGTGTTGGTAATTATTTTTCAAATTAAGAGAAGGATTGGATATAAGAGAGGTATATTAAACTGTAAAGTCTGAAGAATCGATTTTACAATGGAGCACCATACGTCATACTCATAACTCGTTTTTGTTGAAATAGTTTGTATGTTTATAACTAACATGTTTGTTTTAAATTTGCTTCACGAATGGGTTGACAAAACGTATCGACTTCACTTATTTATAAGACACTTTATTGAATTAATTGTGTCCTTTCCTTTATTGAGAAAGACATGCTAGTTAGTCTTTTTTCTAAATAGATAGCCGCAGTCGCCCGTAGCTTAGTTGGTAAGTGCGTTGACTGCTAAGCCGAACGTCGTTGGTTCGAGTCCCACTCAGGCCAAGTTTTTATTTCATCTTTCGCGGGTACTGCCTCTTGCGAAGACCTGACAAATTTTCCAAGAGTATCAATCTGTCATGAAAAAAGTGCTTATCAACTTTGCCGTTCGGAATCGGCGTTAAATTGTAGGTCCCCTCAATTCTTCACACGCACTCAGAGAATTGTTGATGAGAGTAAGTTGCTTAGGCCTTGGCTCTTCAAGAGCTGTCGCGCCACTCTATTTATTTTATTTTTATATAGCCGCTTTAAAGGTCCTGCCTTGATGGCGAAAAGGATTTTACGTACCTATGTATATTAATCAATTCAATCTCAACCTTCCAAAACCTATACTTCACACCGAATTTCTAATATCTTGTTCCGATAAAGCTAACAGTATTTTCTAATCATTTCTTAATGAGTTCAATATCAAAACCAGACCCGTCAAAGTTATACTCTGTCTATCCTTTTTCCCTAAATAATTTATATGTTCCGTTTTTGCCCTTTTTATATCCTACTATGAAGCAATAACAATCGATCAAAATGTCGGCTCAAGCATAGTGCAGGGAATCCTCGTGTACAATCACGAGCTATAAGGACAGAACAACAGGGTGCTGCGAAAAGGCAAAGTTAACGAACCGTATTAACGACCATAGGGCGAACCGATAGAATGCGTTGAACTCCGCTGTCCGCTTACCACCTTCTTGGATATGGGAAAAATGAAAGCCAAGAAGTTTATTTTTGCTATGCACACTCCTGGTTTCCCGAAACAAGGAATCTAAATTCCATTCTTCTTCTTTAACCGCTCAAGTTGTCGTCCATCATGAATGCTACCTTTGTCGTTCGTACATATTCGTACATAGATTTATATAGCCATTATTCGGTTCTGTTAGGACTCTCTAATTAAAATTTTCCTAATGACTCGTTTAAAGGGCTTTGCTTGTCATGGTCGTCAGCGCCAGCGTCAAGATCGCCTTGCTTGGTTTGGGTAGAAACATTTTTAATTAATCAACGTTTCACGAGATTATATTTTTTCTCATTTCGTTTTAAACCTTTTTTATGAACACAAAAGTTAAAAATGAAAAAAAAGGAACAACAGAAAAGTAAAAAAAAGCCAATGATAGGTACCTTCGCCGCTGCCTTTTGAAGTTCTCTTCTCGCGTGAAATCCTTTTGTTCAACAGACATCAGATAATAGTGGACCTGATAACTGAAACCCGAAGCGTGGGTCCAGTAATTATGCCGTTAAAGAATATCCATTGTCACAGGCAAACAAAAATTCTTGCATTTGGGTTTCAAAGAAATTCATGTTTATTTCCAGTATAGAGCCTCCAAACTCATTTACCTGCATTCAGGAAGAAGTTAAAATGTTTAATTAGTTCGGATACGCCATTTTATGCAGTCGGGAAATTTAATTTTCACTAAACCTGAAATTACGTCTCGTCTTGTTATCATCGTGTTTGTTAAATGTCAAAAATATGTATATAAATGCTCCTAGGTCTACGTATGCTTATATAAAAATAAACAATTTCATCCAGTTTGCCATAACCCAAGGAAATGTGTGTACGTGCCTGGCAAGCTAATTGCACTTATAATCAATATATCATTCAAACGCAGACTTATACTTTTGTAGATATATCTACATGTATAATATTATTCTCCAAGTCGGCATTTAATAGGTGACGTGAAATAACGCCCAACGAAATAAGACCAAAATTCGAAAATTTTGTCTTATTTCGTTTTCGAAAACGAAATAAGACCAAATTTGAAATTTGGCTTTATTTCATTTGCTAAAACGAAACTAGGCCATTTTGGTCATATTGCGTTTTTAAATTTATATAAACTCCTGTTAAAATATTTGTCAACACTTAAACTTTTTTTGCTGATAGAAGAATTCGTGCGAATTTTCTGATTCGCCAAATTGGCCTCTTTGCAATGGCTTGGTAGTTTTTTTCCCCTTGACATCTGATCGGGAGCTTGCAAAGTTTTGTTTCATAAATCTACATCCTTTTTCTTTTGTTACGTAGAAACAATAATTTCATATGCAATGTATGTCAATTGAAAAACCTTGTTTACTTATGTGTTTAATTGGTACCGTGTCATATGTGAAACAGTCATATTTCCATTTTTAACTTTTCTAAAGTGTCAACCTACATCTACCATATGATGGCAATAATTAACATTGTAAGAGTCAGGTGGCCATATTTACTTGCTACTTTTGTAATAAATGGTCAATATAGAAAACATTTTGAATTTACAAGAATAGACTTTAATTTATTAAGGTACTTGATAAAAAGTTTGAATTGAGAGAAAGATAATTGTCACTCGCGCAAGACGTACCGAGCGGGAAAATATGTTTTGCCCTAGAGAGAATCAATTTGGGATGTGAAAAAAAATTCGCGCAGCGGAAATTTTTTTTTGCCCCAGAGAGAATCAAATTTTATATCAAGTAAATAATTTAAAATCTTTCTTTGGAATTCATAATTTTTTCAATAGATAAAATCATGTAAAAATAACAACGCAATTCTCTGCAAAATTTGCAGAGGAATTGTATAAAATATCAAATGTTTTTAGAGTTGAAATACATGTTAATGTACTTATATTTACTTCATTAATGTTGATTACATGAACGCTTGTTTAGTTTAAATTCTTTTTTTAATTATCATTTATTCGTTATATAGGAAGCTTTTTTCACTTAAAAAAGAATATTTGAAGTTTTTTTTTTTAGGAAAAAAAAATGATTTGAAGGTGTCATTTGGCCATATGTCCTTGGGTGTACAAAATTTTTTTACAAAGAATTCAGCTGAATTCTTTTTTAAGATTGCAAAAAAGCTGAAAAACTTGTTTTGAAAATTTTGGCCTTATTTCCAAATTTTTTTTGGCGCAATTTCCAACTGACCTAAGAATTAAAGCCAAATTGGGGTAGTTTCATTTTTGAAATGGAAATAAGGCCGAATTTCAAATTCGGTTTTATTTCGTTGGGCGTTATTTCACGCGTCACCCATTTAATATACCAGTCATTTCGAAACAAAGCTCATCGTGTGCCTCCTTATCCCCATTCATTCGAAGGAGATTCTTCTTCTTCGTGATTGTATTGTATATATGAACTGGCTTATTTCATGGCATCTGGTTTGTTGGAATTCGTTCAAACGTGACAAATATACCACAACTTGAAGAACATCTGTTCATGATTCCTCTCTCTCCATGGTCGTGGGTTTTCTGTGTTTCTTGAGCTGAAGTGTACATATTTCTGCCAAACATTGATCCCGCTCGAATGAAAAACCAAAGCATATCTCATCCTATAAATAGGAACATCTATAAAAAAAAGAATTGCCTTAAAGGAAGGAAATTGCATAGAACAGCACCAAGCACACAATCCACGCTATGAGCTTATACCGGATACAAGCTAAATGAACCTTTCTGTTTGGTAAGATTAGTTTCTGGGAACTATTCTAGAATTTTCTTCAATCCCAAAGATGACGTTGACGGTTGATTTCCTTAGAAAAATATCCGCAAAGGTAAATGAAGTATAAGAGACCTGCGAATCGTTGGAAGCGTTGTGTGGAATTTGAAAAAACTACAAAGCGTTGAGCTTTGGGCGCCACTGCCACCCATACCTACATATATACCTATTGTTAAGTTAAAGAAAAATCATTTATTCCTTGAATGATATCTTTTGGAAGATATGCGATGCCAGTGCAACTGGCCGAAATGATTTATCTTTTTGTCAACAGCAACACAACAATAGAACACTTGTATTATTTCTCTTATTCGTTATTCTTCTTATTGTTATCCTTGTTCTTATCGCTTTGTGTTAACAAAATGATATATGTTTTAAAAAGGAGGCTTTTCTGTGTTTCCAAGTTGGGTGTGAAAGTCTGGACAAAGCTGACATAAGTTATGTTTGTACAAATGAGTAGATATATATATCAGTGGTTCGAATTAAATTTTTGAACGCAGTTCGGAATTCGCATACCTTGAACGGACATAAAACCAAATAAATGGCACACATTGACCTTAGATCATTCCAAATTACGAAAATATTTTCTGACTTAAGAGAGAAATTGATGAGACTGCAGTCAAAATCATCCTCCCATCTCAAACCCTTTGGTTGTCAATTATGGATTCCCAAATGAGTTGAAACTCGCTGACTTCAAAATTTAAGCTATTGAAATGCGATTTCGGTGAGTTAACAAAATATCATTATAAACAAATTCCTAATCATGGAAAAAAAACTAAAGCTAAACTTTATTCTTCTTCTTGGAATTCAGACACAAAAGTGGTTTTCTTGTTCAAACAGAAATTCTGGTATACAAATACCTATGTACTTTGAAAGACTCAAATCCTGTACTTTTTTAACGTAATACTTATTCTCTCGACAAAACTCTTATCCCTTAATATACAACCTATAAAGAAGTTAAATCTTTATCTACCCATTGTCGGACGTTAACAAAGCCAGAACTCGAGTGCCAGAAATAATAACATTTATATACCTCTGCTAATCCGAACATCAAATCTTTCCGCATGCTGAGGCAACGATTCTTAACATTTCACCAAAACACGCGATGTGTTCACTTGTTGCATGGACCATAATTATGATTGCTTGGTCTGGCAATAAGATGCACTTGACCTCACCGCACTAGTAAAAGCACCATCATTCGAGTCAGTCGAACTAAATGAACGGTGGTTAAATGAGCAACCAAAGGAGCAAAGTAAACAATAAGTAAATTCCCCTTCAACCAATCCTCTATTAGAGTGTCCTTACCAATGGAACCGTTTGTCTTGCTCTTGGTCCGCTCAGGTCAGCAGCAGCACGCGCGCCGCCGCACAGTGTGGGAATTCGCACATCTAGCGTCATTTTATTCAAAAAATGATATGCTGCAATTAATAGCAAAACCGGTTTTTCGTAAAGCTAAAATAGTGGATTGAACGATATGAAACAAATTTTGGGAAAAAAATTATGTTAACAAAGAAAAAATGAGCCATGATGCAGCAGTTTGTGATAATCTTTGTTCTAATTTGGTTGTACTGGTCACTTCGAACTTTATTTATTTTTGATACGTGTAGTGCGTGTTTTGGTGAAAGTTTATTTTTTTCTAATTATATTTATACTAAATAATATTAAAATAAGTAAATTTATATAGTTTCATTCTTTTAACACATTTTTTGTGGTGGATAAAGTTAAAAAAGGGGTATTTTTGTAGGTATTTTTACATTCAATGGATCAGAAAAGCTAAGTTCCACATAGTTCCGCCTTGAAATTAGGTTCATTGCAAAGCTTGACATCTTTACTATTTAAAACTATCAAAAAGTTTTGCGCGTTTTTGCGCGCCTTTAAATTAAAGTCATTTTTCACCATAGCTAACGAGCCAAAAAATGCTCCAGAACAAGCTAAATAAGAGAAAAAAAAATGTTATTGCTGCAATATGATCTACTTATACGTGAATATAGATATATACAAACGAGTATAGGCAAACATAATTTAAAAACTTAATAATTTTGTATTTACAGGGACGGACTCAGGGTTCTTAGCTCTAAGGCCTGTCCTAAAATTGTATGAAAGTTCTTTATTTGTAATGCTGCAGTTTTGAAATTCGGATGGTAGATCATAGTAACAAGACGATATCCAACAAAATATTTTAACACAGGGCCGGATTAAAGGGGTCTAAGGCCTTTCGTAAGCTTGTATGAAAATTTTTAATTTCTTATGCTACAATCTTGAAATTTGGATGGGAGGTAGATCATAGTTACAAGACACCTAGCCTGGACACAATGACAGACCTCATTCACAGGCTGCTAATTACCTCAGACCCATATATTGCTGGCTTAAGAAGCATTCCAAAAATAAGGAACAGTATAGAACCTGAGGTTGTGGAACTTTAAGAGTTTCGTTTTAAAGATATATATGTATTTTTTTTTGTGTTTATGCAATTTGCTAAAAATGAAAACAATTTCCGTGTAAGAAATCATGGCTAAGGTATTTTAATTTTTAAATATGAAAAAAACAGTTTTTTGGTGTTTTTGACACATAAATTTTTTAACTTTTCCATCGCTTTAAAAGGTTTTGACATGAAATTTTCAGTTTCTGACTCCAAATTTATAAGAGCATTAAATATAGAAAAAAAAGTGGTAGTAAATATGAGAAAATGAAGAGTAAAATTGCATTTAATAAGGAAAATAAATTTTTTTTTTACGAAAGTTTCGACTTTAAAATTGAATTTATAGAAGACTGCGCTGTTCAGACCTATGATTTATAATGAATAAGAAACAGTAATATATTAGCTTCCAGAAAAACTATACCAAATTATGGTAGTCACCTATCATCGCTTTTTACAAACCATTTTTTTATTTAACCATGTTTTTTTCGAAAAATGCCCCTCCCGCTTAAACGGGGGGAGATAGACCCCCCTCCTAGAACAATTTTTTGCTTGTTTTAATGTCAGTTATCAATTTCGGGCATTAATAAAAATGTAAAAAATAAATTTCAAAAATGTGAAAATACGGCGGATTTGTGACTCATTTTTCAAGAACTTCGACCAAATAAGAAAAAAATAACTATTACATTTCATTTCATGGGTATTTTGCACTCAACTAAGAAAAAAAAAATTATCAAAAACTTCAAATCACAAGCGTTATTAATTTAATTCCGCTAGATGTGCGAATTCCCACACGCCGCCGCGCCAGAATGCCATCTTTTGTGAGTATCATAAGTATTTGCACTCTCTTATTTTATTGCCGTCTGTAATCGTTGCCAATTCCTTTTGGCATTTCGGTTTTAAAAAAAGCAATGAAGAAGAAATTCCTTTTTGCTTTGCCAGATTCTTGTATGTTTGCCTTGCATCTTGATGTTTATGTTCTCGTTCGTGGTTAGGTACATCCACGGTTACCCACTACACCTGCTCTTGGTACTCGGTCTACTTTATGAATGTCCATTTAGTCTGAAACTCTGAAGAGACAGAGAAGTGCTTAGCAAACTGATTTTGTGACAAAAACAGAGTATCTGTTTGAATCTACCCACATTCAGCATTTTATCATATAAAGCAATCTATTCATGTATGAACACTTGATGCGTGCAAATAATTTAGCGATGTACTGACACTCTAGCGAACTGAGCAAATGATCGGAGCAATGCCAGCAACGAAAGCAGTTCGCACCGATTGACACAACGCGAAGCGACAACGACCGAGCGACCGACGCACGGCGACGCTCGCAACGCGACGGGTGGTATTCCTGACTCCTTTAGTGGTAAAATTGAATGATGGACATACTATGCTGAATCATTTAACAGCGCGTCATCTTCACCAATTCGATGATACCGCTGAAATTACAATTTGCATGAACAGACGACACATCATCAGCAACACACCGGTATTGGCGCGGGTGCAGATGGTGGCGAGATATGCTTTTAGTCGAGTGACATGCTAAATCAATAGAAAAACGTCAACATTTTCAATATCCTTTCCATATACGTACTTGCTCGTTTTCGTTTGCGAACGTTTTGGGGACATGACAGTCGGCACAGGATGGTGGAACATTGTTTGTTTATTTGTCTTTATAGATATCTGTATATTGAAAGAGGGGGTAGCAGCTATATGATTGTGTAGCCAGTGCATTGACATTTGGGTTCTGCACAAAACAGGTATGCAACGGATTGGATTTTCTAGTGGATTGAATTTGCTATTCACTCGCATTCAAACTACTTCGGAATTGTGTTATCTCATTAAACGTTGAATCACAAATTCCATTGAAATCGAATAAAGCCATGGAGTAGAGGTGTCTGTGTGCATCATTAGAGTGCTATCGCAATAACATAGCAACGCTACAAAAAGCCAGAATAGCTTTCCACGAAAATATGTGACACCTAAGACTTTGGAATCTACTAGAGATCATCGTTCATCTGTTTTGGTGTTCAGTAAATATTGAAGGGTCATTATATTTCACAATGTGTCAAAATTTAGTTTCAAAAAGTGTCAAGCTTCAAAACTTCTTAATTTTGTAATACATGAGTGGTATTTATTTTGTTTGGCTAGAGTGATATACTGGGAGTAGGCTGTTATTGTACGGTGCCACCAGATTTAGTCATGCATTATCTTCTTTAGCATGTGTGCCAAAAAGCCTTGAGTGGATAAAGCATTCTTCAAATCAAAGAAAATATCCCCCTTTTCCCCACTCGTGTTATTGACATTTCCCTAGACATGCTACCAGAGTGCAAGGACTATTCTTTTGCATCCAACTTATGCATTTTTAAGTGCTCAAACAACAGGTGTACTGCTGTGCTACTTGTACTATTGTCTTCTTGCCCACAACTTTATTAATGTTGCATGTCCTTTGTGCCAAAAAGAACCTTGTGTTATATCTTTTTTCTTCAAATAGAAAAGCTTTCTCTCAACCAAACCATGTGTTGGAATTCAAAGTCAACATGCAGACCGTTGAAGAAAGACTGTGCAGTCTAAGCATCCTTGTGACAAGTGTATAAGAAAACACTTTGCCTTCTTTTTCCATCTGTCTACGTCGACATTTGCCTCGGCGAATGCATTAAAAATTCATTTCATCTTCAATGGAGGGTCCTTAATATTAAAATACACAAAAATAAAATATAAAAAAGTGAAATAAAGGAAAAAGAAAATATGTACAAACACAATTTGCCAAGAGGTAAGTGTAATGTTTTTGAATTCTATATATTCTTTCATGGAAGAATACGGGACTGAATTTTGAATAATCCTGTCAAATAACATGTGTCCCTTACATAGGAATTGGTGGATTATACGAGAAACATTATTTATAAACTATTTAATTAAGAACCTGTAGTGCATTCAAAGGAACTTTACTTCCTTCAGGAAGAAGAAAAAAGATAAGATCATAAAATTATCACAAAGAGCTTTTGTCTGTGGCAATAGCATCAACTTCAGTAAATTATCTCAGCTCAGTAAAAAAACAACCACTAAAAATATTAAGGCGTTTGTGCCAGGTTCGTACGACGGCGACATGTACCATTTTTTTAATGCCTGGCTGGCTCTCAAGCTGACTTGTCCTAGATGTAGGAATGTTGTACCTACTAAGATATCTTATAGTATCTCAAAGAACCAAGCACCTAGATATATTTCAAATACCCAAAGGGTCTACATTTTTCATCTCCAATTTCAATGGTATTTTTTTCGAATTTGCATGTGGCAGTGGCAAGACAGAGAACAGTTGAATGCATCGCTATTGAAGCAACCTACTATTGCGATGGCCCTGGCCGTTGTCGTCGATGTTGTCGTTGTGTCACAGTGCATCGCTAAAGTTGCTTTCGGAAGTGCTCTGAAAGAATTCCATTCTCAAATGAAATATTTATTGGATTTTTGTCTGCATGTCTCTAAATTTAGAACCATTCGGATTCGGCATGATGTTTGATGCTGGGTATAATCAGATCTCCTTTTCCATTTCTATAGCTAAAAAGCCGAATCTTCGTGTAGAAAAAAAAAAATCGTCTGCTAGATCTATCTGATGAGTTTTCAGATTTGATTTTCAAGGCACATAGAAGATAGAGTGGAGCACATTATGTAGGTATGAACACATGAGGATTTTCTTTAAAAATATATTGTCAATGCTCTGTCTAGTAAAAAGTTTTTCACTTTGAACATCATACTGAGAGAAATCAAGTCAAGGAATTAAATCAGCCCTAGCATTAAAATTAGAGATTTGCGCATTTAATATGAATAATTGAATCAAGCTATTTTGAATTTTTATTGAAACAAGCTTAAAGTGTATACACACAAAATCTTAATAAAGGACCTTTCAAATTCACAGTCTTTAAGTCCTCAAGACAGGATGATTATTTTAATATCGCGTTTGTTGACCCTTAAAAGACAATGACCACTCGATTTCTTCTAAAATTACATGTTAGTTTAACTTTTTTCACTTTGAAATTTAATATTATCCTGATCCCGTTCTTATACCACAACAAATGAATAAAAATTAATTTTTAAATTCTGTCGTTTCCCCTGCGTTTAAAATACCAATTTGCCAAAAACATAAAATGTTTGAAGTAATACCCAATGGAAATCATCGTTTATAAATAATATATAAATACCCTTCGCACTTCCTTAGGACAAGAAGCCTTGCAAGTTTCAGATTTGCGCGCTTTAAAACTAATCCCGAAATTATTTATGGACTGTCTACAGCACAAAACCTTTTACTTTGTTTGTGCGCTTGAAACATGGGAATAATAAAAAGTTGCCACCAATTTTGCTCCCAACTTCAATTTATTGCTGTTAAAAGTTCATTTAGGAGTAATTTTGAAGCCAAAGAAAAGGCGAGAGTGGATAATACTCTGCTCTCGATATTCTCAAAAAAAGAAAAAAGCATTAAGTCGGTTTAGGCCAAGAACAATAAACAAACAAACAAAATCACTAAGAATTTTCTCAAATAAAATTATGGAATTTATAAGCAAACAAAATGTTGGAAATGTGACGGGTTCAGCTCTCATCATTCCCCATACCGCACATCCTACCAAAAGATTAAGCGAAAAAAGCAATTTATTTTTTGGAAGCTGATGTAATTTGGTTCGTTTATACAACAACAACAAACTGACCATTTTGTCAGATTTTTCGGTCAATTATCCGGTTGGTTCAATTAACGAAACCCCGCTTAATTGACATATCTGTTCAATTAAGCGAAACCCGTATAATTGCGCGAGTAGGTCAACTAAAAAAAAAAATCATTCATCCCAGAAATTCACTTTATAAACATTACAGTGTCAATTTACGAAAACCTGGAAAAATATTAAAAAGAATGCACACTGCTTCCTGTACAGTGTACGTGAGTGAAGCAACAAAATTTTCTGATAATGTCAAATTTTTCTTGTCTTCACCCAAAAAAATCTAGGCTGTAAAATTAACAACAAGTGGAAATCAAATATACAACTAACTGTTTATTCATATATTTGACAACATTTGTGATAAAATTCACAATTAATTGTTAGCTTTACAGATTTTCTATCATTTTTACAATGAAATTGTAAAATTGATTACCACTTCCTGTTGTAGAATTCACAACGTGTTGTCAATTTTGGTTGTCAATTCTTCATTATTTTAGGTGTCTCAAATTTAACACCTAACTCTATCAAAAGTACAACAATTTGTGAAAATGAGGACCGAATTTGTTGAATTGACAACAAGGTAGTCAAATTGACAACCAAAACCTTCAATTCACCATCATAGCATTGAAAGCACAAAAAGTTGTGCTTTCAACATTCTATTTGGTTGAATTCACAACAGCGCAATCAAAATCCAAACAAACTCTTGAAGGAATGGTCCCGTTATTATATTTTTCTCTTCGCGTTTCAATCAGGTCGGTCATCGTGCCAAAAGTGGATATGAACAGTGATTTTCTTGTCAATTATCAAAGTATTGAGAACAGCAACGATCAAGGCATAATATGTGAAAGTAAAAATAGTTCTGCTTCTGTGGTTGTGTTCTTTTGGCTTTGAAAGTTTTCCAGATAATCAGCGATTTCGATTTGACTTTAAGTGTGGTGATGTTTTAATCAGGTAAGTTATCATAATTACGAACTTTTTTGCATACATTAAAAATAAAATCAGAGTATGGAGTTTTAATAATAGTTCCCTGTCATTACAGAATCGACAACGCTCCAGCCAAGAGAGTCTACTCATCGCAGGCCCCAGGTTCGAGACGACAAGGAAGACCGAACCTACCGTACAAGGACCAAGTGATTGCGGATGCCAGAGAGCGCTTGGTTTTGACGACTTGAGAGTCCATGCGAGGGACCGTTCCCGATTGAAGGTTGCGGTGTCTCAGGCTGAGATCCTTCTTGAATTGGGAGCTGGTTTAGAAGTTAAGAGCCTACAGAATTCATTATTTTACCTCTGTATATAAACATTAAACTATCTTTATTTATATTTAAAAGGTCGCTTTAAAAAAGAAGGTGACTCCTGCCAAGGTCGGAACATTTTTTCAGAATTCGACCAGATTGTCTGCAGCTGGAGTTCGAAGACGAGTTGCTCAAGTGAAAGAAAAACGAAGTAAAGAAATAAAAATCCTCAATGAATTTAAGCTCCACAGTCACCATCTCAGACAGAAACTTCGTTTTTTTGAGGTGATTCGAAAAGAAAAATATTATGAGACATGAATTTGGGTTCCTATGGGTTTTTGTCTTAGGTGGTGACTTCTCAATATCCTTGTTTTATCTACTTTGTTAATTTCATTATAAAAACAACGTAAATATTGGTTTTCGTTTTCAGAATGCCACACAGTCACTAGCGAGATGAGCACCTCGGACTGCGCAGAAAGAACCTCTCAAGCATGTTGTTAATCTGACGGGGAAAATCTTTAAGATCAAGCCAACAGCAACAAATATCTCAACCAGCGATAGCAAAAGCTGCTATGCCCTGAATGATGGGTCCAAAATTTTCCGGAATAAGTATGTTAATAATTTAGATAATAATAATTTATGTTTTCATAAATATCCTTATTTTATTTGAATAAAGCGAAAGATAAATTATATTGGTGTGTACTTTTTCATTTTTTAGTTGTAGTTTCTGCAGCAAAAGGTTGTAATTTTGATAAAGACGATTTCAATTTGACTGCAAACATTCAAGAAAACTATAACAATGTGTTCAATTTGACTGCAAATTTTTTTGAAACCAGAACCGAATTTGTGTTTCCGACAACAGGGTGCTCATTTTGAATGCAGAAATTTATAAAAATCACAGCGAAATTTATATTTTCTACAAATTATGTTGTAGTTTCTGCAGCAAATGTTGTTGTTTTCAAATTTCTCCGGTTTTAATTTCTACAGCAGGTCTTGTGATTTTTACAAGCTGGTGATAGATTTTACAACCATGTCTTAATCATTTTGATAACATTGGATGTAGGGTCAAAATCGACAATGAATGCAATCATTAAAACCGCGATTTTCATCATATCTACAACCGATTTTTTTGGGTGTTCTCCTGTACTGTCAAAATTTTTCCTGTGCTTTCATTTTGCCGAGCTGTAAAAAAGTTCTTTTGAGATTTTCGTAGTTAAATTTATTAAACAAATCTATAAAACAAAATTAAATATTGAAGTTTTTGCTAATTTAGGTAGAATATTTTCTATTCTTAGTAAAACCACCATAAAAGATAGTGAAGTGCTGTGTGAAATTGTGTAGAAACGTTTCTACTACGGAGTCAAGAAAAATTTCTTATCACAAGTAAATATGTCTTATTTTGTATTGTAAATGTGTGTGAATTGAAGTTATTTAGTTAATTTAAATATCGTAGAACTTTTAAAATGTATTTGTCATAGTATTTATCAACCCAAATAATAAATTTCTCAAAAAAAAAATCCTTTTTCCATAGATATTATTTGTTCTTGATTTTTAGTTTTATTTCTGTAAAAAAATCAGAAACTCGAGTTCCGTGGCGAATTTGTTTATGTTGGTGATCGTAAGGCGCTGCACAATTTCTGAGTTTCTTAACACTTGATTAAGTTGTCCATAGAATGCGCTTTCAAATACCACCCAAGAAGGTGCAATAAATGTGATATATTACTGATGAGAAATGAATAAAAAGTATCTATTGAAGAATTAAAAAAACAATACAAATCGTGCGTGTGCACCTTGAGCGTAAAAACACTATATAATCCAAAAGGATTGAAATTGAAAAAATAAATTGAAGCACAATCGATTATCTTGATTCGATCAAATTTTGCTTGGCGCCCACGAGATTAACCATTCAACTACAGGCAAACCCTGTTGTGATGCATTTGTGTTTGTGAAACTCACACTACTTTGAAAAATGTTTCACTTCTTTTTCATAAGACCCCTTCCTGTACTTCTTATTCAATGCAAAAACCAAAAACAAACAATGATTAGCTGTCATTTGTTATACAGCGAACAGTTTCATTTTGTTTCATTATAATTTTTTTGTCCGTCCAATTATCCGAAAAATGTCCATGTATTAAGTTTTTCTGCTGCATATTTTTAAGATCAATTAAACGAGTAATTCAATTAAGCGGGGTTCAATTAACCGTCTAAAAAGCTTTGCTACTAATACGGGAAATTTTCGAAGCCAATTTTTTCGATCAATTAAGCGGGATGTTCAATTAAGCGAGGTGCAACTAAGCGGGGATTACTGTATTATGTAATTCTTTGCTTAGCTCAAATATTTTTTAGGGATCTTCCATGAAGATCCATGCCTTCGACATGAAATGGGAAGCTCCAAGTCGTGTCGGGTACATTCGAAGTCACCTGCTGCTTGTTGTGTTTTTTTGTGTACGTCATAAGCAAGAACGTCAAGATAATGGTGTGGTCAAAGTGGTTGTGCACAATTTACGCAAATTCTCTAACCACAAATTAACCTTTTTTTGTGCTGTGACATTGTCAGCGGCCACAATGTTCCAAATGATGATTACAAGGTGAACATGAAAATGCACTGAAAAAAATAACCATCATCATATTTATGAATGGCGTTCATCAACTGAAAATCATCACATGGATGATCTTTTCATCTTAGTGATGAAGAAATTAGATGAAAAATAAATTTGCCTTATGAACCGTTGTTCAATATGAAGAATCTCATTTCATCAACTTTTGAACCAAATATGCCATACAAATCTTTGAAGGGGAAATTTCATCAGTTCATCAAAACTTTTCATGTATATGATGAACCATGATTTTTCTTCATTATGATGAATTCAACCATCATATTGATGAATAATTCTTTCACATTTATAAGATTCATCATGTTGTCATATTGATGAAAGCATTCAGCTTTGGTTTCATCACATTTATGAAATTCATCATATTGACGATTTGATGAAAACGTTGTAAATGCTGATGCTGACGCGCGGTAAGAGGAGCCACATCCATGTACTCTAAATCTGGCTGAAGAATCTTTTGGCATGCTTGTTTCCAACAAAATACGAAATATTTGAAGCGTGGCCGCGGTATAACGACTCGAATGGATATCGATTGGTATGCCTAAGTGAGGTTTCTTAAACTGACTTTTTACGTAAATTTAATTTTTTTAGATTGTAAAAATATGGCTTTTTTCCAAAAAAAGAAAAATAGTAAAATTCGCTATAAAATTCAATTTGTTTCTTTATTATTTGTTTGGGAAGATTATTGCAGGTACGCAATTCTCAAGATTGATGAATAGTATTTATCATATTGATGAATTTATGAATATTGCTTATATAGGTACTTGAAGGAATGTTGCCATCATATTGATGAATCCAAACAGTTAAATCATAATATTGAAGAACTTTTTTCATCATGTTGATGAATTTTTCATAAAATTGAAAAATTTTCATCATATTGATGAATGAATTCATCCTCTTTGTAAGAAAAAATTTCCAAAATTTCATCATATTTATGAACGTTTTAGTCAATATGAAGAACCAATTCATCATTTGATGAAAAATTTGAGGGGAATTTTTTCATCTTATTGACGAAACAAATTGATGAATGATGTACGAGATTCATCAGTCAAAACTGTCATCATATTGACGAACTCTTGTTCATCTTTTACATGAAAAGGTTCAATGGACTAAAATTGAGGAATTTTCCATTATATTGACGACGTTTTTCATCTATATTACCCACCGATTTGGTTCAGTGTGGCACATATTAAGGCATGTCTACATACTGTAACGAAGTTACAAAATTAAGAGAACCCAGCACCGAAAAGAAAAACAATAATCGACACCAACCATCGATAGAAGCAAAAAAAAACGAAAACGAAAGCAACAACAAGCACACAGTCGAAGTCAATAACAGAGTACAAATTGAAACAACAACAAACACACGAACAACGAACAACAAAACAGAGAGGCAGCAGCACAGAAGTTGGTCGCTGGTCGCATGTGCAAATGCACGATTATTTCTTTCCTGTATTCTTACAATTCACTCCTACTTGTTACGCAAAATTTATCAAGTAGGAGTGATATTGATCACAAAAATCAGACTTCTTTCGGTCTCCGACCGTTTAGGTGCTTGGTTTACTAAATAGTTAAACAAGTATTCCCGAGGCATCTTTTGAAGCCTCAAATTAATTTTTGGTTTTTTTTTCTTTTTGCCTTTTTGCCAAGACTAGGGATTGAATCCCACTATTCCGTCGAGGCTAGGGAAATTATCCCACCGTAGGTTATTTGTATTGCCAAGACTAGGGATTGAATCCCACTATTCCGTCGAGGCTAGGGAAATTATCCCACCGTAGGTTATTCGTATTGCCAAGACTAGGGATTGAATCCCACTATTCCGTCGAGGCTAGGGAAATTATCCCACCGTAGGTTATTCGTATTGCCAAGACTAGGGATTGAATCCCACTATTCCGTCGAGGCTAGGGAAATTATCCCACCGTAGGTTATTCGTATTGCCAAGACTAGGGATTGAATCCCATTATTCCGTCGAGGCTAGGGAAATTATCCCATTAGAGTATTTAGTTAAGGTATTATGCCGACTAGGGATTGAATCCCATTTACCGTGTCGGGACTAGCTAAGCTATTCCTCCGTTAAAATTCCTAGAGCTAGGGATTGAATCCCATCCGCCGCCGTTCGCTCTAGGGATCCGCCGTTTATTATACTCTATTGATACAAGAAATAAAATTGAACCTTAAATTTCTTTAAAAACCGAGTTTTACTTGTTCTTTCCTCGGAAAATCCTGGACCCGCTGACCTACCTTAGCTGGGAAATACAAAAGAACATCACAAATTGGCGCCCGAGCAGGGACGTTTAAAGAAAAAGGTTCCACCGTGAAAAAAACAAATCATACCGTGACCAACCGCACCTATCACCGATCCGCAACATGTCGACATCCGAATCCGAAGACCCGCCGCAGGACACCGCCGAATTCAACCCATACAAAAATCTAGGGTTCATCTATTTTCTCAATAAAACTGAGCTAGTCAAAGTTTTAACAGAGAGAAATTTAGACACCACCGGCAACGTACAAACGCTCCGAAAAAGACTTAGCCAACATTTCAAGGAATTGCGTGCTAACAAGTCTACCCAAAATCTATGCCAAGAGTGGGAAGAAACCGTGGCAAAGAGGAACGACGCCGACGAAACCGAACCTCCGCCGGATAAAAGCAAAATTTTCCCACCCGCACAAGTACGGTTGACAGGGCCGAACCAATCAACGACGGTTCTCCATGAAATGGCAAGTCAAACCGTTGCCACTGGAACTCGCCAGTCAACCCCGACAGAGGTGCTACGTAACCAGTTTACAACACCACCACCACCCGCATCATCGTCCCGCCAGAATACGTTGAGCTGTGAAATGGCAAGTCAAACCGCTGCCAAAGAAACTCAGCAGTCAACTTCGACAGAAGCGCTACATAGCCAGTTCGTACCCCCACCACCTGTATTTTCTTCATCGCCTGACCGGATTACGTTGAGCTATGAAGCTGAGATGATGAATATCGTCCGCAAATGGGGACTTAGATTTGATTCCACGGGAAATCCGTTAGAATTCCTCGAAAGGTTAGCAGAGTTAACCCATTGTTACAATATCCCGTCGAATCACATTTTACGGGCACTACCGGAGATATTTAGAGGCAGTGCGCTGGAGTGGCTCCGCATTAAAGGAGACAGCCTTTCGAATTGGGCCGAATTTAAAGAAGCATTTATCCGCCATTTCTTGCCAGCCAGGTATTTGCAGAGGCTAGAGGAAGAAATATTACGCAAGCGTCAAGGGCCGCGAGAGAAAGCAAAGGATTATTTACTGTCCGCCCAGTACCTCATAAGGCAACACCCCCGTATCAAAATCGAAGACAACATAGACCGCATCTTCGATAATATGCGCCCGGAATATAGATACTATATACGCAGGCACGACTTTACCAACTTCGATGAGCTGGCACTGCTGGCAGAAGAGTTTGAAGCAATCAAGAATGACGAACGCAACACACGACCGCCACCACCACCCGCAAGGCTCTCAATGGCTCAACACGGTTCCAGCGGTCCGTCAGCAGAACCGCCTTACGACCGCAACACGTACTGCTGGAATTGTAAGCAAAGAGGACATCGAAAAGAGAATTGCCGTAGGCCGTATAGGTTATTCTGTTCCTGGTGTGGTGTGGATGGTCGGAAAACGAAAGATTGCGCATGTCATCGAACCCCCATCGCTGTCGTCACTGTACCTCCTTTACCAGACCCTCGATATTTCATTCCACTCCAAATAAAAGGCGAAGAGTATCAAGCGCTAGTTGATTCCGGGTCTACGAAAACATTTATAGGTCAAGCCTTAAGGGAAAGGTTCAAAGCATGGCGCATACCAATGCGTAAAGAAGAACAGCCAATCCATTTAGCTAACGGTAACCCAATTATGACCTGTGAGCATTATACGGTTAAATTAACTCTAGAGGATCATATCGTTACCGGAGAAGTGACATTCATGCCCAATTTTGACGAAGATGCCATAATTGGTATGGACCTATTGGTACAAGCCGGGTTGCGATTATTTATAGGAAATAAACCTATAACCGGAATGAGACCGTGTAAAAGAACCAACGTATGTTCAGTTGCCCAACACCTCTCAAGCGAACAACAAGAACGATTCGACCTGTTTTTGAAGACCGAACTCCATAAAGGGATGGACAACCCGAACCAACCTTCGACCAGCGCAGGGCATAGAAGTAGCTCGCCACCGAAGCCAGAGAAAAATCGCAGAAAGCGATCCTCCAGCACCCGATTCCACAGGTTATCTTCACCCATACCGTCCGAGATCGTGGAACCAAGTACGAGCAAGCAAGCGCGGGTAGCTCGTGCTCCTATGGACAACATTTTGGAAACCAGGTCTACGCTAGCTAAGCCATTGATACGCCAGCCTGCAAATCCAGACCCGACGGTACGACGGCCAACGCAACCAAATAGAGTGTCATCCACTTTACGTGTCCAGTTACAGGCAAAGGCCTGCCTAAACGCTAGGAGGCCAGCCCAGCCGATACACGACCGCGACATCACTCAGCCGATACGTCCTCCGCCGCCACCCGTAATCCGTAATCCGTTTACAAGGCCCCCTAAGGTGCATTATTCTGCAGCCACCAGCATGCGGACACCGTCATCCGCCACCAGCATTCTTGCAAGCGAGGAGTATGCAAAACCAATTGCAGGACCCCCGCAAGAAAAGTTAACCGTCCAGTCTCCAACCTTCCCAGCCCAGACCGTCACTTTGGACTTACCGATCGTCGCCAGCACCGCCGCCGCCGCTACCACGGACCATATGATGACAAGCATCGCAACCCAGGGTCTACCGCAGCAAATCTCGCCAATAGTGACAACCAGATCAGCACCTAAAAGTAACGAGGCAGTATCCGATGAAAACCAGATGGCCAGGGAGGAGCCGAAAAGACGATACGACCCCTTCGTCGGAATCTCCCTCCGAGGGCCGCAGCTCCGCCAGTCGTTTTACATTTACCAACCTTGGGGCAAGGTTTCGGCAAGATTGAATAAGAAGAGGACGCAGGCGAGCTTACGTTTTAAGGGGCAAACTAAGCTAATCGATGTCGAGCCGTAGAAGTTTACTCTTTCCGATCAAATGAATTGTTTTTTTTTTGTATTAAAATATTGTTATGTTTTGATTTTTTTTTATTATTAAATGATTTTTTTTTCCTTTGAAATGAAATATTGTTATTCTTTATTAAGAAACATATAATAAAAAAAAAAAAAAATAAATAAAAAAAAAATGGTATCATGAAGTAACGTTTATTTTGTTTTTTTTTTTCAGATGGAGATCACGACGAGAGGTCTCGTCTCTTAAAGAAAGGGGGGAGTGTAACGAAGTTACAAAATGAAGAGAACCCAGCACCGAAAAGAAAAACAATAATCGACACCAACCATCGATAGAAGCAAAAAAAAAGCAACAACAAGCACACAGTCGAAGTCAATAACAGAGTACAAATTGAAACAACAACAAACACATGAACAACGAACAACAAAACAGAGAGGCAGCAGCACAGAAGTTGGTCGCTGGTCGCATGTGCAAACACGATTATTTCTTTCCTGTATTCTTACAATTCACTCCTACTTGTTACGCAAAATTTATCAAGTAGGAGTGATATTGATCACAAAAATCAGACTTCTTTCGGTCTCCGACCGTTTAGGTGCTTGGTTTACTAAATAGTTAAACAAGTATTCCTGAGGCATCTTTTGAAGCCTCAAATTAATTTTTGGTTTTTTTTTTTCTTTTTGCCTTTTTGCCAAGACTAGGGATTGAATCCCACTATTCCGTCGAGGCTAGGGAAATTATCCCACCGTAGGTTATTTGTATTGCCAAGACTAGGGATTGAATCCCACTATTCCGTCGAGGCTAGGGAAATTATCCCACCGTAGGTTATTCGTATTGCCAAGACTAGGGATTGAATCCCACTATTCCGTCGAGGCTAGGGAAATTATCCCACCGTAGGTTATTCGTATTGCCAAGACTAGGGATTGAATCCCATTATTCCGTCGAGGCTAGGGAAATTATCCCATTAGAGTATTTAGTTAAGGTATTATGCCGACTAGGGATTGAATCCCATTTACCGTGTCGGGACTAGCTAAGCTATTCCTCCGTTAAAATTCCTAGAGCTAGGGATTGAATCCCATCCGCCGCCGTTCGCTCTAGGGATCCGCCGTTTATTATACTCTATTGATACAAGAAATAAAATTGAACCTTAAATTTCTTTAAAAACCGAGTTTTACTTGTTCTTTCCTCGGAAAATCCTGGACCCCCTGACCTACCTTAGCTGGGAAATACAAAAGAACATCACAATACGCCCATCGATTGGAGTTCTCATAGGCTTTTTTTTCATTTCACCCAAAGGACGGTGAGAAGGTTGAAGTCATCGACATAACTTTGGTGTTCTTTTCAATCATTTAACTAAAGTAACCTATGTAACTCTTTTAAACAGTGGTACAGCGAAAAAGTTCAAATCAGTTCATTCATTGAGAATCATATTTCTAAAATTTGCATGCACTAGAGCCACGAGCTCGACCGCCACAAAACCATCAGTACACATTCATTCAATCGTGAGCAATTATTAAATAAAAAAAAAATGTATATAACCCAAATGCTGTATTCTTCCATCCACATCTAAATCCCATTTAAATCTTTCCACATTTTATTTTAGCACTATAACTGCGATTATGCATTCATAATTATTGTATAGCGAACAAAACCCCAAAGAATGAAAATTATAATAACCATGGCTAATGGCGCCACACCCTACGCGCTTATTGTCCGATTAGATAAATTCTGTTTTATGATTTTTCAATTTAATCAAAATTAACATTTACCATTATCGACGGTGCATTAAATGTGGCTCGTTGTTTTGTTTTTCTTTTTTTTCTTTTCCTGTTGGTAAACTCTTGTCTGTGGCCATGATGTTCACCAATATTGTGGTGACCTATGGTTTAATTTGCATAATAGGAAAATGGTGAATCACGTTGAGTTCAACATTTTTTTATAATTGAATTGTAATAAGTCAGCTGTAAATGTCATTCTTCGTTTCGTCAATCGTGTTGGAGGAATCTGATTTTTTGTTTCAATATAAAATTCATCAGTAAAACCAAACCCAGACTCTACACCACAGTCATTATGAAAATGTGCTTGCAAATTGCTATTGTTTTATTTTATTTATTCAATAAAAATGAAACAATAGCAGAAAACCAATTTCAATTAAGGTCAGACAATTTTAAAACCCCCGAAAGCCCGCGAAGCGGAGGAGTCAAAAAAAGAAAAAAATATTTGCGGTTGAGGGCGATACACTCCAGCAGCTAGGTAAAAACATGGAACACATCTGCGAGTGAATTAATCACAGTCGGTACCACACACCTAAGGCTTCTTCAAACTGGTTCTTTGGCTGCTGTTCTAGATGTCTTAAGGAAACACCAATTATTTTCAATTTGCTCAATCCTTTGGTTGTTCCTGCCTGACGTTGTGCCGCGTCGCGTCGGTCGTCTCGTCGCCGCAAAGCCCCCATAGTAGTTATAAGGACAAGCATACCGTTGTGTTGCCGAGACACCGCTGTTCCTCTCAACATCCTCCACTATAATCGATTAACAATTGATTGCAATTTTATGGTTCGTTTCATTTCGAATGGTGTTCTTCTTTCAGACGGCGCGGCGCTGCCCCCTGGAAGCGTTGTTTTTTGAAATGATTTACCCAGAACCATTTGTCGACTAGGAAATCGTAGAAAAAACATGGTGGTATTACCGTTCCAGTTGTCCAAATCAGTTCGAATAATGGAATGATGTGGTTTTTTGATTCCAAGGAAAGTATACTGCTTGATTTGATATACCAACATTTCGAAAGATTTTCAAAAATGAAACAACGAAACAAACACTTTAGAAAAATTAAACATTAAACGGATTCTTGCGCCATGGACTACTAACCATTGTTCTGTCTTGTGACTTGAATACATCAGACCTCAAAATTGGTTAAACTATTATTTGGTATGCTTTAGTACTGTGATCTTCATTACTTTGTTGAAGAAGCTTTCTTATGCAATGTTATAAAGCCTTGAATATAGTTTTGTGTTCCTGCATTATTCTCCTACCGATACTTTCCAAAATGAAGTTAGAATTGAAAAAAAATTGGAATCAGAGACTAAACAAGAAATAACAAAATCAAAGTTACATAACCAAATAGGTAGTCGACGATATCCACCTCAATGCATTCAATTGTTCGAGGTCAAACTTAAATCAAACTGAAAACAAATGAATAACTTGGTGTACACAGGAACTATCCAACCATGGTCCATGGAGAAATCTTTACCATCAACCAATATTCAGGACACCAAAATGACAACTAATATCCAGGTGGAATAGACGTAAAACATTTTCATTATTGTAACAATGTTATGACTTATGAGGCTCTATTAAAATTTACAATTGTGAAGTGTATGCTCTGTTCTGGTGCATATTGACATAAGCCCTTGGATGTCGATTGAGTTTAGTCACGAAAAGTAATTCAGAATTTTGCTGCACTCTGTTTAACTTCCGTTTGGGGAATTGTCGAGCACCGCATGACAAAGAATAGCTAGTCATTCATTTCCGTCCGCCATCATAGAACATTTAGTTTGGCAATTGGGCAAGCGAAAAAAAGCAGTTTAAACTAGCATCACCAGTCAGCTCCGGTAAAGAGAAGGAAAAATATTATTTTCTTCCATCATCATAAACACACACCCGCCCCTAAGCTCCTTTTATATATGTATGTTCTATTCGTATCCCATTCTCTGCCAGTCTATTGGAATTTTCCATTTCATATATTCTGGCAACTTATTGTCGATGAGATAACAATGTTTTGTGGTTTGAATTAGCTTTCGAGAAAGACAAGAGGGGGAATTGGATGGATGCCAAATTGCCTGAAGATTTTCCGTTCACAATTCTGTGGTTTTTGCACTGAGTGTAGCAATATCCTGAGGATGTAATTCCTTTTTGATTAAGAGAGCATAGTTTAGTTGTTGACGACGACGACGCGGACGGACGGGTGACGACCGACTATGACGCCACGAATGCTGTTGAGAGTAGGTAGACACAAGTTGATTATAGACGGGGAGGCCACGTAATGGCATAATATGATGTTTCTTTGATTTGACCTGAGCAAACAGGATATGAACTTATTACCGAATAAACTTTTGGTAATGGTCCAAGGGATTGCCAGCTAACAGCGGATTTTCTCCAGATTTGAGAGGCTACTTTTGGCAGATACTTCATTTTCGGACGACAAAAAAGTAAACGTTTTACAATTTATTGGGATACGAAGAAGGCGCCTCACATAAAGTGATGACAATTGTAGTTTGAAAGTATTTTTATTACTTTGGCTAAGTGTTTTGGGCATTTTAATTTTTTCTTATAGTTTGATTGATGATTACATTTATATTCCATCTCCATGATGTTAACTTAATGCATCACTGGACTGGACACAGATACTTTCAAATTACGATGAATTTGCAACATATACAGATACCTTTACATTTTTTGGGTTCTTCAACATGATGTAACCTGAGGTCGTGAGTCCTAAGTCAACGTCACCACCAGCATCAGAAGTGCAAATACATCAAAGCTAAGAAAAAAACAAACGAATCCCATTTTAATCAGACTTTGAAGCACTTTCGTTGAGCTCGAAAGAATCTTTGATTCCAACATCAAATCGAATACAGATTGAAGCAGGAATTTGTTTTATTTGTGCGCCTAAAGCAATAAGACCACAACAGATAAGCAGAAGCGATATTCGATGGCATCCGCTTGGTATCACAGAATTGAGCAAAAGGCAGTACAGTGAATACACAAACTACAGAGGAAAAATGATGACGTAAACGAATTTCGTAACTCTGTGTTAAAGGAATCCTCTGCATCGTATAGCAATGAAAAGGATGACCCAGCTCATTCCATCTCATTCGCATTTCCATCTTTCCTCGTCGTCGACTTCGTCGTCGTCGTCTTAGTCGTAGTCACCCCAAGCATGGCCGTAGACAGGGGGAGGCAAAGTAGGGCAATGCCCTACCTTAAATTTAAAATGCCCTACCTTCAGAAATTGAGAAAAGCCCTATCTTCAAAAATGCTCTACTTACAAAAACGTCCTGCTAACAAAACAGCCTACATTCAAAAATTATCCAGCTTTATACACCGTGCCTAAAAATGCCCTACCTTTAAAAAATCACTTATGAAAATGTCCTACTTTCCAAAAATTTTCCAGCTTGCCTTGTAAATGCCCTACCTTCAAAAATATCATGAAAGTCTTAAAAATACTACCGAAAAATTTACTAGAGAGTATTTACTTGCTTCTCTTCAAACTTTTCGATTTAATTATGACAGTTTTAAGACGAAATTTGACGTTTATATTTCATTAAAAGCTAATGATTTTGGCGCATATACTTGTAGAGTGATCCTCTATAGTATTTAACAAAAATCCAATTTTATTATAAGACGATCCTATTTTTCGTCTTATGAACTTAACTTAACATAAACACAATATTCTTTTAGTTTCACATTAGTACAGAGATTTTAATTCGTTCATATCGAAAAAATGCAAAATATCAACTAACTTTTCAGGTCTAACAATTTCAATAAGGGAAGAGGCTACTGTGGTCAAAAATTATTTGAGAGAAGATAAATCCGAAAACCAAATGCAGATCTTGTTCAGGCACCAATAGGCGACTTACGAACTGTTTTCGTCTGTAGCGACTTTAGGATGTAGCAGAGCAGTATGCTGCCCGAAGCTTAGTGGTAAGGTGCGTTGGCTGCTAAGCAGAACGTCGTGGGTTTGAGTCCTACTCGTGTCCATAAAGTTTTTATTTCATCTTTCACGGGCACTGCCTCTTTCGAAGAATTGACAAAACTTCCAAGAGCATCAATCTGTCATGAAAAAAGTGCTTCTCAACCTTGCCGTTCGAAATCGGCGTTAAATTGTAGGTCCCCTCAATTCTTCACACGCACCCAAAGAATTGTTGATGAGAGTAAGTCACTTAGGCCTTGGCTCTCCAAGAGCTGTCGCGTCACTCTATTTTATTTTTTAGAGCAGTATGTGAATCCAAATTTTCAATTCTAACTACCATCAATAGGCCTCAAAAGATGTCAATGGGACATGAGAGAATGGCTAACCTTGTATTTCTAGCTTTTGAAAAAAAGAACTTAATCAATTGATCTCATAGAAGTCCTTCGAGTGTTTAATAAAATGAACAATCGGAAAACTCAATTATGTATTTTAAGAAATTCTAAAAATATTATTTATCACTTTTCGTATGAACTTGTTTTTATTTTGTATAAAGCGGAAAAATTTATTTAGCGTTAAATGAGCGCAAAACAAAGTATATATGCTGTTTTCGAGGAAGGACATCCGACACCGACGATGCGACAACTCGGACAGAACGTCACAATATACGCATACAACTTCGAGGCAGTAGAGGAGTTTGTCTACCTAGGCTCCGCTATTAACATGGGCAATAGCACCAGCGCCGAGATCAGACGAAAAATAACTCTTGCTAATCGCTGCTTCTTTGGCCTAGGAAAGTACTTGAGTAGAAAAACCCTCTCTCGTTCATCATAAGGTAAAACTATATAACACCCTCAGTATCCCAGTCCTGCTGTATGATGCAGAAGCATGGATCTTGACAACATTGGATGAATGTGCCTTTGTACATTGATGGGGCTCCGTGTGCATTGATGTGGAGAAGAAGATTCAACAGCGAACTTTACGGGTTGTACAACGACATGAACCTAGCCAGAAGGGTCAAGGTCCAGAGACTCAGATGGTACGATCATGTAGAGCACGTATGGACACCAATGCTCCGGCCCGGAAGGCTTTCGACACTTTTCAAGAGGGGCGTAGAAGTAGAGCAAGACTGTGATTCAGGTGGAGTGCAAAACTGTTGGTTGAGGCCCAAGTCCACAACAGACTGTAACGCCACCTTAAATAAGTAAGTAATTATTTGTTTTATTTTATGATTTATGTTCAAACTTACTTTATTCATTACAATAATTTTTAATAATTTTTTTAACAATTCTTGTTCTTATTTTTAACGATTTTGTATATTTTTCAATTAACTATAGCTATTAGTGTTTTATTATAAGAAAGCATCAGATATTGCAACTAAATAAAACACTGGAATAATCTGTTCTGTCTATCTTCTTGATATCTAAAGGAAAAAAAACTGGACCAACAAATCTTTCGGCAACATCCGGAATCAAAATCTGCAAGCTTTTCTAAGTTCAAAATGATTCACAGAATGCGTCCTCATATTTTGCACACTCAACTCCATACAGCACCCGGTCTATATTTGGAGAAATAATAGTGAAATATATTAATCTGAAAACGTTTATGTTTTTCATTTTACCATTGTGAACCGAACCTAACGGACATGAGATCACATAGAAAATTTACCAATGCCCTACCTGATATGACTGTTGCCCTACGTTGTATTCACCTCTGGCTACGGGCCTGACCCCAAGTTGAAACCCCAGAAACCAGATTGTTTGGAAGGTTATTTTGCTTGTTGAATGCTAAGAAAATAGAAATAATTGGACGTAATGCGGTAATCCTTGTAATCTAACCTCAGCAGATTGAGTGGTTTCTTCCGACTATATTCTTTTGCAAATATTCGTGCTTTGAACTCGAGAGCAGCCAGCAGCCACCCTATCATCCAACTAATACCTATCACCCAACCAAACACCATTACATCCCATTTTCTATCAGATATTCAACTAGGTACCTAAATATATATATAACCAGCCGAAACTGCCTTCGGTTAAATTTTGTTCGCTGCAAAATCAGAAAGAACGGCGAGGATGAGGAACTACTATCCGTTTTCTGATAACCGATTGTCGACTTGTGAGTAAAGTGAGTGCAGAGAAAGGCCACAACAATGGTAAAGGATTCGCCACAGAACTTCTGGAAAAGCTCTGATAAGACTTTAAATAATCCAACTGTTCACTGCTGCCGCAGCCCGATCCCTGCTCTAATCCCCCCATTGCAGACTGCGATAAGTTTATCTCGTTATTTTCATATAATTTTCGAAAGATTCAAAAACTTTGGTATTTTTTATGATTTTGAAGAAGGCAAAGGACGACCACTTGAATAGTTGTTTTATTTTTCATTATTGGCCCCAAGGACTTTGAAGGTTTGCTTATTTTTTTTTATTTTCATTGTTTGGTAAATTAAATTTCCCAGCGTGCATCGGATTAAGAAAGGCATGGTTGAATGTTTGACAAGCTAAATTGAGGAAAAATTTGAATTTCTCAACAAAGGATACATTTCAACAATTAACTCATATTCAAGTGTTTTTTCAACAATACTTTTCTCTTAAGAAAACGCCGCAACATAATGCAATGAATTTTGTTTGCATATACAGTTTGGAATAGATAGAGACCAGTATCTTATCTTATTTATTTTTGGATAATTGATCGAATCAAAACTATATTAAACTCGCTCGCGGTATTATGTGTTTAATGATGACAATGAAGTGGGCGTTCCGTGCTTCCTCTTATCACAGAAGACGCACCATCAACTCAAAAAAGTTCTGCTGAAAATTACATTTTTAATTAAAATACATTTCTGCATGAAAAAATCTTATGAACTTCCCCAACCCAGTGAAATGTTCTCAATGAAAATTTGTCGACTTCCTTACCATTGCAGTTCGCTTCTCCTCTTCTTCTAGCATTCTTTTATTATTTTACCCAAAAGTAATTTTTAATCCTTAACTGGACTGTGGAATTGGTGTGAATTGGGGTGCGATATCAGTTTACTGCACTCAAACTGAGTTGCTTACTTTAAGTTCATAATAATATGCCAGAGGAATCTGGACGATGATGGTAGAATAACATGGCTGAAGAGAAGGGAGGTGTAAATCTGATTCCAAATGAGAACAGTTTTTTAGACTTTTAAGAGTCAAGAGATTAAAGATTCAGGTGAAACGAATTTTGTGTTTGGAATAAAATGAATTTTTAATGTGATCCTGAAAACGGATTTCGTATAGTAACGGGCTTGAGAGAAAAAAATTGGAAAATCTCTGGTCCTTATCAAATATTCAGAACTGGTGCAGAGGGATTTTTCTGTTGTATGTCTGGGAGGACGAAATATGAAGATAACCTGAGAGTGGTAGATTTCCATAATGTTCCACCTCAGCTACAAAAAAAGATGTCCATACTTGTATCTTACTTTTGTGACATCATTGCTCTATTTGCCTTGATTTACTATTCTAAGGCTAAGCAATTTTTTAGAATCATTGCAAAATAATGTAGGTACATATCATCCTGAGGATGTGATCTATCGTTTCTTCGTTTGTCTTGGATTACGACGGAGTCATGACCAAGCACGAAGCAAAACAAACTAATGAACACAATCCAAATGTTATCTCATTAATGGAAATTGCTTATGAATATTAATTGTGTGAAATAGGAATAATTAAATGTATTTACTTTTTGAAACCGAACAGAACTATTGTTCTACATAAGAAGAAATATGGAGCAATTGCATCCATGCTCTCAAGGAAAAAAGTTAAAACTTTGTTTCTAATAAAGATGGTCTGTTAGTTAACTTTTACGTAAAAAATATGAAATTTCGAAAACGACAAAATCGTGAGAAGTTGTCTAAGGACAATCGCAATAATAAAAAAAAGAATAAACAAAGAATTTAAATTTTGAGGTTTTGACAGTTGTTCTTTGTTTTAATTTAAGAAGGTAATTGAAAAGAAATAACTACGCCAATGCCTTCCCTCCAACACAGCGACTATGGTGAACTTTTGATATTGGTCAGGGTCAAATAATATGTTTCAGAATCATAGTGCCTTGAGATTTTTGTTCGTTCTATTAATACTTGCAATATTATTCTCAGTGAGATTTTTGTTCGTTCTATTAATACTTGCAATATTATTCTCAGTGAGCACTAATTAAGAAGCGATTTCGAAACCTAATTTTTCTTCTTAGGAGATAGAAATTTATTATTAATGTACATTGTTCGTACCTATATATATAAATATGTCCTTGTGATATCTGTAGATCTAGTTCCCATTTCGAATTTGTGAATGAATGGTTAATTCGAATTCTTATGGTTACTACAGTCTACTGAGTGAAGAGAACGTATCAGCTGTACAATTTTTCAATTTAAAGGTTAATTTCGATATCTGCTTATTGGAGAAGTTGACACATGTTTTTTTATGTACAAAATCGTACTAAGAATTAAACAAAGGATTTTTTTTCAGGATAGAATATAAATTTTAAATTTTTTTCACCTTTATAACCAAGGTGAGTTTTCAAATGTTACACATCATATACAAATCAGCACCGCTTGATGTTTTTTAACTTAACTTACCTGAAAGAAAGCAAGTTTATATGAGCGTTAAATGGTCTTTGCATTAGGTTCCTTATGATAAAACCTCGCCAAATAATTTTGATTAAAGAAATCTTGAGATTAAAGTAACACTTAACAAAAATATTGGATAAAAAAATCTTATTTGTACATATCAATAGACATAATTAATTTCTTTAAAACCTCTTTTTATAAGTAATACCTTTTAATAAAATAACAGAACCTCATTTTTCTCTCTTTTCATTCAACTCATTTTAAAATTGTATTTCATGAACATTTTCTGAAGTAGATTAGAGTTCAGATCCCATTGAAATTAAGTCGCTCCCAAAAATGTGTAGGTAGACATAAACTTGTGAGATTTTGTTGAAAAAACGACAGAACTAAATTAGCCTCACTTCATCATTGCTTTTTACTTATGTTCGTACCTACATGTTTGTGATTTAGCTATTTTCTACTTTGGAAACCAGAGAGATAATCCTTTCACCAACATAATGGCTACAAAAGCATTAAAAGAACTTTCTTATACTGCAGGAAATGTCACGCTGTCCCTTTAAACTCCATTTACGGTGTTACCTTTATGTATGAAGAAACTTATAATAATGTTATACTTCCAGTACGAAGTGGGTTTCCTTCTCCAACACTGCAGTACACCTTCTGCGCGTATGTAATCCCTAAGCAATACGGTGGCGGCAGCGGCAGAGATTGAGGGAAGTTTTTCAACATGGACCGTGTTCACATACTTCAATACAAGGTGAATTTGTGAAGATTCATGAAATTGATTAAAACATCTATTTAGTTGCAATTAAATTTTGTTTGCGTTTTAACGTTCTTTTGAAAACATTTGTGATTTAAATGTTATAAAATATTTAATATTAAATTTTAAAAACTTGAAATTTTAAACACCTTCTTGAATTATCCTCGCGAAATTCATCTTATTCATTGGTAGGGAGTCTTGACTTAATATGTGATGCCGTTTATCTGAAATGTACTTTTTGTGGGTCTATGCAACTATGGTATAAGGTGAATGGAACCACTCACTGGGCCGATTAGGTTTGCTAGGAACAGGAACAGGTACTGAGGAATCGGAAACAACATAATACAAAAGACAGGTGGTTGAGAGTAACTTGAAGCTGTTGCCATCTTGTCTAGTGTAATTTTAGATCTTTCATTAAGTCCAGGGTTTGCCTTAGGTGTGCATTAGAGTGACACTAAGAAAGCTAAATACTCATGTGGGTGGAAACATATACGTATTACATAAAGGACAACGACGACGGCGACAACGACAACGACACGAGGTGGATATAAACGTTACTTTGGATATACGAGTAAAGTAGCAGTTCAGATGTTAAAAATAATGCTAAATATTTGCAAGCAATATGGCTACACTATAACTCGACTTAGTTAGGTTGCTATAGTAAAGGTTCAGGTTAACGGTCGACAAGGACTTACATCCACGATAAATAGGATGAAGTGGTAAGGGAAATAAGAGAACAGGTGGTAAAAGTTTATCCAACACCCAAAGCCAACTGTTGAGATAAATCTCTTTTTTTATGATCTGGAACGACACAAATCTTCCCCAAGAGCTCAGAAGACTCAACAAAAATTTATTTCGTATCAGAGTTTTCTGTTTCATTTTTTTCTTTTTCTTCATTTTGTACTTGTTTTAGCGGTAGAGCAACCTTTTACAGGTAACTCAAGAGGTCTGGGGTAATTTAAAAGCTTATATTAAGGAATCCACTGACTGGTACGTATTTTTATCCCCCAAGCTTAATTAAAGTATTGTTAAATTAAGTAAGTCAAATAATGGTTAGTTTTAACTGATGAAACAAATTAAAAAAAAAACTAAAAAATTCAATTTTTTTTCGATAAATTTATACAAACTTGATGGAATATTCTCGTGTTTCTTATAAACTGAGCACTTTACGAAGGGGTAAAACCTCAAATCAAATTTAAGAGCCAATAATATACATTATTTTCCGGTTCTTAACGCAACTCCTTTCCCATGCTGTCAAGCGACAACAGTGTAAATATCGACGATGTGTAAATAAGAGTCTCTCAAATTCACGTGCCGCAACGAGAAAAAATTCATTTCAAATTGCCAAAGCCCCCTAACTGAACCCTCATTCACTGGTGATGAATATTACATTGTAAAAGAATATTGGTGTTAGGGTTTTCGGGTACAGCAATGATGGAGAAGGATTTGCCCACCAAAGGCGTGACAGTTCATAAATGTATCGTCTTAAACGTGATTTGAATATTTTATGTGCTTCTTTTTTCAATCCTGAAACAACCAACGTAATTTCTTGTCGTTTTTGTCGATGGTAGCGTTGTCGTCGTTGTCGCCAGTTTTATAAGCAACGCCAAAATCCCATTTCGTGCCATTTCGATGCTTGTGGATTGAGTTGCTATTTGCGAAGGTGTTAACACAACATTATTTTAGACACAAGTTTCGTGTACTGGCATCGAAATATTCCTCTATGTACTCCGCCGGCCGTACCTTTTATGGAAAATTCAGAATTCGTAAGAAGTGTTTCATTGCAAATCACAATAAAACAGACACCAGTTGGATAACAGATAGAACACTGTTCAAATACGAACGCATACGACACACGTTCGTGTGAACCGTATTTTATATTTTTCCAAAAGTGAAGGAATCTGTTTCGTTCAGAGCAATCAAATGTAGCCGTTAAAAAATGATTTTATGTTAATCACTTCTTTTCCAAGCAGAACGTTATAGTATTTTCTCCCGGAGTAGCAGTCATAAAAAAGTCGATTAAAGCAATTGAAATTTTAATTCAAAAATATGTGGCCCACGTGGTTTTTGCGGATGAGGGAAACACTTAAGTGTTACACCTATCTCAGGGAAAAGTACTTACATAAGGGTAGACAGATGCAACCAAAAGGGGAGGAAATATTTGTGTAGCGAAAGTTACCCCATTAAGAATCTTTCTTTTGGATCTGGAATGAGGCAGGTGAACATCATTAGTTTGATTTCGTTGCTTTCATTTGCCTGTATCGTATATCATAATTGTAAAATAAACGCTAAGGGGTTTGTCGAAACCATGCTTTTTTAAATTTAAAAGTTTGCAAATACTTAAATTGCAATTTTATATAGGTTTCAGGTTCACAATACCGAATCGATCGTGACATATGTCTTCCAAAAAGAAAACATAAATGTTTTATTGACTTGATTTAGATTGAATCCAATTTTGTATACAAATCGTGGCAAAATCATGGGCACTGATTTTCTATTCTTACCTTTCTTCCCTCTTCACCGGTTCTTTCTCTTTTCGTCCATCAACAATCCATAAGCTTAAGATTCTGGTTTAAAAGTTTTGATTTGCTGCAAATGAAACTTGAAACTCAGTGTGGAAAGTTGCCCCAAAGCATCCGTTTCTAAACGAGATGACCAACCATCAGTTTTGTGTTTGAAAATGTCTGGTGGGGGCTGGAGCAACCATATTGCTTTAAGGAGGATATATCCTCTGGTATCTTGGACCAGCCAAGTGTAATAATATACTCTACTTTGCGGATCTGTAATTTTCAGTTTAATAACATCCTTGGGACACATTTAAAAGGAAATTGGAAAAGTTTTTTTTTCTTGTTTACTTTGTTTTGTGGGTTTTCTTCTTCTCGTAGTTATTTGTATTTAAAGAGCACATTTTCGGAGATCTGCAGGTGGACTTCTTTAGCAGACATCCAGATGTGGAAGAACTTCTATAAAACCAACTGCAATTTAAGTCAGGAAATGGAAAATTTGAACGACAAAATGACACAAGGGTCACATTTGTTTTTGAAGTAATTTGAGACTTAAACTTTCTGCTTATGACCAGTTGATATCGTATTAATGAATATTAGAAAGCTGATTTTTGGTGACTTATGGGAAAAATTCTTGATGAAATCGAAACACGAATACTTTCCAAGTCAGAGCAAACATTTTCACTAAAAGGGATCTCGATTTTGTGTTCATATTCATCAATAACTGCTCATCTTCATGTGATTCATCATAAGTAAATTTGAACAAAGTATGGAGCAGCTACCTTGCGTTACAGATGTATCTCAACGCAACCTTAGGTCTTCTATTATTCCTTATCAGAAATCTAATAGTAATGGAAGATATTGGTGAATCCTTTTTTTACTGTTCTCATTCATGCAACCAAAGTTTTTGTGAATTTATGGGTTTTATTTTGTGATTTATGACAGCACAAGGGATTGCATTCGCATGCTGGAAACCAAAAACTAGATAAAAAAATGCAGGAAAAAAGTGCTACACAATACATTTGGTACTATAAGGAACATGAAGTGCCACCGCACCGCTAGAACAGCATCAAAGTCCCTCTTGTGGTTACCCGAACCATTGCCGCCCGCCGCGCGCCGCCACATAAAAGCAAAACAACCACACAAAATGTATTCCTGTTGGTGTATAATGGTATATGTATATCTACAAAAATTGTGTGACGGGAGGAACCTCTTCACTTAATATTTTTCTAGAAACTGAAGCCGAAGCTGTGGAGTGTAGTATGCAACTATGGATTTTTGCAGAAGCACTTTGCAGGATTTTATTTATGATGGCTGACGGCAGAATTTATAGATCGAAAAACTAAGACAAATGTGAGAGACAACCTTGCACCTATGTATATGGGGATTGAATGTGTGCGAGTGTACCTAGTGTTATAAAATTTTATACATATAAGAACGACAACAAGTCCTTGTGCTTAAAAGATTGACTTTAATAACACACTGTCGCTTGCACAAAACCACATAGTTGTAATAAAAATAAAGTCAATATTTTTTATGGAGAAAAAAAAGAACTTTATGGAAATTTAAAAATTTAAATGAAGCAATAAATAGATCACTGAAGCCCGCAAAAAGCTCATGTGCACAGTGGCGCAGTGTCATAAGTCCGTAGGTCACATGTCCGTAAAGGACTTTTGACCCATTTAGGTGGGTCAAAACTTTGGAGTCATTCTCTCTGAGAAGCGAATGCTTCCGAAAATTGTTAATGGTTGCGTTCCTTTCACTTACCTACTAGCTAGTATTTTTTTTACAACCTTCAATAATAAGTACTCTCTTTTAAATCTTACATCGGCAAATAGTTATCAAGAGCATGGTTTTAATATGCTCAATGAAAACATATCTGCGTTTGATAGCTCTGACTTGTAAGCGTCACTTCCTTCGAGTTTTGCTGAAACTTGGCTTGTTTTTTGGTACGTTTTCATTCATTTTGAGTATCTTTTTTCACTGTCGTCTGAGGATTATAACGATCTGGAACATTTAAAATCGCTTTGGTTTGGTTGGGAGCGAAATGAGCGGAAAAAATTTTGCCCAAAAGAGAATGAATTTGGGGTGTGAAAATAAAAAAATTCGCGCGAATTTTTTTATTTTCACACCCCAAATTCATTCTCTTTTGGGCAAAATTCTTTCCGCTCGCTTCGCTCGCTAGCTGTTATTGTACCTGCTTTATATTTTAGTTCAAAATATATTTTTGAAATAATATTTTAAAACATGTGAGACTGAGTTAAGGTTTAGTATCTATTGCAAAAATTGTACTTACGTCTGCATCCAGATGATGCATGAAAATTGAACATCCCATCATAATACAAAAGTGTCTTTCTGATGGAGCTGTTGATGTTATACAAACCGCTCAGTTATTTAAGGTGACAAAAAGATGCAATAACATGAAACTGGTTCCAAGTACAGTGTGCTTGTAGAATGCCCTACTCTCACCGAACACCAAATTTCAGAAGAACGTTTTCATGGAGAAGAGTTTCCTTTAAGTCACATAGACTTAGAGCATGACCATATTCACTTAGATGTAATGAAGGAATTGAGCGAAGAGGAGAATGAAAATGACTATTGTTCTCTAAACAGCAAAACTGAAAACGCTATGCTTTGTGGAGTCTGCTTCAATAACCAGCGTAATGTTTCACAAGTATAGTTGAAACAGCAAATCATTTCAAAAACGAAATTCTGTGCCCCTTTCGCAGACATATAGTGACAAAGAGCGCGAATGTGTTTTCGGAATTATTAATTAATTATTCAAGTTCAATTTTGTATTATGATAGAGTCATAAATTTTTCTGTTTTCAGTTTAAAAAAAAAAATTATTTCATTCAATCTTAAATTTGTTTGTATAAGACCTTATGGCTCTTTTTATTGCGGACTTTTGGCTCACTAACGTGGGTTATAAGTTCATAATCGATTTATGAACTTTTGACTCACTTAAGTGGGTCATAAGTCCTTTACGGACTTATGACCTACGGACTTATGACACTGCGCCGTGCACAGTTCGTTTGGTCTCTATTCTCTATACGTCTTATTGTCCATTAAAACATGAAAATGAACACAGTCAACTCAATCTTATGAGAAACATAGCTGTTTTATTTGGAAATTTGGAAGGATTCCAGAAAATGAGCAATAGGGCAGAGAAGAACAATTGCGGAAAAAAATCCAATTAGGGTAAAAGCACCAGTACCCGGACAGATAACTTCTTGTTTGACTTTCAATGCAAATATCTATTTTTCTGTTAGTATTTCATTCAAATCTTAATATTTTGCTAAGACTACAGATATTTCTCAGTATTATGATGTGTTGTTGACGGACGTCATAAAATAAACTGCAAAGGAAAACCTCAAGAACCATGCAACTTATGCTACATTGGAACTACGAAACAACTTCTACGACAACGCCTTTCAAATCACAAATCGGACATAAAAAGCAATAAAACTGCCAAAACAGCTCTTGCATTACACGCGATTGAAAATGGACATCATCCAGACTTTGAAGGTGCCGAGGTTCTTCAAACCGAAAAACACATCTCCAAGAGATACACGCTCGAAACTTTACACATCCTTAACAACAAAAATAACATGAATAGAAAACAAGACACACAAGATATTTCATAATAATTGTATTCATATCAGAGTTTTTGTATAATGTCATAACTTCAAACTTAAATGTAAGTTCAAATTACTGGTTGTTATAATTGTTGTGCATACTTATATGTTTATTTATTTCTGTTTTCATATAATAAAGTTCCCCTGAAGAAGGCAACAATCCTTGCCGAAACGTCGGGACAAGTTAAAGAATTTGTTTTCTTTACTAAAAACAAAGTGACCAAATAGCCGACGGAAAACTAAATTTTCCACCCTCGATATATTTCTCAGTAGTTTGGTGTATGAATGAATTGAAAGTAACTTTAAACATTGATTTAAAAAGATGAATTCTAAATAAAGGCGATTTTCCGGAGTCTCCGGACGATCTTAAATGGAGTTTCCGGACAGTTCCACTTAAAAACTCAATATCTTTTTTCTCTTAAGTGTTGACTATAGAGCAATTCATTTTCTGTATTGGTAATTACTTCCTGACTGTTTGACGTCTAGTTAATTTAAAAAATATTACCTAGTTATTGTTATTTAAGACGAAATATTATATTTCGATTCCTCATAGTTGGCTAGTTTAGCGGCGCTAAACCAATAATTTCAGAATACATATCTATTAATTTTATTTCTAATATAATATAAACATTATTCTTATGTTAAAGTCAATAAACGACAACGAATACGTTACAATATTGTAGGTACTTAATAGCAACTTAAACGCAACAAAACCAATATGTATTTTTCATTGCATGCTAACAAAACTCTCATGCAAAAATCTATCATGAAACTATATTTAGCTAAAAAGTTAGCGCTAACAGATTTCATACAATCTTCATAAAGAGAAAATGAACACATTTGAATATTTGCCTTCAAAAATGAACAGGAGGGTTAGCGCGAAAATCACAGCTAACTATTAAACGAGAACAAAACAACGAAACGACAGGCAAGAGCCAACACATACAGTTACAGATCTCGTTACCCAGCAAACATTTTTCTGAAGGTCCAGATATTGTTCACCAAAAATGATTCACTTAGGCGGAGGATATCTGAACGTGCCCAATTAGGGATGTAAAAATGAAAATAAAAAAGCTATCATTCAGTTTTCATTCACTTATTTGAATAAAACTGAATGTGCACAAGTAAGCATATCTCTTAAAAGATCATTTGCAAATCCTTATTCTAAGTTTATAGGCAAATTGTTGGTCTTTCCCCAGAATCCTTTTCGTTTTTTCCTTATTTATTCTTGCATATGAGACATGCACATGATTGCGGGACATTGTAAAAACAATTTTACAGTGAGTTCAGCTGTTCAGCACTATGTACGATCCTTTCTATGTAAGATGAGAAAACGCATCGTTATTTTAACGATATTTTTTGTTCGTCCTTTCATGATGTTTTTATTTGGTTTTGATAACGGGATCTTGTCGCAACAAAATTTCAAAATTTAAATAAAAGTAGTTACTTTGATCAAGTTTGCGTAGAGTGAGCACGTTAAGAAAATATTTCGTTGTGAATAAAAAAATTTAAAAAAATATGTGGGAAAGAAGTGTACATGTACAATGTAAGAAATAATAACAATAAAAAAGTGTTGTGATAAAAAAAAAAAAAAAAAAAAAAAAAAAAAAAAAAAAAAACAGTGTAAATTATCGTTTAAAAGTGGTGAAAATACTTAAAAACGAACAGACCATTATTTATTATTATTATTTTTTATTGAAAATAAATCAAAATGTGATTAACTTTACAAACATATTTGAAAATAAAATTGTATTAACTAATTAATGTTGTACTTTTCTTTCTGCTTGAATATTAACATTTTTCTGAAGGATTTACGAGTAAAAATTAAATATAAACACCATAAGGAACAGGTCTTTAATGAATTCATTTTCGCTTCAGACACGCTTCATTTAAATGGATATAAGGTACTTGTGCGCATCCACTAATATGAACGATTTTTGGCTCAGAAAAGATTAAATTATTATCCACATAAATGAATATATAATCGCTTGTGTGTCTCCATTTAAATGAAGGATTTCCGAGTCGAAAATTAATCATTAAAATGATTCAAAAATGTGGTTCGCTACCTACGAGGATGGACCCAAATCGGATCAAAAATACATTCAGATCCGGGTGTTTTCTTCACTTTAGTGAATCGTTTTCTAGTCATTTATGAAGATAAATGTTTGCTGGGTATCGTTACGACGTCGACGTTACTCGTAACTCGTGTAATCGAATCGTGTTCGTGTATCGTGTACGAATCGACTCGCATCTCTTGCCTGTCGGCAGCGTTGCCAACCACTTTAGCCCAAAAAATGCCTACATTTGGGAAAAAAGATGCCTTTTTCATTAAAATAATGCCTTTTCTTGAGTTTTATCAGTGGAAGTAAAAAAAAAAGAAACAATTCATTTTTTTTTTAGGTCTAGGAACCTAAAAAATTTCGCTTAGATCTAAGAGGTTAAAACTAAAACCTTGAATTCGATATAATTATTGAAAATAGTATAAACAAATAATAAAAGTGGATTTACTTACTTTTCTTCAGTTAAAAACGGCGAGGTCGAATGCATATGTATCTAAGTAAATTAACAAACCGCAAACCGCAGTGAATAAAAAAACAGTTAACTTTCAGTTAAACATGACTAGAAGTGGAAAAAACAAAACAATAGAGAAAGCCTAACATCAGAGCTTCCCTGGGTTAGACAGTGAAAGACTGTGAGATAGATGAGCACCAGAAGAAACTGTTCGGAAAAATCTAACAATTTGAAGGTGGAAACTCATTTCCAAGGGCGAATTTGCATATTACAATCTTATAGGTTTGATAGTTTAAGAATGCTTTAATAAAATAAAAAAAGTCAGTAGTTTAAAACTGAAATGAAGAAAAGATGCCTTTTTGCAAAAAAATAAGCCTTAGAGCCTTAGCTTGCAAAATAGTGCCTAAAAGGCATGAAAATGCCTAGGTTGGCATCGCTGCCTGTCGGTGTTGTGTTCTCGTTTCATCGTTAGCAGTTAGCTGTGATTTTTGCGCTAACCCTCCTGTTCATTTTTGAAGGCAAATATTCAAATGTGTTCATTTTCTGTTTATGAAGATTGTATGAAATCTGTTAGCGCTAAATTTTGAGCTAAACATAGTTTCATGATAGATTTTTGCATGAGAGTTTTGTTTCGTGTACGAAACGACTCGTAAGTCGTAATCGTAACTGTATTAAGGTTATGAAGAACAATGAAGGTTTAGCGAAAAATTTGCGCTTCAGCCAGCAGCTTATTGATTATTTGTATTTTGTGGGGTAAGAGGTTTGTTGTTATTAATGTTAATTTTTATCTTATTGTTGTGAAATTTTATAAAATTTATTAAACGATGATAGAAGAGACGAAAAAACTGCTCCGACGCGACGATTCCGTCCACTGCTTCCGTTGACTTGAAATTAATTTTAAATATAGTAGTTTGAGCGAATTTGGATGGGTCGTTTTTTTTTTTTTTTTAAATCAAAGTTTAGGGTAGCCACCATAAAATTTTTTCGGCCAAAGCTTCAATTTTCTCAAAAACAGCTACTCCGATTTTTCTTAAACATCCTCGTAAATTTTTTTTCGGAAAACTGGTGTTTTTAATGTAAACATTTATTTTTGTATTGCTCCAAAACGGTACCTCTCATAGAACGGTTTTGTTTTTTTTTTGTCAAAAGATTTCCTCTAAAAATAATAGTCCGATTAAAAATATAAAAATAACAAAGAGTGGCCCGACAGCTTTTTAAAGCCAAGGCCTAAGTGACTTACTCTCATCAAAAGTTCTCTGGGTGCATGAGAAGAACTGAAGGGACCTACAATTTAACGCCGATTCCGAACGGCAAAGTTGAGAAGCACTTTTTCATGACAGATTGAAACTCTTGGAAGATTTGTCATGTCTTCGCAAGAGGCAGTACCTGTGAATGATAAACTAAAAAATTTATGGACACGTGTAGGACTCAAACCCACGACGTGACGTTCTGCTTAGCAGCCAACGCATCTAACCACTAAGCCACGGGCAGCTGCAGTCCGATTAACGTCTTTTTACTTGCGACATATAGAATATTTTGCAAGTATGTATTGAATTCGTAAAAAAAAAAAATTGAGGTAATGATGAGATATCACATTACAATGAAAAAGAAGTCGAAAAAAGTGGGTCCGGCGATTTCGTCCGTCTGTCTGTCTGTCTATCTGTCTGTCTGTAAACGCACAGCCTTAACCACTGGTCCGATTGACTTCAAACTTGAAAATTAAAGGTTTGAGCAAATTCGCGTGGGTCGTTTTTTTTTTTTTTTTTTTAAGATCAAAATTTAGGGTAGCCACCATACGATTTTTTTGGCCACAAACCAAAAGTTTCAATTTTCTCAAAAACGGTTCTTACGATTTTTTTTCAAACTTCCTCGAAAATTTTTGTTCAAAATTCTGATATATTTTATGTAAAAAAAATATTTTTGTATTGCTCCAAAACGGTACCGCCTATAGAACCGTTTTTTTGTTATCAGTCTCGAAAACTAAAAGTCCGATCAGGGTAATTTTTTTAAAAGTACGTTTATATGGTTTAAATAATATTTTGTATTCAAAAAAATTTCAAAAAAAAATTTTGGATTTTTATAAAATATTTAAAAAAAAAAATTTTAATTCTGTATCTCAAAAACGGATCAAAGTTTGAAATTGATTTTTACTTATAAAATGAATAGTTATACATTCTTGAATGCTGCATACCCAAATTAATTTTAAGACATTTTCGAAAAATAGTATATATACAAAATTAATTTAAAAAACAACCGCTCCGACGGTTTTTTGTTTAAATTTCGAAAATCAACAATTTCTTAAGAAATCATATGACATCATATTTTTTCAGATTGAATCTTTTTTTGAGGTAGTATTTCAATTTAAATTTTTATTTACGAATTAAATTTTTTTTATGAGTTATAATTTGGAATACAGGAGCAAGTTCGTACGACCGAGTCGTGCAAATTTTTTTTAGGAGTATTTATGTATTGCTCAAATAATATTTTGTTTTCAAAAAACATATAAAATTTTTTAGTTTATTAAAAAAAAATTGTTATTAACTTTTTTTTCAATACTGCATACCCAGTTTAATTTTAGGACATTCTAGAAAAATTGTATACATAAAAATATAATTTAAGGAAAACCTCTCCATGTTAGTTAAACAAAAATAAATAAACAACTTTTAAAGAAATCTTATGGCATAATTTTTTCAAATAAAATGTGTTTTTTTATGTACCTATCCTACATATTTCAATTTAAGTTTTTATTTATGAATTTAAAATACTTGTTTTTATTTTTAATATTTTTTTGTGTGTTAAGTTTGGAGTACTGGAGCAAAGTGCGTGCGACCCAGTCGTGCAAATTTTTTTAGTTGTATATGTATTTTAAACTTTCCCGAAGAACGTTGATATAGCTAACCCACAAAACTTGACCAGGAATCGCCACTGGAAATATAAAGAAACCAAAATCGGTACCAGTTACCGGACGATCAAAACAGAGTCTCCGGACGACTTTGAACCTACTTCGTCATACTTTATTGACTGATACCTAATTTCTTCGATCTAATGTCGTGCAAGGCTTACTTTTATGTAGTTTGCATTCATCTTCAATAAAAAAAAAAGTTAAGACTGTTCATATCCTCACTATCCAACTAAACCATGGCTGTTGCTGAACCGTTGAAGCTTTTTTCAAATAATAAATATGCCTCCAAGAAATGCAGATCCAAAGCAATAGTTCTTGATAGATTCAATTTTATTTTCTAAAATAATTCATGTTATAATATACATATTTTTCACAATAGACATTTATCTTACAACTGGTATCCTTTCAAAACGGA